>JALAZF010000191.1:5000000-6250000 GCA_022829125.1 Lathyrus tuberosus
TAAAAATTATTATTAATAATAATACTAATAGCCATAATCACTAAGTCTAAACGTTAATTTTTATTTAACAGCGGAAAAGTATCAACAATCGATTATTTTAATATTTCAAAACATAATCGAACATAAAGTAATCGTGAGAAACTAATAAACATCAAAGATCACATGGTAAACTCCACAAAACATAAAGTAAATAAATAAGTGTTCCATTCCCCAGTGTTACATATCAAGCAGATGTCGACTCAACAAACATAACAAAGATCAACCTCTCTCACTTACAATCCAAGGATCTACTGCGGATTATCTTCACAATGCCCATCTAATGGCAATATTTAAATAGAAGAGGTGAGAAATCACATTCATATAAAGAAAAGCATGATAATATGTAAGCACACCAACAACATATGCATAATCACCCTATCATACCCCAACTTTTGGCCACTAAGATTTCCCATCATTGTGCAAATCATCATCATAATATGGATGTACCTTTATGCCTCATTAGTCTCCCCAAAGATAGGTGAGCATCCACTACAATCAAACATAGGGTTTCAAGCCCTCTCAGAGCTTTTAGGCAAAAGGTCAATCAAGAAATGAAATGATCTTTAACTTGTCTAAACCTCTCAAACATACCCAATGGATCAAGAGGACTCCCACATCAAGGATCAAGCACAAGGCTGCAACATTCCAAGTGGATCAAGCCTCAAGATCGCCAATGTCACCAAATTAGGGTTTTGGTCGACCAAGGCCTCCAGATGGAATTTTTCCTCTGGGCATGAGCCATTGCTTCAAAGTACAACTTAAAATACTCTAAAGGACCTCATAAACCCAATCATCAAAGTCAATTTAGCCTCAGGGGATACATTCATAAAAAATTAGGAATTAGGGTTTCTTGACCTAATTCACCCCTAAGTTGACTTTTGGGACAAAACATGAGCCAAGACCTCAAGACATGATTTAAGGGTCCCTAATACACCACATTGATCCATTTGCAATAATGGATTGATCCAAGAAGCTTGATTCATAAGTTTCAAGTTCATTAGAACCACAGTTAGGGTTTCACGAGAAAAGTCAACTGTGCCTTTGACTTTTGACAAGGACACGCACCCAAACCTTGGGACATAATTCAAACACCCTATAACACCTATGAAATCAATCCATCAAGTTTGATTTAGGTTAAGGACTTGATTTCATAGGGGATCGCACATTTTGGAATTCATCTGATAAAAAGTCAATTGTGCCCAAAAGTGAAAGTTTGACTTTTTGATTTTTTGATCAATTATGGTTCCCTAACCCTAAAATGATGTTAATGTGTGATTGGAATCATCATTCATCAATAAAAATCAAGAAAATTGGGATAACTTGCAAAAGGGGTAACTATAAAAAAACTAAGAAATTTTCTAAGTTATAGAACAAAGTGGCTAGGGTACCAACTTTCAAGGATCATAACTTGAGATCCAAGCAACCATTTGGGCTGATCCAACGATGGATTTGTAGCTCTCATGGTATACTTTAAAAGTGTCAACTACACCTCATTCCAATTCATCATGGATTTTGAGTTATGGTTGGATCAAAATGGCTGAAAACAAGAAATGTCATTTTTTCCAACACTTAGTGAAATTTTCACTAAGTCAAAATCTGTTTCACTTTTTCCAAAATGTAGGGGCATTTTTCACTTGGATCCAAAAAGTGTCAAGACAAACTATAATCACACATGTGTTGTATCATATGAGAGCTTTCCAAAATGGCCAAGAACCCCATCAAATCCCATCTGAGCTAAGAGTTATGACAGTGGCAATATGCCTTGCTGCAACTGTCATAACAAGGCAGATTTGTGAATTTTGCTCGATTTGAGAAATTTGTGCAAATGACAAATAAGTTTTTCCATCTGAACACCTCAGGGAGAGACCAAGGAGGGACAAACACTGATCTATAAGCCTCCCAAATCTTTGGAACTAAAAATACCACGCCAAACCTAAAAAATCCTAAAGAGGGGACAAGACTCCAATTTTGTTTTGTAGCATTCAATGGATGCACCAAGGTGGCATGAACTGAGCCATTTCCAACTGAATGAGTCAAGGATGATCTCTGAACTAGGGAACCAAAGGCCTGTGCTCTAACCTCTAGTCAATGGCTAGAGGAGACTTGGATTCCTATTGATCAACATTTGCCAAACCTCTGCAGCAGTTGCCATTCACTATTGCAGCCAAAACAAACTTGCTCTACTATAAATAGAGCTCATTTGTGCTCAGTTTAAGTACACCAAAGCACTACAACACTTGCTTTCCTCAAAATCTCTTTCTCTGGGCAAAAATGCCTTCTTTAGCAAGGTAACTCTGAGTTTTTGAGTTAGAGAGCAATTCCATCACAGCTCATGATCCAAACACATCCAATATGTCATATCTAAGCTGTCCAAACTCTCACAAGTGACCTGTAACACCAAAATCACAAAGTCCCCTCTCAAAACCTCAAAATTTGACTTTTTTGCATTTTTCAAGCCATGTCTTGATTCAGTCACTTTCAAAACCAGATAAAGCCTCAAACACTCTACAAATATCATCCTTGAACTGTCCCAAATGGTTCCCCACATCTGGAACACCATTTGAGAGAGTTGTTATTTTGGTCACTTTTGCCCCTTTTGCAAGGAAGGGTTAGTTTCCATTCCTGAGGTTTCCAACTGATTCCAATCATCCTAAAAGCTTCTAAGGGATCATTTGAGAGTGTTCAAAGCATCAAAACATTTTTGGAACAAGGCCCTTGACAGATTGCCCAAAAAGCTCCCAAAGAGGTAAGCATCTCAACTTGAACTCTTTAAAATATGCATTGCTTTGAAGTCCACTGATCATACACATCTCATACATGTTATATATGTTGTGTTTGGACCAATTCATCATGTGATTCATGCATGTACCATGAGGTAGCACAGAAAATGCAAATGGAGGCCTATTTCAAAACCACTATTGGGTTTTAAAATGAGGACCTCATCAGAAAAAACCACCACCACCATTGGATTCCTTGTGAAATTCTAGGCAGGATAGACCTAAATTTTGTCCCAATCCATGGAGAAATGAGAAAGTTACAAGCTTCACGTTTTTGGCCAAAATCTTGCCTTGGCCAGGCCAAAAACAAGGCAAGCCTTGTATATTTGTGGTTGGGGTTTGATACACGGATTATCACCACCCCAGTGGTAGAGGGCACGCACTGCACACAAGAGTTCTGGGGTTCGAATCACCCTCGCCCCAGATCCTCTTTTTTACCACTTTTTCATATTTTTGTCATTTTTCTTATTATTTTTAATAATTTGAAAAATTAATAACTCCCTCAAATTTAATTATTTTTTATTGGTTCTTTTTGAAAAAAATCAAAAAAATGTTGAAATATTTTATTCCACAAAAAAATCAAATTTATATTATTTATTTAAAATAGTTGGTATTTTTAAGAATAAATTCATTTTGAATTGTTGTAAAACATTTTAAAAGTGAATATTCGTCTTGAAAAATCAAAACCAAATGAGTTTTAATTCATCTTGTGGTTAAAACCTCATTTTTCAAACCTTAACCAAAAATCACAAGTTGTTTATTCAAGCTTATTTGGTGGTTTATCATTTTTTTTTATTGATTTTCTTTAAGAATTCACTTTTAAAAATGATGAAATTAGGGTTTTGATCAATTCCACCCTCATCAATCATTTTCAAACACTCATGGGCCTTTAATAGAGTGTAAGACCCAATCCCCTTTTAACCAAAACAATTTTGGGCCTCATATATTGTATAAGTCCCTCTGCGTTAAAAGAAAAATCTCTGCGCGATCTCCAGTTCAAAAATCAAATCATCTGGGCCTACCCTCGTGTTGTAAATCCCATTTCTTTTATTTAAAATCTTTTTGGGCCTCTATTAGAGTGTAAGACCCATGCCCTTTGTAAATACACCACTTTTCGGGCCTCATATATTGTATAAGTCCCTCTGTATAGTTTTCAAAACAACGGTACGATCATCGTTAAAACTTGGGCCTCTCCTTGAGTTGTAAGCCCCAACAATCTTTTCAAAGCACTTTCTCCTTTGATGTTGAATTCACATATATGTTGTTATCAAAACTTTCTTTGTTGAACAACTAACCAAACAGCATGGAAGCTCTACAATGGGTAAGTGTTTATCCACTTTCATTTACCGCTTTCATATGTATATAACTGTATTGTGGGGCTGTTTCACTGTAAGTCTTCTTTCACATCCTTCTATATACTTGTCACATATCCATTGTGTAATACTAGTATAGTTATTTAGAGTTTTCCTCGGCAACTACGTCTAGAATTAGGTAAAGCCCTATTGGTCACTCTTAAATACAAACAAAATTAGATCCTCCGTAGGATTCCAGATACAGTCTTCCCTTCTCTTGGGGTTAAACAATATGGAACAAAGAGAAAGGAAGTATTCTCGGTGAACCTTTTCTCAGACTGTCACCCTTAGAAATTGTTAAAGAAACTCTAACTCCCCAAAGATGATCTTTTCACCGTGAATGGCATCTCTTGAGTTTCTTCCAAATTCTCAAACTTTCCTGGAATGATCTCTTCTCTATGAATTGTATTTCTTGAACTTCTCTTGGTTTGGGGACCCACAGGCTTCCTAAAAGTATCCCCGCCTCCTCTTGGGCATTGTTCAAGGACCCTTCGGCTTCTTATAAGTTCTCATGCCTTTTCTTGGGCTTAATACAAGCACCCTGACGACCTCTTAAAGGTATAAGACAGAACTTAGTCATCCTTTGCTAGAGCATTCTTTCCCACGTCAAAAACTCCGGCCATTTTAGGGTTGGTACTCACCCCTTAATGCTCGCGCCTTCTCTTGGGCATTGTACAAAAGATAAAACTCTAGACTTGGACAGTCTAAACCTCTTGAGTCTCAAAGACATTCTCAAGTTCCTTTCAAACGTAGTAAAAAACACCGATCACTTTGGATCAATCTCCAGTAGAAACCCGGTCTCTCTCATGAGAGTTCCCCACACTTGGACCCGCTTCAGGATCTCAATAATCCTCAGCAGTAAGTCAGCCTCCTCTTGGGCTTTGTATAAATGACTCTCCCTAGCGGAGCTAACATTTTCAGACTCTCTTGTTGAGTCAAACACCTTTAGCCTCCGTCTTGGGCTTTGTACAAGACATATAAAAAACTCTCTTGTTGAGTAAAAAAGACTCTCTTGTTGAGTCAACCACTTTTAGCCTCCGTCTTGGGCTTTGTACAAGACATATAAATCACTCTCTTGTTGAGTATAAAAGACTTTCTTGTTGAGTCAGCCACTTTTAGCCTCTGTCTTGGGCTTTGTACAAGACATATAAATCACTCTCTTGTTGAGTATAAAAGACTCTCTTGTTGAGTCAAACAACCTTCAGACTCTCTTGTTGAGTCAATCACCTGTTCAAGACTCTCTTTTTGAGTCAACCTTTTTAGCCTCCGTCTTGGGCTTTATACAGGACAGATAATAGTACTCTCTTGTTGAGTCAAACCCTTTCAGCCTCCATCTTGGGCTTTATACAAGATACATTCTCCCCAACAGAGTCAAAATCCCTTTTAGCCTCAATCTTGGGCGTTGTACATGACAGAAAGAACATTTTCCCCAAAAAAGTCAAACTTCCCGCCTCCTCATAGGCTTTGTATAAAGAAACCCCCAGTTGAGTCAATCAACCTTTTAGCATCAAAGTTGTGCCTTGCTCACAGTATACAAACATCAACAACTCCTCTTTAGCGATGACAAATTCTCTCATCCAAAACCCTTTAGCTTCACATCTTGGGCTTTGAACAAGACACAAACCACCTTCAGCTTCACAGGATAAAAAACTAATCAAACTGTAGTACCAAAGTGATAGTGATTCGAAACCACAAAAATCGCGCTACAGAAAAAATGGCGACCACAGTGGGAGGCATTCTTTCTAGCCTCTTTTAGGGTGAAAGCCTTAAATTCACCAAATACCACAGAAATGGCGACTCTGCTGGGGAGTCATTGTCTGTATAGGATCATAAACCCTAATTGAGGCTAAAAGGGATTTTGACTCCGTTGGGGAGAATGTATCTTGTATATGTTAGACGGTGTGGCTAGTGATCGAGAGGGGGGGTGAATAGATCACCTCCTTGAAACTCAAGGATTTAAAAAAGTTTATCAGAGTCTTTCAAGTTAGCGGAAAAATTATGATCCCGAATTGACTTCCGTCTATTCTGAACCAGCTACTAGAAAACCGGACACACGAGTTTATGCTGGATTTATTAGGATGACAAAGATATATTAACACCAGATTGGAATCGACTCAAATGCACTTATCATACAAAGGCTATTTCCAATGAACAAAAACACAGCAAACAATTTTGTCAAACACTTGGCGTGTATGCATTCAACGATTAACAATAATGGTGATTTTGACAAAGATTTTCGTACCACTATTGTATCTTGAAACTTTAATACGCAACACACCAAACGAATCACAAAATTGTTGAAAGCGTAAAGAGATAAAGATAGAATACGATACACAGAGATTTGGTAAGGAAGTTCCCCACTTCCGTCCTCGCGTGTGGGTACGTCTCCCTCTCAATTTCAAAATGAAATTGAGACCTGTTATATCAATAATGCTGAATTCGTTCTTTACAAGGTTACAATACAAATCCAGAAATCTAAACCCCAAGATCTTCCTATTGTATGAACCTTCACTTGATCTGAGCTTGATCAAGAATTTTCCTGCAAGAAATACAGACAATTCACCGGTTCCACGACCTGTTTGCGAAATCTCCAGATTTCCAAACCCTACGCTGCGGCTGAATCTGTTCTGCAATCGTGACTAACAAACCCTCAAGAACACACCCGTTCTTGAAGGACAAACCAGATGGTTTTTCCTCGAAACCCCCTTTGTATCTTCAACTCAGCTAGATCAATGATCGTACCACTGAACGTTATCTCGAAGATCCCTTAATCCGAAGAACAAAAATGATTATGTGTTGATGTTCTTGAATTAACTAGATTGAGAAGATGATGAAGACAAAGTCTCTTTCAGGTTTCTAACACTGCTCTTGAAAAAATCATGCACACCAAACTTGTCTTTTGCTTTGATTGCACTTTTTCACTCTAACCAGAATTCTAACGCCAAACTGAACTGTCATGACACTTATATATGAAAACAGAAACGGTTAAAAGCAACAAACAGCTCTATGTATCGATACAAGAGTCGTATGCGTCGATACATAGTGAGTATAACACATGCATGAGTCGACACATGGTTGTATGCATCGATGCATATTGTACCTGTTAATTTCCAGAATGTAAAATAAATCATGCATCGATACATGATGCGCATGCGTCGATACGTAGCTCAATTACAAAGGAACATGTGTCGATACAAGTATCGTATGAATCGATACATACTGAAGCAAAATTATTTCAGAATGTGAAGTAAATCATGCATCGATACATGATGCGTATGCGTCGATACATACCCTAGTTACAAAGGATCATGTATCGATACAAGTGTCGTATGAATCGATACATACTGAAGCAAAACGGTTTTTGTGAGTTTATCAAAGGTATGTGTCGATACAAGACATGTATGAATCGATGCATACATAGGGAAAATTGTTTTTATGATTACAATGATGATATGAATCAATTTGCATTGTCTTTTAAATCATAGTAGGTATGAAATCATATGTATGTACAAACTAATCATGCATACAAATCTTATATCATGCATATCACACAATTTGCAATCATACAAAAACTTAAAGGCTTGCTCACAAACTCCCCCTTTTTGATGATGGCAAATTTCCAAGATGTGATAGAGCACTCCCCCTGAGTTTGTGCATGGCTGTCAACGTCTTGTTGTCTTTCTTCTCCCCCTTTGTCAACATCAAAAAGAAGAGATAGACAGTCTGGTGAAATAGTCCCAAATCTAGAAGCTGACAATAGACAGCAATATTGATATAGAAGCTCACAATCACCAAGAATGAAGCTTAACATAACAGAATCATTCACAAAGAATGATAAGACAGGGAAAGACTAACACAAGTAAACAGAACTAAAAGAAATAAGCATTAAAATTTTAAGAAAGTACTTGGAGTTTACATAAGCAGAACCAAAACAAATGAAGTTTGAACAATGTAGCAAGGAAACTAAAACAACATGATGATGAAATGAAATGTAATGAAATGACATGATGTTAGCCTAAAAAGGGTTATGGCCTCCACAGGACTCCTCATCCTCTCTATCAGGATCTCTGAAGCTTGGTGGAGGCGGCGGAGGAGGCATCTCATCAGGATTATGGCCCATGAAACTGTATCGCCGGAACCGGTTCTGAACTTCAACACTTCTGAATCTGTCCATGATACCAGGATGTGCACGGCAATCGTCCATAAAACCAGACATTTCATTGTAAAAGACTTGATGCCATTTAACCAATTCTGTGTGCCAAGCATGCTGATTATGATACATCCTTGTGTGTTCATCATGCCACTCACGATGCTCCTTATGCCACTTATTTTGCTGCACATGCCAAGCAAGCGCCTGTTCATGACGGGCTTGATTAGCAAGCTCCATTTGCTGAAACATTTGAGTCAAGTACTCAGGGGCAGTTGAAGAGGAGGCAGCGCCAGAGAACGGAGGAACACGTGGACCTGGTTCATAATTTGTTGGAGACCACCTTTGTGGCACCCAATCACCCCAGCCAGCATTAGCATCTGCTTCAGGCTGATTCTCTTCATTGGCCTCATGCATTTCTTCACCCAGTTGGTCTTCAGGCACAAACACTTGTTCAGATGGCACATCAAAATTGTACACCCTTGTTTTGGATCCTCTGTCCAGAAAATAAAAACATTGACGCTCCTTGTCCCACCGGTATCCCATATGAGATAAAGTGGCAGTGTTGAACTCTTGGGCGGAAGAGGAAGATGTAAGGGGTACTAAAGGGATGGTTACATTCCAGTATTTGATGATTCGCATAATTTGGGCAGCATATCCAAGTGTGATATTCTTCATACTGTTACGCATAAGAAACATGCGTTTCACAAAGTAGTTTGGCCAATTAAGTGGGACCTTTTTGTGAAGAAGGTACACAAGATGAATGTCTGATCGATCCAACCTAGAATGACCACCAGACTTTGGACGCAAGATGTGCGAGACAATCTAGTGAAGTATTCTAGGTATGCTTGTAATCATACCAGAAGTGATGGGTTCATCCTCTCCCAGAGGTCTATCCAATTTGGAAATAGATGCAACATAGTCTCTTATTTTAAACTCCGTATCAAAACTTTGGTCATGCCATTTTTTCAGTCCAGGCACCCCAAGCGGAATTTGAAACACTTTCTCCCAATCAGTGGCTTCAAAAGTGTAAGTTTTGGTGCCAATTGAGCATCTGAACATATAGCCTCTACCAGTTTGCAGACCAGCATAAAATATACGAATAAAATCCTCATGATAGGCATCATTTATGGCCAAAAATGTACCAAGGGTTTGTGCCTTCAATAAATCAATGACATCGTTGAGATGGAGGGCAGATGCATCAGTTTTATCAAAGACATGAGGTTTCATAACTAACCTTGTCTTGAAAGAGGTCTCAAACTCCTCAGCGATGGAAGGATGAAGAAGAGTGAGAGCACTGGGAGGGATTTCTGGAGGTTGTGGAGACTGACCAGACGTCCCAATGGGTTCCTTTCCTTTTCCTCTTTGTCTAGCCGGTATAATTCTGGGAGGCATGGTGATGAATTGTAGAGGGGTTAAGATGTGAATTAGGGTTTTGGAGATAAAGATGTTTAAGAAGGTTAGGGTTAGCCGTGTGGGTATGAGAGGAGAAGAGAGGTTAGAGTGAATTATCCCTTTAAAATTGGCTGATGTGTCGATCCACAACTGATTTGAACATACATTTATTGTAAAAGAAACAGTATGTATCGATACAAAGGGTATGGATCGATTCATATCACGAAATTTTTGTTTTTGAAAGTGTCCTATGTGTCGACACAAAGCACGGATGCATCGACACATACTGAAACAAGTTTTAAAAAAATTGAAAATGAAAAGACATGAATCGACACATATCACGAATGTATCGATCGGAAACTCTAATGTGTCGACACATGTTCTTGTTGCATCGATACATACTTGATGCTAAAACATGTTTTAACTGATTTGTGACTACCTGTTGAGTTAGAAACCTGTGAACAGCTCTTGAGTCAATGCAGTATGGATGATGTCATGATAATGATGCTCAAGTACAATTCATGAATCAAACGTTAATGTTCAAACAACATATGCAATGAAATACATATAAACGATCTTAAAGAATTTGTTCTACCATATACTAATCACAAAGTTCCAAAGAGATTTTAGAAAGGAATGATATTACCTCTGTTGATGTAACCTTATGGAGTCTGAGTGATGTCTAAAAACAAAGCTTAACAGCCAAAGTGAGATATATATAAATAAGGACCAACATGCTTAAGACATCGATGAGGAGAGATCTAAAATCCCCAATTCACGACGAATGTTGAAGAACGGTTCCGTTGCTAATGGTTTAGTAAAAATGTCAGCAAGTTGGTTTTTAGTATCAACATGCTCAAATACAACGTCCTCTTTTTCAACATGATCGCGAAGAAAGTGATGCCTAATCTCTATGTGTTTAGTGCGTGAGTGTAAAACAGGATTCTTAGTAAGATTTATAGCACTGGTGTTGTCACACTTTATTGGAATACGTTTGAGTTGAATATCGAAATCTTGTAGTTGTTGCTTCAGCCACAAGATCTGAGCGCAACAGCTACCGGCTGCAACGTACTCAGTCTCAGCAGTTGACAATGCGACAGACACCTGTTTCTTGCTATGCCAACTGACCAAAGAGTTTGAAAATAAGTGACATGTACCACTAGTACTTTTCCTATCTGATTTGCAGCCAGCAATAATCAGAATCGGAGTAACCTACTAAGCTACAATCGCTTCCTTTTGAATACCAGAGCCCATACTTAGATGTTCCATGAAGATATCTAAATATGCGCTTGACAGCTTTCAAGTGTGACTCCTTAGGATTCGATTGATATCGTGCACACATGCAGACACTAAACATGATGTCAGGTCTAGACGCAGTAAGATACAAGAGAGACCCAATCATACCTCTATACTGTTTGACATCTACACACTTACCGCGTTCATCTTTATCTAGATTTCCGTTGGTAGGCATAGGTGTGTCTATTGATTTTGAGTCGTTCATTCCAAAGCGCTTGAGCAGCTCTCTGCAGTATTTTGTTTGACTCACAGCTGTACCCTCATCAAGCTGCTTTATTTGGAGACCGAGGAAGAAATTAAGCTCCCCCATAAGACTCATTTCAAATTCACCCTGCATAACTTTTGAAAACTCTTCGACCAAGTGTATGTTAGTTGAACCAAAAATTATATCGTCTACATAAACTTGAACTAAAAGAATGTGTTTTCTCTTGTGTTTAATGAAGAGGGTGGTATCCACTTTACCTCTTGAATATCCATGATCAAGTAGAAATTTGCTAAGTCTTTCATACCAAACCCGAGGGGCTTGCTTAAGACCGTACAAAGCTCGTTTTAATTTGTAAACATAATTTGGATATTCAGCATTCTCAAAACCAGGAGGTTGTGAGACGTATACCTCTTCATTTAGGACACCATTTAGAAACGCACTCTTTACGTCCATTTGGTAAAGCTTAAAATCTCTAGAACACGCATAAGCAAGCAAGAGACGTATAGCTTCGAGGCGAGCAACTGGAGCATAAGTTTCCTCATAGTCTATGCCCTCCTCTTGGTTATACCCTTGTGCCACTAAACGTGCCTTATTCCTAGTTATCACTCCGTTTTCATCAAGCTTATTTCTAAAAACCCATTTAGTACCTATGATATGATGATCTCGCGGACGAGGAACAAGTTCCCAAACGTCATTTCTTTTAAATTGATTAAGCTCTTCTTGCATGGCCATTAGCCAAAATTCATCAATCAAGGCCTCTTTGGCATTTTTAGGTTCTACTTATGAAACAAAAGCGAAGTGAGAGCAGAAATTACTTATCCTAGAACGAGTCATGACTCCCTTTGAAATGTCTCCCAAGATGTTGTCAATAGGATGATCTTTTGAAGATCTCCAAGCTGGTGGAAGGTCATTCACTTCAGTTTGTCCTTCTTCCTTATCTTTTACATGACTGGTATCTTCCTCCTCCTCATTGTCTTCTGTTTTGGACTGATCAGTTTCCGAAACAGCTTCTTTGAGTATGTCTTCTGTAGATATACCCGTGTCATCAAAAGAAATACCTTTTCCGACATTTTTCGGATAAGACTCATCAAAAGAGACATGAATAGATTCTTCAACGGAAAGTAAACGCTTATTATACACTCTATATGCTTTACTTGATTGTGAATAACCAAGAAAAATACCTTCATCCGCTTTTGCATCAAACTTCCCAAGTTTTTCCTTACCATTATTCAAAACAAAACACTTACAACCGAATACGTGAAGATGTGACAAGTTTGGCTTTCTTCCTTTTAAAAGCTCATAAGGGGTTTTATTTAAAATAGGGCGAATTAGAATCCTGTTTAGAACATAACAGGCTGTGCTAACTGCATCAGCCCAAAAATATTTTGGCAATCCACCCTCATTTAGCATTGTTCTTGCCAGCTCTTCTAAAACGCGATTTTTGCGCTCCACAACGCCATTCTGTTGTGGAGTTCGAGGAGCTGAAAAGTTATGCTCAATACCATTCTTATCACAGTACTTATCAAAGAGATAGTTTTGAAATTCTCCTCCATGATCGCTTCGAATTGTAACTATTTTAGAATTCATTTTATTTTGGGACATTTTTGCAAAACTCTTAAAAGTGGAAAACGTTTCATCTTTGCTATGAAGGAATATAGTCCAAGTAAATCTAGAATAGTCATCAACGATTACTAAACCATAATAGTTTCCGCCTAGACTCTTTGTCCTAGAAGGTCCAAAGAGATCCATATGGAGAAGCTCAAGGGGTCGTGAAGTTGAAATTACATTTTTGGATTTAAAAGATATCCTTGTTTGCTTTCCCATTTGGCACGCGTCACATAGATGGTCTTTTGAAAATTTTATCTTTGGAAGACCGACTACTAGATCCTTAGATACAACCTTATTAAGCAAATCGAAATTAACATGCGCTAAGCGTCTGTGCCAAAGCCAAGAATCATCATTCAAGGCAACTAGACACTTAGAGCTTGTTAAAGGTACATCAAAAAGATCAAGCATATAGATATTGTTTACTCTTACACCCTTAAACACAATATTCTGTTCAGTATGTTCAATTGTGCAGCAAGTTTTTGTGAAAGAAACCTTGTAACCCTTGTCGCACAATTGACTAATACTTAACAAATTGTGTTTAAGCCCCTCAACTAGATGGACATCAGAAATAGTAGTGGTAGAGGGATTACCTACACTACCTTTGCCAAGTATAGCTCCTTTGTTATTGTCTCCATAAGTAACATATCCCTTCTTCTTTGCTTTGAAGTCTATAAAAAGCGATATGTCACCCGTCATGTGCCTTGAGCACCCGCTGTCTAGAAACCATCTTCTATCTACGGATGCAAGACACTCATCCTACAATATCAAAAGAGAGAAACAGGTACCCAATTTTCATTGGGTCCATATGGGTAAGTTGTAACATGGTTGCCTTTAGGCCTCCATTGATAAATGCCTTTAGGAACAAGAAATCTCCTAAACTTGCATTTTTCAATGGTATGACCAGTATGACAACAATAGTGACATAAGCCACGATGATGTATTTGTTTATTTTTGGTCATTAAACCCTTTGGAATAAAGGAGTATTTTGCATATGGTGGATTTAATGACTTCTTAAACAACCTAGAATCAACGACGTAAGTAACCTTGGGTTGTAAAGCTTTTTCCAATTTGACTTTAAGAGTTTTAACCTCTTGTTGCCAAATATGACAAGCTTCACAATACCTAACTTTACTGCATCCGTTAACGTTAATATCTTTTGAATTTTCTGCAATACTAGCTTTCAAGCTTTCTAAATCTTTTTCAGCTTTGTATACTTTACCTTCCAAGAATGAAAAAATTTGTTTATCGGAAGATAATCTTTTGAAAGCATCTACAGCTTCGTTATGCAGTTTTTCAAAAGCTATTTTCAGTTCAGAAAAAGACATAGAGGAGACATTACTATAGTAGGCTTGTCTTACTTTCTTATCGTTGATTTTCTTCTTGTGGTAGGACTGATTTTTGGTGTGAGCCATAAGACACAGATTTGCTGTCTCATCACTATCATTTGAACTTTGTGAGCTTGATGAGTCACTATCGCTTTCCCATACTATGTAAGCTCTTCTTTGTTTATTTGACCTTCTTGGTTGAGCTTTTCCTTTGTCGTTTTTCTTCATAGGACATTCTGTTTTATAATGTCCAAATTTACCACAATTAAAACACGATCCTTTTACTCTATGCTTCTTATTCTCTTCCTGTTTTGACTCTACAGATTGTCTTCGAAACTTAATGAGATTTTTGTCGGAATGCTGGATTCCATTCTTTCGAATGAATCTATTATATCTCTTAACAAAAAGTCCCATTTCTTCATCACCCGAATCTTCGTCACTACTTGAATCATTGTCGCTTTGCTCTTTTTGTGAGGACTTTGAGTTAGAGGCCACAAGAGCTATTGGCTTCTTCTCACTCTCTTTGTCTTTATTCTTTTCCTTTTTACTCTTTTTCTCAAATATTTCGAGACTTTCCAGTTCTTGCTGATGTTCTTCCAGCTTGCCGAATAAAGTTGTAATCGTAAGCGTCGTGAGGTCGTTGGCTTCCTTAATAGCTGTTACTTTAGGTTGCCATTCCCTGCTAAGACACCTCAGAATTTTATTAGTGGCTATTTCATTGGAAACAGGTTTTCCAAGTGCATTCAACCGATTTATGAGATGAACGAATCTCTTTTGCATGTCAGAGATAGATTCTCCTTGTTTCATGCGAAAGAGCTCGAACTCTTGATTAAGTGTGTTAATACGGGACTGTTTTACTTCAGTAGTACCCTCATGGGCAATTTCTAAAGCATCCCACATTTCTTTAGCTGTCGAGCAATGGGATACCCGATAATACTCATCAGCACTAAGTGCTGAAATTAGCATATTTCGAGCTCTCCAATCACTCGACCACTTTTTCTCATCTTTCTCATCGTAATCATCTTCTGGTTTAGGAACTATGGCGCCAACCTCATTTCTCATAGTAATTTGGAAAGGACCATTTTGAATGGCAGCCCACACATTCCTATCCACAGAATTTATATGAACTCGCATGCAGTCTTTCCAGTAGCTATAATTTTCACCGTTGAAAACAGGCGCTCTATTATACGCCCCCTTTGGTTCAGAATCCATATCGTTACAAGCAGCCACAAAGCACCAGCGAACCGGCGCTCTGATACCACTTGTTAGACGGTGTGGCTAGTGATCGAGAGGGGGGGTGAATAGATCACCTCCTTGAAACTCAAGGATTTAAAAAAGTTTATCAGAGGCTTTCAAGTTAGCGGAAAAATTATGATCCCGAATCGACTTCCGTCTATTCTGAACCAGCTACTAGAAAACCAGACACACGAGTTTATGCTGGATTTATTAGGATGACAAAGATATATTAACACCAGATTGGAATCGACTCAAATGCACTTATCATACAAAGGCTATTTCCAATGAACAAAAACACAGCAAACAATTTTGTCAAACACTTGGCGTGTATGCATTCAACGATTAACAATAATGGTGATTTTGACAAAGATTTTCGTACCACTATTGTATCTTGAAACTTTAATACGCAACACACCAAACGAATCACAAAATTGTTGAAAGCGTAAAGAGATAAAGATAGAATACGATACGCAGAGATTTGGTAAGGAAGTTCCCCACTTCCGTCCTCGCGTGTGGGTACGTCTCCCTCTCAATTTCAAAATGAAATTGAGACCTGTTATATCAATAATGCTGAATTCGTTCTTTACAAGGTTACAATACAAATCCAGAAATCTAAACCCCAAGATCTTCCTATTGTATGAACCTTCACTTGATCTGAGCTTGATCAAGAATTTTCCTGTAAGAAATACAGACAATTCACCGGTTCCACGACCTGTTTGCGAAATCTCCAGATTTCCA
Organism: Lathyrus tuberosus; assembly: GCA_022829125.1. Taxonomy (NCBI): domain Eukaryota; kingdom Viridiplantae; phylum Streptophyta; class Magnoliopsida; order Fabales; family Fabaceae; genus Lathyrus; species Lathyrus tuberosus. The sequence goes on from JALAZF010000191.1 coordinate 5,016,119, forward strand.
AACCCTACGCTGCGGCTGAATCTGTTCTGCAATCGTGACTAACAAACCCTCAAGAACACACCCGTTCTTGAAGGACAAACCAGATGGTTTTTCCTCGAAACCCCCTTTGTATCTTCAACTCAGCTAGATCAATGATCGTACCACTGAACGTTATCTCGAAGATCCCTTAATCCGAAGAACAAAAATGATTATGTGTTGATGTTCTTGAATTAACTAGATTGAGAAGATGATGAAGACAAAGTCTCTTTCAGGTTTCTAACACTGCTCTTGAAAAAATCATGCACACCAAACTTGTCTTTTGCTTTGATTGCACTTTTTCACTCTAACCAGAATTCTAACGCCAAACTGAACTGTCATGACACTTATATATGAAAACAGAAACGGTTAAAAGCAACAAACAGCTCTATGTATCGATACAAGAGTCGTATGCGTCGATACATAGTGAGTATAACACATGCATGAGTCGACACATGGTTGTATGCATCGATGCATACTGTACCTGTTAATTTCCAGAATGTAAAATAAATCATGCATCGATACATGATGCGCATGCGTCGATACGTAGCTCAATTACAAAGGAATATGTGTCGATACAAGTATCGTATGAATCGATACATACTGAAGCAAAATTATTTCAGAATGTGAAGTAAATCATGCATCGATACATGATGCGTATGCGTCGATACATACCCTAGTTACAAAGGATCATGTATCGATACAAGTGTCGTATGAATCGATACATACTGAAGCAAAACGGTTTTTGTGAGTTTATCAAAGGTATGTGTCGATACAAGACACGTATGAATCGATGCATACATAGGGAAAATCATTTTTATGATTACAATGATGATATGAATCAATTTGCATTGTCTTTTAAATCATAGTAGGTATGAAATCATATGTATGTACAAACTAATCATGCATACAAATCTTATATCATGCATATCACACAATTTGCAATCATACAAAAACTTAAAGGCTTGCTCACAGTATAAAGCCCAAGATGGAGGCTGAAAGGGATTTTGACTCCGTTGGGGAGAATGTATCTTGTATAAAGCCCAAGATGGAGGCTGAATGGGTTTGACTCAACAAGATAAAACTCTAGACTTGGACAGTCTAAACCTCTTGAGTCTCAAAGACACTCTCAAGTTCCTTTCAAATGTAGTAAAAAAACACCGATCACTTTGGATCAATCTCTAGCAGAAACCCGATCTCTCTCATGAGAGTTCCACACACTTGGACCCGCTTCAGGATCTCAATAATCCTCAGCAGTAAGTCAGCCTCCTCTTGGGCTTTGTACAAATGACTCTCCCTAGCGGAGATAACATTTTTAGACTCTCTTGTTGAGTCAAACAACTTTAGCCTCCATCTTGGGCATTGTACAAGACATATAAAAAACTCTTTTGTTGAGTATAAAAGACTCTCTTGTTAAGTCAACCACTTTTAGCCTCCGTTTTGGGCTCTGTACAAGACATATAAATCACTCTCTTGTTGAGTATAAAAGACTCTCTTGTTGAGTCAACCACTTTTAGCCTCCGTCTTGGGCTTTGTACAAGACATATAAATCACTAGCGGAGCTAAAAAGTGTAGGGGCATTCTCAAAATGGAGGCTGAAAGGGTTTGACTCAACAAGATAAAACTCTAGACTTGGACAGTCTAAACCTTTTGAGTCTCAAAGACATTCTCAAGTTCCTTTCAAACGTAGTAAAAGACACCGATCACTTTGGATCAATCTCCAGCAGAAACCCGGTCTCTCTCATGAGAGTTCCCCACACTTGGACCCGCTTCAGGATCTCAATAATCCTCAGCAGTAAGTCAGCCTCCTCTTGGGCTTTGTACAAATGACTCTCCCTAGCGGAGCTAACATTTTCAGACTCTCTTGTTGAGTCAAACACCTTTAGCCCCCATCTTGGGCTTTGTACAAGACATATAAAAAAACTCTCTTGTTAAGTATAAAAGACTCTCTTGTTGAGTCAACCACTTTTAGCCTCCGTCTTGGGCTTTGTACAAGACATATAAATCACTCTCTTGTTGAGTATAAAAGACTCTCTTGTTGAGTCAACCACTTTTAGCCTCCGTCTTGGGCTTTGTACAAGACATATAAATCACTAGCGGAGCTAAAAAGTGTAGGGACATTTTTCACTTGGATCCAAAAAGTGTCAAGACAAACTATGATCACACATGTGTTGTATCATATGAGAGCTTTCCAAAATGGCCAAGAACCCCATAAAATCCCATCTGAGCTAAGAGTTATGACAGTGGCAATATGCCTTGCTGCAATTGTCATAACAAGGCAGATTTGTGAATTTTGCTCGATTTGAGAAATTTGTGCAAATGACAAATAAGTTTATCCATCTGAACACCTCAGGGAGAGACCAAGGAGGGACAACCACTGATCTATAAGCCTCCCAAATCTTTGGAACTAAAATTACCACGCCAAACCTAAAAAATCCTAAAGAGGGGACAAGACTCCAATTTTGTTTTGGGGCATTCAATGGATGCACCAAGGTGGCATGAACTGAGCCATTTCCAACTGAATGAGTCAAGGATGATCTCTGAACTAGGGAACCAAAGGCCTGTGCTCTAACCTCTAGTCAATGGCTAGAGGAGACTTAGATTCCTATTGATCAACATTTGCCAAACCTCTGCAGCAGTTGCCATTCACTATTGCAGCCAAAACAAACTTGCTCTACTATAAATAGAGCTCATTTGTGCTCAGTTTAAGTACACCAAAGCACTACAACACTTGCTTTCCTCAAAATCTCTTTCTCTGGGCAAAAATGCCTTCTTTAGCAAGGTAACTCTGAGTTTTTGAGTTAGAGAGCAATTCCATCACAGCTCATGATCCAAACACATCCAATATGTCATATCTAAGCTGTCCAAACTCTCACAAGTGACCTGTTACACCAAAATCACAAAGTCCCCTCTCAAAACCTCAAAATTGGACTTTTTTGCATTTTTCAAGCCATGTCTAGATTCAGTCACTTTCAAAACCAGATAAAGCCTCAAACACACTACAAATATCATCCTTGAACTGTCCCAAATGGTTCCCCACATCTGGAACACCATTTGAGAGAGTTGCTATTTTGGTCACTTTTGCCCCTTTTGCAAGAAAGGGTTAGTTTCCATTCCTGAGGTTTTCAACTGATTCCAATCATCCTAAAAGCTTCTAAGGGATCATTTGAGAGTGTTCAAAGCATCAAAACATTTCTAGAACAAGGCCCTTGACAGATTGCCCAAAAAGCTCCCAAAGAGGTAAGCATCTCAACTTGAACTCTTTAAAATATGCATTGCTTTGAAGTCCACTGATCATACACATCTCATACATGTTATATATGTTGTGTTTGGACCAATTCATCGTGTGATTCATGCCTGTACCATGAGGTAGCACAGAAAATGCAAATGGAGGCCTATTTCAAAACCACTATCGGGTTTTAAAATGGGGACCTCATCTGAAAAAACCACCACCGCCATTGGATTCCTTGTGAAATTCTAGGCAGGATAGACCTACATTTTGTCCCAATCCATGGAGAAATGAGAAAGTTACAAGCTTCACGTTTTTTACCAAAATATTGCCTTGCCTTGCCTTGGCCACTGCCTGAACAAGGCAAGGCTTGTATATTTGTGGTTGGGGTTTGATACACGGATGTATCACCATCCCAGTGGTAGAGGGTGTGCACTGCACACAAGAGGTCTGGGGTTCGAATCACCCTCGCCCCAGATCCTCTTTTTTACCACTTTTTCATATTTTTGTCATTTTTCTTATTATTTTTAATAATTTGAAAAATTAATAACTCCCTCAATTTTAATTATTTTTTATTGGTTCTTTTTGTAAAAAATCAAAAAAATGTTGAAATATTTTATTCCACAAAAAAATTAAATTTATATTATTTATTTAATATAGTTGGTATTTTTATGAATAAATTCATTTTGAATTGTTTTAAAACATTTTAAAAGTGAATATTCATCTTGAAAAATCAAAACCAAATGAGTTTTAATTCATCTTGTGGTTAAAACCTCATTTTCCAAACCTTAACCAAAAATCACAAGTTGTTTATTCAAGCTTATTTGGTGGTTTATCATTTTTTTTATTGATTTTCTTTAAGAATTCACTTTTAAAAATGATGAAATTAGGGTTTTGATCAATTCCACCCTCATCAATCATTTTCAAACACTCATGGGCCTTTAATAGAGTGTAAGACCCAATCCCCTTTTAACCAAAACAATTTTGGGCCTCATATATTGTATAAGTCCCTCTGCGTTAAAAGAAAAATCTCTGCGCGATCTCCAGTTCAAAAATCAAATCATTTGGGCCTACCCTCGTGTTGTAAGTCCCATTTATTTTATTTAAAATCTTTTTGGGCCTCTATTAGAGTGTAAGACCCATCCCCTTTGTAAATACACCACTTTTCGGGCCTCATATATTGTATAAGTCCCTCTGTATAGTTTTCAAAACAACGGTACGATCATCGTTAAAACTTGGGCCTCTCCTTTAGTTGTAAGCCCCAACAATCTTTTCAAAGCACTTTCTCCTTTGATGTTGAATTCACATATATGTTGTTATCAAAACTTTCTTTGTTGAACAACTAACAAAACAGCATGGAAGCTCTACAAGGGGTAACTGTTTATCCACTTTCATTTACCGCTTTCATATGTATATAACTGTATTGTGTGGCTGTTTCACTGTAAGTCTTCTTTCACATCCTTTTATATACTTGTCACATATCCATTGTGTAATACTAGTATAGTTATTTAGAGTTTTCCCCGGCAACTACGTCTAGAATTAGGTAAAGCCCTGTTGGTCACTCTTAAATACAAACAAAATTAGATCCTCCGTAGGATTCCAGATACAGTCTTCCCTTCTCTTGGGGTTAAACAATATGGAACAAAGAGAAAGGCAGTATTCTCGGTGAACCTTTTCTCAGACTGTCACCCTTAGAAATTGTTAAAGAAACTCTAACTCCCCAAAGATGATCTTTTCTCCGTGAATGGCATCTCTTGAGTTTCTTCTAAATTCTCAAACTTTCCTGGAATGATCTCTTCTCTGTGAATTGCATTTCTTGAACTTCTCTTGGTTTAGGGACCCACAGGCTTCCTAAAAGTATCCTCGCCTCCTCTTGGGCATTGTACAAGGACCCTTCGGCTTCTTAGAAGTTCTCATGCCTTTTCTTGGGCTTAATACAAGGACCCTGATGACCTCTTAAAGGTATAAGACAGAACTTAGTCATCCTTTGCTAGAGCATTCTTTCCCACGTCAAAAACTCCGGCCATTTTAGGGTTGGTACTCACCCCTTAATGCTCGCGCCTTCTCTTGGGCACTGTACAAAAGATAAAACTCTAGACTTGGACAGTCTAAACCTCTTGAGTCTCAAAGAAATCCTCAAGTTCCTTTCAAACGTAGTAAAAAACACCGATCACTTTGGATCAATCTCCAGCAGAAACCCGGTCTCTCTCATGAGAGTTCCCCACACTTGGACCCGCTTCAGGATCTCAATAATCCTCAGCAGTAAGTCAGCCTCCTCTTGGGCTTTGTACAAATGACTCTCCCTAGCGGAGCAAACATTTTTAGACTCTCTTGTTGAGTCAAACACCTTTAGCCTCCGTCTTGGGATTTGTACAAGACATATAAAAAACTCTCTTGTTGAGTAAAAAAGACTCTCTTGTTGAGTCAACCACTTTTAGCCTCCGTCTTGGGCTTTGTACAAGACATATAAATCACTCTCTTGTTGAGTATAAAAGACTTTCTTGTTGAGTCAACCACTTTTAGCCTCCGTCTTGGGCTTTATACAAGACATATAAATCACTCTCTTGTTGAGTATAAAAGACTCTCTTGTTGAGTCAAACAACCTTCAGACTCTCTTGTTGAGTCAATCACCTGTTCAAGACTCTCTTTTTGAGTCAACCTTTTTAGCCTCCGTCTTGGGCTTTATATAGGACAGATAATAGTACTCTCTTGTTGAGTCAAACCCATTCAGCCTCCATCTTGGCCTTTATACAAGATACATTCTCCCCAACGGAGTCAAAATCCCTTTTAGCCTCATTCTTGGGCGTTGTACATGACAGAAAGAACATTTTCCCCAAAAAAGTCAAACTTTCCGCCTCCTCTTAGGCTTTGTATAAAGAAACCCCCGGTTGAGTCAATCAACCTTTTAGCATCAAAGTTGTGCCTTGCTCACAGCATACAAACATCAACAACTCCTCTTTAGAGATGACAAATTCTCTCATCCAAAACCCTTTAGCTTCACATCTTGGGCTTTGAACAAGACACAAACCACCTTCAGCTTCACAGGATAAAAAACGAATCAAACTGTAGTACCAAAGTGATAGTGATTCGAAACCACAAAAATCGCGCTACAGAAAAAATGGCGACCACAGTGGGAGGCATTCTTTCTAGCCTCTTTTAGGGTGAAAGCCTTAAATTCACCAAATACCACAGAAATGGAGACTCTGCTGGGGAGTCATTGTCTGTATAGGATCATAAACCCTAATTGAGGCTAAAAGGGATTTTGACTCCGTTGGGGAGAATGTATCTTGTATAAAGCCCAAGATGGAGGCTGAAAGGGTTTGACTCAACAAGATAAAACTCTAGACTTGGACAGTCTAAACCTCTTGAGTCTCAAAGACATTCTCAAGTTCCTTTCAAACGTAGTAAAAAACACCGATCACTTTGGATCAATCTCCAGCAGAAACCCGGTCTCTCTCATGAGAGTTCCCCACACTTGGACCCGCTTTAGGATCTCAATAATCCTCAGCAGTAAGTCAGCCTCCTCTTGGGCTTTGTACAAATGACTCTCCCTAGCGGAGCTAACATTTTCAAACTCTCTTGTTGAGTTAAACACCTTTAGCCTCCGTCTTGGGCTTTGTACAAGACATATAAAAGACTCTTTTGTTGAGTATAAAAGACTCTCTTGTTGAGTCAACCACTTTTAGCCTCCGTCTTGGGCTCTGTACAAGACATATAAATCACTCTCTTGTTGAGTATAAAAGACTCTCTTGTTGAGTCAACCACTTTTAGCCTCCGTCTTGGGCTTTGTACAAGACATATAAATCACTAGCGGAGCTAAAAAGTGTAGGGGCATTCTCAAAATGGAGGCTGAAAGGGTTTGACTCAACAAGATAAAACTCTAGACTTGGACAGTCTAAACCTCTTGAGTCTCAAAGACATTCTCAAGTTCCTTTCAAACGTAGTAAAAGACACCGATCACTTTGGATCAAAATCCAGCAGAAACCCGGTCTCTCTCATGAGAGTTCCCCACACTTGGACCCACTTCAGGATCTCAATAATCCTCAGCAGTAAGTCAGCCTCCTCTTGGGCTTTGTACAAATGACTCTCCCTAGCGGAGCTAACATTTTCAGACTCTCTTGTTGAGTCAAACACCTTTAGCCTCCGTCTTGGGCTTTGTACAAGACTTATAAAAAACTCTCTTGTTGAGTATAAAAGACTCTCTTGTTGAGTCAACCACTTTTAGCCTCAGTCTTGGGCTTTGTACAAGACATATAAATCACTCTCTTGTTGAGTATAAAAGACTCTCTTGGTGAGTCAACCACTTTTAGCCTCCGTCTTGGGCTTTGTACAAGACATATAAATCACTAGCGGAGCTAAAAAGTGTAGGGGAATTTTTCACTTGGATCCAAAAAGTGTCAAGACAAACTATGATCACACATGTGTTGTATCATATGAGAGCTTTCCAAAATGGCCAAGAACCCCATAAAATCCCATCTGAGCTAAGAGTTATGACAGTGGCAATATGCCTTGCTGCAATTGTCATAACAAGGTAGATTTGTGAATTTTGCTCGATTTGAGAAATTTGTGCAAATGACAAATAAGTTTATCCATCTGAACACCTCAGGGAGAGACCAAGGAGGGACAAACACTGATCTATAAGCCTCCCAAATCTTTGGAACTAAAAATACCACGCCAAACCTAAAAAATCCTAAAGAGGGGACAAGACTCCAATTTTGTTTTGGGGCATTCAATGGATGCACCAAGGTGGCATGAACTGAGCCATTTCCAACTGAATGAGTCAAGGATGATCTCTGAACTAGGGAACCAAAGGCCTGTGCTCTAACCTCTAGTCAATGGCTAGAGGAGACTTAGATTCCTATTGATCAACATTTGCCAAACCTCTGCAGCAGTTGCCATTCACTATTGCAGCCAAAACAAACTTGCTCTACTATAAATAGAGCTCATTTGTGCTCAGTTTAAGTACACCAAAGCACTACAACACTTGCTTTCCTCAAAATCTCTTTCTCTGGGCAAAAATGCCTTCTTTAGCAAGGTAACTCTGAGTTTTTGAGTTAGAGAGCAATTCCATCACAGCTCATGATCCAAACACATCCAATATGTCATATCTAAGCTGTCCAAACTCTCACAAGTGACCTGTTACACCAAAATCACAAAGTCCCCTCTCAAAACCTCAAAATTGGACTTTTTGCATTTTTCAAGCCATGTCTTGATTCAGTCACTTTCAAAACCAGATAAAGCCTCAAACACACTACAAATATCATCCTTGAACTGTCCCAAATGGTTCCCCACATCTGGAACACCATTTGAGAGAGTTGTTATTTTGGTCACTTTTGCCCCTTTTGCAAGAAAGGGTTAGTTTCCATTCCTGAGGTTTCCAACTGATTCCAATCATCCTAAAAGCTTCTAAGGGATCATTTGAGAGTGTTCAAAGCATCAAAACATTTCTGGAACAAGGCCCTTGACAGATTTCCCAAAAAGCTCCCAAAGAGGTAAGCATCTCAACTTGAACTCTTTAAAATATGCATTGCTTTAAAGTCCACTGATCATACACATCTCATACATGTTATATATGTTGTGTTTGGACCAATTCATCATGTGATTCATGCCTGTACCATGAGGTAGCATAGAAAATGCAAATGGAGGCCTATTTCAAAACCACTATCGGGTTTTAAAATGGGGACCTCATCCGAAAAAACCACCACCACCATTGGATTCCTTGTGAAATTCTAGGCAGGATAGACCTACATTTTGTCCCAATCCATGGAGAAATGAGAAAGTTACAAGCTTCACGTTTTTTACCAAAATATTGCCTTGCCTTGCCTTGGCCAGGCCAAAAACAAGGCAAGGCTTGTATATTTGTGGTTGGGGTTTGATACACGGATGTATCACCATCCCAGTGGTAGAGGGTGTGCACTGCACACAAGAGGTCTGGGGTTCGAATCACCCTCGCCCCAGATCCTCTTTTTTACCACTTTTTCATATTTTTGTCATTTTTCTTATTATTTTTAATAATTTGAAAAATTAATAACTCCCTCAATTTTAATTATTTTTTATTGGTTCTTTTTGTAAAAAATCAAAAAAATGTTGAAATATTTTATTCCACAAAAAAAATCAAATTTATATTATTTATTTAATATAGTTGGTATTTTTATGAATAAATTCATTTTGAATTGTTTTAAAACATTTTAAAAGTGAATATTCATCTTGAAAAATCAAAACCAAATGAGTTTTAATTCATCTTGTGGTTAAAACCTCATTTTTCAAACCTTAACCAAAAATCACAAGTTGTTTATTCAAGCTTATTTGGTGGTTTATCATTTTTTTATTGATTTTCTTTAAGAATTCACTTTTTAAAATGATGAAATTAGGGTTTTGATCAATTCCACCCTCATCAATCATTTTCAAACACTCATGGGCCTTTAATAGAGTGTAAGACCCAATCCCCTTTTAACCAAAACAATTTTGGGCCTCAGATATTGTATAAGTCCCTCTGCGTTAAAAGAAAAATCACGGCGTGATCGCCAGTCAAATATCAAATCATCTAGGTCTACCCTCGTGTTGTAAGTCCCATTTCTTTTATTTAAAAACTTTTTGGGCCTCTATTAGAGTGTAAGACCCATCCCCTTTGTAAATACACCACTTTTCGGGCCTCATATATTGTATAAGTCCCTCTGTATAGTTTTCAAAACAACGGTACGATCATCGTTAAAACTTGGGCCTCTCCTTGAGCTGTAAGCCCCAACAATATTTTCAAAGCACTTTCTCCTTTGAAGTTGAATTCACATATATGTTGTTATCAAAACTTTCTTTGTTGAACAACTAACCAAACAGCATGGAAGCTCTACAATGGGTAAGTGTTTATCCACTTTCATTTACCGCTTTCATATGTATATAACTGTATTGTGGGGCTGTTTCACTGTAAGTCTTCTTTCACATCCTTTTATATACTTGTCACATATCCACTGTGTAATACTAGTATAGTTATTTAGAGTTTTCCCTGGCAACTACGTCTAGAATTAGGTAAAGCCCTGTTGGTCACTCATAAATACAAACAAAATTAGATCCTCCTTAGGATTCCAGATACAGTCTTCCCTTCTCTTGGGGTTAAACAATATGGAACAAAGAGAAAGGCAGTATTCTCGGTGAACCTTTTCTCAGACTGTCACCCTTAGAAATTGTTAAAGAAACTCTAACTCCCCAAAGATGATCTTTTCTCCGTGAATGGCATCTCTTGAGTTTCTTCCAAATTCTCGAACTTTCCTGGAATGATCTCTTCTCTGTGAATTGCATTTCTTGAACTTCTCTTGGTTTGGGGACCCACAAGCTTCCTAAAAGCATCCCCGCCTCCTCTTGGGCATTGTACAAGGACCCTTCGGCTTCTTAGAAGTTGTCATGCCTTCTCTTGGGCATAATACAAGGACCCTGACGACCTCTTAAAGGTATAAGACAGAACTTAGTCATCCTTTGCTAGAGCATTATTTCCCACATCAAAAACTCCGGCCATTTTAGGGTTGGTACTCACCCCTTAATGCCCGCGCCTCCTCTTGGGCATTGTACAAAAGATAAAACTCTAGACTTGGACAGTCTAAACCTCTTGAGTCTCAAAGACATTCTCAAGTTCCTTTCAAACATAGTAAAAAACACCGATCACTTTAGATCAATCTCTAGCAGAAACCCGGTCTCTCTCATGAGAGTTCCCCACACTTGGACCCGCTTCAGGATCTCAATAATCCTAAGCAGTAAGTCAACCTCCTCTTGGGCTTTGTACAAATGACTCTCCCTAGCGGAGCTAACATTTTCAGACTCTCTTGTTGAGTTAAACACCTTTAGCCTCCGTCTTGGGCTTTGTACAAGACATATAAAAAACTCTCTTGTTGAGTATAAAAGACTCTCTTGTTGAGTCAACCACTTTTAGCCTCCGTCTTGGGCTTTGTACAAGACATATAAATCACTCTCTTGTTGAGTATAAAAGACTCTCTTGTTGAGTCAACCACTTTTAGCCTCCGTCTTGGGCTTTGTACAAGACATATAAATCACTCTCTTGTTGAGTATAAAAGACTCTCTTGTTCAGTCAAACAACCTTCAGACTCTCTTGTTGAGTCAATCACCTGTTCAAGACTCTCTTGTTGAGTCAACCTTTTTAGCCTCCGTCTTGGGCTTTATACAGGACAGATAAAAGTACTCTCTTGTTGAGTCAAACCCTTTCAGCCTCTATCTTGGGCTTTATACAAGATACATTCTCCCCAACGGAGTCAAAATCCCTTTTAGCCTCAATCTTGGGCGTTGTACAAGACAGAAAGAACATTTTCCCCGAAAAAGTCAAACTTCCCGCCTCCTCTTAGGCTTTGTATAAAGAAACCCCCGGTTGAGTCAATCAACCTTTTAGCATCAAATTTGTGCCTTGCTCACAGCATACAAACATCAACAACTCCTCTTTAGAGATGACAAATTCTCTCATCCAAAACCCTTTAGCTTCACATCTTGGGCTTTGAACAAGACACAAACCACCTTCAGCTTCACAGGATAAAAAATGAATCAAACTGTAGTACCAAAGCGATAGTGATTCGAAACCACAAAAATTGCGCTACAGAAAAAATCGCGACCACAGTGAGAGGCATTCCTTCTAACCTCTTTTAGGGTGAAAGCCTTAAATTCACCAAATACCACAGAAATGGCGACTCTACTGGGGAGTCATTGTTTGTATAGGATCATAAGACAAGAGGTCTAGGATGTTAGGACAAATATATATACTCCTTTTCCTAATTGATATCTGTGTTTACTTTTCTGCTAATGGGAATGCGTGTGATGCCGCATGTGGAAAGATTGAGTATACACCTAAGATAAGTGATGGCATTATACGGGTAATCTTACGGGGAGTGAATCCCAGATAAGAGGTCCCGGTCGACCATCAAATCAGTGGAGATGCCCTTTGCGGATTCAATGCATATACGACTTCGGTTGTTGAAAGCAAATTGTTCCATTGGGTTATCTGAGAAGCTGAGGATTTTAGTAGACTAAAACCATTTTGTAGTGCGGAGGCTATCAAAAATAGTTGTCACGCGATACTACCCTCATTTGAGACTACTCTAAGATACTACAGCTCACTGGTGATCCGCTTGTTGTTGTTATCCCAAGAGGGGTAAGTGATTTCGAGGACAGGTACAAAAAATCACCAGTATAAACCTTTGGGGATGGGTAGAGCCTTGACTTCATGACACCAACCCTTTGACCCCATGTTTTTTCTATGTTTTTGTGTGCTGCATTCATGCATTCATCTAAAAAACATTAAAACAAAGAAAAATTTCACTTCTAGTCTCTCCTTTTCAAATTAAGCTAAGAAAATGATGGCAAATATCAGAGAAAAAGATTGCGTTATGAATTTCGGAAGAAGGAAGACTCACAAGTACACCTTCAAGGTTCCAAAACTAGAGGATTTAAGAGGTCTGGCGAGGATGATAACCAACCCTGAGGCTTTCAGAGCCAAGTATGGAGGAATGTTGTCTCTGTTATGGGTCCATGTAATCGAAGGAATCCTGTCCACACTAATCCATTTCTACGATCCGGTCTATCACTGTTTCACATTCCTGGATTATCAGCTACCACCAACACTAGAGGAGTACTCTCACCCGACTGATTTGCATATTACTAACCAAGCTCCCTTTTCTGGACTGGAAGAAATTCCAAAGGATCAAACCATTACAAGAGCAATCTATTTGGAAAAGTCAGAAGTTAGGACTCACATGAACACTAAGGGTGGAATTCAGGGTTTGCCAGTCCAGTTCTTAATCAAGAAAGCTCTGTACTTTGCTAGTATAGGGAACGTGGCCGCTTTCGAAAGCATCTTTGTTTTGCTTACCTACAGGTTATTTTTGTTTCCCAACATCGATAACTTTGTAGATATCAACGCCATTAAGATTTTTCTGATTGGAAACACTGTACCTACCCTGCTCGCAGATGCTTATCATTCGGTACACTTAAGGAATTTGTATAGCGGAGGAATGATCATATGTTGTGTACCCCTGCTATACAAATGGTTCACTTCCCACTTACCCAAGTCTGCTGCATTTTGGGATCCTAAGAATACTTTACGTTGGTCACAGAGAATCATGTCTCTTACCAACTCTGACAACGATTGGTACAATTGAATCTATGACGGGGTCAAAATCATTGACCGTTGTGGATATTTCCCAAATGTACCCCTCATAGGAACTAAAGGAGGAATCAATTATCATCCAATTTTATTTTGTCGTCAATTTGGATACCTGATGAGGCATGTCCCGCGTAATGCTCATCTTGAAGGTATTTTCTTCAAGAAAGGAGAAAATGACAGGGCACTAAAGACAAAAATAGTGCATGCCTGGAAACACATTCATAGGAAAGGAAGAGAGTCTCTAGGAAAACCAGACTGTGTCTCAGTGGAACCTTATCTCCATTGGGTACAGACTAGAGCTCTCAAGTTGAGGATGCATTACCCTCGTCAAGAAGTTCTTCCGTTAAGGGACCCTATCCTTTACTTTATGTCCGATACGGAAAAACTTCAGGTTACTCTCAACAAAGTTCAATAGGAGAAGAGGTCTTTGAAGAACAAGTACCGTATTCTCAATGTGGAGTGTAAGAAAATACAACAACTGTTAAAAGAAAAAGATGCTTTGATTGAGATTTTAGAGCAACACGCTGTAGAAAACCAAGAGGACCAAAGGAATTTGCTCGCTCCTTTCACTTGGCAAAGGAATGACAACTCGACAACGGCCCAAGAACCCCGGTCAAAGAAAAGGAAAGTACCAGAACTAGCACCTGAGCTCTCCTCAGAGAGAACTCAGGGTCCATTAGCTTAGATATTTCCTTTTGCAACACTTTGTAAATTACTGTATTTCCATTCCGCAATCTTTGAATTCAATAAAATGGGGTCTTCCCCACTGTTTGATATTTGCAATCTAATTGTCGAAGTTTACTTTGAATAAACAAAAAATACATACAATTATAATAATCGTTGTATATCATTCATCATTCTCGCGTAACACATTCTTCTTACCTACGAATCTCACGTTTGCGTCTCGATTCTAGAGTCAAACTGTCTCATTCGTACAATACTCGAGCCAATCGACAGAAAAGATTGATGATCTCGAGGAGGAGAACAGAGAGTCGAGGGAAGAGATCGACACTCTAAAAGAGGATCTGAGAAAGCTTCATAATGACATGCAAGCTCTAGCAGAAGCTCAGATGCAACAACAAAGGACTGTGATCTCAGAGATCACATCAACGCCCATAGTGGAAAAGTATGATTCTAGGTATAAGATGCCGAAAGATCGTCCCTGGGGCATGCCTATTAACTATATCCCGGAAGGATATGTTCCGCCGATCACTGAAGATCAAGGAACCGCAGCCGGAGCCGCTGGGCCTGAAGGTTACAAACTTCGGGAAAGTGAAGATGCCAGGGGCATGACAGCAACTCCTGAAGGTTACAAACTTAGGGAGAGGGAAGGACCTAGAGTCACTACCATGATGACTACACAACCACCCGTTGTACACACTGTCCTGGAAGGACGGATTCCACAGATACCTTTTGGCGGAAATGAAAGTATGTTTGACAGAATGAATGAGTTCCAGGAACAGTTCCTGGGGATGCAGAAAGAGCTGCAAGCCCTTCACGGTCAGGATCTATTTGGAAAAGATGCCGCAGACCTTTGTTTGGTCCCCAATGTGAAAGTTCCGCACAAATTCAAGGTGCCCGAATTTGAAAAGTACAAGGGTAACTCTTGCCCTCAAAGCCATTTGGTCATGTACGCTCGGCGAATGTCAACTCAGACAAAGAACCAGGAGCTACTTTCAAGATAGTTTAACCGGTGTCACACTCAAATGGTATATGGGTTTAAACTGCACTAAGATCGGCACTTTCAGAGATCTTGGCGTTGCTTTCATTCAGCAGTATAAGTATAACCTGGACATGGCACCGGATAGAGATCAACTCAGATCGATGTCACAAAAGGACAAGGAAACCTTTAAGGAATATGCTCAAAGATAACGTGAAATTGCCACCCAGATTTGTCCACCTCTTGAGGAAAAAGAGATGACAAAGATCTTCTTAAAGACCTTGAGCTCATTTTACTACGACAGAATGGTCGCCAGTGCGCCCAGTGACTTTACCGAAATGGTAGGTATGGGAGTTTGTCTTAAGGAAGTAGTCCGAGAAGGACGTTTAGTTAAAGACGTTGGATCATCAAGTAATACAAAACGATACGGTAGTGCTCTCCCTAAGAAAAAAGAGCAGGATATTGGGAATATCTCTCTCGGGAAGCAAAGGCGATGGTACCAACCAATAGCAGTTGTAACTCCTGCTAACTTTGCGCCTGTTCCTACGTATCAACCTCGGGTTGCTCAGAGCCAGCCGAATCAACAGAAATGTCAACAAATAACACAACAGCCTCTTCAGCAGGCTCGTCCTCCATATAACAACAACCGTACAACGCGACCACCAGGGTTCGACCTTATACCCATGTTGTACGCATAACTATTTCCATTATTACTGGTCAAGGGGCATGTCCAAACCAGGTCTCCTCTTACAGTACCGAAAAATCCTCCTTTTTGGTTCAAAGCGGATCAGACTTGCCCTTACCATCAAGGAGGACCAGGGCATAACATAGAAAACTGTCTCAGTTTCAAATCCGATGTGCAAAAGCTTGTTAGAAGTGGGGTCTTATATGTTCTCACGAACCCGCTGCCTCAACACGAGAAAGTTGCGGTAAATTTAATAGAAGAAGAGTCTAGCAACAGCTATCAAATTCATGATGTACTCTTATTGAGGGCCAACTTGGTCAAGATGCATTGTAGATAGAGTGGATACATCCATGTGCCACCCCATAACTATCACCAGTGTGATATCTGCTCTAAGAACAATCAAGGATGTTCTGTGGTGCAATTAGCTCTACAGGAACAATTGGATCTCGGATGGATCCAAGAGCACCGAGTTCGTGGGGTCAATATGACTTATACGAATTCCAACATCATTCAGAATCACAACATTCTGGAAATGAATGCCAACTTGGTGGCAATGCACTCAAGGCAAAGCCAGTACCATAATCTGCCACGGCATGATTACAATTCCTGTCTGACTTGCTCGGTAAACAAACAGGGATGCTCTTTTGCACAAGAGGCCCTCCAGCATCAGATGGATCTTGGATGGATTAAGGATTACCGCGATGGAAATCAGTATCAAGTAAATATGATTCAAATCTTTGATATTCACTTGATGAATGCCAGCTTGGTGGAGTTACACGCTACATAAGTCCAGCTCGGGTTTCTGACTTCGCATAATTAGCAGAACTGTACAGTATGCCGTGAGAGTAACCAAGGGTGCGCTCTCGTGCAAAGAACTTTGTAACACTTGTTAAACCACTGGTGGCTTCCGATCTATATGGATGAAGACCCGCAACAAATCAGTGTGGTTAATGGGAACCCTACTAGGCATCAAAGTTAGGATGTTCGATCAATGGAAACAGATCTAGTGAGGTTGTACTGCATTCAAAGCGGACATGGCCAGGTGCCACTGCACAACTACGAGCGCTGTAGAGTCTGCTCGGAAAATAACCAAGGATGTTACCTCGTACGAGCAGCCCTCTAGAGTCAGTTGGACCATATAGAGATTCAACCATGAACAAGTTCTAGATCAATCAACTGTACGCTAGACTATTTCGATGATCAAATTAGGGATGTTGTCGTGATCTCTGATCGCGAAAGGACCAAAGATGTTTGTACCATCGTCCCTCTACTTGACGAATCAAAGGTTCTTAACCAGGAACTGATTGAAGTTACCTACGACAGTCAGAAAAATCAGAAGGCTCCTGTAGTTATCTATCTACCGGGACCAGTATCGTATAAATCAACTAAGGCTATCCCTTACAAATATGGTGCGACAACAATTGAGAATGGGAAGGAAACTCCATTACCCTCCGTCGTGAATATTGCAGACATCAGTCGAGTAACACGGAGCGGTCGAATCTTCAACAGAGGAGTTGGAGAACTTAATAGAGAAAAGGAACCTCAAACAAAAATTCCTAATCCACCAGTCGGTCAATCCAGTGATCCTGACCTTTCAAAAAACGATGATGAGATGCTGAAGCTCATCCAAAGGAGTGAATACAACATTGTTGATCAGCTGTTACAAACTCCTTCAAAGATATATGTGTTATATCTCTTACTCAGTTCTGAAGCCCACACAGAGGCTCTACAGAAAGTCTTAGAAAAGCCTTTGTGGAATAGGACGTGTCAATATGACAGTTCAATAGCGTCGTCTCTAACATCACTTCCTGCAACAACTTGGGGTTTAGTGATGAGGAATTGTCAGAAGAGGGCCCAAGTCACAACATGGCGCTCAATATCACAGTAAACTGCCAAGACGATGCTTTAGCCAGCATACTGGTAGACACCGGATCGGCTCTGAATGTTATCCTGATGTCCACTCTAATGCGACTATCATTTAAAGGATCTCCGATGAGAGGCAGTGAGGTCATCGTCAAAGCATTTGACGGATCCCGAAAAACAGTTATCGGCGAAGCCGGCCTTCCCATAACTATCGGACCTCACACTTTCCTGGTCACTTTCTAGGTCATGGACATCCGAACAACATACAGCTGTTTGTTGGGAAAACCTTGGATACACCAGGCTGGGGCAGTCACTTTGACACTTCACCAGAAGCTAAAGTTCATCAAGAATGACCAACTCGTCAAGGTCTGTGGAGAGCAGGCATTGATCGTGAGTAACCTATCGTTGTCCACTTGTGTAGAACCAGAAGAGGTTGTTGGAACTCAGTTCCAAGCGCTTTCGGTGAGCAGTGAGAATCAGTCAGAAAAAGGAACATCATTTTCCTCGTACAAAGATGCTCTTAAAGTAATCGAAAGTAACAATGCAAAAGGATGGGGACAGCTTGTCATTCCTGCGGATAACAAGACAAAGAAAGGTTTTGGCTTTTCCTCAACCTGTACCCAGACTACTAAAGCTGAAAGTTTTTATCCCATTCAGAACTTCTTCCACAGTGGAGGTTTCCTTCACCCAGTGTCTCAAGAAGTACATACCATCAACGAGGGAGATTCCTCTGATACAGATGAAGAGTGGAAGTCCTATCTTAACGAGGATGATTATATGTCTCAGGAAGAGGTGCCTACGCCATTTTGCTATCCCGCACAAAGTCCGAGATTCATACCAAGGTCAGATGTCGAAATGATATACGGAGATTGTGATCCGGAAAGATGCCGTGCTCCACCAAATTCATTAGAGGAGGACACTCCGATGAAATACAACTTTGACCATGACTATTATGGCCCGATGGATGGCCTGCCTATGTGGCAGCTGTACCCAGGAGACTTGGGGCAAGAGAATCAGCCCAACGATGCTTATCAGCTCAGCATCATCGAAAAGAATACCTGTGTCCCCACCATGTCATGAGATCAACACTCAGGTCATTCAGAAAATATCCAGTGCGACGATGAATTTACAAAGTTTACAGGACTAGAATTCATCAAGTATGTTTTTCCCGAGGTCAACGTCATCAAGAGAGATGACTCCTCTAGTTCCAAAGAAGTATAGGACACCTTGGGACAACCGAGTGGCAAATACGACTTCATGGTCAAGTAATCCGCTCCTGAAAGCTCTCGTATCAGTCTCAAGGACATCCAGCCAACTGGATGGGGAGATATACCTAAGAGCACAAATACCATGCAAAATACAAGTGAGGAATCCTCCTACGACAACTTTTCCTGGGAGACAGATTCCAATGATCCTGCTCCACCAGAAATCAGCGTTATTTCTGAAGACAAATCAAGGAAAGTACCCGACTTTGTGATTCACCGAGGAGTTCTCCGCCAATGGGTTGCAGTCGATGTTTCGAAGATTGTTCATAAGTCAAAGTAATGGCCATCTTTGTTTTAACCTTTCACCCTGCTCAAGTGAAACGGATGTTTTGATAGGGCTCACTTTCTGTAAATATCCCTCTTCTCTTCGCCCAAAGCGAAAGAGTTTTATTTTATAGGGCTGTAGTTTCGAGAATCGACAAGATCATAAATAAAATAAACATCGTTCTGTAATTTCCACATTTATTGTTGTTTTCTCTTTTCGCTTTTTTAGAAAATGGTAATCCTAAAAAACAACAAATAAAAACAAACAGTTTTTAGAAAAACACTGCACACACTCTTGCATTTATCTCTATTGCTTATTTTAAACCCCATTGAAACGTACGATCCGATGCCTTTTCCCAACTTTCAATTCCCGGTATTTGAGGCTGAAGAAGAAGATGACGAAGAAATTCTAGATGAGATCTCCCGATTACTCAGACAAGAGGAAAGGTCTATTAAACCATACAAAGAGCCGTTGGAAACGGTCAACTTGGGCTCAGAGGAAGAAAGAAAAGAGGTCAGGATTGGGGCACTGCTCAGTTCAAGTGTCAAAGAAAGTTTGACAAAGCTTCTCAAAGAGTTTCCCGATGTATTCACTTGGTCCTATTAGGATATGCCAGGGTTGGATACCAGCATCGTGGAACATCATCTACCGTGGAGATCAGAATGTCTGCCAGTAAAACAGAGGTTGAGACGGACTCACCCAGACATGGCCATCAAAATCAAAGAGAAAGTACATAAACAGATTGACGCAGGTTTTCTCGCCACATCAGAATATCCTAAATGGTTAGCCAACATCGTACCAGTTCCGAAAAAGGACGGAAAGGTCAGAATGTGTGTGGATTACAGAGATCTAAACAAGGCTAGTCTAAAGGACGACTTTCCTTTACCACACATTGACATGCTGGTAGACAGTACAGCAAAGTTCAAAGTCTTCTCCTTCATGGATGGATTTTCGGGCTATAATTAGATAAAAATGGCGCCGAAAGACATGGAGAAAACTTCATTCATTACCCCATGGGGCACTTTTTGTTACAAGGTAATGCCGTTCAGTTTGAAGAACGTCGGGGCAACCTATCAACGGGCCATGACTACTCTGTTTCATGACATGATACATAAAGAAATCGAGGTATATGTCGATGATATGATTACCAAATCTAAAACAGAGGAGGAGCATGTGACCCACCTGTCAAAATTGTTCGAGCGGCTGAGAAAGTACAAACTCCGCTTGAATCCCAATAAATGCACATTTGGTGTCCGTTCAGGGAAACTTTTAGGGTTCATCGTCAGTCAGAAAGAAATTGAGGTTGATCCTGACAAGGTCAAGGCCATTCAAGAAATGCCTTCTCCAGAGACTGAAAAATAAGTTAGGGGATTTCTGGGACGTTTGAACTACATCTCCAGATTCATATTCCTCGTGACCGCGACGTGTGCGCCAATCTTCAAGTTACTAAAAAGGAATCAGGACTGTATTTGGACAGAAGACTGCCAAACCGCCTTCGACAGTATCAAAGAATTCCTGTTGAACCCACCAATTCTATCACCTCTAGTGGAAGGAAGACCACTGGTCATTTACTTAACAGTCTTGGAAGACTCCATGGGCTGTGTACTTGGCCAACAAGACGAAACAAAAAGGAAAGAGTCTGCCATTTACTATTTGAGCAAGAAGTTTACGGACCGTGAAACTTGGTATACTATGCTCGAGAAAACTTGTTGTGCTCTGGCTTGGGCAGCCAAACGACTTCGCCAGTATATGATCTGTCACACTACTTGGTTAATCTCAGAAATGGATCCGATCAAGTACATCTTTGAAAAACCTGCTCTCACGGGAAGGATTGCCCGTTGGCAGATGTTGTTATCAGAATACAACATCGAGTACCACACTCAGAAAGCCGTTAAGGGAAGTGTTTTAGCCGATCATTTGGCTCATCAACCAATTGACGATCAAGAATCAGTCGGGTTTGACTTCCCGGACGAAGATGTTATGTATCTAAAGATGAAAGATTGCGATGAACCGCTACCCAGTGAAGGGCCAGAACCAGGTTCCCAATGGGGACTAATCTTTGACGGAGTTGTCAATCATTGTGGAAATGGAATTGGGGCAATTATCATAACACCTCAGGATATCCACATTCCTTTCACTGCTCGACTGACGTTCAAGTGTACAAACAACGAGGCCGATACGAAGCTTGTATCATAGGTCTCGAAGAAGCGACTGACTTAAGGATCAAAAACTTGGATGTATATGACAATTCAGCCCTGATTATCAACCAAATCAAAGGAGATTGGAACACATACCAATCAGGACTGATTCCTTACAAAGACTACGCGAGAAGGTTGTTACCATTCTTTAACAGAATCGAGTTTCATCATATCCCTCGTGAAGAGAATCACATGGCTGATGCATTAGCCACACTCTCTTCCATGATTAGCGTAGGTCAATGGACCGACTTACCTAAGATTGACATAATGCGCCTTGAACGGCACGCTTACATCTTCACGATCGAAGCAGTCACAGATGACAAACCTTGGTACCACGATATCAAATGCTTCCTTCAGAAACAAGAGTACCCACCTAGGGTATCCAGAAAAGATAGAAAGACTCTCAGAAGATTGGCAGGTAACTTTTTCCTAAGCGGTGATACACTCTATAAGAGAAACTTTAACATGGTCTTGCTTCGATGTGTAGACAGACCAGAAGCAAACATGCTGATAAAAGAGATTCACGAAGGATCCTTTGGCACTCATGCCAATGGACACACAATGGCAAGAAAAATCCTAAGAGCAGGGTACTACTGGTTGACCATGGAATCTGACTGCTACAAGTATATGAGGAAGTGTCACAAGTGTCAGATATACTCGGACAAAATCCATGTACCGCCAACGCGTCTTAAAGTTCTTTCTTCCCCATGGCCTTTTTCTATATGGGGAATCGACATGATTGGCATGATTGAACCCAAGGCTTCAAACGGACATCGGTTCATCCTGGTAGCCATTGACTACTTCACCAAGTGGGTCGAAGCAGCGTCATTCGCCAATGTAACCCGACAAGTCGTGGTCCGATTTATCAAAAACAATCTCATATGCCGTTATGGTGTTCCAAGCCAGATCATTACTGATAATGGATCTAACTTGAACAATAAAATGATGAAAGAGTTGTGCGCTGAGTTCAAGATCGAACACCATAACTCATCTCCCTACCGACCCAAGATGAACGGGGCGGTAGAAGCGGCTAATAAGAACATTAAGAAGATTTTTTAGAAGATGGTTGTAACCTACAAATATTGGCATGAGATTCTACCATTTGCTCTTCACGGTTATCGAACATCTGTCCGCACTTCAACAGGGGAAACCCCTTTCTCTCTAGTATATGGCATGGAAGCAGTGCTCCCCATAGAGGTAGAGATCCCATCAATCCGGGTATTGATGGAAACTAAGCTAACAGAGACTGAATGGTGTCAAAGTCGACACGATGAGCTGAATCTGATCGAAGAGAAGCGAATAATGGCTCTGTGCCACGGTCAGTTGTATTAACAAAGAATGAAGAAGGCGTTCGACAAAAAGGTCCAACCTCGCGTCTTTAGGAAAGGAGACCTTGTGCTCAAGAAAATACAATCATTTCTCACTGATTCTCGGGGCAAATGGACTTCAAATTATGACGACCCCTACGTGGTCAAGAAAGCCTTTTCGGGCGGTGCCTTGAGACTTGCAACCATGGATGGAGAGGAATTTGCCTACCCCACCAATGTTGACGTAGTCAAGAAATACTTCGCCTAAAAAAAATCGTCTTGGTGGACTGAAAATCCGAAAGGGCGGTCCAGGAAAAAATTAGAGACATAATTAAAAATCATCCCGATGGATTGGAAATTTCAAAAGTACAATCCAGGCAAAAGTTAGGGATAATGGCAAGTAACTACGTCCAACAAAGGGGCAAATCCCTCAGCGGCAGTTACACCATCCTTCAGGAAAACTCCAGTCAAGGTCATCTTCGACAGAAGCTCAGGATATCCGGAATTCAAAGTTGGTAGAAGGATAGCGGTAGCTATGTTTCAATGTAGCCCTTTTCCCTTAAATTACCATGTTCTAAACTTTGTAAATGCTCTATGGAATCACACGTTTGGCTGATTTCCATCCTATCAATAAAATTTGAGCCCTAGTGATTTTGTTTGCAATTCTCATTTGTTTTAGCTTTATAGAATGACATTTTAACATGATCAACGATTCTTGAAATAAAACAAAAATGAATTTACTTGTCAACTTTTTCTGCTTTTAAAATAAAGATGGCAATTTCTTTTGATTGTTGAACATTGAAAGAACATTGATCGCTTCTCCAGAAGTAATCGAGCTTTAAAGTGCTGAATCAAGGTACTCCTTCTAAACTAGTGCACCTGAATGAAGGATCGGCTATGTCGGATGCGAATATTCCATCTGACATCCCCGACAGAGTTCTTATCTCCTAAGCCCGACCAACGATTGTTCCCCGCAGGGACTATCTCTCCTAAGCAAGGCAGAATTGCTATTTTCAACCCGGTGGTACCTCTTCATTCCCCGCAGTGGCCGAGTATCCGGTCATGTTCATCCATTAGTCTGTATGTCGTGTCAGTTTCCTCAGCACATACATACATACATCATGCATTATTAATTTACATTCATATTCATATTGCATCACTATCACTCTAGCCGGTCTTGTTCCCGAGTGATAAAAGTCCTCTCAATCGAGTTGTCAGTTTTTTCCTCATCCGGAAATGTCCGGTCTTTGACCACTTTGATAACTTGAACCTCTGAAAAGCAAGAGAACTTTCAACAAACAACACTCTTCACCATTGAAGATGATATATTTGCTTTCCCGACTTAAGGAAAATCCCCAGAGAAAGCCTCTTAATCAGAGATTCGGCAATATAACAGTTCTTCTTCGGAAAGTTCGCTGACGAAAAGGTCATCAGCACCGCCCAAATTGGATGACGTCACATGGAATTTCCTCCGAGAAGATCTCGAGGAAAAGTATGATGTAATATCCCCAAGTAAGAAATAATCTCTCAAGAGACTCGATTTCCCCAGTAAAGTCAACAAATGGCGTCTCCCACAGAGAAGTTTGTACACCTCTACGGCTCAGACAAATGGGTTCCCCAGCAAGTCTGACATCAAAACTTTTTCCCATCAAATGGTATCTCCCCAGGAAAATTCGGCGAGAAGTTTGAGGAAAACCACTACTAATAGTGTCCCTTGTCAATAAAGTTTATAGACAAAAGAAACTAAGACCAGTTCCTTGGTAGGAAACCAGGATCGAGGGGAAGTTTCTATTAGAAACTTAGACCAGTTCCATGGCTGAAAACCAGGATCGAGGGGAGGTTTAGTCCAAAAGAAAACTTAGACCAGTTCCTTGGTAGGAAACCAGGATCGAGGGGAAGTTTGTATCATAAACTGAGACCAGTTCCTTGGTAGGAAACCAAGATCGAGGGGAAGTTTACATCAGAAACTGAGACCAATTCCTTGGTAGGAAACCAGGATCGAGGGGAAGTTTATCTCAAAAGAAAACTTAGACCAGTTCCTGGGTAGGAAACCAAGATCGAGGGGAAGTTTTATCTTTTCTAAGCATCACCGCTTAGCAAAAAAAGATGAATGTGTAAGCTACCATTCATAACCACCATCAAAATTTCGGGTATTCCGATATTTAATCATCTTGCACCCCGAACGCCTGAATACCTTCGCCATTCACACCTTCGGGTCCAAGAAGATTAAATAAGGGCATCTGTCATACCCCAAATTTTGACCACTAAGATTTCCCATCATTGTGCAAATCATCATCATAATATGGATATACCTTTATGCCTCATTAGTCTCCCCAAAGATGGGTGACCATCCACTACAATCAAACATAGGGTTTCAAGCCCTCTCAGAGCTTTTAGGCAAAGGATCAATCAAGAAATGACATGATCTTTAACTTGTCTAAACCTCTCAAACATCCCCAATGGATCAAGAGGACTCCCACATCAAGGATCAACCACAAGGCTGCAACATTCCAAGTGGATCAAGCCTCAAGATCGCCAGTGTCACCAAATTAGGGTTTTGGTCGACCAAGGCCTCCAGATGGATTTTTCCTCTGGGCATGAGCCATTGCTTCAAAGCACAACTTAAAATACTCTAAGGGACCTCATGAACCCAATCATCAAAGTCAATTTAGCCTCAGGGGATGCATTCATAAAAAATCAGGAATTAGAGTTTCTTGACCTAATTCACCCCTAAGTTGACTTTTGTGACAAAACATGAGCCAAGACCTCAAGACATGATTTAAGGGTCCCTAATACACCACGTTGATCCATTTGCAACAATGGATTGATCCAAGAAGCTTGATTCACAAGTTTCAAGTTCATTAGAACCACAATTAGGGTTTCGCGAGAAAAGTCAACTGTGCCTTTGACTTTTGACCAGAACATGCTCCCAAACCCTGAGACATGATTCAATACACCCTATAACACCTATGAAATCAATCCATCAAGTTTGATTTAGGTCAAGGACTTGATTTCATAGAGGATCGCACAGTTTGGAATTCATCTGATAAAAAGTCAACTGTGCCCAAAAGTCAAAGTTTGACTTTTTGATTTTTTGATCAATTATGGTTACCTAACCCTAAAATGATATTAATGTGTGATTGGAATCTTCATTCATTAAGAAAAATCAAGAAAAGTGGGATAACTTGCAAAAGGGGTAACCATAAAAAAACTTAAAAATTTTCTAAGTTATGGAACAAAGTGGCTAGGGTACCAACTTTCAAGGATCATAACTTGAGATCTAAGCAACCATTTGGGCTGATCCAAAGATGGATTTGTAGCTCTCATGGCATACTTTAAAAGTGTCAACTACACCTCATTCCAATTCATCATGGGTTTTGAGTTATGGTTGGATCAAAATGGCTGAAAACAAGAAATGTCACTTTTTCCAACACTTAGTGAAATTTTCACTAAGTCAGAATCTGTTTCACTTTTTCCAAAATGCAGGGGAATTTTTCACTTGGATCCAAAAAGTGTCAAGACAAACTATGATCACACATGTGTTGTATCATATGAGAGCTTTCCAAAATGGCCTAGAACCCCATCATATCCCATCTGAGCTAAGAGTTATGACAGTGGCAATATGCCTTACTGCAACTGTCATAACAAGGCAGATTTGTGTATTTTGCTCAATTTGAGCAATTTGTGCAAATGACAAACAAGTTTATCCATCTGAACACCTCAGGGAGAGACCAAGGAGGGACAAACACTGATCCATAAGCCTCCCAAGTCTTTGAAACTAAATATAGCATGCCAAACCTAAAAAACCCTAAAGAGGGGACAAGACTCCGATTTTGTTTTGGAGCATTCAATGGATGCACCAAGGTGGCATGAACTGAGCCATTTCCAACTAAATGAGTTAAGGATGGTCTCTGAACTAGGGAACTAAAGGCCTGTGCTCTAACCTCTAGTCAATGGCTAGAGGAGACTTGGATTCCTATTGATCACATTTGCCAAACCTTTGTAGCAGTTGCAATTCACTATTGCAGCAAAAAAACTTGCTCTACTATAAATAGAGCTCATTTGTGCTCAGTTTAAGTACACCAAAGCACTACAACACTTACTTTCCTCAAAATCTCTTTCTCTAGGCAAAAATGCCTTCTTTAGCAAGGTAACTCTGAGTTTTGAGTTAGAGAGCAATTCCTTCACAACTCACGATCCAAACATATCCAATATGTCATATCTAAGTTGTCCAAACTCTAACAAGTGACCTGTAACACCAAAATCACAAAGTCCCCTCTCAAAACCTCAAAATAGGACTTTTTAGCATTTTTCAAGCCATGTCTTGATTCAATCACTTTCAAAACCAGATAAAGCCTCAAACATACTCCAAATATCATCCTTGAACTGTCCCAAATGGTTCCCCACATCTGGAACACCATTTGAGAGAGTTGTTATTTTGGTCACTTTTGCCCCTTTTGCAAGAAAGGGCCAGTTTCCATTCCTGAGGTTTCCAGCTGATTCCAATCATCCTAAAAGCTTCTAAGGGATCATTTGAGAGTGTTCAAAGCATCAAAACATTTCTGAAATAAGGCCCTTGACAGATTGCCCAAAAAGCTCCCAAAGAGGTAAGCATCTCAACTTAAACTCTTTAAAATATGCATTTCTTTGAAGTCCACTGATCATACACATCTCATACATGTTATATATTTTGTGTTTAGACCAATTCATCATGTGATTCATGCCTGTACCATGAGGTAGCACAGAAAATGCAAATGGAGGCCTATTTCAAAACCACTATCGGGTTTTAAAATGGGGACCTCATCTGAAAAAACCACCACCACCATTGGATTCCTTGTGAAATTCTAGGCAGGATAGACCTACATTTTGTCCCAATCCATGGAGAAATGAGAAAGTTACAAGCTTCACGTTTTTGGCCAAAATCTTGCCTTGCCTTGCCTTGGCCAGGCCAAAAACAAGGCAAGCCTTGTATATTTGTGGTTGGGGTTTGATACACGGATGTATCACCACCCCAGTGGTAGAGGGCACGCACTGCACACAAGAGGTCTGGGGTTCGAATCACCCTCGCCCCAGATCCTCTTTTTTACCACTTTTTCATATTTTTGTCATTTTTCTTATTATTTTTTATGATTTGAAAAATTAATAACTCCCTCAATTTTAATTATTTTTTATTGGTTCTTTTTGCAAAAAATCAAAAAAAATGTTGAAATATTTTATTCCATAAAAAAAATTAAATTTATATTATTTATTTAATATAGTTGGTATTTTTATGAATAAATTCATTTTGAATTATTTTAAAACATTTTAAAAGTGAATATTCATCTTGAAAAATCAAAACAAAATGAGTTTTAATTCATCTTGTGGTTAAAACCTCATTTTTCAAACCTTAACCAAAATTCACATGTTGTTTATTTAAGCTTATTTGGTGGTTTATCATTTTTTATTGATTTTCTTTAAGAATTCACTTTTAAAAATGATGAAATTAGGGTTTTGATCGATTCCACCCTCATCAATTACTTTAAAACACTCGTGGGCCTCTAATAGAGTGTAAGACCCAATCCCCTTTTAACCAAAACAATTTTGGGCCTCAGATATTGTATAAGCCCCTCTGCGTTAAAAGAAAAATCGCGGCGCGATCGCCAGTTCAAATATCAAATCATCTAGGTCTACCCTCGTGTTGTAAGTCCCATTTCTTTTATTTAAAAACTTTTTGGGCCTCTATTAGAGTGTAAGACCCATCCCCTTTGTAAATACACCACTTTTCGGGCCTCACATATTGTATAAGTCCCTCTGTATAGTTTTCAAAACAACGGTACGATCATCGTTAAAACTTGGGCCTCTCCTTGAGCTATAAGCTCAAACAATCTTTTCAAAGCACTTTCTCCTTTGATGTTGAATTCAAATATATGTTTTTATCAAAACTTTCTTTGTTGAACAACTAACCAAATAACATGGAAGCTCAACAACGCGTAAGTGTTTATCCGCTTTTATTTACCGCTTTCATATGTATATAACTGTATTGTGGGGCTGTTTCACTGTAAGTCTTCTTTCACATCCTTTTATATACTTCTCTCATATCCACTGTGTAATACTAGTATAGTTATTTAGAGTTTTCCCCGACAACTATGTCTAGAACTAGGTAAAACCCTGTTGGTCACTTTTAAATACAAACAAAACTAGATCCTCAGTAGGATTCTAGATACAGTCTTCTCTTCACTTGGGGTTAAACAATATGGAACAAAGAGAAAGGCAGTATTCTCGGTGAACCTTTTCTCAGACTGTCACCCTTAGAAATTGTCAAAGAAACTCTACTCCCCAGAGATAATCTTTTCTCCGTGAATGGCATCTCTTGAGTTTCTTCCAAACCCTCAAACTTTCCTGGAATGATCTCTTCTCTGTGAATTGCATTTCTTGAACTTCTCTTGGTTTGGGGACCCACATGCTTCCTAAAAGCATCCCCGCCTCCTCTTGGGCGTTGTACAATGACCCTTCGGCTTCTTAGAAGTTCTTATGCCTTCTCTTGGTTTTAATACAAGGACCCTGACGACCTCTTAAAGGTATAAGATAGAACTTAGTCATCCTTTGCTAGAGCAGTCTTTCGCGCGTCAAAAACTCCGACCATTTTAGGGTTGGTACTCACCCTTTAATGCCCGCGCCTCCTCTTGGGCATTGTACAAAAGATAAAACTCTAGACTTGGAC
The DNA here is from genome assembly GCA_022829125.1 of Lathyrus tuberosus. Classification (NCBI taxonomy): domain Eukaryota; kingdom Viridiplantae; phylum Streptophyta; class Magnoliopsida; order Fabales; family Fabaceae; genus Lathyrus; species Lathyrus tuberosus. The sequence goes on from JALAZF010000191.1 coordinate 5,045,459, forward strand.
AGTCTAAACCTCTTGAGTCTCAAAGACATTCTCAAGTTCCTTTCAAACGTAGGCAAAAACACCGATCACTCTGGATCCATCTCCAACAGAAACCCGGTCTCTCTCATGAGAGTTACCCACACTTGGACCCGCTTCAGGATCTCAATAATCCTCAGCAGTATGTCAGCCTCCTCTTGGGCTTTGTACAAATGACTTTCCCTAGCGGAGCTAACCTTTTCAGACTCTCTTATTGAGTCAAACACCTTTAGCCTCCGTCTTGGGCTTTGTACAAGACATATAAAAAACTCTCTTGTTGAGTATAAAAGACTCTCTTGTTGAGTCAACCACTTTTAGCCTCCGCCTTGGGCTTTGTACAAGACATATAAATCACTGTCTTATTGAGTATTAAAGACTCTCTTGTTTAGTCAACCACTTTTAGCCTCCGTCTTGGGCTTTGTACAAGACATATAAATCACTCTCTTGTTGAGTATAAAAGACTCTCTTGTTGAGTCAAACAACCTTCAGACTCTCTTGTTGAGTCAATCACCTGTTCAAGACTCTCTTGTTGAGTCAACCTTTTTAGCCTCCGTCTTGGGCTTTATATAGGACAGATAAAAGTACTCTCTTGTTGAGTCAAACCCTTTCAGCCTCCATCTTGGGCTTTATACAAGATACATTCTCCCCAAGGGAGTCAAAATCCCTTTTAGCCTCAATCTTGGGCGTTGTACAAGACAGAAAGAACATTTTCCCCGGAAAAGTCAAACTTTACGCCTCCTCTTAGGCTTTGTATAAAGAAACCCCCGGTTGAGTCAATCAACCTTTTAGCATCAAATTTTTGCCTTGCTCACAGCATACAAACATCAACAACTCCTCTTTAGAGATGACAAATTCTCTCATCCAAAACCCTTTAGCTTCACATCTTGGGCTTTGAACAAGATACAAACCACCTTTAGCTTCATGTCTTGGGCTTTGAACAAGACACCAAAACAACCTTTTTCTTCCCATAGAATATGAGGAACTACGATCGCTCTGATTTCCCTGTTTCGGGAATACATAGGCATAAGATTTAAAAAATCTTAGCGAGCATACTAATCAAAAAACCCAAAATCCCGTACCTTCATACATCCATCAAAAGCATCAGACCTAACATCTTACCAGAAACCTAGCCAATAGTCTAGACACTGTTTTTAAGCAAATAACCCAAAACAGACCCCTCTTTTAATAGCATCTGTAAACCAACAGTTTTGACTGTTTAACCTCAGTATGCAAGCAGGGTTAATTGGAGACATCTATTTCCCTTCCTTAATCAGCTTCACAGGATAAAAAATGAATCGAACTGTAGTACCAATGCGATAGTGATTCGAAACCACAAAAATCGCGCTACACACCCAATCAACAATACAAAATCCACACACCATAATGCAACATGTATGTGTAATACCCTAATTTTTATCCCTAAGATCCCACATATCATTTGCATCTCATACCACAAACAAGATCAGAAGCTTTGGTTCTCATACCCTCCTCTGTAGGTTTGTTCTTGAGGGAGATCACCAGGCACCCCTGTTTTCTTGTTTTCTTGATGTTTGTTTATGTTTATGTTTACTAACCCTTAACTAAAATCCAAAAAAATATGCTTGTTTTCCCTTTACTAACTTTTTCAGGAAGAGGTTGGGATCAAGAATGTCAAATACCAGTTCCTCAGCTTGAATGAAATTCATCTGAACAAAGTCAAAGTTGATCTACAAATAATTGAATATCATTTGATCAAGAGTTTCCCAAGATTTAATTGACTATTATTCAAGAGACTCCAAGGTTCATGTGTTTATTTCCATGCCTTCTTTGACAAGCAAAAAGAATCGACCCAGAGCTAAGACAACACGACAAAAAGCCATTTTTCTCATTTTTTTCACTGTGTTAATCGATTAACCAAATGCATGCACAAATTGATTAATCGATTAACCAGTGCATTTTTTTTGGATAAAAACAGAATTTTCAAATTCTGCAGCATTTGGCACCAAATTTCACTTGTTTCATCATGAGAATATTCTAGATCACCTCATTTTAATTCTCCTACATAATCATAATTAATTCCCACCATACACCCTCATTAATCACCACTTGATCTTGATTTTGCCTCCAAATTCAAATTCCAAGCCTAATATTGGCTCCAAACCAAGCTCCAAGCCACCAAAATTCCCAAGCCTAAATTCTATAAATACAAGCCTTATTTCATTCATTCGACAAGCTTTTGATAGCCAAATTCACCTTGTCAAAATTCTTCCTCATTCTCAATTTTCTTCATCTACCCAAATTCACCAAAGCTTTTTCTTTCATTAAAAGTTAGTAAGCTTTTCATTGAAGCTTACTAATCTTTGAGCTAAGCCTCCATCAAAAAACTTTTTCATCATCAAATTTTGTAGATCAAGGCTTTGGAGTGTGGTTCTTGAAGTTGATTGGAAGCATTTTCAAATTTGGAAGTGGTAAACTCTTGTTCTACCATTATTGTGCTTGTTTCATCTTCTACAATGTGATCTCTTGTTGATTCTTGTTGCTTGATCTTTGGATCTTGCAAATTGTGTTTCATTGGTGTTATTTGCTATTTTTTTACTTGAATTTTCACGCTCAATTGTATTCATGATCATGAGGTGGTTGAAGAAATGATTGAATCATGAATGCTAATTTTTTTTTCAATTTTTTTTTGCTGTCCAGCCAGGGTTAATTGATTAACCAATTTGTACATGCAAATGGTTAATCGATTAAGTAGATCCAGATTTGTGTTTTTTGGCTTGTTTTGGGACTATTTTGAGTTCTTTTCCTCCTTCTTCCATTTCCTTTTGATCTTTGCCTTGCTTTGCAATTTTAAAGGTCTTATTTCTCTTTAAATTCAATGGACTTAGGGTGTCAATGAAGTTGGATAAACATTCACTAATTCAAATCTATCTTTAAAGTGAATTGTTCAATTCATTTTAGGTGCTTTGAGTTAGTGACATGTTTAGTGCTTTAATCCACCAAGATGAGTGGTTGAACTTGAAGACGAAATGATTTTAAAATTGTGCTTCAATTTGGCTTCCCTTTTCCCCTCTTCTTTTTTTCTTCTTCTTTTGATCAATTAAAATCTTCAATATCATTGGAACTTATTTTAAGTTCTTGATGAATATGAGATCGTTACCTCTTTTCTTTTCGTGCGGTATTGGTTTCGGAGAGTTATCTACATATTACTTCTCTAGCATGCATTATAGCACTTACATTGTTATTGACCGGCCTCAGATAGTCGTGGCTGCTATATAAGTCTGGTTATGATTGCTTAACATAGCGCTAAATTGGACCCGAAATCGGAAAACCATTGTGTTTTGTAAGTGAATTATCAGTCTCCTACTCTTCCATGGCGTAGTTTGAAATGGATTATATTTCTCTTGTTACCCGTGGGGGTTAGTTGGCATACTAGTTAATTTTATCCAAGTTGGAGCCCTCCCCATGGTAATGTATAAGACCATGTTTTCATTCTCATGGATGACTAGTTGAGCATTTCCGAAAAACAACAAAACTCGTTTCTCTCATTTTGGATCACTATTACTCTATATTGTATATTAATTGTGTTATGTTTATGCTTCCTTCTTGCTCCCCATCTCTCTTTATTTTTTATTCTTTATGTTATCATATCATATCATATAATTTGTTTATGTTTCTGCCATTTTCCTTTTGTCCACTTGGACCATTTGTTTATGTTTATGCTCTTTTTCTTTTGTCCATTTGGACCAAAAACATTAATAAAGGTTAAAACCCCTAAAAATATTGGTTCTCTTAATTGTGGACTATGGTTACTATCCTTTGCATTGGACATGGAACTTTGGACTTAGAATTAGGATCTTAACCTATGCTTAGAAGTTTGTGATGGCAAACTTTGGATTTTGGGTACTTGGAGTTCTCTTTTGAAGACCTATCTTGATCAAGGCCTAATCTAAAGGAAAGAACGCTTATGTTATGTAGCTTACTTGTGTGATTAGACCGTTCTTATTCTTAGCTTTTATCTTTTTGCTTTAGGATAGTCACTTCTTCTCCACCCCTTCTTCAATTTTCAAAATCTTCTTTCTTTTTTTTTTCAAAACCTTTTTGTTTTTTTTAAAATTAAACCTCTATCATAAAAAAAAAACCTTGACTTTGGTCAAGTGATTTTCAAACTTTGTTTTTTTAATAAATGTCAATCAATGCTAATCATAATTTGACTAATTTCAAAAAGACTTAAAAAATGCAAAAACTCATTCAAACCTTTTGTGCTTTTGTGCACTTTTTCTTCTAAAACTTTTCAAAAAGTTTAGACATAATTCATTTTCATAGTTGAGATGTAATTCTCCCATTCCCCATAGTATTTAATATGATGACATTTTCCACTTAGATGTTGAGTGATCGACTTGTTGATTTTAATCCAAGCAAAAATCCTCCATCTTAAGATGATGCAAATGTTGTTTTCTTATACTTGTGGGCGACTAGTCGTAGTTTTCTCCTTAAAATTACGACTTGTCTTTACATTTAAAATCAACAAAAAAAAACCAATTTTTGTTATTTGTATCACGAACTACGAGGTTTTGATCTTATATTACACTTTGTGGGTACGTAGGCATGAGGCGATAAGTCTCTCCAAACACAAAAATATTAAAAAATATTTCTCTTCTCATCTCCCCAATCTCTTTTCAAACAAACCTTTTCAAACCAAAAATCGTAAATATTTCAAAGGGTTCCTATAGAGTACTATAGACGTTTTGGGGGCTAACACCTTTCCATCGCGTAACCAACCCCCTTATCCTATCTCTGCTTATTTGTTCTTGTTTTAGAACTTGTTTAGGTTTTGTTCGCTATTTTTCCTTTCCTTTTGGATAAAATAAAAGTGCGATGATGACTTTTGCTTTATGAGTTAAGTTAATCAATAACTTACACTCACAATTTTTACCGCTACAGTATGCAAATACAAGGAGAATCAACTCGAGATTCAATGCATGTGGTACCAAATTGTGAACTCTCAGGTTCACTCGCTCTAATCCCCACCTAGGATCAGAGCACACCAAAATCGTCACCATCACCATAGGCAACGCTTCACTAATTCCATCACCATAGGAATTAGCTACTTGCACCCAATCCCCACCATAGGATTGAGGCTCACCAAAACGGACCACCGTTCAGACACCATGATGCATAATTTATACAAGACATGCAACAACCATAACATGTACAATGACTTTCACCATTAATCAATTTACTATACCAATACTGGCCACCAAACACCATCAACAATACTATGATCATTCATCAACATCATTATAGTACATAACATTCAACAACATCAAATTCATAATTATTCTACACCACAACCTACAAGCCTCACCATGTAACACTAGTATACACCATTTAAAATCATCTCCAGGTACTGTAACTATTTTTAAAACAAATTTCATTGCGTCAGCTTCCTAACGCTCTGAACAACACCTCAATCGGACACCCGAAACTCAAGATATGAATTTTCAAAGTTTTTATGATTTTCTTCCTAATGTAACCGGTTACACCAAAACCAGTAACCAGTTACATCCCTCTTTACAAGCCCAGTTACACCCACTTTGAGCAGTGTAACCGGTTACACCAAAACCTGTAACCGGTTACACCTGAGAAAAAAACACTTTTTCTAAAAGTTGTCTCAAGTGTAACTGGTTACACCAAAAGTGGTAACCGGTTACCACTACAACCGAAATTTTTATGATACGAAAACCAGTTCTAAAACACCCCAAAGACCCCAATTTCCATGAAAATTCATATACTTAAGTTCCGACTCTGATCCCTAACCACACCCAACTTCACAACATTCATCAACACACAATTCAACCAAAAATTCAATCCCAATAGCATCAACACACAATTCGATAACATAAACACACAATCATCCAACATACATCATAACATCATCACATTCATCAACACAATTGCATAATTCATGGTAAAGGAAGGAAATTCATTCAAAAGGAAACCAACACCCACCCACATGTTATCATGCAACCCTTATACAGTATGAAACCCCACCCTTACCTTAGAATTCCTAGCAAAAGTCTGAATTATGAACCTTCACTTTTGCCTTTTCTTGCCCTAGCACTCTTCTCATTTTTCTCAACTTTTCCTCAGTTTCACGTATCTGACAGTTCTCTCTATTTCTCTTCTTCTCTTATTTTAATATATTATCATAATTTCTAATTACTATTTTATTCCAACTAAATAAAATAATAATAATTCCAATAAATATTTATTTTAAATAATATACACCTAATACTATTTAATCAAATAAATATTAACTAATATTAATTAATTAACTTTACTCCTACCACCTTTAAATCTCTACAATTTTACTCAAACACCCCAGATACCTTAATTTCAACATTTCTAAGGTCATTACCCTTCACCTAAGGGTCCCTCTAACACCACAAATCAGAAACAAACACACACACACACACACACAATCATATAATTATTTATGAAAATTAATTAAATAAAGCTTAGAAGGGTGAGTGCTAGAGCTTGAGAGAAGGAATCTTAGAGAGCTTGCTTTGCTAAAATTTCTAGAATTACAAGGTAAGGGGAATATTCTTCATCTATGGGTGCATAATTCATGAAAAGGGTATATGGGTTTCCCTTAACCTCCAATAGGATTTTCTCTTTTTGTTGAATGAGTTGTGTGAGGAATAATATGATTGCAATTTTGTTTCTATGCCATGATTTACTTAAAATTTCGTGCACTGTAATTGGTGTGATTATTGCATATGTTATGTGTTCTCAAACATAAGTTTGGATGTGAAATTGGGGTTCTTATAACATGATTAAATTCTGAGTTTTGTGGTTGAATTAATGTAATAACATGTTAGATTAATAGGAGTTAACATGCTATTGTGTTATAATTATGTGGGTATTATTTCTGGATAATTTAGAGGTGTATGGATTTATTTTGAGTGAATTTTCACAGGTTCTTCAATAGCAGAGAGAAATTCTTCTTCTGTTAGTAGGGTGATGAGTGTCACCCATATGCCCATATGACGTCTTGGGCATCACGTGCTGCGAAGCGCTGACGGGCGTCAGGGAGCTGACGGGGAGACCATCATGGTCTCCAGGTGGACGTGTCTTGCCACATCATCACAAGTGTGACATACTGGGGGATGGGAAGAATGATGGGCGTCATCCTGGGGATGGGTTACCCGTTATTGAGTCAGAGGGCGTGTTCTGACCAGTTGAGTTTGGTTTTAAGGGTTGTTTTGTCGGGCAATTGAGTTTTGGCTGCTGTTTGGTGTTTTGTGATGAGCAGGAGTTAATTAATTAAATTTATGTGATTGATTATGTAATATTATGCATTTGTGTGAGTTATGTGTAATTGAGAATCTATGATAAAAGTGAAGGCATGATGTGATGCTGATTTTGTTGATGAGGCGTGTGATCTGAGATACGAACTAATATTAATTTATTGAAAATATATTTTTAATTACAAATAGAGTGGGTCTATTTTGCATTTTTTATTGTCGAGTGATTATGTATAGTCATAGTGAGATTGCACTTCATTTTGCATGACATTCATCATATGTATCATTGTTATGAAAGAGGAATGTTCGCTAGTTCAGAGTGGGGACTAGTGGCTTGTCCCAAGCCTTGAGCAAAGGCTTGAAGCTCAGAGTGGAGGTTTAGGGTTTGCAGAGATTGGGACTCAATTCGTAATGAAGAACCAAACGTTGACTAGATACTGCATGCATATAGAGTTGAGTTGTGAGTCCGGTTTAGAGTGGGGACTGTGACGAGCATGAGACAAGTCGTTGTTGCATTGTATTGCATGATTATGATTGGATGATTGCGACATGGGTGAGATGTGAACACATGAAGTCGGTGTGCTTTTTGATAGTATGGATAATTTTATAGATGTGTGAATCTATTATGAATGTTTATGCATCATTTATTATTTGAATGTATTCTCACCCCTTTATAGGTTGTTGCGTCTATGCTCTTCTGGAGTACAAATAATCAAGTACTTGAGCAGGAGCTTGAGGACAATGTTGTGCCTCTTTAGTTGCTTGTTGTTCGGGTCAATAGTTGGAGTGGCTCTGATATGTAATACAAGAGGAACGAGCTGTCCTATATTTTTTTTATGTTGTGTATCTTTCTATTTTGTTTTATTCTGCGATGAACCATTTTTCAAACTAATAATGTTGTTGAGGCTTCTATAGAAAATATTTTTTGGTTAATTCTGATGCTTAGTAAATGAGTTAGTTTTCATTATTAGCTTATTCGAAATGCTTTGGATTGTGCGAGTAATATCCTACTTGATGCATATTTATGTTTTTATACATGTTTTATTTATTGGAAAATGATATTTTGACACCCACCCTACACCTACACCGTATGTACGGACGGTGAATAGTACCGTCCGTACATGAACAGTATATGTCCGTACGATAAATAGTATCGTCTGTACATAAACAGTAGCGTATTTCCGTACATGAATAGTACATGTCCGTACAGTGAATATTACCGTCCGTACATGAACAGTGTCGTCCGTACCGTTCGAAAATACGGTGTAGGTGTAAGAAAGGGTGTAGGAATAGCAATGCTGTTATTTATTTAACTGTCGAGTCAGGATGTATGGTGTTACACATTATGCTATTTGAAGTCAATATGAAGAGCCTTATCGGTAGCCCCACCAACAAATTCATGTCTATATAAATCCACGTTCGTTGCTTTAAAGCCGTCCCGGGGGACCCGAAGCCATCACTAAAACCCAAGCCTTCCTAGAAAGCCAATGAATTATTGTTTAAATAAGTTTTCTCTTGGAACAAATCGTTAAGAAGGTACACATAAGTTCCTTCCCTGATAAAAAAAATGGTTTTGATGCCACAATTTTGGAAACCTCTCAAAACACTTTGAGGGCGCGTCAAGTTTGACATCATATAAACTTGAGTGAGAAAACTCAGTAAGGGGAGCAATTAGATAACACCCGATATTTGAAACTCTTTATCTATTGGCATAAACCTCTAACATCTTCTTACCATGCCTATGGGAAATCAAACATCGACCTCATGTCGAGTTAACCAAAATACGTTAAAGATTGCAAAGATGAAAGAAGAGCGTTCATGTTGACACACTCTTCTTATACTTATACTAGTACTGAAACACCTTGACATATGCCAGACTCACTGGGTGCAGTTGTAAAGGGGCAACCCTCAAATGATTAAGGATGTCTATTTCAAAGTCATTAAAGGGAATCTATAATCTTATCCAAGAAAACAAGCATTCATGCAGAGGAGGAACACATCCTTCAAACTTTCTGCACAACCTTTGGTGGAATAACTCTCCAATGCGAGGAGGAACCCATCTAAGTAAAAGCATGATCCAAGTCTACTTTGATAGAGAATACGGAAGTGGTGTCCAAAGTCTCTTGATCCACCCATGTTGTCGGGCCATCATCCCTCGCATCTAGGGAATCTTGACTTGTGTTTTGGTCTATTTCAGGGTTACTGCCAACACATAAAAAGGAATGATTGCAAGTATGAGCACACAATTGACATTTCTACAACCACATCACTTCACTATTGTTGCAATCGAAAGTATGATAAAGCACTCTAATATAAGTATGGGTCTTCCGTTCTTATTTGAAATTGCTCATGATAGTTGGATTCATCAAGGGTAAAGTTGAGAAAGCAAAATACCTAACGATCTCTCTAAGATCAAGGCCACCATCTATTCCTCTATTCTTAACATCAATTTCTTAGGCCAGTTCTTCCACACCATATTTGCAAAATCCCTAGCAAACGCTAGACAAGTATATAATAGAAACATGATTAATTTGTTACCTTAAAGGAGAAGCGTTTCTGACCCATGCACAAGACAGACCACCGAAACACTACAAAGTTATTGGAACACTAGCTGATAGAATATTACGTGCAAGAGTTGGAATTAAAAATGGGGAAAGCAACCAAAGAATCCTCAAAGTATCATAAGCAATGAAAGTGGAGAAAGGGAAAATGAGCATCTTTAGGTTTCCTTACATGGCTTGGTCAACAACACATGATCAACACTAAGCAGACATAGGAAAATGGAACTGAGTTACCAATAATCGTGATCAAACCTCGACTTACTCAAGTACTCGAGTGCTATAAAAAAGGTCACTTTCGCTAACATGCCTAGGGCCACGTGTTGAGTTTGTCTCAAGAAAAGTTGCAATTACAGGATAGGCATTTAATGTAAGTGTTCCCAATGCCCTATGCTCAAACTATTTAGACTTTTCCATTTGCATGAACCGAAGACCTGCCAAGGATCCTAGTGGAGTAGTCAAGAACGGCCTGAGAAACACAACCCTGGCTTCCTCAAGGAGTTACAAGGGCTTGGAGGCATCTGTTTTAGGCCGGTCGCAAGAACCATAAACGAAGGCCCAATCGTAAATCCCAATACAGAGTAGCCATAAAGTGAACATAGGAACATGTGAGATCGCAGATAAAGACCGAACACATGATCCTAACTACTTACACATCATCCACCGTCAGATCTAATCGAAAGATGATCCACATTTCATGACGGGTTGTGCAAGGGTAGTTTTTCCCGTAGTCCTATTTAAGCCTCACACATAGGGGTGGACAGGATAACATCAACCGACCGAACCCGGTCCGGCCCGTGTGTTTTTTGAAGTATTGGGTCGGCTCGGTTCGGGTCGTCGGTTCGTCAGGTGGTTTAAAAGGGTTGGAGTGGTTTATATAGGTCGGAATCGGCTTGTATTTTTGGATCCGTCGGTATTCGAATCCGACCGAACCCAATGGGCCTTCTACTCAGTTTAAGCCCATATTCAACTTGCCCATTTAACCAAATCTAAACGATTTCTTTTCTTCTCTTCTTATCATTGCCTAACCCTAAACCTCATGCTTCATCTTTCATTTGCGCTGTTTGTAGTCCAGATCTTCACTACTCCATTTGTGCCGATCCTAGTCCAGATTTTCACGACTCCGTTTGCGTCGTTTTCAGTCCAAATCTTAGTGTTTGTCTTTTTGTTTTAGCGTTTTGTATCCCACATCTTTCATCATCTCTTAATGTTTCGTCTTTACCTTATCTATATCTTTATTTCACCTACGATTTCTACTATTATCTTTGTATTGAAAAGGTTAGTAGTTTTTATTTGTGATTTCTACTATTATTTGATTTAGGGTTGGTGTTTATTTGAAGTAAAGATTTGGAAGTTATGATTTAGGGTTAGTGTTAGTTCGTAAATTTAATTAGTTTTGTGTATATGTTTTTCCTCCTTGCAGATCCCTCCATTCACAAAAGCAACACTGTAGTGGATTTCTGAAATATGAACTTCTAGGGGATGACTCAATTTTTGGTATTCTTAGAGCAAAAATGTATTCTGTAATTTGTTATTCTCATAGATATATTATGTTATGGGCTTTTTTCCCTATCTTTAACTTCTTTTTTTCTACATGGAAGTACTCAAGAACATACAGAAGGGATCTGTCAGAATTGCAATTTATTCTTTTTTTTTCCAGCCTTTTTATTTGGTTAGATAACTTTTTGAAAAGTTCCATGCTTGAATAGTAGATTATGTTGGATTTATGACTTAAGAAATTATGTTGGTATTTGCAGGTAAAATAGATCTTGTGAGTTTTGGCATGCTCTCAGGCCCTGCATTCATGGAAGCAACTTTCATTGTTGTTACTTAAGATCCAAAGCACATATAAAAGTGGTTGGATTGAAATAGCCTTAAATTATGTCCTTCAGTTTTTTTTTTTAATTTGATTTAGATTATATGGCCAAGATGACATGTTCATATTTTATTCGTTTCATTTTCAGGTTTGCGGAAACAAGAATTTTGGGTTTGTTGTTATGCTGTTGGATCTGTGAAGAAAACATTTCATCTTCACGGTTGTTTTATGGATTGATAAATTTACTTTCACTGATATTTTAAACTAAAAATGGTAGTGTGAATATGAGTCATTGTTCTTCACAATTTTTGCTCTGTTAGGCAGAACATGTTCCTAATTTTTGCTCTTGGTGCATGCTGTTTTGTTTACCTGTGCAATTTTACTTGCTTGTCATTGTGCTCTGGACTGGGTTGGATGTTATATTTTTGTGTATTTCCTTTGCATTTAGTCTACCTCAGTTGTTTAACATGAATTTAATATATACACATGCCATACATAAAAACATGATTTGTATATATTAGGTTAGTTTGGTGATTGAGGTGAGAGATTTAAGAAGGTAAGTAATAAAGAGGTTGAGGTTTGATTTCCATAAATGCATATTGTTTGTAAAAGCACTGCGATTTCTAATTAATATGTAGATTTTAGTTTATATGCACTATCTTGTAAAAGCTTGTGGATTTCTAATTAATTGTCCTTTCTAATGTGTGTTTTATTATATAGATTTTATACTTGTTGGTATGATCTATTAAATACTTGTCTTTGAGCTTGAAATGTGATGCCATGGCTGGGATAAGTGCAATCTTCTTTTTGCTGCATAAAAGAATCAATATTATGGACCATTACATTGATTCAATAATCTATAATGTGCATCTCAGTTTATTTCATGATTTTTCAATCAAAATTGAAATTGGAACCATAAAATTATTACCTTTATAATGTAAATTATGGTTTATAAAATTCTCTTTTTTGTCTCAACTAATTAATTAACTCTGTTTTTTTTGTTACAAAATGACAGATTCTGGATCTAGAGGCAAAACTAGAGGCAAAACTAGAGGCATACATTGAGAAAGAACTTGTTTTAGTATAAATAAGTTTTATTTTAAATTTTATTACTTTATTGTGCATTATGATTAATTTATTGGGTTATGTATTTGGCTTATTTAATATAGGTTTTTTTTTATAGAATATCTCATCAAAAAATGTAAATGTTATTTGATTTTGTATTTTCGTTATTTACTTGATTTTGTATTCAAAATGTAAAATATAAAATAAGTCAAAATTAATCTAACTTAGAAAATAATTCAATTTTTTATATAAAAATAATTTAATGTGATAATTTTTAAAAAGTAAAATTCTATTTTAAATTTTATATAGATTAAAATTCTAACAGGCCCACTAAGGGTCAACCCTTAAAAAATATTTAAAAAAATTAATTAATTTTGGATTTGGGCCTGAAAATTGAGTTAGCCCAATTAAATACGGAACCCGCAGTTAATCGGTTCTTATACCCGAACCCGATTCAATCCGAACCCGAAAAACCGAACACTGATCCGGTCGGAAATTAGGCCACTAAATGTCACCCGTGGGTTAGTTCGGTTGGGGGGTTTGGGCCCGAACCGATGCCCACCCCTACTCACACACACCGATTTTAGGCACTCTCTCACTCTCACATCATATTATTTTTAATTTAATAACTTAGACGCTGAAATGCTAACCTGACAGATGCATCATGTTCTGCCAAAAATTCCTGCTTCACCAGAAGAGCTCATTTCTCCAAAACGAAAACACTACAATGGTTTTAATACAGAATTTAGATCAATGAATTTTTTTTATATATATTGATAATATAAATATATATTTTTACACTAATAATTCAATTCTAACTGTTAAATTATTAAAAGATTAGACTTTAATTTGTACTTTATTGAGAATTTATTTTTTATACATGGATACAGTCTTTTTAAAATTATTCAAGGTTTTGTAAATTAGTCTCCTTTAACTTCGTAGTAGGGGTGTGAAAAAAAACTAGTTCACAAGAACCATTTAATAAAAACCGAAAACCAGTTTTAAATAATCCGAATTATTTTTTAAAAAACTAAACCATTACCATTTTTCAATTTAAAGTAGTATATGGGTATCCAATTTTTAAAACCGGTACAATCTAAAAAAAATCTATATTTTGCATAGTGACTTTACGTGCCACACCTTGTACCATTATAATTGCCATTTTTTTCTTAATTTGTATATGCTTTATATTTTCAATACGCATTGTACCACCACCATACCAGCATATAAACTTATAAATTTATTTTATTAAAATTTAAAATTAATTCTATAAAAGAGAAATTTATAAATCGAAAAAGATAAAATTAAAATAAAATTAGTACATTTTTTACTATTTATTTATTTTTAATATACGTTACCTAGTATATTTAAATTTATTAATATTTTTTACAAAAATATTGATATTTTATTTATCGTTGAAAATTGGCATATATTTCCTTTTCAAAAGTATATATAACTAATACTTTTTCTTAAAAAATAATTACTTCACCAATTTAAAAAAAAACTATTCCTCCAACCATCTTTGTAATACTGATACTAGAGGTGTTCGTGGGTTGAGTTGGGTATAATTTGATTAAATCTAATACCCGACTCGATCAATACTCTTTAGGTTGGGTTGAACGTCCAACCCGTAATTATAAGACTAAACCCGAACCAAACCAACCCATTCATTAATAGGTTGGGTTGGATTGAGTTCGTGGGTCATCCACTAAATATAATTTTAAAATTTTAAATAAAATATCAATTTAATTAACATATTTATTTTACAAAAAAAACATAAAAAAAATTCATACAATTTTAGTATTTAATTTGAATAAAATTTATCGGTTATTACCTAAAAACTCTTTGACGATTCATACCAAGTTAAAAAAATATACAAATGGTGTAAAATATAATTTAAAAGATAAGATGTCTCTCTTTTTAAATAAATAAAGTAGATCTCTCAAATTTTAATTTAGACTTAAACTTTTGCAATTAGTAAAAACTATAATTATACTAAAAAAATATATGCATTGTAAGAATTATGCTAGACAACTTATATATATATATAAAAAAATAGTGTGACATATTAATGAGTTGAGTTTCCGGGTTCGTGGATTTAAAATATCAAACTCGTTACTCGAACCAAATACCAATGGGTTTGAATGAGTTGGTTCGGGTTGAACCCGTACATAATTGAGTTGGGTAAAAATAAGAGTTGGATTGGATTTGGTGAGTAAGTTTGCGGATTGACCCGTACCCATTAACACCCCTAGCATATACATATGAATTTGGTTTAAAACATTAATAAACAGTAATAGCAAAGGAACGTATATTCATAAGATTGAAAACTATACATTTAAAACAAATTCAATCTTTTAATGTACTAAATTGAAATTTATTGATGATGCATGTATGCGAGTGTGTGACGTGGGCAAAAATATAATATAATATAAAGTAAGATAACATTGTCGACATAAAATTCAAATAAACAATTGATATTAAGAAGTAATATATCAAATAACAACAATTCTACAAAAAGAGATATTGTTGATAAAAAAACCATTGATTTATTGTTAACTAGTATGATACCCGTGCGTTTGCACGGGTGCATGTCGGTGACGTGCATTTGTTCTCAGAATGTATTTGTTTTTACAATATATTTTTTTTCAGAGTGTATTTGTTCTTAGAATATTTTTATTTATATTTAAAATAAAAAAAATATATAATATAATAAAAATTAGTAAATTTCTTATTTACTAAAAATTAATATGACACTCGTGCATTCACATGAGTACCCGTCGTTGACGCGCATTTGTTTTCATTTAAAATTTTTGAAAAAAATACAATTAATAAATATCAATAAATAAAAAATATATAATTTATATTTTAAAAAAATAGAATGAATACCCACAGACATCGGTTGGTATATTTTATAAAAATATTTACGCAATGATTTAGTTTTATAAATATCAAATAATAACATAGTATTTGTAAATATTATTTTAATTTTATAAATAAATATTATTAATATAAATAAATATATTTACCCATGTGATTGTCCGAGTACTGATGTGTTATGCAGATTTGTTTTTATTTTTTTAAAATTAGAACTAATAAAAATTAATAAATACAAAAAATATAATTTATATTTAAAAAAATAATACCCGCATGCATAGTTTGATTTTTTTTATAAAAATATTTATGCAATGATTTAGTTTTATAAATTTCAAATAATGTCATAGTATTTGTAAATATTTGTTTAATTTAATAAATAAATATATATTTTGTAGGATACTCATATCAGTACCTGTATGTTCGTCCGGGTACTGATTAACCTACAACACTATCGTTCTAATTTATAAAAAAAAACTGTTTTTTTTTTCTCTCAAAGTTGAAGACAAAATAATAAATTTAATTTTAGTTATTTATTACTTAATAAAAAGAAAAATTATTTATAACCTTTTTGTTATAAACTTTTGAAACTCTATAATTAGTGTCATATTAAAAAAAAATTGAAACTCAATATCTCCTATTAATTATAAATGATTATACATCCATTCAATTTCTAAAGTATTTAAAATTTCTCTTTGTATAAAAATATGTGTCTCGTATGGTTTACTATATTATCAATGATTTCATTTTTTTCGTTTCAGTATATTATTAAAATATGTATTTAATATTGATATTTTATTTCATAATTAGAATTTTTCGTGCGCCCGTATATAAAATATTTTAATCAACCATGTATTTTTTCCCGTATATTAATATTATTTTTGATTTGAAATTAGTTATACAAATATTTGAATCAATATTAAATACATATTTTGGATTTAGATTAATCTATTTTAAAAAATAATGAAACACATAAAAAATCAAATATACAACTTTAAAATTATTTTGATTTTCTTTAAATATAAATTAAATATACACTTATCAACAATCACATATTTTTTTATTATACTATGTGTTATATACTAAGTTTAAATTTGATGATCTAGTGGGATACCCGCGTGACACACGTACTGGTGGAGTACAAATATTTGTGTTTAAAATGTAATAAAAATAAAATGAAAACGACAAAATTATTTAACCCAAAAAATTTATTATTTTTAAAAAAATATACATGGAATAATAGGCTAACAACAATTTTTCCTCGTGTATAAATATTATTTAAAAAATATATATAAATGTAAAATTTATAATTGTTTTCGTATATAAAAAAAATTGAATTAGCATCATATTAACAATTATTTATTGTAATATAATAAAATTGTGCATTTAATTGAAAAAAAAAATTATAATGATTATGGATTAATTAATATGTTTAAAAACAAATAAATATTTATCAAATTATTTCAAATTTATTAGTGTTAATAGCACAATAAACATTTATCATTAATAACTATTTGAATATTAGTGTAGAATTAATTAGTATTAATAGTATAATAAATATTTTTCAAAAATATATTTATACTATCATTTTAATATAGAGTGATATAACACTTTTAACCTCCAAAAATAGTTGATATAATATTAAATTCTCATCTTCCACGATAAATTAATAATATTTTTTTGAGTTAATAAGATAGTGTTGTAAGAGAATATATATATATATATATATATATATATATATATATATATATATATATATATATATATATATATATATATATATATATTAGTCATAATAACATTTAATAGAAAATAAGAAATATATTATATATATAAAAAAATAGAATACCTTAAAAAAATTATCATTATTTACCCAATAAATTACTCAATTAATGATAAGGATATAGTAAATTACTATTATTTAATTTATTTAATGTGGTATTAAAACAATAATTTGTTATAACTTTAAACAATAAATTACTATTATAATATATATTTTTCTTATTTACATCAATCGAAAATATTTCTTAAATCATTATTTTAATGGTATAAACGTGAAGAAAATTTGGTCCATAAATCAATTAATAATTAAATATAATATATATATTTCTTATTTACATTAAATTTGGTCCATTATTATGAACACGTATCGTCCCGGGCAAGAAATTATTGCATATATATATATATATATATATATATATATATATATATATATATATATATATATATATATATATATATATATATATATATATATATATATATATATATATATATATATATATTAACTCTGCTTTAAATTTGGTCCATGGAGACATTAAATGTCATGTTAGCAGTCACCCCTGCTTTAGATAGCAATCATACAATAAAAATAGCTTGTGATAATATTAACTCTAAGACATCAAAAAAAAAGTTATTTCTGCTAAGTTGCTCCTGGGAGTACAATTCATGCATCATGAATTCATGATGTAAATTTAATTCTACTTTTCTAAATTTCCACTGAGAATGAAAAGATACTCAAAATAAATCTTTCCCAAAAATCTCCAAACAGCGGTCTATGGATTGCCTTAAGAGAGTACTTTGTTCCAGCATCAACACTGACATATAACTGCAAACAGAAAATATATCAAAATTCAAAAACTTTCATTGTTAAGTTGCAATTATTTTAAATTCTCACTTTAAAATTAGTAAAGATATAAAGGTAAAAGGTTAAATAATATACTGAATAAAAGATTGTTCCCGTAGATATATATATTTCTCTTATTTACACGAAACTACTGACATTTCAATTAAAATAAAATAATATCCTCTTAAATTATTTTTTATTTAATTAATCAGTATTTGTAAAACTTAACTGATGATTAAATAACTGAATAAAAGAGTAATTTAATGACTTAGGGTGTATTTGTTTCATGGATTTAAATTTTATTCTCGTGAATGTGTGAGGTTGGAAATCATATTTCCACGTTTGTTTTAAGTTTTATCAAATTATACCCGGATATTTTTTATTCCTGGGAATATGATTTACTCATGAATTTGATATTTTTTATTCCCGTATAAAAGTGTGGGAATCTTTACTTCACATGGGAATAAATGGTAACCACTCATAACCTCCCACTCTAAATTAATTTAACTCTATTACATAGGCAATGGTAATTGTAAAAAAATAAATTTATTTTAATATATTTTGCCTTCGCAAGGGTACCCGCCGGTTACACGCATTTGGTTATAAGTTAAAATTTGAAAAAAAAATAGAATTTATAAAAATCAATAAATTTAAAAAATATAATTTATATTAAAAAAAAGATAGAATAAATACCCGCGAACAAGGATTGGTGATGTATATTTATTTTTTTTAAAATAAAAATAAAAAAGAAGATAAAATTAATATAAAGAAAAAGTTTTTTATTTTTAAAAAAAGAACATGATTTTGCAGTAGCTTCAAACATAACAGTATAAGTAACATTAACATATAAGATATTTGAGTGACAATTATTATTGGTACATAGAAGCATCAATAGAATATGCATATAGAAGCATGTCTCTAATATTAAATATATCAAAAAAGATTGCTTGATAATGATATGAATCAACCAAAAATTAGAAACACAAATAAAAAATTATAATGGCTATACTATTATTGTTAAATTATTTCCACCAAAATATTTTAAGGGTATTAAATTAGTTAGTAGATTATAAAGACTACAAGTACATTTAAAAAGTATTCATTAATTTTATTGGGAATGAAAACTTTTAATTAACTCTTTCTTACAAGCACACGTTAACTAACTTTTGATACATTCTAAAATTATTTCTTTGATTAAAAAATTATAGCTTTAACTAACATTTTAAAAATTCAATATAAAATTATATATATATTTTTTAATATTTATGGTTTTATACCAATTATTTTAAAATCCGATATAAAATCATGACTTTAAAAAAATTAAATTAAAAAATCAAAATCTTGATTTGTTGAAAGGTCCAAATTTTAACATTTAATTTGTGATGGTTGTTTTTAATTTTTTTTCAATGTCTGATATTTACACTATTCAATGTCTTGTCCATTCAATGTATTTTCCATTGTATAACTATTCAATGTCTGATATTTACACTATTCAATGTATTTTCCAATGTATAACTATTCAATATTTTGTCTAATGATGTTTTTACTATTTAATGTATTTATTCCCTCTTATTATATATCATCTATATCTTTTTATCTAAATAATAGAATAATTGTAATAATGATGATAAAAGACATTAAATTAAAATAAATAATAGAATATTTTTCTAAAATAAACATAACCATTGATTTCATAGGATTCTCTCTCTAACTATTTTTCTTCTCAATCTGAATATTTATTTACACTTATATATATATATATATATATATATATATATATATATATATATATATATATATATATATATAATTACATAATAGAAGAGAAAAAATTTAATTATAAATAAATAAAATAAATCATTACTAAATTATGAATATTATTTAAATTTTTTCATCTTCTTATTAATAGATCTACCACCTGAAAAAATAAATGAAATAGAAAAAATGTCAAAAAAAATTAATAAAATTTGCTTCACTTCCACATATTCGTATTGTAATATATAACAATAACACTTAATAATAATAATAATAATAATAATAATAATAATAATAATAATAATAATAATAATAATAATAATAATAATAATAATAATAATAATAATTATAAAAATAGTAATAATAATAATAATCATAATAGGATAATATAACAATAATATGTAAGGATAATAGTTTCATAAAAAATTTTGTGAACCTATAACACAATAAGGCCAAATATACAGATTGAAAAAAAAAACATACTAACATCTGGAAAAAATATGAATGGGTAATATACTCCAGATTTGCAAAATATTTGAAAAATAAATACTAACCCGTATGAGTATTCAGATCTTGAGGTTTTTGTTCCATCTCATTAGAGTTCAGATCTGCAAAAGTATCACACAAAAAATTAATGAAGTGTAAAAAAAAAGGTCAAAAAAATAATAATAAATATAATGGTTGAATCTTCAAAATAAGAAGACAAAACAAAAAGATACATAATCTAAAAAATCATAAAAGTGAATGGAAAGAAAAAAACAAAGAGAATGAAAAGGAGAAAAAAAAATGAAAAGAAAAACATGTTATCCTCATTTCCTTCTTCTTATCTGCAGATCTATCTACAAAATAAAAAGAAAAAAAAAACAAAGAGCGTGAGAAAGATTGTTCAAGAAAGGATATCTCTACCTTTGTACTGATGTACCATTTGCTATCAAATCAGAATCGATGAGTCCGTAAAGCAACCAATGGGAAAACAACTTAAATCAGAAAACAGAAAACAACTTATCTACAACTTAAAAGCATAATCACTTATTGTTTTATGGAAATAAAGTGCAACATTTGCATCAAACTCAGAAACTTAAAAACAACAAAAAATTGCAGCAGCAGATTTTACAAAAAGAGAGGGTAACAGCTTCTGATAGAGAATGTGTAAAAAAAATAAGAGATCATGTACAACAATTATACATACCTTAGAGAACTCGGCTCTCCAAAATGCAAATGCATCATCCAAGTTTAAATCAACACATTGAACGTAAGAAAAGAGATAGACATGCTGTTAAATTATACAGATAATGTAAAAAATTATTAATATTATAATTTTAAATAAATTGAATACACAATTTAATTTAATTATTTTTATAAAATAATATTAAGAAATTTTATTATAATTAAACAAAAAATAAGAATCACATTTTTTTCATACAAATAATACAAGTATAAACACTAAGAAAACATTAAGCAAAGTCAATTAGTTGTAGAAGAAATTACCCTGCTTTGGTTCAAGTCCAAACCAGAACCACCAATCCTATCAAAATAAAAATAAAATTTCAGAATCTATTTATCAAGTATGAACTACTATCATTTAGCATGGCCAAGTTGTTTATCATTTAGGTTTATAAATTAGTTGTAAAAATAACTATAAAATAATAAGAGCAAATTAAACTTCATTTGTCATAACCTGCATAAAAATTCTAAAACAACCCCTATTCATCATCATCCTCATCAATTCATAACAACTTGTAACAACAGTACCAATACAAATCATCTTCTTGCTTCAGTGATAAAGTTTAATCAGAAACCACAAACCATAAACAACATGTTCACAATCAACATATCCATAAAAATCACGAATTTAATTAAAAACAGAAACGGAGAGGAAACGAAATCGCGATCAAACCAAAGTTGAGTCGAAACCGTGTCGACCAGTAACGATTCGTCACTGCAGCAAAAATTAAGCAACTTATAGTAATAATTTGGGGTAAAAATTGAATCTTTATGATAAAAAGAAGTATAAGAAGAGTACCCAAGAGCAAAAATTCTTATAAAAACAGCATAATCAACACCAGCATGATTGATCAAACTTCTTCAATCAAAGATCTCCCAATAGAAAAGATTAAAGCATTTCAAGCCCGTTACACAGAAAATTAGCAAAAAAGAAAGTTAAAGTCTACTAAAAATTAAAACTTTTTTAAAAAATCAAACAGAATTGAAATTTTCTCATAACCCATTATGAGTTATGCTGAAAATTATAGCTGTAACAAAAATTAAGCAACTTATAGTAATAATTTGGGGTAAAAATTGAATATTTATGATAAAAAAGTATAAAGCCTCCCTGAATTCAACATGTTGCAACATCTACTGCAATTGCTAATGTATAAACCTCACCCAACAAAGTCAATAATGACTGCAACTCTGATAGATACTGGCTGCAAAAAATCACAAGAAAAAACAACAACCCTTTTCAATTCTGAATCAAAAGCACATAAATTTACTAAAACCAAATAAAAAATATGTGAAAACATATAGGCCATGTATGTCCTAAGAATAAGGTCCAAATACTCCAAAACCAGAAACACATCATCCTCATTGTCAATCTGTTATACATCATTTTTAGTGTTAATAATTTTTAGCAATTTGTAAGTAACAACAAACAATATAAAAAACCGAAAAAGATATATGAGAGTAAAAATAAAGTTAGCAAGGAAAGAAGAAATTTCTTTTCACCAGATCTGCTTTTCTCAAAAACTGTTTTTCTCCACATCTGCTTTTCTCCATATCTGTAGAACATAAGACACATAACAAAGCATCATGTCAGATCTATATCACAAAACAAAATACCATCAATGATAAACATTACAATGTAGAACATATTCAAATCTGATTCACAGAAAACCCTTTGTACTGCAAAACAAACTAATGAAAAAGCAAAAATAATAACATACCTGAAAAGTATATTTGTCGTGCCCTGTTGCAATGGTAAATCAAGATTAGTATCATTGTGATTCTTAGCATAGGTCTACAACAAAATAACAGTAACTTACCAATTGCAAACAGAGACAAAATCAAAGAAATTAGAGCATTAGAATGTCAAACAATACCAATATATGGTGTGCCGATGCAACACTCGGCGCCAATCAATAGACATTACGCTTGCACTAAAGATTTTGAAAATAAAGCATTCATGTGATTATACCAAAAGCAAACCAAGTGATTTGACCGATAAAAAAACATTGAATACTTATCTCCAAGAGTAGTGCTACCATCAATTTAAAAATTCTCAAATGGAATGATTTAATCTTAGTAAAAAAACCCAATTTATATTTAGATTCAATAAAAGTGCAGCTAATAGTAAACAATAGAAAATTAAAAACTAAAGTATTGCATCAAACTCAGAACCTTAATATTGGAAGCAACTTGCATCTAAATTAAAGAAAAAAAACTCTAAATTTCTTTAAAATGGAACACTAAAATTAAACATCGTGTTAAAGAACCCCTAAATCTCATGAATATAAATTGTAGATCACAAATTTTTGTGCCAGAGATAATACAATTAAATCAGAAAAATTTCATGAACTGAAATGTGAAACAAAACCATTAGAATAAACAAACATTAAAACACCGACGTATCCGTCGATACCCGATTCAATACTTTTAGGGTTATCTTGAAATGTGAAACAAAATCTAAAACCTAAAACAAAGCTACAGCAATTGTATAAGCCAAAGCAAGGTAACAAAGTTATACTTACAGTATGCTTTCTTTGGACGAATGTAAGTCCACACAAGTATTTCCATTTGATCCAAAATGTGACCCAATTAAAACTAAATCAAACAGATTAGAAAATATTATTATTAATAATACAATTAAATCAGAAAAATTTCATGAACTGAAATGTGAAACAAAACCATTAGAATAAATAAACATTAAAACACCGACTTATCCGTCGAAACCCGATTCAATACTTTTAGGGTTATCTTGAAATGTGAAACAAAATCTAAAACCTAAAACAAAGTTACAGCAGTTGTATAAGGCAAAGCAAGCTAAAACTGAAACAAAGTTATAAGTATTTCCATTTGATCCAAAAACAAAGTTCACACCAGGCAAAAAAATGTAAAATAATAAATAGCTATTGGTATAATAGCAGAATCTGAGCCACCACCGATCATACCGTTTCTCATATTCGTCTTCCTGAAATCCGTCTTTAACCAAACCCTAGTTCTTCTTTCAAACCCTTGTTCTTCTTCCTTAAATCTATTAAATCCTACAAGAACAACAAAATCGGTCAGAACCGTAACAATCAATAGTAGATATGTATATTTTTGTGTAGATCTGTGGGAGTACGAAAACGATTTGTGAGCTAATGTAGCAATGAAATCAAAGCGATGAAAACAACAGTAAAACAACCGTAGTTTTGTTTTTTTTTTTGTAGAAGAATAGAGAGAGAAAGAGAGGAAGGTAAAGAGAAAGGAAGGAAATCAGGTTTGTGAGCTGAAAACACACAGCCAAGTGGAGGATGGTAAAATCAGGTTTGTGAGGTGTGAGATGAAAACAGACAGACACGTGGAGGATAGGAAGAAACATAACGTGGAGGCTTGTATGTCAGCAGGGTATATAGGTCTTTTTGCTAGGCATTAATTTTCTTATATGTAAGTTTTTTTTTATATTATTGATTTGAGATATATTTAAGTTTTATTAAAAAATAATTGTCTTGATTCACTTAAATTATTCAGTTTCTACTATATCACATCACAATCATACTAAAAAAACAACTATTTTCTCTAAAAATACAAAAATAATTTTTTTATTGAAAAACCCTTTGAAATACTAGTTTATAATTAAAATTGGTTTTAAATCGGTTTTGAACTGATTTGGAACCAATTTGGAACCATTTCCAATTATTATCCTGATTTTCATTACAAATGATTTGGTTTATGAGAAAAAAATTTAGGTAGAAACAAACATAATACTTTTACAAACAATCAATCACATTTTTTTAATTAATAAAAAAATAAAAATATAATATTCTCTTTCCTTCATAATTACAACCATTCATAAATTTTAGGCTTAAAAAAAGCTGTTATAAAAAAACTGGACTAACGGTGATGACGTGGAACTGCTGATGGTGTTTAAAAATGGTCCCAAGAGAAATTGAACCCATGACCATAAGATTCATATGATAGTACATAACCACTAAAACAACCAACACATTTGTTTAATTCATTGCAACAAATACATATTTATTACATAAATGATTCTAGAATGATCTAAATAGTTTAATTATTTCACATCATTAAATAATTTACTTAGTACTTCAACTATTTAATATTTCAATTATTAATATTTCAACTATTTAATATTACAACTATTAATATTTCAACTAATAATTAGTTTAATAAATATTTCAACTATTAAATAATATAACTAATAATTAGTTTATTAAATATTTAATTTATATTTAATAATATTACTGCCACTTACTTATTTAAATAGTTAAAATATTAAATAAATAAATTAATTAATAAATTAAATAAGTTAGTTTAAACTAATTGATATAATAGTTGAAATAGTTATGTAAATAGTTATTTAATGATATCAATATTTTATTAATATTTAATAAAATAGTTAAAATATAAATATTAAATAAACTATTTTATCTATTTAATAAAAATTAAAATATAAATTAGTTAATAAATTATTTTAAATAAACTATTTTATCTATTTAAAATATAAATTAATTAATAAACTATTTAATATTAATAACCTAATTAATATTTTAATATTTGAAATATAAATTACTTAATAACCTATTTAATATTTAAAAAACTATTTATCAAGTATTTTAAAAAACTATTTAATAAACTGTTAAAAAAGTATTTTAAAAAACTGTATAAAATTATTTAATAATGTTAATTAACTAAATAGTTGAAATATTTAATAATATTAATATTATTTCAGAAAATCAATAAAAATATAATAAAAATATAATAGTTGCAGTATGTAGTATTATTTCATAGTATTTCTCACAATATTATTTCATATTCTTTCAACTATTCCAGAATATTAATAAATAATATTTCTCATAATATTATGAAATAAATATTTAATATAATTGAAATATTTAATAGTTGAAATATTCATTAAATACTTATTTAAATAATTGAAATACTTATTAATTATCTGAAATACTATTTAATGTTTTAAATATATCAATTACTATTTAATATTTTAACTATTAACATATAAACTGTCAATTACTAATAAAATAGTATATTAAATATTAATAATTGAAATATTAAATAGTTTACTAAATATTAATAGTTGAAATAGAAAATAGTTAAAATATATAATTTTTTTGCAAAATATTAAATCAGTTTATATTAAAATATATATTACATAACTAATTCAGTATTACAAAAGTATTTTATTAAATAGTTTAATTTTTTCATATCATTAAATATTTATATTAAAATATTTGATAAATATTTTTTTTTAATATTTTTTAACTTGTTATTAAATAGTTTTTTTAAAATACTTGATAAATAGTTATTTTGTAAAATATTTTTTTAACAGTTTATTAAATAATTATTTTATTAAAATACTTGATAAGATGACGAAAAGAATTACACATTGAAGTACCCAATTGTTGTCTTATGCGGGAAGACTGCAACTCATTAGAAGTGTGGTTCTTTCCATAAGCAACTATTGGCTGCAGATCTTTCCACTGCCCAAAAAGGTGCTCAAAAATATTGAAACATTGTGTAGAACGTTTTTGTGGACTGGTAAGCATATAAAGAGTAGGAAGTCCCCCATTTCGTGGGAGCGAGTCTGTGATCAGGTTGCAGTAGGGGGGATGAATATGGTTTCACTTGAAGATTGGAATAAAGCCACGTTGGGGAAAATCCTGTGGAAAATCTGGACCAAGAAGGATGTGCTTTGGATTAAATGGATCCACCACTATTATCTGAAACAGAATGATGTACATACATTCAACCCTGGCGCAAATGTTTTGTGGGTGGTCTGAGCTGTTTTCAAGCATAGAGAGACTCTTACGAATACAAGGTGCTGGCAAAATTTTGTTTCAAATAAAAAATACAGAGTAGTCACTATGTATCATGAGCTGAAGGGGGAAAAACCTAAAGTAGAATGGAGGTCTCTACTATTCGGAAACTTAGCAAGGCCTAGATCAATCTTTACACTTTGGATGGCGTGTCACAAACGGCTTATGACTAAAGACAGACTGCAACGTTGGGGCATCACAACTGACGGCAAGTGTGTCTTCTGCATGGAACCTGAAACAATCCAACACCTGTTATTTGAGTGCCCGGACACTAAACATGTGTGGAAAAACCAACTGAGAACCATATCAATTTTGAGAGAGCATGCGGGATGGGATGATGAGCTGAATTGGATAAGTACAATAGCAAGAGGTAAAGGTACGAAAGCTAGAATACTTATAACTTTATTGGCAGAGACTATCTATGTTATATGGTCTATTCGCAATAAAAAAGCTTTCCAACCTGAGGTTCGACATGAGCTGAGGGACATTGAGATCAGAGAAATGGTTTTACGCAGGGTGGAAAAGAATAAGAAGATGACTGATTTTTGTAAACGGATAAATTTTGTGTGTTAGGAGTCCCGCTCTAGTTTGTGTTTTTGTCTTTTTGGCCTGGATCAAATGATCGGCGTTTTGTAATGAACTGTTTTTTTGGTAATATAAATTTATTATTATTAAAAAAAAAAATACTTGATAAACTACTTTATTTAATAATTAGTCTATTAATTAATGATATTAACATTTTATTAATTTAAATATTAAATAAATATTTGTGTTTCAATTATATATATTTGTGTTGCAATATTATAAACAAAATGTAAAGTTAACCTAGTGGTTAAATAGTATTTAGTTATGGCAAAGGGTATGTGTTCAACACCACCTGGAACCATTTTGTAAACTTTGTATTTTTGGATATAACATCAAAACATAAAATAATAATAAAAAGGTTGAGGTGGAATTACTGAACATTATAAAAAAGGAAAACGAAAAAAAATAGTTTGTCACATCAGCGTCAGCATTGCCACGCGTGCATTGTTAGTCCAGTCAACTTTTTTTTTAACAAAATTTAACGTTAAGAGACTACAAGCAACATAAAAATAAGATATAAGGACTCAGACAAAAAAAAAAAAATACATGTACTAAATTCAAAAACTCGCTAATTTATAAGGACCAAAAGACTATTTAAGCCTAAATTTTAAATAAATTTAATATTTTTCTCTTTTTTATTGATTATTTGTAACAATAAATATTTAAATTCATTTCTATTCAAAATTTTCTCTAGTTTATTAACCAAAATTATAAAATAGGGTTGGTTCACTAATTTAGTTAACCATGCACACCTTACTTACTTACCCCGTAGATTGTACTATAGTAGCATGTTAAATCAGTTTCCCACTTAATCGATGTAGAAAAGTTTCCAAAAGTATAAATATTTAGGGGTGTTCGCGATGCGGTTTGGGCGGTTTTGACGCTAAAAATCATCCGAATCGCGAGAGAAAAAAACATGCAGTTCGGTTTGATTCGGTTGGCTTTTAGAAAAAATCCGAACCAAACCAAACCAAATCAATGCGGTTTGGGTTGGTTCGGTTTTTTACAAAAATTTTATTGAGCCATACATACACATATAAAGAACAACATAACTTTGTATTTAGTCATTCATACATTACCAAATAACGAAAAAACTCATCATATTGAGACAAAAATTTCTCATTCAATATACAAAAAAATCAATTTAATCAAAAGTGGAAAAAATAGTAGCATAAAACAATATCAAAAATATTATAATTAAACAAAAAAAAGAGAAGAATGGAGATTAGAGAAAAATGAAAAAGAAAAAACATAAGAGATGTGAGATTAAAGAAGAAAAATGCGATCTAAACGTAATTAGAAGAGAAAATAGTAACATAAAAATGAGAAGATGAAAAAGAAAGAACATATGACATAAGAGATTAGTGTAGAAGATGTGAGATGTATATGACAAAGAAAATCAGAAGAATGTGTAATACTATTAGGAGAAGTTTGAGAAGGTTGAAACTTAAAAGCTAATGGGTTTGAGTTTTGGGTTGGATGTGAGATAAGTGAAGTTTGGATTGTAATATAATGCGATTTGGTTTGGTTTAGTTCGATTTGTAAAATACAAACCGCAAACCAAACCGAACCACGCGGTTTTGTTAAAAGATGACCCGAACAAATCCGAACTAAATGCGATTTTTTGTGGTTTCGGTTTGGTTTGCGGTTTTCTATTGGGTTTGTTCGGTTTTGAATAGGGGTGTTCGCGGTTCGGTTTGGATCGGTTTTGTAGTAAAATGTCATCCGATCTAAAGATATATTTACTTGCGGTTTGGTTCGGTTTTGGATGATTGGTTAAAAAAAGCCGATCCGATCCGATCCGATTTCTTGCAGTTTGATTTGGATCGATTTTTTGAATATCCAAATTACAAATTATACTTTTATTAATATTGTAAAAACATTAATAAATAATAAATTTTATATAATATATAACATATACTTTATTAAAAGTTAATATTACAAAATGAAAATGATCAGTTATAATTGAAACAAATAAATTAATAAAAATTAATAGATTAAATCAAACTAATAAATAATAAATAGTATTTTATAAAAAAGTATCATTTAATAATAAATTAGTAAAAGGTATTATACTAATAAAAAATTAATAAGTATAAAAATATAGACATGCGGTTCGGTTTGGTTTGGATCAGTTTTGAAAAATCAATTCGAAATCCGATCCGAATCAATCGGTTTTTATAAAATGACATCCAAACACATCCAATAATTTTTGATTTTTTGCGATTTTCAATTTTTTTAACTCGGATTACGATTTTTATTTGGATTGGTTTAGATTTGAATATCCCTAGTTTTGAACACCCCTATAAATATTGATCAACCAAGTCTCTCACATCGTTGTCGCTCGCGGGTACTTTTCTTCTGGTTAGTGCCCATTCCTTCTTCTTTTCATATTTTTGTAATATTTTGCTATTCCATTTCCATTTTCGGATATCTCCACTTGTTCAACGATATGCTGCAGTGGGTTTTTATTGATGTATATAGGATACGAGTTTAGTTTACGGTGTGTTTGACAAATGCTTCTGTAGGTTGTTATTTATGTATTTCCGTTTTAGCCACCATGTGTTTGACAAAATGCTACAGTGAGTTGTTGTTGTTGTTGTTGGTTCTGTTCTACTGATAAAAGTGATTTTGATATGTGTCTGTTATGATAGAATAGCATGGTGTTAGTTGCTTTTTTCGCAGTAGATATATTATAATAGACAGAGAGAGAGTGTTATACGTGGCATTGATTTTCTTGAAGAGTGTGGGTTCAAGTCTTGTTGGTAGGTTTTATGTACCTCTGCCAGTGCTCTCGAGGCTTGTCCTGATCTTTAGTTGAGGCTATGAGACGCAACCCACATAAACTTTTAATCATATTTTTTTTTTTCTGCAGCAGCGATTAGAACCATGCCGGTATTGGTTAAGAACCAAGATCATTTTAAGTATTAATCATTATCAACAGTTCGTCAAAGATACAAGTAGAGTGCTTCTCTTAAGATTTTAGGTTCGAATCTTATTAAGTCCTAACAATCTTTGTGTTGGGTTAGTCCATATAGAACTTTTCCCTGCCTTTAAATGGGCTCCTTGCTAGTGGATGATGAGATTGACCCACTTGGATTAGTTGGTTTCAAGGCCGGATACCGAGTTTTCGGAAAAAAAAGATACAAGTGAGTTGATTGAGCTTTAGACAAAAGATGAACTAGTTGAACTATTAGCTGACAAATCAAAGCAATAGAAACAACAATGCATGGACCTTTTTAGTGAAAATGATGGGACAAAGGGTGTGTTATAATACTCACAAGTTTTTTCCTTTTTTCCTTGTGGACAAAGTATTTTGCTTTGTCTTTGTAACTTCAAGGGTGTATTTTGAATATGCAATCAACGATGTAGAACAAAACATAGACAATTTTAAAGTGGAGGTGGCACTAATGAATAATGTTTGTCAACTAGCAAAATAGTATATGAAAGTTGACATGCATTCCATTCAGTGTTATGGAATTGCTTTTCAAATTAAATATGATTGATGAACTGTAAAAGTTGCAGCTGAATGTTTATATAAAATAAGGACTAGTTTTACATAGCCAACGAGCCATATGATGTCACCTTTTCTATAAACAATTTAAAGCTCAAAGAATATGTGTATAAATCATGTATATGTAAACTGTTTTTGGTTTAAATTCTCTTGCAAAATGATATATCCTTCATTTGGTTTGTGACTCGTAGCTTGGATGCAAAAGTTTTTCAAATCTGTATTGCTCTTTTAAGGAAATATTTTTTCCACCCCAATGGAGGACACAAAGATTATGCTTAATATGAAAAATAGAATTTAAATTGGTGTTATATATCTTGTGACTTGTTTAAGAATAGATCCAATTTTTGAATTAGTGTTATATATCTTTCAGTTGCCATCTCAGTAACGATTTCAATGATATTCATAATATACTACTATACATTCAAGTATGTCACTGTGCATGTTCTTAATGCATCTATCAATGTCTAATAAGTATTTATGCTATAATGGGCTAATTCAATTTAGTGTTACACTATGTGTCTGTGTCTAATTAAAGATTGGCCTCATAAGTAAATATTTTTTATAATTCTTTTATTCTCTTGTCTCTTATTTTGTGCAGGGAATATAATTTTAATTCACTCTTCATATCACTTTGTGTTAATCTTAAGAAATGATGGCATGCCTAGAAGGTTTGTGGAGCTTTTGTGTTTTGATGTTTTCAATAGTTCAACATTCATTTGACATGCTTATGCGTCTGTATCTTTCAGGTATGTTCGGGAGTTGGATTACAGAGGTTTAAGTCCAAATTTTGGTATGTATCTAAGATTTTTAATTTTTTTTGAAAGAATAGCATGGTTAAATAATGATCATATATCATTTCAATGACATATCATTCAATATTAAAAAATTTATAATTTCTTTAATTTACAAAAGAAAAATATGACGTTCTCTCGAAAACGCTTCATCCAAACATACTCTAAACTGACAGAGGTAGGGAGATTCGTGTTTTACTTTCCTCAGGAACATAGTGAGTAGGTGAATATGAATCTTTAGCCTCATCCTGATTATAAACTCCTGAACCTATTGTAAACTGGACCCATTCTTTAGCCTCGTCCCACATAGAGAATAGACACAGCCTCCTCTTTGCTTTGCCTGTGTTGCCATCGACCTTCACAGAATCACAGTGTTACAAATCTCCAAGAAGTTAGTGAGATATTTATTGGGATACTCAAGTGGTCTACCAAGAGAGTGTCATTGTGGCAGATCAGTCATTTCTTCAATCAGAGGAATATCAGTAAGTCTCTTCTTATGATCTTACCACCATTTCCTCTCTATTTTTTCGGTCTTTGACATTCCTTCAATAAGTTTTTGCAGTCTTTTCGATTTATTGATTAAAAAGAATATTGGCCGAGGTATTGTCTCGATTATGTGATAGAAAAATAGCAAAAAAGTTGCGAATCAATCAGTCCCATGCTAGTTTGAAACTAAACTATTCGAATTCCCATGCTTATAAGTTAAATGAATATATCTAAAAATATTAAGGCTTTTTTTAATGACAAAATGCCATATATTTAAGAGTTGCTTATATTCAGGTACCTAATGAATAATGATACAATGCCCACCTTTATGCCCACCTTTTTACCTTTCTTCCTATAACGTGGAGTATGGATAAATTTGATTTTTTGTTTCTGATGTCAATGCTTGTTTTTTCTTTTAAGAATAGTAATTCAACCGTTTCATTTGGGGTGGAAGATGAGGTTTTATGGTCAGGATATGGACCAATTGATGCTGCCTTACGTTGTAAGTGTTTCTCAACGTTTATGGTCAATGTTTTAAATGTATATAACATATAAGATATATAAACCTAGAATATTTATGTTCTCTAAGTTGTAATGTAATGCATAACCCTCTCATTCAAAGAGATAATTATTCTAATAAGTAATAATATATTAATAGACCTAACTCATCCCTATAAAATCGACTTATAAAGTGAATACTACCCCCACTTATAAACATATATTAAGACCTGAGTACTGCCCCCACTTATAAACATATATTGAGATGTAGGACTCTTTAACACCCCCCTCACATCCAGGAATGGACATCTTGAGTGTGAATATAAACAGTGAATGGCCTGATGGATCAGGCCCAACAGATCATGGATAGACTCTGATACCATCTTAGAATGTGTGGATTGAGCCGAACCCATTCCTACAAAATCGACTTATAAGATGAGAATTACCCCAACTTATAAGTTATATATATTAAGACCATCCTTTTCAATGTGAGGGTGGAAACTTGATAGCAGGTAACCCAAAGGATTTTGAATAGACTCTGATACTATCTTAAAATGTAAGGGTTAGGCGTAACTCATCCCTATAAACCCAACTTGTAAGGTGTGGAATACCCTCACTTTTAAACATATATTGAAACTATATCTTTTTCAATATGGGACTCTTCAACGGAACATTAATATTGGATAATATGTAATCTAAAAAATTTGCTTATAAATCATGTATTTGAATGTAGATTAATTTTTCTTTTGATTCTAAGAATATGCTTAACATTAAACATTGGCATGCAACACAAATTGATCCTCTCAAATAAACAAGTCAATAGAGATTAATATTTACTAGTGAAAGATATATGAGAAAAGAAATTAAGAAACCACTAAATATGATATGCTGAATTCATGCTTTATGTGTCAAGTTAAGGGAATATTTAATAGTATGTAAAATTACCTATCTTTATATTATAATGGATAACTAACTAACCGCCCCAACGCAAATGGGAAAAATGTGTTTAATTATAGATTACACTCCAATTGGCACAGACTAATGAATAACTAACAGATCCACCAAATGGAAGACTTGGAAATTATCACTAATTAGAATAACCTAATAGAACTTCAAAAGTCTTTTCCATAACACACTGTATGGTCATTGTTTTGACATTTACTTTGAAATGATACACTTTTGCATGCCTTGCAACATTATGGTCTTGTTCGATGAAACTTCTCTTGTTTCTTCAACTTCATAAGACCATTATTTGTCACCTATGTCTTCTCAATTTTGTCTTGTGTTGTTTGGTCGACACTTAAGAGTAATTAAACAACAATGAGAATTACATTAGTTTCATTGTTTTCCTTCCTTCTCTGCTGCTACTGCATGCATATCACTATTGCGTCTGCCAAATTTCTTGAGGATCAACAATCTTTGTTGCTCCAATTAAAAAACAATCTCACATTCCAGATGGAAAGTAATGGCAAGCTAGAGCAGTGGAATCAAAGCTTTGATTATTGCAATTGGAATGGTGTAACATGTGACAATGAAGGACACGTTATCGGCCTTCACCTGAGTAAAGAATCAATCTCAGGTGGATTTGACAACTCCAATAGTCTTTTGAGTCTCCCGAAGCTGACCAAGATTAGGAAATTATGTCTAGATGGTATAAGTATAACCACTCAAGGACATGAATGGAGCAATATTTTGTTATCGCTCCTTGACCTGTAAGAATTAAGCATGTCACGCTGTAGTCTATCAGGACCTCTTGATTCTTCCCTATCCAAACTAGAGAACCTATCCATCATTATTCTTGATGGGAACAACTTTTCATCTCCAGTGCCAGAGTCATTTGCCAATTTTAAAAATCTTATCACCTTCCGTCTTTCAAATTGTGGATTGACTGGTAGATTTCCACATAAGATTTTTCAAATTGGAACCCTGTCGGTTATTGACTTATCAATGAACTACAATCTCCATGGTTCATTTCGAGACCACTCAATAAGTGAATCTCTTGATTGTATTAAAGTCAGTTACACAAACTTCTCTGGAGCGTTACCTAACTCTATTGGAAACCTGAGGAAATGATCTAATTTGGATCTTTCTTATTATTGATTCAATGGAAAACTTCCAAATTCGTTGTCACACCTCACACAACTAACATACTTAGATCTGTCATCTAACTGTTTCACTGGTCCAATGCCATCCTTTGATTTGGCAAAAAAACACGCCAACCCATCATCTTCTCACAATGAAGGATGGTATAATCTTGCCAGCATTAACTTGAGAAATAATTCTATCAAAGGCAGCATTCCTTCATTCCTTTTTACTCTCCCTTTACTACAAGATATATGGCTTTCATTCAACCAATTTAATAAACTAGAAGATCTCACAATCATATCTCCGTCCATTTTAAATACCCTTGATTTAAGCAACAATAATCTATCAGGTTCTTTTCCAACATTTATCTTCCAACTTGGTTTGCTTTATTTCCTTGATCTTTCCTCTAACAAGATCACAAGATCAGTAAAAACCCGGACTTACATCAAAATCCAGCATGTAGAAGTCTAGTTTGTTCAATTCACTAGAACTTTTTAATAGTGGAATTTGGATTTGTTTTTGGGCTCGGAATCGTCATTGTTCCACTCATGTTTTGGAAGAAATGGAGGGTAAGTTATTGGAAAGTACAAGACAAAATTCTTTGTTGGATTTTCCTTTGTATGCATCTTGAATATGAAAGTCACAAAGGAAAAATTTACACAGTTTTAAGGTGGAATTAGTAATTAAATTATGTGCTAATTAGTAAATTAATGTTTTTTTTTTGTTTTTTTTTCAGCTATGTTGGTCTTCATGCACATTTCTTTGTGAATATACATATAATATGTGTATTCGTACTTTGAATTAAATAAAAATTGTAACCTGGAGTTGTGGTGATAGCATTAATTCAATGGAAAAAGGAGAGAAATTCAAGAAGTAGAAAATGCAAATGTGCTTTGTATTAAATTTCCAACTCTGCTTAACTATGTTGAGATACCTAAATTATGTTGTGGACACTATAGAATAGAACTGTCATTCTGAACCGAATCCACCAGTTACTATTCCTATTTGTTTTGTGTAGAAGATGGATTTATTCTGACTCAACAGGAGTTTGTGCCATGGTATCAATGATTTTGGAAGATGCCAAGAACCTTTGTCGAACCTGAATATTCAACTAGCATTAAATTTAAATGTTTTTTACATAGTATAATTGGGACTAATGTTGAAAAGAAATTCAAATAAGTGATGTTACTTGGTGTGCAAGTAACTAACTAAAATTGTGTCTCATTAGTGCTTTGTAAGCTCTATTCATGAAGTGCAAGTAATCACAATGTAATCATGAATGATAAGTGCAATGTGCATAACCAGCTCAAATCAACTTTTCTCCCTTCCTTTCATGTGGTTGTTTAACAAGTTCTAACAACTAAGTCTAGATAAGTGAAATAATACTCAAATGATATACCATTTTTTATCAGTCATATAATTATCATATTTGTGGCTTATCTAAGAATAGATCCATTTTTTCAATTGATATTATCGATGTTAATGTCATTTCAGTAATGATTTCAATGATATTCAAAGTATAATACCACGTATGTCACTGTGCTGCTACTTCTTAATGCATCTACCAATGTTTAATACGTATGTACGCTTTGACGGGCTAATGCAATTATTGTTATACTATACTGTGTTCCTGTCTAATTAAATAATTGCGTCATTTTAAAGTAGAATAAGTAAATATTTCTGGTAACTCTTTTATTCTCTCATCTTTTATTTTGTGCATAGGGAATATACTTTGCAAGTTACTCTTCATATGGCTTTGTGGTATATTTAGCAAGGTATGAAGTTTCCTTGATTATTGAATTGTAGATTGCATATGTATGTTTGCCTATGTGCTGCTAGTTTGTTGAGTCAATGTCAATCTTAATTTATTGGGGGATAAGATAACATTGTCTAGTTCTGCTTTGTAGATTTTAATATAGCTAAAAATGATGTTTTTTTTTCTTTTCTGGTTCTTCCTTGAGGGATAACATTGTTATGTGATTTATATATTCAAGATGCATCAAAGGCTATATCCAGCAAAAAATTATGTCCATGAGTTTCCAAAAACTTAACCCCTATCGTTTCATAATGAGGTTGACAGTGTTGAAACATCTTATAGTTCCCACTTATCAATTAGCCTCAGAAATTGAAACATATCATTGTATAAACAATCTATAAAATCCTGTGAGACGCAGCAAACCATGCAACTGTTTCAAGGTCGTAGGACAAAGCCAATCCAACACAGCTTGATGTTTTGACCTATCCATTTCCACACCTTTACCTGACACCACATGACCTAAGTATTTCACCCTTGACAACCCAAAACAACATTTTGAAAGCTTAGAAAAAAGACAATGTTAACTCAACAATTGGAGTTCTTCTTCTAAGTGACTAAATGAGGTGAACATGAACTGATTTCCGAAGTGGAAACTTAAATATTGCATTATCAAACTCTGAAATGAGGCAGGAATATTCGTAAGGCCGAATAGCATGACAAACGATTCATGTAATCTTTGATGTGTTGATGTCTTGTTCACATCCTCAAATCAAGGTTAGTAAAATGAGTTTCCCTACATAACTCATCCACTATAGGAATAGGGAAACTATCCAAGATAGTTAGAGTATTGAGAGCCCTATAATTCGTGCAAAAATGCCATGAACCATCCTTCTTTCTATTCAATATCACTAGCGAAGAGAATGGTCTTGAACTTGGTTGAATAATGTCAGTTTGCAACATTTCATGAACCATTCTTTTTTTGGTGTAACATGCAATGCAGTACTACTATTAATTATCCACATATTCTCGTCTGAAACAAGATTGATAGACTCATGATCATAGAGAATAACAAGATCATCACTAGTAGCAATAGAAATAGTACTAAAAGTTCATCATCAAATTTAATACACATTATTGACATCTGATCAAGGAGCCCTTGAAATTTACTCAAGTGATCTGAAATAGAAGTCACCTCCTTATACTACAAACTTATGAAGCTATTCAACAAGAACAATTTATTATTCGTCGATTTAGAGACATGCAATGACTATCTTCTCCCACAAATTCTTTGCATGTGTCTCGTTAGCAATATGATTATGACTCTTATCTTCTACATATTGTCGAAATCCTATAGATGTTCAAACTCTCATTCTTCATTAGACACAAAATTCGACTTTGCGGAACTAAACACCGATAAATGCAATTTCTCCATAGATAATAAGTTTTTCATCTTGCCCTTCCACAAATGGTATTTAGAACCATTTAACATAACCATTTTCATATTTGTATTTGACTCCATTATTCAAAAAAGTAAAATAACCCTTAACCAAGTGCTCTGATGTCAATCTGATGGGAAATTAACACACAATAACAGAACAATATGTAGTAGATATAAAATTTCCCTTGTAAGAACGTTGAGGATCAACAACAAATATATAACAGCAAATTGAACAAATAAATGCACCAGAGAACACCAATATTTTTACGTGGAAAATCACTCAATATGAGTAAAAACCACGAGTCGTCCAGACCAAAGAAATAAATCCACTATAATCAAACAAAAGAGTCTTAAAGTGATTCACAAACTAATGTTAGCAATCATAAATCATAAAATAAACTAGATTACAAATAAGAACCAAGAAGTTGAAAAATTACCCAAATCTGCAGTTTCAGTGTGAAGCAGATATCTCTTAGCTCAGACTTCGTTTTGAAGATCCGAAGGGTCGAAAGGTAGATATGGGTGTTGCGAACCCATCCTCCAAGTTTGAACTCGATCGATAGTTAACAAATCCAGAATCGTCAATCTAGTGAGATTGATTGCATAAAAATGGGAATAGGTTTCTTTCCTCTTTTACCACTTTTGAAGACTTCTTTTCTCTCTATCTTTCACAATCCGATGATTAACATATTTGGGATTTTCTCCATATAGGAAGGAAGTACAAACCTTACAGTTATCTTTGCTAAATGTCTCCAAGATCAACAATTATTGTTTCTCCAATTAAAAAAAACATACATTTAATCCTCAAAATTCCACCAAACCTAAAATAGGGAATGAAAAAACTGCTTGTTGTAATTGGAGTTGTGAAAATTTGTGACAATGAGGACATATTTGTATAATCATAAGATTAATTTTTGTTGGAGTTTCAATTCAGAAGTTCAACATGAGGGAGCATTTTAATATTGGAGTCTTCCTTTATGAGAAACACACATTGCAAGATATACGCCACATACTCAGCCAAAAGCTTAAGGTAATAGGGGTGTGAGTTCTCTCACTTATAAATACTCAAGTCTCCACATTTATAACCAATGTGGTATTTCCCACACTACTCACACTTGTTTCTTTGAACACCCTGTAACACCCCCTTTCTATACCCCCAAATAATCAAATAAATCATTTTATGCATATATTAAAAATTTCGCCAGAGTACGATTAAAACATGGCATAAAAGAGGCATGTCACATCATACACGCATTTAAAACATACAACACCTGCTCAAATCATTGATATGCAACAGTGGGGTAACTTACAACAGAGGAACTTTGTCCTTACACCCACATCTCAATATTTAGAATAAAAGCGGAAGATCTAAACATTGAATGACATCAAATATATATACATATATATGTATCCTCCATCCACACACTTCATGTTTACATAAACATTTATCCACAAGATACATGTACAAATGTATCACAAAAGAATAATGTACATCCTAGCTACCCGGTGCTACATATCAGAGCCAACCGACCAAAAGAATGAAGACACGCTTCACAAAAAGACCTCCAGCATACCTACTCTGCAATGCCTCATAGAGCATCATAAAACAGCAGAAGGGTGAGAAATATTATCATAATAACAATGCATATAATTATATATATATACACATATTCCACATTCTCACCACAATCCATCACAATTTCATCCATATACATCACAATGTATATATACACACAACCAAGCACATTCATCATGAATATTTTCACAAATTCCCAATCATTCCTCATAAACATACACAATTATGTTTACTTAACAACACATCATTATAAAGATGATACATGCAAATCATAGAGACCGACTCACGACTCTATGCAAATGCAATGCGGTACCGACTCATCATCTCAAGTTCACTCAGGAACTTCTGCTGGAACCATCGCTCGTTACCGAAGTAACTCCCCGTCGGGCCTACGATGTTCACCCATTGCTCACACCCCACATGGGCACACAATGTTTACGGATCACTCACACCCCACCTGGGCACACGACCCGATCGCTCACACCCCACACGCGGGCACACGATCTGATTGCTCACACCTCACCTAGGCACACAATCTGATTCCTCACACCTCACCTAGGCACACAATCGTTCGTAATCATCGCTCACACCTCACATAGGCACACGATGTTTGTAACACCCCAATTCCCATCGCGTATAAATAATACATAAATAAAATCAGAGTAACTAAAAATTTATTTTTCCGACAGAAACAAGGATGTCACATTTTAAATAAACAAAACATCATCCCTGCTTATAAATTTGATACATAGCATAAAATAGAGTACCCTCAATTGGGAAACTTTTTCCAATATAAAGGAAATGTCAATTATGGAATAAAACGGAAGAATCCATAACCGACTTGTTTTACCAAATAAACTGGTTTATACATCAAAATATTCATACAAAATATTTCCTACAAATATATACATATATAACATAATCGTTCCCCGACTCCCGTGCTACGTATCAGAGCAGACACCAATACCTAAGCAAAGACGAAGATCTAACTCTTCCACTTGCCTCCACGCCTCTAAAGCTGACAATCTGCACTATGCCATAAAAAGCATATTCCAGCAGAAGGGTGAGAAATAACAACTATAACAAGATTGCATAAATATATGCCACAACACAAATAAATTCACAAATATAATATTTCTCACCATAACTCATCATATATCACAATATAGATATATCATCAAGCATATTCATTATGCATAATTCACCAATCCAAACAAGACCCGACAATACCACGCATCACATAACTGGGAATGACAACATAGTCATTCTACCCCAATACATACCTCACTAGGAACGACAACATAGTCATTCTACCCTAGTGCACCTCTCATTAGGAATGATAACATCGTCATTCTACCCCAATGAATATCCCACTAGGAACGACAACATAGTCATTCTACCCTAGTGGACACGACAACTCAAGTATACATAACTAGGAACGACAACATAGTCATTCTACCCTAATGAGTACTCCACCAGGAACGACATATAATCGTTCTACCCCAATGGACCCGACGACACACTCGCACATAATCAACTAAATCATTATTTTCCACATATAACCAATGCAATCCTAATCAAGCATATATAATCAAATACTACACATTGCATATTCTTGCCCTTAGGCCACAATTCAACAATCACAACAATTACAACAACTTGTCACATGCTTCAACATCATCACATTCATGCATTGCAAAACAATTCAACCACATAACATATCACAGTTAGGCCCTATGAAAACAAACCATCACATCACATATCATATGTTTATACACAAAACATATTACTCACCACCAATGGATTTATCACATATGCATAATAATTCACCAAAGCTATCACAAGCTCACACATAATCAATCCATTCATGATTTATGCAAATGCACAGAGACCGACACAACGACTCTATACAATGCATATGCGGTACCGACTCATCACCCGAGCTCAATTGAAGAACTCAATGGAAATATCCTCCCTGCCGGGCCTACGATATTTCCCCATCGCTCATACCATCATGGCATCCGATGTTTCTGGATTGTTCACGCAGACACAATCCGATTGCTCAAACCCCACAAGGGCACACAATCATTCTGAAGATTCCCACGGAATCAAGTGTAACTCATCGCAACGATTACACCCATTGACTACGCAATGTTCAGAGGATCCTCAATGATCATTTGTGTAATCAATCACTCACACCCAACAGGGACGTGATATTACACCCGATTCTCCACGGAATCGCGACACATGAATGCATATCATGATGTTTCTCATACAAAACGACCACATACACTCATGCAATGCACACATATTTCACAATATAGTCATGCATATACCATTAAATACACACATTGCAATTTCTTGTCTTTCGGCCATAATTCATCACCACAACATGTCATCACATGCATTCACATCATATAACGTCATACAAGTCATACGATATCCATATCAAAAGCACATTGCATGAACACCTCAATTACGCACGCTTACAACGACAAAAGTCGACAAAACAACACCATTCAAATATCATACATCCATCACCAATGCGTATCAATCATGCACAGCATTTCATCACATATATTCACATCATATAGCGGCGCACAAGCCATACGATACATATTAAAGCATATAGCACGGTAAAACACCGACCGCACGCGTTTAACGCGATAAAAACCCGACAACCCAACACTTTTCTAAAACCACGACCTAAATAAATCATCTACTGCCCTCCAACCCAATTTTAAAAGAAAGAATATTTCATAAGCTTTCTAACGC
This sequence comes from Lathyrus tuberosus, assembly GCA_022829125.1. NCBI lineage: Eukaryota > Viridiplantae > Streptophyta > Magnoliopsida > Fabales > Fabaceae > Lathyrus > Lathyrus tuberosus. The sequence goes on from JALAZF010000191.1 coordinate 5,088,016, forward strand.
TTCGAACGGGGACCAAAACGGACTTACGGTTCAAAAGTTATGGCTAAAATACGAAAATACTGTTTTTGCTGTCCCAGGCAAATTCGCCTGGCGAATGCCTGGCGAAACGAACTCGCCAGCAACTCGCCTGGCGAATCTGGACGAACCAGAATTTCTCCAAAATGGGTTTGGGACCCAAAAATGATCCAAATCTTCCACCCACATGATAGTATTACACCCAATGACCCAAAAATACATGTTAGAACACATTTGGGCATACATTTCATCAATTCATCCGTGAAAACATCGATTTCTACAAATTACTCCCAATTTCACCCAATTAGAAAAACATATATTTTTCACCCAAAAATTCAAACAAAACATACATATACATATACAATCGAAATATAATCGAAACTTCTCACCCTTACCCGATTATTCGCGATTGAAACGGAGTTCCCGCGATTTCTCCACTTTTCTCTTCTTTTCTCTCCTCTTCTTCTCCTTTTCTCTTTTCCTTCTTCTTTCTCTTTTCTTACTATTTTTCTCTCTTTTTCTTTCTTTTTATAACAAAATATCTAACTACCCAAACGACCAAAATACCCCTACACTCAAATATCTCGCAAACGCTCTCAAAATGCGATAAAACATAAACAATGATGAAAAATAACATATTGTCAAATAAAAGTCAATAATAAAATAATATAAAACCAAAACCAATTAAATCTACTCTATTAAATAAATCTAACAAAACTTGGGCGTTACAATGTTACCACGGATTCTCATTAGAATCGCTCAACACAAGAATATACTTCATTATGCTTCACATGCAAAATGACTCAAGACATTCTTGAAATGCATACATATTCACAATATATTCATGCATTCATCTCATACAATCATATACAATCTATATACATTCACATCAATGCACTATTGTATGATTCACATTCAAACACACAATCAAAACGGTAAAAGTCGCTAAATAGCACTATTCCTGACTTTCCGACATAATTAAATCGGCTACCAATTTCCAAATCATCATAATCACAAAGTACAGCTCAATAGCTTTCCAACGACACCAAGAATGTAAAAATCGGATACTCAGACCAAAATTACGGACGAAACCGAAAACGACATTTTGAAAAATCCCATTTTTACATTCCTCCTGTCCATACGCGTATCACCCCTCTCATACGCGTACTGCACTAATTTCTCGCCACTCCCATACGCGTATTGCCAATGCCCATACGCGTATGGGCAGAACCATTTTCCTTCACAAATTCCCCATTTCAGACCCCATACGCGTATGCCCAACGTCCATACGCGTATCACCAGAGGGCCGGGAAAAGCCACCATCCATACGCGTATTGGCCCAAAAACAGGCCAATGTTACGCGTAACGCCTTGGCTCATACGCGTATGGACATGCCTCTTACGCGTATCGCCAGGGGAAACCCAGAAAAATTATGCAGAACCAAGTTCTGCGTTTTCCTCTCCCAATTCCACCAATTCATCATCTAAATTCAGAAAAATACCAGTTTGAAGTATAACAATACATATTAAACATGTATAGACAAACAAGCACACAATCAACACAAGTTTGAACACATTTGGATCAATTTTCTATCAATGCTTCAAAAAGGGTTTATACCCAAAACTCATAAAATCAATCAACAACAACAACAACTCATACATAATCACATACATTGATAAGATAACAATGTTTCTCACCCTTACCTGGATTCCAAACTCGCTAAATGATCGATCTTGATGGATTCTCTAGTTTTCCTCTTTTCCTCTTCTTTTCTCTTCCTCCTCTTTCTTTCTATCCTTTTTTCTTTCTATTTTTCTCTATTCTTCCTTTTTATCTCTTTTCTTTCTTTTCTATTTCTTTTCTCTCTTTTTCCACTAAATTCAATTAATTCATTTTTCTCACAAAAATTCTAATTTCTCTACATTTCTAACTTATCATTAATTGAGAAAAGTCTAAAATACCCTCCATTCTAATTTCCCCGAAAACTCTCAAAACGATAAAATAACATTTAACACACCAATTTCACAAATAAAATAATTTATCACCCAATTAAAATAAAAGACTCAACAACTAGGGAAATAATCAAAATCGGGGCGTTACAACTCTCCCTCACTTTAGAAATTTTCGTCCTCGAAAATAATACCTGATTCAAACAACTCCGGATACGACTCTCGCATCCCACTCTCTAGTTCCCAAGTCATATTGCCCTCCGCAGCGCCTCCCCACGCTACCTTCACAAGCGCAATATCCTTGCCTCTTAGCTTCTTAGCTTCACGGTCCAAAATCCTAACCGGTAAAGCTTCCACCGTAAGGTTATCTCTCACTTCAACCTCGTCCATAGGAATAACATGTGACGGATCCGGAACATACTTCGGAAGTTGCGAAACATGGAATACATCATGCAAATTCGAAAGGTTCGGAGGCAACGCCACACGGTAAGCCACAACACCAACTCGTGAAGTAATCTGATACGGACCAATAAAACGAGAAGTCAACTTCTTCGACTTCAAAGCACGACCCACACCCGTAACCGGTGTAACTCTCAAAAACACATGGTCGCCTTCTTGAAATTCAAGACCTTTCCTTCTCTTGTCATGATAGCTCTTTTGTCTACTTTGAGAAGCTTTCATCTTCTCCCGAATAAACTTCACTTTCTCCGTCGTTTGTTGTACCATTTCTGGCCCAACTATCGTCCTCTCGCCGGTTTCATGCCAACACAAAGGTGTTCGACATCTCCGACCATACAAAGCCTCAAATGGTGCCATACTTATACTCGAATGAAAACTGTTATTGTAAGTGAATTCAATCAACGCCAAATAACCATCCCAAGCACCACCTTGCTCGAGCACACAAGCACGCAATAAATCCTCCAACGATTGAATTGTCCTTTCGGTTTGACCATCCGTTTGCGGATGATAAGCCGAACTCAATCTTAGCTTAGAACCCAAAGCCTTTTGTAAACTCTCCCAAAACCTCGATGTGAATCTAGGATCTCTATCCGATACAATACTCTTAGGAACTCCATGTAACTTCACCACAAGAACATAAATCTCGGCTAACTTCTCCAAAGGATAACTAATATCAATTGGAATAAAGTGAGCAGATTTAGTAAGCCTATCAATAATTACCCAAAATGCATTATGACCTCTTTGCGTATTCGGCAATCCCGTAACAAAATCCATCGATATACTATCCCATTTCCATTCCGGAATATCCAACGGTCGCATAAATTCACTCGGTTTTTGATGTTCCACCTTAGACTTTTGACAAGTTAAGCATGCATACACGAATTGAGCAACATCCCTCTTTAATCCGGACCACCAAAAGATTTTCTTCAAATCTTGATACATTTTGTTCGCTCCCGGATGAATACTTAAGTTACTTCGGTGTCCCTCTTCCAATATCATCTTTTTCAACTCTACATCATCGGGAATACAAATACGACCACAGAATCTCAAAACTCCAAAATTATCAACTTTGAAATCTTCATTCTCATTCAACATCAAATCAACGAATTTCAAATCCAACTTTTGCTTTTCACCTACCGTTGCAAGACAATCATTCGTAACATGTAGCATACCAAGTCTCACACTTCTCGGCGTCACTTCACAAACTAAACTCAAGTCTCTAAAATCCTCCAAAAGTTCCCATTCTCTCATCATCAAGGCGGACATATGTAACAACTTCCGACTTAAGGCATCGGCCACCACGTTTGCCTTACCCGGATGGTAATTCAAACCAAAATCATAATCTTTCAAAAGTTCTAGCCACCTCCTTTGTCTCATGTTCAATTCTTTTTGATCAAATAAATATTTCAAGCTCTTGTGATCACTAAAAACTTCAAATCTCGCACCATAAAGATAATGCCTCCATATTTTCAAAACAAACACCACGGCCGCTAACTCCAAGTCATGTGTAGGATAATTCTTTTCATGCACTCTTAATTGTCTAGAAGCATACGCCACAACTTTTCCATCTTGCATCAAAACACCACCTAAACCTGTCAATGAAGCATCACAATACACAACAGATGGTTCATTAGGATTAGGCAAAATCAAGATCGGAGTCATTGTCAACCTTCTCTTTAACTCATTGAAACTCTCTTCACAATGAATATCCCAAATGAAAGCCTTTCCCTTACAAGTCAATTGCGTTAACGGAAGTTCCAACTTCGAAAATCCCTCAATAAACCTCCGATAATAACCTGCCAGGCCTAAAAAGCTTCGAATTTCCGTAACCGACTTAGGAGCCTCCCATTGCATCACCGCATCAATCTTGGATGGATCAACACTAATACCATTACCGGAAATAACATGTCCAAGGAAACTTACTTCCGACAACCAAAATTCACATTTTGACAACTTAGCATACAATTGTTTCTCTTTCAAAATTTGCAACACAATTCTCAAATGCTCTTCATGCTCCTCCTGAGACTTAGAGTAAATCAAAATATCATCGATGAACACAACTACAAAACGATCCAACTGTTCATGAAAAATACGATTCATGTATTCCATAAACACACCCGGCGCGTTAAAAACCCCGAATGGCATCACAGAGTATTCGTAATGACCATACCGTGTCCTAAAGGCCGTCTTTTGAATATCCTCTCCTTTCACACGAATCTGGTGGTATCCCGATCTCAAATCAATCTTGCTAAAAACATTCGCACCAACCAATTGGTCCATCAAATCATCGATCCTTGGAAGCGGATACTTGTTCTTAATTGTCACTTTGTTCAATTGTCGATAATCAATGCATAATCGCATACTCCCGTCCTTCTTCTTTACCAACAATACCGGAGCACCCCAAGGAGAAACACTTGGCCTTACAAATTTCTTATCCAACAAGTCATTCAATTGCTTTTTCAATTCTACCAATTCCGATGCCGACATACGATACGGTGCCATCGAAATCGGTCTAGTACCTGGAACTAGATCAATAGAAAATTCAACTTCTCGTTCTGGCGGTACATCCATAATATCTTCCGGAAACACTTCTGGAAATTCACACACCACTGGGAACACATCAAGTTCAACTTTACTTTCCACCGACAATGATGCAAACAAACCAAACAATTGAGCTTCGTCCGCTAAAAGTTTCTTCAACTCTTTAGTGGATAGGAAACTCTCAAATTCATCATCTTCCAAAGAAGGAAACCTTACTAACTTGTGATAGCAATCTATATGAACTCGATTAAATTGCAACCAGTTCATACCTAAGATCACGTCCAATCCCACCAACGGCAAACATACTAAATCCATAATGAAGTCTTTACCATACATGGTTAAAGGACAACTCATACACACCAAAGACGTAGTTACCGACCCTGAAGCAGGAGTCTCAATAACCATTTTCACACCCATCAAAGTTAACGCAAGATTCAAACGCTTCGCGCACTCAGACGAAATAAACGAATGAGTCGCTCCCGTATCAATAACAGCAACTAAAGGTGTACTATTAATAAAGCATGTACCTTTAATCAAACGGTCTGCATTCGTAGTTTGAGTCCCCGCCAATGCAAACACCTTTCCGCCCGCTTGAGCTTGTTTCGGCTTAGTACATTTAGTACTAATGTGACCCACTTCTCCATAATTATAGCACTTCACCATGTTCCTTCTACAATCTGTAGTAGCATGCCCGGTACCTCCACAATTAGAACATTTCAACACAGGCTTCCTACACTCAAATGATTTATGACCCAGTTCACCACATTTGTAACACCTAATAGGACCGGAACCTCCTCCTCCAGATCTCCTATCAAAGTTTCCCCTATGCTTGCCCTTATCAGCGGGTGTCACATAGGGTCCACTTCTAGATGGTTGCTTTCCCTTCCTCTCATTCAAACTTTTGTAATGTGTGGAACGAGCCTTACTATCTTCCTCGAAGATTCTACAACATTCCGTCAAATCTGCAAACCTCCTTATCCTTTGATATCCCACAACTTGCTTAATCTCGGGATGTAAACCATTCTCATATTTAATACACTTTGAGAACTCAGCAGTAATCGCAGCATAATGAGGATGGAATTGAACCAACTCCACAAATTTAGCAGTATAGTCCACCACAGACATACTACCTTGTTTTAGTTCAAGAAACTCTATCTCCTTCTTTCCCTTCACACTCTCAGGGTAATACTTTCTTAAGAACTCAGTACGAAATAAATTCCAAGTTATCTCTTTATCATCCACCTCAAGAACTTCACGTATACCGACCCACCAATCGTCGGCTTCTTCCTTCAGCATGTGAGATCCAAGCCTCACCTTATTCTCCTCCGTACAGTCCATGACTCTGAAGATTCTTTCAATCTCTTTCAACCAATTTTGAGCTCCATCGGGATCAAATTTTCCTTTGAAAACCGGTGGTTGATTCTTCCTGAACTCGTCATTAGCATTCACGTTCGGCGCACCTTGCACCGCCCTAGCCATTGATTCCAAAGCAGCAGCCATCGCATTGTCGTTTCTACCCGACATATTCTGATCATTCCCAAAAATAACAACAAGGTTAAACAACAGTTCAACCAACACAACAACAAGACAGACACAACTGACTCAACTCTGGCTCTGATACCACTTAATGTAACACCCCCTTTCTATACCCTCAAATAATCATATAAATCATTTTATGCATATATTAAAAATTTCGCCAGAGTACGATTAAAACATGGCATAAAAGAGGCATGTCACATCATACACGCATTTAAAACATACAACACCTGCTCAAATCATTGATATGCAACAGTGGGGTAACTTACAACAGAGGAACTTTGTCCTTACACCCACATCTCAATATTTCGAATAAAAGCGGAAGATCTAAACATTGAATGACATCAAATATATATACATATATATATGTATCCTCCATCCACACACTTCATGTTTACATAAACATTTATCCACAAGATACATGTACAAATGTATCACAAAAGAATAATGTACATCCTAGCTACCCGGTGCTACATATCAGAGCCAACCGACCAAAAGAATGAAGACACGCTTCACAAAAAGACCTCCAGCATACATACTCTGCAATGCCTCATAGAGCATCATAAAACAACAGAAGGGTGAGAAATATTATCATAATAACAATGCATATAATTATATATATATACACATAAAATACACATATTCCACATTCTCACCACAATCCATCACAATTTCATCCATATACATCACAATGTATATATACACACAACCAAGCATATTCATCATGAATATTTTCACGAATTCCCAATCATTCCTCATAAACATACACAATTATGTTTACTTAACAACACATCATTATAAAGATGATACATGCAAATCATAGAGACCGACTCACGACTCTATGCAAATGCAATGCGGTACCGACTCATCATCTCAAGTTCACTCAGGAACTTCTGCTGGAACCATCGCTCGTTACCGAAGTAACTCCCCGTCGGGCCTACGATGTTCACCCATTGCTCACACCCCACATGGGCACACAATGTTTACGGATCGCTCACACCCCACCTGGGCACACGACCCGATCGCTCACACCCCACACGCGAGCACACGATCTGATTGCTCACACCTCAACTAGGCACACAATCCGATTGCTCACACCTCACCTAGGCACACAATCGTTCGTAATCATCGCTCACACCTCACATAGGCACACGATGTTACCACGGATTCTCATTAGAATCGCTCAACACAAGAATGTACTTCATTATGCTTCACATGCAAAATGACTCAAGACATTCTTGAAATGCATACATATTCACAATATATTCATGCATTCATCTCATACAATCACATACAATCTATATACATTCACATTAATGCACTATTGTATGATTCACATTCAAACACACAGTCAAAACAGTAAAAGTCGCTAAATAGCACTATTCCTGACTTTCCGACATAATTAAATCGGCTACCAATTTCCAAATCATCATAATCACAAAGTACAGCTCAATAGCTTTCCAACGACACCAAGAATGTAAAAATCGGATACTCGGACCAAAAGTTACGGACGAAACCGAAAACGACATTTTGAAAAATCCCATTTTTACATTCCTCCTGTCCATACGCGTATCACCCCTCTCATACGCGTACTGCACTAATTTCTCGCCACTCCCATACGCGTATTGCCAATGCCCATACGCGTATGGGCAGAACCATTTTCCTTCACAAATTCCCCATTTCAGACCCCATACGCGTATGCCCAACGTCCATACACGTATCACCAGAGGGCCGGGAAAAGCCCCCATCCATACGCGTATTGGCCCAAAAAACAGGCCAATGTTACGCGTAACGCCTTGGCTCATACGCGTATGGACATGCTGCTTACGCGTATCGCCAGGGGAAACCCAGAAAAATTCTGCAGAACCAAGTTCTGCGTTTTCCTATCCCAATTCCACCAATTCATCATCTAAATTCAGAAAAATATCAGTTTGAAGTATAACAATACATATTAAACATGTATAGACAAACAAGCACACAATCAACACAAGTTTGAACACATTTGGATCAATTTTCTATCAATGCTTCAAAAAGGGTTTATACCCAAAACTCATAAAATCAATCAACAACAACAACAACTCATACATAATCACATACATTGATAAGATAACAATGTTTCGCACCCTTACCTGGATTCCAAACTCGCTAAATGATCGATCTTGATGGATTCTCTAGTTTTCCTCTTTTCCACTTCTTTTCTCTTCCTCCTCTTTCTTTCTATCCTTTTTCTTTCTATTTTTCTCTATTCTTCCTTTCTATCTCTTTTCTTTCTTTTCTATTTCTTTTCTCTCTTTTTCCACTAAATTCAATTAATTCATTTTTCTCACAAAAATTCTAATTTCTCTACATTTCTAACTTATCATTAATTGAGAAAAGTATAAAATACCCTCCATTCTAATTTCCCCGAAAACTCTCAAAACGATAAAATAACATTTAACACACCAATTTCACAAATAAAATAATTTATCACCCAATTAAAATAAAAGACTCAACAACTAGGGAAATAATCAAAATCGGGGCGTTACACACCCCACCCCCTAAAGTGTGAGTCAATCCACAATGCTCTCCCTCAAGCGAAATCTCTTTTACTCAGATACATTTATACCGCTGTTGACACTTTTCAACGGGTCACCTGCTACCCACCACCGTAGGGAATTTCGATACAAGGAATTCAGTCTCTCACTCGAACCGGACTCTGATACCAGAGTTGGGGTATCAATTCCAGAGTTCAACATGAGTGGGCATTTTTACATTATGGTCTTCTTTTTTTAGCAATAACCTTGTAAGAAACATACCACATACTCACGCAAAACCTTAAGGTAATAGGTGCATTGGTTCTCCCACTTATAAAGGCTCAAGTCTTCACATATCTAAGAAATGTGAGACTTCTCACACTACTGACACTTGTTTTTCTCAACACTCCCATAAAATGTGAGTCTATCCACAATGCTCTCTCTCTTAAGAGAAAGTTGTTTTATCCACATACACTTGTACCGTCATTGTCACTCACTCGAACTAGACTCTAATACCACTGTTGGAGTTTCAATTCGGAGGTTCAATATGAGGGAGTATTTTTACATTGGGGTTTCCCTTTATGAGCAACACAACTTGTAAGAGACACACAATATACTCACCGAAAATTTTAAGGTAATAGGTATGTAGGTTCTCCCTCATATAAATGCTCAAGTTTCCATATTTCTAACCAATGTGAGATTTTCCACACTACTCACACTTATTTTTCTCAGTATGTATGAAGTATATGAAAAAAATAAATTAAATTTATGGTTGGATGCCAATCCTAGACTTCAAACCATGAACCACACAGTTGTGTTTACGAGTTTTTGGTGGTTATTATCACTTCGTCTACATTTTAAAAAATTATAGTATAGATAGTTTTGAGACTTGATGTTTGACCCAATTTAAAAAGTATTTTATAAAACTTTTTTTAATAAAAAAATTGTATGTTTACTATTTAAAGAGTTTTTATTTGAATATTTAAAAAATATTAAAAATATCAATAAATTATTTATATTAGTTAATACATTATGTCAAATACAAAGAAAAATATTATTAGTTTAGATTAAATAATAAACCAACAACTCACTCTAATATAATATCAGTATATATCAGTTGAGTTCAACATCCAACCATTACAAACAACAATTTATGCTTTGGTCCATGGTTGAGTTATTTTTTTATAATTGATAGTTTAATTTCTATTTTACCATTAAAAATTTAGTACTCGTAAATAAAAATATATAATTAAAACTATTTTTTGTTTCAAATTATAAGAGAAAAAGGTTCAAATTAAAATTAATGTTAATATTTTGTCAACACTATAAATGACACAATAGAGAAAATGGAAAGGAGCTAAAATTTCAACTAAAAATATATGATTTATTAATACAAATAAGAGTTAAAAAATATAAAATTATTAACTTTTTTTTTAAGCAGGGAATAAATTGATGGGAGTACTAAGGGTACTCAAACCTGATTACAAAAGAAGGCGAAAAGAAACACCAAAAACTAAGAAATTGGTGGGAATCTAGGACAAATAAAACAAAGGGTCTTTGTTGAATTCGTAAAAATTGCAATTGGGGTGGGTAATATCTCCAATAAAGGACCATCTCCACACCGTAAACTTCACCACCCAAACAGTATCGATTACATTCCAGCTAGAGTTTTTGAAAATAATACCGTTCCTAAGAATCAACAAATTCCAAACCACCGCTAGCCAAATGCTACCTTCCCTACCGTTCTTAGCCCGATAATGCTTGCAAAAGGAGAACCAATCCATGAAACTCCCCGCTAAACAGTTGTAACTATCCTTCAGAAAATCTATCCACTCCGCCACTTTCTTCCAAACCAAAATCGCAATGGAACAAGAAATAAAAGAGTGTCCGAGTGATTCCGGAAAATCGTTACAAAACGGACAGGAAAGATCGGTGGACGACGGAATAATCCATCTAAAAACAAGTAAATCCTTCGTTTGGGATTTTGTTCAACAAACATCTCCAACCAAAAGCTCTTATTTTCAAAGGAGCCGCCACTTTCCAATTCAACTCAAAAAAACTATCATACCGGTTGAAAGGTCCATAAGGGATGTAATTAACCGCTGTAATCCTATAAAACGATCTCACTGAGAAAATTGAATCGTCCTCTTTACCCCAAGCCACGGGATCCTTCATGGTAGAACGCGAAGAGTTCACTGTCAGCAGGAGGCACAAATCCTCCCATTCTACCGTTGCAACGTGACAGCCTGAAGAGAAAGCCAACTCACCCTCCAATTTGCCTTCCACTGGACCAGAAATCCTGCCGCCAGTTAGCACCCCTGGAACAAAATTGTGTGTACGAGCAAGACCAGAGGGCACTAAACCAAATCCATAAAAAAATAGAAGAAGCAACAGACCGATCAGCCAGACCAGCAAAGGTGTCAACAGAAACTGCTATAGAAACTCCTGAAGCTAATTGAGTGACTGTGCTGTCAAAAGGAACAGCAACAGTAACCGTGTCTGCTTCCAAAGAAACAGCAACAGTAGAGTTGACAACATAAACAACCGAAGGGCCTGCATGTAAAAGTTGTTGGTTAACGCCTAAATCTCCCCAACACCAGCATCTGTCTCTCCAACCACCCATCCCCTCGACCGTTGCCTCCTTTAATTGCGACAAAGAATAAAGAACCGAATACCTTTGATCAAAACAACTCATTCCGGTCCAATTAGTATGCCAAAATGAGGTTGTGTATCCGTTCTCAATATTAAACAAGCAATTATTAAGGAAGAAATCCTCGGAATAATTCTTCAAAATTGAGATAATATCCAACCACCAATTGGAACAAGATATCCGGCTAGAGCGCTCAGACTCTCTCCCCGACATAAAAAGGTTAATGTCACCGTAACGTGACTTCAATACTTTGAACCAAAGGTCCTCGGAGCCGACTAAAATTCTCCACCCCTACTTATGAAGAAGAGCCGAATTGAATTCATCGATCCTTTTCAAGTTGAGGCCACCTTTATTATAAGGAAGACAAAGGAAATCCCAACTAATCCAATGAGTCTTCCTACACACCACCGTACTCCCCCAAAGAAAACCACTTTGAAGCTTAATGATCTTTTTTCGAATATGTACCGGAGCCTTGTAAAAAGAAAGTTGAAAGATCGCGAGGCTACTAAGAACCGATTTAAGGAAAGTAATTCTACCTCCGAAGCTCAAGAACCTCCCATGCCAACAAGACAACCTCTTCTCCAACTTCAAAATCAAAGGAGACCAAGTGGAAACCCTTATAGGATCGGAACCTATAGGTATTCCTGTAAGTTCTTGTAATTGGCTGAAATTTTGTTAAAACAATGTGGTGTCATGGTTGATGTTACAACATGAGCTTCTAACAGTATAGGTATGTTTTAACTAACATTCTGGTTTATTGTTGAAGAGTTAAAGTGTTGGAGAGTGATGTCTCATGCGATGTCTTAACATCACTATACCAGAACATTAAAACATCAGACTGTAATGTGTTTAGGGCTGCACGTGTTTCTGGTGTGAATGAGATATTTTGCTAAAGAGAATCAGAGTATACAGGCGAAGATCAAGGGAGAGATAGATTCTGTTACAATCTATTATGAAGATCAGTTTGTTACGAATTTAAAGCATAAAGATATGAAGAATATTTAAAGTTAATTATTGAAGATTTAAATTGAAGATTTGATTGAAGATCCAATTGATAGCAGAATCTGTTGCAGATTTGTAGCAGCTGATATGATATGTTTTGAAGGCCCAAATCCAGTTGGGAAAAAGCTATAAAAAGAATGCTTGTAACCTAAAATAGGTACGAGTCAAAGATGTAGAACTTTAGGGCTTTGTCTAAGTGAACCACTCGGGGTGTGAGATGGTCACTATGGTTAACTCAGAAACCTGTAGGTAATGAGTTTAGTATTGTTCTTGGAGGAAGCTGTTAAGCAACTTCAATGTGAGTCATGGAAGTGTGTCTTCCAAAGTCTATGTAATAGAAAAGATTAGGAAAATAAGTTGTTGATGCAGTGACGGTGTAGTTGACTGCTAGACATCATTGAGATGATTGGAAGTGAGATGGAGTCTCTTACCTAGGGAGGACTTAGGTAGAAGGGTCATTGGGTAGTGATTGAATTAGGTAGATTGTCAACTGGTCTGTTGAGTCTGTAATTTGATACTACTAATAGTGGACTTCCTTCCTGGCTTGGTATGCCACCAGATGTAGGTTGGTTGAACCGAACTGGGTGAACAATTGATTATGTCCATTTACTGTTTCTATTATTGCCTTGTTCTTACAGCAGATTGCGATGTTGTGACATTGCACTAAGACATCACACATCTGTACCAGAATTTCAATTGGTATCAGAGCAGGCATCCTGTCTGTTTCTGGATGAGACCTAGGGAAGATACTTTCTGGTGATAAGCAAGGATTATTGAGCAGTACCTGAAGGTTGTTGAGGAGTTGTTGGATGTTCCGCTGCATGATTTTTGATGTAACCCTGGTTGGTTCTTGTATCTCTGATGGTGAGATTCTAGGAAGGTATTCTCTTGGAAAAACTTTAAGGGTTGGTCTCCTCAGCAGGTTATTCTATGATGTTATAGTTGATGCAAGACAACTTCAACTGTTTTGTTTGCCAAAGTTACTTGAAGCTTATCTCACATCTGTGTGTTGGGGATAGAAGTGATCAGAAGGTGAATGGATCTTATTGAAGACTATATCAACCTTCTTGATGATGAAAGAAGAGGGTGGAGTCAAAACAAAAGAGTATCACTGTCAAAGTTTTCATGCGGGAGTGAAAATCTTGATAAGTTATCTCTTAAGCTTAGGAGGATCCTTCTGGTCATGATGTAGTTCTGGTTATTCTGAAGAAACGTGAACTGGAGGAAGTTACATCAAGGTAGAAGCTGAGCTTGTTGCGTTCTCGTGTGTTCCCTGCAAGAGATATGTGTGAATTACTGTGGTGGCAGTCCCCAAAGCCTTAGGAGATTTTTAAAGACTGATATCAGAACTGATGTTGACACATTATTCCAGCCAAAGAAAGATAGTGATCAGTGGTGTGGATTAGCAGAAGAGGGATCAGCTAGTGCCTCATGTGTGCAGGAAAAGGGTGTTAGACTAGATCAAATGTTGAGTATTTGTCTGCCTTCAACTAATGACAACATACATTGACGGGAGACTATGTGGAGAATTTATTTTTCTCTATGTGGCTGGATAATTCTCTTTGTGATGTGAGAATTTTCAAGGGTTAAGCACTTTGGAGTTGAATCAACTAGTGGGGTGATTGGTGACTATGTACTTGGAGCATCATTGCCTAGGATGAGTGTGGATTAGAAGAGGCAGATTGATTGTGGAATGTTGGTAACTTCCTACAAGTCAGACAAGTTGCTGTAGTCAAGGCTATAAGATATGAAGACATCATAATCTTGATGGTTCAGCTTGGATCAGTGTGGAGTATGGTGCTTGCTCTGGTTGTGAAGGTAGAGGATAAGTGGCAGTTATCTCTAGCCTTCTACTGACGGCTCTACTAAGGAAAAGGTATTTCTTTAGTGTTGCTTGGGGTAGTCTTGGACTACTTTTTTTCTGAAGATTCAGATGTGGCAGGTTTGAAGTCTTTGGGGTTTCTAAGCAGGATGGAGGTTGTCTACTCAAACTTGATTGTTGAATCAAGTCCATGGGAGCATGGAAATCTGTTTCTGCAAAGGGAGGAGGTTCTTTTGAGTGGCAGAAGGTAGAGCTGACTTCAACAGTTGGATGACATAATGACATCCAGTTTAACATCAGGAGTCTCAGCTGGTGATGTGGCACATCAGCTGGTGAAAGGGTGATCTACAGGAATGAATAATAGGATGCTTCAAAAAGATCGTTCTCATGGCAGTTGGCGGGAGCTGTAGGAAGGAGAGGATGTTACATGACCATGGCTTAGGGAGTCTAAGTGTGTTTGCTTTTGAGCAAGTGGATCATGTGACTTGAAGATCAAATTCCCTTGGTAGATCATGATATTTTTGTGAGAGTTCTGACAAACGTGAAAAAGGTCAAAATGTGGCATTTGGCTGTTGTCATATGAGGATTCATGAATGAGGTGATCAAACTATGGCATTTGGGTGATCTCAGTAGTGGTTTCGAAGAATCAAGATAATCAGAGTGTGGCAGCTGGTTATTATTGAGGTTTGTCTTGGGACAAGTTACTCTTGGGCAGAAGGGTGATGAGTTGAAGACTCAAGGAGATTATTCTTCTTGAAGGTGGATGAAAGGTTATTCTCTAGTTCTTTGGATTACTATGCAATAGTAAGTCCAGTTGGTGGAGCATATCAAGAATCATGGTGATGATGTCTTGGTGTGTGGCTGATGTTCTAACTTGTGTTGGGACATTATCTGGTTGGATATCCTTGGTGAAGGATGATTATGGTCTGGTTCAAGAGCTTGGTGCATACATTATTCCTAAGGGGAGTCTACCTAATCATACGGGAGAATGATGAAGTAGAAGGTCTGCCTTGGAAGGAGAATGTATAGAAGACTGAAGTAGATCAGGTTTTGATTGCTTGAGAGTTTGAAGGTGGATATTCAACAATTGATCCAAATGTCTGGAAGAAGAAAAGCATGTGAAGAGGACATAGCCCTATTGTCAAGTCTTGCTAAAGTGGAGTTTATCAGCCTGGCAAGTTGTGGAGTTTTGGAGCATGTGAAACCACGAGGGATTCATGTGAGTATGCAGATCTGCAGTCTGGATGTTATGAGTATCTTGATATATGAAGATGACAACCTATGGTAGCCTTATCAGCTGGCTGTATCAGAAGTGTGTGAATGAAGAATTGAGCATCATCTGCTGGTTTGTGCAGCGTTATGGGATAACAAAGACCTTGTTGGGAACTTGGGTGTTATCTGTTGGGTGGATGTAATTCAGATTTCTGAATTGTGTGAGAGTGTATGTCTCTCTGTTGTTATCTGTGGTGTGACCTGATCAGAATGGCTGAAGATAAGGAGGGTTTTTCTAATACAAGTAAAAGGTGGTGGCAGTCCTTATCTTGTGTTGCAAGTAACCTCAAGTCATCTGTTATGGAATATGTGAGAAATTCCAACTCAAGTGGGCTTTTGTATTGGACTTGGCAAACATTGTATCTGAAATAACCATGATGAGATTATGCTCAACAAATACAAGAAGTGGCAGTTCTTAATGGTATCAATTGAACAATTTCATTGTGCTATTAATTGGGGTCATGTGGTCATAAGGAGCAGTGACTGGTCATTGCTGATGTTTTTGAAGACTGCATGAAGACTGGATATAATGTCAGATAACATGGTATGACATTAGGCTGACATGTTGGTGTGGACATGACATTTTAGACCTGGTATGTCAATGGATTAGACCAGTAGTGTATATCTACCTCATTGTGTGAGTATGTTAGTTGGATGTTTAAGAGGTTGTCTTTGGAATTTTGTGTACGTGGTTGTTCAATTGTGGCTATAAGGAGGGAGAGATAGCCAATGTGTGTTGACCAAGGAGGCTCCAGGATTGAGGGGGAGTGTGCATGTTTGAACAGCTGATTCCTGTCTTAAGGGGGAGCTTAGCCTTGTGCAGTTTTGTTGTGCAGTTTTGATGTGATTGATGCTGGTTGTGTTTTGGAATCTTCTGTGGAGTCTTGGATTGGTTGTGCTGTGAGCCAGCAGACAATGTCTGATAAGATGTCAGAACATGGCATAAGACATGTTTCTCTTGGGCCAAACAAGGAATTTATTTTGGCCGGTGGTGTAAGGATAAGGTACAACACGTGGATCCGACCCTGCATGGAACTGTATTGGCACAATTTATGGTAAATATCAGTTAGGAAACAATAAAACTGGTCAAGGCTGTTTTGGACGGAAGACATTGAATTTGGATGGAGTTTTTAGTTCCTAAAATAGCGTTTCTTTGACCAAGTACCTTGAAATATTCAAAGCTCGTTAATTCCTAAGTAACTGATATGATATATATAGGGGTTACTCTTCTCTCTTTCAACCCGTGAGTGTTCTTGTTTCATAAGTCTTATGGCTTTTGTGTGCTTTTGGGTGAGTACTTCTTGGGTCTGGTTTTGTGAGGGCTTCCTTTGCCAATTTTTGGCTAAAAAGGGGGAGAAGAGTGTGAGTTTGGACGGGCTAAATGGTTTGCGCAGATGTTGTTTCTGGAGTCTGCAGTTCCAGCTGTTGCAGAAGGAGGTCTCAACCAAAGTTGGTGTTGAGTCCTTGTGACTTGTGTACTGAGTTATGAACACAGTTGTGACTTGTGTTCTGAGTTACCTGGGTTGGCAGAATGGCACATCTTAAGTTTCATCTTATGCCACAGGTCGACTGGGGGCGTCTGATCAAATAAGGTGGGTAGAATTCTCTCATGCCACCATTGGTCTTTGATGTCTAGACAAGCATTTCTTTTCTGGAGGAGTCTTCTACATCTACTCCGGGTCTGAGTTGAAAGGAAAAAGAAATGTGTTATATTAAGGGGGAGTATTGGATACTTCTTCCTCATGTGCACCTCCTGATGTGCTGCCTGGAGCTGTTGTCATATGGTGATGTCCTAACATCAGTCAAGAAGATGATTCTCCATGGATGCAGTACCTAGTTAGGATCAGATGACACCCAACAGTAGTGTAGGATTGTAATTACTACTGTAATCTGAGTTGTAATGTCTATGTATATGTTTTAGCCAAAATTAGCCAAAGGGGGAGATTGTAAGTTCTTGTAATTGGCTGAAATTTTGTTAAAACAATGTGGTGTCATGGTTGATGTTACAACATGAGCTTCTAACAGTATAGGTATGTTTTAACTAACATTCTGGTTTATTGTTGAAGAGTTAAAGTGCTGGAGAGTGATGTCTCATGCGATGTCTTAACATCACTATACCAGAACATTAAAACATCAGACTGTAATGTGTTTAGGGCTGCACGTGTTTCTGGTGTGAATGAGATATTTTGCTAAAGAGAATCAGAGTATACAGGCGAAGATCAAGGGAGAGATAGATTCTGTTACAATCTGTTATGAAGATCAGTTTGTTACGAATTTAAAGCATAAAGATATGAAGAATATTTAGAGTTAATTATTGAAGATTTAAATTGAAGATTTGATTGAAGATCCAATTGATAGCAAAATCTGTTGCAGATTTGTAGCAGCTGATATGATATATTTTGAAGGCCCAAATCCAGTTGGGAAAAAGCTATAAAAAGAATGCTTGTAACCTAGAATAGGTACGAGTCAAAGATGTAGAACTTTAGGGCTTTGTCTAAGTGAACCACTCGGGGTGTGAGATGGTCACTATGGTTAACTCAGAAACCTGTAGGTAATGAGTTTAGTATTGTTCTTGGAGGAAGCTGTTAAGCAACTCCAATGTGAGTCATGGAAGTGTGTCTTCCAAAGTCTATGTAATAGAAAAGATTAGGAAAACAAGCTGTTGATGCAGTGACGGTGTAGTTGACTGCTAGACATCATTGAGATGATTAGAAGTGAGATGGAGTCTCTTACCTAGGGATGACTTAGGTAGAAGGGTCATTGGGTAGTGATTGAATTAGGTATATTGTCAACTGGTCTGTTGAGTCTGTAATTTGATACTACTAATAGTGGACTTCCTTCCTGGCTTGGTATGCCCCCAGATGTAGGTTGGTTGAACCGAACTGGGTGAACAATTGATTGTGTCCATTTACTGTTTCTATTATTGCCTTGTTCTTACAGCAGATTGCGATGTTGTGACATTGCACTAAGACATCACACATCTGTACCAGAATTTCAATTCCCAAAAAGATAAACTCCTTCTTCTCCGTCTTGCAAGAAAGAAATAAAGCGGCAGCCTCCAAGAAATTGTGGTGGACATTAATGCCAATGAGCTTGCTTTTGTGGAAATTAATACCAAGACCCGAGACAAGCTCAAAACCTCTAAGGACCGCTTTAATTGCCCACAAATGCCTCCAACTACCATTGCCTACCAAAAGAGTGTCGTCTGCGAATTGAAGAACATCAATGAAGCAATTATCGTTCACATTGAAACAGGAAAACTCGCCTAACGAAACCGACTTCTTAACCAACCCCGTTAAACCTTCGGCCACTATAACAAAGAGAAAAGGAGAAAGAGGATCTCCTTGTCTCAATTCTCTCTCCACCTTAAACTCTCTAGTCGGGCTACCATTAACTAAAACGGACATTTTACTAGAGAAAATCGTGGCCTCCATCAACTTCAACCAAAGCTCTCCGAATCTCATCGACTCATCATATATCTAAGGTAATCCCAACTCACCTTATTATATGCTTTCTCAAAATCGACCTTGAAGAGCGAAATGACCTTTTTCTCCTTTACTGCATAGTCAACCAACTCGTTAGTCACCAAAACACCATCGAGCATTTGTCTTCCCGGAACAAAAGCACTTTGGCAATTAGAAATAATGGAGTTCAAAACCAATTTGAGCCTTGCAGCCAATAATTTAGAAAGAGCTTTATACAAACATCCGACGAGGAAAATAGGTCTATTATCATCTAACCCCAAAGGATTAACCTCCTTTGGAATTAGCGTTAGGAAAGAAGAAACAATAGCCTTTGAAAGAATAGCTCCTTCATGAAAATCATTGAAAAACTGAATAAAGTCTGATTTAAGAAAATACCAACATATCTTGATGAACAAGAAAGAATACCCATCCGGACCCGGGTTCTTAGAACTATCACACCCCCACACCGCTTCTTTAATCTCTTCCTCCGTGAACGCCCTTTCGAGCAAGAACCTCTCCTCCGAACTAAGAGACTTGAAAGGGACTCCCTCCAAAATGGGTCTATGGAAGTCAGATTCCGAGAACTTGCGATGAAAATGATTCCTCACCTCCTGCTTTACCTCCTTAACCGACAAAAGGATCCCCCTCTCCGAATTGATAGAACCTATGAAATTGCGTCTTCTTCTCTCCCTCATTATGCAATGAAAATATCTACTATTAATATCTCCATCGTTTAACCACTTAAGTCTCGAATTTTGAATGAGCATGTTCTTCTTGATTCTAAGATTCAACCAAAATCGACTCGAAGCCTTCTTGCGGTCATCTAAGAGATCTTCCAAAAGTAAGCCACCCACCTCTTCGGTCTTGTCATCCCCCGCATTAATCTCCTTAGAGCTCTCATCGACTTCCATGTAATGTCTACCAAACACCTCTAGATTCCATCTTCTAAGACTACCTTTAAGAAGCCTAAGTTTCTCCTTCAAGATATAATCACCCCTTCCTTCGACTTCTAAATTGTTCCACTCCTTCTCAACAAAAGGAATAAAATGATTATTATTAAACCATTCATTATTTATTTTGAATGGGTTGGGCCCCCAATCCGAAGAGTCTACCACCAACCAAATCGGACAATGATCCTACAAATCCCTCATACTAATAAATTGGCCCACAACGCCCCACTTCTCAATAGCCCCTTCCGATAATAAAAAGCGATCAATCCTACTCATGGAAGATCAATCGCTACTATACCAAGAGTACTTCTTTCCTTTACAAGGAACATCAACTAACTCACTATCCACAATAAACTCCGAGAACTCTTTCATTTCCGAATTGCGACTGCAAATAGCCCTACCCCTCCTCTCACCCGCATTGATAGTCGCGTTGAAATCACCTCCGATACACCACTCCCCATCCATGTGATGAGATTTCAAGTCCAGCAAGTCCCTCCACAAGCTTCTTTTCGAAGCCAAGTCACAAGGAGAATACACATTAACAACGTAAAAAATACTATTCTTCCACTCTACTTTAATACCCATGTAACCATCTCCCTTGAAAGCATAAATGACCTCCATACGCTGATTCTTCCACAAGATGATAAGCCCACCGGCCGACCCAGAGGCATTAGCAACGGTCCACCCAATATCCTCCGAAGACCAAAAACTATTAGCTATAGCATCGGACATCGTTGACAATTTAGTTTCTTGAATTAAAAATATATCTGCCCCACCATTCTTGATAATTTGACAAATTCTCTACCTTTTAATCAAACTACCTCCCCCTCTAATGTTGAATGAACCGATAATCATTTCCACGTTAACAAATTCGCCTTCCCTCCCAACTTCTTTTCCTTATCGATTTTCTCCATCACATCAATTCTTTCTTTGAAATCCTTCCTCAAAGCAATGTCGACAACTCAAAGTTTTGAAATAGCCTCCCAAACCTTTGCACCAATCTTAGAGTCCAGATTCTCCCACATACGAATGTTACTTCTAATGATATCGGACTCTGCAGAATTTTCTCCATAATAGGTGGAAGAAGCTCCCAGCGCCACCCCCTGTTGTAAGCTATCCAGACTATTGCAAGAAGGAGCAGTTGGTTTCTTAGCACTGCCACGTGGTTCCGGACGAGCATATTTAGTGAGTTTACCCTTTCTATTGTGCTTCATAATTCTTCTACCACAAAGACCCCCCTCACCATAAAAATTTTAAAATTTTAACTTTTTATACACCTTTTTAATACGTGTGTGGTCCTTGGCTACTAAAACACCCTCATCTTCGCGGTCCCCACTTAGTTGAGTATCAACTTTTTCAATTGAACACTCCACTTTTGTCCCTTATGTTCCCTCCGTATCAAATGATATAAAGTTGCACTTTGAAATTACTTTGTTATTCCTAAGAAAACAGTTAATCCCTTTTGCCTTTATAACTGCTTCGTCAAAAGTGCCCCTCCCCTGCACACCTGCTCCCTTCACAGTGACAGATTCTGATATTTTGTCCCCTTAAATATATAAGAGACCCATTTAAATAAGCTCAAAAGATTATTATCATGCATAAAACCTTATCTTTCACCCCAAATGAAATTGTTGTCAAGTTGAATTACAAACATTAATAAATAGGAATAAAGCAAATTTGAGAATAAAGCATTAAAGCATTCATCATTTAAAGGAAATCTAGAGGTGGACCACAATTAAGGCGGGAAGTCTAACACACCCCCTCACGCTTAGGCCTTAATGAACCCAAAACGTGGAAGATGCGGGAAGCCTAACAATAGATTTAGGATAGGTACTGATACCATCTCAAACTTTGGGTTAGGCCTAACTCATCCCTTCAAAACCAGTTTGTAAGGTGTGGATTGCCCCCACTTATAAATATAACACATGCCAAATCTCTAAGAAATGTGTACTTGTTTAGCAGAATAGAGAACAAAGTGTACTTGATAAATAATCAGAGGTACGTGGTAATAACCATAACAAATATCACAACACTTAAGATTTCTAAAATATTCAATGTTTAAGAAATCTTAAGGTTTTGTACAATTTACAACATATAACAGAAATTTTGCATACTCGATTGTGTTGCTATTGTTGGTCTTGTTATTCTTCCATTATGATAGAAGCGTGGAACGCTTCTATTCTTCTTGAATCTTATTCTTTATTTCCTTGTTCCTTGTTGAAAATTTAGATGGAATCTTCAGCTACTTATATAGCAGTTGTAGAAGAATAATCGTTGTAAGAGATAACTTGTACAAGTGTCTTTGTTAATCTATAGTACTAAGAGACGTTGAAAATAGATACACCAAAAGATCTTTATCCATTGTGTAACATGTTTAACCATTGCGTCTTCCTTGTGATCTTGTACTATAGATCTGTTGATATTATACATCTGTAAAACATGTCAACTCTTCTTGAGCCTTGTGAACATAGACTCTAGCTGACAAACTGATTTGACATTGTAGCTTGCTTTCGGCAGTACGGATAACTTAGCTTTGTCACTAGTTCTGAATGATTACCAGAAGCTCATACATTCAATAAGTGTAGAGACAATATATTGTTCTTCTGATGTTAAGGCCTTCAGCTTCAGAGTCTACGCAAACCTACATTATCAAACTTCACTTAAAGAACGTTCTTCAGATTCTGAACCTCCAGAAGCCAATAACTCAGCTTCTCTCAAATGTGTCCTTATATCAGATTCTACGTATATTCTTCTCAACCTTTAAAACCTGCATACTTGAAACACACATTAGATAACACCATTGTCCTTTCAATACTTTATTATCATAAAAATCCAAAGGATATATGTCATGAACAAATCTTGTTCTAACATTTTACACGTCACAACTAATATTTTTTTAAATTTGAAATTTCCCCATGTGAAATAACTGATGCCTTTTTTTTATTTGAAAATATATGTTGCGACGTGATTAACACGATGCAACATTTTTTATAAAAATTTTATAACATCCCACCATCTGAAAAGAGGGTTCTTTTATTTAATTATTAAAAAACCTTAACGACGTGATTATCACATCGCAACTGTCTTTTTTTGCCACGTAGTTTTCACGTTGCAATATTTTGACGTTGGGGGGAAGGTTTTCTTATAGTGTTGGATTTTTTTTTTTATAGGCAAGCAATTCAATAACAAAAAGAGTACAAGGGCTACTCTAACCCTTACAAAAGAGGCAAGCACAAATTACATACAAGACGAAGGAACCGTACACCAATCGTACGAGCTGAAAATCGGGACAGCAAAATTACCATTGCCAATCCAATTCCAAGTCAATAACGTGATGGAAAGAATGGCTTTGTCGACACTGAATTTGATTATGTTAAAAACCGCATCGTTCCTCCCCTTCCAAATAACCCAACAAGCTGCAATCTAGAAAATCACAGCCTTCTTTTTCCCGAAGGAAAAACGCAAAGATATTAATTGAAGTTTTAATTGAAGTTTTAATGATATTTTAGTGTAACAATTTTTAAGAGACGTGACAATAAAAATCTATATTTTTTGAGTTGTACCATCACATATTCAATTAATTTAGTGAGGGATGACTATGAATGTGATATTAAACTACTTTAGCGGATAATGATTCATGATAGAAAAATAGAGGCTGAGAAGATTTTAAGAGACTATAAGAAAAAATTTTAGAATGACAAATCACCACAATTATTGTTTAATTAGCTATTTGTTTTTTCTTATTTTGTTGGCTTCACACGTTCCTTAATGTGTGAGTGTTTCTCATTTAGTCAATAGGGTTTTCCTTAAAATTTGGCGAGATATGAAGATGATACAAACATTACTAGGAAGTAACCTTGATAACAAAGGATTGAATCATTCAAATTAAACTCAATCACAATTTTGTGTCACACAAAGTCACAGAAATGACCCTTCAATGTATTATGGAATAATTATGGCTAGCCCGATTAGCAAGATAACGAAGACTTCCAAGTCTTCTCTTGAGAGTTTTGTATATTCTAACTACTACAGAAGAATCCCTTAATAATACGACACAAATTTAAAAACCTCATTTAAACTCTTTTAATCCTTTTATTTATGAAACTAAATTGTAAAAAAAAAAATTAAATGATAATTCCAAATATTATTTTATTATTAGAATTTAAAAAGGGAAAAAATTTTAAATATGTAATTTATAAAATAAAAGAAAATATCTAAAGATATAAGATAAAATAAAGGTCACTTTTAATTTTTAATGCAATTCTAAATTTTATTTTTCAATTTTACTCTCTAATTAATACTCTCAATTAATTATTTCTCATTTAATATTTATGATAATTTGATTACACCAAAAGTAAACAAAAATAGTTTAGTAAAAATATTATTTTTTCTTCTTCATTTTATCATTTTTTCCACTTATTTTGAGACGAAGGGAGTACGATATAAACCCTTAGTAATAAAACTCAATAATAATAAATTGAAAATACATGTTGCGACGTGATTAACACGACACAACATTTTTTTTTTATAAATTTTATAACATCCCACCATCTAAAACGGCGGTTTCTTTTATTTAATTAATAAAAAACCTTAACGACATTATTATCACGTCACAACTATTTTTTTTTTGTCACGTAGTTTTCATGTCAAAATATTATGTTGGGGGGAAGGTTGTCTTGAAGTGTTGGATATTAATTGAAGTTTTAATTTCAATTTAATGATATTTTAGTGTAACAATTTTAAGGGACGTGATAATAAAAATATAAATTTTTTGAGTTGGACCATCACATATTCAATTAATTTAGTGTGGGATGATTATGAATGTGATATTAAACTACTTTAGTGAATAATGATTCATGATAGAAAAATAGATGCTGAGAAGATAAGAAAATTTTTTAGAATGACATATCACCACAATTATTGTTTAATTAGCTATTTGTTTTTTCTTATTTTGTTGGCTTTACACGTTCCTTAATGTGTGAGTGTTTTTCATTTAGTCAAGAGTCTTTTCCTTGCAATTTGGTAAGATATGAAGATGATTACAAGCATTACTAGGAAGTAACCTTGATAACAAAGGATTGAATCATTCAAATTAAACTCAATCACAATTTTGTATCACACAAAGTCACATAAATGACCCTACAATGTATTATGGAATAATTATGCCTAGCCCGACTAGCAAGATAACGAAGACTTCCAAATCTTGTTGAGAGTCTTATCTTGTTATAATCACTCAGGATTCAATTTATGATTATTCTACAACACAACTCTTGTTTGATTAAAGCATATACCTTTTTTTTTTCCTTAAAGCAATTGGTATTGAATGAGAATACAAGGGGTATTCATCCTTACGAAAGCAACATAAAAACAAACATGATATTCCAAACCAACACAACACTAGCCTTAATCACCTAAGGAATTTGAACAAAAAGCTAGAAAATTAAAGTTGGACTGAGAAATATCATAGCAGATAGACCACTTCCACACCAGAATTTTGATATCCCAACATAAATCATTAAAATTCAACAAACCATTATTAAAAATAATCTTATTTCTCTCCCTCCAAATGCTCTAACAAGTGGAGAGCCAAATAGAACCCAGTTTGACGGCAGCATGTTTTGATGTTCCTGCAGAACTCCAATCACAAAAAATTTCCAGCTACACCCATCAAAAGCCGTATCGTGCTGGCATACCCCAAATTTTGACCACTAAGATTTCCCATCATTGTGCCAATCATCATCACAATATGGATGTACCTATATGTCTCCCCAATCTCCTCAGGAATTGTTAGGCATTCTCTACCATCAAAGATTAGGGTTTTGAGCCCTCTCGGAGCACTTAGACAAAGGATCAATCAAGGAATGACATGATCTTCAACTTGTCTAACCTCTCAAACACATATAAAGGATCAAGAGGACTCCCACATCAAGAATCAAGCACAAGGTTGCAACATTCCAAGTGGATTAAGCCTCAAGATCGCCAGTGTCACCAAATTAGGGTTTTGGTCGACCAAGACCTCCAAATGGAAATTTTCATCTGGGCATGAGCCAATACTTCAAAGCACAACCCAAGATACTCCAAGGGACCTCATGGATCCAATCATCAAGTCAATTTAACCTCAGGGGATGCATTTTACCAAAAATCAGGAATTAGGGTTTCTTGACCTAATTCACCCCTAAGTTGACTTTTGGGACAAAACATGGGCCAAGACCTCAAGACATGATTTAAGGGTCTCTAACACAGTATATTGATCTATTTGCAACAATGGATTAATCCAAGAAGCTTGACTCACAAGTTTCATTTTCATCTGGACCACAATTAGGGTTTTGAGGAAAAAAGTCAATTGTGCCTCTGACTGTTGACCAAGGCATGCTCCCAAACCTTGGGACATGACTCAAGACATCCCTAAATACCCTTGGAAGTCACCCATGAAGTTTGGTTGTGCCCAAGGATTGATTTCACAAAAGGATCGTAAAGTTAAAATTTCATCTGCTGAAAAAGTCAACTATACAAAAATCAAAGTTTGACTTTTTGAAATTTTGGTCAACCAAGGTCCCTTAACCCTAAAACAATGTTAATATGTGATTTGAATCATCATTCATCAAGAAAAATCAAAGAAACCAAGATAACTTGTAAAAGGGGTAAACATAAAAAACTTAGAATTTTTTTAAGTTATAGAACAAAGTGGCTAGGGTACCAACTTCCAAGAACCATAACTTGAGATCCAAGCAACCATTTTGGAGGGTCCAAAGATGGATTTGTAGCTCTCATGACATACTTTAAAAGTGTCAACTACATCTCATTCCAATTCCTCATGGATTTTAAGTAATGGAGTGATCAAAATGGCTAAAAACATTAAAATGGCATTTTTCCAACACTTAGTGAAATTTTCACTAAGTCAGAATCTGCCTTATTTTTTCCAAAATGCAGAGGCATTTTTCATTGTAATTCAGGTTGACTCAAAACCAAAGTTGGACATCATGTTGAAGTAGGATATGTCAGCTTTCCAAAGTGACCAAGAACTCCCTCAAACTCCATCTGAGCTAGGAGTTATGACAACTGCAACATGCCTTGCTGCAAACTATTTTGCAAGGCATATTTGTGCATTAGGGCTCGATTTGATCAATTTGTGCAAATGACAAACAAGTTTATCCATCTGCACACCTCAGGGGGAGACCAAGGAGGAACAAACACTTATCCATAAGCCTCCCAAGTCTTTGGAACTACAAGTAGGTATGCCACCCCTAAAAAGCTAAAGATTCCTCAAGACTCCAATTTTGTTTTGGAACATTGAATGGATGCTTAGAGGTGGCATATATCAGAGCAAAGATGAACACTTCAGTCAAGCCTTATCCTTGAATCAAAGAACCATAGGCCTGTGCTCTAACCTCAAGTCAATGGCTAGAGGAAACTTGAGATTCCCTTTGATCACAATTGGCCATAGACCTGTACCAGTTGCCATACCCTATTCCTTGCAAAACAAACTTGCTCTACTATAAATAGAGCTCATTTGTGATCAGTTTGAGTACACTAAAGCACCCAAACTGATGCCTTCCTCAAAATCTCCACTTTCACTCCAATTTTGCCTTCTAAAGCAAGTCACTATCGGGTTTTGAGTTTGAGAGCAATTCCAACCAAACCAATGGCTCACACACCTCACGTATAACATATAGAAGTGATCTATAACACAAAACCACATCTGGAACATCAGATTCTCAAAATCACCAGCCATCTGCACAAGCCTTTGACAGATTTGCAGTTGAGGTGCCAAATCAAGTTCCAGCTCAATTCAATCCACTCCAGGCATTCAGACACACTCCATAGCACCTAAGGAAGGTGTCCACATCATTGGAACCAAGCTGCAACACCTCCAACCTAAAACTTGGTCACCAGCTGCAAGAGGTAAGCCTCAACTTGGTCATCTAATGATTCATGCATATTTCCTCGCACAATAATTTTGTCATATGTTCATAATCATGTATGGAGTGTTTCCCCTCAATTGATTGCTTTGTATGAATCGTGTATGGAATTTCTTAGCCTTCATGCAGAAATTAGGGTTCTTGAGGTTTCTCTTTGATTTCTCATTCCATACTTAAAATAAATGAAATTAAAGACCATAGACATGATCGTGAGTTGAAAACGAGCTAATTGATATGTGGATTGTGTGATTTCGTCTAGTATTCAGTGAGATTGATGATAAAATGTAAATCAGACAAAAACAGGGCACGCGGGCAAGACCAAGGTGTTCTTGGCGCCCGTTTTCAAACTTTCGAAATTTTGAATTTTTATTATTTTGTTTAATTGATTCAAAAATTAATTTCTCTCTGAATTTTAATGATTTAGAGTTGATTATTTTTTTTTCAAAATTCACAAAAATGTTAAAATATTTTATTTTACAAAAATTTCCCAAAAATATTATTTATTTCATATACTTGATATTTTTGCAAAGAATTAATTTTTATTTGTTTTTTAACATTTAAAATATTTTTTCCTTCTTGATTTTCCAAACTTAATTGGTTTTTAATCATTTTGTGGATAAAAACATGATTTTTGAAACATTGAGCCAAAATCACAATTCATTTCTCACATGTTTTTCAATGATTTTTATTAATTTTTACTCAAAATTAATTCCATTTTTAACAAAATTAGGGTTTTGATTGATTCCACCCTCATCAATCTTTTTCAAACACTTTGGGCCTCTAATAGAGTGTAAGACCCAATCCCTTTTTGAACAAAACCTTTTTGGGCCTCAGACGTTGTATAAGTCCCAACACATTTTCAAAAAATCTCGGCGCGATCGCCAGTTCAAAATCAAATCATCTGGGCCTACCCTCGTGTTATAAGTCCCATTTCATTTCTTTAAATAATTTTTGGGCCTCTTGATAGAGTGTAAGTCCCACCTCTTTGTAAATAAAATAATTTGGGCCTCAGTCATTGTATAAGTCCCGATACGATATTCAAAAACAACGGTGCGACCACTGTTAAACCTTGGGCATCTCCTTGAGTATAAGCCCCAACAATCTTTTCAAAACAATTTCCCTTTTGATTTAGATTCAATATACATGTTGTTATCAAAACTTTCTTTAATTTCTTTGAACAACTAACAATACAGCATGGAAGCTTGCTCGCCTGTAAGTTTTTATCGGCTTTCTTTTACTCGCTTTCATACAAATAACTGTATCGTGGGAAGCTGCGCATGGTTAGTCTTCTTTCATATCCTTTTAAAATACTTGTAATATATCAACTGTATATATACTAGTATAGTTATTTAGAGTTTTCCCCGGCAACAAGGTCTAGAACTAGGTAAAGCCATGTTAGTCACTCTTAAATACAATCAAAACTAGATCCCCATAGGATTTCCAGATACAGTCTTGCCTTCTCTTGGGCTTAAACAATATGGAACAAAGAGAAAGGCAATATTATTCGTGAGCCTTTTCTCAGACTGTCACCCATAGAAATTGTCAAAGAAATTCTACTCCCCAGAGTTGATCTATTCTCGGTGAATAGCATCTCTTGAGTTTCTTCAAACCTCAGAACTTTCACTAAATAATCTATTCTCGGTGAATAGTATTTCTTGAACTTTTCTTGTTTTGGGACCCACAGGCTTCCTAAAAGCATCCCCGCCTCCTCTTGGGCTTTGTACAAGGACCCTCCGGCTTCTTAGAAGTTCTCATGCCTTCTCTTGGGCTTAATGCAAGGACCCTGACGGCCTCTTAAAGGTATAAGAAAGAACTTAGTCATCCTTTGCTAGAACAGTCTTTCCAGTGTCAAAACTTGGACTTAGGGTTGATTCTCATCCCTTAACACCCGCCTCCTCTTGGGCATCATACAAAAGATAAAACTCTGCCACACCGGTAGACTCAGAAAGTCTAATGACCTTGAGTCTCAAAGACATTCTCAAGTTCCTTACAAATATAGGAAGAAACCCCGGTCACTTTGGATGAATCTCCAGCAGAAACCCAGTCTCTCTCGTAAAAATCCCCAACCAGGGTCAGGTTATCGTCAAATAACACTATCCCAAATCAGAACCTCAAGGCATCTGATACCTCAACTCTTCTGTAATCCACAGCAAGAGTTGATTCCCCACTTGGACCTGCCTAGGGATCTCAATTATCCCTGGCAAAAGTTAGCCTCCTCTTAGGCTTTGCATAATGATCTTTCCTCAACACAGTTAGCCTCCTCTTGGGCTTCGTACAAAGATTTTCCCCAGCGGAGTTAACCTTTTCAGACTCTCTTGTTGAGTCAATCACCTTTTCAGACTCTCTTGTTGAGTCCATCACTTTTCAGACTCTCTTGTTGAGTCAATAAACTTTCAGACTCTCATGTTTAGTCAATCACCTTTTCAGACTCTCTTGTTGAGTCAACCTTTTTTAGCCTCAATCTTGGGCTTCGTACAAGACAAATAAAAACACTCTCTTGTTGAGTCAATCTTTGTCCAGCCTCATCTCAGGCTGGGTATAAAGATTTCCCCTAGCAGGAGCTAGCCTCCTCTCAAGTTGCGTAGAATAATTTCTCCAACTTGTTCAGCCACAATCATGGGCTTTGTACAGGACTGATAAAAACACTCTCTTGTTGAGTCAAACCATTTTAGCCTCAATCTTGGGCTTTGTACAAGACATAAATCTCCCTCTCTTGAGCTTGGGACAAATATCTTCCCCAGCAGAGTCATTTCTTCCCAGCCTTCCTTTAGGCTTTGAGGAATGATTTTCCCCAAGAAGAGTCAAACTCATTTCAGCCTCAATCTTGGGCTTTGTACAAGACACATAAAAATATCCTCACCAGAGTCAGTTAAATTTCTCATTTCAGCCTCAATCTTGGGCTTTGTACAAGACACATACAAACCTCCCCGGCAGAGTCAAAATCCTTTTAGTCTCAATCTTGGGCTTTGTACTAGACAGATAGAACATTTTCCCCGGAAAAGTCAAACTTTCAACCTCCTCTTAGGCTTTGTATAATGATATCCCCAAAGAGTCAGTCTCTTTTTGCCTCAATCTTGGGCTTTGTACAAGACACCAATATATACACTCTCTTGTTGAGTCGGTCTTATTCAGCCTCCTCTTAGGCTTTATATAAGGAAATCCCCTAGCCGAGTCAATTAACCTTTTAGCATCAACCTTGGGCTTTGATCAAGGCACACAAAAATCAACAATCCCCTCAGAGGAAGTTCACTCCCTCTTTAAAGATGACAAATTCTCTCTCATTCAAAACCTTTAGCTTCAAATCATGGGCTTTGAACAAGACACAAATAACCTTTTAGCTTCAATCTTGGGCTTCGAACAAGACACCAAAACATCTTTTTCCTCCCTTAGAATAGGAGGAACTACGATTGCTCTGATTTCCCTGTTTCATTTAAACGGGAATACGTAGGCATAAGATTGCGAAATCTTAGCGAGCATACCAAACAAAAACTCTAGGTCCAGTACCTTCATATCAATCAAAACTTTAGGTTTCATACCTTAACCATCATCATCCACATTCACCACAGAAACTCTCATACTTCCCAAGAAACTTTCCCAACCCATTAACAGATAAACACTATCAAGTACAAAGCGAAACTTAAAGCTAATATCCTGTGGATAACCACATATAGGATGGGTAATTGACAACTCTCCATTGTATAACCTGACCCCGGACCCCCCAATCTCTTTAAAATGTTTGTTCAGTTAAACATTCGCGTGCAAGGTTAGTTTTAGATAGCTTCCGTTTCCCTTCCAGCTTCACGGGATAAATAAGAAATCAGAAAGTAGCACCCCTCCTCCTCATTGCGGTGAGGAGAAAACCCAGCGATAAGGTGGTCACGTCACTGACAAAAATCACTCGCTACAGTAAAATGACGACTCTGCTGGGGACGTCTTTGATCTGTTAGGATTATAGGCTATAGCTCTTAAGAGGTCTAGGATGTTAGTTTTAGGATAAATATATATATCTCTTTTCCTAATTGATATCTGTCGCTCCCGGGATTTTCATCCAGGTACAAACGCGAAAGTGGCACGAAACAGAGTCGCCAGCAATGTGTATTTATCCCAAGAAAGGGAAAGGAAACACGGCATAAACCTGAAGGAAAGGAAAGTGCATGGTCTTGCGACCAAGAGAACTGGGTTCGGGAGTCGGTTACGCGTGAGGAAGGTATTAGCACCCCCACGCGTCCATCGTACCCGATGGGATCCACGCTTGCTTGTCTCGATCGAAGGGTGTAAAGAAACTGGGAAAAGAATGGGAAGTGAAAGAGAAACAAATGTAGGGAAAATAAAAGAAGTGCTCGAATGGGCCCTACCCCACTGCCTACGTATCTCATTGGGAGCATGAGAATCAGAGCGACGTAGTTCCCCTCAACGAGGGTCGCTGTGTTTGTGTTTTTTAGTGGAAACATCAGAGTGCACGTCCCAGCAGTTATGTGTTGCAGCTCGCTGTATGGAGACTTAGGCGTTACCTATTTGCGGTAGAACGGACATGACGAGTCCTTAATAAAGGAATGAAGGAGATGAGAAGAGAATTTGTTGTTTGTTTTTGTATTTTAGAAGTTTTTTATTTGAAGTGTTTTGCATAGGTGAGTGTACCTAAGTCTCTTTCAATGGAGTGTGTACAACATACATCACTCCAAAACGGAATGATTATGAAGCACACTAAGTATGAAGAAGACCCTCAAACTTATTTCCAATGATCAAGGCTCAAGCACACTAGCCTATTTCCTTTATTAAATGTTTTTGTTGTTTTTAGATGAAGAAGTGTTTTTGATTATTTACATGTTTAACATTTATTGTATTAAAGTCTTTTACGTAGGATCGAATATCTCGCATATCGACCCAAGACGGGACGTATGTTAAACATTCTAAGAGAGTGAGAGAAGACCCCTCACAATCTTATTCTCACATGAAAGGCTCTAATACGATATGTGTTATGCCTTTATTAGATGTTTTGATTTTTTGTTATAAGATAAGAAAGAGAGACTCAAGGGGAGAAAGGTAAAATCTAATATGGGAGACTAAGACTCAAACCCTAAAGTTATCATACATGGATATTCCTATGGTTAATGTGGTTTAAGAAACCTAATCCTAAGAGAAAGGAGAAGAAGAATGAATTAAACAACTCACTTCTAAAGTAGAAGATGAGTTATAACTCAAAAGGGAGAAGAAAGAAGTTATTCAAGGAAAGCATGTAAATGCTTATCATGATCACAAATTGAATGATTAAAAGAAAATAAGAGAAGATGAAAGAAAGAAGTATGTGTGGAAGCATATCCACACACTTACTTACCCTTAGCACCTACATGAAAAGGTTAGTCCAAAAACTATTTACAAGTAGTAAAATAAGAAAAGGAATAACAAGTAGCTATCAAACAAGTTAAGAGTCAAGGAATAAAGATCCTAAGAGATAAAACTCAATCAAGGTCAGAACCTATGTTCTAAGGATGTTCTCTAATCCTAAGATATCAAACACAAACCAACTATGTATAAGTAATATCCTAAACATCAAAGAAGTGCACTATGAAAGGAATAGATGAAGAATGAGTGGAAATGCAAAGTGATCATGCAATAATGCTTCACAAAAGATCAAAGTCAGAACCATACTCAATTTATAAATGTCTTCTAATGCATATGAAACATCACTCAAATCATGGATGCAATGATGCAAGGAGAAAGATAAGAGAAGAAGAAGAAGTAGAGAAATGAAACATGCAAAATGTCAATTTAGAATGAACAAGCTCATGTCAAATATCAACATATGTTAAAATGACTTATAATACATCAAGGATGACCTATAATATCATGAAAATGATCTATAAACTATGTACACTCAATCACAAAATGTTGCACAAATGCTTCACCAAAACATGCTAAGATGAAGTGGAAGATAGTGCACAAAAGTAACTTCAATTGCAAGGTATCAAAATAAAATCAAAGCACATATGAAAATTATGTAAAAATGATTCTAAACAACCTAAGTCAGAAGCAAATCAAATGTCAAAACTCATAGCAAAACTCAAAAGAAATCATGACCAAAGAGTCTCACAAAAATCACATTGAAACATATCAAAAGGAAGTGCAAAAATGAACATGCAAACATGTGATAAAATGACTTTAAAAATCAAATTAAAATTGGTTTATATGATTCAATATGTCCTTTAATCAATGCAAAAATAATGAGTCAAAAATCTTGTGTGAGACGGGAAAAAGAAAATGTACAAGTTCAAGTGTCCATGACGATGATCAATCAAAAAGAAATTGAAAAGAAATTATGAAAATATGATCTAAAATTAGTCAAATCAGAATTAAAAATTATAGAAAATTATTTAAAGGTGTCAAGAACACATATGAATTATTTTGGAACTTTTGGATGATCAAAAGTAATTTTAAAAATATATTTTCTCAAGTGTCACTTGAAGAAAAAGTGAAAAAACAAGAGAAGTTAATGGGGGTGCATGCCAAGTAAAACTGAAGTTGAAAACCATGATGGGCTTAAATGGGAGGTGCAAAAAGCACAAATTCCAGGGCCCAAATGCGCAAAGGCCTGCTGGAGCACCATGGAATCCAACCTCCCCAAAATCAACAAATGTCCAACATAAACCCTAGCTAACTCTCTCTCCTAATTACGAATCCGGGATTAGTTTTTCAAAATTCATAACCAAATGACAAGATCGCAACAAATTCAGATACGAAAATTAAGAAATCACAACAATGCTCAAACATCAATTCAACATCAAAACCACAACGAACTCCTAATGAATTCGAGGCCGCAGCTACGAGAGAGATCGAAGTTTACGTACCTACCGGAGACAAGTCCGGTGCTTCTTCGAAGCTCCGACGATAAAAAAAACCAGAGGTGAGATAATATTGATTCTACTTCTGCAATTTTCTTCGTGTGATTTTCTTCAATTTGCGCTTGCTTGGTGATGTCGCGAGGGTTCCTTGAATCCTCTTTTTCGTCTATTTTTCTGAATGTGAATTTCGCCTTTATCTCCTCATGCGTACTCGTTGCGGTCTTGTGATTTATGAATCTGTTGTCGCAGTTGCTATTGAAATAGATCGTTGTTACCCTGAATTGTGGTGAGTTGCGACGAGCATGAATTGCTGTGACCTCTTGTGTGTTCTCCTTTCTTCTACGTCTTTGAAGTTTCTGAATCGTTTATGGTTATTGTTGTTAATCGTTCTTGGATTGGTGCAGAGTTTGTTCGCACCGTGAATTAATGGTGACGATTTAGAGTGTTGCAGGTTGTTGCGGCTGGAGAAGCTTTCCTGCAAATTCGGATTTTTGATGATGAGAATTGAAGAAGCTTTATGAAGATGGATTGAAGATGAGATGTGCAGAGAGCTTTTTTCAGAGTTTGAAGAATGAAAGTGAAGAGAAAAAATGGAGGAGATTCTGCAGAATAATGGTTGAAGAGCATGAAGATTGGTGAGGATCAACTTTTATACCAGAAATTGGGAAGGGTATAATAGGTTTTTCCAACTCAAATTGTGTTAGAGTTAGTTAGGAGTTCTGTTAGAAACTTCTGTTAGAAGCTTAGTGAACTGTGATTGAAACTCTGTTAGGAAAGATTTGTGAATTTTCTCTCGTGGAGGATTGGGTTAAAGTGTTTAGGAAGTTTCTGTTAGAAAAAAAAACTTGAAGGAGTTGGTTAGGCTGTGGTTGGTGTAGAATTCTGTTATATGATTTTTGACAGTTAGTTTTGAAAAGTAACCGAATTTCTGTGAACTTTCTGTTGGAGATGTTAGTATATTTTCCTGATGTGAACTTGGCTTTTTTTATTGTACTGCTATGCCTTGTTAAGAACTCCATTCTTTTGGACTGATATGAAGTGGTAATTCAATGCTATGTATTTTATTTTTCTGTTATGACTTTCCTTCCAATCTACTAGCGTCGCATTTTTGCTGTTGTGGAAAGTTTGGGAAAGGTTTGTGTATTGGTGGGGTCACGCGTGGGACTTGTACGACAAATGAATGAAGAGCTCATGGTAGGACTACTTAGGCTTTGAAAACCATTTGTAATGAATTTGGAAATTGTAATGAACATATATTTTTTAATTGAATATGAATTTAAATTGGAATATGGCTATTTATTGGAAACGGATATATATAAAATGAATTAAAATGAATTTTGAAAGTGGATATGAAAATGGATATAGACATTGAATAGTGGATCTAAAAGTGAGTATTTGGTAAAAAAACTATTCTAAATGGATTTAGAAATTGGACATTGGATATGGTTTGAAATATGGTCAAAAGAAACAAAATGGGTTTAGATTGAATATTGAATGGTTTAGAAAAAATGGTTTATGGTCTATAGAAAAAATGGATTGAACTTTATTTTGGACATGAAATGGATAATTGGATAAGTGAAAAGGATAAAAATGGTTAAAGTGAATTTTGGATTTAAAAAGGTTAGAAATGTTGATTGGGTAATTTGTTTTGAAAATGAATATGGATATGGATATAGATATGGACCAATATTTCTATAAACACGGCCATGAAATCTCAACCTTCAACTCAAACTCAATCTTGTCTTCTTCCGCAAACCTCTGATTAAATGAACACAGCCACGATGAACAACTCGTAACAACCATCAGAATCAATTTGAAACCTTGCGTAGAGTATTGAATTAGGCCAAGAAAACCCTTTAATCCCATGCCTTAGAAGACCAATGCAATGATATGATTATGAGTTATGACCTAATAGAAAATGCAGATGAAAATGAAACATAAGCCAGAAAAAAAAAAGGCAAATTTTGGGGTGATACAATATCCGTGTTTATTTTTCTGCTAATGGGACTACGGGTGATGCCGCATCTGAAAAGTTTGAGTGACACCTAAGATAAG
Organism: Lathyrus tuberosus; assembly: GCA_022829125.1. NCBI lineage: Eukaryota > Viridiplantae > Streptophyta > Magnoliopsida > Fabales > Fabaceae > Lathyrus > Lathyrus tuberosus. The sequence goes on from JALAZF010000191.1 coordinate 5,125,002, forward strand.
TGATGGCACTAGACAGGTAATCTTACAGGGAGTGACTCCCAAATAAGAGACCTCGGTCGACCATCGAATCAGTGGAGATACCCTTTACGGATTCAATGCCTATATGACTTCGGTTGTTAAAAGTAGATTGTTCGATTGTGGCGTCCATGAAACTGAGGATTTAGTAGGCTGAGACCTTGTTACTATTTTTGTAGTGCGGAAGCTATCAGAAATAGTTGTCACGCGATACTACCCTCATTTGAGATTGCTCTAAGATACTGCAGCTCGCTCGGGTGAACCAGCCTACTGTTGTTATCCAAAGGGGGATCAATGATTTTGAGGACAGGTACAAAAAATCACCAGTATAACCTTTGGGGATGGGTAGAGCCATGACTTCATGACACTGAACCTTTGACCACATGTTTTTTCTATGTTTTTGTGTGCTACATTCATGCATTCATTTCAGTAAAAAACTCTTAAACAAATAAAATTTTTCTCTTCTAGTCTCTCTCTTTTTCAAATTAAACTGAGACAATCATTGGAAATATCATAGAGAAAGATTGCGTTATGGACTTCGGTAGAAGGAAGACTCACAAGTACACCTTCAAGGTTCCAAAATTAGAGGAATTGAGAGGGTTGGCAAGGATGATCACCAACCCTGATGCTTTAAGAGCTAAGTACGGAGGGCTGCTGTCTCTGTTAAGGGTCCATGTAATTGAAGAAATCCTGGCTACACTCATTCAGTTCTATGATCCGGTCTATCACTGTTTCACATTCCCGGATTATCAACTAGCACCAACAATGGAGGAGTACTCTCACCTGACTGATTTACCCATCACTAACCAAGCTCCCTTTTCTGGACTGGAAGAAATTCCAAAGGATCAAACCATTGCAAGAGCTATCTATTTGGACGAGTCAGAAGTCAGGACTCATATGACCACTAAGGGTGGAATCCAAGGTTTGCTAGCCAAGTTTTTGATAAAGAAGGCTTTGTACTTTGCCAGTATAGGGAACGTGACTGCCTTCGAGAGCGTCTTTGTTTTGCTCACCTACGGGTTATTTCTGTTTCCCAACATTGATAACTTCGTTGATATCAATGTCATTAAGATTTTTCTGATTGGAAACCCTGTACCAACCTTGTTCGCAGATGCTTATCATTCTGTACACTTAAGGAATTTGTACAGTGGAGGAATGATCACATGCTGTGTACCCCTGCTATACAAATGGGTCACTTCCCATTTACCTAAGTCTGATGCTTTTTGGGATCATAAGAGTGCATTATGTTGGTCACAGAGAATCATGGCTCTTACCAACTCTGACATAGATTGCTACAATCGAATCTATAACGGGATCAGAATCATTGACCGTTGTGGAAACTTCCCTAATGTACCCCTCATAGGAACTAAAGGAGGAATTAATTATCATCCAGTTTTAGTCCGTCGTCAATTTGGATACCCGATGAGACATGTCCGGCGTAATGTTCATCTGAAAGGTCTTTTCTTCAAGGAAGGAGAAAATGACAGGGCACTAAAGACAGAAATAGTGCATGCCTGGAAACATGTTCACAGGAAAGGAATAGAGTCTCTAGGAAAACCAGACTGTGTCTCTGTGGAACCTTATCTCCACTGGGTGCAAACTATAGCCCTCAAGCTGAGGATGCCTTACCCTCATCAAGAGGTTCTTCCATTAAAGGAATCTGTCCTTTATTTTATGTCAGACACGGAAAAACTTTAGGTTACTCTCAACAAAGTTCAACAGGAGAAGAGGTCTTGGAAGAACAAGTACCGCATTCTCAATGTGGAGTGTAACAAAATACAGCAACTGTTAAAAGAAAAAGATGCTCTGATCGAGATTTTAGAGCGACATGCTGTAGAAAATCAGGAAGACCAAAGGAATTTGCTCGCTCCTTTCACTTGGCAAAGGAATGACAACCCGACAACGGCTCAAGAGCCACGATCAAAGAAAAGGAAAATACCAGGACCAGCACCTGAGCCCTCCTCAGAGAGGACTCAGGATCCATAAGTTTAGACATTTCCTTTTACAGCACTTTATAAAATACTGTATTTCCATTTCCGCAATCTTTGAATTCAATAAAATGAGGTTTCCCCACTGTATGATATTTGCAATCCAAATTGTCGAAGTTTCTTTTGATTAAACAAAAAATAATTAATATAATCATTGCATATCATTCATCATTCTCACATAACGCATTCTTCTTACCTACGAATCCCACGTTTGTGTCTCGATTCTAGAGTCAAACTGTCTCATTCGTACAATACTCGGGCCAATCGAAAGAAGAAAATGGATAATCTCGAGGAAGAGAACAGAGAGTTGAGAGAAGAACTCGACGCTCTGAAAGAATATATGAGGAAACTTTATAATGACATGCAAGCTCTAGCAGCAGCCCAGATACAAAGGACTGTGATCTCAGAGATCACATCAACACCTATAGTGGAGAAGTATGATCCTAGGTATAACATGCCAAAAGATCGTCCCTGGGGCATGCCTATTAACTATATCCCGGAAGGATATATTCCGCCAATCACGGAAGATCCGGAAACTGCAGCAGGAGCCGCTGGGTCTGAAGGTTACAAACTTCGGGAAAGCGAAGATACCAGGGGCATGACAACAACTCCTGAAGGTTACAAACTTCGGGAAGCACCAAGAGTCACTTCCGTAATGATTATACCACCACCCGTGGTACACACCGTCCCGAAAGGACAGATTCCACAGATACCTTCTGGTGGAAACGAAAGTATGGACGACAGAATGAAGGAGTTCCAAGAACAGTTCCTAGAGATGCAGAAGGAGCTGCATGCCATTTGCGGTCAGGATCTATTAGGAAAAGACGCCGCAGACCTTTGCTTGGTCCCCAATGTGAAAATTCCGCACAAGTTCAAGGTGCCCGAATTTGAAAAGTACAAGGGTAACTCTTTCCCTCAAAGTCATTTGGTGATGTACGCTCGGAGGATGTCAACTCAGACAGAAAACCAGCAGCTACTGATCCACTATTTCCAAAATAGTTTAACCGGTGCCGCACTCAAATGGTACATGGGATTAAACAGCACCAAGATCATCACTTTCAGAGATCTTAGCGCTGCCTTCGTTCAACAATATAAGTATAACCTGAACATGGCACCGGACAGAGATCAACTCAGAGCCATGTCACAAAAGGACAAAGAAACCGTTAAGGAATATGCTCAGAGATGGCGTGAAATTGTCGCTCAGATTTGTCCACCTCTTGAGGAAAAAGAGATGACAAAGATCTTCTAGAAAACCTTGAGCTCATTTTACGACGATAGAATGGTCGCCAATGCGCCCAGCGACTTCACTGAGATGGTGGGCATGGGAGTTCGTCTTGAGAAAGCAGTCCGAGAAGGACATTTAGTTAAAGACGCTAGACCATCAAGCAGTACTAAAAGATACGATAGTGCTCTCCCTAAGAAGAAAGAGCAAGATATTGGTAATATCTCTCTCGAAAAGCAAAGGCGACGGTACCAACCAGTAGCAGCTGTTGTAACACCCCCTTTCTATACCCCCAAATAATCTCAATATCATTTAGTCACATATTAAAGATTTCGCCAGAGTATATTTATAAACATGGTATAAAAGAGGCATGTCACATCATACACAAATTTAAAACATGCAACACCTGCTCAACAATCGATATGCAACAGTGGGGTAACTTTGCCACAGAGGAACTTTGTCCTTACACCCACATCTCAATATTTAGAATAAAAGCGGAAAATCTAAACATTGAATAACATCAAACATATATACATATACATATATATACATCATCGAGCATAATCCAACAACATAATTCATGGTTACATAACCATACATCAACAAGATACATGTACAAATGTATCACAAAAGAATCATATACATCCTAGCTACCCGGTGCTACATATCAGAGCCAACCGACCAAAAGAATGAAGACACACTTCACAAAAGACCACCAGCATACCTACTCTGCAATGCCTCATAGAGCATCATGAAACAGCAGAAAGGAGAGAAACACAATTATAATATAAATGCATATAATTATATATCTTAGCATAAAAATACACATATTCCACATTCTCACCACAATTCATCACAACTCACCCATATACATCACAATGTATATATATATTTGTAAAACCAAGCATTGTTCATCACGCATACTTTCACAATTCTTATCATTCCACACAAACATACACATTTATGTTTATTCACCAATGCATCATTATAAAGATGACAAATGAAAATCATAGAGACCGACTCACGACTCTATGCAAATGCAATGCGGGTACCGACTCAATCATCACTAGTTCACTCAGGAACTCTGCTGGAACCATCGCTCGTTACCAATGTAACTCCCCGTCGGGCCTACGATGTTCACCCATTGCTCACACCCCACATGGGCACACAATGTTTATGGATTGCTCACACCTCACATAGGCACACAATCCGATTGCTCACACCTCACCTAGGCACACAACCGTTTATGGATTGTTCACACCTCACATAGGCACACAATCGTTTATGGATTGCTCACACCTCACATAGGCACACAATCCAATTGCTCACACCTCACCTAGGCACACAATCATTTGTAACCATCGCTCACACCTCACTTAGGCACACGACGTTACAACGGATTCTCATTAGAATCACACAACACAAGAATGTACATCATTATGCTTCACATACAAATGACTCACGACATTCTTGAAATGCATACATATTCACAATATATTCATGCATTCATCTCATACAATCACATACAATCTATATACATTCACATCAATGCACTATTGTATGATCCACATCTAGAACGCACATTCGAAACGGTAAAAGTCGTTAAATAACACTATTCCCGATTTTGTGACTTATTTAATCGACCAACAATCTCAAACCCATCATCACAAGCAAGAACATTTTATAAGCTTTCCAACGATATAAATAACGCTCAAATCGGAAAGACGGTTCGAGAGTTATGACTTTTAAAAGAAAAGAAATTTTCTTAAAGAAAACAAAAGCGCCCGGCGACTGGAACATTTCGCCCGGCGACGCTTCCATTTCGCCTTCACTTCGCCCAGCGAAGTAGGGGCGAAGGAAACACCCAAAAACAAGAACAAAACCAGTAGCGTGACACCCTTCCGCCTCTCAATTTCGCCCGGCGACGCAGGGGCCAAAATCACGCTTCGCCCGACGCTCTGGGCACTTCGCCCGACGAATTACACCAGACAGCCATACCCAGCAGCGTGGCTTCATCATCAAAACCCCCATTTTCTCATTTTTCCCACCATTGATCATCCCCAACATCAAGACCAAGCATGGTTATGGATCATACACATATAGAGATCATTCTAAACACATCTTTATCAATTTTTAACCGTTAAAAACACCGATTCCACAAATCGACCTAAAACTCACATATAACTCAAAACTCTCTCAAACATAATTATTTTCAACCACAACTGTCATACATAATCACACACATGTATAGAATAATCGAGTTTCAAACCCTTACCCGATTAAATCGATTCCTAGAAGTTGTTTTGAAGATTTCCACTCTTTTCCTCTTTTTCTTCTCTTTTCTCTTCTTCTTCTTTCTTTCTCTTCTATTTCCCTTTCCTTTCTATTTCTCTTACTATTTCCTTTTCTTATCTCTTTTTCTTTTCTATTTCTTTTCTCTCATTTTCTACACCAATTCAATTAATTCATTTTCTCACATAATTCTACACTTAATCATTTTTCTACCAATTTTACTAAATTCCTCACTAATTCTATTCCACTAAATTTCTAACTTATTAATAATTGAGAAATGTTTAAAATACCCTCCATTCCAATTTCCCCGAAAACTCTCAAAAACGGTAAAATACCAAAACATGTCAACATAACATATTAACACACCAATTTCACAAATAAAATAATTTATCACTCAATCTAAATAAAAGACTCAACAAAATGGGAATAACCGAAATCGGGGCGTTACAACTCTCCCCCACTTTAGAAATTTTCGTCCTCGAAAATATTACCTGATTCAAACAACTTCGGATACGACTCTCGCATCCCACTCTCTAGTTCCCAAGTCATATTGCCTTCCGCAGCGCCTCCCCACGCTACTTTCACAAGCGCAATATCCTTGCCTCTTAGCTTCTTAACTTCAGGGTCCAAAATCCTAATCGGTAAAGCTTCAACCGTAAGGTTATCTCTCACTTCAACCTCGTCCATAGGAATAACATGTGACGGACCCGGAACATACTTCCGAAGTTGCGAAACATGGAATACATCATGCAAATTCAAAAGGTTCGGGGGCAACGCCACACGGTAAGCCACCGCACCAACTCGTGAAGTAATCTGATACGGACCAATAAAACGAGAAGTCAACTTCCTCGACTTCAAAGCACGACCCACACCCGTAACCGGTGTAACTCTCAAAAACACATGGTCGCCTTCTTGAAACTCAAGATCTTTCCTTCTCTTGTCATGATAGCTCTTTTGTAGACTTTGAGAAGCTTTCATCTTCTCCCGAATAAACTTCACTTTCTCCGTCGTTTGTTGTACCATCTCCGGTCCAACTATCGTCCTCTCGCCCGTTTCATGCCAACACAAAGGTGTTCGACATCTCCGACCATACAAAGCCTCAAATGGCGCCATACTTATACTTGAATGAAAACTGTTATTGTAGGTGAACTCAATCAGCGCCAAATAACTATCCCAAGCACCACCCTGCTCGAGCACACAAGCACGCAATAAATCCTCCAACGATTGAATTTTCCTCTCGGTTTGACCATCCGTTTGCGGATGATAAGCCGAACTCAATCTTAGCTTAGAACCCAAAGCCTTTTGTAAACTCTCCCAAAACCTCGATGTAAATCTAGGATCTCTATCCGATACAATACTCTTAGGAACTCCATGTAACTTTACCACCACAAGAACATAAATCTCGGCTAACTTCTCCAAAGGATAACTAATATCAATTGGAATGAAGTGAGCAGATTTAGTAAGCCTATCAACAATTACCCAAATAACATTATGACCTCTTTGCGTATTCGGCAATCCCGTAACAAAATCCATCGATATACTATCCCATTTCCACTCCGGAATGTCCAACGGTTGCATCACTCCACTAGGTTTTTGATGTTCCACCTTAGACTTTTGACAAGTTAAGCATGCATACACAAATTGAGCCACGTCTCTCTTTAATCCGGACCACAAAAAGATTCTCTTCAAATCTTGATACATTTTGTTCGCTCCCGGATGAATACTTAAGTTACTTCGGTGTCCTTCTTCCAATATCATCTTTTTCAACTCCGCATCATCGGGAATACAAATACGACCACGGAATCTCAAAACTCCAAAATTATCAACCTTGAAATCCTCATTCTCATTCAACATCAAATCAACGAACTTCAAATCCAACTTTTACTTTTCACATACCGTTGCAAGAAAATCATTCGTAACATGTAGCATACCAAGTCTCACACTTCTCGGCGTCATTTCACAAACTAAACTCAAGTCTCTAAAATTCTCCAAAAGTTACCATTCTTTCATCATCAATGCGGATATATGTAACAACTTCCGACTCAAGGCATCGGCCACCACGTTTGCCTTACCCGGATGGTAATTCAAACCAAAATCATAATACTTCAAAAGTTCTAACCACCTCCTTTGTCTCATATTCAATTCTTTTTGATCAAATAAATATTTCAAGCTCTTGTGATCACTAAAAACTTCAAATCTCGCACCATAAGGATAGTGTCTCCAAATTTTCAAAACAAACACCACAACCGCTAACTCCAAGTCATGTGTAGGATAATTCTTTTCATGCACTCTCAATTGCCTAGAAGCATATGCCACAACTTTTCCATCTTGCATCAAAACACCGCCTAAACCCGTCAATGAAGCATCACAATACACAACAAATGGTTCCGTCGGATTTGGCAAAATTAAGATCGGAGCCGTTGTCAACCTTCTTTTTAGCTCATGGAAACTCTCTTCACAATGAATATCCCAAATGAAAGCCTTTCCCTTACAAGTCAATTGCGTTAACGGAAGTGCCAACTTCGAAAATCCCTCAATAAACCTCCGATAATAACCCGCCAAGCCTAAAAAGCTTCGAATCTCTGTAACCGACCTAGGAGCCTCCCATTGCATCACCGCATCAATCTTGGTTGGATCAACACTAATACCACTACCGGAAATAACATGTCCAAGAAAGCTTACTTCCGACAACCAAAATTCACATTTCGACAACTTAGCATACAATTGTTTCTCTTTCAAAATTTGTAACACAATCCTCAAATGCTCTTCATGCTCCTCTTGAGACTTAGAGTAAATCAAAATATCGTCGATGAACACAAGCACAAAACGATCCAACTGTTCATGAAAAATGCGATTCATGTATTCTATAAACACACCCGGCGCATTAGAAACCCCGAATGGCATCACGGAATATTCGTAATGACCATACCGTGTCCTAAAGGCCGTCTTTTGAATATCCTCACCTTTCACACGAATCTGGTGGTATCCCGATCTCAAATCAATCTTGCTAAAAACACGCGCATCAACCAATTGGTCCATCAAATCATCGATCCTTGGAAGCGGATACTTGTTCTTAATCACCACTTTGTTCAATTGTCGATAATCAATGCATAACCGCATTCTCCCATCCTTCTTCTTCACCAATAATACCGGAGCACCCCAAGGAGAAAAACTTGGTCTTACAAATCCCTTGTCCAACAAGTCATTCAATTGCTTCTTCAATTCTACCAATTCCGATGCCGACATACGATACGGTGCCATCGAAATCGGTCTAGTACCCGGAACTAGATCAATAGAAAATTCAACTTCTCTTTCCAGCGGTACATCCGTAATATCCTCCGGAAACACTTCTGGAAAATCACACACCACTGGGAACACATCTAGCTCAACTTTACTCTCCACCGACAATGATGCAAACAAACCAAACAATTGAGCTTCGTCCGCTAAAAGTTTCTTCAACTCTTTAGTGGATAGGAAACTCTCATCTTCCTCATCTTCCAAAGAAGGAAACCTTACTAACTTGTGATAGCAATCTATATGAACTCGATTAAATTGCAACCAGTTCATACCCAAGATTACGTCCAATCCCTCTAACGGAAAATATACTAAATCCATAATGAAGTCTTTACCATACATGGTTAAAGGACAACTTACACACACCAAAGACGTAGTTACCGACCCTGAAGCAGGAGTCTCAATAACCATTTCGACACCCATCAAAGTCAACACAAGATTCAAACGCTCCGCGCACTCAGACGAAATAAACGAATGAGTCGCTCCCGTATCAATAACAGCAACTAAAGGTGTACTATTAATAAAGCATGTACCTTTAATCAAACGATCTGCATTAGTAGTTTGAGTCCCCGCCAATGCAAACACCTTTCCGCCCGCTTGAGCTTGTTTCGGCTTAGTACATTTAGTACTAATGTGACCCACTTCTCCACAATTATAGCACTTCACCATATTCCTTCTACAATCGGTAGTAGCATGCCTAAGACCTCCACAGTTAGAACATTTCACCGCAGTCTTCCCACACTCAAATGATTTATGACCCATTTCACCACACTTGTAACACTTCACAAAACCGGAACCTCCTCCTCCTGATCTCATATCAAAGTTTCCCCTATGCTTGCCCTTATAAACGGGTGTCACATAAGGTCCACTTCTAGCTTGTTGCTTTCCTTTCCGCTCATTCAAACTTTTGTAATGTGTAGAACGAGCCTTACTATCTTCCTCGAAGATTCTACAACATTCCGTCAAATCCACAAAAACCTCCTTATCCTTTGATATCCCACATCTTGCTTAATCTCAGGACGCAAACCATTCTCATATTTAATACACTTTGAGAACTCAGCAGTAATCGCAGTATAGTGAGGATGGAATTGAACCAACTCCACAAATTTAGCAGTATAGTCCACCACAGACATACTACCTTGTTTCAGTTCAAGAAACTTCATCTCCTTCTTTCCCTTCACACTCTCAGGGTAATACTTTCTCAAGAACTCAGTACGAAATAAATCCCAAGTTATCTCTTCGTCATCCACCTCAAGAACTTCACGTATACCGACCCACCAATCGTCGACTTCTTCCTTCAGCATGTGAGACCCAAGCCTCACCTTATTCTCCTCCGCACAGTCCATGACTCTGAAGATTCTTTCAATCTCTTTCAACCAATTTTGAGCTCCATCGGGATCAAATTTTCCTTTGAAGACCGGTGGTTGATTCTTCCTGAACTCGTCATTAGCATTCACGTTCGGCGCACCTTGCACCACCCTAGCCATTGCTTCTAAAGAAGCAGCCATCGCATTGCCGTTTCTACCAGCCATATTCTGATCATTCCCAAAAACGACAACAAGGTTAAACAACAGTTCAACCATCACAACAACAAGACAGACACAACTGACTCAACTCTGGCTCTGATACCACTTAATGTAACACCCCCTTTCTATACCCCCAAATAATCTCAATATCATTTAGTCACATATTAAAGATTTCGCCAGAGTATATTTATAAACATGGTATAAAAGAGGCATGTCACATCATACACAAATTTAAAACATGCAACACCTGCTCAACAATCGACATGCAACAGTGGGGTAACTTTGCCACAGAGGAACTTTGTCCTTACACCCACATCTCAATATTTAGAATAAAAGCGGAAAATCTAAACATTGAATAACATCAAACATATATACATATACATATATATACATCATCGAGCATAATCCAACAACATAATTCATGGTTACATAACCATACATCAACAAGATACATGTACAAATGTATCACAAAAGAATCATATACATCCTAGCTACCCGGTGCTACATATCAGAGCCAACCGACCAAAAGAATGAAGACACACTTCACAAAAGACCACCAGCATACCTACTCTGCAATGCCTCATAGAGCATCATGAAACAGCAGAAAGGAGAGAAACACAATTATAATATAAATGCATATAATTATATATCTTAGCATAAAAATACACATATTCCACATTCTCACCACAATTCATCACAACTCACCCATATACATCACAATGTATATATATATGTAAAACTAAGCATTGTTCATCACGCATACTTTCACAATTCTTATCATTCCACACAAACATACACATTTATGTTTATTCACCAATGCATCATTATAAAGATGACAAATGCAAATCATAGAGACCGACTCACGACTCTATGCAAATGCAATGCGGTACCGACTCAATCATCACTAGTTCACTCAGGAACTCTGCTGGAACCATCGCTCGTTACCAATGTAACTCCCCGTCGGGCCTACGATGTTCACCCATTGGTCACACCCCACATGGGCACACAATGTTTATGGATTGCTCACACCTCACATAGGCACACAATCCGATTGCTCACACCTCACCTAGGCACACAATCGTTTATGGATTGCTCACACCTCACATAGGCACACAATCGTTTATGGATTGCTCACACCTCACATAGGCACACAATCTGATTGCTCACACCTCACCTAGGCACACAATCGTTTGTAACCATCGCTCACACCTCACTTAGGCACACGACGTTACAACGAATTCTCATTAGAATCACACAACACAAGAATGTACATCATTATGCTTCACATACAAATGACTCACGGCATTCTTGAAATGCATACATATTCACAATATATTCATGCATTCATCTCATACAATCACATACAATCTATATACATTCACATCAATGCACTATTATATGATCCACATCTAGAACACACATTAGAAACGGTAAAAGTCGTTAAATAACACTATTCCCGATTTTCCGACTTATTTAATCGGCCAACAATCTCAAACCCATCATCACAAGCAAGAACATTTTATAAGCTTTCCAACGATATAAATAACACTCAAATCAGAAAGACGGTTCGAGAGTTATGACTTTTAAAAGAAAAGAAATTTTCTTAAAGAAAACAAAAGCGCCCGGCGACTGGAACATTTCGCCCGGCGACGCTTCCATTTCGCCTTCACTTCGCCGAACGAAGTAGGGGCGAAGGAAACACCCAAAAACATGAACAAAACCAGTAGCGTGACACCCTTCCTCCTCTCAATTTCGCCCGGCGACGCAGGGGCCAAAATCACGCTTCGCCCGGCGCTCTGGGCACTTCGCCCGGCGAATTACACCAGACAGCCATACCCAGCAGCGTGGCTTCATCATCAAAACCCCCATTTTCTCATTTTTCCCACCATTGATCATCCCCAACAGCAAAACCAAGAATGGTTATGGATCATACACATATAGAGATCATTCTAAACACATCTTTATCAATTTTTAATCGTTAAAAACACCGATTCCACAAATCGACCTAAAACTCACATATAACTCAAAACTCTCAAACATAATTTTTTTCAACCACAACTGTCATACATAATCACACACATGTATAGAATAATCGAGTTTCAAACCCTTACCCGATTAAATCGATTCCTAGAAGTTGTTTTGAAGATTTCCACTCTTTTCCTCTTTTTCTTCTCTTTTCTCTTCTTCTTCTTTCTTTCTCTTCTATTTCCCTTTCCTTTCTATTTCTCTTACTATTTCCTTTTCTTATCTCTTTTTCTTTTCTATTTCTTTTCTCTCATTTTCTACACCAATTCAATTAATTCATTTTCTCACATAGTTCTACACTTAATCATTTTTCTACCAATTTTACTAAATTCCTCACTAATTCTATTCCACTAAATTTCTAACTTATTAATAATTGAGAAATGTTTAAAATACCCTCCATTCCAATTTCCCCAAAAACTCTCAAAAACGGTAAAATACCAAAACATGTCAACATAACATATTAACACACAAATTTTACAAATAAAATAATTTATCACTCAATCTAAATAAAAGACTCAACAAAATGGGAATAACCGAAATCGGGGCGTTACAGCTGTAACTCCTGCTATCAACCCTGCGCTAGTTCCTATGTATCAACCTCAGGTTGCTCAAAGCCAACCAAATCAACAACAATATCAGCAAAGGTCACAACAGCCTCTTCAGCAGGATCGTCCTCCGTACAATAACAACCGTACAACGCGACCACCAGGGTTCGACCCTATACCAATGTTGTACACAGAACTATTTCCATTACTACTGGTCAAGGGGCACGTCCAAACCAGGTCTCCTCTTGCAATACTGGAGAATCCACCTTTTTGGTTCAAAGCGGATCAGACTTCCCCTTTCCATCAAGGAGGACCAGGGCATAACATAGAAAACTGTCTCAGCTTCAAATCTGACGTACAGAAACTTGTCAGGAGCGGGGTCCTATCCTTCAAGGATACAAATCCTAATATTCAGACGAACCCGTTGCGTCAACACGAGAAAGCTGCGGTAAATTTGATAGAGGAAGAGTCTAAGCACAACTATCAAATTCGTGATGTACTCTTATTGGAAACTAACCTTGTCAAGATGCATTGCAGACAGAGAGGATACGGGCATGTACCATCTCACAACTATCACCAGTGTGATATCTGCTCAAAAGATAATCAAGGATGTTCTGTGGTGCAATCCACTCTACAGGAACAGATGGATCTCGGATGGATCCAGGATCACCGAATTTATGAGGTCAACATGACTTATACGAATTCCAACATCATTCAAAACCACAACATCCTGGCAATGAATGTCAATAAACGATCAAGGATGCTCTTTTGTACAAGAGGCCCTCCAGCGTCAGATGGATTTTGGATGGATTCAGGATTACCACGATAAAAGTCAGTATCAAGTTAATATGATCCAAATCTTTGATATTCGTTTGATGAATACCAACTTGGTGGAGTTACACGCTACACAAGTCCAGCTCAGTTTTCTGACTTCGCATAATTATCAGGACTGTAAAGTATGTCGTGGGAATAACCAAGGATGTGCACTCGTTCAAAGGACTCTGCAACACTTGTTAAACCATTGGTGGCTTCCGATCTATATGGATGAAGACACACAACAAGTCAGCATGACTAACGGGAATCCTACTAGGCGTCAAAGTCAGGATGTTTGATCAATGGAAACCGATCTAGTAAGGTTACACTGCATACAAAGCAGACGTGGCTAGGTGCCACCGCACAACTATGAACGCTATAGAGTTTGCTCAGAGGATAATCAAGGATGTTACCTCATGCGAGTAGGCCTTCAAAGTCAGTTGGACCACAAAGAGATTCGATCGTGTCCAAGTTCTGGGTCAATCAACTTGATGCCAGACTATTTTGCTGATCAAATCAAAGACGTTGTCGTAATCTCTTATCATAAGTGGACCAAAGATGTTTGTACCATAATCCCTCTACTTGACGAATGAAGAATTCCTTTGGACAATAGAAAGGTTCCCAACCAGTAACTGATTAAAATTACTTACAATGGTCAGAAAAATCAGAAGGCTCCTGTAGTTATCTATCTGTCGGGACCGCTACCGTATGAATCAACTAAGGCTATCCCTTACAAATACGGTGCAACAACAATTGAGAATGGAAAGGAAACTCCATTACCCTCCATCGTGAATATTGCAGACATCAGTCGAGTAACACAGAGCGGTCGAATCTCAACCGAGGAGTTGGAGAACCCAACAAAGAAAAGAAACCTCAAACAGAAGTATCTAATCAACCAGTCGGTCAATCCAGTGATCCCGACCTTTCAAAGAACAACGATGAGATGCTGAAGCTCATCCAAAAGAGTGAATACAACATTGTTGATCAACTGTTGCAAACTCCTTCAAAAATCTCAGTGCTATCTCTTTTACTCAGTTCCGAAGCTCACAGGGAAGCTCTACAGAAAGTCTTAGAGCAGGCCTTTGTGGAACAGGATGTAACAATAAGACAATTCGACAGCATCATCTCCAACATCACTTCCTGCAATAACTTAGGATTCAAGAATGAAGAACTGCCGAAAGAGGGCCACAATCATAACATGGCACTCAATATTACAGTCAACTGCCGGGACGATGCATTAACCAGCGTACTGGTAGACACCGGGTCAGCTCTAAATGTTATGCCAAAGTCTACTTTGATGCGATTATCATACCAAGGATCTCCGATGAGAGGCAGTGAGGTCATCGTCAAAGCATTTGACGGATCCCGAAAAATAGTTATCGGCAAAGTCGACCTTCCCATAACTATCGGTCCTCACACTTTCCAAGTCATATTCCAGGTCATGGACATCCGGGCAGCATACAGCTGTTTGTTAGGAAGATCTTGGATACACGAGGCTGGGGCAAACACTTCGACACTTCACCAGAAGCTGAAGTTCATCAAGAATGACCAACTAGTCATAGTCTGCGGAGAACAAACCTTGATCGTGGGTAACTTATCATCGTCCACTTGTGTAGAACTAGAGGAGATAATTGAAACCCAGTTCCAAGCACTCTCGATGAGTAATGACAATCAATCAGAGAGAGGAACTTCGATTTCCTCGTATAAAGATGCTCTCGAAGCGATCAAAAGTAATAATGCAAAAGGATGGGGACAGATTGTCATTCCTACTGATAACAAAGCAAAGAAAAGCCTTGGTTTTTCTTTAAATTGTACCCAGACTGCTACTAACGATGAAAGTCTTCATCCCATTCAGAACTTCTTCCACAGTGGAGGATTCCTTCACCTAGTGTCTCAAGAAGTACATACCATCAACGAGGGTGATTCCTCTGATACAGGTGAAGAGTGGAAGTCCTATTTTAACGAGGACGGTTATATGTCTCAGGGAGAAGTGCCTATGCCATTTTTCTTCCCCACACAGAGTCTGAGATATATACCAAGGTCAGATGTCAAAATGATATACGAAGATTGTGATCCGGAAGGATGCCGTGCTCCGCCCAACTCACTAGAGGAGGACACTCTGATGAAAGACAACTTTGACCACGACTATTATGGTCCAATGGATGGCCTGCCTATCTGGCAGCCGTACCCAGGAGACTCGGGGCAAGAGAGTCAGCCCAACGATGCATATCAGTTAAGCATCATTGAAAAGAATACCTGCGTCCCCACCGAGTCATGGGATCATCACTCAGGTCATTCAGAAAATATCCAGTGCAACGATGAATTTACAACGATGACAGGACAAGAGTTCCTTAACTATGCTTTTCCCGAGGTCAACGTCATTGAAAGAGATGACTCCTCCAGTTCCGAAGAAGTGTGGGACACATTAGGACAACCAAGTGGCAAATTCAACTTCTTAGTCAAGTACACAGCTCCGGAAAGTTCTCGTATCAGGCTCAAAGATATTCAGCCAACTGGATAAGGAGATATACCTGAGAGTACAAACACTATGCAAGATACAACTGAAGAATCCTCCTACGACAACTCTGCCTGGGAGACAGATTCCAATGATCCTGCTCCACCAGAAATCAGCGTTATTTATGAAGACAAGCCAAGAAAGAAGATACCAGACTTTGTGATTCACCGAGGAGTTCGCCGCCAATGGGTTGCAGTCAACGTTCCAAAAGTTGTTCATAAGTCGAAGTAAATGCCGTCTTTATCTTAACCTTTCACCTTGCCCAGGTGAAACAGATGTTTTGATAGGGCTCACTTTATATAAATGTACCTCTTCGCTTCGCCCAAAGCGACATAGTTTTGTTTTATAGGGTTGTAGTTTCAAGAATCGACAAAATCATAAATAAAATAACGTCGATCTGTAATTTCCGCATTTATTGATGTTTTCTCTTTTCGCTTTTTCAGAAAATGGTAATCCTAAAAACAACTCAAATAATGAAAACAAGCATTTTTCAGAAAATACACTGCACGCACTCTTGCATTTCTCTCTATCTCTTCTAAAAAGAAATCATCACGTCATGCAGATTGCTTGTTTTAAACCCCATTGAAACATACGATCCAATACCTTCCCCTAACTTTGAATTCCCGGTATTTGAGGCTGAAGAAGAAAATGATGAAGAAATTCCAGAAGAGATCTCCCGACTACTCAGACAAGAGGAAAGGTCCATTGAAACTCACAAAGAGCCATTGTAAACGGTCAACTTGGGTTCAGAAGAAGAGAGAAAAGAAGTCAAGATTGGGGCACTGCTCCGTCCAACTGTCAAGGAAAGTTTGATAAAGCTTCTCAAAGAGTTTCCTGATGTATTCGCTTGGTCCTATCAAGATATGCCAGGGTTGGATACCAGCATCGTGGAACATCATCTACCGTTAAGATCAGAATGTTCGCCAGTAAAACAAAGACTAAGACGGACTCATCCAGACATGGCCATCAAAATAAAAGAGAAAGTACAGAAACAGATTGACGCGGTTTCCTCGCCACATCAGAATATCCTCAATGGCTATCCAACATAGTACCAGTTCTGAAAAAGGACGGAAAAATCAGAATGTGTGTAGACTACAGGGATCTGAACAAAGCCAGTCCAAAGGATGACTTTCCCTTACCACACATTGACATGTTGGTAGACAGTACAACAAAGTTCAAAGTATTCTCCTTCATGGATGGATTCTCGGGCTATAATCAAATCAAAATGGTGCCGAAAGATATGGAGAAAACTTCATTCATCACCCCATGGGGCACTTTTTGTTACAAGGTAATGCCGTTCGGTTTGAAGAACGCCGGGGCAACCTATCAAAGGGCCATGACTACTCTGTTTCACTACATGATACATAAAGAAATTGAAGTATATGTCGATGATATGATTGTCAAATCTAAAACAGAAGAGGAACATGTGACCCACCTGTCAAAACTATTCGAGCGTCTGAGGAAGTACAAACTCCGCTTGAATCCCAATAAATGCATATTCGGTGTCCGTTCAGGAAAACTGCTAGGGTTCATCGTCAGGCAGAAAGGAATTGAGGTTGATCCTGACAAGGTCAAGGCTATTCAAGAAATGCCTTCTCCAAAGACTGAAAAACAAGTCAGGGGATTCCTGGGACGTCTGAACTACATTTCCCGATTTATATTCCTCATGACCGCAACATGCGCGCCAATCTTCAAATTACTCAAAAAGAACCAGGACTGCGTTTGGACAGAAGAATGTCAAACCGCCTTCGGAAGTATCAAGGAATGCCTGTTGAACCCACCGATTCTATCACCTCCAGTGGAAGGAAGACCACTGATCATATACCTAACAGTCTTGGAAGACTCAATGGGTTGTGTACTTGGCCAACAAGACGAGACCAAAAGGAAAGAGTCTGCCATCTACTATTTAAGCAAGAAATTCACCGACTGTGAGACTTGGTACACTATGCTTGAGAAAACTTGCTGTGCTCTGGCTTGGGTAGCCAAACGTCTTCGCCAGTATATGATTCATCACACTACTTGGTTAATCTCAGAAATGGATCCGATCAAGTACGTCTTTGAAAAGCCTGCTCTCACGGGAAGGATAGCCCGTTGGCAGATGTTGTTATCAGAATACGACATCGAGTACCATACTCAGAAAGCCGTCAAAGGAAGTGTTTTAGCCGATCATTTGGCTCTTCAGCAGATTGACGATCAAGAATCAGTCGGATTTAACTTCCCAGACGAAGATGTCATGTATTTAAAAATGAAAGATTGCGATGAACCACTACCCAGTGAAGGGCCAGAACCAGGTTCCCAATGGGGACTAATCTTTGACGGAGCTGTCAATCATTATGGAAACAGAATTGGGGCAATCATTATAACACCTCAGGGTACCCACATTCCTTTCACCGCCCGACTGACATTCAAGTGTACAAACAACGAGGCCGAATATGAAGCTTGTATCATGGGTCTCGAAGAAGCGATCGACTTAAGGATCAAGAACTTGGATGTATATGGCGACTTAGCCCTGGTTATCAATCAGATCAAAGGAGATTGGATCACATACCAATCAGGATTGATTCCTTACAAAGACTACGCGAGAAGGTTGTTACCATTCTTCAACAAAGTCGAGTTTCACCATATCCCTCGTGAAGAGAATCATATGGCTGATGCATTAGCCACTCTCTCTTCCATGATTAGTGTAGGTCAATGGAACGACGTACCTAAGATTGACATAATGCGCCTTGAACGGCCCGCCTACATCTTCACGATTGAAGCAGTCATAGACGACAAACCTTGGTATCATGATATCAAATGCTTCCTTCAGAAACAAGAGTACCCACCTGGGGCATTAAGAAAAGACAGAAAGACCCTCAGAAGACTGGCTAGAAACTTCTTTCTGAGCGGCGATACACTCTATAAGAGAAACTTTGACATGGTCTTGCTCTGATGTGTAGACAGACCAGAAGTAAACATGCTGATAAAAGAAATTCATGAAGGATCCTTTGGCATTCATGCCAACGGACACACAATGGCGAGAAAAATTCTAAGAGCAGGGTACTATTGGTTGACTATGGAATCCGATTGCTACAAGTACACGAGGAGGTGTCATAAGTGTCAGATATATTCAGAAAAAATCCATGCACCGCCAACGCATCTCAAAGTTCTCTCTTCCCCATGGCCTTTTTCCATATGGGGAATCGACATGATTGGCGTGATTGAACCTAAGGCTTCAAACGAACATCGGTTCATCCTGGTAGCCATTGACTATTTCACCAAGTGGGTCGAAGCAGCGTCATACGCTAATGTAACCTGACAAGTGGTGGTTCGATTTATCAAGAACAATATCATCAGCTGTTATGGTGTTCCAAGCCAGATCATTACTGATAATGGATCCAACTTGAACAACAAGACGATGAAGGAGTTGTGTGTTGAGTCTAAGATTGAACACCATAACTCATCTCCCTACCGACCTAAGATGAACGGAGCGGTAGAAGCGGCTAACAAGAACATCGAGAAGATTGTTCAGAAGATGGTTGTAACCTACAAAGACTGGAATGAGATGCTACCCTTTGCTCTTCATGGTTATTGCACATCTGTCCGCACATCAACAGGGGCAACCCCTTTCTCTCTAGTATATGGTATGGAAGCAGTGCTCCCCATAGAGGTAGAGATCCCATCAATCAGGGTATTGATGGAAGCTAAGCTAACAGAAGCTGAATGGTGTCAAGGTCGACACGATGAACTAAATTTGATTGAAGAAAAGCGAATAACGGCTATATGCCATGGTCAGTTATATCAGCAAAGGATGAAAAAGGCGTTTGACAAAAAGGTTCGACTCCGTGTCTTCAGAAAAGAAGACCTTGTGCTCAAGAAGATACAATCATTTCTCACTGATTCCCAGGGCAAATGGACTCCGAATTATGACGGCTCCTATGTGGTCAAGAAAGCCTTCTCAGGCGGCGCTTTGAGACTCACAACCATTGACGGAGAGGAATTTGCCTACCCCATAAATGTTGACGTAGTCAAGAAATACTTCGCCTAAATAAATAAAAAAAACGTCTCGGTGGATTGAAAACCCGAAAGGGCGATCCAGGCAAAAATTAGAGACATAATAAAAAATCATCCCGATGGATTGGAAGCCTCAAAGTACAATCCAGGCAAAAGTTAGGGATTCATGGCAAGTAACTACGTCCAACAAAGGGGCAAATCCCTCGGCAGCAGTCATGTCATCCGTCAGGAAAACTCCAGTCAAGGTCATCTTCGACAGAAGCTCAAGATGTCCAGAATTCAAAGTTGGTAGAAGGATAACGGTCGTTATGTTTCAATGTAGCCCCTTTTCCCTTAAATTACCATTTTCTAACTTTGTAAATACTCTATGGGATCACGCGCTTGGCTGATTTCCATCCTATCAATAAAATTTGAGCCCTAGTGCTTTTGTTTGCAATTCTCATTTGTTTTAGCTTTACAGAATGATGTTTTAATATGATTAACGATTCTTGAAATAAAACAAAAATGAATTTAATTGTCAAACAATTTTCTTCTTTTAATAAAGATGGCAATTCTTTTGACTGTTGAACATCGAAAGAACATCGATCGCTTCTCCGGAAGTAATCGAACCTCAAAGTGCAGAATCAAAAAACTCCTTCTTAACCAGTACGCTCGAATGAAGGATCAGCTATGTCAGATGCGAATATTCCATCTGACATCCCCGGTAGAGTTCTTGACTCCTAAGTTCGACCAACGTTGTTCCCCACGGGGACTATCTCTCCTAAGGAAGGCAGAATTGCTATTTTGAACCGAGGATACTTCTTCGTCCCCTGCAGTGGCCGAGTATCCAGTCGTGTTCATCCACTAGTCTGTATGTCGCGTCAGTTTTGTTAGCATAAACATACATACATCATGCATTATTGATTTACATTCATATTCATATTGCATCACCATAACTCTAGTCGGTCTTGTTCCCCAAGTGATGAAAGTCCTCTTAATAGAGTTATCAGTTCTTTCCTCGTCAGGAATTTTTTTGTCTAAACTACCTCTCTCCCCCGGTTTATTTTTGGGATGGAGACGGTCCTCGACCACTTTGATAACTTGAACCTCTGAAAAACAAGAAGGCATTCAA
Organism: Lathyrus tuberosus; assembly: GCA_022829125.1. Classification (NCBI taxonomy): domain Eukaryota; kingdom Viridiplantae; phylum Streptophyta; class Magnoliopsida; order Fabales; family Fabaceae; genus Lathyrus; species Lathyrus tuberosus. The sequence goes on from JALAZF010000191.1 coordinate 5,146,341, forward strand.
CGAACATCACTCTTCTCCATTGAAGATGATATCTTCGCTTTCCTGGATTAAGGAAAATCCCCAGAGAAAGCCTCTTAATCAAAGGTTCGGCAATACAGCAGTTTTTCTCCGGAGAATTCGCTGATGAAAAGGTCATCAGTACCTCCAAATTGGATTACATCACATGACATTTCTCCGAGAAGATCTCGAGGAAAAGTATGATGTAATATCCCCAAGCAGAAATAAATCACTCAAGAGACTCATTTTCCCCAGTAGAGTCGACAAATGGCGTCTCCAAACAGAGAAGTTTGAACACCTCTACCACTCAGACAAATGGGTTTCCCCAGCCATACTGACATCAAAACTTTTTCCCATCAAATGGCATCTCTCCAGGAAAATTCGGCGAGAAGTTTGAGGAAAACCGCTACAAATAGCGTCCCTTGTCAAGAAAGTTTATTGACAAAAGAAACTGAGACCAGTTCCTTGGCTGAAGACCAGGATCGAGGGGAAGTTTATGGACAAAAGAAACTTAGACCAGTTCCTTGGTAGGAAACCAGGACCGAGGAGAAGTTTATATCAGAAGCTGATACCAGTTCCTTGGTAGGAAACCAGGATCGAGGGGAAGTTTATATCAGAAACTGAGACCAGTTCCTTGGTAAGAAACAAGGATCGAGGGGAAGTTTGTTTCAGAAACTAACACCGGTTCCATGGCTGAAGACCAGGATTGAGGGGAAGTTTTTACCTTTTCTAAGCATCATTGCTTAGCGATAGAAGATGGATGGGCAAGCAGTCATTCATAACCACCATCAAAATTTTGGGTATTCCGATATTTAATCCTCTTGCACCCCGAATGCCCGAATACCTTCGCCATTCACACCTTCGTTTCCAAGAAGATTAAATAGGGGCATCTGTCATACCCTAAATTTTGACCACTAAGATTTCCCATCATTGTGCCAATCATCATCACAATATATATGTACCTATATGTCTCCTCAGTCTCCTCAGGAATTGTTAGGCATTCTCTACCATCAAAGATTAGGGTTTTGAGCTCTCTCAGAGCACTTAGGCAAAGGATCAATCAAGGAATGACATGATCTTCAACTTGTCTAACCTCTCAAACACATATAAAGGATCAATAGGACTCCCACATCAAGAATCAAGCACAAGGTTGCAACATTCCAAGTGGATTAAGACTCAAGATCGCCAGTGTCACCAAATTAGGGTTTTGGTCGACCAAGGCCTCCAGATGGAAATTTTCATCTGGGCATGAGCCAATACTTCAAAGCACAACCCAAGATACTCCAAGGGATCTCATGGATCCAATCATCAAGTCAATTTAACCTCAGGGCATGCATTTTACCAAAAATCAGGAATTAGGGTTTCTTGACCTAATTCACCCCTAAGTTGACTTTTAGGACAAAACATGAGCCAAGACTTCAAGACATCATTTGAGGGTCTCTAACACAGTATATTGATCCATTTGCAACAATGGATTGATCCAAGAAGCTTGACTCACAAGTTTCATTTTCATCTGCACCACAATTAGGGTTTTGAGGAAAAAAGTCAATTGTGCCTCTGACTGTTGACCAAGGCATGCTCCCAAACCTTGGGACATGACTCAAGACATCCCTAAATACCCTTGGAAGTCACCCATGAAGTTTCGTTGAGCCCAAGGATTGATTTCACAAAAGGATCGTAAAGTCAAATTTTCATCTGCTGAAAAAGTTAACTGTACAAAAATCAAAGTTTGACTTTTTGAATTTTTGGTCAACCAAGGTCCCTTAACCCTAAAACAATGTTAATATGTGATTTGGATAATCATTCATCAAGAAAAATAAAAAAAACCAAGATAACTTGTAAAAGGGGTAACCATAAAAAACTTAGAATTTTTCTAAGTTATGGAACAAAGTGGCTAGGGTACCAACTTCCAAGAACCATAACTTGAAATCCAAGCAACTATTTTGGAGGGTCCAAAGATGGATTTGTAGCTCTCATGACATACTTTTAAAGTGTCAACTACATCTCATTCCAATTCCTCATGGATTTTAAGTTATGGAGTGATCAAAATGGCTGAAAACATGAAAATGGCATTTTTCCAACACTTAGTGAAATTTTCACTAAGTCAGAATCTGCCTTATTTTTTCCAAAATGTAGAGGCATTTTTCATTGTAATTCAGGTTGACTCAAAACCAAAGTTGGACATCATGTTGAAGTAGGATATGTCAGCTTTCCAAAGTGACCAAGAACTCCCTCAAATTCCATCTGAGCTAGGAGTTATGACAACTGCAACATGCCTTGCTGCAAACTGTTTTGCAAGGTAGATTTGTGCATTAGGGCTCGATTTGATCAATTTTTGCAAATGACAAACAAGTTTATCCATCTGCACACCTCAGGGGGAGACCAAGGAGGAACAAACACTGATCCATAAGCCTCCCAAATCTTTGGAATTACAAGTAGGTATGTCACCCCTAAAAAGCTAAAGATTCCTCAAGACTCCAATTTTGTTTTGGAACATTCAATGGATGCTTAGAGGTGGCATGTATCAGAGGAAAGATGAACACTTCAGTCAAGCCTTATCCTTGAATTAAAGAACCATAGGCCTGTGCTCAAACCTCAAGTCAATGGCTAGAGGAGACTTGAGATTCCCTTTGATCACAATTGGCCATAGACCTGTACCAGTTGACATACCCTATTCCTTGCAAAACAAACTTGCTCTACTATAAATAGAGCTCATTTGTGATCAGTTTGAGTACACCAATGCACCCAAACTGATGCTTTCCTCAAAATCTCCACTTTCACTCCAATTTTGCCTTCTAAAGCAAGTCACTATTGGGTTTTGAGTTTGAGAGCAATTCCAACCAAACCAATGGCTCACACACCTCACATATAACATATAGAAGTGATCCATAACACAAAACCACATCTGGAACATCAGATTCTCAAAATCACCAGCCATCTGCACAAGCCTTTGACAGATTTGCAGTTGAGGTGCCAAATCAAGTTCCAACTCAATTCAATCCACTCCAAGCATTCAGACACACTCCATAGCACCTAAGGAAGGTGTCCATATCATTGGAACTAAGCTGCAACACCTCCAACCTAAAACTCGATCACCAGCTGCAAGAGGTAAGCCTCTACTTGGTCATCTCATGATTCATGCATATTTCCTCGCACAATAATTTTGCCATATGTTCATAATCATGTATAGAGTGTTTCCCCTCAATTGATTGCGTTGTATGAATTGTGTATGGAATTTCTTAGCCTTCATGCAGAAATTAGGGTTCTTGAGGTTTCTCTTTGATTTCTCATTCCATACTTAAAATAAATGAAATTAAAGACCATAGACATGATCGTGAGTTGAAAATAAGCAGATTGATACGTGGATTATGTGATTTCATGAAGTATTCAGTGAGATTGATGAAAAAATGTAAATCAGACAAAAACAGGGCACGCGGGCAAGACCAAGGTGTTCTTGGCGCCCTTTTTCAAACTTTTGAATTTTTGAATTTTTATTATTTTGTTTAATTGATTCAAAAATTAATTTCTCTCTGAATTTTAATGATTTAGAGTTGATTCTTTTTTAAAAATTCACAAAAATGTTAAAATATTTTATTTTACAAAAATTTCCCAAAAATATTATTTATTTCATATACTTGATATTTTTGCAAAGAATTAATTTTTATTTGTTTTTTAACATTTAAAATATTTTTTCCTTCTTGATTTTCCAAACTTAATTGGTTTTTAATCATTTTGTGGATGAAAACATGATTTTTGAAACATTGAGTCATAATCACAACTCATTTCTCTCATGTTTTTCAATGATTTTTATTAATTTTTAATCAAAATTAATTCCATTTTTAACAAAATTAAGGTTTTGATTGATTTCACCCTCATCAATCTTTTTCAAACTCTTTGGGCCTCTAATAGAGTGTAAGACCCAATCCCTTTTTGACCAAAACCTTTTTGGGCCTCAGAGGTTGTATAAGTCCCAACACATTTTCAAAAAATCTCGGCGCGATCGCCAATTCAAAATCAAATCATCTGGACCTACCCTCGTGTTATAAGTCCCATTTCATTTCTTTAAATAATCTTTGGGCCTCTTGATAGAGTGTAAGTCCCACCTCTTTGTAAATAAAATAATTTGAGCCTCAGTCATTGTATAAGTCCCGATACGATATTGAAAAACAACGGTGCGACCACTGTTAAACCTTGGGCCTCTCCTTGAGTATAAGCCCCAACAATCTTTACAAAACAATTTCCCTTTTGATTTAGATTCAATATACATGTTGTTATCAAAATTTTCTTTAATTTCTTTGAACAACTAACAATACAGCATGGAAGCTTGCTCGCCTGCAAGTGCTTATCGACTTTCTTTTACTCGTTTTCATATATATAACTGTATTGTGAAAAGCTGCGCATGGTTAGTCTTTTTTCATATCCTTTTTAAATACTTGTCATATATCAACTGTATATATACTAGTATAGTTATTTAGAGTTTTCCCCGACAACTAGGTCTAGAACTAGGTAAAGCCATGTTAGTCACTCTTAAATACAATCAAAACTAGATCCCCATAGGATTTTCAGATACAGTCTTGCCTTCTCTTGGGCTTAAACAATATGAAACAAAGAGAAAGGCAGTATTCTCCGTGAACCTTTTCTCAGACTGTCACCCCTAGAAATTGTCAAAGAAATTCTACTCCCCAGAGTTGATATATTCTCGGTGAATAGCATCTCTTGAGTTTCTTCAAACCTCAGGACTTTCACTAAATGATCTATTCTCGGTGAATAGCATTTCTTGAACTTTTCTTGGTTTGGGACCCATAGGCTTCCTAAAAGCATCCCCGCCTCCTCTTGGGCTTTGTACAAGGACCCTCCGGCTTCTTAGAAGTTCTCATGCCTTCTCTTGGGCTTAATACAAGGACCCTGACGGCCTCTTAAAGGTATAAAATAGAACTTAGTCATCCTTTGCTAGAGCAGCCTTTCAAGTGTCAAAACCCGGATTTAGGGTTGATTCTCATCCCTTAACACCCGCCTCCTCTTGGGCATCATACAAAAGATAAAACTCTGCCACACCGGTAGACTCGGAAAGTCTAATGACCTTGAGTCTCAAAGACATTCTCAAGTTCCTTACAAATATAGGAAGAAACCCCGGTCACTCTGGATGAATCTCTAGCAGAAACCCAGTCTCTCTCCTAAAAATCCCCAACCAGGGTCAGGTTATCGTCAGATAACACTATCCCAAATCAGAACCTCAAGGCATCTGATACCTCAACTCTTCTGTAATCCACAGCAAGAGTTGATTCCCCACTTGGACCTGCCTAGGGATCTCAATTATCCCCGGCAAAAGTTAGCCTCCTCTTAGGCTTTGTATAATGATCTTTCCTCAACACAGTTAGCCTCCTCTTGGGCTTCGTACAAAGAATCTCCCTAGTGGAGTTAACCTTTTCAGACTCTCTTGTTGAGTCAATCACCTTTTCAGACTCTCTTGTTGAGTCCATCACTTTTCAGACTCTCTTGTTGAGTCAATAAACTTTCAGACTCTCTTGTTGAGTCAGTCACCTTTTCAGACTCTCTTGTTGAGTCAACCTTTTTTAGCCTCAATCTTGGGCTTCGTACAAGACAAATAAAAGCACTCTCTTGTTGAGTCAATCTTTGTCCAGCCTCATCTCAGGTTGGGTATAAAGATTTCCCCTAGCAGGAGCTAGCCTCCTCTCAAGTTGCGTAGAATAATTTCTCCAGCTTGTTCAGCCACAATCCTGGGCTTTGTACAGGACTGATAAAAGCACTCTCTTGTTGAGTCAAACCATTTTAGCCTCAATCTTGGGCTTCGAACAAGACACCAAAACATCTTTTTCCTCCCTTAGAATAGGAGGAACTATGATCCTTTTCCTTCCAGCTTCACAGGATAAATAAGAAATCAGAAAGTAGCACCTCCTTCTCCTCATTGAGGTGAGGAGAAAACCCAACGATAAGGTGGTCGCGTCACCGACAAAAATCGCTCGCTACACGCGCCCACACCATAATCTAATTAACTTCCATATTCTAGCCACAAAAGAACAATCAAAGAAGAGATGAACAATATTTTCTTCCTCAGTTCTACATAAAATGCACCTGTTATCATTAATGGCCACCCCATGTTTTAATAACTGGTCCACCGTTGCGATTCTATTCCAAAAAAACCGCCAGCCAAAAGCCTTGAGTCGAACCGGGATCTTCAAATTCCACAACAACTTAAAAGCTTTGGGTTGATCTAGTTGAATAATATTTAGATCTCTGCCTTCCTCTCGAAGTTTGTATCTAACTTTTGCCGAAAAACCTTTCAAGGGATCCTGGTTCCAAATCACTAAATTTTTCACTTTCCTTCTAGGAGAAACAATGAGAAGTTTCTACTTCAAAACCAAGAGACTCTCTAATTCTTCAAAATCCAGTGCTCTTCAAAAGTTTAATTCGTCCCACTGCCACTCTCCTTGAACAAAATTACCCATATAAAAAACTGAGCTCTTCTTGTTAATACTTATGGAGTATAAGTTACTCAACTGGACTTCTAAAGGAATATTATCAAGCCAACAAGCTTTCCAAAAAGGAACCGTTTTTCCTTCTCCAAGCTTATAATAAGAAATCAAACTTGTAAAAAAGAAACTTTCATTAGAATAAACCAACCCTATCTTGATTAGATCTTTCCACCAAAAGGAATAAGATTTATCCAAAACAACATGCTCCGCCAAAAATCTTTACTTCGACATAACCATATCTGCCCCATAACACTTCTTTCCAAACCGACATTTATCCTCCAATATCTTCCATTTCCATTTTGATAGCAAAGCCACATTAAAATCCTCCAATCTAATAACTCTCAACCCCTTTATCCTTAGGGATATACACCACTTCCTGATCGAATCCAACCGTTTCAGAACTCCCAGAGGAACTTTATAGAAAGAAAACCAAAATATTGGTAGACTAGAGAGCACATAATTTAATAAAGTGATTCGGCCTGCCATCGAAATCATCTTACTCCGCCAACTCGCAAGCTTGCTAGAAAACTTATCAACCAAAAACATCCACGATGATATTCTTCTAGGATAATATCCAATATGAATGCCTAAAAACCTGAAAGAAGCTTTTTCAATCCTGCACGCTAGGAAATTTGATGTCGCCTCCATGAAATGAACACTAGTGTTAATTCCCATTATATTGCTTGTTGAAAAATCAACTCGAAGCCCCGAAATGAGTTCAAAGCCTCTAAGTAAGGCCTTGATACTCCATAAGTTACTCCATCCACCTTTGCCAATTATAAGTGTATCGTCGGCAAACTAAATAAGATCCACTTTCAAATTTCCCCCTACTTCGAAACCTTTGAAAGCTCCATTGATACTAGACTTCTTCATTAATTGAGTTAAACCTTCAGTAACTAAAACAAACAAGAAGGGTGACAGAGGGTTACCCTGTCGGAGACCTCTTTCCGCTTTAAAATCTCTCATCGGGCTACCGTTTACCAGTACCGAATGATGACAGCTAAATATACAAGCTTCCATCCAATTCCTCTATTTACTACCAAAACCCATAGTTTCCATCAAGAATATGAGATAGTTCCAGTTAACACAATCGTATGCCTTCTCAAAATCTACCTTGAATAATAAACACTCTTTGTTATCTCTTGTTGCTAAATCAATGATTTCATTAGCAACAACAACTCCCTTTAACATTTGCCTACCCGGAACAAACGCCGACTGATTTTGAGAGACAAGACCACGTATCACCTTTTTCAACCTATTCGCTAACAGTTTCGCCAAGATTTTGTACAAACTCCTAACAAGACAAATAGGTCTATACTCCCCAAGATGTAACAGATTATCGACCTTGGGAATTAGAGTAATAAACGACGATGTAACAACCTTTGGAAGGAAGGAATGAGATTGAAAATCTGTTAGAAATTTAGAAATATCATCCTTCAAGAAGAACAAATATCTTTTGATGAAGACAAAATTGTATCCATCTGGACCAAGACTCTTGGATTCGTGACAATCCCAAACCACTTCCTTGATCTCCGAATCCGTGAAAGGAACCTCTAAAGAGTTTTCCTTCGAGAAATTTAACTTATTGAATCCTCCATCTTCCATGCTAGGCCTTTCATTTTCAGTCTCTGAGTACTTACCCTTGAAAAAACATTTCCGAAGTGGAAACTTAAATATTGCATTATCAAACTCTGAAATGAGGCAGAAATATTCGTAAGGTCGAATAACATGACAAACGATTCATGTAATCTTTGATGTGTTGATGTCTTGTTCACATCCTCAAATCAAGGTTAGAAAAATGAGTTTCCCTACATAACTCATCCACTATATGAATAGGGAAACTATCCCAGATAGTTAGAGTATTGAGAGCCCTATAATTCGTGCAAAAATGCCATGAACCATCCTTCTTTCTATTCAATATCACTAGTTAAGAGAATGGTCTTGAACTTGGTTGAGTAATGCCAGTTTGCAACATTTCATGAACCATTCTTTTTTTGGTGTAACATGCAATGTAGTACCACTATTAATTATCCACATATTCTAGTCTGAAACAAGATTGATAGACTCATGATCATAGAGAATAACAAGATCATCACTAGTAGCAATAGAAATAGTACTAAAAGTTCATCATCAAATTTAATACACATTATTGACATTTGATCAAGGAGCCTTTGAAATTTACTCAAGTGATCTAAAATAGAAGTCACCTCCTTATACTACAAACTTATGAAGCTATTCAACAAGAACAATTTATCTTCTCCCAAAAATTCTTTGCATGTGTCTCATTAGCAATATGATTATGAATCTTATCTTCTACATATAGTCGAAATCCTATAGATGTTCAAACTCCCATTCTTCATTAGACATAAAATTCAACTTTGCGGAACTAAACACCGATAAATGCAATTTCTCCACAGATAATAACTTTTTCATCTTGCCCTTCCACAAATGGTATTTAGAACCATTTAACATAACCATTTTCATATTTGTATTTGACTCCATTATTCAAAAAAGTAAAATAACCCTTAACCAAGTGCTCTGATGTCAATCTGATGGGAAATTAACACACAATAACAGACCAATATGTAGCAGATATAAAATTTCCCTTGTAAGAACCTTGAGGATCAACAATAAATATATAACAGTAAATTGAACAAATAAATGCACCAGAGAACACCAATATTTTACGTGGAAAATCACTCAATATGAGTAAAAACCACGAGTCGTCCATACCAAAGAAATGGATCCACTATAATCAAACAAAAGAGTCTTAAAGTGATTCACAAACTAATGTTAGCAATCATAAATCATAAAATAAACTAGATTACAAATAAGAACCAAGAAGTTGAAAAATTACCCAAATCTGCAGTTTCAGTGGGAAGCAGATATCTCTTAGCTCAGACTTCATTTTGAAGATCTGAAGGGTCAAAAAGTAGATATGGGTGTTGCGAACCCATCCTCCAAGTTTGAGCTCGATTGATAGTTAACAAATCCAGAATCGTCAATCTAGTGAGATTGATTGCATAAAAATGGGAATAGGTTTCTTTCCTCTTTTCCCACTTTTGAAGCCTTCTTTTCTCTCTATCTTTCACAATCCGATGATTAACATATTTGGGATTTTCTCCATATAGGAAGGAAGTACAAACCCAACAGTTATCTTTGCTAAATGTCTCCAAGATCAACAATTATTGTTTCTCCAATTAAAAAAAACATACATTTAATCCTCAAAATTCCACCAAACCTAAAATAGGGAATGAAAAAACTGCTTGTTGTAATTGGAGTTGTGAAAATCTGTGACAATGAGGGACATATTTGTATAATCATAAGATTAATTTTTGTTGGAGTTTCAATTCAGAAGTTCAACATGAGGGAGCATTTTAATATTGGAGTCTTCCTTTATGAGAAACACACATTGCAAGAGATACGCCACATACTCAGCCAAAAGCTTAAGGTAATAGGTGTGTGAGTTCTCTCACTTATAAATACTCAAGTCTCCACATTTCTAACCAATGTGGTATTTCCAACACTACTCACACTTGTTTTTTTGAACACCCCACCCCCTAAAGTGTGAGTCAATCCACAATGCTCCCCCTCAAGCGAAATCTCTTTTACTCAGATACACTTATACCGCCGTTGACATTTTTCAACGGGTCACCTGCTACCCACCACCGTAGGGAATTTCGATACAAGGAATTCAGCCTCTTACTTGAACCAGACTCTGATACCAGAGTTAGGGTATCAATTCCGGGGTTCAACGTGAGTGGGCATTTTTACATTAGGGTCTTCTTTTTTTAGCAACAACCTTGTAAGAAACATACCACATACTCACGCAAAACCTTAAGGTAATAGGTGCATTGGTTCTCCCACTTATAAAGGCTCAAGTCTTCACATATCTAAGAAATGTGAGACTTCTCACACTACTGACACTTGTTTTTCTCAACACTCCCATAAAGTGTGAGTCTATCCACAATGTCTCTCTCTTAAGAGAAAATTGTTTTATCCACATACACTTGTACCGTCATTGTCACTCACTCGAACTAGACTCTAATACCACTGTTGGAGTTTCAATTCGGAGGTTCAATATGAGGGAGTATTTTTACATTGGGGTCTCACTTTATGAGCAACACAACTTGTAAGAGACACACAATATACTCACCGAAAATTTTAAGGTAATAGGTATGTAGGTTCTCCCTCATATAAATGCTCAAGTTTCCATATTTCTAACCAATGTGAGATTTTCCACACTACTCACACTTATTTTTCTCAGTATGTATGAAGTATATGGAAAAAATAAATTAAATTTATGGTTGGATGCCAATCCTAGACTTCAAACCATGAACCACACAGTTGTGTTACGAGTTTTTGGTGGTTATTATCACTTCGTCTACATTTAAAAAAATTATAGTATAGATAGTTTTGAGACTCGATGTTTGACCCAATTTAAAAAGTATTTTATAAAATTTTTTTTAATAAAAAAATTGTATGTTTACTATTTAAAGAGTTTTTATTTGAATATTTAAAAAATATTAAAAATATCAATAACTTATTTATATTAGTTAATACATTATGTCAAATACAAAGAAAAATATTATTAGTTTAGATTAAATAATAAACCAACAACTCACTCTAATATAATATCAGTATATATCAGTTGAGTTCAACATCCAACCATTACAAACAACAATTTATGCTTTGGTCCATGGTTGAGTTATTTTTTTATAATTGATAGTTTAATTTCTATTTTACCATTAAAAATTTAGTACTCGTAAATAAAAATATATAATTAAAACTATTTTTTGTTTCAAATTATAAGAGAAAAAGGTTCAAATTAAAATTAATGTTAATATTTTGTCAACACTATAAATGACACAGTAGATAAAATGGAACGGAGCTAAAATTTCAACTAAAAAGATATGATTTATTAATACAAATAAGAGTTAAAAAATATAAAATTATTAATTTTTTTTTAAGCAAGGAATAAATTGATGGGAGTACTAAGGGTACTCAAACCTGATTACAAAAGAAGGCGAAAAGAAACACCAAAAACTAAGAAATTACCCACCAATTGGAATCTAGGACAAATAAAACAAATGGTCTTTGTTGAATTCGTAAAAATTGCAATTGGGGTGGATAACATCTCCAATAAAGGATCATCTCCACACCGTAAACTTCACCACCCAAACAGTATCGATTACATTCCAGCTAGAGTTTTTGAAAATAATACCGTTCCTAAGAATCCACAAATTCCAAACCACCGCTAGCCAAATGCTACCTTCCCTACCTTTCTTAACCCGATAATGCTTGCAAAAGGAGAACCAATCCATGAAACTCCCCGCTAAACAGTTGCAACTATCCTTCAGAAAATCTATCCACTCCGCCACTTCCTTCCAAACCAAAATCGCAATGGAACAAGAAATAAAAGAGTGTCCGAGTGATTCCGGAAAATCGTTACAAAACGGACAGGAAAGATCGGTGGACGACGGAATAATCCCTCTAAAAACAAGTAAATCCTTCGTTTGGGATTTTGTTCAACAAACATCTCCAACCAAAAGCTCTTATTTTCAAAGGAGCCGCCACTTTTCCAAATCAACTCGAAAACACTATCATACCGGTTGAAAGGTCTATAAGGGATGTAATTAACCGTTGTAATCCTATAAAACGATCTCACTGAGAAAATTGAATCGTCCTCTTTACCCCTAGCCACGCGATCCTTCATGGTAGAACGCGAAGAGTTCACTGATAGCAGGAGGCACAAATCCTCTCATTCTACCGTTGCAGCGTGACGGCCTGAAGAGAAAGCCAACTCACCCTCCAATTGGTATTCCACTGGACCAAAAATCCTGCCGCCAGTTAGCACCCCTGGAACAAAATTGTGCATACGAGCAAGACCAGAGGGCACTAAACCAAATCCATAAAAAATAAAAGAAGCAGCAGACCGATCAGCCAGACCAGCAAAGGTGTCAACAGAAACTGCTATAGAAACTCCTGAAGCTAATTGAGTGACTGTGCTGTCAAAAGGAACAGCAGCAATAACTGTGTCTGCTTCCAAAGAAACAGCAACAGTAGAGTTGACAACAGAAACAACCGAAGGGCCTGCATGTAAAAGTTGATGGTTAACGCCTAAATCTCCCCAACACCAGCATCTGTCTCTCCAACCACTAATCCCCTCGATCGTTGCCTCCTTTAATTGTGACAAAGAATAAAGAACCAAATACCTTTGATCAAAACAACTCCTGTCGGTCCAATTAGTATGCCAAAATGAGGTTGTGTATCCGTTCTCAATATTAAACAAGCAATTATTAAGGAAGAAATCCTCGGAATAATTCTTTGAAATTGAGATAATATCCAACCACCAATTGGAACAAGATATCCGGCTAGAGCGCTCAGACTCACTCCCCGACATAAAAAGGCTAATGTCACCCTAACGTGACTTCAATACTTTGTACCAAAGGTCCTCGGAGCCGACTAGAATTCTCCACCTTCACTTATGAAGAAGAGCCGAATTGAATTCATCGATCCTTTTCAAGTTGAGGCCACCTTTATTATAAGGAAGACAAAGGAAATCCCAACTAATCCAATGAGTCTTCCTACACGACACTGTACTCCCCCAAAGAAAACCACTTTGAAGGTTAATGATCTTTTTTCGAATATATACCGGAGCCTTGTAAAAAGAAAGTTGAAAGATCGCGAGGCTACTAAGAACCGATTTAAGGAGAGTAATCCTACCTCCGAAGCTCAAGAACCTCCTATGCCAACAAGACAACCTCTTCTCCAACTTCGAAATCAAAGGAGACCAAGTGAAAACCCTTCTAGGATCGGAACCTATAGGTATTCCCAAAAAGATAAACCCCTTCTTCTCCGTCTTGCAAGAAAGAAATAACGCGGCAGCCTCCAAGAAATTGTGGTGGACATTAATGCCAATGAGCTTGCTTTTGTGGAAATTAATACCAAGACCCGAGACAAGCTCAAAACCTCTAAGGACCACTTTAATTGCCCACAAATGCCTCCAACTACCATTGCCTACCAAAAGAGTGTCTTTTGCGAATTGAAGAACATCAATGAAGCAATTACCGTTCACATTGAAACCGGAAAACTCGCCTAACGAAACCGACCTCTTAACCAACCCCGTTAAACCTTCGGCCACCATAACAAAGAGAAAAGGAGAAAAAGGATCTCCTTGTCTCAATCCTCTCTCCACCGTAAACTCTCTAGTTGGGCTACCATTAACTAAAACGGACATTTTACTAGAGAAAATCGTGGCCTCCATCCACTTCAACCAAAGCTCTCCGAATCCCATTCTCCTCATCATATATCTAAGGTAATCCCAACTCACCTTATCATATGCTTTCTCAAAATCTACCTTGAAGAGCGAAACAACCTTTTTCTCCTTTACCGCATAGTCAACCAACTCGTTAGTCACCAAAACACCATAGAGCATTTGTCTTCCCGGAACAAAATCACTTTGGCAATTGGAAATAATGGAGTTCAAAACCAATTTGAGCCTTGCTGCCAATAATTTAGAAAGAGCTTTATACAAACATCCGACGAGGAAAATGGGTCTATTATCATCTAACCCCAAAGGATTAACCCGCTTTGGAATTAGCGTTAGGAAAGAAGAAACAATAGCCTTTGAAAGAATAGCTCCTTCATGAAAATCATTGAAAAAGTGAATAAAGTCTGATTTAAGAAAATACCAACATTTCTTGATGAACAAGAAATAATACCCATCCGGACCCGGGCTCTTAGAACCATCACACCCCCACACCGCCTCTTTAATCTCTTCCTCCGTGAACGCCCTTTCGAGCAAGAACCTCTCCTCCGAACTAAGAGACTTGAAAGGGACTCCCTCCAAAATGGGTCTATGGAAGTCGGATTCCGAGAACTTGCGATGAAAATGATTCCTCACCTCCTCCTTTACCTCCTTAACCGACAAAAGGATCCCTCTCTCCGAATTGATAGAACCTATGAAATTGCGTCGTCTTCTCTCCCTCATTATGCAATGAAAATATCTACTATTAATATCTCTATCGTTTAACCACTTAAGTCTCGACTTTTGAATGAGCATGTTCTCCTTGATTCTACGATTCAACCAAAATCGACTCGAAGCCTTCTTGCGGTCATCTAAGAGATCTTCCGAAAGTAAGCCACCCACCTCTTCGGCCTTGTCATCCCCCGCATTAATCTCCTTAGAGCTCTCATCGACTTCCAAGTTATGTCTACCAAACACCTCTAGATTCCATCTTCTAAGACTACCTTTAAGAAGCCTAAGTTTCTCCTTCAAGATATAATCGCCCCTTCCTTCGACTTCTAAATTGTTCCACTCCTTCTCAACAAAAGGAATAAAATGATTATTATTAAACCATTCATTGTTTATTTTTAATGGTTTGGGCCCCCAATCCGAAGAGTCTACCACCAACCAAATCGGGCAATGATCCTACAAATCCCTCATACCAATAAATTGGCCCACAACGCCCCACTTCTCAATAGCCCCTTCCGATAATAAAAAGCAATCAATCCTACTCATGGAAGATCCGTCGCTACTATACCAAGAGTACTTCTTTCCTTTACAAGGAACATCAACTAACTCACTATCCACAATAAACTCCGAGAACTCTTTCATTTCCGAACTGCGACTGCAAATAACCATACCCTTCCTCTCACCCGCATTGATAGTCGCTTTGAAATCACCTCCGATACACCACTCCCCATCCATGTGAAGAGATTTCAAGTCCAGCAAGTCCCTCCACAAGCTTCTTTTCGAAGCCAAGTCACAAGGAGAATACACATTAACCACGTAAAAAATACTATTCTTCCACTCTACTTTAATACCCATGTAACCATCTCCCTTGAAAGCATAAATGACCTCCATACTCCGATTCTTCCATAGGATGATAAGCCCACCGGCCGACCCAGAGGCATTAGCAACCGTCCGCCCAATATCCTCCGAAGACCAAAAACTATTAGTAATAGCATCAGACATCGTTGACAATTTAGTTTCTTGAATTAAAAATATATCCGCCCCACCCTTCTTGATAATTGATAAGTGCAAATTGTACCTATTTTTGTATATAAGTTTTGTTACACTTATCCTTACTTTGTGTTAAAATTGGTTGAATAAACCCCACTTTGTGTGTAAATACGTTTACTTTACGTTTTCGGTGTATAGTGCGTTACCGTGTAAATATCATTGAGTTTAATCGATTTTCATTTATTTTTGTAGGTGTTACAGCAATGGGATTTTTCCATATTCATAAATAGCATTGAATAAGCTTTCCAACGCTTCAAACCGTGCGTCAATCGGAGTTACGGTTCTTGAGTTATGATCAAAACAAATTCTGGTTTTCTGTCATGTTCGCTGGGCGAACCCCCGTAGCGAGCACTCGCTAGCTTGTTCGCTAGGCGAACCGGGGCGAACAAAAAGTTCCAGAATCATGAAAAAACTCAACTTTAAGGCGGTTTACGTTCGCCTAGCGAACGGGGGCTCGCTAGGCGAACCTGGAAAGTCAGATTTGCCCATTTAAGCCATTTTTCATCATTTTTTAGATGGGTTTGATATTTTTAGTTCCAAATCCATCCAATAGCATTTTTTGACCAGAGTTAGGCTAGAAAACACATTGGAGCATGCATTAGGATGATCCGGAGTCGAATCCTTCATCAATCGGAGCCGACAACTCAAGAAATGTTTGGTTTTTCTCCATTTCTTCTCTATGTATTTCTCTATTTTGTGGGTTATGTTTGTATTGTTACTCTAAACCTATGTACATGTATTGATCATGGTTGTATAATATAGATGCTTTACAAATCATTATCGATGTCTTCCTTGATCTTTTTGCATTTATGTTTGGATTTGTGTTGTGTTAGAGATAAACATCATGAATCTTGATTAAGGATGGATATCTATTGTCTAGACTCTAGAGATAGATTTAGATAATAATCTTTATGGTGTCGGAACTTAATGTCTTCCGTGTTTCGAGGCGTCGTGCGCGAGAGCGTCGACGAGAGTAATACGGTTGCTCTCTCAACTGTGCGTTAGACATAACCTTTGTTGTGAGTGATACGTGATGATTTTGATGAGTATTGTATGTTGAATGCGACCGATTGATAGGTTTACGTTTGTTCTGAGTAGTGTATATTCATGCTTGATAGGTTTCTTCTCTTCAAAGAATGTATTCTTTTTATGTTCATCTTTACTTTTCTGTTTGTTTTTACTTGTAAACCATTTTAATCCAAACTCATAAACGCGAGAGATTGTCGAACGGCATTCTTTCCCTCGAACCGATCTCTGTGGACACGACATAAATCCCGGAGGGAATTCTTCCGAAAATTAATATTTTTACTTGCTTGCCCTATTCTGCAGTCAACAATAATTTGACAAATTCTCTTCCTTTTAATCAAACTACCTCCCCCTCTAATGTTGAATGAACCGATAATCATTTCCACGTTAACAAATTCGCCTTCCCTCCCAACTTCTTTTCCTTATCGATTTTCTCCATCACATCAATTCTTTCTTTGAAATCCTTCCTCAAAGCAATGTCGACAACTCAAAGTTTTGAAATAGCCTCCCAAACCTTTGCACCAATCTTAGAGTCCAGATTCTCCCACATACGAATGTTGCTTCTAATGATATCGGACTCTGCAGAATTTTCTCCATAATAGGCGGAAGAAGCTCCCAGCCCCACCCCCTGTTGTAAGCTATCCAGACTATTGCAAGAAGGAGCAGTTGGTTTCTTAGCATTGCCACGTGGTTCCGGACGAGCAGATTTAGTGAGTTTACCCTTTCTATTGTGCTTCATAATTCTTCTACCAAAAAGACCCCCCTCACCATAAAAACATTTAAATTTTAACTTTTTATACACCCTTTTAATACGTGTGTGGTCCTTGGCTACTAAAACACCCTCATCTTCGTGGTCCCCACTTAGTTGAGTATCAACCTTTTCAATTGAACACTCCACTTTTGTCCCTTATGTTCCCTCCGTATCAAATGAAATAAAGTTGCACTTTGAAATTACTTTGTTATTCCTAAGAAAACAATTAATCCCTTTTGCCTTTATAACTGCCTCATCAAAAGTGCCCCTCCCCTGCACACCTGCTCCCTTCACAGTGACAGATTCTGATATTTTGTCCCCATAAATATATATGCGACCCATTAAAATAAGCTCAAAAGATTATTATCATGCCATAAAATCTTATCTTTCACCCCAAATGAAATTGTTGTCAAGTTGAATTACAAACATTAATAAATAGGAATAAAGCAAATTTGAGAATAAAGCATTAAAGCATTCATCATTTAAAGGAAATCTAGAGGTGGACCACAATTAAGGCGGGAAGTCTAACACACCCCCTCACGCTTAGGCCTTAATGAACCCAAAGCGTGGAAGATGCGGGAAGCCTAACAATAGATTTAAGATAGGTTCTAATACCATCTCAAAATTTGGGTTAGGCCTAACTCATCCCTTCAAAACCAGTTTGTAAGGTGAGGATTGCCCCCACTTATAAATATAACACAAGCCATATCTCTAAGAAATGTGTACTTGTTTAGCATAATAGAGAACAAAGTGTACTTGATATATAATCAGAGGTACATGGTAATAACCATAACAAATATCACAACACTTAAGATTTCTAAAATATTCAATGTTTAAGAAATCTTAAGGTTTTGTACAATTTACAACATATAACAGAAATTTTGCATACTCGATTGTGTTGCTATTGTTGATCTTGTTATTCTTCCATTATGATAGAAGCGTGGAACACTTCTATTCTTCTTGAATCTTATTCTTTATTTCCTTGTTCCTTGTTGAAAATTCAGATGGAATCTTCAGCTACTTATATATCAGTTGTAGAAGAATAATCGTTGTAAGAGATAACTTGTACAAGTGTCTTTGTTAATCTATAGTACTAAGAGACGTTGAAAATAGATACACCAAAAGATCTTTATCCATTGCGTAACATGTTTAACCATTGCGTCTTCCTTATGATCTTGTACTATAGATCTGTTGAGAGTATATATCCGTAAAGCATGTCAACTCTTCTTGAGCCTTGTGAACATAGACTCTAGCTGATAAACTGATTTGACATTGTAGCTTGCTTTCGGTAGTACGGATAACTTAGCTTTGTCACTAGTTCTGAATGATTACCAGAAGCTGATACATTCAATAAGTGTAGAGACAATATATTGTTCTTCTGATGTTGAGGCCTTCAGCTTCAGAGTCTACGCAAACCTATATTATCAGACTTCACTTAAAGAACGTTCTTCAGATTCTGAACCTCCAGAAGCCAATAACTCAGCTTCTCTCAAATGTGTCCTTATATCAGATTCTAAGTATATTCTTCTCAACCTTTAAAACCTGCATACTTTAAACACACATTAGATAACACCATTGTTCTTTCAATACTTTATTATCATCAAAACCCAAAGGATATATGTCATGAACAAATCTTGTTCTAACATTTTACACGTCACAACTAATATTTTTTTAAATTTGAAATTTCCCCATGTGAAATCACTGATGCTTTTTTTTATTTGAAAATATATGTTGCGACGTGATTAACACGATGCAACATTTTTTATAAAAATCTTAGAAATCCCACCATCTGAAAAGAGGGTTCTTTAATTTAATTATTAAAAAACCTTAACGACGTGATTATCACATCAGAACTGTCTTTTTTTGCCACGTAGTTTTCACGTTGCAATATTTTGACGTTGGGGGGAAGGTTTTCTTATAGTGTTGATTTTTTTTTTGATAGGCAAGCAATTCAATAACAAAAAGAGTACAAGGGGTACTCTAACCCTTACAAAAGAGGCAAGCACAAATTACATACAAGACGAAGGAACCGTACACCAATCGTACGAGCTGAAAATCGGGACAGCTAAATTACCATCTCCAATCAAATTCCAAGTCAATAACTTGATGGAAAGAATGGCTTTGTCGACACTGAATTTGATTTTGTTAAAAACCACATCGTTCATCCCCTTCCAAATAACCCAACAAGCCGCAATCTAGAAAATCACAGCCTTCTTTTTCCCGAAGGAAAAACGCAAAGATATTAATGGAAGTTTTAATTGAAGTTTTAATGATATTTTAGTGTAACAATTTTTAAGAGACATGACAATAAAAATCTATATTTTTTGAGTTGTACCATCACATATTCAATTAATTTAGTGAGGGATGACTATGAATGTGATATTAAACTACTTTAGCGGATAATGATTCATGATAGAAAAATAGAGGCTGAGAAGATTTTAAGAGACGATAAGAAAAAATTTTAGAATGACAAATCACCACAATTATTGTTTAATTAGCTATTTGTTTTTTCTTATTTTGTTGGCTTCACATGTTCCTTAATGTGTGAGTGTTTCTCATTTAGTCAATAATGTTTTCCTTAAAATTTGGCAAGATACGAAGATGATACAAACATTACTAGGAAGTAACCTTGATAACTGTTAAATGATGCAATATTAGGAGATAATGCAGTAGCTTGTTATACAAGTAATCTAACTACCCTTTGTAACAACCATAACTAACTGATGAGAAGTAATCATATGCAGTAGGTTTATAGTATGCTATGATGCAACTCTTATTGTAGTATATAAGATCATCTCATTGTTGTAAACAAGCTAAGTGAATATATACTACATTTACACTTCACTCTCTTCTTCCTTATACACATTTCTTGTTAGTTAAGCTTTGTTCAAGCTATTTCCATGGAGTTCCATGGCTTCCATTATGAATCTTAACATGGTATCTTGAGCCTTTCGATCCATTTCCTTATCCTTTTTTGTGGCTCCACCCACACGCTCACAATCTACCGATCCGCAACTCGACCAAACCAGTCCTTTGTTTGTTCGACCAAAACAGTAACCTTCTTCTGTTACTGTTTCACCAAAACTTAATGGCACCAACTACCATTCTTGGGCTCGTTCCATGCGTCGTGCTCTTGGTGGCAAGATGAAAATTGAATTCATCGATGGCACCATTGATCCCATCATAGATAGTTTTGATCCTCCTTACCGCGCATGGAATCGCTGCAACATGCTTGTTTTATCTTGGATTATCAACTCAGTTTCTGATTCCATTGCCCAATCCATCATCTTCATGGAGAATGCCATTGATGTTTGGATTGATCTCAAGGAACGTTTCTCTCAAGGAGATTTGGTACGTATCTCTGAATTGATGCAAGAAGTGTATAGTCTGCAGCAAGATTCCAAATCTGTCACTGAATTTTACTCTGCTCTTAAAGTTCTATGGGAAGAGCTTGAGGTTTATATTCCTATCCCTTCTTGTTCATGTCGCATTAGATGTTCATGTCAAGTTATGCGTAATGCTAGAAAGAATCACCTGACTTTATATGCCATTAGATTTCTGACTGGTTTAAACCCTCAATTTGATGTTGTTAAGTCTCAAATCCTTTTGCTTGATCCTTTACCTCCTATGACCAAGATCTTTTCCATGGTTCTTCAACATGAAAGACAAGGTAATCTTCATCCTGTTGAAGATCCTACTTCCCTTGTTAATGCCACTGATTCATAAAAATACAAGGGTAAATCACATGTTTCACACTCTTATGGCAAAACCAATAATAGAGTGTGTACTCACTGTGGTAGAACCAACCACACCATTGACAACTGTTATGCCAAACATGGCTATCCCCCTCATATGAAAAAGAAATATGCTAACCATTCATCTACAAATGATCCTGATTCAGAACCTGATCCACAAGCTTCTGATGCCAAGACTGTCTCTCCTTCTATCACCACTGAGAAGTATGACCAACTAATGCAGTTGCTCCAACAATCAACCATTTCTCAACCTTCTTCTTCAAATCAAGTTAACTCAGTGAGTATTCAATCAGGTAATCCACAATTTTCTGTTGTGTCTCATTCTATTTCATGCCAGAATTTCTCTTTGGGTTCATGGATCATTGACTCAGGTGCTAGTGACCATATGTGTGGTTCACTAAACTGGTTTCACTCTTATGTTGATATTCCCCCTATTCAGGTTAGAATGCCTACAGGACAATTTTCCATTTCAAAACATGCTGGCACTATTAAGTTTTCTTCTTCCCTCATTTTGACCAATATGCTTTATGTTTCATCCTTCTCTTTAAATCTCATCTCTGTCTCTAAACTGTGCCACTCACTTGACTGCACAGTTGAATTTAATGGTTCTAATTGTCTTATTCAGGAAAGGAGCACACAGAAGATGATTGGTTCTGGTGACAAAGTACAAGATTTGTATTACTTAGTCATGGACAATAAGATAGTATGTAGCTCTAGCTCTAGTTCAAATTCCATTTCCTTACCAACTCAAGCCATTTGGCATTTTAGACTTGGACATGTATCTGACCAATGTATGAATACATTACATTCTGCTTTCCCCTTTATTAAAGTTCATCCAAAATTTGTATGTGATGTATGCCATTTTGCTAGACAGAAAAAGTTACCCTTTTCAAATAGCACACATAAAGCCTTATAACCTTTTGATCTTATACACTTTGACATTTGGGGACCAATTGCCATACCCTCCATCCATGGCCATACCTATTTCTTGACTGCCATAGATGATTGCAGTAGATTTACCTGGCTCACACTCATGAAAAACAAAAGTGAGGCCAGACAAAATGTCATCAATTTCATTTCCCTCATCCTTACACAATATAACCATAAAGTTAAAGCCATAAGAACTGATAATGGACCAGAATTTAATATACCTTCCTTTTACAATAACCATGGAATTACACATCAAACTAGTTGTGTGGAATCTCCTCAACAAAATGGTCGTGTTGAGAGAAAACACCAACAAATTCTGAATATTGCCCGTGCCTGCTATACCAGTCCAACTTGCCTAAACCATTATGGTCTTATGCAGTATTACATGCATCTTTTATCATGAACAGACTAACTACCCCCATTCTAGACAACCAGTCTACTTATTTCATTATGCACAACCAAAACCCTGACATGAATGACCTCAAAGTGTTTGGTTCTTTGGCCTATGCATCTACATTGCAAGCTCACAGAACTAAACTTGCCCCTCGAGCAAGAAAATGCATATTTCTTGGCTATAAAGCTGGCAAGAAAGGATCCTTACTTTTAGATATAACTACAAATGAAGTGTTTATATCCAGACACACCACCCATCATGAACACATTTTGCCATACCATTCTCCCACTTCCAAACCTACCTGGACCTATTATACACCAACTAACTCACCTAACACAAATGACACACATAATACATTACCACCTGAACATGATTCCTTGAACACATCCCAACCACAAAATTCCACCTCTGACCCTACAACCACCAACGCACCTCCTATTGCTCACACTGAACCTACTACCACCAGACCTGCTAGACAAAAACATGCTCCATCTTATCTACATGACTATGTCTGCAGTTCCTCTACAAGTCATTCAGGATCATCATCTTCAAGTACTCCCTATCCCATTTCCTCCTATCATTCTTTTGACCATTTATCTTCTGTTCATAAATCTTTTACTCTATCTATTACCAAGTGTGTTGAGCCAAAGACTTACAAAGAAGCTTGTCAGCATGATTGTAAATTTAAGCTATGAATGCTGAGTTAGCAGCTTTATCTGCTAACAATACTTGGCAACTTGTGGTCAAACCTCCTCATGTGAAGCCTATAGGCAGCAGATGGGTTTACAAGGTTAAACATAAAGCTGATGGCTCAGTTGAAAGATACAAGGCCAGGTTGGTAGCCAAAGGATACAACCAAATAGAAGGTTTGAATTATTTTGACACATTCTCCCCTGTGGCAAAACTCACTACTGTCAGAACCCTCATAGCCCTTGCCTCTCTTAAGCAGTGGCACATCCATCAAATGGATGTCAACAATGCTTTCTTGCATAGTGACTTGCAGGAAGATGTTTACATGTCCATTCCTGATGGTGTTGTGGCTAAGCAAGGCCTTGTTTGCAAACTTCAAAAGAGCTTACATGGTCTTAAACAAGCAAGTAGAAAATGGTATGAGAAGTTGACTTATCTCTTGTTACAACAAGGATATCATCAGTCCACTTCAGACTATTCCTTATTCACTCTCAAGCATGGATCTGATTTTACTGCCCTCCTTGTTTATGTGGATGACATAATCATCACTAGCAATTCTCTTCCTGAATTTTCTAGAATCAAATCCATTCTTGATCACAACTTCAAAATTAAAGACCTCGGCATCCTTAAGTACTTCTTGGGATTAGAAGTGGCTCATTCTAAAGATGGCATGTGTATATTTCAAAGAAAGTATTGTTTAGATCTTCTTGAATCATCAGGGCTCCTAGGTTCCAAACCAGCCTCAACCCCTCTTGATCCTTCTTTGAAGTTACATCAAGACAACAGTCCGCCTTTTGAAGACATTTCAGCCTATAGGAGAATTATTGGCAAGCTCCTATACTTAAACACCACTATACCTGATATCACTCTTGTCACTCAACAACTCAGTCAGTTTCTGAATTCTCCCACCACCACCCACTATAAGGCTGCTTGCAGGGTGATTAGATACCTTAAACAAAATCCTGGGAAAGGTCTCATGTTCCCTAGAAGTTCAGAAGCACATATAAGAGGCTATGTTGATGCAGACTGGGCTGGTTGTCATGATACAAGAAGATCTACAACTGGTTTTCCCTTTTTCCTTGGCAATTCTCTTATCTCTTGGAGAGCTAAGAAACAGCCAACTATCTCTAGATCATCTTCAGAGGCTGAATATCGTGCCTTATCCACTGCCACTTGTGAATTGCAATGGATCTTATACTTGCTGCAGGACCTGAGTATTGAAAGCACTAAACAGCCTGTTCTATATTGTGACTCACAAAGTTCTATCCACATTGCTTCCAATCCTATTTTCCATGAAAGAACAAAGCATTTGGAAATCGATTGCCACTTTGTTAGAGAGAAAGTCCAACAAAACATCTTGAAGCTCCTACCAATTCCAACACAAGAACAGCTTGCTGATTTTCTGACAAAACCTTTGCCTCCACCAAAGTTTGAAGCTTTTGTGTCCAAGCTTGGAATGATATACATTTATCATGGTCAAGCTTGTGGGAGGGTGTTAAATGATGCAATATTATGAGATAATGCAGTAGCTTGTTGTACAAGTAATCTAACTACCCTTTGTAACAACCATAACTAACTGATGAGAAGTAATCATATGCAGTAGGTTTATAGTATGCTATGATGCAGCTCTTATTGTAGTATATAAGATCATCTCATTGTTGTAAACAAGCTAAGTGAATATATACTACATTTACACTTCACTCTCTTCTTCCTTATACACATTTCTTGTTAGTTAAGCTTTGTTCAAGCTATTTCCATGGAGTTCCATGGCTTCCATTATGAATCTTAACAATAACAAAGGATTGAATCATTCAAATTAAACTCAATCACAATTTTGTATCACACAAAGTCACAAAAATGACCCTACAATGTATTATGGAATAATTATGGCTAGCCCCATTAGCAAGATAAGGAAGACTTCCAAGTCTTCTCTTGAGAGTTTTGTATATTCTAACTACTACAGAAGAATCCCTTAATAATACGACACAAATTTAAAAACCTCATTTAAACTCTTTTAATCCTTTTATTCATGAAACTAAATTGTAAAAAAAAAAATTAAATGATAATTCCAAATATTATTTTATTATTAGAATTTAAAAAGGGGAAAAATTTTAAATATGTAATTTATAAAATAAAAGAAAATATCTAAAGATATAAGATAAAATAAAGGTCACTTTTAATTTTTAATGCAATTCTAAATTTTATTTTTCAATTTTACTCTCTAATTAATACTCTCAATTAATTATTTTTCATTTAATATTTATGATAATTTGAGTACACCAAAAATAAACAAAAATAGTTTAGTAAAAATATTATTCTTTCTTCTTCATTTTATCATTTTTTTTCACATATTTTGAGACGAAGGGAGTACGATATAACCCCTTAGTAATAAAACTCAATAATAATAAATTGAAAATACATGTTGCGACGTGATTAACACGACACAACATTTTTTTTTAATAAATTTTATAACATCCCACCATCTAAAACGGCGGTTTCTTTTATTTAATTAATAAAAAACCTTAACGATGTTATTATCACATCACAACTATTTTTTTTGTCACGTAGTTTTCATGTCAAAATATTATTATGTTGGGGGGAAGGTTGTCTTGAAGTGTTGGATATTAATTGAAGTTTTAATTTCAATTTAATGATATTTTAGCCTGCAAGATATCCCACGCTTCTTTAGCAACTTCACAGGTATTGATTAACCTGAAGATATTCTTATCCACTCCATTGAAGATGGCATTTAGAGCTTTGGAATTTCCAAGGGCGAGCTCATCTTCCTCCTTGGTCCATTCTTCTTCAGGCTTTAGCTTAGAGGTGCCTTCTTTATCTTTACCAGCATCATCCTTCTCACATACAACAGGTGTTTTCCACTCTTTAATAACAGCCTTCCAAGCCCTACTGTCCAAGGATTTTAAGAAGGTGGTCATCCTTGGCTTCCAATAATCATAATTGGATCCATCCAAAATAGGGGGTCTGTTGACGAATCCTCCAACTTCTTTGTCCATCTTTTTACCAGAAAGTAACTTCCCTAGATCTCACCCAGAGACAGACAGGATGCCTGCTCTGATACCAATTGAAATTCTGGTACCAGACGTGTGATGTTAAGGTGCGATGTCACAACAACACACTCTGCAATGGACAGCAATAACAGTAACAAAATAACACAAGGAATTGTTCACCCAGTTCGGTCTAACTACCTACGTCTGGGGGCTACCAAGCCAAGGATGAATTTCACTACTTGTAGAATTAAATTACAGACTCAACAACCCAGTTGACAATCTCCTAATCTTAATTCCTACTAGTGACTTTCTACCTAAGAAACCACTTAGATATGAGAACACTACTCAATCCCTAAAACACTCAAAGAAAAACCTCTTTGAGAATCCTTGATCTTGCTTCCTAGCTTCGATCAACCAACAACTCTCTATTGCTTCACAGCTTCTAGAAAGGACAGAAACACAACACCTATTCAAACCCTAGAATAGTGTAAATACAAGCACTCTAAACAAACTCTAGATGCTAAGCCTCCAGCTTCTGATCTTCTGAATGTTTTCTGTCGCTTTTTCCCTTTGGTCTTGTGCGCTTTATATAGCTCTTGAATTGGGCTTGGACTTGTCACAATATTTGATCAGATTTGTTAATTAAAACTGAATCTTCAAAACAGATTTTATCCCCAAAATCTTTTTAAATCTTCAATCTTTTAATTCTCCAACAGACCTGCAATCAAATCTCCCATGTAACAGAAAATATCTATCCCAAGATATTCTCATCCAATGAGTCAACCACTCTCCACAATTCCAGCTAATACGCGTACCCTAATAACATAACCTGCTGTTATTAATTTTGCAGGTCTGATGTTACAACATCACCTGTGTGACATCAGACATCCAACTTCAGCCTTTAACTACTTAACACAGCCCAGTGTTAAGACTTCAATGTTACAACATCAGCACCTTGACATCAACATTGAATAACCTTTGTTTTACCAAAATTCCAGCCAATCCAGGAACTAACAATCTCCCCCTTTGGCTAATTTTGGCTAAAACAACCTATGCACTCTGCAATCAACTTCTGCACTCTGCACCTTCAGAGATTTCAGCAGCAGAATAATCTTCAGAAATTATGAAATACACTTCATCAGCAGCAGTTTGACAATCTAATCTTCATAGTCTTTATCACTTGATCTGCTGCAGCACCATCATCATTATTGACAACAGCCAATTGGTGCTCCCCCTCAAAAACATGAACTAGCATCACAGCTGTTCAGTAGCTCATAATGTGCAGCAATTTACTCCCCCTAGATGTCTGCTCGGCTGCACTCTTCAAATGTAAAAACTCCCCCTTAATCATCTGCATCAGCACTTTTCAACTAAACACCTTTAATTATTAGCAGCAACAATTACTCTTCATGGCACTTTTTATCTTTGACTACTTCTTCTCCCCCTTTTTAGCCACAATTAGACAGGCTTCACTTGGCAGTTGACTAAACATTTTCAAAACTAACTCCAACTGCCCACAACCCCTTTCCAGCACATTTAGTCTTCATAAATGCAGATTCCCAATTTGCTTCTTAACCTTTCAAATTGGTTTGCATCTAAGGCTTTAGTGAATATGTCAGCCTTCTCTACATTCTCCATCCAAGGCAAACCTTCTACTTCATCATTCTCCCGTATGACTATGCAGATGCTCCTTAGATATAATGTAAGCACTAAGCTTCAGATCCAGAACAAAGGCATCCTTCACCAAGGATACTCTTGACACTCTTGACACCAGGGTATTACATATGCTCCACTACTGGATTTACTATTAGCAAAATAATCCAAACTCAACACTGTGTCACAAACTCCACAAATTCTCAGCTTACTTATAAGCTTTACTGAGATCCAGTCTCTTCAAGAGATCACAGTTCCTCTATCCTAACATCCACCAGTAGTTGTTGAAACAGGTGAGGTCTTCAAAAACAGTAGTCATACTTTGCCAGAACAAACTACTGACCACTTGACCAGAATCTCCACCTCTTCTGACCATAAATGCTCGAGCATCCAACTCTACATGTCCAATCTTAATCATCTTCCAGATATAACCACCAGCAAGCATGATGTTACAACATCTTTTGGGACATCAGCTTCACCATCTAAAGGACTCATTGCACAAAGAAGTCCTTCAAGAAGCTCCCAAAAACCACAGTCAGAGCGGCTTATTCAGGTTAACATACACACCTGAATACCATAAGTTCCCACACCCTCTCTGAACCATATCTTAGCAAACTCAACCATATCCAGAATATCTTTGTTAAATTCTTTCTCCAGATCATACTTCCACCATTTTATGAAAAGCTTAGGAATGTTATCTAGTATGGCCTTTTGAATTTTCTCAGAAGTTCTCACAACAACGGCTTCCTTCATTTGAGAGATATACTGGACATTATCAACATACTTATCTCTGATCTTCCTATTTCTGGAAGAGATGAACACTTTACTCCTGGATTTTGTAGTACCATCCACATAAATCTTCTGCTTATCATTTCTCATCTTTGGAGGTGACTCAATAGCTTTCCTCTTCCTTGATTTCAGTCGTTTAGAAACCACTTTTGCAATTAGTTCATCATCAGCTCTAACATCTGCATCTTCCAACCTAAGGATTGTCAACTTGTGAAATTTTTCTTCTGAACTATAGGAGTCATTAGTCAGGTTGTCATCTTTCTTGGCCTTGCAAGTATTCAGCTCCCAACACTTCTTAAGGTCACAGCTTTTGATCCTTCCATCAGCATTGTTGACTTCTTCATCTTGCTCACATAACTGACTACTCAAGTTGGCTTTTAACACATTATCCAACTTAGGAGTAACAACACCATAAGTCATTAACCCAGATTGACTTTTCACCATACTTTCACACTTGATGTCACCATCTGATGTTACAGCATCGTCACTAGATAAGCTGTCCACTTGAGGTATCCACTGATAGCAATTATCTTTGGATCTTACTCCCTTCATCACTACCTCATTCTTCTCATCAGCTACCACACATTCAACTTTGGTGTAGCTTACCTTGTAACCTTCATCACACAACTGGCTTATGCTGATCAAATTTGCACTTAAACCATTGACAAACAGAACACTGTCAAGTTCAGGTCTACCATCACCTTTCACTTTCCCAACTCCTGCAACAACACCTTTTTCTCCATTGCCAAACATAACCTCATGAGAGGAACAATGAATGACTTCAGCAAACATGGATCTACATCCAGACATGTGTTTGGAACACCCACTGTCAAAATACCATGTTCCTTCTTTAAACTCTTTGTCAGCCAAGTGAGCCAAAAAGCACTTCACCTTATCCTTAGGTACCCATTGTTTAACAACTTTGGGCCTGTACTCTCTCCATCTGTTTTGAGGCTGAGGGTAACCGTGCAGCTTGTAGCAAGTGTACTACATATGTCCAAACCTTCCACAATAATAGCATCTCACCCTTTCATCTCTGAATCTTCTGCCATGATGAGATTGCTTATGCTGCCATCCATAATGTGGTCTCCTCCTACCATAACTGCCCTGCCATCTATTATGTTGATATCTTCTCCCATAAGACGGCTGAGAATGCTGTTTCCTGGATTGTCTCCCATGATGGTGTGGCTTTCTTCTTCCATATATATAAGGAACAACATTGGTGTATCCATACCCATAACCATACCAGTTGTCCTGATGTTGAGACATCTGATGAGACATGTGCTATTTGAACTGAGCAGCTTGCATGCTCTCATGGTATTGTGGGGGCATATACTGACTAGCTCCCTGTGGCTGCTTTCTCTTCTGATAAGAACCAGTCTTCTTCTTTTTTGAAACATCAGCTTTCTTAGGGATAGGATCCTGCTTCCTTGGCTGATGTTGAGATGAAAGTTGTGATACTTCCTCCTTTGAACCTGAAGAGCTTCCTTCTGAAGTTCCTTTGTCCTCAGCCACATAACCTATCCCAGATTTGTCTCCAACAGCTTTTTCTGACTGAAGAATCTTGTCAAGTGTATCTGTACCACTGTTCAGCATCCTAACAGACTTGGTCATTTGATCAAGATGAGCTCTTACTAGCACCACTTCATTTTCCAGACCAGTCTTTTCATTTTCAAGCTGAGCAATTAGTTGCTTGTGGCACTTGTTTTCTTGACAAATCTCAGCACTCTTTAAACATAGCTCTTGATAGGTAGATGCTAACTCCTCATAAGTTACTTCCCCATCACTAGAATCATCATCAGAAACCACAGCTCCTGTTAAAGCTCTCACATGCTTTGCTGACTCACCTTCACTCTCACTATCAGAGTCAGACCAGGAAATTGTCATGCCCTTCTTCTGCTTTTTCAAGAAGGTGGGACATTCTTTCTTGACATGTCCATACCCTTCACACTCAAAGCACTGTACTCCTTTATCTTGGGCAGTTTTCTCTTCATCCTTCTTGCTAATGTCAGAAGTCATGTTCTTGACATTAGGCTTGGAATTATTATTCATTCTCTTGAATACTTTGGTGAACTGTCTTCCCAACATCACTATGGCCTGAGATAGTTCCTCCTGTGATTCAGAATTCTTTCCTTTTTCTTCTGCATCATTTGACACCAAGGCTATACTCTTTGGTTTCTTTTCTGGCTCTTCCTCATTCAACCCAAGTTCAAAGGTTTGAAGAGATCCAATGAGCTCATCTACTCTCATCTTGCTGATGTCTTGAGCTTCTTCAATGGCAGTTACTTTCATCTTGTACCTCTTAGGTAAGGACCTTAGGATCTTCCTTACGAGCTTTTCCTTTGACATCTTCTCACCGAGAGCACTGGATGCATTAGCCAGTTCCAGAACATTCATGTGGAAGTCATGAATGGTTTCATCATCCTTCATCTTCAGGCTTTCAAATTTCGATGTTAAAATCTGAAGTCGTGACATCTTGACTCTAGATGTTCCTTCATGAGTAGCCTGCAAGATATCCCACGCTTCTTTAGCAACTTCACAGGTATTGATTAACCTGAAGATATTCTTATCCACTCCATTGAAGATGGCATTTAGAGCTTTGGAATTTCCAAGGGAGAGCTCATCTTCCTCCTTGGTCCATTCTTCTTCAGGCTTTAGCTTAGAGGTGCCTTCTTTATCTTTACCAGCATCATCCTTCTCACATACAACAGGTGCTTTCCACTCTTTAATAACAGCCTTCCAAGCCCTACTGTCCAAGGATTTTAAGAAGGTGGTCATCTTTGGCTTCCAATAGTCATAATTGGATCCATCCAAAATAGGGGGTCTGTTGACGAATCCTCCAACTTCTTTGTCCATCTTTTTACCAGAAAGTAACTTCCCTAGATCTCACCCAGAGACAGACAGGATGCCTGCTCTGATACCAATTGAAATTCTGGTACCAGACGTGTGATGTTAAGGTGCGATGTCACAACAACACACTCTGCAATGGACAGCAATAACAGTAACAAAATAACACAAGGAATTGTTCACCCAGTTCGGTCTAACTACCTACGTCTGGGGGCTACCAAGCCAGGGATGAATTTCACTACTTGTAGAATTAAATTACAGACTCAACAACCCAGTTGACAATCTCCTAATCTTAATTCCTACTAGTGACTTTCTACCTAAGAAACCACTTAGATATGAGAACACTACTCAATCCCTAAAACACTCAAAGAAAAACCTCTTTGAGAATCCTTGATCTTGCTTCCTAGCTTCGATCAACCAACAACTCTCTATTGCTTCACAGCTTCTAGAGAGGACAGAAACACAACACCTATTCAAACCCTAGAATAGTGTAAATACAAGCACTCTAAACAAACTCTAGATGCTAAGCCTCCAGCTTCTGATCTTCTGAATGTTTTCTGTCGCTTTTTCCCTTTGGTCTTATGCGCTTTATATAGCTCCTGAATTGGGCTTGGACTTGTCACAATATTTGATCAGATTTGTTAATTAAAACTGAATCTTCAAAACAGATTTTATCCCCAAAATCTTTTTAAATCTTCAACCTTTTAATTCTCCAACAGACCTGCAATCAAATCTCCCATGTAACAGAAAATATCTATCCCAAGATATTCTCATCCAATGAGTCAACCACTCTCCACAATTCCAGCTAATACGCGTACCCTAATAACATAACCTGCTGTTATTAATTCTGCAGGTCTGATGTTACAACATCACCTGTGTGACATCAGACATCCAACTTCAGCCTTTAACTACTTAACACAGCCCAGTGTTAAGACTTCAATGTTACAACATCAGCACCTTGACATCAACATTGAATAACCTTTGTTTTACCAAAATTCCAGCCAATCCAGGAACTAACAAAAGTGATTCGGCCTGCCATCGAAATCATCTTACTCCACCAACTCGCAAGCTTGCTAGAAAACTTATCAACCAAAAACTTCCACGATGATATTCTTCTAGGATAACATCCAATATGAATGCCAAAAACCTGAAAGAAGCTTTTTCAATCCTGCACGCTAGGAAATTTGATGTCGCCTCCATGAAATGAACACTAGTGTTAATTCCCATTATATTGCTTTTTGAAAAATCAACTCGAAGCCCCGAAATGAGTTCAAAGTCTCTAAGTAAGGCCTTAATACTCCATAAGTTACTCCATCCACCTCTGCCAATTATAAGTGTTTCGTCGGCAAACTGAACAAGATCCACTTTCAAATTTCCCCCTACTTCGAAACCTTTGAAAGCTCCACTGATACTAGACTTCTTCATTAATTGAGTTAAACCTCCAGTAACTAAAACAAATAAGAAGGGTGACAGAGGGTCACCCTGTCGGAGACCTCTTTCTGCTTTAAAATCTCTCGTCGGGCTACCGTTTACCAGTACCGAATGATGACAGCTAAATATACAAGCTTCCATCCAATTCCTCCATTTACTCCCAAAACCCATAGTTTCCATAAAGAATTTGAGATAGTTCCAGTTAACACAATCATATGCCTTCTCAAAATCTACCTTGAATAATAAACACTCTTTGTTATCTCTAGTTGCTAAATCAATGACTTCATTAGCAACAACAACTCCCTTTAACATTTGCCTACCCGGAACAAATGCCGATTGATTTTGAGAGACAAGACCACGTATCACCTTTTTCAACCTATTCGCTAACAGTTTCTCCAAGATTTCGTACAAACTCCCAACAAGACAAATAGGTCTATACTCCCCAAGATGCAACGAATTATCGACCTTGGGAATTAGAGTAATAAACGACGATGTAACAGCCTTTGGAAGAAAGGAATGAGATTGAAAATCTGTTAGAAATTTAGAAATATCATCCTTCAAGAAGAACCAACATCTTTTGATGAAGACAAAATTGTATCCATCTGGACCAAGACTCTTGGATCCGTCACAATCCCAAACCACTTCCTTGATCTCCGAATCCGTGAAAGGAACCTCTAAAGAGTTTTCCTTCGAGAAATTTAACTTATGGAATCCTCCATCTTCCATGCTAGGCCTTTCATTTTCAGTCTCTGAGTACTTACCCTTGAAAAAACAATGAACCGCTTCCTTAATTTCCTCCATGGTCTCCACTCTACCAGCTTCTGATTCCACCACTCCGATAAATTTCCTTCTAAGTCTACCATTAATATAGCTATGAAACAATCTCAAATTTTCATCACCTTCTACACTCCATCTCCTCCTAGATTTCTGGATAATCATATTGTCTTTAATCTTCAGATTACACCACATATGCCGGCAAGCCTCCGATCTCTTCTTCACCAAACCCTCAACCTCCTGAATATCACAAACCGAAAGCTTTTGATCCAACTCATTCATCTCCTCGATATCTTCTTCCGTCTTTAGCTCATGTTATCCAAAAACATTAGTGCTCCACTCTCTGATTCTGTCCTTCAACAGCTTAAATTTTTCTTTTATGACAAAGTCACTTCTACCTAAAATCTTGATCTCCTTCCAAGATTTTTCCACAAAACATAGAAAAGAAGGATTATCGAACCAACTATCATTAGACTTGAAGGGTTTAGGACCCCAATTTGTTGTTTTGATGTGGACCCAAATCGGACAATGATCTGAAACATCTCTTTTTCCGATCGATTGACCCACCATACCCCACTTGTTTATTATATCTTTGTCAACCAAGAATCTGTCTAATCTGCTCATTGAAAGCCCATATCCACTAAACCAAGAAATTTTGTTACCGGACACAGGAAGATCCACCAGATCAGATTCAACAACAAACTTAGGAAAAGCCTTTTATTCTGATATTCCCTAACTAACACTACAACCTTTCCTCTCTGAACAGCGAGAAACTGCGTTGAAATCTCCTCCTATAATCCAAGCATCATCCTTCCATTTGTTTCTCAACATCAATATCTCCCTCCAAAGTTTTTTCTTAGCTAAGAAATCGCAACCAGAGTAAACGTTTAACAGATAGTAAAATTCAGCTTTCCATTCCACTTTTATCCCTAGAAAACCCTCTCCTTTAAAAGACAATATTGTTTTAATTGTCTCCTCCTTCCATAATATAATCATTCCTCCGGATTGACCCTGAGAACTATTGTAGGACCAACCCACTTCATCTTTGCTCCAGAAGGTTTTAGCAGTAGCTAAATCCACTTTTTTCAATTTAGATTCTTGAATAAAAAAGACATCAGCCATACCTATAAATATATTTTTGTGATTCTTTTCCTTTTGGAAAGAATACCTCCTCCTCTGATGTTTAGAGATTCGATGATCATTTCACATCCTTGAAAGGCACCTTCTTACGGCCAATTCTGAATTTATCCTTGCGCTCAATTTCCTCAAGTTTCTTCTGATAATCCTTATTTTTGTCCTTCACCACGACCCCCAATTTTAATACCCAAATCTTCTCGCCGACATTTGATTCCAATTGGTTCCAAAATTTGTTATTACAGCTCCTAACATTTGAATCAGAAGTAATATCACAGCAAAGAACCTCACCTCCAGAAAAAATTTCAGATTTCTGCGAAAGAGATAGAGAGAAGACAGAATTTTTAACCACAGATGTTTTAGGGGTTTCCATCGAAAGGCCCTCAAATTTAGAAATTGGGAAATCCTCTGAATGATCCACCCCAATAGTGGAACTAACTGGGCTGACCGAACTCAAGGTTCTACACACTTTTATTTTGTTGGGCTTAATTACTCCCACTGGCCCATTAATATCCACTAGCTTCTTCAATTTAACCTTTTTTTTAAAGAACCTTCTTCTCACTAACAGACAAAATTTCTCTATTAAATTTTATCGGGTGTATCGTACCCACAAAAGGAACTTCACCTTCCACCTCAGATAAAACTATATTTCCCTTTTCAGCTTTTTCGGCCTCCTCTTTTCTTGCTATTTTACAAGCTACTAAAGCAACATCGAACTCCAAAAAGCCTCATTTAGACCCAGTCTTAGAGTCATCTACCTCTTCAGAGCCCTTACTCCTCTGACCTGCCCTACCACCATCAACCTCCTCTCCGCCCTGCAACCCGACGACGTTACCCGAAGGACAAAGACCTCATTCTTCTTCATCGTCTTTATGAAACATAGCCTCGCCCTTGAACTCTTCTTCTTTGTTCTTATCAAAAGAACTTCAGCTTTCCTGTGATTCAGAAGAGTAACCACAATCCTCCCTTTTAACTCTATCAGAAACGGGTGCAATACGTAGAGGTCCATGAGAATCCTCTATCATTTTTATACAGAATATCTCATCATTGATCTTAACCTTGAATATCTCATTCAAAACTACCGCACAACTGGTTCTAACCATTATTCGTGCTACATCCATGCAATCTCCCTTCAAGTTGTTATAGTCGTCGCAAACATATTTTCCAACTGTCTTTGCAATTAGCTCGAAGAATTTAAAGTTCCAAGCTTGACAAGGTATACCAAAAACACGCAACCACGTTATCCTTTCTTTGTCCACATCGTCTTATTTCCACTTTTTGATCTCAGAGAACCATTGCTTCCACCATGTTTCCCCTTCCCTAATCAAATCTCTAATCTCTCCTTCCTCGCTTTCCTCCATCAGACATAAACTAGCTCCCAACGGAGTAACTTTGATCGAAATGTACCCTTTTATCTGGAAACTTGTTTGTATGTTATAAGACATTCCTGGATTAAGCACCACTCTAACATAAGCTTTGCTGAGTCTTTCGAAATCGGAAACCTCCGGCTTATAACTGAAATGCACCGGAACCTTTCGAGGACCTGCAATAGTTTGGACACCAGAGTTATTCACTATCTCTGTAAACGATTGCTCACCAACTCTTCCTCTACCAAAACCTTCCTTCTTCCCTCCTAGCCTCACCTCTGCTTCCCTAACCTTCTTGTATCCTTGAACCGGAGCTTTATCCTTTAATATACCTAATGAATTTAACACATATACCCAAAGATATATAAAATAAAAGAAAATATCTAAAGACATAAGAAAAAATAAAATACTATTGAGGCGTATAGTTAGTGAATGTTTTGAGTATTTTTATTATGACTTGTTTTTATGAGTTGTATCATAAAATCAAATACTAGAAAACAAAAAGGTTCTCATCCTGAGTGAAATTTTATTTTCCACATTATTTATAAGAATACCATTTCTCACATAACTAGGAGCAAGTAGAATTAACAATGAAAACTACATTACTCCCTCCGTTCTACAATAAGTGATCCAATTGATTTTTCACGTAAATTAAAAAAAAAGAATAAATGAATGAGAGAATTATATTTTTACTAAAGTACTCTTATCATGTATTGGGAATGATGAAAGTAATATTAATTAGAGAGTAAAATTAGAAAAAATATATTGAAAATTGAAAATGTATCATTCATTTTAAGACACTATTTTATTTTAAATGAGTCACTCATTATTAAACGGAGGGAGTACTTTCATTCCTTTTCTGCTACTACATTTATCTCACTGCTGTTGTCTCTTCCAAATGTCTGGAGGATCAACAATCTTTGTTGCTTCATTTAAAAATCAATTTCAAATTTGATCCTATATTTTCCACCAAACTTAAATTGTGGAATGAAAACACTGCTTGCTCTAACTGGAATGGTGTAACACTTTAAATTTGTAAAGAATTTAAAGAATTTTTAAGCACTTTAAATTGTCAGATTATTATGTATTGCTCATAAAATATAATCTTTTACCCCAAAACAAACAGTTCTCAAGGTGAACTACAGTATAAAAGTTTTGAATCATTCAAAATAAATCTTATTTAATGATACCTTGACTTTGTTGCTTTATTAGGAGAGAATATCCAATCCTAATTTATATCTTGGCATAATTAATGTATTGGAAATGAATATATCGAGCAATTATATTAAAATAAAATTTACTTTAACATCAACTATATAGAGTATAGACAATATTTTTAAAACATTTATTAGAAAATAATTTTCAGAAATATTTAAGAAAATATATTTATTTTTTTTGCAATCTCCTTAGTGACTAACAATGCTTAAATAAAAATTTATAAAAAATATTAATATAGTATTCAAATTTATAGAAAATATTTTCACCATATTGCAACACAATTATATTTTAATTAGTTATTTTGTGTTCTATTGTAATTATAAACATAAATTAGAAACTATTTTTATATATTAAAAAATACAATAAAAAATTTCATTTTAAACATTAAAATATTAATTTAACAAAATGATTTATTAAAAAAACAAACACAAACATAATTCGAAACACTAAACAGGATTTCTTGTTAAAAAAAGTGATTTTATCCCCAAATAACTTAAACAGACATACTCATATCTTGTTAATAAATTTTATAAAAACATAAAATTGAACTTATTCCTATGTTATTTGTTAGGTGTAGGTTTTAAAAAAAAATTATGTTAACTATTTTTTCCAAAAATAATTGAACTGTTGTATTTTCGAAACTAATTACCCTTTAATTTATTTTTACCAATGCAGTCATTTATTTTTATTTTATCTATTTAGAATCTTTTTATTTTAAACTGTGTTCAAAGTTTTTATTTAGTTTTTAAGATGTTTCTATGACAAACTAAAATATCATATTGCCAATAAATGTTGCGTTCAAAAGTTCCACATAGAAGAAAAGTTTGCAGTGTTATTTTCCATCATCCAACGAATGGAAAAAGTGAGACTCACTATCTTTCAAACCACTTTTCAAGAAAACTTCTCTTATACTTTTGTAGCCTAAAACTTCATCTATAAGAATATCATTTCTCACATAACTACAATGAAAGCAATGTAGTTTTCATTGTTATGTCTTTTTTTAAAAAAAAAAAAAAGACATAACAATGAAAACTACATTGCTTTCATTCCTTCTCTACTACTACTTCATTCATCCCACTGTTGTTGTTTCTGCAAAATGTCTCCAAGATCAACAATCACTGTTGCTTCAATTAAGAAACAATCTCACATTTGAACCTCAACTTTCAACAAAACTAAAATTCTGGAATGAAAACAATGCTTGCTGTAATTGGAGTGGTGTAACTTGTGACAATGAGGGACATGTTATTGGCCTTGATCTAAGTGGAGAAGGAATTGATGGTGGAATTGACATTTCAATTAGTCTTTTCAGCCTCCAACATCTTCAAAAATTGAACTTAGCTGACAACTATTTCAAGTCTTCTATTCCATCAGGTTTCAGCAAGTTGGTGATGTTGAATTATCTGAATTTGTCAAATTCTTACATTATGGGGAATATTCCAATGGATATTTCAAAGCTTACAAGGTTAGTTACTCTTGACCTCTCTTCTCATTTTGGTATTTCAAAAGAACAAGGGCCGACAATTTACATCCGAAATCTAGGAACATTTCTCAAAAATATGGCCAGTCTTAGGCAACTGTATCTAAAGCATATAAGCATACCAACTATGGGACACGAATGGGGAAATGCTTTGTTGCCGCTGCGTGACCTACAAGAGTTGAGTATGTCTTAATGTAACCTATCAGGACCCCTTGATTCTTCCATAGCAAAACTAGTGAACCTATCTGTCATTATTCTTGATGGAAACAATTTTTCATCCCCAATTCCAGAAACATTTGCCAGTTTTAAAAAACTAACCACCCTTAGTCTTTCTGATTGTAAACTTTATGGAACATTTCCTAACTCATTGTCAAACCTCACACACCTTACCTACCTCGACCTTTCTCATAATAATTTAAGTGGTCAAATTCCTTAATCCCTTTTTACACTCTCATTAATGGAGGTGATTAATCTTTCCTTTAACATGTTGAATGGGTCACTGCATCTAGATGAGGTTTGAAGCTTAGAAATTTATATAAACTTCGCCTTTCTCACAACAACATATCAATCATTGAGAATTATTCCAGAAATATTATTAATGAAAATATCAAGCACTTCAAGATTTGAAGCATGGCAGAGGGAGTCAGGGATACTTCCATGAAAAGAATTATTTGATAGAGAAAGAAAAGTAGTGAAATTCAAGTAGTTACCAATGTCTTGTGGGATAACAGATCTAAATTGGTTCATTGAGTAATCCAAATATGAAGCATATCTAGAAATTACTGGTATTGGTCCCTGCAGTTGGTTGTTATGAAGGTCAAGGATTAACAAGTTGGAAGTGAGGTTTTGCAATGGTCCTTCCAAATCAGTAAGCATATTATGAGAAACATTAATGCTTTGAAGAATTTGTAGCTTCCAGATCCAGTTGGGCACTTTTCCTTGAATTTGATTATTTGAAAGGTCTAGAAGGGTTAATTTGGATTTGTTTCTTAGAAAGCTAGGAAAAGTTTTGAGGTTGCAGGATGCCAAATTTAGAGTACTAATATTGGGAAAGGAAGTATGATCAGCATTTTCAACATTCAAAATGATTCATATGTTGTTGTAAGAAAGGTCAAGTGCTTCTAAATTTCTAAGCTCCAAAAGCTTGTCTAGTTGTAGTGATCCATTCAACTTGTTAAAGGAAAGATCAAGGACAAAAAGTGAACGGAGTTGAAAGATAGACGTTGGAAAAGACCCAGATAGCTTATTGCTACTCAAAGGGTCT
This sequence comes from Lathyrus tuberosus, assembly GCA_022829125.1. Taxonomy (NCBI): domain Eukaryota; kingdom Viridiplantae; phylum Streptophyta; class Magnoliopsida; order Fabales; family Fabaceae; genus Lathyrus; species Lathyrus tuberosus. The sequence continues at coordinate 5,186,368 of JALAZF010000191.1, forward strand.
TCATTATAGAGGAAGACAAAATTTTCAATTCTCCAAATTTACTAAACTTATTGGACGAAAGTTGAATCTTCTGTAGTAACATGAGTGTAAAAAGGAATGAGGGAATTGTCCTATTGATAGAATTATCTCGCAAGTCAACGCTGACAAGATTGTGCAGTCCTTCAAAGTGATAAGTTGGAATTTCACCACTTAAAAGATTATGAGAAAGGTCTAGGTGTGTAAGGTTTTTGGCAATGTCAAATGATGGCACTCGACCTGTGAAGCTATTAAACAACAAATTTATGTATCTAAGTTCTGTATGGTTTGATAGTGAATTGGGAAGTGTTCCATTAAATTGACAATAAGAAAGATCCAATTCAGATAAGTGGCTCATGTTACCTGTGATGTGTGGAAATACCCCAGAGAAGCTTGTCTTACTTACCCTTAAAGTCCGGATAGATCTACTCAATGGAAATTCAGGAAATGAACCATGGAGATTGTAGTTGAACGATAAGGCAATAACTAACAACGTTCCAATTTGAAATATCTTTTTTGGAATTTTACCTCTCAATTCGCAAAATGCAAGACTAAGGGTGGTCAAGTTTTTAAAATTGACAAATGTTTCTGGCACTGGAGATGAAAAACTGTTCCCATCATGATTAATGAGTGATAGGTTCTCTAGTTTTGTTAGAGAAAAATCAAGTGGTCCTGATAGATCACAGTCAGACATGCTCAACTCTTGCAGCTCATGCAACGGCAACAAAGCATTGCTCCATTCCTTTCCATGAGCTTGTAATAATACACCATCTTGTAAGACAATAGCTCCTCAGTGAAGAGATATCAAGAGTAACCAACCTTGTAAGCTGAGAAATATCTATTGGAATCTGCCCCACAAAGCTAGCATAAGACAAATTCAGATATGTCAACTTGCTGAATCCTGATGGAATGAAAGAATTGAAATTGTTATAAGCCAAGTTCAGTTTCTGGAGATGTTGAAGACTAAAAAGACGGCTCGAATCGTCAATTCCACCAGAGATATATTCTCCAGTCAAGTCAAGGCCAACAACGTTTCCTTCATTGTCACAAGTTACACCACTCCAATTGCAGCAAACAATGTTTCGATTACACAACTTCAGTTTGCTTGAACTTTCGAGCTTGAACGTAAGACTGTTCTTTAACTGGAGTAACGATGATTGTTGATGCTCGTGACATTTGGCAGAGATAAGAGTGATTTGGAAACTGATATATATGAATGCTCTTGGATGGTTAATTTCCATAATCAATTCATAATCATAAATAATTCATATGTTATAATCGATATTAAAACCAATTGTCATATCCGGTTTTAATATTTTAAAACGGTTATAAATCGGTTATATCTATAATCAATTTTATAATTAGTTTTGATTTAATTTTATTTTAAAATCGATTTTTTTAATAATTTTTTTCTTTCAAAAAAAAAATAATTTTTTAAGAAAAAATATTTATGTTCAAAAATAAAAAATTGTTTTTTTTTATTTTTGGAAACAATATATATTTTTATTTAAAAAAATCATTATTTAAATATTTTGAATAAATAATTATTTACTAAAAGAAATTAAACATATTTTTTTTTCAAAAAAAATAATAATTTTATTTTCAAAAAATATTTTTTTTTCAAAAAAAATATTCCAAAAAATATATTTTTCAGAAAAAAATAAATTTTTTTCAAAAAAAATTTTTTTTTTTTTTTGAAAATAGTTTTCAAAAGTTCTTTTTTTAATAAAATAATTGATTAATTTGGTTTTTATTTTAGATATGGATGTCCAATTTATGGATATGGTTAATACCATATTAAAAATATATCCAAAATATGGATTTGGTTAAAACCATACTAATAATTAACTGCTTTTTAATAACCGAATTTGAATATAGATATGAATTATTTAAATAACCGGTTTATTTGAGCATTCCTATATATATATATATATATATATATATATATATATATATAAAAGGAAGGAAGACAATGAATGTAATGAAATTTTCATTGTTGTTTACTTTTTCTTAGTGACAATTTGTTGTTATATAAATTATGCCATAGTTTTAAATTGCGGTTGCGGATGCGGTTGCGGCTGCGGGTGTAGCGATTGCGGTCATTGCGGATGTTGCAATGCGTATTGCGGCCGTTGCAGTGTGAATTTTTATAAGGAGGTGTTTGAAATACAAAGTTGAAATACATTTAATATTAAGTTTTTTCATTACATAATAACTAAATTGAGTTTTAAGACTTTAATATTTTGATTTTAGATAGAAAATACTTGTTGAAATAATCTAATACGGTTTTTCAAACATAGTCGGAGGTGTAATTTTCAAATCACACTGCAATTGCGGTCCGATGCGGAGGTAACCGCATCCTCAATATTGCGGATGTGGATGCGATTGCGGACCGCAATTTAAAACCATGATATAGGCAATCTGCACTGTGTCTTCCAGAGTGGAACAGGTCAATAGTTTTAAAGGAAATTTCGTTGAACTGTCCGCAAGGTTGTGGCAAAATCAATTCAAACATTAGATCTTTCAAAGTAAACATTATCATAATTTTATAGTTTGACCCATAAATCTGATAGGGACTTGTGGTGTATTATAGGGTGCGACTAGACGATTTTTAATACAACGCAGAATAGAAGGCAACTAAGACAATTAATGTTGATGAACTGTTTTTGACTGCAGCACTGCTGCTGTGATCTCATTTTATCCCAATCCATACTGTTCGTTTTCTAATATTACAAGCTCCAATCAGAGTAGTTTTCTGTCAAATATGTTGTATAGTACTCAAAGTTTGCGTATTAGAAACTCCAAATCCACAAGTTAAGGGTATGAATATTCAAGCTAACCAATGTTTCAATATTGGCTATTAAAGTAAACCTTATCATTTAATTATAGCTTGACTTTGTAGCATTCTTGTTTTGTACTTTCACTCACAAAAATCAAGAAAATGGCCCTACAACATCTCTTTGTTCTTTTGTGTCCACTGCTTCTCAGAGGAAAATTCAGAGTTTGGATGAGAAATAGATAAATAAATGCATTATGAAAATTCAGAGTTTGGATGAGAAATAGATAAATAAATGCATTATAAACCCACAGAATACATGAATCAGAAATAAGGAATGCAATATCACACAAAGTAATATTATGATATTTTGAAAGACTTCCTTTTAAAAAACACATAAATATAGAACAAAACATAATAGGATTTATATAGGTGTAAAAATAATCAACTCGTCCATTTTTTTGAGTTTATTTCTATATGTGGACGGCCATAACCCAATCTAAAAAAGGCCTAAGTGCTAAGCCCAAAGAAGAAGAAGTCTATCAAACAATCAATCATATTTTTGAACTCATTCTTTTCACAAATGACTATACTCAAATTGTGAACTCATTTACTGACTTGGGCGTTGTAGTTCTAACGTTGCAGATCCATCCCCGCATAACTGTATCAAAGACTTGCACCATCACTGCATCAGAAGTCCACTACCTCAATTCATCCAAATTTTTCGTTAGCGAGCAGAACACTAAGTAATTATATTTATTAATTTATTTTTGTATTAAGTAATTTTAAGGTTTATATGTCTAATTTATTTTTTATTTATTTAATACTATGTGTCCTATTAATGTGGAGTTAGAGAGATGTTATGAGTGGGGAGAGGTTAATTATTTGTATGATATAAGTAGAGAGTGTTCAGCAGAGAGAAATTTGAGAAATAAACATGTTAAATATTTTAATTTAATTATTATTTAATTAATAATAATAATATTTAATTATTAATAATAAAAGATTAATTAATAAAATGAAGAGAAAAATTATGATGGGTAGTTACTATGTTAACATATTATTGGTAGGTGGCTGCATTTTAAAAAAATTTCAGGAGTATCTTATTGAATTTGTTAATTAAAAATTATTTAAAATATAAGAATGTGACTTAGCTAGAAGTTTTAAATGATGAAGTTAATAATAATATATTTATATTTAATTAGTTTTTGATAGGTGGCTGTATTTTTAAAAAATTTTAGGATGTGTCTTATTGCATTTGTTAATTAATAATTATTTAAAATATAAGAATGAGTTAGTTAGAAGTTTTAAATGGAGTTAATAATAAATATATTTATATTTAATTAATTAATTAAAGTAAAAAGTTTTAGCGGAAAATCTTTGATGGTGATATTATAAGATTATATAATAGTATAGATAACACTTGTCATATTTGCTGAGAATATTAATAAAGCAACATTTAAAAATATATTTATTTATTAAATTGTGGATCAAATAATTAAATTAGGAAAACTTTACACTTATTTATATGAGGATATTTTGGTAAAAAAAATATAATGTAAGGGTAGGGAAATAAATAATGGGATATGAAGTAAAATTTTTCCTTAATGACGTGATTATCACGTCGCAACTGCCTTTTTTTTTGCTACGTAGTTTTCACGCAATATTTTGACGTTGGTGGAAGGTTTTCTTGTGTTAGATATTAAATGAAGTTTTAATTTCAATTTAATGATATTTTAGTGTAACAATTTTTAAGGGACGTGAGAATAAAAATCTAAAATTTTGAGTTGTACCATCACATATTAAATTAATTTAGTGGATCATGATTCATGATAGAAAAATAGAGGCCGAGAAGATTTTAAGAGACGATAAGAAAATTTTTTAGAATGACAAATCACCACAATTATAGTTTAATTAGCTATTTGTTTTTTCTTACTTTGTTGGGTTTACACGTTCCTTAACGTGTGAGTGTTTCTCATTTAGTCAAGAGTCTTTTCCTTAAATTTTGGCAAGATATGAAGATGATTGATTACAAACATTACTGGGAAGTAACCTTGATAACAAAGGATTGAATCATTCAAATTAAACTCAATCACAGTATTGTAGCACAGAAATCAAGGGTGGAAATAGGTCAAACCAACTAATAGGGACCTACGACCTAGTTTATATTGGCTCAGGTTAGGTCAAGTTTTTTCTTAAATAAAAAAGACCTAGGCTTATTAGGACGGCCAAGTTAAAAAAAAACTTAATAAATTTATTTTTATTATATTATATTTTATAATTTGAATTAAAATACAAAAATAAAGCGTAATTATCTTGAAAAACTTATGAAAATATGTTGAAAAAACATTATAAACAATATTATATGTTATTGTCATAAGTTTTTTTCATAACTTCCTTCCAACAAATAATATCACCAAACTTATGGGAATAAGTAGACTTGAATGATATAATAAAAATAAACATTTAGTCTCATTGATATATTAATTTGTTAGTCTATTTAACATTAGTTGAATTTCTTATTTACAAATGTTCAAATGAAGTAGTCTTTTAAATAGGCTAGTAGGTCAATCAGGCCTCCGAAAAGGTCAGACCCAGACCTAAAAATAAGTCTATCATAGACTACATGCTATGCTTAAGCTTTGAATTTTTTAATAGGTCAGACTCAAACTTGACAAAGTCTAACTCGACCCAGCCTATTTTCATCCCTAAAATAAAGTTACAAAAATGACCCTACAATGTATTATGGAATAATTATGGCTTGCCCCATTAGCAAGATAACGAAGACTTCCAAGTCTTCTCTTGAGAGTTTTTTATATTTTAACTAGTACAGAAGAATCCCTTAATAATAAAACACAAATTTAAAAACCTCATTTAAACTCTTTTAATCCTTTTATTTATGAGGATTCATGGTCAAGGCTCCTCTCTTTTCTTTTTGTTTTTTTATGTGAGGTTTGTGTGCCGTGTCTCCCAATGTAATGCAATACCCTACACTAGATTACTAAAACGAAGTAAAAAATAAAATAATTTTTTAAAACTTAATAATTAAGGTTCCTAAAAGAGGATAAAAAATAATTTTTGTATATTATGAAAAATAAAAATGTGATAAATGAATAAAAATAAAATTAACTATTTAAATAAACCTAAATAAAAATCTGATTAAATTAAAATATTATTAACTAAAAAATAAAAATTAAACCGGATAAAAACGAATAATCAATCTGGTATCGAAGTGTTCGAAAAAATAAAACGAAAGTACCAAAATGACCAGCACGAAATAATCGACTTGAAAAAATACAGCGTTTTGTCAAATTTCGAAATAAATTTTTCCTGGTTAAAAGGCTCAGACTGATGAAAACGTGGCCGAAAAGTAGTAAAAAAATTAAAACGAGCACATCAGGTTAAATTTCGCGAAACATAGATTAATATAACTGACGTTTGCAAGCTCGATTTTGAAACTTTTCGTCCACCGATTTTATGCACAGTTGACTTTTAGTTAGACCGATTTGCCTGTAAATCCAACAAGTCTATTTTGGCTGACAATGTGGGCATTGTGCAAGATGAAATGCATGTCATGTTATGCAGATGATGCAGATGTTATGATAACAAGTCTATTCAAAAATTCAGAGTCAAAATTGGGGTATGACAATGACCAAAGAGGTAACAGAAGAGTTTCGACTGTCATAAGTAATCTCCACTAGCTCAGGTGTATTGAAGTGAGGAACCACAACGTTAACCTCATCATCTGGCTCCCTGTCATAAGTGATTGTGATGTCTTCTTGATCCAACAACCTTTGAAGATCCTTGCGTACAGTGAGAAACGCGCGTGGACTTGCAGAGCAAATTTCACAGGCGGCGTAATCATGTTCATGTTCAAAATAGGCATGTCTGCTTAAACTTTTATTAATTCTAACTAAGGATTTCCTGATTAATTCAACATGAAAGACTCAAAATTTTCCAGGGCAACCTTGCACCATATTCACTTGATTAGGGTCCCTATTTCTGAAAGCTTTGATAAGACCCTTATACATCATGTCTTGAAGATTTTTTTCCACAACACGGCATCCACGGGAATTTCTAGAACAAATCCTACAAGAAGCATAGTCACGTGGTGATAAATAATCATGTCTGCTCAATTGGCATGCATCTTTACTAGATCCCTATCCATCAAACGTATATAAAAATATGAAAGTCACCAGGGCAACCATATACCATATTCACAGATGCTGCCCCATGCTGGGGCAACAGATTGGCTTGAACATTTGGGTTAATATTTGTAATACCCCGTATTTTATAAACGCTCTGGATAATATTAGTTGAGACCAGTTGGGATCCAGTGTGCTCTGAGTATTTTATCTAATAAGATAATTAGAGCAACTGATGAACTCAGAGCTTAACAGATTAATATTACCTAACTCTTAGGTTTTATTAATTGGTGCACTTGAGATACTTTGGACATTTAGTAGTGTTACTAACAAATGATATTTTTCTATATCATTTATTTTTCTCTCATTTCCAAAGTTAGAAACATTTGGAGCAAGAGAAAGTGAAGAGAAGGAAAAGGAAAGGAAATAAGAGAAAATTTCCCAAGAGCTTAAGAACAAGAATCATCATCTCATCTTCATCAATTTATCTCATCTTTTTCATCATCATCTTCTAATCCAGGTGGGTTCTAGATAGAGACTTTAGTGTAGGAATTCTAAGGGTTCTAGAGTTAGGTTAGATTTTGAGAAAAATGAGTAATTTTACTAAATCAAAGAATCTAACGGTCGAAATGTGTTATAAATTGAGTAGTATGATCAATGCATGTATGGAATCATCTGTTAATACTTGTTTGCGTGTTGGGTTATGGTTTGGATGAGATTTTTGACCCTAAGGACCTACTGTACGTTGCTGAGAAATTATGGGTTTTTGCGTGTTCGCTAAGCGAACCACAGCGAAGGGCCTAGCGAATGAGTTTCGAGGGTTCGCCTAGCGAACCCCAAAGCGAAGGGAAGGCGAAGGTTCGCCTGGTTATTCGCGAAGCAAATTTTGTGCCCTTTTGGCTCTGACTTGGTTCGCTAGAGGCTCGCGAGGCGAAGACGAAAGCGAATGTTCGCTTGGGGATTCGCCTAGCGAGCATGACAGATTTTCCGTTTTTGTTTCCTCTATAACTTTTGCACCGTGTTTCCGATTTGAGCGTTCTTTATATCGAGGTGAAGCTATGAAAGAGTTTTATTCTATGGAAAGTGAAATTATGACTTATGGGATGGAATTTTCTCGATTGTGGTAATTAATCGAAATTATGTGGTTTATGTAAAGCGGAACTTTTGAAAATCTAAAAGCTTCAAGTGGTGAGTTGTGAGGAACCTTAGTACAATAGAATGACTTAGAGAATTGGGTGGCAATGCTTACATCGACACTAGAAGAGTGTCCTTGTTAAGTAGTTGTTAGTGGAGGACCGTAATTCCTCCGGTTTTGTAGTTATCCCTTAATAAATACCGTGACCCGTGTTGAAGAGCCCCTTGTCCAGGATGGCCGGGGAGAAGTATTTATTAAGTAAGTAATCGTGACCCGTGTTGAAGTGCTCCTTGTGTGGGCTGGTCGGGGAGAAGTTACTTAGTGAAGAGTAACCGTGACTCGTGCTTAATCTCCTTGTCTGGGATGGCTGGGGAAAGTTACTTAGGGGATGGTTCCATGACCCGTGTTGTAGTGCCTTGTATAGGCTGGCCGAGGAGAAGTACCATTTATAGATAACCGTGACCCGTGTTGAAGTGCTCCGTGTCTGGGCTGGCCGGGGAGAAGTTATCTACGTTAGGGATTCCGTGACCCGTGTTGTAGTGCTCCTGGTGTGGGCTGGCCAGGGAGAAATTTTCTTAACTAGTTGTTCTTTTGTGTGCACTGTGCGATGGTTTCTCTAGTCAGAAATGCGTGAACTCAAGGTCTAGTTCCTTTCCCCCGACTTGAGTTAGGTTTTGGTTAGAACCTTGTAAAGCCGAGAGAATCCATAAGATAGAGAAATCACTGAGATTTGATGTATCTCACCCCACTATTGTTGAATATTTCAGGTACTTCAGGTTCTGCGAAGGGTAAGGATAAGACCGTGTGATTTTCCTTACTTGTCTGATGGCGTAGCTTCCGTTGGGGAGTTTTTGAGATCATTGTCGATCTAGTTCTTATTGTTTATCTTTGGAGCATCTTGTATATATATTTATGTCATAGTTTTTGTATTAGGCTTTTTGGGCATGTATATGTATAATGTGTGTACTAGGGACTTATTGGTATTTCAGTACCAAACGTGGTTTTCATGTATAATATATGCTTTGATGTATGTATTTATATATGGGCGTTACAGTTGGTATCAGAGCAGGTCGTATCCTCGACCTATCCATGAAATAGTATAAGTATTTTCTTTCCGTTTCATATGCGTTGTGTCGCCATTGGTCTTAAGTGTTATATTTATGGTATTGAGCCTGATCAACTTAATCCTATCTGTATGACCTTTTGGAACATGGCTGACGGATGTAGAAGCAATAGTGGTAGACACAGAACTACTCCAGATGGGACGAATCCGCCAGGCGGCGATGGGAATGCTCCTTTGTATCAGTTTATGCAACAGATGCAGCAGCAACAAAACCAGTTTATGCAACAAATGGTACAACAATTGAATGGAGGTTTGCAGCCTCAGGTGGTTGTCCCAGAATCTGTAGGTGGGACTTTTTGGGATTTCTTCCGCATGAATCCTCCGGAATTTTATGGCGGATTAGATCCTGTAAAGGCTCACGAGTGGACATCGGGTATGGAAAGGATTTTCTTGATAGTGCGCTGTAGTGAAGAGAATAAGGTGGTTTTTGCTTCGCATTCGTTGAAGGGTCCTGCCATGAGGTGGTGGGAGAATGCGTTGGCTCTTATGACTATTCAGGGTGTACCCAAGGTCTGGGAACAATTCAAGGCAATTTTCATGGAGAAATATTTTCCTAGTTCCTTGAGGACTCAGAAAGAGTTTGAATTTCAACAGTTAAGACAGGGAGGTATGACTGTGGCCAGTTATGCTGAAAAGTTTGAGGACATGGCTGCTTATTCTAGGAAGGCTATGTATGCTCCAGATGAGAGGTGGAAAATAGATCAGTTTCTTTTTGGACTAAAAGCGGAGATCTCGCATAGTGTGTCTTAGAGAGAGTTTACCACTTATGCTGAAGCTCTAAGACAATGCTATGTGGCGGAGCATAGTTTGAAGAAAGTGCAAGCTGAAGGTGTTGCAAGTAGGGTGAATCAGGGTGATCGTGGAAGAGCGAGTCAACAATTTGGTCCTAGACCACTGGCTTTCAAGGGAATGCAGGTTGCTAGACCTAATGATATTCCTTTATGTAGGGTGTGCAACAAACGTCATTTTGGAAAGTGTGTCGATGGGAGTGTTAGGTGTTATAATTGTGATGGTTTGGGTCATGTGGCTAGAGATTGTACTCAGAACAGAAACCAAGTGCGAGGAAGGAATACAGGAAGGGTTTATACCTTGGATGCAAGGAAGACGAAAAGTGACAACTCTTTGATTGCGGGTATGTGTTTCGTAAATGGGCATCCTTGTTTTGTTTTATTTGATTGTGGGGCAACACATTCTTTTGTGTTAATGCGATGTGTGAAGAGACTTGGGTTGCAAGCTATTCCTTTGTCTCCTCCTATGGTGGTCACTACCGCCATGGATGAAATGGTTGAGACACCGTTGATGTGTGAAAACTGTGTTTTGTCTGTGAATGGTAGAGTTTTTCAGATTGACCTTATCTGTTTACCGCTTAAGAAAGTAGATGTCGTTTTGGGGATGGATTGGCTTTCTGCTAATTCGGTGTTTATTGGGTGTGAGAAAAAGGTAATCATCATTCCATCTGCCGAGGCTACCTCGAAGGATGTGTTAACAACGATTTTAGAAGGTACGGTGGGAATGATAAATTTCTTGTTTGAGAAGGAGAAATCTGTCTTACTGGTTCTTACTAAGGAGGGGAGTAGTGACCAGCAAGTGCTGAGTATTCCTATAATTTGTGAGTTTCCCAAATTTTTTCCTGAGGATGTTACTTCTCTTCCTCCGGAGAGAGAAGTTGAGTTCTCTATTGACCTGGTACCGGGAACGGCTCCTATATCCGTTTCTCCTTATCGGATGGCACCGCTTGAATTAAGAAAATTAAAGGACCAATTGGAGGATTTGATGGCTAAACATTTTGTTAGACCTAGCGTTTCACCAAGGGGAGCTCCAGTGTTATTGGTAAAGAAGAAAGATGGTGGAATGCGTCTGTGCATTGATTACCGTAAGTTGAATAAAGTCACCATTAAGAACAAGTACCCCTTACCCAGGATAGACGACCTGTTAGATCAATTGAAAGGAGCCTGTGTGTTCTCGAAGATTGATTTACGGTCGGGTTATCATCAGATCCGAGTGAAGAGTTTCGATATGCCTAAGACTGCATTTAGAACCCGTTACAGCTATTACGAGTTCTTAGTGATGCCTTTCGGTGTGACTACTGCTCCAGCTATTTTTATGGATTACATGAACCATATATTTCAAGCTTACTTGAACCAATTTGTCATAATCTTTATTGACGACATTCTTGTTTATTCTAGTACTCCACAAGAGCACGGAGAACATCTGAGAATTGTCTTATCGGTATTGCTAGAGAAGCAACTTTTTGCTAAGTTAAGCAAGTGTGAGTTTTGGATGTCGGAAGTTAATTTTCTTGGACATGATATATCTCAAGGTGGTGTGGCAGTAGATCCGTCAAAGGTATAAGTAGTCATAAATTGGGAGAGACCGAGGAATGCTTCAGAAGTTAGGAGTTTCTTGGGATTTACAGGTTACTATAGAAGGTTCATTAAAAGTTTTTCTCAGTTGGCCTTACCAATTACAAAACTTACTCGAAAAGATTTTGCTTATGAGTGGGATTCGGGTTGTGAACAAAGTTTTATGAAATTGAAGGAAAGTTTGACGACTGCTCCAGTATTAATTATTCCTGATCCTAACAACTCTTACGAAGTATTTTGCGATGCTTCTAAGATGGGATTGGGAGGTGTTCTGATGCAAGGCGGTCAAGTGGTAGCTTATGCTTCTCGACAATTGAAAGTTCATGAGAAGAATTATCCAACTCAAGATTTGGAACTAGCAGCAGTTGTGTTTGTACTGAAGGTGTGGCGCCATTATCTGTATGGATTGCGTTTTGAAATGTTCAGTGATCATAAAAGTTTGAAGTATTTATTTGATCAAAAGGAGCTGAATATGCGACAAAGAAGGTGGATGGAGTACTTAAAGGATTATGACTTAGAATTAAAATATCATCCAGGAAAAGCAAATAAAGTAGCTGATGCATTAAGTCAGAAAATGGTTCATAGTGCCGAATTGATGATTTTGGAGTATGCTTTGTTGGAAAAGTTTAGAGATCTTAATCTTCAATTTGTGTGGACTCCGAATGGTGTAATTATGGGAAATTTGAATGTCAAATCTACTCTAAGAGTTGAGATTCAACAAGAACAAGTTTTAGAGGAAAATTTTCAAGAGATGTTACTTCAACCAGGTTTTTCACGAGCAGCGGATGGGATTGTCCTGTTTAACCAAAGGATTTGTGTTCCAAATGACGATGTATTAAAAAGAAAGATTTTAGATGAAGCACATAAAGGTACTTTTACGATACATCCAGGTTCTTCGAAGATGTATCACGACTTAAAGAAGGATTTTTGGTGGCCAGGAATGAAAAAGGATATTGCGGTATATGTGTCTGAATGTGCAGTGTGCCAACAGGTGAAGATTGAACACCAAAGACCGAGCGGCCTATTGCAACCTTTAGAGATTCCAGTTTGGAAGTGGGATAGTATTTCTATGGATTTTGCAGTAGGTTTACCCTGTACGCAAGGTGGTTATGATTCTATATGGGTGATTGTAGATCGACTAACGAAATCTGCGCTTTTCTTAGCCTTGAAAACTACTTTCAAGGCAAGTCATCTTGCAAGGTTGTTTATTGTGGAAATTGTGAGATTGCATGGTGTTCCCTCTAACATTGTGTCCGATAGAGATCCAAAATTTACTTCAAGGTTTTGGAAAGTTTTCCAACAAACTATGGGTTCGAGGTTGCGTTTGAGCACGTCGAATCATCCTCAGATGGATGGTCAGACTGAGCGAACAATACAAACGATGGAAGATATGTTGAAGGCTTGTGTGCTAGAAAGTAAAGGAAATTGGAAAGAACTTCTACCGTTGATTGAGTTTTCTTATAACAATAGTTACCATGCGAGCATTGGTATGGCTCCTTATGAATCGTTATATAGGAGAAAATGTAGAACACCTTTGTGTTGGGCGGAAGTTGGTGAAGATAGAATTTTGGGACCGGAAATTATTCAAGAGACTACGGAAAAGATTCGAATGATCCGTGAGAAAGTTAAACAAGCATAAGATCGTCAAAAGAGTTATGCGGACAACCGTAGGAGACCTTTAGAATTTGAGGAAGGAGACCATGTGTTTCTGAAAGTTACCCCGAGATTGAGATTGAAAGGACCTTTTAAGTCACGCAAGTTAAGTTCGAGATATGTGGGACTGTATCAGATCTTGGAAAGGATTGGTGAAGTCGCTTACAGATTAGCCTTACCACCTTCTCTGTCAGAGATGCGTGACGTCTTTCATGTATCTCAGCTCCGAAAGTATATTCCTGATCCTCTTTAGCCAAATCTACCGAAATCAGTGGAAATAGAAGCAGACTTGACTTTTGAACCTCAACCGAGTCGTATTGTGGGAAGAGAAACAAAGGTATTAAGGAACAAAGACATATCTCTTGTTAAGGTGCAATGGGATGTACCGCATACGGGTGATGCTACTTGGGAACTAGAATCGGAGATGCGGGATGCTTACCCTCATATGTTCAGGTAATCTTTTAAATTCGAGAATGAATTTCTATTTAAGGAGGGGAGGATGTAATACCCCGTATTTTATAAACGCTCTGGATAATATTAGTTGAGACCAATTGGGATCCAATGTGCTCTGAGTATTTTATCTGATAAGATAATTAGAACAACTGATGAACTCAGAGCTGATCAGATTAATATTATCTAACTCTAAGGTTTTATTAATTGGTGCACTTGAGATAATTTGGACATTTAGTAGTGTTACTAACAAATGATCTTTTTCTATATCATTTCTTTTTCTCTCATTTCCAAAGTTAGAAACATTTGGAGAAAGAGAAAGTGAAGAGAAGGAAAAGGAAAGGAAAGAAGAGAAAATTTCCCAAGAGCTTAAGAACAAGAATCATCATCTCATCTTCATCAATTCATCTCCACTTTTTCATCATCATCTTCTAATCCAGGTGGGTTCTAGATAGAGACTTTAGTGTAGGAATTCTAAGGGTTCTAGAGTTAGGTTAGATTTTGAGAAAAATGATTTTACAAAATCAAAGAATCTAACAGTTGAAATGTGTTATAAATTTAGTAGTATGATCAATGCATGTATGGAATCATCTGTTAATACTTGTTTGTGTGTTGGGTTATGGTTTGGATGAGATTTTTGGCCCTAAGGACCTACTGTACGTTGCTGAGAAATTCTGGGTTTTCGCGTGTTCGCTAAGCGAACCATAGCGAAGGGCCTAGCGAATGAGTTTCGAGGGTTCGCCTAGCGAACCCCAAAGCGAAGGGAAGGCGAAGGTTCGACTGGTTATTCTTGAAGCGAATTTTGTGCCCTTTTGGCTCTGACTTGGTTCGCTAGAGGTTCCCGAGGCGAAGACGAAAGCAAAAGTTTGCTGGGGGATTCGCCTAGCGAGCATGACAGATTTTCCGTTTTTGTTTCCTCTATAACTTTTGAACCGTGTTTTCGATTTAAGCGTTCTTTATATCGAGGTGAAGCTATGAAAGAGTTCTATGCAATGGAAAGTGAAATTATGACTTATGGGATGTAATTTTCTCAATTGTGGTAATTAATCGGAATTATGTGGTTTATGTAAAGCGGAACTTTTGAAAATCTAAAAGCTTCAAGAGGTGAGTTGTGAGGAACCTTAGTACAATAGAATGACTTAGAGAATTGGGTGGCAATGCTTAGATCGACACTAGAAGAGTGTCCTTGTTAAGTAGTTATTAGTGGAGGACCGTAATTCCTCCGATTTTGTAGTTATCCCTTAATAAATACCGTGACCCGTGTTGAAGAGCACCTTGTGCGGGATGGTCGGGGAGAAGTATTTATTAAGTAAGTAACCATGACCCATGTTGAAGTGCTCCTTGTGTGGGCTGGCCGGGGAGAAGTTACTTAGTGGTTAGTAACCGTGACCCGTGCTTAATCTCCTTGTGTGGGATGGACGGGGAAAGTTACTTAGGGGATGGTACCGCAACCCGTGTTGTAGTGCCTTATATAGGCTGGCCAGGGAGAAGTACCATTTGTAGATAACCGTGACCCGTGTTGAAGTGCTCCGTGTGTGGGCTGGCCGGGGAGAAGTTATCTACGTTAGGGATTCCGTGACCCGTGTTGTAGTGCTCCTGGTGTGGGCTGGCCGGGGAGAAGTTTCCTTAACTAGTTGTTGTTTTGTGTGTGTTGTGCGATGGTTTCTCTAGTCAGAAATTCGTGAACTCAAGGTCTAGTTCCTTTCCCCCGACTTGAGTTAGGTTTTGGTTAGAACCTTGTAAAGCCGAGAGAATCCATAAGATAGATAACTCACTGAGATTTGATGTATCTCAACCTACTATTTTTGAATATTTCAGGTACTTCAGGTTCCGCGAAGGGTAAGGATAAGGCCGTGTGATTATCCTTACTTGTCTGATGGCGTAGCTTCCGTTGTGGAGTTTTTGAGATCATTGTCGATCTAGTTCTTAGTGTTTATCTTTGGAGCATCTTGTATATATATTTATGCCATAGTTTTTGTATTATGCTTTTTGGGCATGTATATGTATAATGTGTTTACTACGGACTTATTAGTATTTCAGTACCAAACGTAGTTTTCATGTATAATATATGCTTTGATGTATGTATTTATATATGGGCGTTACAATATCCTTAAAAGATAAAATTCCACATTTAATCAAACTTTGGACATCAGACTTCAAGCCATAGCAATTTTCTATGCTATGTTTGGGTGCTCCCTGGTGGTATGCATAGAACTGATCGGCTTTATACCATTAAGGGATATCCTTCAGGACAGCAGGAGGAGACTTAGTCTTTATGTGATTCTTCTCTAACAAAGCTAGAAATAATTCTATATAAGACATGGGAATTGGATCAAACAGTGGCTTTCTCTGGACACAATTCTGATTGTTGTATTGTGGACGAGCCTGTTGTAACACCCTTCTACCCCACATATAATACGCGGTAAAATAATCATTTAAAATCAGAGTACAACATAGAAAGGCGTCACATTTTCGTCTTAAAACATCTTGATAACAATCCTGTTTCGTAATATGGATTTTTCAACAATTTAGGAATAACTTCATTTCAATCAAATCAAACTTCAAAACATCTTAATGAAAACGATAATAGCATCTGTTAAACCAAGTAAAATAGAACTCAGAGGTTCACAATGTTCCCGACCCGATGTTACATTATCAGAGCAAGACACACCCTCTACTCAACTGAAAAGAAAACTGACTCCAAAGCTAACTCTCCATGCACCGCAAACTAATCTTGGTTATCTGCACGTTACCCACGTAGAGGAAACATTCAAACAGGCAGGGTGAGTAATCATAATTCAATATAAATCATATAAAGAAAAGACATTAACAGGGCAACAATTGTTTTTATCAAATACTACAGTGACTCACCCAAAACATCATATAAAACATCACATAACCAATATCACTCATATGCAATCATGCAATGCCACCAAGAATGAAATGCAACATCATAAAAATGCATGTGGTACCAAATCATCATAATAATGGACACTAGGCCATCAACCCTCCACAAGGGAGCACGTCACAAAATACTCCAATCCGCACAATGGGATTGAAGCCACCAAAATAACGGACCGAAGTCCCATCATAGAATGCCATGAATGCATGATGCAACAATGTCGTCATAATCATCATTAAAATCATCGTTTGCATCAACATTCATATCAATATTCCTCGTACTCATCAATACAACATCTATTCAATCAATCACATAATTCATACTAGCTACAAGTTCTCACGCATCCTACTTCTGTCATCATTTTCATCACTAAATAATCATCATATAACACGTCAACACATAGCAGCAATTTACAGCAACATCACAACATTAATATAATATAAAACAGATATTTTCCATGAATTTTAAGTCAATAAAATAATATATTTTAGTGCCAGGTCGCGCTAAGCGAGCCACGCCCGCGCTAAGCGCGCAGCTCTCTGCCTCGAAGAGGCGAAATTTCTCTAGACCGCACTAAGCGTGCTAGACCACACTAAGCGCCCTCTGCGATTTTGGCAGAAAAACCCTGCGATAACAACACTTCTCCATCTACGATTCAACACCCCTAAACCAGATTTTATCCTTAAATTACCACAGATTATGTTATTATAACCTATAACTATCACATATACGTAAATAACAACAATCATCACATAGCAAATCATCAAAATCCATCATCTCTAACCTCTAATTCCTAGGTTTTCCCCCAAAACCCCAATTACCCACCAATACCTAATCTTTATATCAAAATATTGCAAACTGATACTCCCCATACCTTAGAGTCTTGATTCTTTCGATCTTCTCTTGAAGTTTCACCAGAAATTCCTCTATGCCCTAGCCTCCTCCACTCTTCTTGTGTTCTTTAGAGCACTCTTTTCTTTCTTTCAACCAAAATAACACGAATAATGAAAACTCCCCTCACTATTCCTTGTTTTAACTCAAAATACCCCTAAATGTGCTTTTCCCATCTTACCCTCACATATCCCTCACCAATGACCATCATACCCTCAAGGCTTCTAACAATCTTATTTTAAATAATAATAATAATTTGAATAATGTGATACAATTATTCTTACCATCAATATTATTAATATACTTCCACCACAATGCTCATGAAACACAACAACATGTCATCAAATTACCTTATATTCACAAATAATTAATAATTAACTAAATATGGATTTAGGGCGTTACAACTCTCCCTTACTTAAGGATTTTTCATCCTTGAAAATTTACCTGAAGCAAATAGAGTCGAATATGACTCCTTCATCTGATCCTCGCGCTCCCAAGTCTAACTTTCACCAGCTGGTCCTCCCCATAAAACTTTCACCAAAGCAATCTCTTTACCTCGCAGTTGTTTCATTTCTCGACCATCGACACGCACAGGCAATGCTTCCACAGTCAGATTATCCCTCACTTGTACATCATCCATCTGAATCACATGCGCCGGATCCGGAATGTACTTCCTCAATTGATACACATGGAACACGTCATGCAAATTCCTAAGTGACGATGATAAAGTAATTCAATATGCTACCTCTCCTATCCTCTGCAATATCTGATATGGACCCAAAAAACATGGAGTGAGCTTCCTAGACTTCAAAGCTCGACCCGTACCAGTCACTGGCATCACTCTCAAAAACACGTGATCTCCGTCTTGGAATTTAATTGCTTTCCTCCTCCTATCATGGTAGGTCTTCTGATGACTCTGTGAAGCTTTCATCCTCTCTTGGATCTTCCTAATCTTCTCAGTCGTCTCTTGCACAATTTCAGGTCCAAGTACAACACTCTCGCCCGACTTATACCAACACTACGGAGTCCTACACCTTCTCCCATACAAAGCTTCATAAGGCGCCATTCCAATACTAGCATGAAAACTATTATTGTACGTGAACTCAATCAACGGCAAATGGCTACCCACGATCCTCCATGATCCAACACATAAGCCCTCAGTAAATCTTCTAAAGATTGGATAGTCCTTTTTGTCTGACCATCTGTCTGCGGATGATAGGCAGAACTCATCCTCAACTTAGTACCCAAAGCATCTTGCAAACTCTCCCAAAACCTCGATGTAAACCTCGGATCTCTATCCGACACAATACTCGACGGTACCCCATGTAACTTCACAATTTCATCGATGTACAACTCCGCTAACTTCTGCATGGAATGATTAATCTTCATCGATAAGAAATAAGCCGACTTTGTTAATCTATCTACAATCACCCATACCGAATCATTCCCTTTTGCAGTCTTCGGTAATCCTGTCACAAAATCCATGGAAATATTATCCCATTTCCATTCAGGAACATTCAACGGTTGCATCATACCTGAAGGCTTCTGATGTTCAATCTTTGACTTCTGACAAGTCAAACATGCATACATAAATTCGGCAATGTCTCTCTTCATACCTGGCCACCAAAACAACTTATGCAGATCCTGATACATCTTCGTAACACCGGGATGAATACTCAGTCTACTTCGATGTCCTTCTTCTTGAATACTCTTCTTGATTTCTGGATCATCTGGAACACATACTCTATCTCGAAACTTCATCACACCATTCTCATCAATCCGGAAGTCACCTTCGTTACCTTGGTTAATCAAAGTCAATTGGTCAACCAACTTTAAATCAGATTGTTGTCCCACTCTACTTTCTTCTAGAATACTACTAGTCAACCTCAACATTCCCAACTTCACACTGTCAGGAGTCGCTTCACATACCAAACTCAAATCTCTGAATTGCTCAATTAGTTCCAACTCTTTCACCATAAGCATCGACATATACAATGACTTTCTGCTCAACGCATCGGCCACTACATTTGCTTTGCCCGGATGATAACTCAAATCAAAATCGAAATCCTTCAACAACTCTAACCACCTTCTCTGCCTCATATTCAATTCCTTTTGATTAAATAAGTACTTCAGACTTTTATGATCGCTGAATACCTCAAATTTAGAGCCAAATAGATAATGTCTCCAAATCTTCAACATAAACACCACCGCGGCTAATTCCAAGTCATGTGTAGGATAATTCCTCTCATGAACTCGCAATTGTCTCGAAGCATAGGCAACAACTTTTCCATTTTGCATCAATACTCCACCAAGACCCATCTTCGATGCATCACAATACACTACAAAAGATTTACTCGGATTAGGCAAAATCAACACTGGAGCAGTAGTCAATCTCTTCTTCAATTCTACAAA
Organism: Lathyrus tuberosus; assembly: GCA_022829125.1. Lineage (NCBI taxonomy): Eukaryota > Viridiplantae > Streptophyta > Magnoliopsida > Fabales > Fabaceae > Lathyrus > Lathyrus tuberosus. The sequence continues at coordinate 5,206,233 of JALAZF010000191.1, forward strand.
ACTTTCTTCACAAGCTACATCCCACACAAAAGTTTGACCCTTTCGAGTCAACTAAGTCAACGATAATGCCAACTTAGAAAAGTCATCAATAAACTTGTGGTAATAACCCGCTAAACCCAGAAAACTTTGTATCTCAGTAGCAGACTTCGGAGTCTCCCACTGTAATACAACATCAATCTTAGAAGGATCAACGGCAACACGACCACTAGAAATCACATGGCCAAGGAAGCTCACTTCCTTCAACCAGAACTGACACTTCGACAGCTTTGCATACAACTTCTTCTCTTTCAACACTTGCAACACAGTCCTCAAATCCTCGGCATGTTCTTCTTCAGATCTGGAATATATCAAGATGTCATCGATAAACACCACCACAAACTTATTCAAATACTCATGAAAAATCCGATTCATGTACTCCATGAACACACCAGGTGCATTAGATACACCAAACGGCATCACAGTGTATTCGTAGTGTCCATACCTCGTCCTGAAATCCGTCTTCGGAATATCATCAGGCTTAACGCGAATCTGATGATAACCTGACCTCAAATTAATCTTGCTGAACACCCAGGCACCTACTAGCTGATCCATCAAATCGTTGATTCTCAGTAGCGGATACTTATTCTTGATAGTCACTTTATTCAGCTGCCGATAATCAACACACAACCGCATACTTCCATCTTTCTTCTTCACTAACAACACAGGAGCACCCCCACGGAGAAACACTTGGTCGAACAAACCTCTTCTCGAGCAACTCTTCCAACTGTTTCTTCAATTCACTTAGCTCAGAAGCTGACATTTGATAAGGAGCCATCAACACTGGACTCGTATCTGGTATTAAGTCCACTGCAAACTCTACCTCACGCTCTGGAGGCAAATCACTGATGTCATCTGGAAACACATCTGGAAATTTACAGACAACAGGCAACTCCACACTCGCAGCTTCACGATCAATTTGCAACGATGCTGAAATTCTGGTACCAGATATGTGATGTTAAGTGTGATGTCACAACATTAATATCTGCAGTATGAACAAGACAATAAAAGCACAGAATTGCACACAAGGATTGTTCACCTAGTTCGGTTCAACAACCTACATCTGGGGGCATACCAAGTCAGGAAGGAAGTTCATTATTAGCAGTATCAAATTACAGACTCAACAAACCAGTTGACAATCTACCTAATTTAATCACTACCCAATGACCATTCTATCTAAGTTCTCCCTAGATAAGAGATTCCATCTCACTCCCAATCATCGCAATGATGTCTAGCAGTCAACATCTCTGCTACTGCATCAACAGCTTGATTACCAACAACTTTTCAACCACAGAAAAGTAGAAGACACACTTCCATGACACACCTTGGAGTTGCTTCAAAGCTTCCTCCAAGAACAATACAATACTCATTATCTACAGGTTTCTGAGTAAGAACACAGTGACCATCTCACAACCTGAGTGGTTCACTTAGACTAAGCCCTAATATCTACATCTTGGACCCGTACCTATTCTAGATTACAAGCATTCTATTTATAACCTTTTCCCAACTGGATTTGGACCTTCAAATAACAACAAATCTTCTGCTACAAATCTGCAAAAGATTCTTCTACAAAATAGATCTTCAATTAAATCTTCAATCAGCTCTTCATAATTAACTCTAATTATTCTTCATATCTTTTTGCATTAAATTAGCAACAAACTAATCTTCTTTATAACTGATTGCAACAGAATATATCTACCCCATGATATTTGCCTGCAATCTCTGATTCTCTTCAGCAGAATATCTCAGTAAAACCAGAACCACGTGCAGCCCTAATACATTATCTCAGACTGATGTTCACAACTGATGTCACGACATCGGGTTTAACATCAGCACACAACTGCAGCCCTTACACCTTTAACACACCAGAATGTTAAATAAACATAACAATAATGTTAGAAGCTCATGTTGAAACATCAACCATGACATTAACATTGTTTTACCAAAATTTCAGTCAATCACAAGAACTAACAATCTCCCCCTTTGGCTAATTTTGGCTAAAACAAATATATAAACATTATAACTCAAATTACAGCAGCAATTACAACCCTATACTACTGTTAGAAGTCGTGTCAGTAGTCATCAGTAGCTACTGTGTACAACAACCATGGAGAATGATCTTCTTGGCTAATTTTGAATGATGTTAGGACATCATGTTGGACATAACATCACCACAGCACAGCAACTTCAAGCAGCACATTAGGACCTAAGAAGTAGACAGTCCTGATGTCATTTGGTGCACATGAGGAAGAAGATATCTGACACTCCCCCTCAACACAACACATTTCTTTTTCCTTCCAGGACAGACCCAGAATAAATGTAGAAGACTCCTCCAGAAAAGAAATGTTTGTCTATACATAAAAGACCAATGGTGGCATAAGAGAATTCTGCACACCTTCATTGATCAGACACTGGGTTTAATATGTGGCATAAGATGAAACTTAAGAAGTGCCATTCTGCCAACCCAGGTAACTCAGAACACAAGTCACAACTGTGTTCATAACTCAGGACACAAGTCACAAAGACTCACCACCAACTTAAGGATAGGACATCCTCTTCGACACCTCTGAACCACATTTGGAACTGCAGACTCCAGACAAGTATCTGCGCAAACCATTTAGAAAACCCTTTCCTTTCTCCCCCTTTTTAGCCACAAATTGGCAAAGAAAGCCCTCACAGAACCAGATCCAAGTAGTGCTCACCCAAAAACGAACAAACGCCATAAGACTTATGAAACAAGAACACTCACTGGCTGAAGGAGCAAAGAATAACCTCTATAAATAGCTGACCAGTTACTTTGGAATTAACGAGCCTTGAATAGTCAAAGTTCTTGGTCATAGAAACGCTATTTTAGGAACTAAAAACTCCATCTAAATTCAATGTCTACCGTCCAAAACAGTCTTGACCGCCTTTATTGCCTCTAACTGATACTTACCATAAATTGTGCCAAAACAGTTCCATGCATAGTCGAAGACACGTGTTTCACCTTATCCTTACACCACCGTCCAAAATAAATCCTTGTTTGGCTCAAGAAAAACATGTCCTGTACCATGTTCTGACATCTTATCACACAATGTCTGCTTGCTCACAACATTATCAATCCAAGACTTCCACAGAAGATTATACATTCCAATAAAATTGTCTTCAGACTTCTCCTCACATGGCTAGACCCAATTGTCCTAACATCTAATACCAACCAACAGCCTAATGTCATAACATGTTATCTGACATTATATCCTCATAAGAGGCAACCAGTCTCCACAAGCTTGATCATCATGCAAGCTTCATAATCTATGCACCTTTGCATCAAGATCCATAGGCACGTACTCCCCCTGACATGGTTAACTAATGCTCTAGATGAAGATGAACATTTGAGCACCCTTGCTGAGCACCTGTATGCAGTCATTCCTTATCATACTCTTCATCTTCAGACTTCCAATCAATCAATACCTGATCTACTTCAATCTTCTCTACATTCTCCATCCAAGGCAGACCTTCTACTTCATCATTCTCCCGTATGACTATGTAGACGTTCCTTAGACACAATGTGTGCACCAAACTCCTGAACCAGAGCATAATCATCCTTCACCAAGGATATCCACCCAGATAATGTCCCAACACAAGTTAGAACATTTGCCACTCACCAAGATATCATCACCATGATTCTTGATATGCTCAACCAACTGGACTTACTATTGCATAGTAATCCAAAGAACTAGAGAAGTAACCTCTCATCCACCTTCAAGAAGAATAATCTTCTTGAGTCTTCAACTCATCACCCTTCTTCCCAAGAGTAACTAGTTCCAAGACAATCCTCAATAATAACCAGCTGCCACACTCTGATCATCTTGATTCTTCGAATTCACTTCTGAGATCAACCAAATGCCACAGTTTGATCACCTCACGCATGAATCCTCATATGAAAACAGTCAAATGCCACATTTTGACCTTTTTCACGTTCGTCAGAACTCTCATAAAGATATCTTGATCCACCAAGGAAACCAGATCTTAAAGTTACAAGTTCCACTTGCCCAAAAGCAGACACACTTAGACTCCCTAAGCCATGGTCATGTAACATCTTCTCAAACCCCGGCTCCCGCAAACTGTATGAGATAGATCTTTTTGAAGTGTCCATAACTTCCATTACTGTAGATCACCTATATCTTAAGTTGATGTACCATATCACCAACTGATACTTCTGATGTTAAGCTAGATGTCAAAACATTTTGATATCCAACTGTCGAATTCAGCTCTTCCTTCTGCCACTTAGAAGAACCTTCTCCCTTTGCAGAAACAGATTTCCATGCTCTCATAGACTTGATTCAACAATCAAGTTTGAGTAGACAACCTCCATCCTGCTCAGAAACTCCAAAGACTTCAAACCTACCACATCTGAATCTTCAGAAAAAAAGTAGTCCAAAACTACCCCATAACTATACCAAATAATGCCACTTCTAAACACAATCTTATTGTTATGATTGCTTCACAGAGTTCTCACACACCACGAAGAGAAATAAATAGCCACATAAAGAAAAGTATATTCTTGACACTTCAACAGTCCTCCACTTTACATCAGACATATACATAGTTTCCCGTCAATGTATTTTGTCATTATTTGAATGCACAACCTTATCAACAGCAGACACATACTTAACTCCTGTCAAGGTAACCTTCTCACACAACCGGCATCTTCTGATTCATCTTCAAGTCATCATGACAATCACTTATACCATAAAAGCCTTACAGGTTAGGTCAGTGTCTTGATCTTTTACTCCACCCTGAGCAAAGAACTGAAATGATGTTTCAACATCAGTTCTGACATTAGTCTAAATCACATTCAACATCTCCTATGGACTTGGAGACTACAATCATATTGATCCACACATATCTCTTGTAGGGTACACATGAGAACATATCACCAACTTGCATAACACACTCTTCCAGAAGCTTCTTCTTATAAGCACAAGGTTCAGATCTCTTGTCCTTCTGCATACCATAGACAATCTGCTACTTTGAATCTTGATAGATCTCATGCAAGCACCAATTGACCACTGGATGATTTACCCTGCTACTGCACACACCTCTTGAATGCATTTTCCTTATAAGATTGTCCTCAAGCATCATCTCCTTCTCTTTTGCTATCAACATTACTACCTTTTCTACAACCAGCACATCTGAGATGCTAAACATCATCTCAAACATTATTCAACTTCACAGCTTCAGTGATCCTTCAAAACAACTGCAATCTAATAGAACTTTGACTCAGCATTTACCATAGACTGCTGATGTGTAGCGCGATGTCGAGACATATTAAGCTCAACTTCTTTCTTGATGAAACTTCCTCCTCATTAGGTCACCACAACTAGGCTCAAGAGATAACTTATCAAGATCTTCACTCCCGCATGAAAGATTTGACAGTGATACTCTTTTTCTTTGGCACTACCCTCTTCTTTCACCATCAAGAAGGATGATAAAGAAGGAATCACTGTTCTGAACATATTGGTTTTCAATGTCTGACTTGAAATATATTCTTCTTCTGATCCTTCCATGTCAAACAGTCTTTAGAAGATCCATTCACCTTATGTACACTTCTCTCCCAAACAAGGATATGAGACAATCCTCAAGTAACTTTGGCATCTCTAACCAACCGGTTGAAGCAGTCTTGCATAAACTACAACATCATAGAATATCCTGCTGAGGAGACCAAACCCTAATGTCTTTCTAAGAGAATATCTTCCTAGAATCTCAACACCAGAGATACAAGAACCAACCAGGGTTACAACAGATATCATGCAGCGGAACACATAACAACTCCTCAACAACCTTCAGGCACTACTAAAAAATCCTTGCACACTATCAGCATAAACCACGTGCCAACAATACTTTATCATGAATAGTCCATCCTTCACTCCAAGGGATCATCCAAACAACTCTCTTCCTTGCTCATGAACCAGAAAGTATCTTCCCTAGATCTCATCCAGAACCAGACAGGATGCCTGCTCTGATACCAATTGAAATTCTGGTACCAGATATGTGATGTTAAGTGTGATGTCACAACATCAATATCTGCAGTATGAACAAGACAATAAAAGCACAGAATTGCACACAAGGATTGTTCACCCAGTTCGGTTCAACAACCTACATCTGGGGGCATACCAAGCCAGGAAGGAAGTTCACTATTAGCAGTATCAAATTACATACTCAACAAACCAGTTGACAATCTACCTAATTTAATCACTACCCAATGACCCTTCTATCTAAGTTCTCCCTAGATAAGAGATTCCATCTCACTCCCAATCATCGCAATGATGTCTAGCAGTCAACATCTCCGCCACTGCATCAACAGCTTGATTACCAAAAACTTTTCAACCACAGAAAAGTAGAAGACACACTTCCATGATACACCTTGGAGTTACTTCAAAGCTTCCTCCAAGAACAATACAATACTCATTACCTACAGGTTTCTGAGTAAGAACACAGTGACCATCTCACAACCTGAGTGGTTCACTTAGACTAAGCCCTAATGATCTACATCTTGGACCCGTACCTATTCTAGATTACAAGCATTCTATTTATAACCTTTTCCCAACAGGATTTGGGCCTTCAAATCACAACAAATCTTCTGCTACAAATCTGCAAAAGATTCTGCTACAAAATAGATCTTCAATTAAATCTTCAATCAGTTCTTCATAATTAACTCTAATTATTCTTCATATCTTTTTGCATTAAATTAGCAACAAAGTAATCTTCTTCATAACTGATTGCAACAGAATATATCTACCCCATGATATTCGCCTGCAATCTCTGATTCTCTTCAGCAGAATATCTCATTAAAACCAGAACCACATGCAGCCCTAATACATCATCTCAGACTGATGTTCACAACTGATGTCACGACATCGGGTTTAACATCAGCACACAACTGCAGCCCTTACACCTTTAACACACCAGAATGTTAAATAAACATAACAATAATGTTAGAAGCTCATGTTGAAACATCAACCATGACATTAACATTGTTTTACCAAAATTTCAGCCAATCACAAGAACTAACAGATGCAAACATTGCAAACACCAAAGCTTCGTCTTCTTGAAGTTCGTCTACTTGCTTAGCAAACAAGAACATCAACTCCCCACTATTATCAATCTCAAGAAACTCTACAGTCATGTTATAACAATTGATATGAACACGGTTGAACTCTAACCAGTTTATTCCAAAGATCACGTCAATTTGGTGCAAGGGTAGGCACACCAAATCCATTACAAAACTCTTCTCAAAAATCCTCACACGACGTCTCAAACACACAAGGGTAGTAGTAACAGAACCATTAGCTGGAGTTTCTATTACCATATTCCCCTTCATATCAGATAACTTCAAACTTAATCTATTAGCACATTCAAGCGTGATAAAAGAATGAGTAGCACCAGTATCAATAATAGCAACCAACTCGATATTATTAATAAAACAAGTACCTCAAATCAGGTTGTCCTTCTCTGGAACTTTTGCACCACTCAAAGCAAACACACGGCCACTGGTATGGGTAGCAGTAGCAGTCTTCTTCGGCTTTTGACATTGAGTACTGATATGACCTTTCTCACCACAATTGAAATAGGTCGAACCTTCATCTTTGCAGTCAGTAGCTCTATGACCCTTCTTACCACATCGATAGCACCTCACCAAAGTATTGGTGCACACATCAGCATGGTGACCTTGCTCACGACACTTATGACACTTTCCAGAAGCGGGAGCTGCTCCCCCACTTGTCTTTTTCCCATCTGAAGCCTTCTGCTTCCCTTTTTCAGCTGAAGTTGTATAAGGCTTACCCATATACTACCCTTTCTTCTCACTCAACTGCTTGTAGTGAGCCGATCGAGCTCGACTGTCCTCGTCGTAGATTCTGCTCTTGTCAACCAACTTAGCATACCTGCGGATCTGCTGATACCCAATACCCTGCTTAATCTCTGGTCTCAGCCCATTCTCGAACTTGAGACATTTGGACATCTCAGCATCAGCACGATTGTAGTGCGGAAAAAATTTCACCAACTTCTCGAACTTCGTGGCATACTCTGCCACAGTCATATCGTCGTGCTTCAGCTCAAGGAACTTCTCTCTTGCCACGAGCATCCTCTGGGAAATTCTTTCCCAGAAACTCTTGCCTAAACACAGCCCAAGTTATCACAGTGCCAACATCTGCAAGTCTCTGACGGGTGTTATCCCACTAGTCCTCAGCCTCTTCTTCCAGCATATGCGTTCCGAACTGAACCTGTTGCTCATCAGAACACCCCATCACCCAGAAGATCTTCTCGATCGCCTTCATCCAATTGTGTGCACTTGTTGGATCATGCATACCCACAAAAGTCGGTGGCTTGTTTCTTTGAAACTTCCCCAAAGCACAAAACTCATCAGGAGCTCCACCATTTAGATTCAGCTGCGCCACCACATTAGCAACCGATTCCAACGCATAAGCAATTGCACGACCATTTCTTCCAGCCATTCTACACACCACCAATAAGTTTAGAAGAGCTAAAACATCGACAATGTACACACACTCGTCGACTGACAGGGAGAGACATCAAGTAAAAACCTGGCCGGGCGGACCGACCTGCTCTGATACCACTAATGTAACACCCTTCTACCCCACATACAATATGCAGTAAAATGATCATTTAAAATCAGAGTACAACATAGAAAGGCGTCACATTTTCGTCTTAAAACATCTTGATAACAATCATGTTTCGTAATACGGATTTTTCAACAATATAATTCAAAACATCGCAGCGGAATAACTTTATTTCAATCAAATCAAATTTTAAAACATCTTAAAGAAAACGATTATAGCATCCATTAAACCAAGTAAAATAGAACTCAGAGGTTCACAATGTTCCCGACCCGATGTTACATAATCAGAGCAAGACACACCCTCTACTCAACTGAAAAGAAAACTGACTCCAAAGCTAACTCTTCACGCACCGCAAACTAATCTTGGTTATCTGCACGTTACCCACGTAGGGGCAACATTCAAACAGGCAGGGTGAGTAATCACAATTCAATATAAATCATATAAAGAAAAGACATTAACAGGGCAACAGTTGTTTTTATCAAATACTACAGCGACTCACCCAAAACATCATATAAAACATCACATCACCAATATCACTCATATGCAATCATGCAATGCCACCAAGAATGAAATGCAACATCATAAAAATGCATGTGGTACCAAATCGTCATAATAATGGACACTAGGCCATCAACCCTCCACAAGGGAGCACGTCACAAAATACTCCAATCCGCACAATGAGATTGAAGCCACCAAAATAACGAACCGATGTCCTATCATAGAATAACATGAATGCATGATGCAACAATGTCGTCATAATCATCATTAAAATCATCGTTTGCATCAACATTCATATCAATATTCCTCGTACTCATCAATACAACATCTATTCAATCAATCACATAATTCAAACTAGCTACAAGTTCTCACGCATCCTACTTCTGTCATCATTTTCATCACTAAATAATCATCATATAACACGTCAACACATAGCAGCAATTTACAGCAACATCACAACATTAATATAATATAAAACATATATTTTCCATGAATTTTAAGTCAATAAAATAATATTTTTCAGTCCCAGGTCGCGCTAAGCGAGCCCTATCCGCGCTAAGCGCGCAGCTCTCTGCCTCAAAGAGGCAAAATTTCTCCAGATCGCGCTAAGCGCGCTAGACTGCGCTAAGCGCCCTCTGCGATTTTGGCAGAAAAACCCTGCGATAACAGCACTTCTCCATCTGCGATTCAACACCCCTAAGCCAGATTTTATCCTTAAATTACCACAGATTATGTTAGTATAACCTATAACTATCACATATACGTCAATAACAACAATCATCACATAGCAAATCATCAAAATCCATCATCTCTAACCTCCAATTCCTAGGTTTTCCCCCAATTACCCACCAATACCTAATCTTTATATCAAAATATTGCAAAGAAATACTCCACATACCTTAGAGTCTTGATTCTTTCGATCTTCTCTTGAAGTTTCACCGGAAATTCCTCTATGCCTTAGCCTCCTCCACTCTTCTTGTGTTCTTTAGAGCACTCTTTTCTTTATTTCAACCAAAATAACACGAATAATGAAAACTCCCCTCACTATTCCTTGTTTTAACTCAAAATACCCCTAAATGTGCTCTTCCCATCTTACCCTCACTTATCCCTCACCAATGACCATCATACCCTCAAGGCTTCTAACACTCTTATTTTAAATAATAAAAATAATTTGAATAATGTGATACAATTATTCTTACCATCAATATTATTAATATACTTCCACCACAATGCTCATGAAACACAACAACATGTCATCAAATTACCTTATATTCACAAATAATTAATAATTTACCAAATATGAATTTAGGGTGGTACACCTGTTAATGAGGCTATTGTTGTTGTGGAATAGGTTGTTGAATATGCTGCTGAGTATGTTGTTGAGAGAATTAAGGTCGGTAGGCTGGAGCTACCATTGCTGAGTTAATAACGGGGGAGACAGTTGCAACATGTTGTTGCTGATATCTTCGTCTAGGTCTTCCATGTAGAACGACACTGACATCTTGTTCTTTCTTCTTGGAAAAATTATTCCCAAACTTCTTAACACTACTAGAGGAACCTCCTTCTCTAGCCAAACGTCCTTCACAGACACCCTCTTCAAGTCGCATCCCTATATTCACCATTTCAGTGAAATCACTTGGTGCACTATCAATCATTCTTTCATAGTAAAAGGAGCTCAGGGTTTTTAGAAAGATCTTTGTCATCTCATTCTCTTCTAGAGGACGACAAATTTGGGCAGCAATCTCACGCCATCTTTGTGCATATTCTTTGAAGGACTCTTTGTCTTTTTGGGACATAGCTCAGAGTTAATCTCTCTCCGAAGCCATGGCAACATTATACTTGTACTGTCAGATGAACGCTTCTAGCAAGTCATTAAAAGTGCGAATTTGTGCGATGTTCAAACTCATATACCATTTAAGGGCAACACCAGTCAAACTGTCTTGGAAGTAATGAATCAACAGTGGATCGTTATCAGTCTGGGTTAACATCTTCCTTGCATACATAGTAAGATGGCTTCGTGGACCAGAATCCCCTTGATACTTTTCAAAATCAGGCACTTTAAACTTGGCTGGTATCTTCACATTCGGCCCGAGGCACAGGTCATGAGCATTCTTTCCAAACAAATCCGTCCCTCTAAAGGCCTTGATTTCCTTTTGCATCTCTAGGAACTGGTCTTGATATTCATCAATCCTTTCATACATCCCAAAACTCTCACTCGGAGCGGTGTGGAAAACAAGTTCTTCAATATGAGGAGTAATATGAACCACTAGAGTTGGCACAGACACAACAGCAGGAATAACAGGAACTTTAGTAGCTGGTGGTTGATACCCTTTTGGCACAAAATTTTGAGGCATCCCCCAATGAAAACCAGGAGTTATTTGGTGTTGAAGAGCACTGACAGGCACCACATAAATGAGCGTAGAAACAATCTCAGAGATTACAGTCCTTCTGAACGGGCGCTTGAGGAGGTCGCTGATTCTGAGCAACCACCAAAACTTCCATCATGGTAGAAAGTCTTTCCAAACTGTCATTCAAGATAGTCACTTCCTCTCAGAGCTCGCGATTCTCTTATTCTAGTTGATCCATCTATCTTCAACGATTAGCTCGAGTGTTGTACCGGTGAAATAACTTGACTAACAGAGTACAAAAGACATGGATAAGTCCCTGGAAAGCTTACGGAATGCAAAAACTTAATGTTGAATGAAGCATGATATGCAATGCAAATGAGTTATTTATTTGTTAGTTTTCAAGGAACTTAATAATCATAAATAATTGCAAACATCATGAAGGGATAATACTTTTTTTGAATAGCTGAAAAAAATCTCATTTCATTAATAATGGAAGGGTTACAATTTGAAGTACAATTTCAAAAAATCCTAAACATACAATAGGAAAACAACTAGATCCTATGGGTCCTACGGAATCCCCACTGAAGATGGTTCAACTCCTTGTTAATGCTTCCTCTCTGCCTCTTCAACTGAGCATTTTCAACCACAAGTTTGTCGACAATCTTCTTCCAAGCACCTGAGATAGAAAGAATATCAGAATACTCACGAACTCTAGGAACAGGCTGGAAGCTAGAGAAAAATAAATCCACTTACTCCCCCTGTATCTCTACAGCACGTCGCTCAAGTATCTCGATCAAATAATCCTTTTCCTTTCACTGTTTCTCCAATCCCATCTTCTCAGCATTTGAAGCATGGTACTTATGTTCCCAAGTGTCTCTTTCTAGCTTCATCCTTGTCAAAAAATCTTGAAACTCTTCCCTATTCTTAATGGGAATAGTGGATGATGATGATATGACAAATGATAGTGAAGGCCTCTCAAGGGGTAGGGCATTTTTAGTTCACAAGCTCTGGCACGTACCCACTGAGTTTAGGGCTCAAAGGCAATGTAATTCTTCTTTTCCAACTGATCTTTACCCTTCCTATGAATATTGCACCAACCATGCACAACCTTATCCTTCAAATTCTGATTCCCTTCTTCGTTAAGGTAAAAGAAACCTGCTATCAGAATGTTGCGAGGCTTGTCCTTCATAGGATATCCAAACTGACACCTTGTAAGAATAGGATTGTAATTAATTCCCCCTTGTATACCAAAAATAGGTACATTAAGGAATTCCCCACAACTGTTAATGATCACTCCAATATTATAAGCTGGGTTATACTAAGTAAAATTTTCCTGAGTAAGAGACATATGCATTTGAGACCACCTAAGCTTATCTGGATTCTCCTTGAAGAGTCTGGATCGGAGCAAGTGCGATTTAAACCACTTGTACAACAAAGGTGCACAACATGTGATGGCTCCACCACCTTTAGAAGTCCTATGATGAATAGAATGGTAAGTGTCTCAAAGTAAAGTAGGCAATGGATACCAATCAAGAATATCGGGATGGTATTAACATCAACAAAATTGTTAATGTTTAGAAATAACACAAGACCATAGATAAGTAATTCAAGTATAGCTTCAAAAGCATCCATACTATCTGCTTTGGCTAAGACAAAAGCCTTCCCCATCAAGAATCTAGAAGTCAACCCTTGGATTCCCCCTTTGTAAGTAATATTAGCTTTCACATCAGATGTCTCCAAATGAAGGGCTTCTGCAATGATTGAAGGTTCATGAATATTCTCTAAATCACTGAAAAACATCTTGTCCAATACTGGAAAACCAACCCAATACAAACATTTTTCTAAAGTAGGAACAGGATGATAATCAGGGAACGTGAAGCAATGATAAAGAAGGTCATAAAACTTCACAAGAGTGTCAAGAACTCCATCTTCAATCTCGGTCTTAATAATACCAAAAAGCTTTCCATAATGACCTCTGAAATCCTCAGGAATAGATAACATGGATCCTATCTTTCTCAACTCTGTCAAATCAGGATTCCTGAAGCTATACTTCTTAATGTTCCTTCTTCCAAAATCCATAATTATGATACCTATGATATTTACAAAGAAAATACATCTAAGTTCCTTGAAACCAATCCAAAAGTGTTTTCATGGATGCATGAATGCGTGCATATGCATTAAACACAAACAAGGTCACAAACAATGTTCAAAGGTTTGACGTCATGAGCATGGAGCCATGGGTTTATCCATCCCAAAAAGGTGAGTACTAAGGGTTTATTGTACCTATAGAACAAGGTTCTAAAAGGTTTACAGAGTCATCGATTCATCTTTCAGATATTATTGGCTTGTACAATAACTGGCGTGGGCCAATAATATTCTCAAGAGAAACTCGTCTGAGTGTAGTATCGCGTATCAACTACCTCAGATCTACACCTAGATAATCAACACACTACGTCTTAAAACGGCCAAGACGGGTTATAGGGTTCTAAGGTCCTCAGCTTCTCAGACTCCCAGGTCGAAAGTAATAATGTCATTACGACTACTCTCAACGACAAATACTACCATCAAAGGGGTCTCCACTCAGTGGGGTTATATCATATGTTATTCATGTTTAGGATTACTCCAGACATGTAACTTTTGATTATACCACCATCATATCTTATTGTGCACTCAAGTCCGGGTTAGGACTTACCTTACCATTCATAGATAAACAAAATACCCATAAAAAGAAACAACAAATAATAATGATAACACAAATAAAACTAGTTAGGTTTAACCCTCTTGGGGATATCCCTAGTGAAGTCGCCATTTATGTCCTAGTGAAGAATCGAAGACCGAGCTATTAACTAACTTGACTCGCAAAACAAGGTGTCACCACCGAACTTTTATTTTTCCAAGGGAAGGGGAAAAATCGAATAAACCCACAATAAACATGCAAAGCAATAAAGAGATCAAAAGGTACGGGGGTTGGTTATGCAAAAAGAAGGTACTAGCATCCTAAGTATCTGTAGTACTCTACATGAACCTCTTGAAATATCTATGTTTGGTTAAAAGTGTTCGCTGAAAAAAGATTGGGGAGATGAGAAAAGAAGTGTTTTTTATTGTTTTTTGATTTGGAAAGACACAAAGTCTTATGCCTACGTACCAATGAAGGATCAAAACCTCGTAGTTCGGGTACAAATATAAAATGATTTGTTGTGATTGAGTTTTTAGAAGAAGAGACAAGTTGTCATCTTAAGGAGAATACTAAACTAATCCACCACAAACATGTGGAAGATGGATCTTTGCATCACAATGAGAGAAGGGCTCCAACTTTGATATAGAATCAACAAGTATGCCTCATAGCTCCCTCGAGTGGAAAAGAATCAACATCATTCTTAACAATGTTATGGGGTGGGAGAATTATATCTCAACAATAGAGATGACTCATGTCTGATCCTTTTTGAGAAAAGGTTTTAAAGTGAACAAAGGCAAGTGGCAAAAATTTTGAATGAGATTAGTGTTTTTTAGTCTTATGAAAAGAGTTTGATAAGTTTGAGGTGTCTTAATAATTTATCGAAAGAAAGAAAGTTGAAATGCATTTGACAAGAGTCAAGGTTTTTTGAAAGTGATTCAAATTAGAAAATCCAAGGTTTGGACTAAGTTTAAGGCAAAAGGTGAGCAAAGGATGCAACAAAACACATACTAGACACACACAGATGACAAAGAGTCAACAAGTAATATAATCCCTTTCCTCTTGGATTAGGTCAAAAGCCTTAAGCCACAAATAAGGTTAACACACACATGATAAGGTGATCAAACATCAATGGTATAATCAAACAACAAGCACTAAGCATGGTTCAAAGGATCAAGCACCATGAAACTATCAAGCATATGACCAAAGAAATATCAAGCATCAACATCAAAACCTAATCATGCATGATGTTAAAAATTAGCACAAATAATATGGATTCATTATCAAAGCCTATAATTTATCACCATGACCAAGATCAAACAAAAAGTATGACAAGGTATTCAACACATATGAATCAAATAGAAGCAAGTTAATCATGGAAAATATTGAATCAAAGCATAATCAAAACATAATGAAAACATTGATAAAATGAGATAAATTATAAAGTTATTTTTTGGATTTTTTAACATGAAAATATAAATGAAAATAAATATTTTTTTTGGGATTTTTTAATATTAGAATTTAAGAAATAAATAAATGAAAGAAAAATAGAAAGGAAAACCAAAAAGAAAGAAAAGAGAAAAAAAATGAAAGAACAAAAAAATAAGAAACAAAAGTGTAAAAATAAGGTCCATGGGTGTTGAACCCATGACCACTTAGTTGCAAGAAAAACCACCTAGCCACCGCACCACAACCTGCTTGCTATTTAAATATTAAATCCAACGCAATAAATATAAAAACAATATTTAAAAAAGAAAAATGACCATAGCTTCTTCTTCAACCTCTCTTACTGTAACTATTTTTAAAAAATGGCCACATATTTTTTTGCATAAAAAACGACATATGAATATATTATCTTTCTCAGAATTTAACAAGGATCATGAATATGACTCTTAATTTTGGAAAAGTAAACTATAAATCATGTAATTTCAGAGATTAAAGTATGAACCCTAAAACTTCACACACAAATTAATTGGTGTGTGTGCACAATCAATGCCTAAATGGTTAGCGCTTTAATTCCTTACATATAAACAAGTATAATGGTAACAAGAATGAACATAAATGATGCATAATTAAGAGAGTTCGAAATGAGGATTTTCTTACCAACCGGAGTGATTCTGGTGAAGCTTTTCAGAGCATTTTGAGGATGGAGAATGATCCCTTTAGCTTTATTGAGGTCCTAGGAACATGTTGGTATGCTTGCCTTGCCTTCAAACCTTGTCAAATGCTCCGACCGAATCTAACTTTTTCACTTGAAAATGAGGTTTTGGAAGTGATGATTTAATGGTTATAGTTGTAATTTTTTTTGCATACAGTAGATTATGTATAGTATATTGATGATGATTATGAGAAAAAATCAAAGAAAACTCCAAGGAAATGAAGTATTCAAAGAAATGTTTTTTTTTTGTGAAAATGGAGTTTTGAAAATGGTGATTTTTGTGTTCTTGAGGAAAAGATTGGTTTAGGGTGTTTCATAGGATCATTTTGGTTAGTGTAATGGATTAGAATGAAAAATTTGGATGGAGAAATGTTGTTTTGCTTGAAGTTTCAAAAATGGGAGCGAAAAAAAAAAGCCAAAACTCAAGTATGGTTTCAAGCCTTGGTTCAATGCTGGATCCCTATTCTTTTTTTGATATCTCTAGCTTTTAATATGATTTTTAATCTGTCTTGGTGCAGAGGTATCAAGACTTAGTGAACAAGTTTTGATTTTAGCATGATTTTGACAAAATATGCTTTTTGAGACATGATTTGTTCTAACACCAAAAATGGTAAACATTGGGGGGAAAGGTTTTGACTTATTGTGGCATGCATTTGGTATCTGCTATGCAGCAGATACAGAGTGACTTTGCATTGCTCTTGTTCAAAGTATGGCAAGACATGTTTGGCTTGACACCTAAAATATGTCTTGTATAACAGCTCTACAAAGGCTTCTTGGTCCAAACATAACTTCACGCTCAAGTCATCAAGATTCTTGCTCATGGTACCAATGGAAAGCTGGGATCATGGACTTCAACTGTGATGTTGAACACTTTCTGTGAAACATCTTGGAACATGGAGAAAATGAAAGTTGAGACTGTTTGACACTTAGAAATTTTTCTAAGTGTTAGGCAATCCCACAACTTTGACATCTCATTTTGGCATGACTCTTGAATAAATTGTGGAAAGACCATGGACATAAACTCTTCACTATCATGTAGTATGCCATGAAATCTTGATTTGTAGCCCTTGTTTGTTTAAAATGAATGCTCGAGGAGGAAGTTACAACCTTGGAAAGTCACCCCCATGAACATGAAATTTTGGTACTAAGAGAAATTTTCAAAACCCTAAATTTGACAACTTTTGATCTTTTCTTGATTTAACTTGATCAAACTCAATAATTTTCTACACTTTATTGATTCTTGACTTGAAAAATCCATAGTTGACCAAAAATGTCAAAAGTCACCCTTTGACTTTAAGCATTGGTTGACTTTTCATCATTTGAATCAAAATTCTTCAACTATCAATAAGTCAAACTTCTTGAGCCGATTGAATCACATGAATGGACCACAAAGATATATTTGAAGCCTTTGAATCATGTTCCAAGCCATGACATCATGTTTTGGTCAAAAAGTCAACATCAAGCTGACTTTGACCAAAAACCTAATTTGTTGCACATGAGGGATTGGAACTTGATGAACTTGAATTGATGCAAACTCAAACTTAATTATTGATGAAGGGAAACTCTTGACCATTATGAATGAGTGGAAGAACTTGAGATGTTGAAAACCTTGATTGACCAATCTCTTGAAATTCTTGATGCAAAATCCTAACTTATAACCAAAGCAAGCAAGACATTTTTTTTGTATTTTCATGGGATTAGAAATGTATAAAAGACACACACAAGAAGTGTTTGATGCTATGCAAATGGTGCAAATGAAGGTGGGATCTTAGGGGTAGACAATTAGGGTATGATAAATTGGTTAGGTGGAAGCACACTTTATTAGCTTAGTCGATGATAGGAACAACAATATTGAAGACTTGTTTTCCTGCTCTATATAGGTTAACTAATAGGCCATTTGGGAAAGTTGATGATATGGGGATGATGAATCACGAAGTTGATGCTGGGATTTTAAAATCAATGAAGAAGGTGATATAAGGGAAGCCAAAAGCAGTAGTGCAATCAAAGGAACTGGAAAAAATACTGATAAACATAAAGCCTGAAATTGAAAAAATGATAAAGTAAAATAGAGTCCAAATCAAGAAGGAGATTTCAATGTGAAAAGTTTTTACAACAAATTAGGAGAGAAGGATTTAGAGGATTTCTTTGAGGAAGAAAGGATAAGAGCTTTACAGAGAATTTAAAAGACTAGCATCCCATTAAAAAGTGAAAGTTTTTGGATGGAGGTTGATGCTAAATAGACTACCAACAAGAGATTAATTATCTTGAAGAGGCACATTTCAAAGTGAACATGACAGGGTATGCATTTTTTGTTTTGAGCTGAAGAAAATTTACCCTACTTGTTGTTAAAATGAAAAATCAATAGAAGGGCTTAGGGAAGTATATAACTATGGTTTGGAATGCTTGATTTGGGAAAGGTAGAAAGGTTGAATCATTATAAAGATTTACATAAGCCTTTCAAAAAGGTAAAGAAGAAAAGGATAAGTATATGTTGGCTATCAGCATTGCCGTCCATTTTGATAATTAGAAACAATATCATGTATAATGGTGAATTTCGTGTCTTAGATGATCTTGTAATGAATATAAAAACAGTCTCTTAGTCGTGGATATTAATAGGTAACAAAGGTAGAAGTTGTGTTTGTGTTTATTGACATTGCTAATCGGTGTCAATATTGAAACAATATTGCTAATCTCTGATGCGGCGGCTCAGGGTGGGTCTTTCCATGGTTTGCACTCTAATGCCCAAGTAATTTAGGGTTCAAGATAACTGTGTTGAAAGTGGAGATTAGATATTATGTACCAGAAAATCCTTTGTGAAGGTATTTATACCCTGGGATTAATGAAGCCGGTTGAATAAATGGGCCTCAAGCTATTGGGAACTTGGCATGTGTGGAGCAATGTGTCCTTGGGCCTTGGCCAACATAGAACAATTACCCCCAAGGCTCGTCCGACATTCTAGATATCGGGGGAGTCTTTTAGTAGGGAACGTGAGCATTGGATAGAGTCCCATCATAGAATTGTTTTGCCATTTTTTTACGTGTGACCTGAAAAGGTGTTGAGTGATGTGACACAATTTACTATGCACTTGGGTGAACTTGAGTTTAGTTGCGTTTCCAAGAAGAAATATGGTTATTGATCCATACTTGCTTCTTACTTTCAGTCTGAATCGATTGATTGTCGTTGCCTATATAAGGACTGTAGGAGTGCAGAGAAACTTTTTTGTAATATTGTCGGATGAGTTTCCCTTGTTTCCTTTGTGTCTTTCCTTCTTTTTTAAGAGCATTTTTCCAAGAGTAATTGTCGTCGCACATTCAAGGCCTCAAAGCTTTAAAGCTTCAACTTTCAGCAATCTTCTTTGTTTTCACTGCCTTTGACTTCATTTAATTTGAATCAGCAAAAATTAATTTTATTTTGTAATAAAAAATTAAATTTATTCTCTGTAAAAAAATAAAATTTATTTGTCACTAATAATAGAATAGGGTCAACTAATTTTAAGACAAAAACATAAGAAATCATTGTAAAAAGTTATTGAAAACATTAATGTCATAAAATTAATGTCAAAATTAAAAAAAAAAGAATTTTGTTAATTTTTTTACAATAAATTATATTCAAAGCTATTCCCAATTAAATGCAACAATGAATATAATAAATATTTAAATTTTTGAAATATTAACATGATTATTGAAAATTGAAAAAAAACATTAATTCTATTACCACTACTACGAAAAACCCATTTAACAACTGTTGGAAATGACATATAATGACGCGGGCGAAGGCGTTGTTATGTAGAGTGTTGTTGTATATGCGGTACGTACAATGACGGTCCTGGGACCGTTGTTGTATTCCAGAAAGCGCGCATCATTTCACAACGATTAGATTACACAACCGTTGTGATATAACTAAAGGTGATCTGGTTCGATTCTCAGCAACAACATTTTTTATTTATATTATTCTGGTCAATGTTTGACATACAACTACGGTTAGGTTTTATAACCGCTGTCAAAACAGTCTGTTTTAAATATAAAAATTCTCTGCTTATCAAATTCTTCCTATATTTTATCCTGTCAAAACAGCTTCTGTTTACATCAAACACAATATGTGCATCAAACACAATTCTTCATATATTTTATCCTTATAAATGAATCAGAGAATTTACATCAAAAGCTAACAGCTAACATTGTTTAAATCAAATACAATACGTGCATCAAAAGCCAATATTAATGATTTCATTATGTGTATCAAACACAATATCCTATATGTTATTTCCTTGGTTTCATGGTTGGCATTATTTTGCTAAAACTCATGTAGCAGCAGATGTTGAATGAAGATGTCTAATGATAAGTTTCATTACTCTCTGTTCAACATGTCGAATGAAGATGTTCCATGACTGCTCATAGGACATCGCGCTGTGAAGACAGGTTTTATTGCAGATTCTGTTACAATGATTTGTAACTGAATATTCTATGAATAATTGGTTATCCTATGTGGCATCCAAAGCAGTTTTGGATTAGGGTTATTTGATGGTTTTCGGATTTGCTGCTGTTTCTAATTATGGAGACATAATAGGAAACTTTGGAGTGAAGACCTATTTTATTGGAGGAAATTTTGCAGATTTCTGGGCAGTCAAGTTACTGCATTTTTGAAGCCCAATTCAGTCCAGATTTAATGCTATATATTGACTGATGTAAACCTAGTTTTAGGTGTCGAACTTACATGTATTTTTAGGGTTGTGTGCTTGTGTTTTGTGAGCCTAACTGGTATCTTATGATAACAGTATAAGGATTGTAGTGTAAGTTGTGTAAGGTTACTCATAAGCTTTTAAGCATTGAGTAGCTGTGTGTTAATTCTCATAAGCTGTGAAGTATTGAGAATTTGTGTGTTTCGACCATTGTTACTTTTCTTGTAAGGAACTAGTCACGGGTTGTGATTGAAGAGGGATTTTAGGAGGGCCTCATACCTAGGGGAGTCTTAGGTAAAAGTCATAGGAAGGGTAGTGATTAAGTGAGCTGATTGAACCGGGTGTGGTTATCAGTGAATT
The DNA here is from genome assembly GCA_022829125.1 of Lathyrus tuberosus. Lineage (NCBI taxonomy): Eukaryota > Viridiplantae > Streptophyta > Magnoliopsida > Fabales > Fabaceae > Lathyrus > Lathyrus tuberosus. The sequence continues at coordinate 5,227,606 of JALAZF010000191.1, forward strand.
GATACTATCGTATATTGATTTCATCCCTGGCTTGGTAGCCCCCAGATGTAGGATAGTTAAATCCGAACTGGGTTAACAATTTCTGGTGTTCTTTACATTTTCTGCACACGTTTATTTTGAACTTGTTCATTGTTGTTGTATATCAGTGTCTCGACATCTCGATAGGACATCTGATATATAGGCCAGAATTTCCATTGGCATCAAGAGCAGGCACCCTTTGTTGTTTCTGGGTGAGATTCAGGGAAGGTACTTTCTGGTATAATGGACAAGGATGAAGGAGCTCTGAATAAACCACCTTTGCTGGAAGGCTCTAAATATGAGTATTGGAAACCTAGGATGATAGCCTTCATCAAGTCCATGGACGATCAAGCATGGAAAGCGGTTATCAAAGGTTGAGAGCCTCCAAAGGTAAGAGATGGAGAAGGAAATCTTACTGATGTTCTGAAGGAAGAAGAGGACCGGGATGATGCTAACTATAAAGGATCTGTTGGAAATTCTAAAGCCATGAATGCATTGTTCAATGGTGTCAACAGAAATATCTTCTGGCTGATTGAGCATTGTACTATTGTCAAAGAGGCTTGGCAGGTCCTGAAAGTTGCACATGAAGGGACCTCAAAGGTGAAAATGTTAAAGCTTCAGCTTCTCACTAGCAAGTTTGAGAGTTTGAAGAAGAAAGAGGATGAGAGCATTCATGATTTTCATATGAACATTATTGAGATAGCTAGTGCCTCTAGTGCCTTAGGAGAAAAGATGTCTGACAGCAAGCTGGTCAGGAAGATTCTCAGGTCCCTTCCTAAGAGATTTGACATGAAGGTTACTGCTATAGAGGAAGCTCGGGACATTGACAAGATGAAGGTGGATGAGCTTATGGGATCACTCCAAACTTTTGAGTTAGAACTAGGTGAAAAAGCTGAAAAGAAGAAAAGTATAGCATTTGTGTCAAGTACTGATGACTCAGATGATGAAGGAAAACTGGTCAAAGATGAAGATGTGTCCAAAGAGCTAGTGTTGCTTGGAAGACAATTTAATAAAGTGTTGAAAAGGATGGACTGGAAGTCAAGAGAAAATGTTCGGAACAAGTCTCTTGACCTCAACAAAGACCAGGATGGAGGTAGAAGATCCAGAACTGAAGAAGACTCTAATCAAGGAAAGAGAGTTCAATGCTATGAATGTGAGGGATATGGGCACGTAAAAACTGAGTGTCCCACGTATCTCAAAAGGCAGAAGAAGGGCCTATCCGTGTCTTGGTCAGAAGGAGAGTCTGAGAGTGATATTGAAGAGGAATCAGCAAAATTAGTGACAGCTTTGACTGGAGTTTGTAAGGCTGAAGAAACTTCTTATAAATCTGACTCAGACAAAGAATCCTATGTTGGAGAACTCACTAAGGAAGAAGTATTCTCAGGGCTTTCAGAATTATGTATCAAGAATGAAGAAAGGTGCCAGATTATATTGGAGCAGAAGATCTTGATAGCTTAACTGGAAGCTGAGAAGGAAGAACATCTATCAACCATTGCTGATCCGAAGAAGGAGGTTGAATGGCAAAAGTCAAAACTTGACAATATGACCAAATCTATAAGAATGTTGAACAATGGTACCACTCAGCTAGATGAGATCCTTCAGCATGGGAAAGAAGCTGGAAATGTGCAAGGCCTTGGTTTTAGCAACCAAGCAGAGACTTCCAAGAAGACTGTATTGAAGTTTGTTCCTCAGAAAACAAAGCAAGAAGTGGAGATGTCAAATCACATGCTTCAACATCAGATGAAGCATCAGAAAAAAGTTTGGAGATCAAAGTATAAACCATGGAGATGCCATTACTGTGGCAAGATTGGTCACTTAAAGTACTTTTGCTACAAACTGCACGGCTATCCCAAAACTTCTCAACAACAAAATAAGGAACAGAGTTGGGGTAAAGTGAAGAGAAGATGGATTCCTAGACAAATGATGGCTGGCCTCATAGCACATACTTCTCTTAGAGCATCTGCAAGAGAAGATTGGTATTTTGACAATGGTTGTTCAAGACACATGACTGGTGTGAAGAAGTTCTTATCAGACATTAAGCCTCACTCCACCAATTATGTCACTTTTGGGGATGGATCAAAAGGTGAGATAAAAGGTGTCGGAAAGCTGGACTACACAGGACAACCAAATCTAGATCGTGTTCTCTTTGTCAAAGGACTGGCCGCAAACTTAATTAGTATAAGCCAATTGTGTGATGCAGGGTTCAAGGTAAATTTCACCAAATTTGAATGTCTAGTAACCAATATGAAAGATGAAGTTGTTATGAAGGGACCAGGTCTAAGGATAACTGCTATCTGTGGAATCCTCAAGAACATGAAAATCTGTCTACCTGTTTGATGTCAAAGGAAGATGAAACCAAGTTGTGGCATCAGAAATTGGGTCACTTACACCTGAAAGGGATGAAGAAGGTTATGTCAAGTGAAGCCGTTCGAGGTATTCCCAAGCTGAAGATTGATGAGGACAAAATATGTGGTGAATTTCAAGTTGGGAAGCAAACAAGGGTGTCACACAAGAAGCTTCAACATCTTACCACAACTTCTAGAGTTCTGGAACTGCTTCACATGGACTTAATGAGACCTATGCAGGTTGAAAGTCTTGGTGGGAAAAAGTATGCATATGTTGTCGTAGATGACTACTCTAGATTCACTTGGATAAGTTTTATCAGAGAAAAGTTTGAAGTGTTTGCAGCCTTCAAAGAATTGTGTCAAAGAATTCAACGGGAACAGGATTGTGGTGTTGTTCGAATCAGAAGTGACCATGGGAAAGAATTCAAAAATAGCAGGTTTGAAGAGTTCTGCCTATCTGAGGGAATCACTCATGAATTCTCATCGCCAATCACTCCTCAGCAGAATGGTGTGGTGGAACGCAAGAACAGGACTATACAAGAATGTGCAAGAGTCATGATTCATGCCAAAAAGCTTCTGTATCATTTTTGGGCTGAAGCCATGAATACTGCTTGTTATATACACAATAGGGTGACTATCAGATCAGGTACCTCTGTCACTCTTAATGAGCTATGGAAAGGTAGAAAGCCAAATGTGAAGTATTTCCATGTGTTTGGTAGTAAGTGCTATATCTTAGCGGATCGTGAGCAAAGGCGAAAGATGTATCCTAAGAGTAAGGAAGGAATATTTTTGGGTTACTCTACAAACAGCAAAGCATATAGGGTGTTCAATTCCAGAACTCAGGTGATGATGGAATCCATAAATGTGGTGGTTGATGATTCTGGCAACAATGAATATGTCCCAGATGATGTTGGAGCATGTCTGCCCATGAACAATGAAAACCCTCCAGACATTGAGTCTGTAGAAGATAGTGCTCAGGAAATCAACACCAGACCTGAGAATGAAGAGGTAGAGGATGCTAACAGGGGACCCTCTATAAGAATTCAGAAGGATCATCCTAGGGAACTAATTATTGGAGATCTGAATGAAGGGGTGAGAACTAGAAGAAGGGAGACTGTGTCAAATGCTTGCTTTGTGTCAAAGATCGAGCCAAAGAATGTCAAGGAAGCTCTGACAGATGAGTTTTGGATAAATGCTATGCAAGAAGAACTGGAGCAGTTCAGAAGAAATGATGCCTGTGATCTTGTACCAAGACCAGAAGGTGTGAATGTTATTGGAACAAAGTGGATCTACAAAAACAAATCTGACGAGCTTGGAGTGGTTACAAGAAACAAAGTGAGACTTGTTGCACAAGGTTATACTCAAGTTGAGGGAGTTGACTTTGATGAGACTTTTGCTCCAGTGGCTAGAATAGAATCCATCAGACTATTCTTGGGGATGGCTTGTAATCTAAAATTCAAGCTGTTCCAAATGGATGTGAAGAGTGCTTTTCTGAATGGCTATCTGAATGAAGAAGTCTATGTAGATCAACCTAAAGGATTCACTGATCCAAACTTCCCCAATCACGTGTACAAACTGAGGAAAGCGCTGTATGGCCTGAAACAAGCTCCAAGGGCCTGGTATGAGAGGCTGACAGAATTTTTAGTAACAAATGGTTATAGAAAATGAGGGATTGACAAAACTTTGTTTGTCAAGGAAGAAGGCGGAAAATTAATGGTAGCCCAAATTTATGTGGATGACATTGTATTTGGGGGAATGACAGAAGCTATGGTGAAACAGTTTGTTCAACAAATGCAATCAGAATTTGAAATGAGTTTGGTTGGAGAACTTAGCTACTTTCTTGGATTACAAGTCAGACAAATGGAGGATTCTATCTTTATTTCTTAAAGCAAATATGCTAAGAGCATAGTAAAGAAATTTGGTCTGGATAATGCCAATCACAAAAGGACACTTGCTCCCACCCATTTGAAGTTATCCAAGGATGAGAATGGAGTAAGTGTGGACCACAGCTTGTACAGAAGTATGATTGGAAGTCTACTGTATCTCACAGCAAGCAGACTTGACATTTCATTTGCTGTTGGAGTGTGTGCCAGATATCAATCTGATCCTAAGGTGAGTCACTTGAATCAAGTGAAGAGGATTCTGAAATATGTGAATGGCACAAGTGACTATGGGATGCTATATAGCCATGATTCTGGGACTGATTTAAGAGGATATTGTGATGCTGATTGGGTTGGAAGTGCAGATGATAGGAAAAGCACTTCAGGTGGATGCTTCTTTCTAGGAAATAATCTTATTTCATGGTTTAGCAAGAAGCAGAATTCAGTATCCCTCTCTACTGCTGAAGTTGAGTACATAGCAGCTGGTAGTAGTTGTGCGCAACTGGTATAGATGAAGCAGATGTTGTCAGAATATAATGTCACACAAGATGTCATGACACTATTTTGTGACAACCTGAGTGCTATTAACATTTCCAAAAATCCCATCCAACATAGCAGGACAAAGCACATTGACATCAGACATAATTTCATCAGAGAACTTGTGGAGAACAAAGTTATAACACTTGAGCATGTGAGCACAGAAAATCAGCTTGCTGACATATTTACCAAGGCTCTGGATGCAGTTAAGTTTGAAAACCTGAGGAGCAGACTTGGGGTGTGCATTCATGAAGACCTATAGGAATCAATGTGCTTTCTAGCTGCCAGACTGAAAAGACTAAAGGAGGTTCTGGTAGTGCAGTGTGAAAGTGGTGAGGTGGCTGACAAGGACAGTGCTGAATAGCTATAGGCTATCTGCAAGTTTATTTTCTGTTTCTTTTTGCTTTGTTTTTCTTCTTTTAGGAAAACTTATTTCTGTTTTGGTTTTGAACACTGTACTGCTATGTAATTTGGTTACATTTGTCTATGACCTCTCTTTGTCATATTTGTGGCTAAAAAGGGGGAGTAGTAAGAGTGAGGGGGAGCCGCATTGTTGAGTGTGTGAGCTACAGGTAGATTCTGTGTGCTGCTGTTGAGGGGGAGTTGCTATGATGAGATGTTTGCTGGACTGTGTGTGTATATGCAGCTGAGGGGGAATGCAGCTGAGGGTTTTTTTTTTGTATATGCAGCTGAGGGGGAGTTCTTTTTGCTGCTATTAATTTTTTTATGGTGTTTTTTTTCGCTGCTGATACTGATGGTGTTTAAGTGTGTGGAATTTTAGCCAAAAATAAGCTAAAGGGGGAGATTGTTATTTCCTTGGTTTCATGGATGGCATTATTTTGCTAAAACTCATGTAGCAGCAGATGTTGAATGAAGATGTCTAATGATAAGTTTCATTACTCTCTGTTCAACATGTCAAATGAAGATGTTCCATGACTGCTCATAGGACATCGCGCTGTGAAGACAGGTTTTATTGCAGATTCTGTTACAATGATTTGTAACTGAATATTCTGTGAATAATTGGTTATCCTATGTGGCATCCAAAGCAGTTTTGGATTAGGGTTATTTGATGGTTTTTGGATTTGCTGCTGTTTCTAATTATGGAGACATAATAGGAAACTTTGGAGTGAAGACCTATTTTATTGGAGGAAATTTTGCAGATTTGTGAGCAGTCCTGTTGCTGCGTTTTTGAAGCCCAATTCAGTCCAGATTTAATGCTATATATTGACTGATGTAAACCTAGTTTTAGGTGTCGAACTTACATGTATTTTTAGGGTTGTGTGCTTGTGTTTTGTGAGCCTAACTGGTATCTTATGATAACAGTATAAGGACTGCAGTGTAAGTTGTGTAAGGTTGCTCATAAGCTTTTAAGCATTGAGTAGTTGTGTGTTAATTCTCATAAGCTGTGAAGTATTGAGAATTTGTGTGTTTCGACCATTGTTACTTTTCTTGTAAGGAACCAGTCACGGGTTGTGATTGAAGAGGGATTTGAGGAGGGCCTCATACCTAGGGGAGGCTTAGGTAGAAGTCATAGGAAGGGTAGTGATTAAGTGAGCTAATTGAACTGGGTGTGGTTATCAGTGAATTGATACTATCGTATATTGATTTCATCCCTGGCTTGGTAGCCCCCAGATGTAGGATAGTTAGATCCGAACTGGGTTAAAAATTTCTGGTGTTCTTTACATTTTCTGCACACGTTTATTTTGAACTTGTTCATTGTTGTTGTATATCAGTGTCTCGACATCTCGATAGGACATCTGATATATAGGCCAGAATTTCACTATACATCAAACACAATATTTGCATCAAAAGCCAAAATTATTGTTCACCTTATGTGCATCAAAAGCCAAAAATATGTGCATCAAACAATATGCTGAGGAATGTGGATATACGCCCAACGTTTACGAAGATATAGAATGTCCTCATCGGGGAATGTGGTTTGGTCGTTAAACATCTACATAAGAAAGAGCAAAAAATTGAATATCATGCATGATAATAATTCAATAGTCAACTTATATATTAATATATGTAAACATTTTATGACATATATGCCTTATCCCTTGAATCAACAATGCCGCCAAGGACAATGTTTAACATGTGTTTCATAACATAATACCCACACTCGTAACTCCTAGGTTGTTTCCTCGTCTACAAATTACAAGAATATAATAACATGAATATAACCACACATGAATGTAAATGAAAGAAACAGGTAATCGGGTCACTTACTTTAGGAGCAATCCATGTGGGCATTTTTCTAACATTCCTCATTATATTAACTTGCTCCACAAGACTGTACATTGAAAATTGAATTAAACATATTACATGATAAACTAATTACAATTAATGTCAAACAAAATGATATTAAACATAGACACTTACGTTAGAATAATATCTTTCATTGGTTTGTGGAATGGGTCGTGCAAGGAACACATTAATGTCACCGTATTTGTCGTAAATGATATTATGATCAATTGCCAATGACCACTGAATGAAAACGAGAATATATATATATATATATATATATATATATATATATATATATATATATATATATATATATATATATATATATATATATATATATTAGTTTTTACTAAAACAAAACTAAATATAGAATATATAAATAAATTACAACAATACTTACCTACAGAGGAATGGTGTAAGGTAACATTCTTTTCCTCCCCCGTTTAGCCATTCTTCCAAGTACTTTTCTATGATATTTTTTTCATTATACGGCCAACAAATATAACTTGGCTCCAAGATTCCATAAGTACTTGATTTATTTAACTCTATACAAACACGGTGAATGTACCTAAATGGTCAAAGAAAATGAATAAATTAAGGGAGAAAATAAAAAAAATTATAATGTTCTATAATGACATGTATATTCGACTATATACTTACGTGCACCAAACTTGCAAAATCCCTATGTCAAGCCACTTAAATCTTGCGAGAAAATCCCTTACATCTTCAGGAGTGTAATACATTACATCCAATTTCAAGCAATGTTCTAGAGGGAGAGGTTGCGCAAGGTTTGTTTTTGCAATGGACAAATATAAATTGGTTATTTCATTTGGACTAGGGTCCAATATCCCATTGTGGTTATCTAGAGGGGGGGGGGGGTGTACAATTACTTCCTTTTGTAGAAGCGCGATTTACAACACTTCTACTTGGAGTTTGATCATCACCATCAACGTAACGTTGATCTTCATTTGTTCGTTGTTCGATGTTTTCACTTAATCTCTACATCATAACATTCAATTAGAACATAAAACAAAAATAAGCACAATATATATCATACATTTCTGATAAAACACTAACATCTCAAGTAAAGCACATACTGCATATAACTCTTGTAACTTTTCCACGTCTTTCTCCCTTTTTCCCTCTCCTCTTCAAACATCCTCCTTTGTTCTTCCAATTGCTTCTCAACATTCTCAATCTTTTTTCGTTGAGCATGAAATTCAGTGGTTTCGGTGCTTCTTCTTTGAGATCCAAAGTATGACCTCAAGCCGACACCTTCTCCAACACCACGGACACGACCTCTATGCTCAGCTGTTCGAATAGCTTCCACTAATATGTCATGTCGTGCTTCCGGAACAAATGTGCCTTCACGGGCTACCACAACCAAATTATCCTACACAACATGAGCAACTTACATAAGCAAACACATTTAAATAATATAAGCAAAACAAAACATATACTTACAATTTTCTCAGCAACTACTCTTGAAGCCTCAGAGGTGTACTCTCCATTAGGTCTTAATCGAGCACTCTTCCATTTCTCATGTCTTGATGGTGGATATGGGACGTCACCATCTCCTCCTTCTTTTTGTTTTTCCTTCATGATTCTCTTCTCAAGTTTCCTGTAACCCCCACGAGACAATCTATGGGGCTACATGTTTTTCGCCTTGTTTTGAATTCCTACTTCGCTTTTAGCCTGTTATTAACATAGTGAAAAATGTGTATGATTAGTATCTGTTAGTTTCTTGGATTGGCTGGAATTTTGGTAAAACAAAGGTTGTTCAATGTTTGATGTCAAGGTGGTGATGTCACAACATTGAGTCTTAACACTGGGCTGTGTTAAGAGTTAAGTTGGATGTCTGATGTCACAAGCGATGTTGTGACATTAGATCTGCAGAATTAATAACATCAGGTTTGGTGATGTTGTTAGGGTTTGCGTCTTAGCTGGAATTGTGGAGAGCAGGTAGTCTCATTGGATGCGAATATCTTGGGCTAGATATTCTTCGCTGCATAGGAGACCTGGTGCAGATTTGTAGGAGATTTAAAAGGTTGAAGTTTTGAAAAGATTTTAGGAGAAAATCTATTTTGAAGATTCAGTTTTAAATAACAAATCAAGTCAGATATTACAGGAGTCCAAGCCCAATTCAGATAGCTATATAAAGCGCATAAATCAAAGGAAGAAGATACAGAAATACGAAGAGAAGATCAAGAGCATAGGCTGAGTGTCTTAAGTATTTTGTACGAGTCTTGTATACACCATTCTAGGTTGAATTGGTGAGTTGTTTTCTGTCCTCTCTTAGAAGCTGTGAAGCGATAGAGAGTTGTGTAACTTGATCAAAGCTGTGAAGCAGGATCAAGGTTTCTCAAAGAGGTTGTTCTTTGAGAGGGTTTTAGGGATTGAGTAGTGTTCTCATATCTAAGTGGTTTCTTAGGTAGAAATTCACTAGTAGGAATTAAGATTAGGAGATTGTCAACTGAGTTGTTGAGTCTGTAATTTAATTCTACAAGTAGTGAATTTCATCCCTAGCTTGGTAGCCCCCAGACGTAGGTAGTTAGACTGAACTGGGTGAACAATTTGGTGTGTTCTTCTATTGTTTAATTTGTCCATTGTGCAGAGTGTGTTGTTGTGACATCGCACTTAACATCACACGTCTGGTACCAGAATTTCAATTGGTATCAGAGCAGGCATCCTGTCTGTCTCTGGGTGAGATCTGGGGAAGTTACTTTCTGGTGTAAATATGGACAAAGAAGTTGGAGGATTTGTCAACAGACCCCCTATTTCGGATGGCTCGAATTATGACTATTGGAAGCCAAGAATGATCACCTTTTTGAAATCCTTGGACAGCAGGGCTTGGAAGGCTATAATTAAAGAATGGAAAGCACCTGTTGTGTTTGAAAAGGATGATGCTGGGAAAGATAAAGAGGGCACCTCAAAGCCGAAGCCTGAAGAAGAATGGACCAAGGAAGAAGATGAGCTTGCCCTTGGTAATTCCAAAGCTCTAAATGCAATTTTCAATGAAGTGGATAAGAATATATTCAGGTTGATCAATACCTGTGAAGTTGCTAAGGAAACGTGGGATATTTTGAAGGCTACACATGAAGGAACATCTAGAGTTAAGATGTCAAGACTTCAGCTTCTAACATCGAAGTTTGAAAGTCTGAAGATGAAGGAAGATGAGACTATTCATGACTTCCACATGAGTGTTCTTGAGCTGGCTAATGAGTGTTCTTGACATTAAGCTTGTAAGGAAGATCCTTAGGTCCCTTCCTAAGAGGTACAAGATGAAGGTAACTGCAATTGAAGAAGCTCAAGACATCAGCACGATGAGGGTTGATGAGCTCATTGGATCTCTTCAAACTTTTGAGCTTGGTTTGAATGAGGAAGAATCAGAAAAGAAGCCCAAGAGTATAGCTTTGGTCTCCACTCCTGCAGAAGCTAAGAAAGTCAAAGATGATGATTCTCAGGAAGATTTGTCTCAAGCCATTGCTGTGTTGGGAAGGCAGTTCAACACAGTGTTCAAGAGGATAAACAATAACTACAAGCCTAATGTCAAGAACATCCCTTCTAACATCAGCAAGTCAAAAGAAAAAGATGAAGATAAGACTACCCATGATAAAGGTGTTCAGTGCTTTGAATGTGAAGGGTATGGACATGTCAAGAAAGAATGTCCCACATTCTTGAAGAAGCAGAAGAAAGGCATGTCAGTTTCCTAGTCTGAATCTGATAGTGAAAGTGAAGGTGAGTCAGCAAAGCATGTTAGAGCCTTAACATGAACTGTTGTTTCTGATGATGATAGTGATGGAGAAATAACTTATGAGGAGTTAGCATCTACTTATCAAGAGCTGTGTTTAAAAAGTGCTGAGATTTGTCAAGAAAACAAGTGTCACAAGCAACAGATTGCTCAGCTTGAGACTGCTAAAGCTGATTTGGAAAATGAAGTCTGTCGCTCCCGGGATTTTCATCCTAGTACAAACGCGAAAGTGGCGCGAAAACAGAGTCGCCAGCAATGTGTATTTATCCCAAGAGAGGGAAAGGAAACACTGCGTAAACCTGAAGGGAAGGAAAGAACATGGTCCTACGACCAAGAGAACTGGGTTCGGGAGTCGGTTACGCGAGAGGAAGGTATTAGCACCCCCTCGCGTCCATCGTACCCGATGGGATCCACGCTTGCTTGCTTCAGTCAAAGGGTGATAGAAAAGGATGCTGAAAAAGAAACTGAAAGAAAGAAAGGAGAAAGAATGGAAGAGGAACGAGAAACAAATGTAGGGAAAATAAAAGAAGTGCTCGAATGGGCCCTACCCCACTGCCTACGTATCTCATCGGGAACATGAGAATCAGAGCGACGTAGTTCCCCTCACTAGGGATGGATTGTCTGTGTTTTTTAGAGAACGGCTTACGTCCTAGCTCAGGTGTTGCAGGCTCGCTGGTCCGAGTGCGTTACCATCTTGCAAGAGAACGAGTAGAAGCGCGTTCGTGCGTTGAGAATGAATGAGATGAGAAAAGAATTCCCGAAGGAAAGACGTTATTGTTTGTTTTTGTCTTTTAAGAGTTTTTTTCATTTGTTTGCATATGATAGTGTATCTGAATCTTAGTCATTGGAATGTGTACATTCTCACATTCCAAGATGGAATGGGTAAGAAAGCATACTAAGAGTGAAGAAGACCCCCACACTTAGTTCCAATTGTCAAGGTTCAAACACACTAGCATACTTGTGTTTATTAAGTGTTTTTGTTGATTAAGAAATGAAGAAGTGTTTTTTATTATTTGCACCTTCAACAAATATTGCATTTAAGTCCCTCATACAAGATCAAATGTTTAACACATTTACCCAAGATGGGCCATATGCTACACATTCTAAGATTATAAGAAAAAACCCCTTATAATCTTTTCTTTATATGAAAGGCCTAAATGCAATAAGTGCCTACCTTTATTAAGTGTTTTTTACTTTTTGTTATAAGACGAGAGAGAAGAGACTCAAAAGCGGAGAAAAGGTAAAAACTGCAGGGAGACTAAGACACACCCTAGTGTTAGCATGCTTGGAAGTCCTAAGGTTTAGTGTGGTTTAGAAACACTATCCTAAAAAAAACGGAGAAGAACATAAGAAGCAACTTACTTCCAAGATGGAAGTTAAGTTGATCTTAAAGAGGGATAAAGATGATTAAGCAAGAAAAACATTTAATCAGGTAAACAGAAATTAATCAACAATTAATCCAAGAATAGGCAATTAAAATCATAGTCATGAATAACCAAGCTAGAATTAAAATGCTAAAGAAAAAAGATTAAAATTAAATTCTAAGAAGAAAAGTTAATCTAAAATTAGAAAATTAATTCTAAAATTAGTTCAAGTTAATTCTAAACTAATTCTAAAAACAATTAGTCCTAAAATTAATTCTAGTATTAAAACTAATATTATCCTAAAATTAATTCCACTTAAATTCTAATCTAATTCTAATATTAATCTAATTAATTCCTAGAAAACTAATTAAAACAAGTTAGTTTCTAAAATCTAATAAAACTCTAACTAAAAACCAATTATCCTAATTAACCTAATCAATTAATTAAAACGATTAATAAAGAGGGAGAGGGGTGCAAACAGAAGGCCAGGCGTTTGGGCTTTAGAAGAATTCAGGCCCAATAGTTTTTATTATGAACCAGAGGGGGTGCGTGAGTGATCCAAGGGCGTGTGAAACGGGAAGCAAAAGAGGGCCTAGAAACCCGACCCAAACACTTAGAAAAATAAGGCTCTAGAAAACCCTAAGTCTTCACACAAACTCGGTCCCCCCTCCCTCATGTTTGCCGTCACCTTCCTCTCTTTCACCTTCATTCTACGCCGTAAAATCACCACCGATCCTTCTCCCTTCGTGAATCCTTCTTCGCGTACAATGAATCGCCGCCCTCCTCGCCGTCAAAACACACAGCCCCAACCTCAACAACTTCTCGTCCTCTCTCCGCCTCCATTCAAATCGCGCCGCCGTGGACTTCTCTTCACCATTCCAACCTCGCCAACTCAACATCCTCATCGTCTCGCTCTCTCTGTTCAAACTCACTTCTCTCAAACGAAGTCGCGGAAATGAACAAACCGTCGCAAATCGTACAATGCACAAACGAGAAGTTTGAATGGAGAACGACTTACCTACCGGAGCAGCTCCGGTGACTCTTCACAATGGAGAAAAATGACGATGAGAAAACCAGAGATTACGCTTCAGGTACGCATACTTTTGGCTCGATTCCGCTATTCCTCTTCGATTCTTCGATCTTCTCCTTCTTCTGTTTGATTATACCGTGTTGTTGTTAGTCTTGAATTTTTGCAAATCTGTGTGTTGCTTGTTGAAGATTCAGTAAAGACTTGAAGTGATTTTTTTTGCAGGTGTTGATGGCGATGGACGATGGAATGAAGAGGCTCTCCCCTGATTCGGTTGCGGTGAGGAGGGATTTTCAGAAGAATGAAAAGGATCGTGCAGTTCTTACAGCAGAAGGATGAAGATGATTGAATTTGGAGAACTGCTCCTATAACCGGTGTAGCAGAGAAAGAAGATGATAAAAGTTTCAGAGTGAAAATTGAAATGGAAGATGGTGAAGATTATGCAGAAGTTGAAGATTGAAGATGGAGAGAAAAGATGGTGAAGAATGGTGATTGAGAAATTGTGCAGAAAAAAATGAAGAAGAATCTGAAGAATGAAGAGGAGGTGGATTTATAGAGAAGATTGGAAAGTTCTAGAGGGAAAGTTTGTTATGAAATTCTGTTAGAGTTATTGGGAGTTGTGAAATTCTGTTAGTAGCTTCTGTTAGAAGCTTGGAGAGAACTTGGCTGAAGTATTTTCTGGTGAAATGAATTTGTTTGTGTAGTTTTCTGTTAGATGAATTGTGGAATTTTTCTGGTGTAAAAATGGTTTTTTGTGAACTCTGCTATGTAATAAATTGCTGCAGCTGAATTTTCTCTTTTTTTGAACCTTGCGCTTTTCTGCTGAATTTGTTATAATATTGTACTAAGGTGAAAATGTAATGAAAAAATGAAATTCCATTATACAACTCGGACTGTGATTTGTGAACTAATGTAAGTGTTGGTGAATTGACAAAGCAGTTTGGTTCATGGCTCTTTTTTAGCGAACTCTTGCGCATTGGTAATGATCATTGGGCTCTTAATAATGGGCAACATTTGGGTACGTGATAATTTGGAATTTGGATTTAAGAGTTAGGCAAAGTGGATCTTAAGGAAAGGTTAATTCAAAAATGGAACTGGATTATGATTGATTTAATGGAAAAGTAAATGGGCTACAATGATTTGAAGTAGATAATTGGATGTGAATCGAAAAAAAAATGGATTAATGGATACTTATAAAATAATATGGTTTAATGTGATTAAAAATGGATATTGAATTAAATTGGATTTAATTGGGAAATGGATTTAAAATGGGCTTTGGATTGGATTTGGATCCAAAGATGGATATGGATTAGAAAATGGATTAGAAAAAAATGGATAGGAAATATGGATTAGATATTTGGTTTTATTTAAGGAAATGGGCTAAAATGGATATTTTAGATGAAAATAGGGTTTGAAAATGGTAAGGAATGGATATTGAAATAAATTTGAATGTGGAAAGAAAACTGGTTAAAATGGTTGAAAATGGTCATGATGGATAGAAAATGGATAACCTAAAGAATTCAAATCCAATCACAAACTATGCACAAGCCTCTGATAAAATGGTCATAGCTACCACTGAACAATCTGGCCACTCATACGATCCACTGAAGAATCTCAACCAATAAACAGTCCACAAGCTCAACCATGAATAAAAACCTAAATCACCCAGGTGTACACTGATGAACTTTGCAGAAGATGACTTGCAGAATCGCCCCGAACAGGGCAAACACTTATAACAAGAACATCCTTCGATCCCATGTCTCAGGAACACATGCAGATGAATGAATATGATTTATGACCTAATGAGATGCAAAATGGATGCGAAACAAAAGCCAGAAAAAGGTAGGGCAAATTTTGGGGTACTACAGCTGCCCCTATTCAATCGACTTGGACCTGAAAGGATGATAGCAACCGCTTTCAGACATTCAAGGTACAAGAAGATTGAATACAAAAAGAACCGCAAAATTTGCACCCTGTGGAGAAGAAAAGGGATACAAACCTAACCAAATGAACACTGCTTGGATAAAACTCTGGTGGGAAGAATAGCATTGGAGAGATGTCTTTTAGAACAACGCCAGACGACTACTGGCTTGCCACACTACTGGTGGACTTTAATAATGTCTTTTGTACAACGCCAGACGACTACTGGCTTACCACGCTACTGGTGGACTTTGCTCATCTGCCACCCGAAGATGGCCAGACGACTACTGGCTTGCCACACTACGGGTATACTTTGCTCATCTGCCACCCGAAGATGGACTTTCTCCAATCTACTGTTGGACTTTTAGAATTTGCCACCCTTAGATGGACCTTTCGCCAATCCACTGTTGGACTTTGAAACTTCGCCACCCTTGGATGGACTTTTGCCAATCTACTGTTGGACTTTGAAACTTCGCCACCCTTGGATGGACTTTTGCCAATCTACTGTTGGACTTTGAAACTTCGCCACCCTTGGATGGACTTTTGCCAATCTACTGTTGGACTTTTGACCAGAGGTTTGTAGAATCAACGGCCTTACACAGATGACTCCGCTGGGGATAAGAGGGTGGACCATCAACTCTGAGGTTGAGGAAAAATGGCAATTGCTCTGAGATTGAGAAAATTTGAAGTAAACAATAACACTGAGGTTGAGGAAAGGGTAGACATCAACTCTGAGGTTGAGAAAAAAAACCATAACTTCAACTCGGAGGTCGGAAGAAGGATATACGTCAACTCTGAGATTGGGAAAAGGGTATACATTGATTTTGAAACCGGAGATAAAACCATTGACTTCAACTCTGAGGTTGGGGAAGAAAAGCATTTTCATCAACTCTGAGGTTCAGAAAAGGTATACAACAACTTTGAAGTTGGGGAAGGGAAGCGTCAATTCTGAGATTGGGAGCAAAAGAAGGTACGACAACTCTGAGGTTGGGGACGAAAGGTGTCGACTAGGAGTTTTGGGAAGAAAGGGACGTTCATCAACTCTGAGATTGAGAAGAGGTACACGACAACTTTGAAGTTGGTATAAAGGGCGTCAACTCTGAGGTTGGAGAAGGAAGGCGTCAACTCGGAGGTTGGGGGAAGAAAGAGGTACGACAACTCTGAGGTTGGACAAAACAGGCGTCAACTTTGAAGTTGGGGAAAATAGGCGTCAACTCTGAGGTTGGGGAAAATAGGCATCAACTCTGAGGTTGGGAGCAAAAGAAGGTACGACAACTCTGAGGTTGGGGACCACTACTTTAATTGAGGGTTGATCTGGGCTTTCACACAAGGTACTAAATCTGGCTTATGCTTCGATGCATGTTTGAATTTGTTTCTATGGCGTAATGCTCCATACGAAATGGAAATGCTACGCATTTTGAGGATGCAATGCAATGATGATTACTATATGCAAGAATGAGATGACACTCCACCGGGGAATGCGCAGAACAGAACAAGCAAACTTCGCTGAAGAAGGGATCACCAATATCTGATCTCCTGTAGGGATATAACCAACTGTACCACCAATAACCACTGGTGATGCAAACCCTGTCGAGAAACTGCAAGCTGAATTGCAAACTCTGTTGGGGAGATGCCAATAAAGATTGGACTTTGAACCGCTGAGAATGCCAATAACCATTGGACTTTGACCTGCAGGGAAATACCGGATCTGACTGTTGAGGCAAAGAGTACTCTGACTTCTCACCGTCCTCAAACTGCTTGAAGATATTCCATCGTCTTACCCTGCTGAGAATGAGGAGTCCACCTACACTGCTGGAGATAAGAAATCTTCATAAAGAACCCTTTTCGATTTGAGGACGATTCTCTGCTTGGGGAAGAATATCAATTCCAGCACCCTGCTAGGACAAAGATACCTTCTGACTCCTTGCTGGGGGAGAGGCTTAGTACTTTAAGTTTCTGCTGATTGATTGCGTACCGATTGTCAAGAGTGAACAACGGTTCCTTTATGACTTGCCCCAGACCACGGGGTCCAATAGAAGAAATCATCTCAAGAGGATTTTATAGAAGACCGGGCGTTCACATTGCCCCCGGCTCTTCAAACTCTTGGAGAGATTTATCGGATCTCGACATAACTGCCCCAGACTGTATGATCTGTGAAGGAATTTTCCCTGAGAGGACTTGTAGTGACTTGAAATGCTCTGCCTCAGCATTTCGAACCTTGAAGAGGTGTTTCTGATTAACTGTCTTTTGGAGAGAATAACTTCTCATACTCCGGAGGTGACTCGCCTCAATATGAGCTTTGAAGTCACTTTGCCCCTGATCTGAATGAATGCCCCAGAATAACTGAACTTTAGAGAGATTTCTCGACGTAACTGCCCCAGATTGGCTACATCTCATCACAACTTGCTGGGGAGAGCCCACGACACTGAGTCTCTTGGCAATGTGCCCCTCGATATGACTGTCCTTCAGAATTTTCAGGCATCCCAACTCGGTAGGATCAAGCTTCTCGACTGGCATTCACTGTGTAAGCTTCATTGATGCTTAGGTACATGTATGCAAGCAAAACAAGTTTATTATGAGAATGGTAATTCTAATGCAACAAACATGTTAACCTTGAAGTTTATTGAAAAGATGTCTCAAAAACTTGTGAACGAGTCACTAGTTACGACATTTATTTTTGAATGGAAAACAATACGCACATGCAATACCAACAAAAATCTTATTAGCGTAACTCATGGGAGTCAGGAACGCTATCTCATTGAAGTACGCCTTCAGCATAAACCTTGTTTCAATTAGGACTTTTAAGGGTTGTAACGTGGCCTGGTTCACGGTTTTAGAAAAAAGGATTTATGGCTCAAAATTTGTTTGTACCCACCCATTCTCCTTGATGTTCTTCAGTCCTACATCCAGTTAATTTGGCACAAGCGCTCATCTCCCAAAAGGATTTTTGTAAGGATCGATGGTTAAGGAACCCATGAAGTTTTTTTTTTTTTTTTTTTTTTTTTTTTTTTTTTTTTTTTTTTTTTTTTTTTTTTTTTGAATGACAGTCACCCCTATTGTCTTCAGTGTTTCGGTCACACGACTTGTTCTTTATCGAGGATTTTCTCTTTTGAGCATTTCTTTTTCATTTTTCGCTTTTTTTATTTCCCTGATTTTGCCTGGACTGATTCTTTCTGAGTTTTTCAATTTTGAAGTCCAGCGGGATGCCCTAACTTTTGCCTAAGTCACTTGTTTTCAATTTTGGACTTAGCGGGCTTTCTTTCTTCTTTTTCTTTTGATTCTTTTTTTTGAACAAATCGTGTGACACAGGCTGTCTGACTTGCTTGAGAGGGTTGTGACTACCTCATTAGTTTGAACACTGATGGATAACCATTGTGGTTTCACATCTCTTGACCTCCTCAAGGTAATGGATCCTCAGATGCACACTCCTTTTGAAATATGAACGCTTGGTCAAATTACTGACAACTACCCTGCCCCTGGTTAAATGTGAGGGTTTTTTCGAATGGAAAGAAACTCCTACTTCAAGGTTCAAAGGGGTTGACGAGGGTTTATCTCCCTTATCTCTCCAGTGTTTAGGGATTGAAACAATGCCTGTACATCCTCAACAGGGTTTTATCCAAAAGCATACAACCAAAGATTTTGCGTTTTTACCTCATCATCCTCCCTCCAAGAGTTTAAGCAAGAAAGTTGGTATTGCAATGCGCAGAAACAATATATGAATGAATAAAAATGAACTACTTCAAGAAAAACATATTCATTACATTAAAACATCATTCAGAACACAAACAAGTTTTTAATGCATACAATGCTTTAACAAGAAATGAAAAACTACAAATGAAAGTGCAGTAAAGAAGCTGAATATTGCCATCGCTGAGGAGGCTTGATTCTGTCTGGACGTCCTTGTAAACTGAGTGTTCACTTGAGACAGGAGGCTTCAATTGATGTACATATCATCTTCAGTGAATGCAATGATCTCTGAGTCCACCAGGTCTTGCACCTTGTGCTTGAACACGTTGCAATTTTCAATGGAATGACCCGGTGTGTCTGAGTGATACTCGCATCTAGCATCCAGATCATAATCAGGAGGAATGGGGTCAGGGACAGGCTTGACATCCCTTAGTTCAACCAGAGAACTCTCAAGTAGACGGGCAAGAACATCACTGTGAGGAATAGGGATTGGATCGAACCTTCTCGCAGGTCTCCGTGATCTTTGTTGTCTCTGTTGCTGAGGAGCATAAGGTCGCTGATACTGAACAGGTTGTTGAACAACAGAAGGAAAATACACAGCACTGGTTTCTCCTTCTTTTCCCTTGGAGGACCCAGCATAAGGTTTCTTTGCATCTTCAGCAGCAATTCGAATCTTTCCCGTTTTGATGCCATTTTCGACTCTTTCTCCTGCCAATACAAGACCTGAAAATCCAGATGACCCACATCCAACCAATTTCTCATAATAATGCCCCTGAAGCGTATCCATGAACATATCAACAAGCTCTCTTTCCAACATCGGAGGTTGAACTTGGGAAGCCAATTCACGCCACCTCTGGGCGTATTCTTTGAAGCTTTCGTTTTGTCTCTGAGAAAGACTTTGCAATTGTATTCTACTGGGTGCCATGTCCGTGTTGAATTGGTAGTGCTTGATGAAAGCTTCTGCCAAATCTCTCCAGCTTTTAATATGCGTTCTCTCCAAGCTCATATACCAGTCTAAAGATGCCCCAGTTAAGCTGTCTTGAAAGAAATGCATCAGCAGCTTCTCATCATCAGTATAGGCAGACATTTTGCTGGAATATGCCATGATGTGAAGCTTAGGACAGGTGGATCCATTGTACTTCTCGAAAGTAGGTGCCTTGAACTTCGGAGGAACCTTCACACCTGGGACCAACCCTAAGTCGTACATGTTCATGCCCAACTCATTATGGCCTTTTAAAGCATTCACTCTCTCTTCGAGCATACAGAACTTCTTGTCCGTGTCAGTAGGGAAATTCATCTCAGCATCATAAAATTGTTCCTCCTGATTATTCACCTTCTGACGAGGAACATGAATCCTAGCAGCACTTCCTTTGGATTGAATCATAGGAGAGGGTGGAGGAATATCAACACGTGGTGGATTCACAACTCCGCCCGGAGTATTACCAACAACATTCCCATTACCAGCCTCTGGGACAACAACAGTCCTTTGAATAATTGCCTCAAGTTCCTCTTGTTGTTGAGTCATGCCCTGCATCATCTCACAGAACTGAGCCATACGATTCTGGAATTCCGATAACTCTGCTCGCACCTGATCCATGATCCTCCTCTGATTGCTTCAAGTTGCGTAGTGGTGAGAAGTCAAGCTTGCAGTTCTGGAGACAATACCAATGTCAGAATAAGAATCCCCTCTCTGAATACCTGTTATGCATATGAGTATGAGAATGCAAAATGACATGCGATGCAAATGCAAAGACACGGGATCAAGGTATCCACAAAGCTCTGGATAAGTGCTGTGCTGATGAGTGAATAAGCTCATAGGTCTGCTCTGAAGAGAATGTCGGAACACCGGAATATCCGAATAATCATAATACCATAACACCAGGCTGATACTGATAAGAAATCCAAAGTACCGGGTAGGTAGAAGGTCAAGGTTACCTGCAAACCTGTAAACACCCGCCCATTCTCACATGTGGGTACTAAGATCCTCAGTATCCCGGGCTCTCAGGTCGAGAAATGATGATACGTTCACCATTTCTGGTTTGGCATCATCATCAAACGAGGAGGCCTCAACTGATTCACCAAAATGAAAGGTCCTCAGCTTCTGGAACTGAGGTCGAGAAGCAATAGTACATTCATCCCTCGGGGTACAGTACTATCGCCAATCGAGGAGTGCCTCCACTGATTCTCTTTCAAAAAGGAAATCCTATGCAAGTTCCAAAGTGGGCCCTCGGGTGCGAATGGGTTTGCCACGAAATGTGGTCTGCCACTGTCACCACTAAAGAGAGATGTTTCCACTAAGGTCCTCATGATCGGTCACTAGAGTCGACAGCTTTCTAGATCGACATCCTGGAATACGCAAGATGCGCATGCCATGATGGGTCCCAAGATAGCCTCGTCTAGCTATGAATTTCGTGAATACCCAACGCACTCCAGACGGCACGTAGGTCCCACTACTCTCCACTCTAATCCTAAGTGTATACTCAAGCCTGTGTAATGGGCTTATCTCTCAGAAATCCCATCCCGCCAAACAGAAAAACCAGTCCAGCACAACAGTAACAATATGATATGTAATGCTAAAATGCAGTAAATACAGTAGAGTAAATAAACAGCAAAATAAAGCACAACAGTAAACACCCAATGAAAGAAAAGCAAACAAGCGCTAGGATTGACTCGCTTAAGGATGGACCAGCAATAGGCCAATCTCCCCAGCAGAGTCGCCAGCTGTCGCTCCCGGGATTTTCATCCTAGTACAAACGCGAAAGTGGCGCGAAAACAGAGTCGCCAGCAATGTGTATTTATCCCAAGAGAGGGAAAGGAAACACTGCGTAAACCTGAAGGGAAGGAAAGAACATGGTCCTACGACCAAGAGAACTGGGTTCGGGAGTCGGTTACGCGAGAGGAAGGTATTAGCACCCCCTCGCGTCCATCGTACCCGATGGGATCCACGCTTGCTTGCTTCAGTCAAAGGGTGATAGAAAAGGATGCTGAAAAAGAAACTGAAAGAAAGAAAGGAGAAAGAATGGAAGAGGAACGAGAAACAAATGTAGGGAAAATAAAAGAAGTGCTCGAATGGGCCCTACCCCACTGCCTACGTATCTCATCGGGAACATGAGAATCAGAGCGACGTAGTTCCCCTCACTAGGGATGAATTGTCTGTGTTTTTTAGAGAACGGCTTACGTCCTAGCTCAGGTGTTGCAGGCTCGCTGGTCCGAGTGCGTTACCATCTTGCAAGAGAACGAGTAGAAGCGCGTTCGTGCGTTGAGAATGAATGAGATGAGAAAAGAATTCCCGAAGGAAAGACGTTATTGTTTGTTTTTGTCTTTTAAGAGTTTTTTTCATTTGTTTGCATATGATAGTGTATCTGAATCTTAGTCATTGGAATGTGTACATTCTCACATTCCAAGATGGAATGGGTAAGAAAGCATACTAAGAGTGAAGAAGACCCCCACACTTAGTTCCAATTGTCAAGGTTCAAACACACTAGCATACTTGTGTTTATTAAGTGTTTTTGTTGATTAAGAAATGAAGAAGTGTTTTTTATTATTTGCACCTTCAACAAATATTGCATTTAAGTCCCTCATACAAGATCAAATGTTTAACACATTTACCCAAGATGGGCCATATGCTACACATTCTAAGATTATAAGAAAAAACCCCTTATAATCTTTTCTTTATATGAAAGGCCTAAATGCAATAAGTGCCTACCTTTATTAAGTGTTTTTTACTTTTTGTTATAAGACGAGAGAGAAGAGACTCAAAAGCGGAGAAAAGGTAAAAACTGCAGGGAGACTAAGACACACCCTAGTGTTAGCATGCTTGGAAGTCCTAAGGTTTAGTGTGGTTTAGAAACACTATCCTAAAAAAAACGGAGAAGAACATAAGAAGCAACTTACTTCCAAGATGGAAGTTAAGTTGATCTTAAAGAGGGATAAAGATGATTAAGCAAGAAAAACATTTAATCAGGTAAACAGAAATTAATCAACAATTAATCCAAGAATAGGCAATTAAAATCATAGTCATGAATAACCAAGCTAGAATTAAAATGCTAAAGAAAAAAGATTAAAATTAAATTCTAAGAAGAAAAGTTAATCTAAAATTAGAAAATTAATTCTAAAATTAGTTCAAGTTAATTCTAAACTAATTCTAAAAACAATTAGTCCTAAAATTAATTCTAGTATTAAAACTAATATTATCCTAAAATTAATTCCACTTAAATTCTAATCTAATTCTAATATTAATCTAATTAATTCCTAGAAAACTAATTAAAACAAGTTAGTTTCTAAAATCTAATAAAACTCTAACTAAAAACCAATTATCCTAATTAACCTAATCAATTAATTAAAACGATTAATAAAGAGGGAGAGGGGTGCAAACAGAAGGCCAGGCGTTTGGGCTTTAGAAGAATTCAGGCCCAATAGTTTTTATTATGAACCAGAGGGGGTGCGTGAGTGATCCAAGGGCGTGTGAAACGGGAAGCAAAAGAGGGCCTAGAAACCCGACCCAAACACTTAGAAAAATAAGGCTCTAGAAAACCCTAAGTCTTCACACAAACTCGGTCCCCCCTCCCTCATGTTTGCCGTCACCTTCCTCTCTTTCACCTTCATTCTACGCCGTAAAATCACCACCGATCCTTCTCCCTTCGTGAATCCTTCTTCGCGTACAATGAATCGCCGCCCTCCTCGCCGTCAAAACACACAGCCCCAACCTCAACAACTTCTCGTCCTCTCTCCGCCTCCATTCAAATCGCGCCGCCGTGGACTTCTCTTCACCATTCCAACCTCGCCAACTCAACATCCTCATCGTCTCGCTCTCTCTGTTCAAACTCACTTCTCTCAAACGAAGTCGCGGAAATGAACAAACCGTCGCAAATCGTACAATGCACAAACGAGAAGTTTGAATGGAGAACGACTTACCTACCGGAGCAGCTCCGGTGACTCTTCACAATGGAGAAAAATGACGATGAGAAAACCAGAGATTACGCTTCAGGTACGCATACTTTTGGCTCGATTCCGCTATTCCTCTTCGATTCTTCGATCTTCTCCTTCTTCTGTTTGATTATACCGTGTTGTTGTTAGTCTTGAATTTTTGCAAATCTGTGTGTTGCTTGTTGAAGATTCAGTAAAGACTTGAAGTGATTTTTTTTGCAGGTGTTGATGGCGATGGACGATGGAATGAAGAGGCTCTCCCCTGATTCGGTTGCGGTGAGGAGGGATTTTCAGAAGAATGAAAAGGATCGTGCAGTTCTTACAGCAGAAGGATGAAGATGATTGAATTTGGAGAACTGCTCCTATAACCGGTGTAGCAGAGAAAGAAGATGATAAAAGTTTCAGAGTGAAAATTGAAATGGAAGATGGTGAAGATTATGCAGAAGTTGAAGATTGAAGATGGAGAGAAAAGATGGTGAAGAATGGTGATTGAGAAATTGTGCAGAAAAAAATGAAGAAGAATCTGAAGAATGAAGAGGAGGTGGATTTATAGAGAAGATTGGAAAGTTCTAGAGGGAAAGTTTGTTATGAAATTCTGTTAGAGTTATTGGGAGTTGTGAAATTCTGTTAGTAGCTTCTGTTAGAAGCTTGGAGAGAACTTGGCTGAAGTATTTTCTGGTGAAATGAATTTGTTTGTGTAGTTTTCTGTTAGATGAATTGTGGAATTTTTCTGGTGTAAAAATGGTTTTTTGTGAACTCTGCTATGTAATAAATTGCTGCAGCTGAATTTTCTCTTTTTTTGAACCTTGCGCTTTTCTGCTGAATTTGTTATAATATTGTACTAAGGTGAAAATGTAATGAAAAAATGAAATTCCATTATACAACTCGGACTGTGATTTGTGAACTAATGTAAGTGTTGGTGAATTGACAAAGCAGTTTGGTTCATGGCTCTTTTTTAGCGAACTCTTGCGCATTGGTAATGATCATTGGGCTCTTAATAATGGGCAACATTTGGGTACGTGATAATTTGGAATTTGGATTTAAGAGTTAGGCAAAGTGGATCTTAAGGAAAGGTTAATTCAAAAATGGAACTGGATTATGATTGATTTAATGGAAAAGTAAATGGGCTACAATGATTTGAAGTAGATAATTGGATGTGAATCGAAAAAAAAATGGATTAATGGATACTTATAAAATAATATGGTTTAATGTGATTAAAAATGGATATTGAATTAAATTGGATTTAATTGGGAAATGGATTTAAAATGGGCTTTGGATTGGATTTGGATCCAAAG
Source organism: Lathyrus tuberosus (assembly GCA_022829125.1). Taxonomy (NCBI): domain Eukaryota; kingdom Viridiplantae; phylum Streptophyta; class Magnoliopsida; order Fabales; family Fabaceae; genus Lathyrus; species Lathyrus tuberosus. The sequence continues at coordinate 5,252,603 of JALAZF010000191.1, forward strand.
ATGGATATGGATTAGAAAATGGATTAGAAAAAAATGGATAGGAAATATGGATTAGATATTTGGTTTTATTTAAGGAAATGGGCTAAAATGGATATTTTAGATGAAAATAGGGTTTGAAAATGGTAAGGAATGGATATTGAAATAAATTTGAATGTGGAAAGAAAACTGGTTAAAATGGTTGAAAATGGTCATGATGGATAGAAAATGGATAACCTAAAGAATTCAAATCCAATCACAAACTATGCACAAGCCTCTGATAAAATGGTCATAGCTACCACTGAACAATCTGGCCACTCATACGATCCACTGAAGAATCTCAACCAATAAACAGTCCACAAGCTCAACCATGAATAAAAACCTAAATCACCCAGGTGTACACTGATGAACTTTGCAGAAGATGACTTGCAGAATCGCCCCGAACAGGGCAAACACTTATAACAAGAACATCCTTCGATCCCATGTCTCAGGAACACATGCAGATGAATGAATATGATTTATGACCTAATGAGATGCAAAATGGATGCGAAACAAAAGCCAGAAAAAGGTAGGGCAAATTTTGGGGTACTACAAAGTCTTATTAGTCAAAGCTCATCTTGATCATATGACCAAATCTGTTAGGATGTTGAACTGTGGTACAGACACACTTGATAAGATTCTTCAATTAGAGAAAGCTGCTGGAGATAAATCAGGTATAGGGTATGTGGTTGGGGAAAAGGGTTCTGCAGTAGCTAGCACTTCAGGAACAAAGAAGGAGGTGTCCCAACCTATGTCTCAACATCAAACAAAGAGACAGGATCCTACACCTGAGAAGGGTGCTCATTCACAGCCTCAGATTGTTGACAAGAAAAATGGTCCTCATCAGAGGAAGATGCAGCCTCAAGGAGCTAGTCAGTACATGCCTCCTCAATATCACAAGAGCGTGGAGGCTGTGAGGTCCAATCAGAACAGGTTTCAGGGTAACTGGTATGGATATGGTTATGGATACAACAATGTTGCGCCTCATTACTCTGGAAGAAGGAAGCCTCATCACCATAGGAGACATCCTAGAAGACAACGTCCTCAGTTCAGGAGACAGTCTACCTATGGTAAAAGACAACAACACCATAGAAGACAGGCCAACTATGGTAGAAGGAGACATCATTATGGGTGGCAACACCAACAGTATCACCATCAAAGTGGCAGAAGAAATAACCACTTCAGAGATGACAGAGTCAGATGCTTCTATTGTGGCAGGTTTGGACATGTGCAGTCCTCTTGCTTCAAGCTTCATGGTTATCAAAAGTCTACTCCTCAACCCAGACAGAAGGAGGTCAGGCCCAAGGTAGTGAAACAATGGGTTCCTAAAGATCAGGTCACATGTCTATTAGCTCATACCTCAGATGGAGATTTTGCTATGGATGCATGGTACTTTGACAGTGGATGTTCAAAGCACATGACTGGATCCAAGGAGCATTTGGAGGAGTTCAATCCTTGCCATGCAAATAAGGTTGTGTTTGGCAATGGAGAAAAAGGAGTAGTAGAAGGAGTTGGAAGAGTGAAGAATCATGATGGTCTTGATAGTGTGATCCTTGTCCAAGGCTTAAATGCTAATTTGATAAGCATAAGCCAACTGTGTGATGAAGGTTACAAAGTTAACTACACCAAAGATGAGTGTGTGGTAGCTGATGAGCGTAATCAGGTTGTTATGAAGGGTGCCAGATCCAAAGATAACTGCTATCAGTGGATTCCTCTGGAAGTTAATTCAACTGATGATGATGTTATAACATCAGACTATGACATCAGGTGTGAAAGGATACTGAAAGGTCAATCAGTTTTAATGAGCTCTGATGTGAGTCATTTTGAATTTTTAAAAGGTAATTTAATTTGGAGGGAGAAAATCAGTGATTGGTCATTAAGAGGTACTCAAAATCAGGCGCCTTACCATATTGATTCTATATCAAGATTCATCAAAGCTTTCTCTTCTCAATTGTTCATCTCCCTTAATCTCAACAGAATAAAAAAATCCTCTCTAAACCTAGTATGTTACAAAGGAACGATGTCTTCTCCTTGCAAGAACTCTGATTCTCGAAGACCTGCGCATGTACGAACTAGGGTTCCATCGGAAAAAGAATATGTTGACAAAGAACACATTCCTATGGCACTCCCAGATTCAGGTAACTCTAAACCTTCAACCAAGTTGAATAAAACTGAAACTCATCATCCTCTCAAGCTGTTGAGGAGAAGTATGATGTGGACATGCATTTGGAGCAGATTGCCACCAAAATTCTTGAGAAGGGAATACGTGTGAAAGGGATTTTTGTCCCTTTAAGGAAAATGCCTGCTGAACATGTGGGCTCTCAAAGTGAGGACACCAATCTTCACAGACTGGCCTTGTCTGCGATTCAAGACGCTGAAGGTGGTAGTAAAGAAGAAGATCTTAAAGATACTGATGTCATCCCTGATGTCAGAACATCTTCCCCTAGGGTTGAAAGTCACAGTGATAAAGGGAAAGATCAGGTTGAGGTTATAGATGTTGAGGACTCATCTGATAATGATATCATTGGTAATGTGATAGCAAGAAGAAGGGAGGATAGGAAAAGGAAAGGAGTGGAGTCACTTTCTAATGAAAATATGGTCAAGTATAAGAAAAGGACTTCAGTTGCAGACTCTCCCAAGTCATGGAGCAAAGTTGCCATGTCTGGCGAAAAGAGGAGAATCAGGGAAGAATCAGATTCAGAGTGTGATGTTCAAGACATCAACCCTGCGAGGAACAGAGCTGCTGATCAAGTTCCTGATAACATCTCATTTCACTGTGCTAGTAGTGCATCCATGTGGAATTGTGTGAGCCAAAGAAGGATAACTCTGGAAAGAGAGCCAGTTACAGATGATTTAGAGTCTACTGAAATTGTAGATCTAATTAAGTTTGTTGGTCTCATGAGGACTGTATCAGGATTGACTAGTTGCTATGATAGACTGGTCAAAGAATTTATAGTGAATATCTCTGAGTCTATTAATGACAGCAAAAGCATAACTTTCAGAAGAGTTACTGTTAGGGGTAAGTGTGTCTGGTTCTCTCGTAAGGTGATTAATGCCTACTTGGGAAGAAGTGAGGAAGATTATGGAGAATTAGAAGTTTCTAATAATGTTATCTGCAAAGAAATCACAACTGGTCAGGTAGAAGTTTGGCCCTCAAATGGAAAGTTGTCAGCAAGTTTATTAAGTGTGAAATATGCTATTCTTCATAGAATAGGTGATGTTAACTGGGTTCCTACAAACCACAAAACCTCTGTTTCTGCTGGTTTGGGCAAATTAGTTTATGCCATTGGAACAAAGAGACAAATTGATTATAGCTCTTACATTTATAATCAGACTATCAAGCATGCTGCAACAAGAGCAGTGAAATTGCCTATTGCATTTCCATCCCTCATCTGTGGGATTATTCTGTCTCAACATCTTGGGATTCTTCACCAGTATGATAGTGTTTGTAGAAGGAAGCCTGACATGTCTTTTCATCAGAAGTTGTTTGGAGGAAAACATGTTGCTAATCATGTCAAGACATCTGCCTCAACATCCACTCATCATACTCATGTCAAGACTGATATGATTTCTGAACTAGAGGAAGTTTGTAAAGAACTAGATGAAGCCATCAGAGTAAGCACTAAAAGAAAGAAGAAGTTTAAAAGATTACTTATGAATCTGAAGATGACAGAGAAAGAAAGTAATAAAGAAGTTGTTGATAAGAATGATAAGTGTGATAATGCCAGTGCTGATAGCTCAGAGGAGGATGAAGAGGATACTGGTGTTAGATCAAGTTCAAATGAAGACTAGCTTATTTGCTTTTGCCTCTAGTAGTTTTAGTTTTATGTTGTCTTTGTTTTTGCACTGTTGTGCTTGGGTTGTAATTTGAATATTGTGCTGTATATGCACCCTTTATGTTTTTGTTCTATGATTTGTTATGTCTGGTTGTTAACTGTAAGACTGACAATGAGAGCTAGGGTAGTACTAACTGTAGTTAGAGTTCTTGATGGGGTTTGTCAAATTGTGGCTAAAAAGGGGGGAGAAGTAGCCAAAGTAGCCAAGGAGTTGGAGTTGTCAAATATTCTGATATGTCAAATGCTGTCAAAGGAATTGATGATTGTTGCTAAGGAATAAAGTCAAGGAATATGTTTCAGAGGATGTAGCTGATTGCTAATGTTATAGTGCAGATGGTGCAGAAATTAAGGGGGAGTAATTGCTGATCTGTTGGACAGCTGGTTATGCTGGTTTTGAGGGGGAGTACCTTTGTTGATTGTTGAAAATTGTAGCTGTTGAAGATGGTGTTGCAGCTGGTTATGGTGGTTTTGAGGGGGAGTACCTTTGTTGATTGTTGAAAATTGTAGCTGTTGAAGATGGTGCTGCAACAGAGTTTGTGAGAAGTGAAGTCTTTATAGTTGCTGCTATTTGAAGTTTCAAAAATATTGAAGTTTATTCCGCTGCTGAAGTCTCTGAAGGTGCAGAGATTGTTTTAGCCAAAATTAGCCAAAGGGGGAGATTGTTAGTTTCTTGGATTGGCTGGAATTTTGGTAAAACAAAGGTTGTTCAATGTTTGATGTCAAGGTGATGATGTCACAACATTGAGTCTTAACACTGGGCTGTGTTAAGAGTTAAGTTGGATGTTTGATGTCACAAGCGATGTTGTGACATTAGATCTGTAGAATTAATAACATCAGGTTTTGTGATGTTGTTAGGGTTTGCGTCTTAGCTGGAATTGTGGAGGGCAGGTAGTCTCATTGGATGTGAATATCTTGGGCTAGATATTCTTCGCTGCATAGGAGATCTGGTGCAGATTTGTAGGAGATTTAAAAGGTTGAAGATTTGAAAAGATTTTAGGAGAAAATCTATTTTGAAGATTTAGTTTTAAATAACAAATCAAGTCAGATATTGCAGGAGTCCAAGCCCAATTCAGATAGCTATATAAAGCGCATAAATCAAAGGAAGAAGATACAGAAATACGGAGAGAAGATCAAGAGCATAGGCTGAGTGTCTTAAGTATTTTGTACGAGTCTTGTATACACCATTCTAGGTTGAATTGGTGAGTTATTTTCTGTCCTCTCTTAGAAGCTGTGAAGTGATAGAGAGTTGTGTAACTTGATCAAAGCTGTGAAGCAGGATCAAGGTTTCTCAAAGAGGTTGTTCTTTGAGAGGGTTTTAGGAATTGAGTAGTGTTCTCATATCTAAGTGGTTTCTTAGGTCGAAAGTCACTAGTAGGAATTAAGATTAGGAGATTGTTAACTGGGTTGTTGAGTCTGTAATTTAATTCTACAAGTAGTGAATTTCATCCCTGGCTTGGTAGCCCCCAGACGTAGGTAGTTAGACCGAACTGGGTGAACAATTTGGTGTGTTCTTCTGTTGTTTAATTTGTCCATTGTGCAGAGTGTGTTGTTGTGACATCGCACTTAACATCACACGTCTGGTACCAGAATTTCAGTATCTATAACTCATTAGCATAACATTATAGGTTACATAAGACTAGTACTAACCTTGAATTCCTCAGAACGGCGTTTCTTCGCAAACTCGTGCCACACCTTCTTCAATAAAAAACTATACCGAATCCATGGAGGTTGAAGACCGCTCTTAGGCTTCATAATGTAGTCAGCCGTGAGCCGTGACTTAAACCCCCTCCAACGAACACCGGCATAAGTTATCCATTTTTTTTTCAATTTTGAGTCATCAGTAAACTCAAAATTCAACTACATTGAATCAATATATAAGTATGAATTAGAAACTATGGGTAGTGATATCAAATATATGAAAATTATAGTATGTAATACCTTAACGTCTGTCCATATGCTGTCTTTGACATTAACATCCACTTCTCTCCAATCATCTATCAGTATACTCACTTTGCTACGTGCAAGGAACACAACATAAATCTTAAAAGTAGAGTAATGTGGACAATCCACTAATCTGTAGTGCGAATCAAACTCGATCAGAATTTTTACACCTGATGAGTTGCAGACTGATGTGAATTGGGGCATCATTGTGACACCTCTTTGTGATCTTTTCAATTGAGTATCAATCGTTTGAGTTGTATTCGCAGAACACTCAATCGTTTGAGTTGTATTCGCAGAACACTCAGTCGTTTGAGCATCTTCGCTGCTTCCTGATGTAGAACTCGACAAGGTCGACATCTATCACTACGCCAAACAAGCCATTAAACAGCGCTTTTTTAGGCCTTAGACAACGCTTAAAAGCGCTGCCTAAGCTTGCGCTGTCGTAAGTAAAGACAGCGCTTTTGATTTATGAAAAAGCGCTCTCTAATGTATACATAAGACAACGCTTTTTCGGTAAAAAACGCTCTCTAAAGTGGGGCTTTAGACAGCGCTTTTGAAAAAGCGCTGTCTAATGTATACGTATAAAATTTTAATGAATTTTTTATATACCTTTAGAGAGTGCTTTTTCAAGAAAAAACGCTGTCTAATGTATGCCTATAATTTTAGTTATCAATTTTTCTATACCTTTAGAGGGCACTTTTTAGGAAAAGCGCTTTCTTTTGTGAACTATAGACATCGCTTTTTCTAGAAAGCGCTGTCTTTTCTATACGTATAATTTTAATAATTTAAAAAAAAAAATCCCATTTTAACCATTTTTTTATGCAGAAACCTGTATAATTCAAGTCATTTCAATAAACCTGTATATTTCACATTTCCATTAACAATTTCTAGTATGGTTCATTAACCATTTCCACTAATCCCATAAATCACATAAACCACAAAAACCATTTCCATTATAATTCAAGTTATTTACATTAACTATTCACAAAACTATACAATTACAATCCAAAAACACATAAAGGGCATAAACCATTCACAAAACTATACAATTACAATCCAAAAACACATAAAGGGCATAAACCATTCACAAAACTATACAATCCCATAAAATAAACCATTCACAAAACTATACATTCACATAATCCCATAATCCTATACCTTATATAGGATTCTTTTTTCAATAAGGTATTCGCACAATTCCTCCTTAATTTCTTGCAATTTATCCTTCGTGTAATGAGAACACGCGTATTCATCAAAGTACTACATAACAAAACAAAATATGCATGATTTAGTTAAAAATAATAAATTATATGACATATCCCATAAATATTAAAATAAATCCTAAGTTATAAATCCATGCATACCGTAATAGGAATCTCTAATCGATCCATTTGAAGGATTTCTCTCATAAACCTCAAAACGAAATACCTGCAGTCTATGCCATTACGCTAACGAGGGCACTACACATAGACAAACAAATAAGAATTAATATATAGTTGTTTTGTGTTATCAAGTAGCATCACTAATAAGCAACTTTGTGAAAATTAATATACCTCCACTTTGACCCATGTAACGTTGGTTGCTTTAGCCCGTGTGTTGCGGTGAAAATCGGATAACAAATTATTAATTAATTTGCATCATTTTTCTTTTACAACTGACTTTGATTTATCCAAAGGAAAGGTTCAAGATCGTTAGAAAAACCTAAAGGGGGGAGATCTAAGGTTCGGGGGTTGGTTACGCCTAAGGAATGTATTAGCACCCTATACGTCCGTAGTACTCTACGGGAGCCTCTTGTTTAGATGTTATATCTTACTCGCTTGCTAAAGGTTCTATGCTAAAGGTTTGAAACCCTAGGGGTTAGTATCTAAGTATATTCGACAAAGCATCTCACTTTACGTCTACATATCCTCGGGAGTAGAATCAGAGTATGCGTAGTTCTACTTCTACTGAACTATTGACTATGGTCAATATTCAGAGGGGAAATGAGTACAAGCTCATTGTAGAGTTTAAGAACTCTCTAAATCTAGTTGTAATGGTCCTATGTTATGTTTTAGTCAGTAGGGAAAGTGATAAATTCATTAGGATGAATATCACTAAGAGTTTAAGAAGTCTCTCCTAAGGCTAGTTGTAATTTCTATGGCTCTGATGAGGCCAAGAAATGAAGTTCTCTCCTAAGAGGTTACATAGGTTAAGGTGGGGGTTATGACTTTAAGAGTCAACATATTTTCCTTCCTTTGGAATGTGGGGAAGAAATAACAATTATAAAATACAAGAGATATCAAGAATATTGATAATAAGATGATAAATGATAAAATGAGCAACAATAGCATAAGTATGGCAAGATACTTTATGATGAGCAATGAATAGACATCAGTATGAATATCAAAGAGATCAAATAGATAAGACAAATATGTATTAATCCTAAGGAAGATATCACCAAACTAGTACAAGTCAAAGAACATGATCATATACATGAGATTAATCATGGATAATATGCAAAATAAAAGAACAAAATTCACAAGTTAAATTAATAACCATATGGCAAGATAAATTAGAGATGAATTAAATCAAGCATGAGTGATTAAATTCAAATATTAAGAAAATTCATAAATAAAGTATAACAATTTAATCAAGATAAAAGAGATGAGAACTCACACACTAATAATTTATCTTAAATAAATATTTAAGAAATAAATTATTAAATAAAATTAAATAAAGAAAATATTTTTGGAGTTTTTGAAATAAATAGCAAGTTTTAAATAAAAAAATAAAAATGTTTTGAAAAAGATTTGGAATAGAAGAAAATATTTGAATTAATTAACAATAAAATAAAAAAAAAATGAAAGAAACACGCATGGGGGGTGTATCTGAGTAATTTGACATAGTTGAAAAATCCAAAGAAGCTAGATTTGGGCCAGAAAATAGGGGGTGGCGTTAGCAATATGGGCCCAAGCGAAATTGATGTGAAAAAGGGAAGAAAAGTGCACAAAAGGATGGTCTGAGGAGAGGGGGATTCGAACCACAGACCTCCTTTCTATAGTGCGCGCTTCATATTACTGGGGTGGCTTTTACATCCAGTCATAAACTTAACTCAATAGAAATACAAGCCTTAGCAAGCGAAGATTTTTACAATTCATGAAGCATAATACAAACAAAGTTTGGTTACCAACAATCATGATTAAATCCTACAAATTCAAAAGCACAACATGGCAGACCACACGCCAATAAATCCCTGACAACACAAACTTAATACTATTAATATTGAAACAAAATTAACTTAAAGAAATTTAAATATCAATTAAAATTGTAATAATGACTAATTAAAGAAAATATAAAAGTCTAATTATAATTTCTAAACACCAATACCTATTACAGCAAGAAAATTAGAAAGCTTAGAAAAATATTAATGCACTTGTTAATGAATATTATAATACACTTGGCAAACAAAGCAAAAAAATTGAGAAGACTGATAGCTAAACAAAGGTAAACATATCGCAGCAGATCACAGCCACATGTTTGTTTTCAAGGCTGCGGCCCAATGGCCTGCTGACACGTGGCAAGCCCCAAAATAAAAAACTATAAAATGAGAGCAAGGCATATATCGATAGTAGCAGCAAATGAACGACACATTTTTAATCTATGAGTTTTGTTTTGTAAATGATCCACACAAACACACCGGAAAACATAAAATAACAGATATAAAAAACTAGAAAAGAGAGGAATACCGATTACGACGGAGTGGTGACGGAAGTCAAATGGAGGCGTCTCAAGTGACGATGGTGCGCGATCGGAGATTCGATGCCCGAATCTCCAGAATTCTTTGATAATCCCTTCTTCTGCATGTTCGTCACCTTTAGCGTCCGTCGGTGGCGGTTTCGACTTCGTGAACCTGTTTTCGTTTTGGCTTTGAACGAAACATTGTTCTTGTTTAGGTTGTGAACTTGGTTTCTGTGTTGTGAATTTGTTTATGGTTTTTGGCTTTTGAACTGTTTTGGTTTTGTATTGAACTCAGTTCAGGTTTTGAACTTGAGAACTTCCTGGTTTTTGATGTTGAGCTTTGTTCTTCTTTGATTGTGAGAACTTTGTTTTGCTGCCTTTGTTTTTTGGTATATGTCTTAGAACTTGGTTCTGGTTTTTCCTATGAAGCAGTTTTTTTTTTCTTCCCCGATTTTCCTCACCTCCCCTCTGTTCTTCTTGTCCTCCTCCCTTTTGTTCTTCCCCCTTTCTGCTATATATCCACTTGTTTCTTAATTTTTCAATTTGAATTCGACCGTTGATGAATTACTGCTTTCACGGTTTGCAGGTTGACGTTGTGAGCAGGCTGGTAAAAGGTTCGTATGGGTTTGTACGAATGGTCGTTTTCCTTACATGTTTTGCTTAATTCGTACCATTGGGTTGTGGTTTGGAAAGCTATCTTGCTAGTGGCTGTTGTAGCTGGTGCATTGGGGCCGAAAAAATTACGCATTGCTTTGTGCGTGTATGCTGGCATTTGCCTTTCCTTTGGAAAGTTAGTGATTTGCCTTGTGAGGTGGCCTAGGGTCTTTGTGAAGTTTTCACCATGAGCTTGTTTTCGTAGATTACGTAAAAAAGAAAAAGACTGGGCCATGGGCTTTTGAATTATACTTTGTAGAGATTTGTTATGGACGTTGGATTAAAGAAAATAAAATGGGCATGAAATTGAATTTGGACTCGAATCCTAATTAAAAAAGAAATTGAATCTTGGATGGATTTGGACTAAAATTGAAAAAATGGTTTATGGTTAAAGATAAATGGATAATGCTTCTTTTTTAATAATATGATTAATAAAAATAATAACAAACTAATTAATATTCTAAATTAAAATTAGTTAGAAAAAACTAAATAATTAATCTAATTATTTAAACTAATTATTAAAATTAAATTAAATCAAGATTAATAAAAATAAAACAGCTTAAATATAAATGAAATAAAAATAGGCCACATTGAATATAAATTAAAATAAAGACAGATAAAGATATTAAAATAAATATAACATCAACTAGCAGAAAAACGAGGGTAAAATTTGGGGTACAACAGTTGCCCCTATTTTAATATCTTCACTGGACGACATGAGAGATGAAGATATTTAAATACAGATAACCGAAAATTTTATCCTCAGATGCACACACATGCAATGCAACAAACATGATGCCAAGAAGATGCAAGAAAATGCAGACACAACAAGACACCAAGGGGTAAACAGGAAGCAAAAAGATCAAAGAGCTTCACTGGGGAAAGACGAAAGTTAGTATCCATGAGAAACACCTCATTAGGGATACAAGCTAACCAACGGAAGAGACCCATCGGGGAGACTCCAAAGAAACACTGGGGAAAAGACCACAGACAATCTTCACCGGGGAAAAGGTCCGGGGAGATAGACTACTGGGGACAACACAAAACCACGTTCTTCCTGGGCATGAAACCACGAAGAAAAACCTGATCACTGGGGATCAGTCAAAAAGACAGACAACCAAACAAAGACTTCCTGGGGATTCTATACCGAAGAGTTCAAGATGGGATCTTCAAGAAAAGCCAAGAAGACAGAGACAAACTCTGCACACCAGATAGGAGTCTTAAGGTTGAAGAAAAATTGTTCCCAGAAGCTTAGCTTAAAGCAATTTTTCAAATATCCAAGGTAAGGGTTCAATGTCCGACACGATTCGAACAAGAACGGTTTTAAAACAAGAAGACAGTGCTTGACACGATTCAAACAAAGTCCAAGTTCAAGTTTGACATGATTCAAACAAGAACAGGTTTTAAATAATCTTTAATGTTAAACTTCTTGGGGAATAGAAAAAGGTTTAAAGATTCAAATCTGGCGCGCAAAGGTTAAGACCGAACAAGCCCGACACAAAGCAAACCGGGAATGTCTTTACTTCACTGGGGAAATAATGACAGACACCAACAACAGACCACAAGCAAAACAGAGCACAAAGATGCAAAGATGCTAGGGTATGATGCATATGCTTAGCTATATGCTAGAAACGACGCGAACGACGCAAAACATGAAAGAAGAAAGGAAAGCACAAGCCAATAACTTGAAACCCAAACATCAAGGATAACCGGGGCAATCTTCTTTTCGCTGGAGATGGCAGATCCATGCCAAAAATACAGTACTGCTAATCCTTCCTGTACCACCAATTATGTCACCTTTGGGGATGGATCAAATGGTGAAATAAAAGGTGTTAGAAAGCTAGACTACACAGGACAACCAAATCTGGATCGTGTTCTATTTGTCAAAGGGCTGACCGTAAATTTAATCAGTATAAGCCAACTGTGTGATGTAGGTCTCAAAGTAAATTTCACCAAATATGAATGTCTAGTAACCAATGAGAAAGATGAAGTTGTTATGAAAGGAACCAGGTCTAAGGATAACTGCTATCTGTGGAATCCTCAAGAACCTGAAAGTCTGTCTACTTGCTTGATGTCAAAGGAAGAAGAAACCAAACTGTGGCATCAGAAATTGGGTCACTTACACCTGAAAGGGATGAAGAAAGTTATGTCAAGTGAAGTTGTTAGAGGCATTCCCAAGCTGAAGATTGATGAGGATAAAATATGTGGGGAATGTCAAGTGCGGAAGCAAACAAGGGTGTCAAACAAGAGGCTTCAACATCTTACCACAACTTTTAGAGTTCTGGAACTTCTTCACATGGACTTAATGGGACCTATGCAGGTTGAAAGTCTTGGTGGGAAGATGTATGCCTATGTTGTTGTAGATGACTACTCCAGATTCACTTGGATAAGTTTTATCAGAGAAAAGTCTGAAGTATTTGCAGCTTTCAAAGAGTTGTGTCAAAGGGTTCAACGGGAAAAGAATTGTGGTGTTGTTCGGATCAGAAGTGACCATGGGAAAGAATTTGAAAATAGCAGGTTTGAAGAGTTCTGCTTATCTGAGGGAATCACTCATGAATTCTCATCACTGATCATCCCTCAGCAGAATGGTGTGGTGGAACGCAAGAACAGGACTATACAAGAGTGTGCAAGAGTCATGATTCATGCCAAAAAGCTTCCATATCATTTTTGGGCTGAAGCCATGAATACGGCGTGCTATATCCACAATAGGGTGACTATCAGATCAGGTACTTCTGTCACTCTTTATGAGCTATGGAAAGGTAGAAAGCCAAATGTGAAGTATTTCCATGTGTTTGGGAGTAAGTGCTATATCTTGGCGGATCGTGAGCAGAGGCGAAAGATGGATCCTAAGAGTGAGGAAGGAATATTTTTGGGATACTCTACAAATAGTAAAGCATATAGGGTATTTAATTCCAGAACTAAGGTGACGATGGAATCCATAAACGTGGTGGTTGATGACTCGGGCAAAGACGAAGATGTCCCAGATGATGTTGGAGCATGTCTGCCCATGAACAATGAAACCGCCCAAAACATTGAATCTGTAGAAGATAATGCTCAAGAAACCGACACTAGACCTGAGAATGAAGAGGTAGAGGATGCTAACAGGGGACCCTCTATAAGGATTCAGAAGGATCACCCTAAGGAATTGATTATTGGAGATCTGAATGAAGGTGTAAGAACCAGAACGAGGGAGACTGTGTCAAATGCATGCTTTGTTTCAAAGATTGAACCAAAGAATGTCAAAGAAGCATTGACAGATGAGTTCTGGATAAGTGCTATGCAAGATGAACTTTGTCAATTCAAGAGGAATGAAGTCTGGGAACTGGTACCACGACCAGCAGGAACAAATGTGATTGGAACAAGATGGGTTTATAAGAATAAGTCAAATGAACAAGGAGTTGTGACCAGGAACAAAGCCAGATTAGTTGCTCAAGGATACACACAGATTGAAGGAGTAGACTTCGATGAAACATTTGCTCCCGTGGCTCGATTGGAATCCATCAGATTGCTGCTAGGAGTGGCATGTTTGTTGAAATTCAAATTGTTTCAAATGGATGTCAAGAGTGCCTTTCTGAATGGCTATCTTAATGAGGAAGTCTATGTTGAGCAGCCTAAAGGGTTTGTGGATCCAAACTTTCCTGATCATGTTTTCAAGCTGAAGAAGGCTTTGTATGGGCTGAAACAAGCTCCACGAGCTTGGTATGAAAGACTGACTGAGTTCTTAGTCAACCATGGATACTGGAAAGGTGGCATTGATAAAACACTTTTTGTCAAGGAGAAGGATGGGAAACTAATGATTACTTAGATTTATGTAGATGATATTATGTTTGGTGGGATGTCGGATGAAATGGTCCAACATTTTGTCAACCAAATGAAGTCTGAATTTGAGATGAGCTTGGTAGGTGAATTGACCTACTTCCTTGGATTACAAGTCAAGCAGATGGAAGATTCTATTTTTATCTGTCCGAGCAAATATGCGAGGAACATTGTGAAGAAGTTTGGACTGGATAATGCCAAGCATAAGAGAACTCCTGCTCCTACGACTTGAAGTTATCCAAAGATGAAAAGGGTGTGAATGTTGAACAAAGTCTGTACAGAAGTATGATTGGCAGTCTGCTGTATCTTACAGCTAGTAGGCCAGACATAACTTTTGCTGTTGGTGTGTGTGCAAGATACCAACCAGAACCTAAGGTCAGTCACATCAATTAAGTTAAGAGAATTCTTAAGTATGTGAGTGGTACATGTGATTATGGGTTGTTGTACTCCCATGATTCAAGTCCCATTTTAGAAGGTTACTGTGATGCTGATTGGGCTGGAAGTGCGGATGATAGAAAGAGCACCTCTGGAGGATGTTTCTTTCTGGGAAATAATCTTATTTCATGGTTTAGCAAGAAGCAAAATTCTGTATCCCTTTCTACTGCTGAAGCTGAGTACATAGCAGCTGGTAGTAGTTGTGCTCAACTGGTGTGGATGAAGCAAATGTTATCTGAGTATAATGTCACACAAGAAGTCATGACATTATTTTGTGACAACCTGAGTGCTATTAATATTTCCAAGAATCCTATTCAACATAGCATGACTAAGCACATTGATATCAGGCATCACTTCATCAGAGAACTTGTGGAGGACAAAGTCATAACTCTTGAGCATGTGAGCACAGAAAATCAGCTTGCTGACATATTTACTAAGGCTCTGGATGCAGTTCAAATTGAAAATCTGCGGAGCAGACTTGGGGTCTGCATTCATGAAGAACTATAGCAATTAATGTTCCTTCTGGCTGCCAGATTGGAAAGATTGAAGGAGGTTCTGGTAGTGCAGTGTGTGATTGAAGAGAAAATGCTGAAGTTGGTGCATGACACTTGGTTATGTGATATGGTGTGCATCTACTCTCGGATGATGTTTATGCTGGTTTATGATGTGATCATGTCTCATATATTAATAACTGTTCTACTTGCCTTTGTCATATTTCTGGCTAAAAAGGGGGAGTAGTATGTTTGTGTGATAGTATGTTTGTGTGTTGTGTGGTATGCTTGTGCTGGTGCTGCAGTTGAGGGGGATATTGTGGAATGTTGCTGCTGTTGAGGGGGAGTTTTGCTATGCTGCTATGATGTGTTGTTTGCTGTGCTGTGTGCAGCTGAATGTATGCAGCTGAAGGGGAGTGCTGAGTGCTGCTATACTGGATGTTTTTGGATGTTTTTTTGCTGTTGGTTTTTTTTTCGCTGTTGTCTGATATGTGGATGTATACTTTGTGCTTCTTTACGAGTTTTTGTTTGTGTGCAGTTTTAGCCAAAATAAGCCAAAGGGGGAGAATGTTATTTCTGTGGCTTTTGTGGTTGGCATTTATTTTGCTAAAACTATTATAGAAGCGAGATGTTGAATCATAATGTTCTAAGTGGCTGCATTCAACATGTCGAATGAAGATGTCCCACACCTGCTCATAGGACATCGCGTTTGGATTCAGTTTTTATAGCAGATTTTGTTGCTGTGAATTGTTACTAAATATTCTGTGAATATTTGGTTATCCTATGTGGCATCCAAAGCTTTTTTGGATTGTGTTTATTTGTTGGTCTTTCGGACTTTCTGCATTTTCTATTTATGGAGACATAATAGGAAACTTTGGATTGAAGACCTATTTTATTGGAGGTTATTTTGCAGATTTTTGAGCAGTCTATTTGCTGCGTTTTTGAAGCCCATTTCAGTCCAGAATAAATGCTATATATTGACTGATGTAAACCTAATTTAGGTGTGGAACTTACTTGTGTTTTTGTTAGGGTTTTCGAGTGTATTTTTGTGAGCCTAACTGGTATCATTCTGATAACAGTATAAGGACTGGTTTTTGTGTTGTAAGTTCTGTCTAGTACTCATAAGCTTTTAAGCATTGAGTGTCTTGTGTGTCAATTCTCATAAGCTTTGAAGTATTGAGAATTGTGTGTGTTGAAAGTGTGACTTTCGGTTTGTTACTTGTGTGGAAAGGTACCAATCACGGGTTGTGGTTGTAGAGGGATTTGAGGAGGGCCTCATACCTAGGTGAGTCTTAGGTAGAAGTTATAGGAAGGGTAGTGATTAAGTGAGCAGATTATCTGGTGATTGATGATCTGTGAATTGATACTATTGTATATTGGTTTCGTCCCTGGCTTGGTAGCCCCCAGAGTTGGATTGTTGATCCGAACTGGGTAAACATATCATTGTGTTATTTACTTTCTGCACTATTACTTTTATTGTTATCTTGTTCATTGTGTTGGATATCAGTGTCTCAACATCTGTGTAGGACATCTGATATATGTGCCAGAATTTCAGGTGGAATTACCAAGCCTGAGACTAAGCACATGTCTTTAACATTAGTATTAGGTACATTGCTCCTCTCTATTGCTTCCAATTTCCTCCTCATTGTCTCTACACTTTCCTCCAACCTTTCATGTCGATTATCCCCTTCTTCGGACAAATTGACATGATCATGAACCGAATGTGGATTCTGAAAAACTGGGTGCATCTGGGCTTGCACCGCTGCTGGAGTGAAGGTAGGAATAGCTTTAAAAGGCTCATTAACCAAGGGAACAGCTTGTTGAGTAGAAGTGACGGCCGGAGCACGCATAAAGTTAAAAGGCATGCCCAAAGTGGGGTTCACAATAGTAACGGGAGGTTCTACAGTTGTAGCAACGGCTTCTGAGACTACGGTGACCTGCGTATCCACCTTTGCTCATATAACATTCAAAACTTCCATGATCTGCCCCATTCCTCCTCGGAGCTCACTCAATTCATTGTTGACTCTGTCCATCTCGCAGTATTGTTCAGACATCCTTTGTCGAGTTTGGCTCGGGCGACGATTCAAAGACGATTCTGAAGGGGAAAACGGCGACATAAGATGAAGACAGAGAGGAAATGCAAATGCTATGACATGATGCAAATGAGATGCTAAATGGTTTCAAGGAACTCAAAGGCAAGTTGAGAAAATCCTTGGGAAAAACTGAAAATGTTTTTGTTTTAAAATCCAAGCTCTGTTGATCTTCGAAAAGGAAACAAACATTTTAGTTCCTCGAAACCAAAGGGCTAAGAATGCTTGAATGTAAAGATGCACAAAGCACACAAGCACAACATATGTACATACAGCAAAACAAACAAACTCTAGGTTTGTAGGTCTCATGAATGGAGTTGTGGTCTACCCATCCCAATAGGTATGTACTACTGGTTTTCACCTGCCGAACAAGGTTCTAAAGAGTTCCCAGAGTCTACAATCCATCTTTCGGATTTTAAGGATTTCCCAGATGACTTGGTAATCGATAAAATTATCAAGAGGATCTCGTCTGAGTATAGTATCGCATGACAACCAATTCAGAAATAGACTCCATCATGGTCTCCGCACTACATCCTAAAAGGCTTAGTGGGGTTTGGTAACTACGGTTCTCAATATCATGGGCTCCTAGGTCGAGAGTAGCACACTTTCACGAATAGGATCGTTCAACATAACTAGACTCTCGAGAGGGCCTCAACTGAGTGATGGTGTTATCAATTCAACTTTTCAGGAATCGACTCCCTCAAAGCCTCCTTGAATACCATCGTCCTATCATAAGTGTATGCTCAAATTCGGGTATAGGATTTATCTCACTCATAGATATCATGTCAACCCAAATTAAACAGAAAAAAGTCAAGCAAGAACAGATATACAGATATATAAGCAAGTATGACAAACACAAGCATATACAAGTAAATAAGCAAACATGAATAACAGAAAAACAAGATTGGCTTAACCCTCTTAGGAAAGGACCAGCAATAGGTCTAACAATCCCCAGTGAAGTCGCCATTTCTGTTGCGGTGAAAATCGGATAACAAATTATTAATTAATTTGCATCATTTTTCTTTTACAACCGACTTTGATTTATCCAAAGGAAAGGTTCAAGATCGTTAGAAAAACCTAAAGGGGGGAGATCTAAGGTTCGGGGGTTGGTTACGCCTAGGGAAGGTATTAGCACCCTATACGTCCGTAGTACTCTACGGGAGCCTCTTGTTTAGATATTATATCTTACTCGCTTGCTAAAGGTTCTATGCTAAAGGTTTGAAACCCTAGGGGTTAGTATCTAAGTATACTCGACAAAGCATCGCACTTTGCGCCTACGTATCCTCGGGAGTAGAATCAGAGTATGCGTAGTTCTACTTCTACTGAACTATTGACTATGGTCAATATTCAGAGGGGAAATGAGTACAAGCTCATTGTAGAATTTAAGAACTCTCTAAATCTAGTTGTAATGGTCCTATGTTATGTTTTAGTCAGTAGGGAAAGTGATAAATTCATTAGGATGAATATCACTAAGAGTTTAAGAACTCTCTCCTAAGGCTAGTTGTAATTTCTATGGCTCTGATGAGGCCAAGAAATGAAGTTTTCTCATAAGAGGTTACTTAGGTTAAGGTAGGGGCTATGACTTTAAGAGTCAACATATTTTCCTTCCTTTGGAATGTGGGGAAGAAATAACAATTATAAAATACAAGAGATATCAAGAATATTGATAATAAGATGATAAATGATAAAATGAGCAACAATAGCATAAGTATGGCAAGATACTTTATGATGAGCAATGAATAGACATCAGTATGAATATCAAAGAGATCAAATAGATAAGACAAATATGTATTAATCCTAAGGAAGATATCACCAAACTAGTACAAGTCAAAGAACATGATCATAGACATGAGATTAATCATGGATGATATGCAAAATAAAAGAACAAAATTCACAAGTTAAATTAATAACCATATGGCAAGATAAATTAGAGATGAATTAAATCAAGCATGAGTGATTAAATTCAAATATTAAGAAAATTCATAAATAAAGTCTAACAATTTAATCAAGATAAAAGAGATGAGAACTCACACACTAATAATTTATCTTAAATAAATATTTAAGAAATAAATTATTAAATAAAATTAAATAAAGAAAATATTTTTGGAGTTTTTGAAATAAATAGCAAGTTTTAAATAAACAAAATAAAAATGTTTTGAAAAAGATTTGGAATAGAAGAAAATATTTGAATTAATTAACAATAAAATAAAATAAAAATGAAAGAAACACGCATGAGGGGTGTATCTGAGTAATTTGACATAATTGAAAAATCCAAAGGAGCTAGATTTGGGCTAGAAAATAGGGGGTGGTGTGAGCAATATGGGCCCAACCGAAATTGATGTGAAAAAGGGAAGAAAAATGCACAATAGGATGGTCTGGGGAGACGGGGATTCGAACCCCAGACCTCCTTCCTATAGTGTGCGCGTCATACCACTGGGGTGGCTTTTACATCCAGTCATAAACTTAACTCAATAGACATACAAGCCTTAGCAAGCGAAGATTTTTACAATTCATGAAGCATAATACAAACAAAGTTTGGTTACCAACAATCATGATTAAATCCTACAAATTCAAAAGCACAACATGGCAGACCACACGCCAATAAATCCATGACAACACAAACTTAATACTATTAGTATTCAAACAAAATTAACTTAAAGAAATTTAAATATCAATTAAAATTGTAATAATGACTAATTAAAGAAAATATAAAAGTCTAATTATAATTTCTAAACACCAATACCTATTACAGCAAGAAAATTAGTAAGCTTAGAAAAATATTAATGCACTTGTTAATGAATATTATAATACAATTGGTAAACAAAGCAAAAAAATTGAGAAGACTAATAGCTAAACAAAGGTAAACATATCGCAGCAGATCACAGCCACATGTTGGTTTTCAAGGCTGCGGCCCAATGGCCTGCTGACACGTGGCAAGCCCCAAAATAAAAAACTATAAAATAAGAGCAAGGCATATATCGATCGTAACAGCAAATGAACGGTACATTTTTAATCTATGAGTTTTGTTTTGTAAACGATCCACACAAACACACCGGAAAACATAAAAAAAAAAACAGATAAATAAAACTAAAAAAGAGAGGAATACTGATTACGACGGAGTGGTGACAGAAGTCAAATGGAGGCGTCTCAAGTGACGATGGTGCGCGATCGGAGATTCGATGCCCGAATCTCCAGAATTCTTCGATAATCCCTTCTTCTGCGTGTTCGTCACCTTTAGCGTCCGTCGGTGGCGGTTTCGACTTCGTGAACCTGTTTTCATTTTGGCTTTGAACGAAACATTGTTCTTGTTTAGGTTGTGAACTTGGTTTCTGTGTTGTGAATTTGTTTATGGTTTTTGGCTTTTGAACTGTTTTGGTTTTGTATTGAACTCAGTTCAGGTTTTGAACTTAAGAACTTCCTGGTTTTTGATGTTGAACTTTGTTTTTCTTTGATTGTGAGAACGTTGTTTTGCTGCCTTTTTTTTTGGTGTATGTCTTAGAACTTGGTTCTGGTTTTTCCTATGAAGCAGGTTTTTTTTTCTTCCCCGATTTTCCTCACCTCCCCTCTGTTCTTCTTGTCCTCCTCCCTTTTGTTCTTCCCCCTTTCTGCTATATATCCACTAGATTCTTAATTTTTCAATTTGAATTTGACCGTTGATGAATTACTGCTTTCACGGTTTGCAGGTTGACGTTGTGAGCAGGCTGGTAAAAGGTTCGTACGGGTTTGTACGAATGGTCGTTTTCCTTGCATGTTTTGCTTAATTCGTACCATTGGGCTGTGGTTTGGAAAGCTATCTTGCTAGTGGCTGTTGTAGCTGGTGCATTGGGGCCGAAAAAATTACGCATTGGTTTGTGCGTGTATGCTGGCATTTGCCTTTCCTTTGGAAAGTTAGTGATTTGCCTTGTGAGGTGGCCTAGGGTCTTTGTGAAGTTTTCACCATGAGCTTGTTTTCGTAGATTACGTAAAAAAGAAAAAGACTGGGCCATGGGCTTTTGAATTATACATTGTAGAGATTTGTTATGGACGTTGGATTAAAGAAAATAAAATGGGCATGAAATTGAATTTGGACTCGAATCCTAATTAAAAAAGAAATTGAATCTTGGATGGATTTGGACTAAAAATGAAAAAATGGTTTATGGTTAAAGATAAATGGATAATGCTTCTTTTTTAATAATATGATTAATAAAAATAATAACAAACTAATTAATATTCTAAATTAAAATTAGTTAGAAAAAACTAAATAATTAATCTAATTATTTAAACTAATTATTAAAATTAAATTAAATCAAGATTAATAAAAATAAAACAGCTTAAATATAAATGAAATAAAAATAGGCCACATTGAATATAAATTAAAATAAAGACAGATAAAGATATTATAATAAATATAACATCAACTAGCAGAAAAACGAGGGTAAAATTTGGGGTACAACAGTTGCCCCTATTTAAATATCTTCACCGGACGACATGAGAGATGAAGATATTTAAATACAGATAACCAAAAATTTTATCCTCAGATGCACACACATGCAATGCAACAAACATGATGCCAAGAAGATGCAAGAAAATGCAGACGCAACAAGACACCAAGGGGCAAACAGGAAGCAAAAAGATCAAAGAGCTTCACTGGGGAAAGACGAAAGTTAGTATCCATGAGAAACACCTCACTAGGGATACAAGCTAACCAACGGAAGAGACTGACCGGGGAGACTCCAAAGAAACACTGGGGAAAAAACCACCGACAATCTTCACCGGGGAAAAGGTCCGGGGAGATAGACTACTGGGGACAACACAAAACCACGTTCTTCCTGGGCTTGAAACCAGGAAGAAAAACCTGATCACTGGGGATCAGTCAAAAAGACAGACAACCAAACAAAGACTTCCTGGGGATTCTATACCGAAGAGTTCAAGATGGGATCTTCAAGAAAAGCCAGGAAGACAGAGACAAACTCTGCGCACCAGATAGGAGTCTTGAGGTTGAAGAAAAATTGTTCCCAGAAGCTTAGCTTAAAGCAATTTTTCAAATATCCAAGGTAAGTGTTCAATGTCCGACACGATTTGAACAAGAACGGTTTTAAAACAAGAAGACAGTGCTTGACACGATTCAAACAAAGTCCAAGTTCAAGTTTGACACGATTCAAACAAGAACAGGTTTTAAAAAATCTTTAATGTTAAACTTCTTGGGGAATAGCAAAAGGTTTAAAGATTCAAATCTAGCGCGCAAAGGTTAAGACCGAACAAGCCCGACACAAAGCAAAACGGGAATGTCTTTACTTCACTGGGGAAATAATGACAGACACCAACAACATACCACAAGCAAAACAGAGCACAAAGATGCAAAGATGCTAGGGTATGATGCATATGCTTAGCTATATGCTAGAAACGACGCAAACGACGCAAAACATGAAAGAAGAAAGGAAAGCACAAGCCAACACCTTGAAACCCAAACATCAAGGATAACCGGGGCAATCTTCTTTTCGCTGGAGATGGCAGATCCATGCCAAAAATACAGTACTGCTAATCCTTCCTGTACCAACTTGATTCCATAAAACAACTTGATACTAGAGTAAAACTTAGTTCATCTTTTGTGTTTTCTTAAAACTCTTCCGCTTCCAAGAATCAGATGAAAATGACGAAGTTATTGTATTCGAAGACCAATAACAATTCTAGTGACTAAGAATTCTGTCGTCTAACAGCTAACTTCTCTGGAGACTCCTGCATAAAGAGGTGGGGTTTAAATGGGAACATGGTTAATGAGTCAAGAATAGACTCTGGTACTCAAATAAGAGTTGGTTGAGATAACACATAATCTGCTTCATGAAGGAAAACCGGTAGGAGCCAAAAAGGTAACCTCATTGGAGATAGAACCAAGAAATGGGCTCCAATAAAGGTATCTAGAATGATTGATCATCAAGGCCAAACGCAACTAGATGACATTCTAGAAAGGATCCGCAATGAAGGTTGAACCAAAAAACGGTCTTCACTGGGAAAGGATATCCAAAGTGATGGAACAACAGGTTCAAGCATGACCGGTTGACACTTTGGAAAAAGAAGAACCTTATTGGAGATTAAACCAAGAAATGGGCCCCAATAAAGTATCTAGGATGATTGATCATCAAGTCTAACGTGACTAAATGACATCCTAGAAACACCTCTAAAGTGATGGAGCAATAGGTTCAAGTATGAACGGTTGGCTCTTTAGAAGTAACCTCTAAAGTGATGGAACAACAGGTTCAAGTATGACCGGTGGCGCTTTCGAAGTAACCTTATTGGAGGTAGAACCAAAAAATGGGCTCCAACAAAGTATCTAGAATGATTGATCATCCAGGCTAAACGCGACTAGATGACATTCTAGAAAAGATCCGCAATGAAGGTTGAACCAAAAAACGGTCTTCACTGGGAAAAGACATCCAAAGTGATGGAACAACAGGTTCAGGTATGACCGGTTGGCACTTTGGAAAAAAGAACCTTATTGGAGATTGAACCAAGAAATAGGCCCCAATAAAGGTATAGAATGTGATAGGTTAGTACCGGGGTTGCGTAACTGAAGATAAGGTTTCCTGGGGAATACCCAATTACGGTTGCGAAGAGGTTGAATAGTACCAGAGATAGATAAGATGCTTATAAGAGACTGCCAAGCTTCTTCAAAAGATTGCTGCTTCAAAGATATGTTGATATCACAATAATGTTGGAGAAATAAAGTCTTCAATGAGGATCTGTGAAAGATGCTTCTTGCGAGAAACAGTGCAAAATAAATGCACATTCAAAGATAGGTTTAAAAACCGCACCTGCCGGGGACCAAAGTTAAATCTAGGAACAAGCTAGAAAGAAACGGTCAAACAAGACTCCAATTGAGGAATGAACTCAAATGGGGATTTATCTAATCCACATGTGGAAAAGATAACTGAACCAACCATCATCCACGAGAATCAAACTCGGCGGGGAATTCATAAAGTATGGACACTTTATGCCTAAGGGCTGACAGCTCTATTGGAGAGAATAGACAAACCCAGTCACTTGAGGAGATAAACGCCAAAGTGAACAAAAAAATAGGTAAGCACCAGGAAAAGGAAGCAGAAACACAAAAATGCTATGCATATGAGTGCTTATGCCATGCTTATGCTTATGCTGACAAAACAGACAAGCGAAACTGGAGACGAAGAAAACGCCTCGACAAGGATATCCAGCCAAACTCAACAGGTTGGACCAATACTGGGGGTGAAGAAGAATCAACAACTTCACTGGTGAAAAGAGTATTCCACTTGAGGTATAGCATCAAAAGGATTGCCATCATGAGCTTGATCTCTTTGTTGGTGTAGAATCCATGGAGAATTGTCAAGATTAACTGAAGTAACAACTTAATGGGGAGCTTGCAAAGGATATCACAAGAATAAAGTGATTTTGCATCCCACTGGAACAATGATCATCTTCAAATCTTATCTGCCCCGGGCTATATGGTCTGTCAGAAGACAATAACAAGAGGATTTTATAGAAGAATTAGCATACAAGGTGCTTCAATATCTTCAAACTCTTGGAGAGATCTCAACGTAACTGCCTCAGATTAACTGCATTCACACAACAAGGTTCTTGAACTTGCTTCAGACTGGTTGTTTGACGATTTGGGGAACAAACTTGCCCCTGTCAACTTGGTTGATCTGTAAAGGAGATGTCGTTGCCTTTTAGAGATTTATCGAATCGCGACTGGACTGCCTCTGATTAACTGGTTTGTGAGGGTAAGTCATCAAAAGGATTTTACAGAAGAATTGACGCCCCAGATGCTTCAATGTCTTCAAACTTTTGAAAAGAAATGAACCTAGACATGATTGTCCCAGTTCAACTGTATTCGTGATACACAAATTGTAGTAGAAACGACTGGGGGAACAAAACTGGCCCCTGCTGATAGGTCACTGGAGTCCATACTTGTCATAAGATGACTTCAGGGAGACTTGTCCCAATATTTTGAACTTTGACAAGTTCTGCCCCTGATTCGGTAGACTGGCAAATCCTTCCACTTGGTTGCCCCTGACTGAGCTTCCTTTATCAAGTCGAATCCCCTAGCTGACTGTATTTGTTGGGATTCCTTTGATATTGAATTGTTTTTGCAAACAAGTATCGTTCATAAAAAAAAATTGGCAAAATTTAATGCAAAGTTTAATGCAAAGTTTAAAAAACAAAGCTTTGATAAAAAACGCACAGTGAAATGATTAAATAGTAAAAAACAATGGTGGGTCTAGTCATTAAGGAAGTGACCAACACAAGCGAGTAACAAAGATTATTAGGAGTCAGGTTACTCAACCTTGCTGTAGTATGCCTTTCAAAACAACCTTACCTCAATTAGGTATTTTAAGGGTTGTAATGTGGTATGGTTCATGGTTTATGAAACAAAAAATAAAGGCTCACATCCTACGCTCAGTTAACTCAAGATATACGTTCAAATCTCCAAAAATAGGAAGTCACTTGATTTGAAAGCTGACTGGCGCCTTATATGAAGCGCTCGTGTTTGAATGCATAACCGAGTTAAACTAAGAACTACCCTGTCCCAAGGTTGAGATTTAAGATTTTTTGTGTAAGGAAAAGAAACTCCTACTTCTAGGCTCGAAGGGGTTAACAAGGGATTATCTTCTCCAATGTTTGGGAAATGTGAAACAATGCCTTACATCCTTGGCGAGGTTAATTTGAGAGTATACCACATCAATTATGAACATGAGGTTTTCATCATCCTCCCTAATCTTTGCTTAAACAAACAGTTGAATAAAGGGAGTGAAACAAGGTAAATATTATAATATTTTTTGTATAGCGATAAAAGTATATGAGTGAAACGAATGGACTTAATCCAAAAGATGCACAAACATTTCATTAACCTTGCCAATTTGAAAGTACAACAAAGCTTATAAGCAAATACAAATTCAACGTGCAAAGGAAATACAATAAAATTGCTTAAACAACCAAAAGATTATCAGCTTTAGGGAATCAAATACAGAAAATCAAAGGGGAGCTCAATTGCAGACACCTAATCCAACTTTGTCTTGATACATCCTTTACTTATCTCGTGAGCGGGTAAGGATTGTTCTTGATATTAGGTCGTGAGCCGTCGAAAGACAAAATGTTTCTCTCCACTAAGTCCTTCACAATATGCTTCAAAGCAAAACAACCTTCTAAATTATGGCCTGGTGCCCCTTCATGGAATGTACAATGAGCGTTGGGATTGTAAGAAGGTGGAAGCGGATCAGGAGGTGGACCTGATGACCTTGTAGTTATTAATCCTTATTGCATCAGAACAGGATACAATGCTGTATACGTCATAGGAATGGGTGGAATCAGAGGCCGTCCACCCTTTCTTTTGCCTGGAATGTTCTGACGAGAAACTTGAGTTCGTTGGAGATAAGCAGGAGCATTGGGCGCTCGTTGATACACTGGTGGTTGAGGAACCGGCTGATAAACAGAAGCTTGGTTATTGATTGTTGGCCACATAAGTTTGCTGAATAGAATAACACTGTTGTTGCTGCTGACGCTTCCAGTACTGATTCTTCCTCTTTTTGTTTGTCATCACCACATTAGTATCCCCTTCCCTTTTGGAGGATATCTTGGCATCGTCACTTGGACTACCAGCTCTCTTGGTCATTTTCCCGCTCTTCATACCAAGCTCTACTTTAACCCCCACAGCTACAATATCGGAAAAACTAGCAGACACGCTACTGATCATTCTTTCGTAGAATTCCGGTCTAACCGTGTCAACAAACCAATCAGTTAACTTCTTTTCAGATAAAAGTGGCTCTACTTGTGAAGCCAGCTCTCTCCATCTTTGTGCATACTCTCTAAAAGACTCAGTATCGCGCTGTGACATACCCAGTAGTTGTCTGCGATCTGGCGCGAGATCCATGTTATATCTGTAATGCTTTACAAAAGCATCAGATACATCTTGAAAACATTGGATCTTAGATTGGTCTAGAGTCAAATACCACTTTGCAGCAGCCCCTTTCAAACTATCTTGGAAGCAGTGGATCATCAACTTGTCATTATCCATAAATGCAGCCATTCGTCGGTAATACATGACCAAATGCGACTTAGGACAGGTCACACCTGAGTATAGGTCAAAATTGGGTAGTTTGAACTTGGGTGGTGTTATTTCTGTGGCTTTTGTGGTTGGCATTTATTTTGCTAAAACTATTATAGAAGCAAGATGTTGAATCATGATGTTCTAAGTGGCTACATTCAACATGTCGAATGAAGATGTCCCACATCTGCTCATAGGACATCGCGTTTGGATTCAGTTTTTATAGCAGATTCTGTTGCTGTGAATTGTTACTAAATATTCTGTGAATATTTGGTTATCCTATGTGGCATCCAAAGCTTTTTTGGATTGTGTTTATTTGTTGGTTTTTCGTAATTTCTGCATTTTCTATTTATGGAGACATAACAGGAAACTTTGGATTGAAGACCTATTTTATTGGAGGTTATTTTGCAGATTTGTGAGCAGTCTATTTGCTGCATTTTCGAAGCCCATTTCAGTCCAGAATAAATGTTATATATTGACTGATGTAAACCTAATTTAGGTGTAGAACTTACTTGTGTTTTTGTTAGGGTTTTCGAGTGTATTTTTGTGAGCCTAACTGGTATCATTCTGATAACAGTATAAGGACTGGTTTTTGTGTTGTAAGTTCTGTCAAGTACTCATAAGCTTTTAAGCATTGAGTGTCTTGTGTGTCAATTCTCATAAGCTTTGAAGTATTGAGAATTGTGTGTGTTGAAAGTGTGACTTTCGGTTTGTTACTTGTGTGGAAAGGTACCAATCACGGGTTGTGGTTGTAGAGGGATTTGAGGAGGGCCTCATACCTAGGTGAGTCTTAGGTAGAAGTCATAGGAAGGGTAGTGATTAAGTGAGCAGATTATCTGGTGATTATATGATCTGTGAATTGATACTATCGTATATTGGTTTCGTCCCTAGCTTGGTAGCCCCCAGAGTAGGATTGTTGATCCGAACTGGGTAAACATATCATTGTGTTATTTACTTTCTGCACTATTACTTTTATTGTTATCTTGTTCATTATGTTGGATATCAGTGTCTCAACATCTGTGTAGGACATCTGATATCTGTGCCAGAATTTCAATTGGCATCAAGAGCTTGCACCCTTTTGGTTCTGGGTGAGATTCAGGGAAGGTACTTTCTGGTACAATGGACAAGGATGGAGGATTTCTAAACAAACCACCTCTGCTTGATGGTTCCAACAATGACTATTGGAAACCAAGGATGATAGCATTCATCAAATCCATGGATGATCAAGCATGGAAAGCTGTTATAAAAGGATGGGAACCCCCAAAGGTTAAAGATGAAACAGGTACCCCTACTGATGTGGTGAAGGAAGAGGAAGACTGGGATGATACAGATTACAAAGGGTCCGTAGGGAATTCCAAAGCCATGAATGCTTTGTTTAATGGTGTCAACAAGAATATCTTCAGGTTGATTGAACATTGCACCATTGCAAAAGAGGCGTGGGAGGTCTTGAAGGTTGCTCATGAAGGGACCTCAAAGGTGAAGATGTCAAAACTTCAGCTTCTCACTAGCAAGTTTGAGAGTTTGAAGATGAAAGAGGATGAAAGCATTCATGATTTTCACATGAACATTATTGAGATAGCTAATGCATCTAGTGCTCTAGGTGAGAAGATGTCTAATAGCAAAGTGGTCAGAAAAATCCTCAGATCTCTACCTAAGAGATTTGACATGAAAGTGACTGCTATAGAGGAAGCTCAGGATATAGACAAGATAAAAGTAGATGAACTGGTGGGATCCCTTCAAACATTTGAATTAGGGATCAGTGAAAAGTCATAGAAGAAGAAGAGCATAGCTTTTGTGTCAAATGCTGGTGACTCAGAAGATGAAGGTGACCAGGTCAGAGATGAAGGGGTGTCTAAAGATCTGGTATTGCTTGGAAAACAATTTAACAAAGTGTTGAAAAGGATTGACTGGAAGTCGAGAGCAAATGCTCAGAACAAGTCACTCTACATCAGTAAGAACCAGGATGGAGGTAGAAGATCCAGAACTGAAGAAGACTCCAATCAAGGGAAGAGAGTTCAATGTTTTGAATATGAAGGATATGGGCACATAAAGAGTGAGTGTCCCACGTATCACAAAAGGCAGAAGAAGGGCTTATCAGTGTCTTGGTCAGAAGGAGAGTTTGAGAGTGATCTTGAAGAAGAATCAGCAAAATTGGTGACAGCTTTGACTGGGATCTGTAAGGCTGATGGAGAAACTACTTGTGAGTCTGACTCTGACAAAGAATCCTATGTTGGAGAAATCACCAAGGAAGAAGTCTTCATAGGATTTTCAGAGTTGTGTATCAAGAATGAAGAAAGGTGCCAGATAATATTGGAACAGAAGGTTCTGATAGCTCAACTAGAAGCTGAGAAGGAAGAACATCTATCAACCATTGCTGATCTGAAAGAGGAGGTTGAATGGCAAAATTCAAAACTTGACAATATGACCAAATCTATAAGAAGGCTGAACAATGGTACCACGCAGCTGGATGAGATTCTTCAGACTGGGAAAGATGCTGGAAATGTGCAAGGCCTTGGAAGCCTGTATTGAAGTTTGTTCCTCAGAAAATAAAGCAAGAAGAGGGGATGTCAAATCACATGCTTCAACATCAGATGAAGCATCAGAAAAGAGTCTGTAGATCAAAGTATAAACCATGGAGATGCCATTACAGTGGAAAGATTGGTCACTTAAAGTCCTTTTGCTACAAGCTGCACGACTATCCCAAAACTGCTCAGCAACAAAATAAAGGACAGAGTTGGGGGAAAATGAATAGAAGATGGATTCCTAGACAAATGATGGCTGGTCTCATAGCACATACCTCTCTTAGAGCATCTGCAAGAGAAGATTGGTACTTTGACAGTGGTTGTTCAAGACATATGACTGGTGTGAAGAAATTCTTGTCAGACATCAAGCCTCACTCCACCAATTATGTCACCTTTGGGGATGGATAAGAGGGTGAAATAAAAGGTGTTGGAAAGCTAGACTACACAGGACAACCAAATCTGGATCGTGTTCTATTTGTTAAAGGGTTGACCGCAAATTTAATCAGTATAAGCCAACTGTGTGATGTAGGTCTCAAAGTAAATTTCACCAAATCTGAATGTCTAGTAACCAATGAGAAAGATGAAGTTGTTATGAAAGAAACCGGGTCTAAGGATAACTGCTATCTGTGGAATCCTCAAGAACCTGAAAGTCTGTCTACTTGCTTGATGTCAAAGGAAGATGAAACCAAACTGTGGCATCAGAAATTGGGTCACTTACACCTGAAAGGGATGAAGAAAGTTATGTCAAGTGAAGCTGTTAGAGGCATTCCCAAGCTGAAGATTGATGAGGATAAAATATGTGGGGAATGTCAAGTTGGGAAGCAAACAAGGGTGTCACACAAGAGGCTTCAACATCTTACCACAACTTCTAGAGTTCTGGAACTTCTTCACATGGACTTAATGGGACCTATGCAGGTTGAAAGTCTTGGTGGGAAGAAGTATGCCTATGTTGTCGTAGATGACTACTCCAGATTCACTTGGATAAGTTTTATCAGAGAAAAGTCTGAAGTATTTGCAGCTTTCAAAGAGTTGTATCAAAGGGTTCAACGGGAAAAGGATTATGGTGTTGTTCGGATCAGAAGTGACCATGGGAAAGAATTTGAAAATAGCAGGTTTGAAGAGTTATGCTTATCTAAGGGAATCACTCATGAATTCTCCTCACCGATCACCCCTCAGCAGAATGGTGTGGTGGAACGCGAGAACAAGACTATACAAGAGTGTGCAAGAGTCATGATTCATGCCAAAAATCTTCCATATCATTTTTGGGCTGAAGCCATGAATACGGCGTGCTATATCCACAACAGGGTGACTATCAGATCAGGCACTTCTGTCACTCTTTATGAGCTATGGAAAGGTAGAAAGCCAAATGTGAAGTATTTCCATGTGTTTGGGAGTAAGTGCTATATCTTGGCGGATCGTGAGCAGAGGCGAAAGATGGATCCTAAGAGTGAGGAAGGAATATTTTTGGGATACTCTACAAATAGTAAAGAATATAGGGTATTTAATTCTAGAACTAAGGTGATGATGGAATCCATAAACGTGGTGGTTGATGACTCGGGCAAAGACGAAGATGTCCCAGATGATGTTGGAGCATGTCTGCCCATGAACAATGAAACCGCCCAAGACATTGAATCTGTAGAAGATAATGCTCAAGAAACCGACACTAGACCTAAGAATGAAGAGGTAGAGGATGCTAACAGGGGACCCTCTATAAGGATTCAGAAGGATCACCCTAAGGAATTGATTATTGGAGATCTGAATGAAGGTGTAAGAACCAGAACGAGGGAGACTGTGTCAAATGCATGCTTTGTTTCAAAGATTGAACCAAAGAATGTCAAAGAAACATTGACAGATGAGTTCTGAATAAGTGCTATGCAAGATGAACTTTGTCAATTCAAGAGGAATGAAGTCTGGGAACAGGTACCACGACCAGCAGGAACAAATGTGATTGGAACAAGATGGGTTTATAAGAATAAGTCAGATGAACAAGGAGTTGTGACTAGGAACAAAGCCAGATTAGTTGATCAAGGATACACACAGATTGAAGGAGTAGACTTCGATGAAACATTTTCTCCTGTGGCTCGATTGGAATCCATCAGATTGCTGCTAGGAGTGGCATATTTGTTGAAATTCAGATTGTTTCAAATGGATGTCAAGAGTGCCTTTCTGAATGGCTATCTTAATGAGGAAGTCTATGTTAAGCAGCCTAAAGGGTTTATGGATCCAAACTTTCCTAATCATGTTTTTAAGCTGAAGAAGGCTTTGTATGGGCTGAAACAAGCTCCACGAGCTTGGTATGAAAGACTGACTGAGTTCTTAGTCCACCATGGATACAGGAAGGGTGGCATTGATAAAATGCTTTTTGTCAAGGAGAAGGATGGGAAACTAATGATTGCTCAGATTTATGTAGATGATATTGTGTTTGGTGGGATGTCGGATGAAATGGTCCAACATTTTGTCAACCAAATGAAGTCTGAATTTGAGATGAGCTTGGTAGGTGAATTGACCTACTTCCTTGGATTACAAGTCAAGCAGATGGAAGATTCTATTTTTATCTGTCAGAGCAAATATGCGAGGAACATTGTGAAGAAGTTTGGACTGGATAATGCCAAGCATAAGAGAACTCCTGCTCCTACGCACTTGAAGTTATCCAAAGATGAAAAGGGTGTGAATGTTGAACAAAGTCTGTACAGAAGTATGGTTGGCAGTCTGCTGTATCTTACAGCTAGTAGGCCAGACATAACTTTTGTTGTTGGTGTGTGTGCAAGATACCAAGCAGAACCCAAGGTCAGTCACATCAATCAAGTTAAGAGAATTCTTAAGTATGTGAGTGGTACATGTGATTATGGGTTGTTGTACTCCCATGATTCAAGTCCCATTTTAGAAGGTTACTGTGATGCAGATTGGGCTGGAAGTACGGATGATAGAAAGAGCACCTCTGGAGGATGTTTCTTTCTGGGAAATAATCTTATTTCATGGTTTAGGAAGAAGCAAAATTATGTATCCCTTTCTACTGCTGAAGCTGAGTACATAGCAGCTGGTAGTAGTTGTGCTCAACTGGTGTGGATGAAGTAAATGTTATCTGAGTATAATGTCACACAAGATGTCATGACATTATTTTGTGACAACCTGAGTGCTATTAATATTTCCAAGAATCCTATTCAACATAGCATGACTAAGCACATTGATATCAGGCATCACTTCATCAGAGAACTTGTGGAGGACAAAGTCATAACTTTTGAGCATGTGAGCACAGAAAATCAGCTTGCTGACATATTTACTAAGGCTCTGGATGCAGTTCAGTTTGAAAATCTGTGGAGCAGACTTGGGGTCTGCATTCATGAAGAACTATAGGAATTAATGTTCCTTCTGGCTGCCAGATTGGAAAGATTGAAGGAGGTTCTGGTAGTGCAGTGTGTGATTGAAGAGAAAATGCTGAAGTTGGTGCATGACACTTGGTCATCTGATATGGTGTGCATCTACTCTCTGATGCTGTTTATGTTGGTTTATGATGTGATCATGTCTCATATATTAATAACTGTTCTACTTGCCTTTGTCATATTTCTGGCTAAAAAGGGGGAGTAGTATGTTTGTGTGTTGTGTGGTATGCTTTTGTTGGTGCTGCAGTTGAGGGGGAGATTGTGGAATGTTGTTGTTGTTGAGGGGGAGTTTTGCTATGCTGCTATGATGTGTTATTTGCTGTGTTGTGTGCAGCTGAATGTATGTAGCTGAAGGGGAGTGCTGAGTGCTGCTATACTGGATGTTTTTGGATGTTTTTTTGCTGTTGGTTTTTTTTTTCACTGTTGTCTGATATGTGGATGTATACTTTGTGCTTCTTTACGAGTTTTTGTTTGTGTGCAGTTTTAGCCAAAATAAGCCAAAGGGGGAGAATGTTATTTCTGTGGCTTTTGTGGTTGGCATTTATTTTGCTAAAACTATTATAGAAGCAAGATGTTGAATCATGATGTTTTAAGTGGCTGCATTCAACATGTCGAATGAAGATGTCCCACACCTGCTCATAGGACATCGCGTTTGGATTCAGTTTTTATAGCAGATTCTGTTGCTGTGAATTGTTACTAAATATTCTGTGAATATTTGGTTATCCTATGTGGCATCCAAAGCTTTTTTGGATTGTGTTTATTTGTTGGTCTTTCGGAATTTCTGCATTTTCTATTTATGGAGACATAATAGGAAACTTTGGATTGAAGACCTATTTTATTGGAGGTTATTTTGCAGATTTGTGAGCAGTCTATTTACTGCGTTTTTGAAGCCCATTTCAGTCTAGAATAAATGCTATATATTGACTGATGTAAACCTAATTTAGGTGTGGAACTTACTTGTGTTTTTGTTAGGGTTTTCGAGTGTATTTTTGTGAGCCTAACTGGTATCATTCTGATAACAGTATAAGGACTGGGTTTTGTGTTGTAAGTTCTGTCAAGTACTCATAAGCTTTTAAGCATTGAGTGTCTTGTGTGTCAATTCTCATAAGCTTTGAAGTATTGAGAATTGTGTGTGTTGAAAGTGTGACTTTCGGTTTGTTACTTGTGTGGAAAGGTACCAATCACGGGTTGTGGTTGTAGAGGGATTTGAGGAGGGCCTCATACCTAGGTGAGTCTTAGATAGAAGTCATAGGAAAGGTAGTGATTAAGTGAGCAGATTATCTGGTGATTGTATGATCTGTGAATTGATACTGTCGTATATTGGTTTCGTCCCTGGCTTGGTAGCACCCAGAGTAGGATTATTGATCCGAACTGGGTAAACATATCATTGTGTTATTTACTTTCTGCACTATTACTTTTATTGTTATCTTGTTCATTGTGTTGGATATTAGTGTCTCAACATCTGTGTAGGACATCTGATATCTGTGCCAGAATTTCAGCTGGAATTACCAAGCCTGAGACTAAGCACATGTCTTTAACATTAGTATTAGGTACATTACTCCTCTCTATTGCTTCCAATTTCCTCCGCATTGTCTCTACACTTTCCTCCAACCTTTCATGTGGATTATCCCCTTCTTCGGACAAATTGACATGATCATGAACCGGATGTGGATTCTGAAAAACTGGGTGCATCTGGGCTTGCACTGCTGCTGGAGTAAAGGTAGGAATAGCTTGAAAAGGCTCATTAATCAAGGGAATAGCTTGTTGAGTAGAAGTGATGGCCGGAGCACGCATAAAGTTAAAAGGCATGCCCAAAGTGGGGTTCACAATAGTAACGGGAGGTTCTACAGTTGTAGCAACGACTTCTGAGACTACGGTGACCTGCGTATCCACCTTTGCTCATATAACATTCAAAACTTCCATGATCTGCCCCATTCCTCCTCGGAGCTCACTCAATTCATTGTTGACTCTGTCCATCTCGCAGTATTGTTCAGACATCCTTTGTCGAGTTTGGCTCTGGCGACGATTCAAAGACGATTCTGAAGGGGAAAACGGCGACATAAGATGAAGACAGAGAGGAAATGCAAATGCTATGACATGATGCAAATGAGATGCTAAATGGTTTCAAGGAACTCAAAGGCAAGTTGCGAAAATCCTTGGGAAAAACTGAAAATGTTTTTGTTTTAAAATCCAAGCTCTGTTGATCTTTGAAAAGGAAACAAACATTTGAGTTCCTCGAAACCAAAGGGCTAAGAATGCTTGAATGTAAAGATGCACAAAGCACACAAGCACAACATATGTACACACAGCAAAACAAACAAACCCTAGGTTTGTAGGTCTCATGAATGAAGTCGTGGTCTACCCATCCCAATAGGTATGTACTACTGGTTTTCACCTGCCGAACAAGGTTCTAAAGAGTTCCCAGAGTCTACAATCCATCTTTCGGATTTTAAGGATTTCCCAGATGACTTGGTAATCGATAAAATTCTCAAGAGGATCTCGTCTGAGTGTAGTATTGCGTGACAACCAATTCAGAAATAGACTCCATCATGGTCTCCGCACTACATCCTAAAAGGCTTAGGGGGTTTGGTAACTACGGTTCTCAATATCATGGACTCCTCGGTCGAGAGTAGCACGCTTTCACGAATAGGATCGTTCAACATAACTAGACTCTCGAGAGGGCCTCAACTGAGTGATGGTGTTATCAATTCAACTTTTCAGGAATCGACTCCCTCAAAGCCTCCTTGAATACCATCGTCCTATCATAAGTGTATGCTCAAATCCGGGTATAGGATTTATCTCACTCATAGATATCACGTCGACCCAAATTAAACAGAAAAAAGTCAAGCAAGAACAGATATACAGATATATAAGCAAGTATGACATACATAAGCATATACAAGTAAATAAGCAAACATGAATAACAGAAAAACAAGATTAGCTTAACCCTATTAGGAAAGGACCAGCAATAGGTCTAATAATCCCCAATGAAGTCGTCATTTCTATTGCGGTGAAAATCGGATAACAAATTATTAATTAATTTGCATCATTTTTCTTTTACAACCGACTTTGATTTATCCAAAGGAAAGGTTCAAGATCATTAGAAAAACCTAAAGGGGGGAGATCTAAGGTTCAGGGGTTGGTTACGCCTAGGGAAGGTATTAGCACCCTATACCTCCGTAGTACTCTACGGGAGCCTCTTGTTTAGATGTTATATCTTACTCGTTTGCTAAAGGTTCTATGCTAAAGGTTTGAAACCCTAGGGGTTAGTATCTAAGTATACTCGACAAAGCATCGCACTTTGCGCCTACGTATCCTCGGGAGTAGAATCAGAGTATGTGTAGTTCTATTTCTACTGAGCTATTGACTATGGTCAATATTCAGAGGGGAAATGAGTACAAGCTCATTGTAGAGTTTAAGAACTCTCTAAATCTAGTTGTAATGGTCCTATGTTATGTTTTAGTCAGTAGGGAAAGTGATAAATTCATTAGGATGAATATCACTAAGAGTTTAAGAACTCTCTCCTAAGGCTAGTTGTAATTTCTATGGCTCTGATGAGGCCAAGAAATGAAGTTTTCTCCTAAGAGGTTACTTAGGTTAAAGTGGGGGCTATGACTTTAAGAGTCAACATATTTTCCTTCCTTTGGAATGTGGGGAAGAAATAACAATTATAAAATACAAGAGATATCAAGAATATTGATAATAAGATGATAAATGATAAAATGAGCAACAATAGCATAAGTATGGCAAGATACTTTATGATGAGCAATGAATAGACATCAGTATGAATATCAAAGAGATCAAATAGATATGACAAATATGTATTAATCCTAAGGAAGATATCACCAAACTAGTACAAGTCAAAGAACATGATCATAGACATGAGATTAATCATGGATGATATGCAAAATAAAAGAACAAAATTCACAAGTTAAATTAATAACCATATGGCAAGATAAATTAGAGATGAATTAAATCAAGCATGAGTGATTAAATTCAAATATTAAGAAAATTCATAAATAAAGTCTAACAATTTAATCAAGATAAAAGAGATGAGAACTCACACACTAATAATTTATCTTAAATAAATATTTAAGAAACAAATTATTAAATAAAATTAAATAAAGAAAATATTTTTGGAGTTTTTGAAATAAATAGCAAGTTTTAAATAAACAAAATAAAAATGTTTTGAAAAAGATTTGGAATAGACAAAAAAAATTTGAATTAATTAACAATAAAATAAAAACAAATGAAAGAAACACGCATGGGGGTGTATCTGAGTAATTTGACATAGTTGAAAAATCCAAAGGAGTTAGATTTGGGCCAGAAAATAGGGGGTGGCGTTAGCAATATGGGCCCAAGCAAAATTGATGTGAGAAAAGGGAAGAAAAATGCACAAAAGGATAGTCTGGGGGAGAGGGGGATTCGAACCCCAGACCTCCTTCCTATAGTGCGCGCTTCATACCACTAGGGTGGCTTTTACATCCAGTCATAAACTTAACTCAATAGACATACAAGCCTTAGCAAGCAACGATTTTTACAATTCATGAAGCATAATACAAACAAAGTTTAGTTACCAACAATCATGATTAAATCCTACAAATTCAAAAGCACAACATGGCAGACCACACGCCAATAAATCCATGACAACACAAACTTAATACTATTAATATTGAAACAAAATTAACTTAAAGAAATTTAAATATCAATTAAAATTGTAATAATGACTAATTAAAGAAAATATAAAAGTCTAATTATAATTTCTAAACATCAATACCTATTGCAGCAAGAAAATTAGTAAGCTTAGAAAAATATTAATGCACTTATTAATGAATATTATAATACACTTGGTAAACAAAGCAAAAAAAATGAGAAGACTGATAGCTAAACAAAGGTAAACCTGTCGCAACAGATCACAACCACATGTTGGTTTTCAAGGCTGCGGCCCAATGGCCTGCTGACACGTGGCAAGCCCCAAAATAAAAAACTATAAAATGAGAGCAAGGCATATATCGATAGTAGCAGCAAATGAACGACACATTTTTAATCTATGAGTTTTGTTTTGTAAACGATCCACACAAACACACCGGAAAACATAAAATAACAGATAAAAAAAACTAGAAAAGAGAGGAATACCGATTACGACGGAGTGGTGACGGAAGTCAAATGGAGGCGTCTCAAGTGACGATGGTGCGCGATCGGAGATTCGATGCCCGTATCTCCAGAATTCTTCGATAATCCCTTCTTCTGCGTGTTCGTCACCTTTAGCGTCCGTCGGTGGCGGTTTCGACTTCGTGAACCTGTTTTCGTTTTGGCTTTGAACGAAACATTGTTCTTGTTTAGGTTGTGAACTTGGTTTCTGTGTTGTGAATTTGTTTATGGTTTTTGGCTTTTGAACTGTTCTGGTTTTGTATTGAACTCAGTTCAGGTTTTGAACTTGAGAACTTTCTGGTTTTTGATGTTGAACTTTGTTCTTCTTTGATTGTGAGAACTTTGTTTTGCTGCCTTTTTTTTGGGTATATGTCTAAGAACTTGGTTCTGGTTTTTCCTATGAAGCAGGTTTTTTTTTCTTCCCCGATTTTCCTCACCTCCCCTCTGTTCTTCTTGTCCTCCTCCCTTTTGTTCTTCCCCCTTTCTGCTATATATCCACTTGTTTCTTAATTTTTCAATTTGAATTCGATCGTTGGTGAATTGCTGCTTTCACGGTTTGCAGGTTGACGTTGTGAGCAGGTTGGTAAAAGGTTCGTACGGGTTTGTACGAATGGTCGTTTTCCTTGCAGGTTTTGCCTAATTCGTACCATTGGGCTTTGGTTTGGAAATCTATCTTGCTAGTGGCTGTTGTAGCTGGTGCATTGGGGCCAAAAAAATTAGGCATTGGTTTGTGCGTGTATGCTGGCATTTGCCTTTCCTTTGGAAAGTTAGTGATTTGCCTTGTGAGGTGGCCTAGGGTCTTTGTGAAGTTTTCACCATGAGCTTGTTTTCGTAGATTACGTAAAAAAGAAAAAGACTGGGCCATGGGCTTTTGAATTATACTTTGTAGAGATTTGTTATGGACGTTGGATTAAAGAAAATAAAATGGGCATGAAATTGAATTTGGACTCGAATCCTAATTAAAAAAGAAATTGATTAATAAAAATAATAACAAACTAATTAATATTCTAAATTAAAATTAGTTAGAAAAAACTAAATAATTAATCTAATTATTTAAACTAATTATTATAATTAAATTAAATCAACATTAATAAAAATAAACCAGCTTAAATATAAATGAAATAAAAATAGGCCACATTGAATATAAATTAAAATAAAGACAGATAAAGATATTAAAATAAATATAACATCAACTAGCAGAAAAACGAGGGTAAAATTTGGGGTACAACACCGTGCTACTCGAGATTCTCTTTGTGCTCGGTATACGAGTATTGCTTTATAAAAGAAAAACGTAAATTTAGAACAATCTCACAGAAATAATTAAATATACAAATACATACGAATATTTCGAACAATCTCACTTACGTATCAACCACATCCTTCATATCCTGATATGTTGACCAATCAGTATCCAATGAATTCAGATAATAGACCACTTCTCTTGTAGGATTAATGGCAACCAACAACCAGTGTCCACTGTAAAATATAACAAAAGTTTAGATGGATAATTTCTATGCAAAAGATACAAATTAAAGATTAGAATGAAATTAGAATGAAAATCTTACCCGTTTCCAGTATTATTCGGTAAAAGAAACAAACTTTCTGTCTTGCTGACCATAAATCTCTCAGTTAAGTGGTCTCTTACTGAAAGTGTATTCATACCAATTGTCGGTGCATTGACAAGGGTGCAAGAGAAGAAACGGAATCTGTTTGATAATTTCGTCCCCCGCATCATTTTTCATACAAGCACCTTAAATAAAAACATAATAAACATTAGACTATTTTTATTGAAATGTGTAAATAAATTGTTCAACTAAATAAATAATAGATTGATCGGAGTACCAGATGTATGAATGCATAACACCGATGCCTAATTCAATATGCTTGAAAATCTGCTCCATGTCCTCTCTTCCGATTATCTCGGAATGATGAAAACCAAAAACACCTTCGTCCATGTCTA
The DNA here is from genome assembly GCA_022829125.1 of Lathyrus tuberosus. Lineage (NCBI taxonomy): Eukaryota > Viridiplantae > Streptophyta > Magnoliopsida > Fabales > Fabaceae > Lathyrus > Lathyrus tuberosus. The sequence goes on from JALAZF010000191.1 coordinate 5,292,665, forward strand.
TTTGACGAATAGCACCATCCATCAAATTTGACATTGCCATAAGTGTTTCTAGACACGACTGAAAGCGAGGAGGAGCTCTTTTTTCCTACACGGTCCTAGTAGGAGCTTTTTTCTTGCTGGCCTGTTGTGAATCTTGAGCAGGAACCTAACAATCATATAAGTTAGGTAAAGTAGATAATCATGAAACTTTAGAATTCGGATAATAGAATAACACTTAAAATGTACCTCTCTTTGTGATGCAACAGACTCGTTTTGCCGCAAAACCCCTGTATTCTTAGCTGCGGGTTTTGTAGGAGTCTAACATTACCATGTAAAAAAAATGTAAGTAATGGTTCAGAATGGTTTTCATAATCGTTCATATTTGACATTTGAATACTAAGAGATTCGTAATGGTTTTCAACATACCTCATCATCTATGGAAATGAGGTCTAACAGCCATGCAATAAACGAACCTATTGCATCTCGCAGCAATGTAACCTCTGAAACCGAGTCAGGTATGGGTAGTACCGCATTCGTATCTAAAGCGATATAAACCGACACTTTTAGATGTTCATGAGGGAGCGGTTGACGGTGAAGTAACTCTCCCACATGGTTATGCACTTTTCCCTTGCCAACCATGCGATAAGTCGGTAACGACAAATACAGCTGGCAAGATGAAATGCCCTGAAGCAATAATAAATATGTAACTATTAATGTGTATAAAGGTCAATTAAAATAAATGTGTTAATTTAATTAAAATAAATATGTGCTAATTACCTCGGGAATTTTATTTTGACAATTGATACTAGCTTTGTCACTAATATCTTTCAAACCAGAACCGTGCTTTTCCGCCTCATATCTCTCTTTATCCTTTTGCAATTCACGGACTTGCGCCTTTAGTTCCTCCAATGATTGCATGACTTCTTGGTTGCTGGGATTTTTTCTCTTTGGATACAAGGAAGATGGAGTCACACCAAATCATTTACCTCTCACCCGGCCGGAATACTCAGGAACACTTAGTACTCGACTAAGAATGCTCCTACAATCCTCCTCGCCCGTGGTTAAGGATTTAGATAGAGTCTCCTGAAATTCATTGACATATCGAAAATTATTAGTGGGGATTACAAATTAATTATATTTTAATAAAATTTCGATTAACTTAAAGACATAATGTTATACTTATACATTCGTCATAAACATGCTGAACATCTTCCCTAACAACTCCATCCTTACCCACACGAGCTTCCTTCCACAAAACATGTACCGGAAGTGATGATTCTTCACTTTTCGTCTCTTCTAACTACACATTTAGTTAAATAATAAATTCATCAAGTATAACACAATAATATAATTAATAAAATCATAGCATTAATATATACTTACCAATTTTTGTTGTAACTGTGCATATCCCAAACGCCCTTTTCTGTATGGATACGCGGGTTTTGATGGTCTTTGGCGATTAATGGCACTCAAATCCTGGATAAACAAGTTTAAGTCATATCAGAACAAACTAATGCAACAAGTATATAATACAATTAATAGACATGACAAGATAACATTACATTGAATTCTTCGGTTTTCCGTTTGGCTACAAACGTGCTCTATTCTTCGGGTTCAATCATGTCCACATACAACTGTGGAAGTTCTGCTTCAACAAAATTTTTATCCGCATCCCTAAGATATTTGTTTGATAATAAGGCTCGGAACCCTCTGTGTCTCTTTCCGGCCAACTGAAGACAATATTTTTTCCGGCTTTCATCAATATTAAAGGACCTCTACAAAAAAACATACACATATAAACATAAAGTGTGTTAGTATAAGTAAATTAAAGACTTATCTTATCTTATAAACATATAAACATAAAGTGTGTTAGTATAAGTAAATTAAAGTACCTGTATCTCAGTCCATATCTTATCTTTACCAGCTTTCAACTTTGGATTCCTCCAATTATCACTGGTAATTGGAATATGCTGACGGACAAGTGAACCAATGTATGAAGACAACATTGAACCGTTAGGCTCAATTAGTTGGTTCTCATCACTCCAACGTACATCAAACTTGATCCCTTTATCTCTAGCACGGATGATTGACTTCATAATAGTTATTCCACGTTTTATTTCACTTTCTACATTCAAAGGTTCATTCTGAGCTTCATTTTCATCATGTGTCTCGTGTGTGTCGTCCTAGTTACTAGCCATTTGACTTGTAAGAAATAAAAAAACAAAAATTAAATGACAAATATAAAAATCCATAATCCATAATCCATTGAATGATATAAGCTATATATAACATGACAACTAATTAATATTATTGAATGATATAAGCTATAATCTTATAACTAGTACCTTTTTCACTAACGTCTCTTTCTTTTCTTGGTTGGAATATGTTCTACCCGTCTCTTAACAACACGGATGGTTGGATTGATCCAAATACCCTCATTATGATCATTTCTTGTATATGATTCATTCACTATAATATTTTCATCGTGATCATTTCTTGTAAATGATTCAATATCAACATCAATATCACCTTGATCTCCAATGTTTTCATCAATTACTTTGTTAGATAAAAGCACTATAGACCATTTTGTACTTGTCAGATCAGTGACATAGAACACTTGTTTAGCTTGAGAGGCTAGAATAAAAGGCTCATCTTTGTACCCCACCCTATTAAGATCCACTTGCAAAAATCCTGACTTATCCATTCGTACGCCATTATTATTTTCAACCCACTTGCAACGAAATATAGGAATCTGAAACTTCTCATAATCAAACACCCAAATGCGCTCGATAACCCCAAAATATGACAGATTTGCAAATTTGGGGTTTAAATCTTTCACACTTGAAATGTGCATTGCTTCAGCTACCACAGTGACACCACTATTTTTCATAGTACTTTTATCATCTTGTTCTTTGGTATAAAATGTGTATCCATTAATTGCGTATGCCCTATAAGAAAACACAACCAAACTTGGACCATATGCTAAACATCTCAACCTTTCTGTTATTGAAGCGGGATCTGAATAATACTTTGAATAAATATGATCCTTAAACCAAGGTATGAAACTTTGATTGTGCTCTCGTACTATCCAATTCTCATTTCTATTCGGATTTAAACCTCGGAGAACATCCTTGTGCATTTCAACATACGGCTCAACCTCATTCTCATTGTGCAGAACATACAAATGCACTTGATCCCGTTCGACCCTTGATACTGTCACAACTTCATTTCCAATTAACTTTTTTCCTTCTTTTTTTTCGACAATATGAGATTTGGGGAGTCCAATTGATTGTACATTGGACAGATATTCAGTACAAAACTCAATCGCTTCTTCAACAATGTATCGTTCGGCAATACAACCCTCTGGTCGACTTCGGTTTTTCACATACCCTTTTAATATTTTCATATAACGTTCAGCAGGCTACATCCATCTCATATAAGCCGGTCCACACATTGTGTCTCTTTCACCAGATGAACAACTAGATGAACCATTATGTCAAAAAACGAGGGAGGAAAAATCATTTCAAGATCACACAAAGTAATAACTATTTCTTTTTGCAATGTTGGTAAGATCGCAGGATCGATCACCTTACTGCAAATTGACTTGAAGAAAAAACACAATTTAGTTATTGCGCTTCTTACTTTTTCTGGCAGAATAGAACGTATACCTATTGGTAGAAAATGTTCCATTATAACATGGCAGTTATGCGTCTTTAAACTCTTTAACTTGAGGTCTTTCATAGACACAAGTCTTCTAATATCTGAAGAGTATCCTTCTGGAACTTTAACTTCACTTAGAAATTTACACAATACTTTTTTCTCCTTTCTAGAAAGAGTATACGCAGTAGGTGGTAGATATGTTCATTTTCCTTTCTTCAATGGTCCTAATTCAGTTCTTATCCCCATCACTATCAAGTCCTTTCTTGCTTTAAGGCCATCCTTATACTTTCTTTGTATATTGAGTAACGTACCAATAACACTGTCAAATACATTTTTTTCAATATGCATAACATCGAGAAAATGTCTTACATACAACGACTTCCAATATGGCAGTTCAAAAAAAATTGACCTCTTCTTCCACCCACTCTTGACAAGTGTATGTGCAAAAGGCTTTCCAAACTGAGTACTCACATCTTTCACCTTTTCAAAAATTTGATCACCTGTCAATATAGTTGGAGCTCTACCATGTTCTACCTCTCCGTTGAATGCTTTTCTCCACCCAAGATAGTGATGATTAGAATTTAAGAATCTACGATGACCGAGAAATACATTCTTCTGACCAAACTCCAATCGCGTCCAATCTGTTTTATCTTCACAAATAGGACACGCACATTGACCTTTTATGCTGTACCCTGATAGATTTCCGTATGCTGGAAAATCATTAATTGTGCCAAACAACATCGCCCTCAAGTTGAAACTTTCTTTCCTATACCCATCATAAACCTCCACACCGTTCTCCCACAAAAACTTTAAATCTCCGATTAAGGGTGCCAAGTATACGTCTATGTCATTCCCTGGTTGTCTAGGCCCAGAAATTAACATAGATAACATCATGTACTTACGCTTCATACATAGCCATGGAGGTAGGTTATAAATCATTATGATCACAGGCCAAGTGCTATGTGAGATACTTTGAAGACCGTGTGGGTTCATTCCATCAGTAGATAATGCCAAGCGAAGGTTTCTTGCTTCTTTTCCAATTCAGGATAATCATCATCAATTTTCATCCACTGTAGTGAATCTGCCGGATGTCGAAACTTTCCATCAATAATTCTTTCATCTGCATGCCAAGTCAAGTGTCTTGAATCGATCTCACTACGAAACATGCGTCTAAATCTCAGAATTATAGAAAAATACCATAAGACTTTTGCTGGAGACAACTTTTTCTTATATTGAGAGACACCACATTTAGGACACTCATTTAACGATGCATACTCATTTCGAAACAAAACGCAACCGTTTAGACAGGCATGTATCTTATCACAGCTCATGCCAATAGAGCACAACATCTTTTTGGCCTCATATGTTCGATTGGGAAGAACATTATCCTCTGGAAGCATATCTTTCATAAGGGCCAATAACTCTGTGAAACTTTTATCCGACCATCCATTGCCCGCCTTTAAGTTGTACAACTTTAATACCGCAGACAATCTTGTGAATTAGTGCAACCATTATACAACGGTTTCTCTGCATCGCTTACCAACCTCTCAAACATTTTGGGACAATCCTTAAGATCTTCTTCAAGTGCTTCTGCAATCTCTTCGACTTGATCAGAATCGTATGTATCTGTGCCATTGTCGTTTGAAGCATAGGTCGTATTATCCCCCGGTTCAACATTCCCGTTAATCTTCTCACCATGCAAATTCCAACATGTATAACTTCTATCAATTCCACGCCTCATTAAATGCGATGCCAACTGAACTGCGTCAACCCGACTCCCAAAACTGCAACCCAAGCAAGGACATCTCATTCGACTGGGGTCTTTGGCATGTGCAACATCAAACTTAATGAATTCTGATACCCCATTCTCGTACTCTTTCGACAATCGACTTGAAGACATCCATTTCTTATCCATAGTTATACTAATTAAACCAAACAAAAACAAAAATAAAAAATATTTACCTGTAGGGAAACGATCCGACATCCACACTTTGATCACAAGTAACCCCTATATATAGCAAATTCAATAAGTTAGTAACTCCATCATATCAGTTCATTCAAAGCACTACTAATTACAGTGGCGAGAGAGAACAACTAACTACCTTTAGAGATGTAAACAACTTCTAGACCCACACAGTGTCCAGATAGGTTAGAATTACCAAGATCCCCCTGTACACGTATCATAAAATGAAATATCATTAATTGACCAATTATGAGTCATAACTTGATAAGTGGCAACATGTAATCACAAACAAACAACAATTAGAGGTAAACACCTACATAGTGGTCTCAACAGTAAGTACTCTTTCTCAATATATATAGTCACTATATATTAGCAATGTTGTGATTGGTTATGGCCATATATTTATGTTACAGGAACTTAACTTGGATGATTTCGTAACACAAGAGGTGGAATTCAAAGATATTAACAAGGCTTTTGATTATCTCCAATAAGGAAAGAGCATTCGTTGCACTATAAGGATGGATCATTAACAAACTACACAACATTTTCTTTTAATTAATCTCAAAACTATGTCTTTCTTTTATATCCAATATATGATAGTAAACTACACAATATATGATAGTAATCCATGATAGCAATGTTGCTTCTTTTATTTCCAATATATGATAAATCTCTCCATTTCTAAGTATGAGTCTCCATTTCTATGTATATGATAAATCCATGAAAGAATAAAATTATGCCAAACAATGTTAATGTATATCCATATCTATGGCAAGCAATGTTGCTTCTGTTAATGATAAATCCATTTCTATGTATATGTGTATCTCTCCATTACAGAAGCAATGTTAATAACAATGTTAATAACAGAAGCAACAACAACATTTATCCTGATACATTTATCCTAAACATTCATTCTGATACAAAAAATAACAGAAGCAACAACAATAGAAACAGAACGACAACAACCACGACACAACGAGGGAAACAACAACATAACGGTTTCAATGGTGACGGCAAGAATGAACGGCAACAACAACAACGACGACAAGAACAATGTAAGAAGCAAGAACAACAACAACAACGTACCTCTTCTTCATTTTCGTCTTCTCCTTCACGAATGCAAGAATGAACGACGACGACGGTGACTGCAAGGGTTTCAGAACGACAGCAACGGTGACAGCAAAGGTTTCAGAACGACGGCATTGGCAAGGTTTCAGAACGCATGCAAGAACGATTGAAAGCAAGGGTTTCAGAACGCATGAAAGAAACGGTCGAGAGAAGAAAATGAAAAGAGGTTTCTGAAAATGAATAGAAATTGTTTTATAATTTAATTCATAATTGACCTTAGAGAGCGTTTTTCATAAAGCGCTTTCTTAAGTGCTACCTATAAGAGGGCTTTTCTGAAAGCGCTTTCTAAGGTTAATACCTATAGCAGCGCTTTTCCAAAAAGCGCTTTCTAAGGTGGCTTCCATTTAGGGCCTTTAACAGCGCTTTTAAAAAGCGCTTTCTAAAGGTTTTCTTTTACAGCGCTTTTTTTAGCGAAATCTTTTAATTACTTATAACAGCGCTTTGTGCAGAAAGCGCTTTCTAAGGTGGATTCCATTTATGGCATTTAACAGCGCTTTTAAAAAGCGCTTTCTAAAGGTTGTCTTTTACAGCGCTTTTTTTTAGCGAAATTTTTTTATTCTTTTTAGCAGCGCTTTTTGATAAAAGCGCTGTCTTTTTAGTGCTGTCTATTCCTATTTTTGGCGTAGTGTATGTTCAAAAACAACAACAACAACAAGAACAACAACATGAACAACAAGAACATAAACAACAACAACAACATGAACAACAACAACATGAACAACAACAACATGAACAACAAGAACATAAACAACAATAACATGAACAACAAGAACATAAACAATTACAACATGAACAACAATGGCAAATGAGTGTACTGTAGATGCATGGGGAAAATATTTTATGTACCCTAAACGTGATGACTAAGTAAACGATGTTGGTGTTGGTGTTGTTGTTGTCTTCCTTTGTAACACCCTTCTACCCCACATACAATTTTAGGAAAACACTTCTTATTATCAGAATAACAATCAACAAGAAAGGTGCTACATAAAATCAACGCATTCAAAATCATTGTCCTGACCCGTAACCTGGGTTATTCATTCATCATTAACATAAATTGACAACTAGGCAGCGGAATCAAACTTTTTAATTCAGGTCAACAAAATACCTCATGGATAAAAGTATCCGATTCAAAATGGCATCAACAATATAAAAAGAAATCCCAACATAAAACCAAAAAGGGAACACGAGGTTCACAACTAATCCCAACCCGATGTTACATGACACAGAGCATGACACCCCTTAAAATACGACTAAAACGACAAAAGAAAACACTCCAAGACTCAATCCTCCAGCACCGCAAATCCACTCTTGGTTATCTGCAAGTTACCCACATAAGAGGCAACATTTTCAAGCAGGCAGGGTGAGAAATCACAATTCATTATAGTAATATAAGGACATGGAAAATAAACAGAAAAGCAACAACAACATCATAGCATCATCAACAACAACATCATAGCATCATCAATAAAACATCATAGCATCATCAACAAAAACATCATATCATCATCAACAACAACATCATAGCATCATCAACAACAACATCATAGCATCATTAACCAAATCTTCACACACAATCACAATTACATCATTTATATGCAATGTCAATTATAATGGAATGCAAAGAATGTATGTGGTACCGATTCAACGTGGATGGACACTGGCCATCAACCCTCCAAAAAGGAGCACAACATAATCAACGTAGCACTTCAATCCGCACAATGGGATTGAAGCTACCAATGGATCAAAGCCCCAACATAAAATGCTATGAAATGCAATGATGCTAATTCTTCTCAATTCAACAAAAATCAACGTGTGCATCATTCATTTCATATTCAACAAGTATTTATCATACAATCATGTTTTATCATTTTACATCAACAACAACTCGACAACAAAAGATCAGCACGAGAAAACGTCAAGAAACCTCAAGAAAACAAAAAAAACAGCAAAACAGCATGTCTGACACGGCCACCCGTATCCCGGGACACGGCCCGTGTCAGGAAACCTGCACTCAGAACACAACACAGAAAAAATACAGCAAATACGGTGGTCTGACACGGCCGCCCGTGTCTTGTGACACGGCCCGTGTCAGAAGCTCTGTAGCACAAATCCAAAAAAGAAAAAATACAACAAGAATGGCGGTCTGACACGGCCGCCCGTGTCCTGTGACACGGCCGTGTCAGGATGCGAAAACTCAGAATTTTTCAAAGGGTTTTTCTGCTGCGTTTTGACTTCAAATATCTCAAAAATTCAGTTTTTCCAATACAAAAATTTGACCAAAAGACTCACACAACACACATACATCAACATACAACATTCTCTCTCATTATATTTCATTCGAATCATTCATTCCTAACTCATTCTACATCATCAAACACCACAATTTCTCAAAATCCACAAATACCTAATCTATTCATAACAAAACCCTATAGAACTATAATAAACCATGAAAACTCCCCATACCTTAGAGAAATTCAGTAGCTTTCCTTCTTCTCTAAAATTCTTTAGCAACCTTCAAGTCTTAGGGTTCTTCTCCTCTTCCCTTCTTCAGCGTTCTTCACAAAAACACGATCCGTTAGAAAAGTGATCGGTCTTTTCTTCTTTAGTTAAAATATCCCAGTTTATGAACTTCCAACTCTACCCTTACTCCTTTTCCTTTATGACCACCTTGTCCTTTTCTTATTATTTTTAATAATAATAATAATAATAGTATAAATAATACATTAATTATTCATTCTATTAAATTATTTAAAAATACTCTTTTGATCCAAAAATCTCCAAAATTACCAAAACTTCTTAATTCTTTCTAAATTAATTAAATAAATAAATAAATGATTAATTTAGATTTTCGAGGTGTTACAACTCTCCCCTACTTTAAGAATTTTCGTCCTCGAAAATTTACTCGATACAAACCACTCCAGATACGTTATCACATCCAACTAATCAACTCTCATGCCACGTGTGGCAATACCACGAATAACACAATACAACAATACACCTTATCAATGACAACGACAACAAGATGAAATTCTCACGCGATGCACTCGACGACCAACTCAAAACACCGAGAATAATCAAGTTAGGAACACACAAGCTCACTATGTACCAGAATACAACACGATCGTTACCATCGCCATAGGCAACCCTCCCCTAACTCCCCATCATAGGAATTAGCTACTCGCACTCGAACCATCACCATAGGTAACGAGGCAACAACAAAGAGAAGAACACAAAAGCCCATAGCACAACATCAACGTAACCAAACTACCGACATCGTTGTTACCCACATAAGAATCAACTGCGCTACCCACGCTTTCGCTGCACACTCTGAGTACTCGCAACTATCTAATCTACCAAGTTTACATCAACTTTCGACCATCAAAGCAGACATGAGAAAAGACTTTCGACTTAACTCATCGGAAATTCCAACCAAACAGGCATTCTATACTCTTGTGATTACTGAATACATCGAACTCCGATTACATAAAAATAACACCTCCGAATATTCAACACAACTACAACTGCAGCCAATTCCAAATCTTGAATATAATAAATACTTTCACGAATCCCCAATTACCGTAAAACATAAGCTACAACTTTACCATCTTGTATTAACACGATGTCCAAATTCATCATAACCACCTACCAATGCCATAACAGCAACAATACAGCATTCCAACAGCATAAGCTACATGTGTCCAATTAATCTCAATAACATAAGTTATCTCTTTCACTCCCAGGTCGCGCTAAGCGGGATCTGTGAGTTCTGCAGGAAAACCCTGCGAAAGACACATGTCCTGCTGCGACTTAACACTTTCCAAACAGTTCTTTAACACTAATTAAACACAGATTTTTCATCCATACTCCACACCCAACCTATGCACATTAACCAAATCATTCCAACAAACCAATTCATCAATTCCTACTCATACTAACACAATCCTTCATAAAACTTCATCTGAATTATCACAACCAAGTAAACTCATCTTTACTAACCAAAATCACACTTCGATAACTTAACATATAACTTCACTTCTGTCAATACTTGTAACTCAATCCTCAAATATTCTACGCGCTCTTCATATGATTTTATACTAGATCAGAACATCCACAACGAGCACCGGTTCCAACTTATCCAAACAAGTATTGAAGATACGATTCATATTCCTTATATACACTTTAAGGCATACTAGCCACTACTATTCTCTACCCGACATCCTTGGTCAAATCGTGGTCTTACATTTCCATTTACTTCCCCCTTGGTTCATCTCTATAATGTTTCAAGTCTCATGTCAATCGGATTCTCGACTCATCGCAAATCAAAACTCAAGTTATCCCGAATACAATTGTGAGTTTCCATACTACTCACCGATCAACTCGCAACCTCATGCTATCATCCTCGAGTTCGCCTCATCTTCCTATATAAGAATTTGCATTGACTAATCAAAACAATCCTTAAGCACTTGGCTCAACTCCGAACAATTCACTGTACATACAATCTCGGTTGGCAAGACACGTCTATTCCATCCAACATGATTCCGTCTACTATCAACAAGAGATTAAGGGTGATCAGTTCCTCAATTTGTCAATAGACAGCCGGCAACCATAACGGTGGCATAAATCATCATTACCCAACTACAATAGCGTCCTTTACCTTGTGCTCAAAATTACCTAAGCATAATGCTCCACCATCTCTCTAAGACTTACAAACGTCTTCTTAATTTTCTTATTTTCCACCTCTTCAATGATACAAAAAGTCCAAAATCCAGTACAAATTCTCCTATACACGCTCGTAGCCCAACACATTTGCTGAATACTCTCCCAACACCAGAACTACTACGACACCAAGTACAATCCAAATCGGTTTCTCCAAATTGAAACCTTTATTCAAGTTAAGGACTTCAACAACACTAACCAATCCTTCATCTTTACTTTAATCCAAGAACCTCTATAATCCATATAGTTTCACGCTTGATTCTCATTCAAATCACACTCACAATAGTACCACCTCATCATCTGGTTGGTGATACAAACTTCCAAAATTTTCCCGACACATGTCGACACTATATCAACAATAACACACAGTCCACTTTACTATATAACCTTCCGCAAGGAAATCTATATTCTAATAATTCTCCACGGGCATACGCCGCATCTCTATGTGCTCCTTCGATATCCTTACCTCCTTCCAATTTCCAAACATTTCACACTTGATCTTATCTTACTCATCTCTAGTAAGAATCGTTCAACTTCTAACACAATCATCTCTTTCAATACGTACCTCCCAACACAAAATTATATTCCAAAATGATGGGAATTTCATGTAGATTTTAGCACTTCAAGAATCGCTTAAATTCGAGTTACGAGTAAAAAGTTATCGCATGTGCAATGGCGGCTGATCCAGAAATCCCGTATACACACTTCCACCAAAATCAGCATCAGACCCAATATTCAAACGCGTTTTTCTCTCTTTTTAAAAACATGCCGAAGACAAAATTTATATGCAAACTGTAGGGAATTTCGTAAGCTTTCCATATATCCAGATTCGCTTCCATCGGAGTTACGAGTGGAAAGTTATACCCCTTTTCTGAAGGCTGTTCCATAATTGCGAAAATGAAAATTGAAATTGGTGAACATGAGTTCTACCTCTCTATTTCTTCTGAGATCCTCCAAATATCCTTGCTTTTCACCCAATTCTGAAAATCATCCGACTTCAATCCAATTATACTCAAGACATACTAGTCTACCAGTTGATCCATCGAATTATCATTTTCTTTGGAGTGGATCCTTATTCTCAATTCCTCTTTAATCCGCCGTCGGTAGTCTACGCACCTCTCAATTAACTGTTATCACCCACATGCGCTCATATAAGCTCCATTCTGTACGAGTTGTCTTACTCGCTTAGCAGGTAAAAATATCATCTCCTAACTGTCTCCAAACTCTGATCTACATTTCAGAGGCAAATTGCAATTATCGGCTCGTCCTCCCTCAAAGGCATCTCAAACTAGACCGATAAGAATCATGGGTCCATACCCTCATCGGTTTACAACACAGTTCCAATAACATTTGCACTCTTGCAATCAATATCACCTTGATCCAACTTCACATACCATTAACATTTTCGGGAAGTAAGCTTCTCCCCCACTTGTTTCAAACCAACTCCTGGAGACAAACGGTTAGAAAACTAATAAGCAAGTACCGACAGTGTTTCACACACATGCCGCGTACTAAGGAATAAACAACATTAGACAACTTGGTCGGACGGACCGACCTGCTCTGATACCACTAATGTAACACCCTTCTACCCCACATACAATTTTAGGAAAACACTTCTTATTATCAGAGTAACAATTAGCAAGAAAGGTGCTACATAAAATCAACGCATTCAAAATCATTGTCCTGAGCAGTAACACGGGTTATTCATTCATCATTAACATAAATTGACAACTAGGCAGCGGAATCAAACTTTTTAATTCAGGTCAACAAAATACCTCATGGATAAAAGTATCCGATTCAAAATGGCATCAACAATATAAAAAGAAATCCCAACATAAAACCAAAAAGGGAACACGAGGTTCACAACTAATCCCAACCCGATGTTACATGACACAGAGCAGGACACCCCTTAAAATACGACTAAAACGACAAAAGAAAATGCTCCAAGACTCAATCCTCCAGCACTGCAAGTCCACTCTTGGTTATCTGCAAGTTACCCACATAAGAGGCAGCATTTTCAAGCAGGCAGGGTGAGAAATCACAATTCATTATAGTAATATAAGGACATGGAAAATAAACAGAAAAGCAACAACAACATCATAGCATCATCAACAACAACATCATAGCATCATCAACAAAACATCATAGCATCATCAACAAAAACATCATAGCATCATCAACAACAACATCATAGCATCATCAACAAAATCTTCACAAACAATCACAATTACATCATTTATATGCAATGTCAATTATAATGGAATGTAAAGAATGCATGTGGTACCGATTCAACGTGGATGGACACTGACCATCAACCCTCCAAAAAGGAGCACAACATAATCAACGTATCACTTCAATTCGCACAATGGGATTGAAGCTACCAATGGACCGAAGCCCCAACATAAAATGCTATGAAATGCAATGATGCTAATTCTTCTCAATTCAACAAAAATCAACGTGTGCATCATTCATTTCATATTCAACAAGTATTTATCATACAATCATGTTTTATCACCTTACATCAACAACAACTTGACAACAAAAGATCAGCACGAGAAAACGTCAAGAAACCTCAAGAAAACAACAAAAACAGCAAAACAGCATGTCTGACACGGCCACCCATGTCCTGGGACACGGCCCGTGTCAGGAAACCTGCACTCAGAACATAACACAGACAAAATACAACAAATACGGTGGTCTGACACGGCCGCCCATGTCCTGTGACACGGCCCGTGTCAGAAGCTCTGTAGCACAAATCTCAAAAAGAAAAAAATACAGCAAGAATGGTCGTCTGACACGGCCGCCCGTGTCCTGTGACACGTCCGTGTCAGGATGCGAAAATTTAGAATTTTTCAAAGGGTTTTTCTGCTGCGTTTTGACTTCAAATATCTCAAAAATTCAGTTTTTCCAATACGAAAATTTGACCAAAAGCCTCACACAACACACATACATCAACACACAACATTCTCTCTCATTATATTTCATTCGAATCATTCATTCCTAACTCATTCTACATCATCAAACACCACAATTTCTCAAAATCCACAAATACCTAATCTATTCATAACCAAACCCTATAGAACTATAATAAACCATGAAAACTCCCCATACCTTAGAGAAATTCAGTAGCTTTCCTCCTTCTCTAAGATTCTTTAGCAACCTTCAAGTCTTAGGGTTCTTCTCATCTTCCCTTCTTCAGCGTTCTTCACAAAAACACGATCCGTTAGAAAAGTGATCGGTATTTTCTTCTTTAGTTAAAATATCCCAGTTTATGAACTTCCAACTCTACCCTTACTCCTTTTCCTTTATGACCACCTTGTCCTTTCTTATTATTTTTAATAATAATAGTAATAGTATAAATAATACATTAATTATTCATTCTATTAAATTATTTAAAAATACTCTTTTGATCCAAAAATCTCCAAAATTACCAAAACTTCTTAATTAAAGCGCTTTTTTTAGCGAAATTTTTTTATTCTTTTTAGCAGCGCTTTTTGATAAAAGCGCTGTCTTTTTAGTGCTGTCTATTCCTATTTTTGGCGTAGTGTATGTTCAAAAACAACAACAACAAGAACAACAACATGAACAACAAGAACATAAACAACAACAACAACAACATGAACAACAACAACATGAACAACAAGAACATGAACAACAAGAACATAAACAACAATAACATGAACAACAAGAACATAAACAACTACAACATGAACAACAATGGCAAATGAGTGTACTGTAGATGCATGGGGAAAATATTTTATGTACCCTAAACTTGATGACTAAGTAAACGATGTTGGTGTTGGTGTTGTTGTTGTCTTCCTTCCTTACGACAACGACGGTGTTGTTGTTATCTTCCTTCTCGACGGTGACGATGATGACGACGGTGTTGGTTGGTGCGTAATTCCCTTCCGTAATGATCGTGACGATGATGACGAAAATGACAACAACACGGTGAAGAATGGATACTGATGATGCAAGCTTTGGTTGAAATCGTGTATTGATTCACAGTATTGAACGTTAGGGTTTAGGTTTGAAATCGTGTCGTTTTGTCTAGTTTCTATTTTCAATGGAAAAAAGGATACTGAAGAGACAATGAAACTAGCTAGCTTGGAGTATTTTGAAAAGCTACCACGATGGTCAACAAAATTAAACCGTTATGATATATTACTTTCATAATGAAATTTCATATTAAAGCGCCAGAGTTATATTTAGAATTAAAAATTAAAAAAACATACAAAATATATCACAACGGTGTAAATAAACAACCATAGTCATAACTTTTAATTTTTTTATTTAAAAGTAAATAAAAAAGAAAAGGCGTGCCTTAACATAAAAGGAATAATATATATGATGGCGCTGAGGTTCGAACACATGAAAGCTTGATGGTATCACCACGGTTGGATTATCAACCGTTGTTATATACAGATAATTTTTATTCAAAAAACAAATAAAATACAACCGCACCTTAGTTTAGATATGTCACAACGGTGTAGGGATGAACCGTTGTGACCATGGCGTCGTTGTTTACGCGTTTTGAAGTAGTGTACATTATACTTTTGACTATCAATATATTATTTAATTTAATTTTTAGTTTTTATTACTAAAAAATTATTTGTTTTTATTACTAAAAAATAAAAATCACATCAAATTTACAACTATTTATTCCATAATAACAATAAAATATTATCACTTTCATTTGTGAACTAAATTGAAATATTTATTACCAATAAATTTTTAATAACAACTTTGATTATAATTTTATTGAAAAAATTGCATTACACTTCCTTTTAACAATTACTATTAGGTTTTTTCTTGCCTTGTAAAAAGATGCGTAAATTACCCATTATAACGTGGAGCACTTATAAATACACATGTCTAAATGAGAAAATTAATATTTACTCTTGAATTAATAAAGTAATATTAAATAACTGTGTGTGCATTTATGACCTTGAATGTATCTTATTATTGAAATACATGTGTCAATATTTAAATAGATATATGTCAAATAGATAAATTACTCATATTTTTTTACGGGGTAACCTAGGCCTCACCTTAATATTATCATTTTAATATACTATAATATTTATTAAAAAAATGTATGAATAAAATATTATTTATAAGCACAAAAACGTCATCATTAAAAAAATGTCATACCATCTATATAATGAATATAATAAATAATTGAATTTTGTATTATTAACACAATTATCTTAAATTGAAAAATCCATATGAATAATAAATATATTATTTTATTTCTAAACATTAAAAAATTAAAAAATATAACATTTTATCCCAAATATTAATAGCATATAATAAAATGTTACAAAACAAAATTTTCTTTTTATAAATACTTTAATAAGGATGTGTATTATTATTATTATTATTATTATTATTATTATTATTATTCCTGACTGACCCAATGACTAGGCATGACCCAATCCACTTCTGCTCCCAGAACAGTCTAATTGCCAAGTCCAACCAATTTAGGGCAACATTTACCTTTCTGCCCCTCTACCGGGCAAGGCTGGTCGGATGACCCTAATGGTCAGCTGCCCTTCCTCGGTAGTTCCTGCCCGTCACACACGGTTCCACCATCCAAAAATAGCCACGACCCCGTGCCCCTAACTGCGCCTCTGCTCGTGGCAACGACTAGTTTCAGGCACCTCTGCCCGTCCTAACGGCTAGTTTCTGGCAATTACCTATTCTTCGGGAAACGGTTATCTTGCCCCGAAAATAAGGACCAATGGCCAAGCGCTTGGGGCATTATAAAAACCCTCTCAGTTGAGAGGGTCGAGTATTCAAAATCATCCTACGAAACACATACTTTGTATTTTCCTTCTCTTTTTCCCGATTCTTACTTCAACATCAGAGTGCCTTGCAGGTACAATCCCCTCCTCATCTTTCGCTCCCAGCATCACAGACGTTATCTCTGGCCCACTTTAGGTTCTGATCAGCCGTCAAGATCAGTGGCGCCGTCTATGGGAACTCTATTATCCCGGTCTTTCTTCCATCGTAGATTCAAGACCAAAACAGTCCTTTCCAAGATTCCGATCATGACAAGCCAAGATCATGTCCACGATGCTCGTAACTCTGCTTTTCTCCCCGTCAGCAAGACTAATACTAACGGAGCAGCCCCCTTTCTTGGGAGCGATGCCCACACTACGCCAAACAAGGGAAAAGAGGGCACTTTTTTTGGCCTATGACAGCGCTTTTAAGCGCTGTCTAAGCCTGCGCTGTCGTAGGTAAAGGCAACGCTTTTTTATTTATGAAAAAACGCACTCTAAAAGGGGACTTTAGACAGCGCTTTTAAAAGCGCTGTCTGTAACGCCCCGATTTGGTTAATTGTATTTATTTATTTCATTTATGTGAATTTTGGAAAATGTGTGAATTTATTGTATGTTAACTGCTAATTGAACTATTTGGGTAATTTCTCTGATAGATGAAATAATTGTATTAAATTATTATTTCTTTTCAACTTTTATTTCCCGAAATATATTTCATCGGTATATTTATGTTTTATAGCATTTTGAGAGCGTTTGTGGGGTATTTGAGAGTAGAGGCATTTTAGTCATTTTATATTATATTTTTATGACTTGGAAAGAAAAAGAAATAGAAATAGAAATAGAAAGGAGAGAAAAATAGAGAGAAAGAAATAGGAAGAGGAAAAAGAGAATGGAAAGAAGGAAAAGAAGAAGAAAGAAAGGGGGAAGAGGAAAAGCTAGGATTGGATCAAAGCAACTTTTAGGAATTGATTTAATTGGGTAAGGGTGTGAAATTCAATTATCCTATACATGTGTATGATTATGTATGTGTTTGTTTGTTGTTTTGTTGGATTGTATGAGAAATATAACAAAACCCAATTGTGTAGAAAGTGTTAGAATTCGATTTAATCGTGTCGGAAATGATGTTTTCTAGTTCCTTGTTGTTGATACATGATAGATATATGTTGTTGTACATCAAATTAGTATTTTTCTATGTTTAGATGATGAACTTAGGGTGTTTTGGATTGGGACCCGTAAGCAAAATTATGCAGAAGAATTTTTTCTGGTTTTTCCAGGTCATACGCGTATGGGGCATGTTCATACGCGTATGGACCTTGGCAATACGCGTATGGTGGGCGAGCCATGGGCCAATACGCGTATGAGAGGTTATTTTGCTCAGCCATCTGCCCATTTGCGTATGATACGCGTACCACTTCAGGGCACTACGCGTATGTTGGGATGCACTATGCGTATTGGGTTTTAAAATGGGAATTTTGGGAAGAAAATGGTCTCTGCCCATATGTGTATGGCCTTGGGCAATACGCATATGGCATGGTGAGGAATTTAGGCAATACGCGTATGGCTCCGGGCAATACGCGTATGGCCAGGAGAATGGTAAAATGGGACTTTTCAAAATATCGTTTTCGTTTTCTTCCGTAACTTTTGTTTCGATTATCCGATTTTTACATTCTTGGTATTGTTGGAAAGCTATTGAGCTGTACTACGTGATTATGATGATTTGGAAATTGTTAGCCGATTAAATTATGTCGGGAATTTGGAATAGTGTCGGTTTGTCGATTTTTGCCGTATTAATTAAGTGTAATTGATGTAAATATACATAATGGAATGTGGTGATGATGGTTTATGGCTTTATGACAAATATGTGCATTGTTTTAGATGTGAATCATACAATAGTGCATTGATGTGAATGTATATAGATTGTATGTGATTGTATGAGATGAATGCATGAATATATTGTGAATATGTATGCATTTCAAGAATGTCTTGAGTCATTTCGTATGTGAAGCATAATGATGTACATTCTTGTGTTGTGTGATTCTAATGAGAATCCGTTGTAACGACGTGTGCCTATGTGAGGTGTGAGCGATGATTACAAATGATTGTGTGCCTAGGTGAGGTGTGAGCAATCGGGTCGTGTGCCCATGTGGGGTGTGAGCGATCCATAAATGATGTTGTTGTGTGTTAAAATACATTGTTTGATGGAATATCAATGTATGTTGTTATGATGTGTTGTGGGTAGCCTTTGTGGTGTGAATCCCTTGTGGAAGTAATTGTGATTGTATGACTGTTGTGGTTTGTGATGATATGCAATGTTTATGTGAAATTCCATTGTATGTGGTTGGTGACCTTTATGGTTGAAATGCATTGTTTGAATTGTTTTCAATGCATGAATAATGATGATGAGTTGAAATATATGCATGATTATGGTTGTATATATGTGTGAAGATGCATTTGATTGTCATGAGTTCTTGGGTGTCAAGCATCATGATATGCATCTTGTAATGTCGTGTGCCCATGAGGGGTGTGAGCGACGGATTGGTTCCAGAGGGAATCCGCTATAACGTCGTGTGCCCATGTGGGGTGTGAGCGATGATTATAGACGATCGTGTGCCCGTGTGTGGGGTGTGAGCGATCGGGTCGTGTGCCCGCGTGTGGGGTGTGAGCGATCCATAAACACCGTGTGCCCGCGTGTGGGGTGTCAGCGGTGGGTGAACATCGTATGCCCGATAGGGAGTTACAGTGATGTAATGAGCGATGGTTCCAGCAGAGTTCCTGAGTGAACTAGTGATGAGATTTGATGGATTCGGTACCGCATATGCATTTGCATAGAGTCATTGTGTCGTCTCTTTGCATCTGCATGAATTATGATTGCATTGGTTATATGTGGAAAATCATGATTTAATTGATTATATGCGAGACATTGCGATATGCATTTGTGATAAATGTATTGTGCATGATTAGTATGCAATTGGGAATGGAGTAATTACGTGATTGAGCTTGTGATAGCATTTGTGAATTAATGTGCATTCGTGTTAAATGCATTGAATTATGAATGATATGCTTTGTGTACAAACATATGCATTATTGTGAATACGTGATGATGTGAATATAATCTATATATGATTTATGTGTTGGCATATGATAATTGTGGTGAGAATACTTGATATGTGTATTTTTATGTCGATATATATAATTATATGCATTTATATTATGATTGTGTTTCTCACCCTTCTGCTGTTTTATAATGCTCTATGAGGCATTGCAGATTAGAGTTGCTGGAGGTCTTTTGTGAAGTTTATGTCTTCAGTCTTTTGTCGGTCGGCTCTGATATGTGACACCGGGTAGTTAGGGAGGTCGTTCGTGATTATTGTGTACTATGTATATATGTCTTTTGGCTTGTGCATGTATACCTTGATTTATGACAAACATTTCAAGTGATATATATATATATATATATATATATATATATATATATATATATATATATATATATATATATATATATGATATTCAGTTTTAGATTTTCCGTTTTTTTCTA
This sequence comes from Lathyrus tuberosus, assembly GCA_022829125.1. Classification (NCBI taxonomy): domain Eukaryota; kingdom Viridiplantae; phylum Streptophyta; class Magnoliopsida; order Fabales; family Fabaceae; genus Lathyrus; species Lathyrus tuberosus. Next base: position 5,313,432 of record JALAZF010000191.1, read on the forward strand.
AAATCTGAAATGTGGGTGTAAGTTAATGAGTTCCTCTGTTGATTGCTACCCCACTGTTGCATATCCTTATGAGCAGGTGTTGTATGTTTTGTTTCAAATAAATGTGATTCTCCCTGTCTATGCCATGATAATTTGAATATACTCTGATGAAAATTTGAATTTTCTTTTACCTAATTTATTTAATTTGGGGTTTAGATGAGGGGTGTTACATTAGTGGTATCAGAGCAGATCGGTCCGTCCGACCAAGTTGTTGAGTCAGTTGGTGTGACAGTTGAATACTGTCGGTGTTGTTTGTTTTTTTAGTACGTGATATGTGTGTGGAACACTGTCAGTACTTTCTGGTTTTTCTAGTCCTTTGTCTGCAGGATTTAGATTGAGATAAGTGGGGGAGAAGCTGGTACTTCTCCATGTTGCTTCAGGTGTGGAACGTTGGCTCAGTGTGTTGTGAATTGCAAGATTGTAAGTGTTGTTTGGACAGTGTGGTTCTCGGTTCCAGAAGGAATGCGGAGGTAAGGTTATGTCAACTAAGGATTGTGCCTTAAGTAGTTTTGTGCACAGGATGTAAGGAATGCTATTATAGTTTGGTAAAGACGGTTTATGCCCCATCATGATTGTCGGTTGTCTATTGACAAATTGAGGAACTGATCACCCTTAATCTCTTGTTGATAGCAGACGGGAATTATGTTGGATGGAATAGACGTGTCTTTCCGGCCTTGATAGTGTGTGAAATGAACTGTTTGGAATTAAGAAAATGATTACGGATTATTTTGATGAGTCGATGAAGATTCTTATATCGGAAGACGAAATGGATTAGAGGTTTTGGTATGTTAGTCCAGTTGGGAAGTCATTGAGAGAGAATGATTGGGTTTTATTTAGGGCTGCTTCTCAGAGAGTAGAGATTGAACTTAATTGGACGAAGGTGAATAGTTGAGGTTTGGATCTGCTAAGTGAGTAGGACACTCTTTGGAGTTGAGACTAAGGTGTTTGTTATAATTGTGAGGCCAGTGTTCTGGAAATTGGCAGGAAAGTCACAGTGTTAGGCCGTCAGTTGTGCATGGTTTTCAGATGCGTTTTGGATGGAACATTAAGGTGTTGTCTTAGAGAGCTCCAGTATTGTTAGTAACAAAAAGGAAGGATGATTGAATGAAATAACAAGCATGATGTGTATAATGGTATTGAGACTATGGGGAGCAAAACTTAGAGTTCTGGTGAAGTACGGAGTCTTTGGAATTTCAGAGCATTAATGGAAATCTTGAGAAGACCTTAGGTGTGGAGGTAATATTTGAGAGTTCTTTTGATTGGTGGTTAATATAAGTTGGGATTTATGGAATCTGGACTGTCGCGAGAGGGAATTATGTATAGATTACTGACAGTTGAATAAGGTAACGATTGAGAATGATTGCCCACCTTCGGGAATAGATGATTGGAATGGTTTGATTGGGCATTACAAGGTGCAGTGATGTTGTTCGGTCATAGTAATGCGTCTGTAATATTTGTGGAGTAGAGGAATCGTATTTTCTATATTTCATTGGATAAGTTCGTAGTGGCATTGATTGAGGACATTCGGATTTGTTATAAACTCAGAGAAAGAACAGGTAGAGTGTTTGAGAATTGAATTACGAGTGTTGAAAGGAGACGAAGTTTTATGTGATGTGTCCTTGACAAGTTTAGTCATTGTGTAAATGTAAGAGGGTAAAGTCGTGGCTTATGCTTTACGACAATCGAGGATTTATGGAAGGGTCTATACTATTCTGGATTTGGAATTGGTTGCGGTCATATTATGTTGGAAAATTTGGCGGTATTATCTTTAAGGTTCTAGGTTCGAAGTGTTTGGTAATCACAAGAGTTTAGAGTGCTTGTTTGGTATAAAGGAATAGAGTATGAGACAACGAGGAAGGTTGGAATTCGTGACGAGTTATGAATTTGGCTTGGATTTTCCTTCGGAAAAAGCTAAGGTTGTGCCTGATGAGTTAAGTCAAAAGTTTTGTTACATGGTTGTTTTGATGGTCAGAGAACTAAGAATTAGTTGAGCAGCTCCGAGACTTGCGTCTGGTGTGTGAGTCAACACAGGAGAGTGTGAGGTTGGAAATATTAAAGTGAACAGTGATTTTTGGCGAATATGAGGAAGAGTTAGACTTTGGATGTAAAGTTGATAGTTTTGATGGTTACGAGTAATCAGAGTGTGCAACGGAAGCCTGAGGTGGCATAATTCATATATGAGTGTGTGACTTGTAAGAATTCATAGGTTGAACATTGAGAACTTGCAGGAGTGTTGAGACCATTGGACGTTTTCGAATGGAAGGGTTAAGTGGAAGGTGTGAATATTATTCATGGGCTACTATGTAGATGGATGTTGATTTTATGTGCGATTCAGGAATCGTAGCATTATTGTAGTATTGTTGTGTGACAAGGACGTTGGTATTGCGGTTATGAAGAGGTTGTTGGAATGTTGTTAAGTCGTGGGACTTAGGGTCTTGCCTTTGTTGTTGCCTCGTTTCCATGGTGATGGTAACGCTCTTGTTGTGTTCCGGTTCCTGAGTGAACCTGTGTGTTTGTAACTTGTGTATTCTTCGAGTCGTGAGTTGGGCGTCAAGTGCATTGTATGGGCTTTGCATCTTGTCGTTGTAGTTGTTGTCGTTGTCGTGTCGTTGTGGTAAGTTGTTGTTAGCAAGATGGTTTGTCAGTTTGTGTTATTGGTGGTGGTGCCTTTTGTGGGCATGTTGGTTTGTTGGTCGGATGTGAGAGTCGTATCCGGGGTTGTTCGTCTCAGTTATGTTTTCGAGGACGAAAATGTCTAAGTCGGGGAGAGTTGTAACACCCCGATTTGGTTAATTGTATTTATTTATTTCATTTATGTGAATTTTGGAAAATGTGTGAATTTATTGTATGTTAACTGCTAATTGAACTATTTGGGTAATTTCTCTGATAGATGAAATAATTGTATTAAATTATTATTTCTTTTCAACTTTTATTTCCCGAAATATATTTCATCGGTATGTTTATGTTTTATAGCATTTTGAGAGCGTTTGCGGGGTATTTGAGAGTAGGGGCATTTTAGTCATTTTATATTATATTTTTATGACTTGGAAAGAAAAAGAAATAGAAATAGAAAGGAGAGAAAAATAAAGAGAAAGAAATAGGAAGAGGAAAAAGAGAAAGGAAAGAAGGAAAAAAAGAAGAAAGAAAGGGGGAAGAGGAAAAGCTAGGATTGGATCAAAGCAACTTCTAGGAATCGATTTAATCGGGTAAGGGTGTGAAATTCAATTATCCTATACATGTGTATGATTATGTATGTGTTTGTTTGTTGTTTTGTTGGATTGTATGAGAAATATAACAAAACCCAATTGTGTAGAAAGTGTTGGAATTCGATTTAATCGTGTCGGAAATGATATTTTCTAGTTCCTTGTTGTTGATACATGATAGATATATGTTGTTGTACATCAAATTGGTATTTTTCTGTGTTTAGATGATGAACTTAGGGTGTTTTGGATTGGGACCCGTAAGCAAAATTATGCAGAAGAATTTTTTCTGGTTTTTCCAGGTCATACGCGTATGGGGCATGTTCATACGCGTATGGACCTTGGCAATACGCGTATGGTGGGCGAGCCATGGGCCAATACGCGTATGAGAGGTTATTTTTCTCGGTCATCTGCCCATTTGCGTATGATACGCGTACCACTTCAGGGCACTACGCGTATGTTGGGATGCACTACGCGTATTGGGTTTTAAAATGGGAATTTTGGGAAGAAAATGGTCTCTGCCCATACGCGTATGGCCTTGGGCAATACACGTATGGCATGGCGAGGATTTTAGGCAATACGCGTATGGCTCCGGGCAATACGCGTATGGGCAGGAGAATGGTAAAATGGGACTTTTCAAAATATCGTTTTCGTTTTCTTCCGTAACTTTTGTTTCGATTATCCGATTTTTACATTCTTGGTATCGTTGGAAAGCTATTGAGCTGTACTACGTGATTATGATGATTTGGAAATTGTTAGCCGATTAAATTATGTCGGGAATTTGGAATAGTGTCGGTTTGTCGATTTTTGCCGTATTAATTAAGTGTAATTGATGTGAATATACATAATGGAATGTGGTGATGATGGTTTATGGCTTTATGACAAATATGTGCATTGTTTTGGATGTGAATCATACAATAGTGGATTGATGTGAATGTATATAGATTGTATGTGATTGTATGAGATGAATGCATGAATATATTGTGAATATGTATGCATTTCAAGAATGTCTTGAGTCATTTCGTATGTGAAGCATAATGATGTACATTCTTGTGTTGTGTGATTCTAATGAGAATCCGTCGTAACGTCGTGTGCCTATGTGAGGTGTGAGCGATGATTACAAACGATTGTGTGCCTAGGTGATGTGTGAGCAATCGGGTCGTGTGCTCATGTGGGGTGTGGGCGATCCTTAAATGATGTTGTTGTGTGTTAAAATACATTGTTTGATGGAATATCAATGTATGTTGTTATGATGTGTTGTGGGTAGCCTTTTTGGTGTGAATCCCTTGTGGAAGTAATTGTGATTGTATGACTGTTGTGGTTTGTGATGATATGCATTGTTTATGTGAAATTCCAATGTATGTGGTTGGTGACCTTTATGGTTGAAATGCATTGTTTGAATTGTTTTCAATGCATGAATAATGATGATGAGTTGAAATATATACATGATTATGGTTGCATATATGTGTGAAGATGCATTTGATTGTCATGAGTTCTTAGGTGTCAAGCATCATGATATGCATCTTGTAATGTCGTGTGCCCATGAGGGGTGTGAGCGACGGATTGGTTCAAGAGGGAATCCGCTATAACGTCGTGTGCCCATGTGGGGTGTGAGCGATGATTATAGACGATCGTGTGCCCGCGTGTGGGGTGTGAGTGATCCATAAACACCGTGTGCCCGCGTGTGGGGTGTGAGCGGTGGGTGAACATTGTATGCCCAACGGGGAGTTACAGTGATGTAACGAACGATGGTTCCAGCAGAATTCCTGAGTGAACTAGTGATGAGATTTGATGGAGTTGGTACCGCATATGCATTTGTATAGAGTCGTTGTGTCGTCTCTTTGCATCTGCATGAATTATGATTGCATTGGTTATATGTGGAAAATCATGATTTAATTGATTATGTGCGAGACATTGCGATATGCATTTGTGATAAATGTATTGTGCATGATTAGTATGCAATTAGGAATGGTGTAATTACGTGATTGAGCTTGTGATAGCATTTGTGAATTGATGTGCATTCGTGCTAAATGCATTGAATTATGAATGATATGCTTTGTGTACAAACATATGCATTATTGTGAATACGTGATGATGTGAATATAATCTATATATGATTTATGTGTTGGCATATGATCATTGTGGTGAGAATACTTGATATGTGTATTTTTATGTCGAAATATATAATTATATGCATTTATGTTATGATTGTGTTTCTCACCCTTCTGTTGTTTTATAATGCTCTATGAGGCATTGCAGATTAGAGTTGCTGGAGGTCTTTTGTGAAGTTTATGTCTTCACCCTTTTGTCGGTCGGCTCTGATATGTGACACCGGGTAGTTAGGGAGGCCGTTCGTGATTATTGTGTACTATGTATATATGTCTTTTGGCTTGTGCATGTATACCTTGATTTATGACAAACTTTTCAAGTGATATATATATATATATATATATATATATATATATATATATATATATATATATATATATATATATATATATATATATATATATATATATGGGTTAATAGTGAATTTCACCCCTGTAATGTTAGCGAATTTTGCTTTACCCCCCTCCATGCCTTTTGGCAACGGTTTTTTCAAAAAAAGCGTTGCCTAAACCTGCCTATGGCAACGGTGGGGGGGTAAAACGAAACACGCTCATATGGCAGGGGGGTTTCATATAAATAACCCTATATATATATATATATATATATATATATGTGATATTCAGTTTTAGATTTTCCGTTTTTTTTCTAAAATCTGAAATGTGGGTGTAAGGAACTGAGTTCCTCTGTTGATTGCCACCCCACTGTTGCATATCCTTATGAGCAGGTGTTGTATGTTTTGTTTCAAATAAATGTGATTCTCCCTGTCTATGCCATGATAATTTGAATATACTCTGCTGAAATTTTGAATTTTCTTTTACCTAATTTATTTAATTGGGGGTTTAGATGAGGGGTGTTAGACTGTCTAATGTATACGTTTAAAATTTTAAAGAATTTTTTTATATACTTTAGAGAGCGCTTTTTTCTTCAAAGCGCTCTATAAAGGGGGACTTTAGACAGCGCTATTGAAAGCGCTGTCTAATGTATACGTATAATGATTTTTTTATATACATTTAGAGAGCGCTTTTTCCTTAAAAGCGCTCTCTAAAGTGGGACATTAGACAGCGCTTTTAAACGCGTTGTCTAATGTATAGCTTTAGACAGCGTTTTTTTCTCAAAAGCGCTGTCTTTTGTCTACGTATAATTTTGAAGATTTTTTTTAAAAATCTCATTTTAACCATTTTTTTTATGCAGAAACCTGTATAATTCACATTTCCATAAACCTATATAATTCACATTTCAATAAACCAGTATGGATACGCATTTCCATCAACAAATTCTATTTCAAAACTAGAATTTACATTAATGTAGAATTCGCACAAATTCTATAAACTAGAATTTGTACATTTCAATAAACTAGAATTTACATGCAGAATTCGCACAAATTCTATTGTATGGTTTCAAACCTGTATAGAATTTACATTTCAATAAACTAGAATTTACATTCACAAAACTATACATTCAAGAAATAATTCTTCTTGCAATAAAAAATTCGCACAATTCCTCCTTAGTATCTTGCAATTGTTTCCTCGTGTAAAAAGGACACGCCATATCATCGAAATACTACATAACAAAACAAAATACGCATTATTTAGTTAAAAATAATAAATTATATGACATATCCGATAAATATTAAAATAAATCCTAAGTTATAAAACCATTCATACCGTAATAGGAATCTCCAATTGTCCCATTTGAAGGATTTCTCTCATGAACCTCAAAACAAAGTACCCGCAGTCTATGCCATTACGCTGACGAGGGCACTACACATAGACAAACAAATAAGAAATAATATATAGATGTTTTGTGTTATCAAGTAGCATCACTAATAAGCAATATTGTGAAAATTAATATACCTCCACTTTGACCCATGTAATATTGGTTGCTCTAGCCCGTGCTACTCGTGCGTATCTTCCTGGTTACTAGACATTTGACCTGTAAGAAAGAAAAAAACAGAAATTAAATGACAAATATAAAAATCCATAATCCTAATCCATTGAATGATATAAGCTATAATTTTACAACTAGTACCTTTTTCATTAACGTCTCTTTCTTTTCTTGTTTGGAGTATGTTTTACCCGTCTCTTAACAACACGGACGGTTGGATTGATCCAAATACCCTCATTATGATCATTTCTAGTATATGATTCATTCGCTATAATATTTTCATCTTGATCATTTCTAGTAAATGATTCAATATCAACATCAATATCACCTTGATCTCCAACGTTTTCATCAATTACATTGTTAGATAAAAGCACTATAGACCATTTTGTACTTGTCGGATCAGTGACATAGAACACTTGTTTAGCTTGAGAGGATAGAATAAAAGGCTCATCTTTGTACCCCACCCTATTAAGATCCACTTGCAAATATCCTGACTTATCCAATTCACAAGAAAAATAAAAGTAAAAAATAGTTTGGGAAAAATTTCCTCAACTTGAAATCAGAAGAGGGAGCTTTGTATCCATTAATATAGTAGAAAATAAAAGTAACCATTAATATAGGTTCATCGTGAAAACTTTTTCCCCATAAAAATCAAATCAAAAACAAAAATTAAAAACTGAGAAATGAATAATAAAAGAGATCACTCAGTTCAGCAACAACGTACCTTATCCGTTTTCAGAGGATAAGAGAATAAGAACAACAACAACAACAACGTTTTCACGAAATGAATGCAACAATGACGGCAACAGTGACGACAACGGTGACGGCAACGGTGACGGCAATGGGAATGTAAGAACGACGGCAATGGCAATGCAAGAACGACGGCAAGGGTTTCAGTAGAAGAAACAATCAAGAGAAGAAAATGAATAGAAGTGTCTGAAAATGTTTAGAAATTGTTTTATATTTTAATTCGTAAATGACCTTAGAGGGCGCTTTTAAAAAAGTGTTTTCTTATGTGCAACCTATAAGAGCGCTTCCCTTAGAAAGCGCTTTCTAAAGTGAAAAGAATTTAAGACCTATAAGAGCGCTTTTCTGAAAGCGCTTTCTAAGGTTAACTTTAAACAGCGCTTTTTAAAAGCGCTGTCTAAAGTAATACCTATAACAGCGCTTTCCAAAAAAACGCTTTCTAAGGTGGCATCCATTTATTGTATTTAACAGCGCTTTTTAAAAGCGCTTTCTAAAGCCTGTCTTTTACTGCGCTTTTTTTTAGCGAATTTTTTTTATTCTTTTTAGTAGCGCTTTTTTATAAAAGCGCTGTCTATTCCTATTTTTGGCTTAGTGCCATCAGCTGAGAGATGGAGCCACCGCGTCTCCCTCCCCCGTTCACGCTGATCACACTGAGGTCCAGCCTTCCCAGGACCACCAACCTGTCCTAGGTCTGCCCAGCGCCGACCTGTCCATGGCAGCCCTCCTTGAAGCCCTAAATCAGACTAACGTCCTAATTCTCCAACAAAACGCGAGGATTGGAGCCCTAGTAGAGTCCAACCGAACAAGATCCCCTCCGCCGAGGAAAGAACGACGCCGAAGATCTCGGAGTCCGCCTCCCCGATGTCAAAGAGATCGTCGGGCACCACCTGATCCAGAGTCTCAAGCAATCAGAAAGCGCAACCGCATCTCCCCCTGGAGCCAGTACTGCCTGGGAACCAAGAGGACCCGAAGGGACCAACGAGTAGAGCCCCAGCGTTCGCCTCCGCCAAGATCCAAGGGCCGGGCACGAACCCCATCCCCCCGCCGAGATCTTCGTCCTACCCTTGAGCGAAGCACCCACTCTCCATCGTGGTCCCGCAGCAGCAGCGACGATGAGCCTCGCGGCCCGTTGTCCCAGGAAACCATGGCCATGCGCTTGCTGAAGGGGCTGGAGAAACCAGCGTCTCTGGGCACGTATGACGGTACTACGGATCTTGAAGAGCACATCGAGAATATCGATGCATTGTTCGACTACTGTGGCGTTTGGGGCGCCATCAAATGTAGATTGTTCCCTTCCACGCTAAGGAAGGGAGCTATGACTTGGTAGAAGAATCTCCCCGACGAATTCATTACATCATGAAGATAATTGGGGAGGATGTTCTCCAAACACTTCACGGTGTCCCGTTGACACCCAAAGACCGAAGCTTCCCTTGATGCCATAATTCAAGGGAAAGATGAGCCTCTTCGAGCCTATATCGAAAGGTTCAATAAAGAAGCAGTCCAGGTCTCAACAACCGATGATATGAAGAAGTTCTTGCTCGAGCGAGGACTTCGTCCCCGTACAGAATTTGCCAAAGCGGTTGGCATTAAAACCCCGCCGACGCTTGACGCCCTCCTCCTCAAGGCATAAGCGTACATCGAGTACGAGGAGAAAGAAGCTCCTAGTTCCGCCCGAGACTCAAGGCGCCAAGAGAGTGCCAGGTCCAACAAGGACGATGACCCCTCGACACCTCGTCGGGGAGATATAAGACGCGAAGACCGCCCCCGGGAGTCCCGGGATAACAAAGGACCCTCCAGCCGCTTCCACGAGTATACTCCTCTGACCGTCTCTAGGGAGAAGATCCTCTCCGAATGTGCCAACTCGGAGTTTCGACAAGCAGGGGTCTGATTCCCTAAAATGATACCGACCAAGCCGAATACTAACAAGTCGAAGTATTGTCGATTCCATAAGAGCCACGACAATATGACCGACGACTGCATCCACCTGAATGATGCCATTGAGATACTGATCAGGGACGGGCACCTAAAACAGTTAGCCAAGAAGAAAGATGCTCCACGGCAGGACACCCAGGAGTCTAAGAAGCTCGAGGAATAGGGGTCTTCCTCGAAAGAGACAAGCCTTCAGGTCACCATGAGAATCTCACGGCCTGAGAACTTCTACATTCCCTAGGGACTCAACGTTCCCCCTTACATTGCCGCGCACAACCCATGTGAAACCTTCCCCTCCGCCATGGTCATCTTCAGATGAGGCTTCAACAAGGTTACTGTAGGCTCTGTCGAAAGGAAGTTTGAACATCTTCTCAGCACGAGCTCGAACCGAAGCACCACATTCAAACCGGAGCATTCCGCTGCTCATGAGAGCACAAATGGCTAACTTTGACATTCTCTGAATCCTAGTCGATTAGGGAAGCTCGGTCGACATCATGTATTCCCAGCGGTTTTCCACCCTCCAGCTAGATGAGACACACCTAACGCCCTACGTAGGCTCTGACCTACAAGGATTTAATGAGTCGGTCACAAAGCCTTGGGGGTACGTGGAACTGATCGTGACTTTCGGGTTTGCAGAGACGACCAGGTCTATCAAAGTCCAGTTCCTGGTCATCGACAGCCCCTCTCTCTATCAGTGCATCTTTGGGTGGCGAACTTTGGTCGAATTGGTAGCCGTGCCATCAAACATGCACCTGAAGACCAAGTACTACACTTCTAAGGGTCTCGTCGCAACGAGGACTTCGAAGCAACGAGGAGATGTTTCAAGGCAGCCTCCAAAGGGCTGAACACTATTGCTGCCAAGCCGAAGACTTCCAGCAAGCCGGCCCTACCCAGCAGCTCTGAAGAGGCAAAGCCGCTGCCCCGCGTCGACTCTATCTACCTTGACAGCCGCTTCTCCGAGGACGACTAGAGGGAGCAGAAAAGGAAGGGGAAGGTGATCTAGCCCTGTTCGAGCAGACCTTTAACTTTAACCAGTAGCAGTGATACCCCTCATCCAATGCGCCTAATTTCGGATGGCAAGTTCGAACTTGTCCTGCTTGGTGATGATCCCCAGCGAGGAATGAAGATTGGGACCAGACTCCCAGACCTAGAAAGGAAATAACTCAAAGCCTGTCTCCAGGAGAATGCAGATTTGTTCGCTTGGAGCGCCGCAGAAATGCCCGGCCTAGATCCTAACGTGGCCTGCCACCAGCTCACCATCGACCCGGACGCTAGGGCAGTAGCTCAACATAGGCGAAAGCAGTTTCCGGAGAAAACGGAGGCTGCCGAACAAGCTGTAAAAGACCTCATAGAAGCAAATTTTATTTCGGAGGCCAAGTACACTACGTGGATGTCCAATGTTGTACTTGTTAAAAAATTAAATGGAAAATGGCGCATGTGTTTTGAATATACTGATCTTAATAGGGCCGGCCCTAAAGATGCATATCCCCTCCCCAACATAGACAAATTAGTTGATAATTATGCTAGTTTTAAATTGTTATCTTTCATGGACGCATATTCGGGCTATAATCAAATACCCATGGCGAAAAGCAACAAAAGGTACATAGCTTTCATGACTGAATCAGGTAACTATTGCTACAACATAGTGCCCTTCGGCTTGAAAAACGTTGGCACTACCTACCATAGAATGATGAACAGGGTCTTCCGGGGAGAAATCTGAGATATGCTCGAAGTCTATGTGGACAACATGATCGTGAAATCCCATTGAGATACTGATCAGGGACGGGCACCTAAAACAGTTTGCCAAGAAGAAAGATGCTCCACGGCAGGACACCCAGGAGTCTAAGAAGGTCGAGGAAGAGGGGTCTTCCTCGAAAGAGACAAGCCTTCAGGTCACCAAGAGCATCTCACGGCCTGAGGACTTCTACATCCCCTAGGGACTCAACGTTCCCCATTACATCGCCGCGCACAACCCATGGGAAACCTTCCCCTTCGCCATGGTCATCTTCGGATGGGGCTTTAACAAGGTTAATGTAGGCTTTGTCAAAAGGAAGTTCGAACATCTTCTCAGCACGAGCTCGAACCGGAGCATTCCGCTGCTCATGAGAGCACAAATGACCAACTTTGACATTCTCTGAATCCTAGTCGATTAGGGAAGCTCGGTCGACATCATGTATTCCCAGCGGTTTTCCACCCTCCAGTTAGATGAGACACACCTAACGCCCAACGATCGCTCTGATACTACAGCTCGATTCATTTTTTATCCTATTGAAGCTGATGAAGGAAGGTAAATAGATGTCTCCAACTAACCCTGCTTGCATACTGAGGTTAAACAGTCAAAACTGTTGGTTTACAGATGCTACAAAGATTCAGGGTTTCTCCTAGTTTATTTTGTCTAAAAGGGGTGTTTTGAGATGTTAGGACGGACGTTTTTTTTATTGATGTGTGAAAGTATGGGATTTTGGGTTTTTGTTTAGTGTGCTCGCTAAGATCTTCACTTTCGATCTTATGCCTACGTATTCCCGTTTACCAAAACAGGGAAATCAGAGCATTCGTAGTTCCTCCTATTCTATGGGAGGAAATGGGGTTTTGGTGTCTTGTTCAAAGCCCAAGACGTGAAGCGAAAAGGTTATTTGTATCTTGTTTAATTCCCAAGATGTGAAGCTGAAGGGTCTATTTGTATCTTGTTCAAAGCCCAAGATGTGAAGCTAAAAGAGTGTTGACTTTAGAGAGAATTTGTCATCTCTAAAGAAGGGTTTATCTGTTTGTAAAGGAGAATTACTTTAACCGGGATATGCGAATCCGAGTAATGCCATAATTTCCTAAGAAGGGGTTTTTTAACCTGAAGGAGAAGACTTTAACTCAGTGTAGAGTAATGACATCTTTCCTTAGGAATTTCTCATGCTAAAGGAGGGACAGTGGCATGGATATAGATGATCCAGAGGCTTGCCACTTACAGCGATTAGATGAAAGGGAAGGAGTTGTTGATGTTTGTGTACTGTGAACGAGGCACAGATTTGATGCTAAAAGGTTAATTGGATTAACCAGTGGTTTTCTTATACAAAGCCTAAGAGGAGGCTGATATGTGTCTCATACAAAGCCCGAGAGAGAGGCTAAAAGGGGTTGACTTAGCTGGAGAATCTTTTATACTCAACAAGAGAGTGATTTGGTATCTCGTACAAAGCCCGAGATGGAGGCTAAGAAAGTTTTGTTTGGCTCAAGAAGAACCTTTTTGTATCTCGTACAAAGCCCGAGATGGAGGCGAAAGGGTGATTGACTCCACGAGAGAGTTTTTTTTATGTGTCCGATACAAAGCCTGGGAGAGAGGCTAAAGGTTATTTGACTCAACGAGGGAGTCTTTTTGTATCTCGTACAAAGCCCGAGAGAGAGGCTAAAGGGTTTTCTCCGCTGGGGAGAATCATTTATACAAAGCCCAAGAGGAGGCTATTGTGCTGGTAACTGTTTTAGTTGAGTGACAGGTCCAGTATACTGATTAAGAGAAAATCAGTTCTTATATGAGTAACACTGTACTCATGGATTTGATCTGAGGATCGGGATTGTTCCCTATTCTTTAAGGAAACGGGGAAATCCAAAGGGTATTGAGACTGTCTGAGTCTACAGGTTTCTTCCTATTTTGAAGGAGACGTGAGAATGTCTTTGAGACTCAAGGAAATTAGACTGTCCAAGTCTAGAGTTTTATCTTTTGTACTATGCTTTGAGAAATAGTAGTAGACTCTTTGAAAGGACTGTTCTATTAAGATGACTAATTTATGTTCCTATACCTCTGGGAGGTCGTCGGGACAATTTGTACGAAGCCCAAGAGAAGCCGAGAGGTCCTTGTACGAAGCCCAAGAGATCATTATACGAATCCTAAGATGAGGCTGTGAATACTTCTAAGAAGCCGACGGGTCCTTGTACTAAGCCCAAGAGGAGGCGGGGTTGCTTTTAGGAAGCCTGCGGGTCCTTGTACGATGCCCAAGAGGAGGCCGATGCTTTTAAGAAGCCCGTGGGTCCCCAAACCCCGAGAAATTCAAGGCAAGCTATTCACAAGGAATAGATCAAGTCAGGAAAGTTCGAGAATTTGGAAGAAACTCAAAGATGCCATTCACGGAGAATACATTCATCTTTGGGAGTATAGTTTCTTGACAATTCCTAATGAGGACAACCGAAGAGAAAACTGTATCTGGTGATCCTATTGGGGATCTAGCTGTCTATTTCTACGAATAAACGAAACGGATTTTCCTAGTACTAGACGTAGTTTCCGGGGAAACTCTAAATATCTATACTATTATTACACAGTTGATATGAGTTTATGAAAGAAGACTTACAGCGAAATAGCCCCACAATACAGTTATATGTATATGAAAGCAGTAAATGAAAGCGTATAAACACTTACTCGGTTGTATAGCTTCCATGTTGTTTGGTTAGTTGTTCAACAAAGAAAGATTGAAAACAACAATATATTCAAAATCAAAGGAGAAAGTGCTTTGAAAAAGAAAGATTGGGGCTTACAGCTCAAGGAGAGGCCCAGGGTTTTACTGTTGAATTTGTACAGAGGGGCTTATTCAAGTGACTGTGGTCCAAAAAAAGGTTTTCTGTACAAAGGGATGGGTCTTACACTCTCTCAAGAGGCCTAAAAGGTTTTAAAGAAAAAGAGTGGGGCTTATAACACGAGGGTAGGCCCAGATGATTTTCCGTTTAAAATGGCGATCGCGCCGAGGTTTTCTTTTAACGCAGAGGGACTTATACAATAAGTGAGACCCAAAATTTGTTTTGGTTAAAAAGGGGGATTGGGTCTTACACTCTAATAGAGGCCCAAATGAGTTTTAAGAAAAGAAATGGGTCTTACTACTCGGGGGTAGGCCCAGATGGTTTATTTTTTTAACGGGCGACGATCGCGCCGTTTACTTGTACAGAGGGACTTATACAATGAGTGAGGCCCAAAAGTTTTTTGTACAAGGGGGGTGGGTCTTACACTCTCTCAAGAGGCCCAAAGTGTTTTGAAAATGATTTATGAGGGTTGAATTCATCCAAAAACCCTAATTTGTTTTCAAAATGTGTTTTAATTGAATAAAAATTCAATTAAAATGATCAAAATTGTTTAACATATGGAAAACAAATTGTGACATTGGATTAATGTTTCAAAAATTAAGTATTGACCTACAAAATAATTAGAAAGCATTAAAAGTTGCAAAATCAAGATGGAAAAAATATTTTAAATGTCAAAAACAATTAAAACATTAATTCTTTGCAAAAATATCAATTATTTAAAATAAATAATATTTTTGGGATTTTTTGGGAAAATAAAATATTTTAACATTTTTGTGAATTATTAAAAAAATAATCAACTCAAAATCATTAAAACTCAGAGAGAGATTAATTTTTGAATCAATTAAACAAAATCACAAAATTCAAATATTCAAATTTCTGAAAATGGCGCCAAGAACACACCAAGAACACGCGCGTGTTCTGAGTTTCCCAGATTTGCGTTTTCTATCCAATCTCATTAAATACTTAATCATATCATGCAATCTACATACCAATCAACTCGTTTCAACCTCACGATCATGTCTATAGCATTTAATTTCATTTAAATTAAACATAAAACATGAAATCACGAAGAAACCTCAAGAACCCTAATTTCTGCACGAAGGCTAGGATTTTTGACACACGATTCAAACAATGCAATTAATTGAGGGAAAACATTCCATGCATGATTATGAACATATGGCCAAATTATTGTGCAGCAAAAATTGCATGGATCATAGAGTTAGGAGAGCTTATGCTTACCACTTGCAGCTGGTGATCGTGATTTGTGTAGGAGGTGTTACTGTTGTGTTGTGATGATCTGAACAGCTTCCCTAGGTGCTATGGAGTGTGCTTGAATGCTTGGACTTGATGGAAATTGGCTGGATCACTTCATGGCATCTCAACTGCACCATGGTTAAAACCTTGAGCAATTGACTGGTGATTCTGAGAAATCAGTGTTCCAGTTGTTGTTTAAGTGTTTGATCAGCTCATATGTGATGTATATGAGGTGTGTGAGTGATTGGTTTGGTTGGAAAAGCTCTCAAACTCAAAACCCGATAGTTACCTTGCTAAGAAAGGCATTTTTGCCAAGAGAAAGAGATTTTGAGAAAGGCAAGTGTTGTAGGCCTTTGGTGTACTTAAACTGAACACAATTGAGCTCTATTTATAGTAAAGCAAGTTTGTTTTGCAAGGAATAGTGAATGGCAACTGCTGAGTAGGTTTGGCCAATGTTGGCAAATGAAAATCCAAGTCTCCTCTAGCCATTGACTAGAGGTTAGGGCACAGAGCTTTGGTTCCCTTGGTCTTGGATAAGTCTTGACTGATTTCAGATGAGAATGGCTCAGTCCATGCCACCTTGATGCTTCCATTGAATGCTTCAATCCAAATTTGGAGTCTTGTCCCTATTTTGGCCATTCTAGGTTCAACATGCTATTTCTTGTTCCATGGAATTTTGAGGCTTGGCTCAGTGATTCCCCTTTAGATTCAATCCTCAGATGTGTCCAAGTGAATAGGAGCATTTGAATTTGGCTGATTTTGGCAAATCGAGCCAAAATGCAAATTCTGCCTTGCCTTGACAGATTTCAGCAAGGCAACTTGCCAATGTCATATCTCATGGTGTAAGTTGAATTTGGTAATGTTCTTGGCCATTTTGGAAAGCCCTTACATGATACAACAACTGTTTGAGCATATTTGGTTTTGATCTCTTTTGAATCCAAGTGAAAAATCCCCCTACATTTGGCAAAAAGTGAGGTAAAATTTGACTTAGTGAAATTTTCACTAAGTGTTGGAACAAAGTGACTTTTCTTGATTTTGATCACTCCATAACTCAAAATCCATGAGGAATTTGGACATAGGTAAGTATGGAGTTTTTGTAGAGGGTAATGAGATCTTCAAATCAAGATTTGAATGGGGAACAATGGCCTTGTGGTTTAGGAGTTATGGTCCTCCAAAGTTGGTGTATTAGTGGCACTTTTTCCATGACTTAAAAAATTTTCTAAGTTTTTATGGTTACCCCTTTTACAAGTTATCCCACTTTTCTTGATTTTTCTTGATTTTTCTTGATTTTTCTTGATGAATGATGATTCAAATCATACATTAACATCATTTTAGGGTTAAAAATCCATTTTAGTGAAAAATCTCAAAAAGTCAAAGTTGACTTTGGTGCACAGTTGACTTTTTATCAAATGAATTCGAAACTGTGCAATCCTTTAGGAAATCATGTCCTTGACCTAAATCAAACTTGATGGACATGTTCCATGGGTGTCATAGGGTATATTGAATCATGTCTTAGGGTTTGGGAGCATGTCCTGGTCAAAAGTCAAAGTTATAGTTGACTTTTCTCGCAAAACCCTAACTGTGGTTCAGATGAAATTGAAACTTGTTGCTCAAGCTTCTTGGATCAATCCATTGTTCCAAATGGATCAATATGGTATATTAGAGACCCTCAAACCTTCTCTTGAGGTCTTGGCTCATGATTTGTCCCAAAAGTCAACTTAGGGGTGAATTAGATCAAGAAACCCTAATTCCTGATTTTTGATGAATGCATCCCTTGAGGCAAAATTGACTTGATGATTGGGTTCATGAGGCTCCATGGAGTATATTAGGTTATGTTTTGGATCCTTGGCTTGTTCCCAGAGGAAAATTTCCAACTGGAGGCCCTGGTCGACCAAAACCCTAATTTGGTGACACTGTCGATCTTGAAGCTTGATCCACCTAGAAGGGAGCAGCCTTGTGCTTAATCCTTGAAGTGGGAGTCCTCTTGATCTACTGAGGATGTCTGAGAGATTAGACAAGTTGAAGATCAAGCCATTCCTTGATTGATCCTTTGTCTAAGGCTCAGAGAGGGCTTGAAACCCTAATTTTGATTGTAGTGGATGCTCAACAACCTTTGAGGAGACTGGTGAGGCATAAAGGTCCATCCATATTGTGATGATGATTTGTACAATGATGGGAATCTTAGTGGTCAAAATTTGGGGTATGACAGATGCCCCTATTTAATCTTCTTGGACCCGAAGGTGTGAATGACGAAGGTATTCGGGCATTCGGGGTGCAAGAGGATTAAATATCGGAATATCCGAAATTTTGACGGCGTCTATGAATGGTAATTCACGCATTCATCTTCTTTTGCTAAGCAATGATACTTAGAAAAGGTAAACTTCCCCTCGATCCTGGTTTCCTACCAAGGAACTGGTCTTAGTTTCCGAAGTAAACTTCCCCTCGATCCTGGTTTCCTACCAAGGAACTGGTCTTAGTTTTTGATTTGTGAACTTCCCCTCGATCCTGGTTTCCTACCAAGGAACTGGTCTTAGTTTCCAAAGTAAACTTCCCCTCGATCCTGGTTTCCTACCAAGGAACTGGTCTTAGTTTCCGAAGTAAACTTCCCCTCGATCCGGGTTTCCTACCAAGGAACTGGTCTTAGTTTCCGAAGTAAACTTCCCCTCGATCCTAGTTTCCTACCAAGGAACTGGTCTTAATTTCCGAAGTAAAATTCCCCTCGATCCTAGTTTCCTACCAAGGACCTGGTCTAAGTTTCTGATTTAAACTTCCCCTCGATCCTGGTTTCCTACCAAGGAACTGGTCTCAGTTTCTTTTGTCAATAAACTTTATTGAAAAGGAACGTTTTCCTCAAACTTCTCGCCGTATTTTCCTGGGGAGACGCCATTTGATGGGAAAAACTTCTGATGTCAGACTTGCTGGGGAACCCATTCGTCTGAGTTGTAGAGTTGCACAAACTTCTCTGTTGGAGATGCCATTTGTTTCTACTGGGGAAAGCGAGTCTCTGGAGAGACTGTTTCTGTTTGGGGATATTACATCATACTTTTCTCGGGATCTTTCCGGAGAAACTCCATATGACGTGATCTAATTTTGAGGTGTCGATGACCTTTTCATCAGCGGTTTTTTTTTCGGAGAAAAACTGATGAATCTTTGATTGAGAGGCTTTCTCTGGAGATTTTCCTTAATCCGGGAAAGCAAGGATATTATCTTCAATGGCGAAGAGTGACATTTGTTGAAGGTTCTCTGGTCTTTCAGAGGTTCAAGTTATCAAAGTGGTCAAGGGCCAGCTCTGATCTAAAGATACACTGGTGGCGAGATTGTTCAAACGCAGCGTTTCCTGACGAGGAAAGAACTGACAACTCGATTGAGAGGACGGTTATCACTAGGGGACGAGACCGACTAGAGTGATAGCGATGCAATATGAAATATGAATGCAAATCAAAAATGCATGATGTATGTATGTATATGCTGACAAGATTGACTCGCCATACAAACTAGTGGATGAACACGACTGGATACTCGGCCACTGCTAGGGACGAAAAAGTACAACTGGTTCAAGATAACAATTCCACCTTGCTCAGGAGAAATAGTCCCTGCGGGGAGCTATGTTGGTCGGGCTTAGGAGATGAAAACTCGGCCGGAGGTATCAGATGGGGAAACAGCATCTGATAGAGTTGATCCTTCATTCAGGCGCACTGGCTTAGAAGGAGTACTTTGATTCTGCACTTTGAATTTCGCTTACTTCTGGAGAAGCGATCGATGTTCTTCTGATGTTCAACAGTCAAAATAAATTGCCATCTTTATTTAAAAAAACAGAAAAAGTTTAACAAGTAAATTCATTTTGTTTCATTTCAAGAATCGTTGATCATGTTAAAAATGTCGTTCTGTAAAGTTAAAACAAATAAGAATTACAAACAAAAGCACAAGGGCTCAAATTTTATTGATAAAGTGGAGATCAGCCAAACGCGTGATTCCAAAGAGTATTTACAAAGTTCAGAAAATGGTAATTTACAGGGAAAAGGGCTACGTTGAAACATAACGACCACTATTCTTCTACCAAATTTGAATTCCGGACATCCTGAGCTTCTGTTGAAGACGACCTTGACTGGAGTTTTCCTCCGATGGGTGATGTAACTGCTGTTAAGGGACTTGCCTTTGTTTAACATAGTTACTTGCCATTATCCCTAACTTTTTCCTGGATTGTACTTTGAGATTTCCAATCCATCGGGATGGTTTTTTTTCATGTCTCTAACTTTTACCTGGACCGCCCTTTCGGGTTTTCAATCCACCGAGACGTTTTTTTTTAGGCGAAGTATTTTTTGACTACATCAACATTCGTGGGGTAGGCAAATTCCTCTCCGTCCATGGTTGAAAGTCTCAAGGCGCCGCCTGAGAAAGCTTTCGTGACCACATAGGGGCCATCATAATTCGGAGTCCACTTGCCCTGAGAATCAGTGAGAAAAGATTGTATCTTCCTGAGCACGAGGTCTCCTTTCCTGAAGACACGAGGTCTGAACTTTTTGTCAAACGCCTTCTTTATTCTTTGCTGATATAATTGACCATGGCATAGTGTCTTTATTCTCTTTTCTTCGATCAGATTGAGTTCGTCGTGTCGACTTTGACACCATTCGGCTTCTGTGAGCTTAGCTTCCATCAATACCCGGATTGATGGGATCTCTACTTCTATGGGGATCACTACTTCCATGCCATACACTAGAGAGAAAGGGGTAGCCCCTGTTGAAGTGCGGACAGATGTACGATAACCGTGAAGAGCAAAGGGTAGCATCTCGTGCCAATCTTTGTAGGTTACAACTATCTTTTGAACGATCTTCTTGATGTTCTTGTTAGCCGCTTCTACCGCTCCGTTCATCTTGGGTCGATAGGGAGATGAGTTATGGTGTTCAATCTTTAACTCTACGCATAACTCCTTCATCATCTTATTGTTCAAGTTAGATCCATTATCCGTAATGATCTGGCTTGGAACACCATAACGGCAGATGATATTGCTTTTGATAAATTGGACCACCATTTGTCGAGTTACATTAGCGTACGACGCTGCTTCGACCCACTTGGTGAAGTAATCAATGGCTACCAGGATGAACCGATGTCTGTTTGAAGCCTTAGGTTCAATCAAGCCAATTATGTCAATTCCCCATATGGAAAAAGGCCACGGGGAAGAGAGAACTTTGAGATGCGTTGGCGGTACATGGATTTTGTCGGAGTATATCTGACACTTGTGACACCTTTTCATGTACTTGTAGCAGTCAGATTCCATGGTTAACCAGTAGTACCCTGCTCTTAGAATTTTTCTCGCCATT
The DNA here is from genome assembly GCA_022829125.1 of Lathyrus tuberosus. Taxonomy (NCBI): domain Eukaryota; kingdom Viridiplantae; phylum Streptophyta; class Magnoliopsida; order Fabales; family Fabaceae; genus Lathyrus; species Lathyrus tuberosus. The sequence goes on from JALAZF010000191.1 coordinate 5,334,463, forward strand.
GTATGTCCGTTGGCATGAGTGCCAAAGGATCCTTCATGAATTTCTTTTATCAGCATGTCTGCTTCTGGTCTGTCGACGCATTGGAGCAAGACCATGTCAAAGTTTCTCTTATAGATTGTATCGCCGCTCAGGAAGAAGCTGCCTGCTAGTCTTCTGAGGGTCTTTCTATCCTTCCTGGATGCCCCAGGTGGGTAATCGCGTTTTTGAATGAAGCATTTGATATCGTGATACCAAGGTTTGTCGTCTATGACTGCTTCAATCGCGAAGATATAGGCGGGCCGTTCAAGGCGCATAACGTTAATCTTAGGCAGGTCATTCCATCGACCTATGCTAATCATGGAAGAAAGAGTGGCTAAAGCATCAGCCATGTGATTCTCACCACGAGGGATGTGATGAAACTCAACTCTGTTGAAGAAAGGTAGCAACCTTCTTGCATAGTCTTTGTAAGGAATCAATCCTGATTGGTATGTGTTCCAATCTCCTGTGATCTGATTGATAACCAACGCTGAATCGCCGTATACGTCCAAATTCTTGATCCTTAAATCAATTGCTTCTTCGAGACCCATAATACAAGCTTCGTATTCGGCCTCGTTGTTTGTACATTTGAACGTAAGTCTGGCAGTGAAAAGAATATGGGTACCCTGAGGGGTAACGATGATTGCCCCAATTCTGTTTCCGTAATGATTAACTGCTCCGTCAAAGATTAGTCCCCATTGGGAACCTGGTTCTGGCCCTTCACTGGGTAACGGTTCATCACAATCTTTCATTTTTAGATACATGACATCTTCTTCTGGGAAGTCAAACCCCGATTGATTCCTGATCGTCAATCGGTTGATGAGCCAAATGATCAGCTAAAATATTTCCATTAACGACATTCTGAGCGTGGTACTCTATGTCATATTCTGATAGTAACATCTGCCAACGGGCAATCCTTCCCGTGAGAGTAGGCTTTTCAAAGACGTACTTGATTGGATCCATCTCGGGGACCAACCAAGTAGTGTGGCGAATCATGTACTGATGAAGACGTTTGGCTACCCAAGCCAAAGCGTAGCAAGTTTTCTCGAGCATCGTGTACCGAGTCTCACAGTCGGTGAATTTCTTGCTCAGATAGTAAATGGGTGACTCTTTCCTTTTGGTTTCATCTTGTTGGCCAAGTACACATCCCATTGAGTCCTCTAGGACCGTGAGGTAAATGATCAGTGGTCTTCCTTCCACTGGAGGTGATAGAATCGGCGAATTCAACAGATATTCCTTAATACTGTCGAAGGCAATTTGGCAGTCTTCTGACCAAACGCAATCCTGGTTCTTTTTTAGCAACCTGAAAATCGGCGCACACGTGGCGGTCATGAGGAATATGAATCTGGAGATGTAGTTCAAACGTCCCAGGAATCCTCTGACTTGTTTTTCAGTTTTCGGAGAAGGCATTTCTTGAATGGCCTTGACCTTGTCAGGATCAACTTCAATTCCTTTCTGGCTGATGATGAACCCTAAGAGTTTCCCGGAACGGACACCAAAGGTGCACTTGTTGGGATTCAAGCGGATTTTGTACTTTCTCAAACGCTCGAATAGTTTTGACAGATGGGTCACATGCTCCTCTTCTGTTTTAGATTTTGCAATCATATCATCGACATACACTTCGATTTCCTTGTGTATCTTGTCATGAAACAGAGTAGTCATGGCCCTTTGATAGGTCGCCCCGGCGTTCTTCAAACTAAATGGCATCACCTTGTAACAAAAGGTACCCCATGGGGTAATGAACGATGTTTTCTCCATGTCTTTCGGCGCCATTTTGATTTGATTATAGCCCAAGAATCCATCCATGAAGGAAAAAACTTTGAACTTTGCTGTATTGTCAACTAGCATGTCAATGTGTGGTAAAGGAAAGTCGTCCTTTGGACTTGCCTTGTTTAAATCTCTGTAGTCGACACACATTCTGACTTTTCCGTCCTTTTTGGGAACAGGTACGATATTGGCTAACTATTGAGGATATTCAGATGTAGCGAGGAAACCCGCGTCGATCTGTTTTCGTACCTCCTCTTTGATTTTGATGGCCATGTCCGGGTGAGTCCGTCTCAACCTTTGTTTTATTGGCGGACATTCCGATCTCAACGGTAAGTGATGTTCCACGATGCTGGTATCCAACCCTGGCATATCCTGATAGGACCAAGCGAACACATCGGGAAATTCTCTGAGAAGCTTTATCAAACTCACTCTGGCAATTGGATTGAGCAGTGCCCCGATCCTGATTTCTTTTCTCTCTTTTTCTGAACCCAAGTTTACCGTTTCCAATGGCTCTTTATGAGGTTCAATGGACCTTTCCTCTTGTCTGAGTAATCGGGAGATCTCTTCTGGAATTTCGTCGTCAACTTCTTCTTCAGCCCCAAATACCGGGAACTCAAAGTCGGGAGAAGGCATCGGATCGTATGTTTCAATGGGGTTTAAAATAAGAAATCTGCATGACATGATGATTTGTGTTTAGAAGAGATAGAGAAAATGCGAGAGTGTGTGCAGTGTATATCTTTTACTGCTTGTTTTTTATTATTGATTTGTTTTTTAGGATTACCATTTTCTAAGAAAAGCAAAAAGAGAAAACAGCAATTAATGCAGAGATTATAGAACGACGTTATTTTATTAATGAACAAGTCGAATCTTGAAACTACAGCCCTATAAAACAAAACTCTGTCGCTTTGGGCAAAGCGAAGAGGGAAATTTATAGAAAGCGAGCCCTATCAAAACATCTGTTTCACCTGGGCAGGGTGAAAGGTTAAAGATGGCAATTACTTTGACTGATGAACGACCTTCGGAACATCGACAGCAACCCATTGGCGGCGAACTCCTCGGTGAATCACAAAGTCTGGCACCTTCCTTGATTTGTCTTCAAAAATAATGCTGATTTCTGGTGGAGTAGGATCATTGGAATCTGTCTCCCAGGCAGAGTTGTCGTAGGAGGATCCCTCACTTGCATTTTGCATAGCATTTGTGCTCTCAGCTGTATCTCCCCATCCAGTTGGCTGGATATCTTCGAGCCTGATACGAGAGCTTTCGGGAGCGGTGTACTTGACCATATAGTCAAACTTTCCACTTGGTTGTCTCAAGGTGTCCCGCATTTCTTTAGAACTGGAGGAGTCATCCCTCTCGATGACGTTGACCTCGGGAAAAGCATAGTTGATGAATTCTAGTCCTGCAAACGTTGTGAATTCATCGTTGTTGCGGTGAAAATCGGATAACAAGCTATTTATTAACTTGCATCATATTTCTTTTACAACCGACTTTGATTTATCCAAAGGAAAGGTTCAAGATCGTTAGAAAAACCTAAAGGAGAAAGATCTAAGGTTCGGGGGTTGGTTGTACAAAGGGAAGGTATTAGCACCCTAAGTATCTGTAGTACTCTACAGGAACCTCTTGTTTTAATTTGTGTTATTTTATGCTTGCTAAAGGTTGAAACCCTAGGGGTTAGTATCTAAGTATACTCGATAAAGCATCGCACTTTACGCCTACGTATCCTCGGGAATAGAATCAGAGTATGCGTAGTTCTACTTCTACTGAATTATTGATTATGACCAATATTCAGGGGAAATGAGTACAAGCTCATTTTAGAGTCCAAGAACTCTCTAGATCTAGTTGTAATGGACCTAAGTTGAAGTTTTTGTCAGTAGGGAAAGTGATAAATTCATTTGGATGAATATCACTGAGAGTGTAAGAACTTTCTCCTAAAGCTAGTTATGATTTTTATGGCTCTTGATAAGGCCAAGAAACAAGGTTTCTTCCTAAGAGGTTACTTAGGTTAAGATGGGGTCAATGACTTTAAGAGTCAACACTATTAACCTTCCTTTGGAATGGGGGATAAATAAAAGTTGCATGATAAAGCATGATATAAAAGTAATACAAGCATAATAATGGCTTTATGATTGAATGATAAAAGATAAGTGAAAGTGAGGTGATAAAGTGTAAGGTATTGATGTGAGTATATTTACAAGCATAATAATGGCTTTATGCTTGAGTGATAAAAAGTGAGTGAAGGTGAAATAATAAAGTGTAAGTGTTACAAACAATACAAGCATAATAATAGCTTTATGCTCCACACATAAGATAAATAAAGATAATGAGAATAAGCATAAGATTAGCATTATGCTTAAATAAATAAAGAAATAAAAAAGTCAAAGATAAAACAGTGACATGTGAATTTTGAGAAATAAAGCATACATGCATAGAGGTCAAGATAGAATGGTAATCTTGTATAAAGCCCAAGAGGAGGCTAAAGGGAGGTCAGTTGCGATCGTGAAAACGATCGACTTATCAAGTATGAAAATGGTTGACATGAAGTCCAAGTATTAGTTTGAAAACATTTTGAATAAACACGCAATGGATAATATGAATGAGAATAATAGTCGGGATAGTATATGACATAAAAAGAAATCAAAATGAAACTAGTCATACATGCAATTAATGGCCAAAGCATAGTAAGACATAATAAGAATAATTGTTCAATGTAAAATCCATAATTTGAATCAAGCATGGACTTGATATGTGCGTGTATAGTGTAGAAGTGTTATTTCATAACTTTCATGATGTATAAAATTGAATTTATAATTAACCTAAATGAGATTTAAGTTAACGAAGTTAATAAAATGCTTATTACTAATTTCTTTTCATATTTAAAAGTAAATTCAATTGGCAAGCCATAGCAAAAAGAATGGGATAAAAAGGATGAGAAATGAACAAGTTATAGTGTTTTGAAAATTTAGTATAAATAAACAAGTTATAAAAAAAAGGAAATGAGGCTCCTAGGGGTTGAACCCAGGACCTCACGCGTACAGCTTAAAACTACAACCATCAGACCAACTCGCGCGCTATTGATAAAGAATGGAAACGCACATATATATAAGAAACAAGAATGATTTGGAAAAAATTAAAATAAAAGGACTGGGGCGAGGGGGATTCGAACCCCAGTCCTAAGGGTAGGCGAGGTAGTTATGTGCATGTGTGTGACCGTTGGGACGGCGTGTTTCATCCGTTCAATACATGATTCAATAAATATATAACTCAAATATGTGCGCATTTTTTCAAGTTACCAAGACAAATCATTCACACCCTCTGCTCGTGAAGAAAACAACAGCCATGCTCAACTTCCAAACAAACTTATTTTTGCCCAGTCATACTCAGTCAATACACAAACTAAATTCAACAAAGCAAAACTTTAAATTGATTAGCAACAAACAAGAAATACCAAAGTGCTAGCAAAGATGAAGTGCCACGAGAGTTCAAGAAGCAACACAATAACCACACAATCCAAACAAAAATCTGATAGTCAAAGGGCATATAAACCAAACATTTGCATTCACGAAAGATAATAGCATATGACATATCATCTAACATCTACTCATGTATCACTAAGATGACAGTGGCGTATGAGAAGTTTTATTCATCCTAATATGTTTCCACACTGTTTGTCAAGCACATTTAAATACCAGAATGGGTAGCACACCAGCATGTTGTACACAACTTTAAAATGGACAGCAACCAAATCAAGTGATAACTCAAACTAAATTCAAACAGAAGCAGATATTGAAAGCTGAATGGATAGAAACAAGTGGCAAACATAGAGTCATACTGGCAGCATGGTTATACATCGACTTTGTCGTAAATCAGCACGCAATAACAGGCAACACGAACAAATGAAAGACATGCTAGACTCCTCAAGTATGACATACCAAGATAGTGTAAACATGATAACAGTTCATACAAACTGAATACACACCAATGCAGATTTTCAGAATAATCATCCAGTTCTAGTTAAGTGGAGTAAGGCAGACTAGAATCAAATAGAATTGCATCATCCAACAGTCGTACAAAATATTCAAGTTTTACATTAACAGGTAGAGATCACATTTGAATAGGGCACATGGGCAGATAAAAGCAAAACGGCAGTGTAATAGCTAGCAGACTAATTCATACGGATTGCATACAAACATGACAAGTAGCACACTCTAGTGACAACAGAGGCATGAGCTATAGGGGATGCTGAATCAAGAACACAAACAGCAGTCAAGATTTCAATGAGAAAAGTGCAAGCAAAGGTCTGAGTTATATAAATCATGTCCAAAAGTTTTTTTTTTTAAAAAACTGAGACCAAAGTAGTAGGGACAGTGTTAAGAAAATAATACACATTTCAGAGCATACCTCAGTGTAAGGATACACAAAACATAGATGGAATACAAGTCAGAACGAAACACAATATTCATTTGAGCATTTAGCTCCCATTCACACACATCAAAATAACTATCATGGATTCAAAAGTATTGATATGCTACACAAAGTATGAATGCAGATAAGTCTAAACCTTAATCAGCAGGATGAAAGAACATAACCAAAAGCTCATGAAAGCATAAACACAACAGTTGTAAAACAGATGTTCAACACAACAGAAGTATGAGATTATTTGTCAACATAACCACATTCAGGCAGGGCGACATTATAAATGTTCATAAGCAATAGTAGTAACAATAGTGATAATATTCAAAGTTACAACATCAGTTAAGTAACTCCAAGCATATATTCATGTTATTTGTAATGATCATGGGCAAGGTAAATACTAAGTGAGCATGTTAAAATAGAAAGGAAACAGAAATGATACCAATTGAAGCTGTTGTCAATGTCTTGAGTATGCAGACTACTTCCACGGCCACTCAGAAATTCACTTGCTCGGTTCACTCAACACTTGGAAAGATTAAGTGTGTTCGAGAAGAATTGTTGATAATCCCCCCAGAATTGAAATTGAGCTTCTTTATATAGGCAAAGAGATTGGACCCGGTTCATTCTTCAAACACTTGGTGGGCCTAAGTGAGCAACTAGGGTTTTGAAATTTAATTCAACCGTTGAACCGTGAGGAGACATACGCTCCATACTGTACCAATGCTCTAAGCTCGCAGGGTCCAAAAAAATGCTAGAATGGGCATTGCTTCTTAGTTATACTTCTGGTGGTAAGTAGATAGGTATTGAAAGAAGGAAATTGATAACGACGACACTCTGGCCAGTTCGCAGGGTGTGCAGATGAGAGCTGAGAATGGAAGGCTCAAAATTGCTTTAGACAAGGCTAATCCTTGGAAGCTTGAACGGGAAAGTTTTTGAGAGAATTTAAACAAAACATTGTCGCGCCAAGGATTGGAGTGAAAACGGTTTGGAATTGATTCGATAAGCTTTTGTTTGAATTTCTCTGCAAATTGGAAGTCGCGACAAAGAGGAAGAAGGAAATTGTTGTTTTGCCTTCATTTAGATGCCACATGTTGCCTTTCCAATGGTTAACGGCAAAGTTTGAAAAGTCAAAGGAGAAGTGCTTACTTCTCATTGGTTGATGGTAAAACAATTCCTCCAATCATAAATAACTCGAATGCCACGGAGGACCAATTAAAAGGTGGCAATGAATAACTTTTTTTTCTTTTCTTCTTAAATGGATTAACAAAAGGGTTAATAATATAAATAACAATTAATCAATATTCTAATTAAATAATTAAAACAATAAACTAAATTAACAAATGATCTAATTTGATTAAAACTAATAATTGGAACAATTAAATTAAATTGAGATTAAATTGAATTAATAAAGATAAGACAATTTAAATATAAATAAAGTAAACCATATTAAATGAAAATATTGAAATAAATATAAAATTTAAATATAGAGAAAAATAAATAAAACATCAACTAGCAAGACATGAGGGTAAAATTTGGGGTGCAACAATCGTCATGTTGAGTAGTTTCTGAATGACCTGAGTGTTGATCCCATGACATGGTGGGGACACAGGTATTCTGTTCAATGATGCTCAGCTGAGTGTCATTACTCGGCTGACTTTCTGGCCCCAAGTCTCCTGGGTAAGGTTGCCACATTGGCTGACCATCCATCGGGCCATAGTAGGCGTGGTCAAAGTTGTCTTTCATCAGAGTGTCTTCCTCTAATGAGTTTGGTGGAGCATGACATCCTTCCGGATCACAACCTCCATATATCATTTCGACATCTGACCGGGGTATAAACCTTGGACTCTCTACAGGATAGCAAAATGGAGTTTGCGTTTCGTCCTGCGACATATAACCGTCCTCGTTAAGATAGGACTTCCATTCCTCATCTGTGTCAAAGGGATCCTCTTCATTGATAGCGTGGACTGCTTGAGTCACTGGTTGGAGGAAGCCTCCACTATGGAAGAAGTTCTGAATGGGATGAAGACTATCATCGTTAGCAGCAGTCTAGGTGCAGGTTGCAGAAAAACCAAGACCCTTCTTTGTTTTATTGTCAATAGGAATGACAAGCTGTCCCCATCCTGTGGTATCGGTACTCTCGACTGCTTTAATAGCATCTTTGTATGAGGAAATCAAAGTTCCTCCTTCAGATTGATTATCCTTGCTCACCGAGAGTGCTTGGAACTGCGTCCCAATAACCTCCTCGGGTTCTACACAAGTAGATGATGATAAGTTACTCACGAGCAAGGCTTGTTCTCCACAAACCGTGATGAGTTGATCGTTCTGGACGAACTTTAGCTTTTGGTGGGGAGTCGAAGTGACCGCTCCAGCCTGATGTATCCAAGGTCTTCCTAATAAAAAACTGTACGTTGCCCGGATGTCCATGACCTAGAAAGTGACTTGGAAAGTGTGAGGACCGATAGTTATGGGAAGATCAACTTCGCCGATAACTGCTTTTCTGGATCCGTCAAACGCTTTGACAATGACCTCGTTGATTCTCATCGTAGGGCCTTTGAATGATAATTGCATCAAAGTGGACTTCGGCATAACATTCAGGGATGACCCTGTGTCTACCAGTACGCTGGCTAAAGCATCGTCCTGGCAGTTGACTGTGATATTGAGTGCCATGTTATGACGGTGACCCTCTTCAGGTAATTCATCATCACTAAATCCCAAATTGTTGCAGGAAGTGATGTTAGAGGCAATGCTATCGAACTGTCTGATTGTTACATCCTGTTCCACAAAGGCTTGCTCCAAGACTTTCTGTGGAGCCTCCCTATGGGCTTCTGAACTGAGTAACAGTGATAATACCGAGATCTTTGAAGGAGTCTGTAACAGTTGATCAACAATGTTGTATTCACTCCTTTGGATGAGCTTCAGCATCTCATCGTTGTTCTTTGAAAGGTCGGGATTACTGGATTGACCGACTGGTGGATTAGGAACTTCTGCCTGAGGTTCCTTTTCTTTGTTAGGTTCTCCAACTCCTCGGTTGAAGATTCGACCGCTCCGTGTTACACGACTGATGTCTGCAATATTCACGACGGAGGGTAATGGAATTTCCTTTCCATTCTCGATTATTGTTGCACCGTATTTTTAAGGGATAGCCTTAGCTGATTCATACGGTAGTGATACCAGTAAATAGATGACTATGGGAACCTTCTGGTTTTTCTGACCATCGTATGTAATCTCGATCTGTTCCCAGTTGGGAATTTTTTATTCGTCAAGCAGAGGGATGATGGCACAAACATCTCTAGTCGTCTGATGATCAGAGATGACGACAACGTCCTCAATTTGATCGGCGAGATAATTCGGCGTCCAGTTGATAGGTCTGGAACCCGGATACGGACGGATCTCTCCACGATCCACCTGACCCTGAAGAGCTGCTCTCACAAGGTAGTATCCTTGGTTACTTTCTGAACAAACTCTACAAAGGTCATAATTGTGTGGTGGCACCTGGCCACGCCCACTTTGAATACAATGTAACCTCACTAGGTTAGTTTCCACAGATCGGACATCCTGACTCTGATGCCGAGTAGGATTCCTGTTATTGATACTAATTTGTTGAGTATCTTCGTCCATATAGATTGGCATCTACCAGTGATTTAACAAGTGCTGAAGTGCCTCCTGGACAAGGGTACAACCTCGATCATTTTCGCAGCCCGCTTTACAGCTTTGGTAATCATGTGATATTAGGAATCCGAGTCGGACCTGCTCAGCATGTAACTCTACCAGGTTGGTATTCATCACGCGGATATCAAAAATCTGAACCATGTTGATTTGATAGGGGCTCTTATCATGGTAGTCTTGGATCCATCCAAGATCCATCTGACGCTGGAGGGCCTCTTGTATGAGAGAGCATCCCTGTTTATTTACCGAGCAAGTCAGACAGGAACTGTAATCGTGCCGCGGCAGATTATGGTATTGGCTTTGCCTTGAGTGCATTGCCACCAAGTTGGCATTCATTGCACGGATGTCGTGGTTCTGAATGACGTTGTTAGACTCTCCCTCTATCAGGTTGACTGCAACTTTCTCATGTTGAGGCAGCGGGTTCGTGAGAACATTAGGATTCGTATCTTTGAAAGATAAGAGCCCGCTCCTAACAAGCTTTTGCACGTCGGATTTGAAATTGAGACAATTCTCTATGTTATGCCCCGATCCTCCTTGATGATAAGGGCATGTCTGATCCACCTTAAACCAAAAAGGCAGATTTTTCGGTACTGTAAGAGGAGACTTAGTCTGGATGTTCCCCTTAGCCAGTAGTAACGGAAATAGTTCTGCGTACGATACGGGTATAGGATCAAATCCTGGTGGTTGCGTTGTACGGTTGTTGTTATATGGAGGACGAGCCTGCTGAAGAGGCTATTGTGTCCTTTGCTGATTAGGTTGGCTCTACGCAACCTGAGGCTGATACGTAGGAATAGGCACAGGATTGATAGCAGGAGTTACAGCTGCTACTAGTTGATATCGCCGCCTTTGCTTTCCGAGAGAGATATTCCCAATATCCTGCTCTTTTTTCTTAGGGAGAGCACTACCGTATCGTTTTGTACTACTTGATGATCCAGCGTCTTTTGCCAAACGTCCTTCTCGGACGACTTCCTCAAGACGAACTCCCATGCCCACCATCTCGGTGAAGTCACTGGGTGCACTGGCGACCATTCTGTCATAGTAAAATGAGCTCAAGTTCTTTAAGAAGATCTTTGTCATCTCTTTTTCCTCAAGAGGTGGACAAATTTGAGCGGAAATTTCACGCCATCTCTGGGCGTACTCCTTAAAGGTTTCCTTGTCCTTTTGTGACATTGATCTGAGTTGATCTCTGTCGGGCGCCATGTCTAAATTGTATTTGTATTGTTGGATGAAGGCAGTGCCAAGATCTCTGAATGTGTTGATCGTGGCGCGGTTTAACCCCATGTACCATTTTAAGGCGGCACCGGTTAAACTATCCTGAAAGTAGTGAATCAGTAGGTCCTGATTTTCTGTCTGAGCTGACATTCGCCGAGCGTACATTACCAAGTGACTTTGAGGGCAAGAGTTACCCTTGTATTTTTCAAAGTCGGGCACTTGGAATTTGTGCGGGACTTTCACATTAGGGACCAAGCAGAGGTCTGCGACGTCCTTTCCAAATAAATCCTGACCGTGAATGGCTTGCAATTCCTTCTGTATTTCCAGGAACTGTTCCTGGAATTCATCCATTCGGTCGAACATAGTTTCCTTCTTACCAGAAGGTATCTGTGGAATCTGTCCTTCTAGGACAGTGTGCACCACAGGGGGTGGTACCGTAACTACAGCAGTGAATCTTGGTGTTTCCCGAAGTTTGTAACCTTCAGGAGTCTTCAATATGCCTCTAGCATCTTCGCTTTCCCGAAGTCTGTAACCTTCAGGACCAGCGGCATCTGTTGTGATTCCCTGATCTTCAGCGATCGGCAGAACATATCCTTCTGGGATATAGTTAGCAGGCATGCCCCAAGGACGATCTTTCGGCATCTGATACCTAGGATCATACTTCTCCACTATGGGCGCTGAGGCGATCTTTGAGATCACAGTCCTTTGTAGTTGAGCTTCTGCCATGAGTTGCATGTCGTTACGAAGCTTTCTCATATCCTCTCTCAGAGCGTCGATCTCTTCTTTCAACTCTTTGTTCTCTTCCTCAAGATCATCCATCTTTTTCTGACGACTGGCCCGAGTATTGTACGAATGAGACAGTTTGACTCTAGAACTGAGACACAAACGTGAGGTTCGTAGGTAAGGAGAATACGCGATGTGAGAATGATGAAATGCAATGATTATATTAATTGTTTTTTTTTTGTTTAATCAAAATAAACTTCGACAATTAGATTGCAAATATCAAACAGTGGGGAAACCCCTTTTTATTGAAATTCAAAGGATTACAGAAGCGGAAATACAGTAGATTACAAGGTGCAGAAACAGAAACCTAAGCTAATGGGTCCCGAGAGAACTCGGGTGCTGATTCTGGTACTTCCTTTTCTTTGACCAGGGCTCTTGAGCCGTTGTCGGGTTGTCATTCCTTTGCCAGATGAAAGGAGTGAGCAAATTCCTTTGGTCATCCTGATTCTCTACAGCATGTTGCTCTAAGATCTCAATCAGAGCATCTTTCTCTTTCAGTAGTTGCTGTATTTGGATACACTCCACAATAAGGGTACGGTACTTGTTCTTCCAAGACCTCCTCTCCCGTTGAACTTTGCTGAGAGTAACCTAAAGCTTTTCCGTTTCCGTCATGAAGTACATGACAGATTCCCTCGGCGGAAGAATTCCGTAACGAGGATAAGGCATCTTTAGCTTGAGAGCTCTAGTTTGTACCCAGTGGAGATAAGGCTCCACCGAGACACAGTCCGGTTTTCCTAGAGACTCCCGTCCTTTCTTATGAACGTACTTCCAAGCGTGCACTATTTCCATCTTTAGTTCTCTGTCATTTTCTCCTTCCTTGAAGAAAAGACCTTCCAGATGAGCGTTGCGCGAAACAAGCCTCATCGGGTATCCAAACTGACGACGAACCAATATCGGATGATAGTTGATTCCTCCTTTAGTTCCTATAAGGGGTACGTTGGGGAAGTTTCCACAACGATCAATGATCCTCATTCCATCATAAATCCTAATGCACCAATCAATGTCAGAGTTGGTGAGAGACATGATTTTCTGCGACCAGCGTAAGGCGCTCTTATGATCCCAAAAAGCAGCATAATTAGGCAAATAGGAGATAAACCATTTGTAAAGTAGAGGTACACAACACGTGATCTCCCCTCCGCTGTACAAATTTCCTAAGTGTACAAAATGATATGCATCTGCGAGCAAAGTCGGCACAGGGTTTCCAATGAGAAAAACCTTAATGGCGTTGATATCGACGAAGTTATTAATGTTGGGCAACAAAAATAATCCGTAGGTGAGTAAAACAAAGATGCTTTCAAAAGAAGTCCCGTTCCCTATACTAGCAAAGTACAGAGCTTTCTTTGTTAAGAACTGGGCTGGCAAACCTTGGATGCCACCCTTGGTAGTCATGTGAGTCTTGACCTCTGACTCATCCAGATAAATTGCTCTTGCAATGGTCTGATCCTTTGGAATTTCTTCCAGTCCAGAAAATGGAGCTCGATCAGTAATGTGTAGATCGATCAGATGAGAACACTCCTCCAGCGTTGGTGCGAGCTGGTAATCCGGGAATGTGAAACAGTGATAAACCGGATCGTAAAATTGAACGAGCGCATCCATGATTCCCTCAATCACATGAATTCTTAGCAGAGGTAGCAGACCTCCGTACTTGGCTCTGAAGGCCTCTTGGTTTGTGATCATTCTCGCCAAACCTCTCAGATCCTCTAGTTTTGGAGCCTTGAAGGTATACTTATGAGTTCTCCTTCTACCGAAATCCATTAGCGTAATCCTTTTCTTTGATACTTGCAATCACAGTCTTAGTTTAATTTGAAAAACAGAGAGACTAGAAGAGAAATTTTTTGAATGTTTTAATGTTTTTTAAATGAATGCATGAATGCAACACACAAAAACATAGAAAAAACATGGGGTCAAAGGGTCGTTGTCATGGAGTCAAGGCTCTACCCATCCCAAAGGTTTACTAATGATTTTTGTATCTGTCTCTCTTCATCATCAACTCTTGTCAAGAAAACACCAGTGGGCCGAGAACTGTGCTAGGTGATGTTTTTTGAAGAGTCCTCAGAAGAGGGTGGCATCGCATGACGACTATTTTCGATAGCCTCTGCGCCACTAAAGGGGTTTTCCTAGGTGTATACTCAATCTTTCCACATGCGGCATCACACGCATTCCCATTAGCAGAAAAATAAACACGTATAGTAATTAGGAAAAGCAGTATATATATTTGTCCTAATGTCCTAGACTTTTAAAGCTATGAAACCTATGTTCCTGACAGAAATGGCTCCCCGGCGGAGTCACCATTCTAGGGTTTCTTTCCAAAGTAAAGGCTTTGACCTAAGTTCCTAGTAGAGTCAAAAATTCTTATCTCAGTGAAATTCCCTTTTTAAGGTTTCTACCTAGGGGACAAGAATGAACAAACAATGCATGATGATTCTCCCTAGCAGAGTCGCCATTTTTCTGTAGCGAGTGATTTTTGGATGTGGTTGTGAAGCACGATCACTCTGGTACTACAGCTCGATTCATTTTTTATCCTATTGAAGCGGATGAAGGAAGGGAAATAGATGTCTCCAACTAACCCTGCTTGCATACTGAGGTTAAACAGTCAAAACTGTTGGTTTACAGATGCTACAAAGATTCGGGGTTTCTCCTAGTTTATTTTGTCAAAAAGGGGTGTTTTGAGATGTTAGGACAGACGTTTTTTTTTTATTGATGTGTGAAAGTATAGGATTTTGGGTTTTTGTTTAGTGTGCTCGCTAAGATCTTCTCTTTCGATCTTATGCCTACGTATTCCCGTTTACCGAAACAGGGAAATCAGAGCGTTCGTAGTTCCTCCTATTCTATGGGAGGAAATGGGGTTTTGGTGTCTTGTTCAAAGCCCAAGACGTGAAGCGAAAAGGTGATTTGTATCTTGTTTAAAGCCCAAGATGTGAAGCTGAAGGGTCTATTTGTATCTTGTTCAAAGCCCAAGATGTGAAGCTAAAAGAGTGTTGACTTTAGAGAGAATTTGTCATCTCTAAAGAAGGGTTAATCTGTTTGTAAAGGAGAATTACTTTAACCGGGATATGCGAATCCGAGTAATGCCATAATTTCCTAAGAAGGGGTTTTTTAACCTGAAGGAGAAGACTTTAACTCAGTGTAGAGTAATGCCATCTTTCCTTAGGAATTTCTCATGCTAAAGGAGGGACAGTGGCATGGATATAGATGATCCAGAGGCTTGCCGCTTACAGCGATTAGATGAAAGGGAAGGAGTTGTTGATGTGTGTGTACTGTGAACGAGGCACATATTTGATGCTAAAAGGTTAATTGGATTAACCAGTGGTTTTCTTATACAAAGCCTAAGAGGGGGCTGATATGTGTCTCGTACAAAGCTCGAGAGAGAGGCTAAAAGGGGTTGACTCAGCTGGAGAATCTTTTATACTCAACAAAAGAGTGATTTGGTATCTCGTACAAAGCCCGAGATGGAGGCTAAGAAAGTTTTGTTTGGCTCAAGAAGAACCTTTTTGTATCTCGTACAAAGCCTGAGATGGAGGCGAAAGGGTGATTGACTCCACGAGAGAGTTTTTTTATGTGTCCCATACAAAGCCTGAGAGAGAGGCTAAAAGTTATTTGACTCAACGAGGGAGTCTTTTTGTATCTCGTACAAAGCCCGAGAGAGATGGCTAAAGGGTTTGCTCCGCTGGGGAGAATCATTTATACAAAGCCCAAGAGGAGGCTATTGTGTTGGTAACTATTTTAGTTGAGTGACAGGTCCAGTATACTGATTAAGAGAAAATCAGTTCTTATATGAGTAACACTGTACTCATGGATATGATCTGAGGATCGGGATTGTTCCCTATTCTTTAAGGAAATGGGGAAATCCAAAGGGTATTGAAAGTGTCTGAGTCTACAGGTTTCTTCCTATTTTGAAGAAGACGTGAGAATGTCTTTGAGACTCAAGGAAATTAGACTGTCCAAGTCTAGAGCTTTATCTTTTGTACTATGCTTTGAGAAATAGTAGTAGACTCTTTGAAAGGATTGTTCTATTAAGATGACTAATTTATGTTCCTATACCTCTAGGAGGTCGTCGGGACAATTTATACGAAGCCCAAGAGGAGGCTGGAAACTTTTAAGAAGCCGAGAGGTCCTTGTACGAAGCCCAAGAGGAGGCTATCATTCCCGGAGGAAGAGATCATTATACGAAGCCTAAGAGGAGGCTCTGAATACTTCTAAGAAGTCGACGGGTCCTTGTACTAAGCCCAAGAGGAGGCGGGGTTGCTTTTAGGAAGCCTGCGGGTCCTTGTACGATGCCCAAGAGGAGGTCGATGCTTTTAAGAAGCCCGTGGGACCCCAAACCCCGAGAAATTCAAGGCAAGCTATTCACAAGGAATAGATCAAGTCAGGAAAGTTCGAGAATTTGGAAGAAACTCAAAGATGCCATTCACGGAGAATACATTCATCTTTGGGAGTAGAGTTTCTTGACAATTCCTAATGAGGACAGCCGAAGAGAAGACTGTATCTAGTGATCCTATTAGGGATCTAGCTGTCTATTTCTACGAATAAACAAAATGGCTTTTCCTAGTACTAGACGTAGTTGTCGGGGAAACTCTAAATATCCATACTATTATTACACAGTTGATATGAGTTTATGAAAGAAGACTTACAGCGAAACAGCCCCACAATACAGTTATATGTATATGAAAGCAGTAAATGAAAGCGTATAAACACTTACTCGGTTGTAGATCTTCCATGCTGTTTGGTTAGTTGTTCAACAAAGAAAGATTGAAAACAACAATATATTCAAAATCAAAGGAGAAAGTGCTTTGAAAAAAAAAGATTGGGGCTTACAGCTCAAGGAAAGGCCCAGGGTCTTACTGTTGAATTTGTACAGAGGGGCTTAGACAAGTGACTGTGGCCCAAAAAAAGGTTTTCTGTACAAAGGGATGGGTCTTACACTCTCTCAAGAGGCCCAAAAGGTTTTAAAGAAAAAGAGTGGGGCTTATAACACGAGGGTAGGCCCAGATGATTTTCCGTTTAAAATGGCGATCGCGCCAAGGTTTTCTTTTAACGCAGAGGGACTTATACAACAAGTGAGGCCCAAAATTTATTTTGGTTAAAAAGGGGGATTGGGTCTTACACTCTAATAGAGGCCCAAATGAGTTTTAAGAAAAGAAATGGGTCTTACTACTCGGGGGTAGGCCCAGATGGTTTATTTTTTTAACGGGCGACGATCGCGCCGTTTACTTGTACAGAGGGACTTATACAATGAGTGAGGTCCAAACGTTTTTTGTACAAGGGGGTGGGTCTTACACTCTCTCAAGAGGCCCAAAGTATTTTGAAAATGATTTATGAGGGTTGAATTAATCCAAAAACCCTAATTTGTTTTCAAAATGTGTTTTAATTGAATAAAATTTCAATTAAAATGATCAAAATTGTTTAACATATGGAAAATAAATTGTGACCTTGGATTAATGTTTCAAAAATTAAGTATTGACCTACAAAATAATTAGAAAGCATTAAAAGTTGCAAAATCAAGATGGAAAAAATATTTTAAATGTCAAAAACAATTAAAACATTAATTCTTTGCAAAAATATCAATTATATAAAATAAATAATATTTTTGGATTTTTTGGGAAAATAAAATATTTTAACATTTTTGTGAATTATTAAAAAAAAATATCAACTCAAAATTATTAAAACTCGGATAGAAATTAATTTTTGAATCAATTAAACAAAATCACAAAATTCAAATATTCAAATTTCTGAAAATGGCGCCAAGAACACACCAAGAACACGCGCGTGTTCTGAGTTTCCCAGATTTGCGTTTTCTATCCAATCTCACTGAATACTTAATCATATCATGCAATCTACATACCAATCAACTCGTTTCAACCTCACGATCATGTCTATAGCATTTAATTTCATTTAAATGAAACATAAAACATGAAATCACGAAGAAACCTTAAGAACCCTAATTTCTGCATGAAGGCTAGGATTTTTGATACACGATTCAAACAATGCAATTAATTGATGGAAAACATTCCATGCATGATAATGAATATATGGCCAAATATTTGTGCAGCAAAAATTGCATGGATCATAGAGTTAGAAGAGCTCATGCTTACCACTTGCAGCTGGTGATCGTGATTTGTGTAGGAGGTGTTACAATTGTGTTTTGATGATCTGAACAGCTTCCCTAGGTGCTATGGAGTGTGTTTGAATGCTTGGACTTGATGGAAATTGGCTGGATCACTTCATGGCATCTAAACTGCACCTTTGTTAAAACCTTGAGCAATTGACTGGTGATTCTGAGAAATCTGTGTTCCAGTTGTTGTTTAAGTGTTTGATCAGCTCATATGTGATGTATATGAGGTGTGTGAGTGATTGGTTTGGTTGGAAAAGCTCTCAAACTCAAAACCCGATAGTTACCTTGCTAAGAAAGGCATTTTTGCCAAGCGAAAGAGATTTTGAGAAAGGCAAGTGTTGTAGGCCTTTGATGTACTTAAACTGAACACAATTGAGCTCTATTTATAGTAGAGCAAGTTTGTTTTGCAAGGAATAGTGAATGGCAACTACTGAGTAGGTTTGGCCAATGTTGGCAAATGAAAATCCAAGTCTCCTCTAGCCATTGACTAGAGGTTAGGGCACAGAGCTTTGGTTCCCTTGGTCTTGGATAAGTCTTGACTGATTTCAGATGAGAATGGCTCAGTCCATGCCACCTTGATGCTTCCATTGAATGCTTCAATCCAAATTTGGAGTCTTGTCCCTATTTTGGCCATTCTAGGTTCAACATGCTATTTCTTGTTCCATGGACTTTGGAGGCTTGGCTCAGTGATTGTCCCCTTTAGATTCAATCCTCAAATGTGTCCAAGTGGATAGGAGCATTTGAATTTGGCTGATTTTGGCAAATCGAGCCAAAATGCAAATTTTGCCTTGCCTTGACAGATTTTAGCAAGGCAACTTGCCAATGTCATATCTCATGGTGTAAGTTGAATTTGGTAATGTTCTTGGCCATTTTGGAAAGCCCTTACATGATACAACAACTGTTTGAACATATTTGGTTTTGATCTCTTTTGAATCCAAGTGAAAAATCCCCCTATATTTGGCAAAAAGTGACTTTTCTTGATTTTGATCACTCCATAACTCAAAATCCATGAGGAATTTGGACATAGGTCAGTATGAAGTTTTTGTAGAGGGTAATGAGATCTTCAAATCAAGCTTTGAATGGGGAACAATGGCCTTGTGGTTTAGGAGTTATGATCCTCCAAAGTTGGTGTATTAGTGGCACTTTTTCCATGACTTAGAAAATTTTCTAAGTTTTTATGGTTACCCCTTTTACAAGTTATCCCACTTTTCTTGATTTTTCTTGATGAATGATGATTAAAATCATACATTAACATCATTTTAGGGTTAAAAATCCATTTTAGTGAAAAATCTCAAAAAGTCAAAGTTGACTTTGGTGCACAGTTGACTTTTTATCAGATGAATTCGAAACTGTGCAATCCTTTAGGAAATCATGTCCTTGACCTAAATCAAACTTGATAGACATGTTCCATGAGTGTCATAGGGTATATTGAATCATGTCTTAGGGTTTGGGAGCATGTCCTGGTCAAAAGTCAAAGTTACAGTTGACTTTTCTCGCAAAACCCTAACTGTGGTTCAGATGAAATTGAAACTTGTTGCTCAAGCTTCTTGGATCAATCCATTGTTCCAAATGGATTAATATGGTATATTAGAGACCCTAAAACCTTCTCTTGAGGTCTTGGCTCATGATTTGTCCCAAAAGTCAACTTAGGGGTGAATTAGGTCAAGAAACCCTAATTCCTGATTTTTTATGAATGCATCCCTTGAGGCAAAATTGACTTGATGATTGGGTTCATGAGGCTCCATGGAGTATATTAGGTTATGTTTTTTATCCTTGGCTTGTGCCCAGAGGAAAATTTCCAACTGGAGGCCCTGGTCGACCAAAACCCTAATTTGGTGACACTGTCGATCTTGAAGCTTGATCCACCTAGAAGGGAGCAGCCTTGTGCTTAATCCTTGAAGTGGGAGTCCTCTTGATCTACTGAGGATGTCTGAGAGATTAGACAAGTTGAAGATCAAGCCATTCCTTGATTGATCCTTTGTCTAAGGCTCAAAGAGGGCTTGAAACCCTAATTTTGATTGTAGTGGATGCTCAACAACCCTTGAGGAGACTGATGAGGCATAAAGGTCCATCCATATTGTGATGATGATTTGCACAATGATGGGAATATTAGTGGTTAAAATTTAGGGTATGACAGTTGGTCACAAAGCCTTGGGGGTACGTGGAACTGATCGTTACTTTCGGGTTTGCAGAGACGACCAGGTCTATCAAAGTCCAGTTCCTGGTCATCGACAAGCCCTCTCTCTATCAGTGCATCTTTGGGCGGCAAACTTTGGCCGAATTGGTAGCCGTGCCATCAACCGTGCACTTGAAGACCAAGTACTACACTTCTAAGGGTCTCGTCGCGACACTGGACGAGGACATCGAAGCAGCGAGGAGATGTTTCGAGGCAGCCTCCAAAGGGCTGAACACTATTGCCGCCAAGTCGAAGACTTTCAGAAAGCCGGCCCTACCCAGTAGCTCTGAAGAGGCAAAGCCGCTGCCCCGCATCGACTCTATTGACCTTGACAGCCGCTTCTCCGAGGACGACTAGAGGGAGCAAAAAAGGAAGGGGAAGGAGATCCAGCCCTATTCGAGCAGACCTTCAACTTCAACTAGTAGCGGCGATACCCCACATCTGATGCGCCTAATTCTGGATGGCAAGTTCGAACTTGTCCTGCTTGGTGATGATCCCCAGCGAGGAGTGAAGTTTGGGACCAGACTCCCCGACCTAGAAAGGAAATAGCTCAAAGCCTGTCTCTAGGAGAATTCAGATTTGTTCGCTTGGAGCGCTGCGGAAATGCCCGGCCTAGATCCTGACGTGGCCTGCCACCAGCTCACCATCGACCTGAACGCTAGGGCAGTAGCTCAACGTAGGCGAAAGCAGTTTCCGGAGAAAACGGAGGCTTCCGAACAAGCTGTAAAAGACCTCCTAGAGGCAAATTTTATTTCGGAGGCCAAGTACACTACTTGGATGTCCAATGTTGTACTCGTTAAAAAATTAAATGGAAAATGGCGCATGTGTTTTGACTATACTGATCTTAATAGGGCCGACCATAAAGATGCATATCCCCTCCCCAACATAGACAAATTAGTTGATAATTCTGCTAGTTTTAAATTGTTATCTTTCATGGACGCATATTCGGGCTATAATCAAATACCCATGGCGAAAAGCAACAAAAGGTACACAACTTTCATGTCTGAATTAGGCAACTATTGTTACAACATAGTGCCCTTCGGCTTGAAAAACGTTGGCGCTACCTACCATAGAATGATAAACAAGGTCTTCCGGGGAGAAATCGGAGATATGCTCGGAGTCTATATGGACAACATGATCGTGAAATCCCAGGAGGAATCCGATCACACAGTTCATTTGAGGAAAGTCTTCGAGCAGGCCAGGAAGTACTGGATGTGTTTCAACACGGAGAAGTGCACATTCGGGGTGCGAGCGGGCAAGTTCCTCGGCTTCTATCTAACAGAACGAGGAATCGAAGCTAACCCCGACAAGTGCAGGGCCTTCTCCAAGTTCCCCACGCCAAACTCAAAAAATATATCCAATCCCTCAACGGGATGCTTGCCTCGCTATCCCGTTTTGTGGTGAAGTCTGCTAAGCACACACTTCCCTTTGAGTGGACGGAGG
The DNA here is from genome assembly GCA_022829125.1 of Lathyrus tuberosus. NCBI lineage: Eukaryota > Viridiplantae > Streptophyta > Magnoliopsida > Fabales > Fabaceae > Lathyrus > Lathyrus tuberosus. Next base: position 5,356,047 of record JALAZF010000191.1, read on the forward strand.
AATGCGACCAAGCCCTCCTCCACCTAAAGCGAGCATTGTCAGAACCGCTTGTCCTCTCCCGGCCAAATAACAACAAAACCCTGTATCTCTATCTCGTCGTCGCGGCCGAGTCCGTCAGCGCCGCCCTCATTCATGAGACGCCCGATGGGAAGAAGCCCATATACTTCACGAGCAAAGCGCTGCAAGGACCGGAACTGAGATACCAACAGATAGAAAAAGTGGCCCTGGCCCTTATCAATGCTGCGAGGAGGCTGAGGTACTACTTTCTATCCCACACAATCGTGGTACGAACGGACCAGCGCGTAAAGCAACTGTTGGGCCGCCCAGACATGGCTGGCCAAATGCTCAAATGGTTGTTGGAGCTGTCCGAATTGGACATCTAGTATGAAAGTAAAAAATCCCTCAAGGCTCAGTTTAGAGAAACTCCTTTACATACAATTATTGATTTTAATATTTTATTTCTATGTTTTTTTTCCAAGGAACTCCTTTACATACAACGATAAACAAATATCTGATACCACAATTTAGAGAATTGATACAAGGAAGAAATTTATATACCTTAAAAATATAAAAATAGTTTCGGCAAATAAAACATACAAATCAGTCAAAGGCTTAAAACATGCATGGTTTTTGCGAACAATTACTGTAACAAATATTTAGGATTCAAACTCCACAATTCCACACTATTATTTTGAATATGTTATCATAGAAACAATTTCAGAAATAGTATTTTTTTAATACTCAGATTCATTCAATAGGTCATAAATGTGACCAATTTACAAATGAGAAACTCTGCAATCCTATGTCCCAACCATATTTACAATGCCCACAAAAGTGTAGAGAAAGGGATATTCTAAAACAGAAACATCTGCTAGCCAAACTGATAAAAACATCCCTAATCTAACAATGTTGTGATTACAAAACATTGACAACAACAAATACATTTAAATTATACAGTTCTCCCTCAAACAATGAAATATCTTTATCTATAAAGATCCAAGGGCATTTTGTGCCACTCGTAAAAGCTTCCTACATAATTCTTCCTTTGCTTCATCCTTTTCCATCTCCATGAATACATCATTATGTCCTGATAAATTGTCTTCGAATTTTCCACTGCATTGTTGAAAATGACTTCATTTCTTGTCCTCCATATACACCAACATGATATCAACCAAATATATGTAATTGTTGTTCCTCTCTCATCTATTTTGGCACAGCCTAAGAACATATCGAGACAACTAGTTCCACCTGGCAGCTTGACTCCCAGCCATTATTCAATTTCCCTCCATGTACTTTTGATTTTATCGTAGCCAAGAATAATATGGTTGATGTCTTTTATCTCCTTAAAGCAAAATGCACACGTCGACATTTGATGAAGGTCAGTGATTATGCCTCTTTTGATAAGGTTTCCTCGAGTAGGCAATCTATTTAACAAAAGTCTCCAGCCAAAGATCAAGATTTTTAAAGGAATATTAATATTCCACAAGTATTCCAAGGCTTCCTTTAATTTGTTCTCCAAGATCTCCTCTTCCCTACTTTGATTCTACAATTTGAAGCAGTCCTTAACACTGAAGGTGTTATCTATTTTCCTTGGCCACACAACCTCATCTTCAATTTGACAGTTCAGCCTGACTTCCTCTATGATTTGCTGCATTTCACCTACTAATTCACCATCTTCACCATTCAATATTACATTCTGACCTATGATATCCCATGTCCAAGAGTTTTCAATCCAGCGTCCACAGTCCTTTAACATAATATTCTGATTTGGAGATGAGTTGAATAAGGAAGGAAATTGGATTTTGAGAGCATTTCCACCAGTCCACCTTGAATACCAAAAAGAAGTGTTACATCCATTACCAACTTTCCAAGTCAATTGATTGAAAATTCCTTGCTCATTTGAAGGCTTAGCAAGATCACTCAAGTCATTCCACCATCTTGACCACTGTTTTGATGAGTTTTCTGGTTGATTTAAGAAGAGGCTGTAGAAGTCACCTCTGTATCTGGCCTTAATGATTCCTTTTCATATTGCATCTGATTCATGAGTTATTCTCCAAAGCCATTTGGCCACTAATGCTCTGTTGAATGTACAGACGTCTTTAACTCCTAATCCACCTTGGTTTCTTGGTTTACAAATTAATGACCATTTCACCCATGTTATACTTTCCTTCTCCCCATCTCCTGTCCATAAGAATCTTCTCTGTATTGCTTTAATATCCTTTAATACTTTAACTGGAGCTATATAGAATGCTAGATAATGTTTTGGCAAGTTGGTTAAAACAGAATTGATCAAAGTGACACGACCTTCTATGGATAACATTCTACCTCTCCAAGAAGCCAAACGATTCTTGATTGATGATATAACTGGTATCCAAAATTCTGTTGATTTGTGCCTACCCCCGATTGATAATCCTAAGAATTTGAAAGGGAACTGTCCAACTTTACAGTTCAAAAATTTAGAGACAGCTTCTACTCTATTTTTCTCTAATCCAAAACCCATTATTTTGCTTTTGTTGTAATTGACCTTCAAACCACACGGAGCCTCAAAACCTCTTAAGACAGATTTAATTGCCTAAATATTTGACCATGATTCATCACATAAGATTAGTGTGTCATCAGCAAATTGAAGAAGAGATATAGTTATGTCACCCTCAATCTTGATTCCTTTCAACAATCCACCTAATTCAGCTTTCTTAAATAGGGGAGCTATACATTCTAAGATAAATACAAACAGGAATGGTGATAAAGGGTCCCCCTGTTTTAGACCCCTATTGATCTTAAAATCCTTAGAAGAACTCACATTCACCAAAACAAAACCATAACTTTTGCAGACTAATCCCCTCATCCAGTCTAGCCACTTAGGGCTGAAATTCATAGCTTTAAGCACCTTTAATAAGAAACTCCAACTTACACAATCATAGGCTTGGGAAAAGTCTACCTTAAACATGAAGCCTTTATTCCTTTTCTTTTTGACAAAGTCAAACACTTCGTTTGCCACAAGGACTCCATCTAGTAGTTGTCTTCCTGGGACAAATGTTGTTTGAGAAGGAGATACCAGTTTAACAATGACGCATCTTAATCTTGCTACTAGGATCTTGGACACAATCTTGTGTAGACAACCTATTAATGATATAGGTCTAAATTCCTTCAGATTTTGAATGTTGTCTAACTTTGGGATAAGAACAAAGAATGCTGAGCAAAAAGATTTTGAAAGAGTTGCCTTCTTATGAAATTCTGATATGCAATTAAAGAAGTCCTTCCCAACAATCTCCCAAGTCTTCTTTATGAAGTTCATGTTGAACCCATCAGGGCCTGGACTTCTATCTCCATCACAGGACTTAATAGCTTCTAGAACATCCTCAAGTGAAAAAGGTTCAGTTAACATTGCATTGTCCTCCTAAGAAAACTTTTCTAAAGAACTTAGATCCAGATCAAAACATTCAGTAGAATTGTTCTTGTACTTCTCTTCAAAATGGTCATGAATGACTTGTTTCACTTTTTCCACTCCATCTTCTTCATTCAGACCTATATTCAAAGTTGATATTGTATTATCCCTTCTCCTTTGGCTAATGATTGAGTGAAAATACTTTGAATTATAGTCTCCCTCTTCTAGCCACTTTGATCTTGCCTTCTGATGAAGTATACTTTCCTTGGTATGTAATTTGTTCGACATTTCCTCCATAGCCTCACCTCTTGACTTTAAAATCTTCTCAGGAATTTCAGCTTCAAACTCAGCCATCTCATCTTCCAATTCATTTATTCTCTTGATGTTCTCCTCTACTTTAAGGTCAAAATGCGAAAAACATTTATGTTTCACCACCTTAGTCTCCTTTTAAGGTATCTCATTTTTTGTATTAGTACATTACCCGCATCACCAGAGATTAGAGCAGAGTTCCAACTCTCTTTAACAAAATCTAAAAAATCAGGATGATCAAACCATGCATTGATTGTTTTAAAGGGCTTTGGTCCCCAATTCCTATCATCCAATACCAGGGAAACAGGCCTATGGTATGAAACATCTCTCTGACCAACCTTCTGATTTACAACTTTCCATTCACCACATAAGTCCTCATTTATTAGAAACCTATCTAATCTACTCTTGCAAGAACCATTGGATTTAAACCAGGTAAATCTATTGCCCGCAGCAGGAAGATTAAAGAGTTCCATGTCCTCTATGAATACTCTAAATTCCTCCATTTCAGCTTGATTGTGTCTCCCTCTACCTTTCCTCCCACCCTTTGATTTGATAGAATTGCAATCCCCCCTAATATCCAGTCCACCCTTGGCAAATTTGTTTTCAAACTAATAAGTTTCCCCCACAACAATCTTTTATCAGCTAAAACACATGAAGAATATATGTTTACTATGTAAATGGCTCTACCCCTCCACATTCCATATACCCCTAGATAACCTCTACCATAAAAACTAAAAATAGAGCAGAAAGAGTTCTTATTCTAGATTGAAATCATACCTCCTGACTGGCCATTAGATCCATTAGCAGATCACTCGAATTCTCCCCTACCCCAAATGGTTCTAACAAAACCTTCCTCCACCTTTTTACATTTTGTTTCTTGTAAAAGCCAAAACTCTATGTTGTTTTTCTTGATCATCTGTTTAAGTCTTCTTCTTTTGATTGAGGAATTGCACCCTCTAATATTATAGGTTGTCAAATTCATGGAACTCTGATTGATACATCCTTCAAATTATCCTTTCTAGTGTTATCCCTATTTTCCATCTTTCTCAGTATACCTTCAAGTACTTCATCATCTTCTTCTCCTTCTATGCCCAAAGCCTTAAGAATTTTCCATACTTTTCCAGGAACATCTTTAGTTCTTCTCTTCACCCTCTCATTTCCTTTAACAACATACAAATCTGATATGGACTCGCAACACAAAATGGATCCTCCTGAATATCTAGATTCACTATCTCCATTTTGAGAGGAAGTCGACATTGGTCCTTCTTCTACACCAACTAGTGCTTTAACTGGTTTTTGACTAACGGATGTATGAAGTAAAGTAGAATAAAAAGATGGTTCATATGGAATCTGTAAATTCTCATAGATCTCTTCTAAGGACTTCTTTTTCTAATTAAGATTTGGGGAGGCTGCCCAGTCACCTTTGAAACTGCAATGGGAGGTGCATTGGGCCTAACTCCATCAAACTTATCTGAACACTTGGTTGGGCCCAAATTCAAATTATTTTAGTTATGAGTATCACCTTTACTTTTCTCTTCCGTACACCCTATTCCATGGTCTATTTCCTCATCTCTGACATACTCCCTCCTTATGACCAAATCCTCTACCTCTTGTCCCATCAGGGTTCCTTGGGACATTACAACATTAATTGCCGCCTCCCCTTTAGACTTCTCAGAGCTATAACAATCTTCCTCATTGCCTCTAAATAACACCTTTTTGGTGTAGTTTGTTGTGTTTCCCATGTTGACAGATAAATTATGGACATTTTTATGATTGTTTCCTAACTCCTGACTTTTGATCCTATCAATAGATCCCGCCTGCCTAGTGGCACTGTCCCCAACATCTTCATCTCCTAGCTTAGGAGATTCATCTTCGCCTGATTCATCTTCCTTAGTGGGGTCTCCTTCATCGTTGTCTTTATCTTCTGAATCGTCCTCTATTTCCTCCACTATAGACTCATCTATTTCTTCAAATTTCTTCCTCTTAGACTCATTTGAAACAATCTGTTTCGGTCCATGATTATCTTTAACTAATTTTATAGTGAACAACACACCATTAACTTCAATGCCAAAGATCTCATTCAAGTTGCTTGTATATCTTGTTTTTATCAAAATTCTTGCCACATCAAATTTTGATTGAGATTCAGTTTCTTCGTCACAACAAATGAATTCTCCTATCCTACTAGAAATGTATTTGAAGAAATCATTTCTCCACGTATGACAGGGTATACCAAAGCATTTAACCCAAGTAAGCCGTTCTTTGTCCACTTCAGCTGGTGACCAACCTCTAATGTCTTCAAACCAGTTTTGTAGCCACTCTTCTTCTTCCTTAATTAATGTTTTCATTGCATTCTCCTCGAGGTCTTCGAGAAGACACATGTTAGCTCCCATTGGAGTCACTTTTATTTGGAAGAATCCTTCTCTGTAAAAAACCTCATGTATGTTGTATGAGTTACCTGATTTCTTTAAGACACCAACAAAAGCTTTTTCGAAACGTTTCACTTCCTCATCTTCAACCTTAAATAAAAGTCCTGCCCAGTTAAGATTTGACCTTCTTTTCACCATAGTTTTTACACCATACGAGTGATGAAAGTTGCTCCTGGTGTGTCCATTATCACCCCTAACCGCTTCCAAGTATGACCATCCTTGTCTCACTTTATTCCAGCCATTCTTGTTGAAATTTACTTTATGATCAGTTTTCCCCTTCTGTTTGGTTCCTGGCTCTTTACCTTCCGTCTTTCTTCTTCTGTCAAACCTTGGAATGTTAACGTATATTTTTCTCCCATTAATTTGAATGTTGTCCAACCTGATAGCCAGTCTTCTCTCATCCTCCACCTTCCTAAATCTGACAAAACCATACCGCTTTCCTCTCTTATATTTCTTGGCAGGGATGAATGTAACACCCCCTTTCTATACCCCCAAATAATCACATTTAATCATTTAGGCACTTACGAAAAATTTCGTCAGAGTATAATTATAACCTAGTATAAAAGAGGCATGTAACATTATACATGAAATTAAAACATACAACACCTGCTCAACAGTTGATATGCAACAGTGGGGTAACTTTGCCACAGAGGAACTTAGTCCTTACACCCACATCTCAACATTTAGAATAAAAGCGGAAAATCTAAACATTGAATAACAACAACATATATACATATATATATGTATCCTCAAGTATTATCCACCAACATAACACATGTTTACATAAACATTCATCAACAAGATACATATACAAATGTATCACAAAAGAATCATAGTCATCCTAGCTACCCGGTGCTACATATCAGAGCCGACCGACCAAAAGAATGAAGACGCGCTTCACAAAAAGACCACCAACATATCTACTCTGCAATGCCTCATAGAGCATTATAAAACAGCAGAAGGGTGAGAAATAATATCATAATAACAATGCATATAATTATATATATCTTAACATAAAAATACACATATTCCACATTCTCACCACAATTCATCACCTCTCACTCATATACATCGCAATGTATACATATCTATTCAAACCAAGCATATACCTCATGCATATTTTCACAATTCTTATCAATCCACATAAACATACACATATTTGCTTATTCATCAAAGCACCGTTTTAAAGATGATAAATGCAAATCATAGAGACCAACTCACGACTCTATGAAAATGCAATGCGGTACCGACTCAATCATCTCAAGTTCGCTCAGGAACTCTGCTGGAACCATCGCTCGTTACATCACTGTAACTCCCCGTCGGGCATACGATGTTCCCCATCGCTCACATCTCTTATTTTTAAGGCAGACGATCCGATCTGATCGCTCACACCTCTTATTTTTAAGGTACACGACGTTTATGGATCGCTCACACCTCTTTGTCTAAGGCACACGACCCAATCGCTCACACCTCTTTGTATAAGGCACACGATTGCCTATACCCATCGCTCACACCTCTAATTTTTAAGGCACACGATCCATCCGATCGCTCACACCCCTTATGTTTAAGGCACACGATGTTATAGCGGATTCTCATAGGAATCCCTCAACACAAGAATGCACATCATTATGCTTCACACGCAAATGACTCAAGACATTCTTGAAATGCATACATATTCACAATATATTCATGCATTCATCTCATACAATCACATACAATCTATATACATTCCCATCAATGTACTATTGTATGATTCACATCCAAACACACACTCAAATATCATACATCCATCGCCCATGCGTATCAATCATGCACAACATTTTATCACATATACTCACGCCTTACAATAGCACACAAGCTATACGTTACATATCCAACGCCTATAGCATGATAACACATCAATCGCACACATTGTACGCGATGAAAACCCGACAGCCCGACTATTTTCCAAAAACACGAATTAATTAAATCATCTTTTACTCTCCAAACCATTTTTAATAGAAAGAGCTTTTCGTTAGCTTTCCAACGCTTCAAACGGGGGTCAAAACGGACTTACGGTTCAAAAGTTATGAAGAAAACAAAATCGGACATTTTGGAAAATGCTGCAGTCAGAGGTCGACGCATAGAAGTCACAGGTCGATGCCTAAACCTGCAGTTTTCGCCCGGGTCAGCGTATAGAAGTCACAGGTCGACGTACAGATGCAGGGGTTAGCGCATGAGGTGCAGTTTCTGCTAAAAACTCAGTTTTCGATCATTAAATGCCTTCCGGACCTCCGATTTCGATTCCGTAAAAAGCTGTGTTCTCAAAATTCAAAATACTACCATATTTTCACCATTAAAAAGCCATCCAACACATTTTCCATTTTTGAAATATTTTGAAACATAATTTTTATCAATTTATTCACACCCCAAAACTCAATCAACACCTATGGGGACATACCAACAAGCATCCCCACTCCAAACTCATTTTTACACCAAATAGATAACACCCATATCAGTACTCAAACCTCAAACAACATCAACAACACATTTATGCATACAAAATCATATTTTGATCATCCTTCACAACATTTTCTACATTTAGGGTTTATACAAGAACTCATAAAAATCAGCCACAACAACAACATAATCATACATAATGATATACATTGATGAGATAATAAGATTTCACACCCTTACCCGGATTCCAAGCTTGCTAGATGATTGTTCATGATGGTTTTCTAGGTTTTTCCAAGTTTTCTCCTCTTTTCTCTTCTTCCTCTTTCTTTCTCTTCTTTCTCTCTCTGTTTTTCTGTTCTTTCTCTTTTTCTCTTATCTCTTCTTATCCCTTTTTCTTTTCTATTTCTTTTCCTACTTTCTTTTTCTCATTTTCTTTTTCTTATTTTCTACCCAAATTCCATTAATTCATTTTCTCACATAATCCTACACTTAATCACTTTTCTACCAATTTTACTAAATTTCCCACATAATTCTATTTCCACTAAATTTCTAACTTCCCATTAATTGAGAAATGTCCAAAATACCCTCCATTCTAATTTTCCCCGAAAACTCTCAAAAACGGTAAAATATCATAACATATCAACATAGCATATTAACACACCAATTTTCACAAATAAAATAATTTATCACTCAATTTAAATAAAAGACTCAACAAAATGGGAATAATTGGAATCGGGGAGTTACAACTCTCCCCCACTTTAGAAATTTTCGTCCTCGAAAATATTACCTGATTCAAACAACTCCGGATACGACTCTCGCATCCTACTCTCTAGCTCCCAAGTCGTATCGCCTTCCGCTGCGCCTCCCCACGCTACTTTCACAAGTGCAATATCCTTGCCTCTTAGCTTCTTAACTTCACGGTCCAAAATCCTAATCGGCAAAGTTTCCACCGTAAGGTTATCTCTCACTTCAACCTCGTCCATAGGAATAACATGTGACGGATCCGGAACATACTTCCGAAGTTACGAAACATGGAATACGTCATGCAAGTTCGAAAGATTCGGAGGCAACGCCACACGGTAAGCCACAACACCAACTCGTGCAGAAATCTGATACGGACCAATAAAATGAGAAGTCAACTTCTTTGACTTCAAAGCACGACCCACACCCGTAACCGGCGTAACTCTCAAAAATACATGGTCACCTTCCTGAAACTCGAGATCTTTCCTTCTCTTGTCATGATAGCTCTTTTGTCTACTTTGAGAAGCTTTCATCTTCTCACGAATAAACTTCACTTTCTCCGTCGTTTGTTGTACCATCTCCGGTCCAACTATTGTCCTCTCACCGGTTTCATGCCAACACAAGGGTGTTCGACATCTCCGACCGTACAAAGCCTCAAATGGTGCCATACTTATACTTGAATGAAAATTGTTATTGTAGGTGAACTCAATCAACGCCAAATAACTATCCCAAGCACCACCTTGCTCGAGCACACAAGCACGCAATAAATCCTCCAACGATTGAATTGTCCTCTCGGTTTGACCATCCGTTTGCGGATGATAAGCCGAACTCAATCTTAGCTTAGAACCCAAAGCCTTTTGTAAACTCTCCCAAAACCTCGACGTGAATCTAGGATCTCTATCCGATACAATACTCTTAGGAACTCCATGTAACTTCACAACCACAAGAACATAAATCTCGGCTAACTTCTCCAAAGGATAACTAATATCAATTGGAATGAAGTGAGCAGATTTAGTAAGCCTATCAACAATTACCCAAATAGCATTATGACCTCTTTGCGTATTCGGCAATCCCGTAACAAAATCCATCGATATACTATCCCATTTCCACTCCGGGATGTCCAACGGTTGCATCAATCCACTAGGCTTTTGATGTTCCACCTTAGACTTTTGACAAGTTAAGCACACATACACAAATTGAGCCACATCCCTCTTTAATCCGTACCACCAAAAGATTTTCTTCAAATCTTGATACATTTTATTCGCTCCCGGATGAATACTTAAGTTACTTCGGTGTCCTTCTTCCAATATCATCTTCTTCAACTCCGCATCATCGGGAATACAAATACGACCACGGAATCTCAAAGCTCCAAAATTATCAACCTTGAAATCCTCATTCTCATTCATCATCAAATCCACGAACTTCAAATCCAACTTTTGCTTTTCACATACGGTTGTAAGAAAATCATTCGTAACATGTAGCATACCAAGTCTCACACTTCTCGGCGTCATTTCACAAACCAAACTCAAGTCTCTAAAATTCTCCAAAAGTTCCCATTCTCTCATCATCAATGCGGACATATGTAACGACTTCCGACTCAAAGCATCGGCCACCACGTTTGCCTTACCCGGATGGTAATTCAAACCAAAATCATAATCCCTCAAAAGCTCTAATCACCTTCTTTGTCTCATGTTCAATTCTTTTTTATTAAATAAATATTTCAAGCTTTTGTGATCACTAAAAACTTCAAATCTTGCACCATAAAGATAGTGCCTCCAAATTTTCAAAACGAACACCACGGCCGCTAACTCCAAGTCATGTGTAGGATAATTCTTTTCATGCACTCTCAATTGTCTAGAAGCATAAGCCACAGCTTTTCCATCTTGCATCAAAACACCACCTAAACCAACCAATGAAGCATCACAATACACAACAAATGGTTCCGTCGGATTTGGCAAAATCAAGATCGGAGCCGTCGTCAACCTTCGCTTTAGCTCATTGAAACTCTCTTCACAATGAATATCCCAAATAAAAGCCTTTCCTTTACAAGTCAATTGCGTTAACGGAAGTGCCAACTTCGAAAATCCCTCAATAAACCTCCGATAATAACCCGCCAAGCCTAAAAAGCTTTGAATCTCTGTAACCGTCCTAGGAGCCTCCCATTGCATCACCGCATCAATCTTGGATGGATCAACACTAATACCACTACCGGAAATGACATGTCCAAGAAAACTTACTTCCGACAACCAAAACTCACATTTCGACAACTTAGCATACAATTGTTTCTCTTTCAAAATTTGTAACACAATTCTCAAATGCTCTTCATGCTCCTCTTGAGACTTAGAGTAAATCAAAATATCGTCTATGAACACAACCACAAAACGATCTAACTATTCATGAAAAATACGATTCATGTATTCCATAAACACACCCGGCGCATTAGAAACCCCGAATGGCATCACGGAATATTCGTAATGGCCATACCGTGTCCTAAAGGCCGTCTTTTGAATGTCCTCTTCTTTCACCCGAATCTGGTGATATCCCGATCTCAAATCAATTTTGCTAAAAACACGCGCACCAACCAATTGGTCCAACAAATCATCGATCCTTGGAAGCGGATACTTGTTCTTAATTGTCACCTTGTTCAATTGTCGATAATCAATGCATAACCGCATACTTCCATCCTTTTTCTTTACCAAAAATACCGGAGCACCCCAAGGAGAAACACTTGGTCTTACAAATCTCTTGTCCAACAACTCATTCAATTGCTTCTTCAATTCTACTAACTCCGATGCTGACATACGATACGGTGCCATCGAAACCGGTCTAGTACCCGGAACTAGATCAATAGAAAACTCAACTTCTCTTTCCGGCGGTACATCTGTAATATCCTCAGGAAATACTTCAGGAAAATCACACACAACAGGAAATACATCAAGTGACACTTGACTATCCACAGTTAAAGATGCAAACAAACCGAACAATTGAGCTTCGTCCGCTAAAAGTTTATTCAACTCTTTAGTGGACAGGAAACTCTCATCTTCATCATCTTCCAAAGAAGGAAACCTCACTAACTTGTGATAGCAATCTATATGAACTCGATTAAATTGCAACCAGTTCATACCCAAGATTACGTCCAATCCCTCTAACGGTAAACACACTAAATCCATCTCAAAGTCTTTACCATAAACGGTCAAAGGACAACTCACACAAACCAAAGAAGTAGTTACTGACCCCATTGCTGGAGTATCAATAACCATCTTACCATCCATCAGGGACAACACAAGATTCAAACGCTTCGCGCACTCAGACGAAATAAACGAATGAGTCGCTCCAGTATCAATAATAGCGACTAAAGGTGTACTATTAATAAAGCAAGTACCTTTAATGAGACGGTCTGCACTGGAAGTCTGAGTTCCTGCCAAAGAAAATACCTTCCCACCAGTTGGAGCTTTCTTCGGATTCGGACACTTCGTGCTAATGTGACCAGGTTCCCCACAATTAAAACATTTCGCCACATTCCTTCTACAATCAGTAGTAGCATGCCCAAGGCCTCCACAGTTAGAACATCTCGCCACTGTCTTCCCACACTCAAATGATTTATGACCCATTCCACCACACTTGTAACACTTAATGGGACCGGAGCCTCCTCTTCCAGATCTCTTCTCAAAGTTTCCCCTATGCTTGCCCTTATCAACGGGTGTCACATAAGGCCCATTTCTAGCTTGTTGCTTTCCCTTCCTCTCATTCAGACTTTTGTAATGCGTAGAACGAGCCTTGCTATCTTCCTCGAAGATTCTACAACATTCCGTCAAATCCGAAAACCTTCTTATCCTTTGATATCCCACAGCTTGTTTAATCTCTGGACGCAGACCATTCTCATACTTAATACACTTTGAGAACTCATCAGTAATCACAGCATAGTGAGGATGGTACTGCATTAACTCCACAAACTTAGCAGTATAGTCCACCACGGACATACTACCTTGTTTGAGTTCAAGGAACTCCATCTCCTTCTTCCCTTTCACACTTTCAGGGTAATACTTCCTCAAGAACTCAGTACGAAATAAATCCCAAGTTATCTCTTCATCATCCACTTCAAGAACTTGACGCATACCGACCCACCAATCATCGGCTTCCTCCTTCAGCATGTGAGACCCAAGCCTCACCTTATTCTCCTCCGCACAGTCCATGACTCTGAATATCCTTTCAATCTCTTTCAACCAAAGTTGAGCACCATCGGGATCAAATCTTCCTTTGAAGACCGGTGGTTGATTCTTCCTGAACTCGTCATTAGCATTCACGTTCGGCGCACCTTGCACCGCCCTAGCCATTGCTTCCAAAGCAACAGCCATCGCATTGTCATTTCTACCAGCCATATTCTGATCATTCCCAAAAATGACAACAAAGTTAAACAACAATTCAACCCACACAACAACAAGACAGACACAACTGACTCAACTCTGGCTCTGATACCACTTAATGTAACACCCCATTTCTATACCCCCAAATAATCACATTTAATCATTTAGGTACTTACGAAAAATTTCGTCAGAGTATAATTATAACCTAGTATAAAAGAGGCATGTAACATTATACATGAAATTAAAACATACAACACCTGCTCAACAGTTGATATGCAACAGTGGGGTAACTTTGCCACAGAGGAACTTAGTCCTTACACCCACATCTCAACATTTAGAATAAAAGCAAAAAATCTAAACATTGAATAACAACAACATATATACATATATACATGTATCCTCAAGTATTATCCACCAACATAACACATGTTTACATAAACATTCATCAACAAGATACATATACAAATGTATCACAAAAGAATCATAGTCATCCTAGCTACCCGGTGCTACATATCAGAGCCGACCGACCAAAAGAATGAAGACGCGCTTCACAAAAAGACCACCAGCATATCTACTCTGCAATGCCTCATAGAGCATTATAAAACAGCAGAAGGGTGAGAAATAATATCATAATAACAATGCATATAATTATATATATCTTAACATAAAAATACACATATTCCACATTCTCACCACAATTCATCACCTCTCACTCATATACATCGCAATGTATACATATCTATTCAAACCAAGCATATACCTCATGCATATTTTCACAATTCTTATCAATCCACATAAACATACACATATTTGCTTATTCATCAAAGCACCGTTTTAAAGATGATAAATGCAAATCATAGAGACCAACTCACGACTCTATGCAAATGCAATGCGGTACCGACTCAATCATCACAAGTTCGCTCAGGAACTCTGCTGGAACCATCGCTCGTTACATCACTGTAACTCCCTGTCGGGCATACGATGTTCCCCATCGCTCAGACCTCTTATTTTTAAGGCACATGATCCGATCTGATCGCTCACACCTCTTATTTTTAAGGCACACGACGTTTATGGATCGCTCACACCTCTTTGTCTAAGGCACACGACCCGATCGCTCACACCTCTTTGTATAAGGCACACGATCGCCTATACCCATCGCTCACACCTCTTATTTTTAAGGCACACGATCCATCCGATCGCTCACACCCCTTATGTTTAAGGCACACGATGTTATAGCGGATTCTCATAGGAATCCCTCAACACAAGAATGTACATCATTATGCTTCACACGCAAATGACTCAAGACATTCTTGAAATGTATACATATTCACAATATATTCATGCATTCCTCTCATACAATCACATACAATCTATATACATTCCCATCAATGTACTATTGTATGATTCACATCCAAACACACACTCAAATATCATACATCCATCACCCATGCGTATCAATCATGCACAACATTTTATCACATATACTCACGCCTTACAATAGCACACAAGCTATACGTTACATATCCAACGCCTATAGCATGATAACACATCAATCGCACACATTGTACGCGATGAAAACCCGACAGCCCGACTATTTTCCAAAAACACGAATTAATTAAATCATCTTTTACTCTCCAAACCATTTTTAATAGAAAGAGCTTTTCGTTAGCTTTCCAACGCTTTAAACGGGGGTCAAAACGGACTTACGGTTCAAAAGTTATGAAGAAAACAAAATCGGACATTTTGGAAAATGCTGCAGTCAGAGGTCGACGCATAGAAGTCACAGGTCGACGCCTAAACCTGCAGTTTTCACCCAGGTCAGCGCATAGAAGTCACAGGTCGACGCACAGATGCAGGGGTTAGCGCATTAGGTGCAGTTTCTGCTAAAAACTCAGTTTTCGATCATTAAATGCCTTCCGGACCTCCGATTTCGATTCCGTAAAAAGCTGTGTTCTCAGAATTCAAAATACTACCATATTTTCACCATTAAAAAGCCATCCAACACATTTTCCATTTTTGAAATATTTTGAAACATAATTTTTATCAATTTATTCACACCCCAAAACTCAATCAACACCTATGGGGACATACCAACAAGCATCCCCACTCCAAACTCATTTTTACACCAAATAGATAACACCCATATCAGTACCCAAACCTCAGACAACATCAACAACACATTTATGCATACAAAATCATATTTTGATCATCCTTCACAACATTTTCTACATTTAGGGTTTATACAAGAACTCATAAAAATCAGCCACAACAACAACATAGTCATACATAATTATATACATTGATGAGATAATAAGATTTCACACCCTTACCCGGATTCCAAGCTTGCTAGATGATTGTTCATGATAGTTTTCTAGGTTTTTCCAAGTTTTCTCCTCTTTTCTCTTCTTCCTCTTTCTTTCTCTTCTTTCTCTCTCTGTTTTTCTGTTCTTTCTCTTTTTCTCTTATCTCTTCTTATCCCTTTTTCTTTTCTATTTCTTTTCCTACTTTCTTTTTCTCATTTTCTTTTTCTTATTTTCTACCCAAATTCCATTAATTCATTTTCTCACATAATCCTACACTTAATCACTTTTCTACCAATTTTACTAAATTTCCCACATAATTCTATTTCCACTAAATTTCTAACTTCCCATTAATTGAGAAATGTCCAAAATACCCTCCATTCTAATTTTCCCCGAAAACTCTCAAAAACGGTAAAATATCATAACATATCAACATAGCATATTAACACACCAATTTTCACAAATAAAATAATTTATCACTCAATTTAAATAAAAGACTCAACAAAATGGGAATAATTGGAATCGGGGCGTTACAATGAACACCTCAAATACAATCCCAAACTCCTTAAATACATTGGCCATTTCTCTTGCATTATGTTGATCTGGGATTTCAGTAAAGAAGAACGGCGTTATTACTTCATTTTCACCTAAGTATTTGCCAGTCCTCTCTTTCCATATTGAAAATCGAATCTTATCAGTTTCCTTGTTCTTTCTCCCCCGCAACCTTCCATTCCATGATCTCGTAATAATGCTGTCAAACTACAATAGTTCAAACCTTCACCGAAAAAAACGCTCGACTAATGTCAAGGCCCCTAGCCTTAAGGCTAGGAGTTTAAGCCAAAAACACTAACCAAGTTTAATCCCAGTAGGTTTGATAATCTAATCGGATGAAAATGATCTATCTATGGAGATTGATGGCACATATGTTAACCATATTACTGAACATAGGTAACAAGTAATCTTAACCAATTTCAGAAATAGTTGGAGACAACAATGTTCTCTCTGATAGTGTTATACACAAGTTATAAATTATAACTATATTCATGTTTCTTTTTAGACATAGTTGTAGTGTTTCGTACTCTTGGGGATATGAAGAACAGCTTTACGTAAAAGGAAAACCTATAACAATTCTCATACTTGAGTTGAACCTAGAAGATTAAAATTTCAACTAGGCATATTTGCTTATTAAAATATTCATATATAAATTAAGTATATTAAATTTAAATTAATCTAATGCTCTTGCAACAACAAGCTAATACATATACATCATCAATACCGCAAAACCTCTATGATCGTACTCTTAATTTAGAAATAAAGTTGTCTTCAAAAAAGCTTAAATGAAGGGTTGCAAATCTACGCATTATCACGAACTTTTGTACTAACAGCTATTTTACAAGAACGAATTTTGAAAATACCTATTAAACGATTCATTAAATTTGTACTACAATAACACATATATAATACTAACTTTATGAATAATAACAATATACTTATTACATATAGGAGTCTATATCACCACCAATGATTTAAAATAAAGATTATCACCAAGAAGAAGAAGAAATGATGACAACATCAATGATAAACCATACAAGCAAAATAAATAAAAACTCGCAGTGTTAAACGAAGACTATTCATAACATCATTAGATGATAAAACACATATCAAAGAGAATTCAAAAAATAATATAGCAACAATGAACTTCAAATATTATCCTTTAACTACGAGTCACTTCTCATACTCAAATTAAAGACTCTAAAATCCATCAAAACAAAGAAACTACAAAGCCTCGTTTTAAATTTAAAAAAAAAACAATAAAAAAAGACTTCATTCATGTTTTAAATATACACAATCGTGGTACGAACGGACCAGCGCGTAAAGCAACTGTTGGGCCGCCCAGACATGGCCGGCCAAATGCTCAAATGGTTGTTGGAGCTGTCCGAATTGGACATCTAGTATGAAAGTAGAAAATCCCTCAAGGCTCAGTTTAGAGAAACTCCTTTACATACAAGTATTGATTTTAATATTTTATTTCTATGTTTTTTTTCCAAGGAACTCCTTTACATACAACGATAAACAAATATCTGATACCACAATTTAGAGAATTGATACAAGGAAGAAATTTATATACCTTAAAAATATAAAAATAGTTTCGGCAAATAAAACATACAAATCAGTCAAAGGCTTAAAACATGCATGGTTTTTGCGAACAATTACTGTAACAAATATTTAGGATTCAAACTCCACAATTCCACACTATTATTTAATTTGAATATGTTATCATAGAAACAATTTCAGAAATAGTATTTTTTTAATACTCAGATTCATTCAATAGGTCATAAATGTGACCAATTTACAAATGAGAAACTCTGCAATCCTATGTCCCAACCATATTTACAATGCCCACAAAAGTGTAGAGAAAGGGATATTCTAAAACAGAAACATCTGCTAGCCAAACTGATAAAAACATCCCTAATCTAACAATGTTGTGATTACAAAACATTGACAACAACAAATACATTTAAATTATACAGTTCTCCCTCAAACAATGAAATATCTTTATCTATAAAGATCCAAGGGCATTTTGTGCCACTCGTAAAAGCTGCCTACATAATTCTTCCTTTGCTTCATCCTTTTCCATTTCCATAAAAGCTGCCTACATAACTCTAAAATCCATCAAAACAAAGAAACTACAAAGCCTCGTTTTAAATTTAAAAAAAAAAAACAATAAAAAAAGACTTCATTCATGTTTTAATATTTAATTTGATAAAACATGAATGAAGTCTTTTTTTATTAGCATGTTTAATATTTAACTGTCTTGTTAATTTTATATTAATTTTATAACAATAAAAAAAGACTTCATTCATGTTTTAATATTTAATTTTATAACAGTTGGATATGAGCATGTTTAATATGAGCCTTGTTAATGAATTTTATAAAAAAATACAAAATTAAACATGCTCATATCCAATAATAATTTAACAGTTGTATTTCAGAAACAAGTTCCTTTAATCAATTTTTGTCAATTTAGTCATTTATTTCTATTTTATCTATTTAGAATTTATTTATTTATTTTAAAATGTTCAAAGTTTTAATTTTCTTTTTAAGATGTCTCTGTAACAAACTAAAATATCTAATTGGTAATGAATGGTTGCTGTCTAAATTTCCACACAGAAGAAAAGTATGAAATGTTTATTTTCTACCATCGAATGGAAAAGGTGACTCACTCTTTTTCGAAGAAACTTCTCTGCTACTACTTCATACTTTTAAAACTTTAAACATCTATATAAGAATAACATTTGTCTCAGCAAGTAAATATACATAACAATGAGAACTATTTTACTTTCATTCCTTCTGTGCTACTACTTCATATATCTTACCATTGTTGTCTCTCCCAAATGTCTCCCGGATCAACAATCATTGTTGCTCCAATTTAAAAACAATTTCACCCTTGATCCTCAATTTTCCACCAAACTTAAATTGTGGAATGAAAACACTGCTTGCTGTAACTGGAATGGTGTAACATGTGACAATGAGGGACATGTTATTGGCCTTGACCTTAGTGAAGAATACATCAGTGGCAGATTTGACAATTCATGTAGTCTTTTCAATCTACAACATCTTCAAAGATTGAGTTTGGCTCATAACAGTTTCTATTATGACCACATTCCGTCAGGATTTAGCAAGCTGGAGAAGTTGACTTATCTCAATTTGTCGGAATTTTCTTGGAATTTTTCTCAAATTCCACCGGAGATTTCACAGCTTACAAGGTTGGTTACTCTTGATCTCTCTATGATCTCATCAAATACATATCCTAAACCTACAATTCCAAATCTGCAAAAGCTTATGAGAAATTTGACCAATATTAGGCAATTGTATCTAGATGGTATAAGTATATTAACTAGGGGTCAAGAATGGGTCAATGCTTTGTTTCCGTTGCGTGATCTACAAGTATTAAGCATGTCTTGGTGTGATCTAACAGGACCACTTGATTCTTCCCTAACAAGACTAGAGAACTTATCAGTCATTAAGCTTGGTGGGAACAAGTTTTCATCCTCAGTTCCAGAAACATTGGCCAATTTTAAAAACCTTTCCGTCCTCAGTCTTTCTGAATGCGGATTGATTGGTACGTTTCCACAAAAAATTTTACAAATTAGAACATTATCTGTTATTGCCTTACGTAATAACAATAATCTCCGTGGTTCATTTCCAGACTACTCATTGAGTAAATCTCTTCATAGCATTAATTTGAAAAACACAAACTTCTTTGGACCATTACCTAAGACTATTGGCAATCTCAAGAAATTATCTACTTTAGATCTTTCTAATTGTCAATTTAATGGAACCCTTCCACATTCATTGTCAAACCTCACACACCTTACATACCTAGACCTTTCTTATAATAAATTAAGTGGTGCAATTCCTCCATCCCTTTTCACACTCTCATCAATGGAGGTGATGGATCTTTCCTTTAACAGACTGAATGGGTCACTGCAGCTAGATGAAGTTTTGAAACTTAGAAATTTAACAACGCTAGACCTTTCTTACAACAACATATCAATTGATGTGAATGTTACAAATGTTGATTTGTCTTTAACTCCCAAATTTACATATCTAAGACTGGCATCCTGCAATTTGGAAAATTTCCCTAGGTTTTTGATAAATCAAACCACGTTGACTGAACTAGACCTTTCATATAACCAAATTCAAGGAGAATTACCAAATTGGATTTGGAAACTACAAGCTCTTCAAATACTTAACATTTCTCATAATTTTCTCTTTGATTTGGAAGGGCCACTGCAAAATATTACTTCAAAAGTGTTTCTTCTTGACCTTCATAACAACAAATTGCAGGGGTCAATACCTGCTTTTCTAAAATATGCTTTTTTTTCCGATTACTCATACAATAATTTTTCTGTTGTTCTACAAGATATTGGTAATTACCTATTCCCCACAGAATTTCTCTCTTTTTCTAACAATAATTTACAAGGAAGTATCCCTGTTTCCATATGCAATGCTTTACAACTTCGGGTGTTTGATATTTCCTTCAACAAATTTTATGGAACAATTCCTCCATGTTTATTCAAAATGACTTACCTTTTGGCATTAAATATGAAGAAGAACAATCTCACTGGCCCCATACCGGATATGTTTCCAAATTCTTGTGGTGTAAGTAGATTGAACTTCCATGGAAATCTCTTACATGGCCCAATTCCCAAGTCTCTCTCCTATTGCTCAAACTTGGAGTTATTGGACATTGGATCAAATCAAATTGTTGATCATTTTCCATGCTTCTTAATTAAAATACCATCACTTAGTGTCTTGGTTTTGAGGAATAACAAATTGCACGGTTCTATAGAATGTTCAGAAAATAAACCTTGGAAATGGATTCAAATTGTGGATATTGCTTTCAACAATTTCAATGGTAAACTACCTAAAAAGCATTTTACAACCTGGGAAAGAATGATATATGATAAAGATGCTGCAATTGACATCAGCTACATGATGTTAGAAGACAACATATATTATCATGATAGTGTTACAGTTACATGTAAAGGCCAACAACAAGAGCTGGTTAAAGTTCTAACAATTTTCAAAGCGATTGATTTCTCATCCAATTTTTTTGAAGGACCAATACCTCAGTCGTTGATGGACTTGAAAGAACTTTATGTTTTGAATTTTTCAAACAATGGTCTTTCTGGTGAATTCCCATCTTCAATTGGGAACCTGAAACAGTTAGAGTCCTTAGACCTCTCAAATAACTCCTTCGTTGGTGAAATTCCAATGCAACTAGCAAGTTTGTCCTTCCTTTCTTATTTGAACCTTTCTTTCAATCATTTGGTGGGGAACATCCCAACAGGTACTCAACTTCAATCATTTCCAGCTTCTTCATTTGAAGGAAATGATGGATTATATGGTCCTCCATTGAATGAAATACCAAATGGTAAAACCAAGGACTTGCATCCACAACCAGCATGTGAAAAACTAGTTTGTTCAATAGACTGGAACTTTTTAAGTGTTGAATTGGGATTTGTTTTTGGAGTCGGAATGATTATCGGTCCAATCATGTTATGGAAGAAATGGAGGGTAGGTTACTGGAAAATTGCAGACAAAATTCTCTGTAAAGTATTTCCTGGGATGCATCTTGATTATGAAACCCATAGAGGACAAACTTACACAGTTTTAAGGTGGTAGTGGTGTTATTAGGATCTAATGAGCGTGATTAATTGGTATAATAGTATTTCATATTTCCGCATTTGTTGTTCTTTATGTATAACTAGCGTCCAAACGGGCACTCCCGTGCCCGTTTGTCCGCTTTTTTAAATCGTTCACGCAGTAAAATATCAACAGATATTTTCGTATAAAGTTATTTTACACATTGAGTCACGAAAAATTATTTTTACACATGCACAAAATTATAAGATTAATAACTTGAAAAAATTCACTCATTCAACACATTATGTCACGGATTATATAAATATATATGTAAATTAATTTCTAAAAGGTTAGAACATTAAAAAAAAGTAGAAGGAAAGGGTTTCCCGGTATAAAAAAGAAACTATACCATTCCGTTATTCATGTGGAATGTAGTTTTCATTACGGCGTTAATCAGAATAAAAAAATGCATAAGCATTTTGGAGAAGAAATTATAAAGAATATTGATTAACAAATGTTTCTAAAACACACTTTAAAATAAGGAGGTCTCCTTCCTTTTTTTTTTCCTCTCTAATTTCTTATTAAAAGATAATAAAAAACCTGTCAAAAAGAATTATGTAAAAATAAATAAGGAAAAATTATCACAAATGAAAAAGGAAAATGCTAATACGTACGACACCAATTTAACAAAAGATATGTTACTGCCGACGCCGGACATGATGACGGAAGGCTAATAAGAGGATATTGACTCCATTGTTCCAAGGCAACCACTCTATGTGATCCTTGCAACACAACATTATCATTCCAAAACAGCGTGCAAAGTGACTGCAGCGATGAACGTGCAAAGTGACTGCAGCGATGAACATTCTGAGACAGTGCAGTGGTAGTGGTAGCGATGGACTTTGTTTGCTCCTTGCCTCTTTGTTCTGTGTCGGTTTCCATATCTCATCACCTTTCACTCAGATATACTATAAATCCTTGTTTTTAATATGTAGGCAAGAATAAAATGAGGCATTAAGTAACCAATCAGACAAACCGCTCAAAATCTAAAACCAACCTTTCATTTGTAACTTGCATTTTAAAAATTAAATAAATATAAAAAAATTAAAAGATGAAAAATAGTTTAAAAGATATGCAGTTAATAAAGGGTATTAATAGAAGAAAAATAGGTCAGCCCAAATCTTCCTATCCTCTTTATAGATAGTTATAGATTAAATAAATATAAAAAAATTAAAAGATGAAAAATAGTTTAAAAGATATGCAGTTAACAAAGGGTATTAATGGAAGAAAAATAGGTCGGTTCAAATCTTCCTATCCTCTTTATAGATAGTTATAGATACTATGTTATGGTATGATATTTTACATATTGTATTAAATTTGAATAAAATAATATTTTTTTAGTTAATATTTTCATTTTTAATATATGTTTTATATGTTTCAAAATCTAAGATTGATTGTGGCAAGTTTTTTTATAAGCAACATTATATTAAGCGGGCATACTAGGAGTACACCAATACTTTTACAAGAATTGCTATTTAAACACCAATCACACCTAACAATATAAAGAGTACTTCTAATTTAGAAAATTAAAACGAGACTTATACCAATCATAAAACTACATTTAGCTTTAGATTTTGTATTATATTCCAACCAAGACCAAAAAATTTGCATTGCCCTCTAACCAAGTCGTTAAAAATAACTTGATTGTGAGTCCACCAGATGGACCAACACGTCGTGATCCAAATAAAACAAGTTGTATCCTTGAAAGTAATCCTCGCAACCTTCATGAACCGATCCATCAAATGATCACACACAGTCTCTCCAACAATCCATGGTATTCTCACCCAATCCACAATTTTCTGCCAAACAAAGTCAATACATTGACATGTACAAAATATGTGATTAATATCCTCTGTGGCACTATAACAAAAAACACACACTAACTCATGTGGATTGGAGATTATTCCCATGGCCGCCAGATTCGCTTTTGTTGGAAGTCTATCCCAAACATGTCTCCACCCAAAAACACTAGCTTTCAATGGAACATTCGTTTGCCAGAAAACATCCAAAACAGTCTTGGGAGTAATCTCAATTTCAGAACAACCAGAATGGCACATCAAAGCTTTATAAAAAGAATTTACAGTAAAGTAACTGTTCTGGACTAGACCAATGGCTAGAATTGGCTCAATCCGCCTCTGCTCCAGAGCGGCCCAAATTGCCTGAGTCCAATCCACAGAGGGGCAAAAGGGACATTTCTGCCCCTCCAACCGGGCAAGGAACGCAACGTTCCTCCCCGACGTTCATGCTCGTTACGCACGGCTTCCTCGCTGCCCGGACAGAAAAGGACAGGTGCCCGAAACTGTGTTTATGCCCGACATAACGGCTAGTTTCGAGCACCCTGCCCGGCCTTAACGGCTAGTTTGGGCAGTTACTTATTCTTTGGGGAAAACGATTATTTCGCCCCGAAAATAGGACCGTTGGCCACGCGCTGGGGGCTCTATATAAACCCTCTCGCTTGAGAGGGTCAGGTATCAAATATTCGCCCTAAGAATCCCTACTTTGTACTTGCCCCTTTTCTCTAACCCTTTCTTACTTGAGCGTCAGAGTGCCTTGCAGGTACACCCCCTCCTCCTCTCCATACGACCAGCATCCCTGACGCACTTGGCGGCCTGATTCTACAGGATTTGATCCAGCCTTCACGATCAGTGGCGCCGTCTGTGGGAATCTTTGTTCTCCCCTTCTTTCTTTAACCGAAGATCAAAACAACTTTCAAACATCATCACGATCATGGCCTCCCAAGATCGCACCCAGGATGCTCTTCATTCCACCATCCTCCCCGTCAACAAATCTGACGTTGACGGCCAATCATCTCTCCTCCGAGATGTCGTTTCCTTAAGGATGGATCCACCGCTTCTCCTTCCCCTACCCCTGCTGATCGCAACAACGATCAACCGTCTCTCGACCTCCAGCCCTTTCCCGTTCCGCCCAGCGCCGACCCGGGCGTGGCAGCCCTTCTGGAGGCCCTCAACAAAACCAACAACCTAATCCTGCAGCAAAACAAGAAGATCGGGGCACTGGAAGAATCTCGTCGTCCAAGATCCCCTCCTACGCGGAGAAACCAGCGACGATCTAGAAGCCCGCAGCCCCGGAGAGAAATCGACCGAATACTGCCCCAAGAGCACGATCCTCGCGTAGCCCGAAAGCGCGACCAGATCTCCCCGCGTGACCAGCACGCTCATGACCACAAAAGGACTCGAAGGAACGAGGAGTCTCCAATCAAGTCCAAAGGACGGGCATGCTCACCTTCCCCGCGAAGGAACCGCTCACCTTCTCCTCAAAGGAACCGCTCACCTTCTCCACGAAGGAATCGCCGACGCGAGCAACCCGTCCGGTCACCATCATACACCAGTTCTAGTGACGACGACGAGCCTCGTGGCCCGTTATCCCAAGAGATCCTGGCCACCCGTCTCCCAAAAGGCTTGGAGAAACCCCCGTCACTTGGCACATACGACGGGACCACTGACCCAGACGAGCACATCGAGAATATCGATGCACTCTTAGACTACCGCGGCGTATGGGGCGCCATCAAATGCAGACTGTTCCCGACCACGATTTGGAAGGGGGCGATGACATGGTATAAACAACTGCCTGAGGAGTCCATCACCTCGTGGAAACAGCTGGGCAGGATGTTCTCGCGGCACTTCATAGCGTCTCGCAGCCACCTCAAAACTGAGGCCTCCCTCGGAGCCATAATCCAGAGGAAAGACGAACCTCTCCGAGCATACATCGAGAGGTTCAACAAGGAAGTGGTGCAGGTCCCGACGACAGATAAAATGAAGAAGTTCTTGCTCGAACAAGGGGTCCTCCCAGACTCCGATTTCGCTAAAGCCATCGGCCTCGCCCGACCGAGGAATTTAGACGCTCTCCTCCTCAAAGCCCAATCTCACATCCAGTACGAGGAAAAGATTGCGGCCTGCAACGTCCGAGCGTCTCACCGCCAGGAGAACGCCCGGGCCGCCAAAGGAGATGAAACCTCGACATCTCGTCGGGGTGAACGAAGACACGAGGAACGTCCCCGCGACTCCCGTGACAGCAAAGGGCCCTCCGGCCTTTTCCATGATTACACTTCCCTGACCGTTTCCAGGGAGAAGATTTTGGCCTAATGTGCCAATTCGGAGTTCAAATAAGTCGGGGTCCGCTTCCCCAAGCAGCTGCCGAACAGACTAAACGTGGACAAGTCAAAGTACTGACGCTTTCACAAAAGTCACGACCATACTACAGAGGACTGCATCCATCTGAAGGATGCCATTGAAATACTGATCAGGGACGGCCACCTGAAGCAGTTCGCGAAGAAGAAGGACACTCCTCGGCAGGACGCCCAGGAGTCCAAGAAGGTCGAGGAGGAGATACCCTCCTCGGAAGACGCCAACATACAGGTCGCTATGTCCATATCGCAACCCGAGGACTTCAACTTCCCTGACGGGCTCAGCGCCCTTGCATATTTTGCGGCCCACAGCCCGTGGGAGACCTTCCCCTCTGCCATGGTCATCTCTGGCGGGGGGTTTCAACAAAGTTACTGTGGGATCCGTGAAACGGAAGTTCGAACACCTAATCAACACCAGCTCGAGCAAAGTGACCACGCTTGATCAGGCCCCGAAGGGTTCCGTCCCCATCTCCTTCTACAGGGAGGGAGGAACTCCTCGGAAGCTCTCCGAACTCAAGCATTTCATTGCTCGTCAGAGCCCAAATGGAAAACTTTGACGTTCGCCGAATCCTAGTCGACCAGGGCAGCTCGGTCGACAACATGTACTCCCAGTTGTTCTCAACACTGCAGCTGGACGAATCGCACCTTACCCCATACGTAGGGTCCGATTTGCAGGGGTTCAACGGATCTGTGACCAAGCCGTGGGGTTACGTCGAGTTGATCGTGACCTTTGGAGCAGCTGAAACGGCCAGGTCCATCAAGGTGCAATTTCTGGTAATTGACTGCCCGTCGCTTTACCAATGCATTTTTAGAAGGCCAACTCTAGCCGAGTTGGTAGCGGTGTCATCGACCGTCCACCTGAAGATGAAGTATTACACTTCGCAAGTAATGGTCGCCACCCTCCACTGTGATATAGAAGCTGCCCGACGGTGTTTTGAAGCAGCTACAAAGGGGCTCAACGCCATTGCGCCCAAGCCAAAAGCGTCGAGCAAGCCAGCACTCCCAAGCAGCTTCGAGGAGGCCAAGCCTCTGCCCCAGGTCGACTCTATCGACCTCGATAGTCGCTTCCCCGAGGACCAACGGGAAGAACGAGCAGCTTCAGCCGGCCCATCTGTAACACCCCCTTTCTATACACCCAAATAATCACATAATCATTTAGGCACATATTTAAAATTTCGTCAGAGTATAATTATAAACATAGTATAAAAGAGGTATGTCACATTATACATGAAATTAAAACATTCAACACCTGCTCAACAATTGATATGCAACAGTGGGGTAAATTTGCAACAGAGGAACTTAGTCCTTACACCCACATCTCAATATTTAGAATGAAAACGGAAAATATAAACATTGAATAACATCTAGCATATATATATATATATATATATATATATATATATATATATATATATATATATATATATATATATATATATATATATCATCAAGTATTATCCACCAACATAATTCATGTTTACATAAACATTCATCAACCAGATACATGTACAAATGTATCACAAAAGAATCATATACATCCTAGCTACCCGGTGCTACATATCAGAGCCGACCGACCAAAAGAATGAAGACACGCTTCACAAAAAGACCACCAGCATACCTACTCTGCAATGCCTCATAGAGCATCATAAAACAGCAGAAGGGTGAAAAATATTATCATAATAACAATGCATATAATTATATATCTTAGCATAAGAATACACATATTCCACATTCTCACCACAATTCATCACAATTCACTCATATACATCACAATGTATATATATATCAAGCCAAGCATATTCATCATGCATACTTTCACAATTCTTATTATTCCACATAAACATACATATTCATGTTTATTCATCAATGCACCATTATAAAGATGATAAATGCAAATCATAGAGACCGACTCACGACTCTATGCAAATGCAATGCGGTACCGACTCAATCATCTCAAGTTCACTCAAGAACTTATTGGAACCATCGCTCGTTACCAATGTAACTCCCCGTCGGGCCTACGATGTTCACCCATTGCTCACACCCCACATGGACACACAATGTTTATGGATTGCTCACACCTCACATAGGCACACAATCTGATTGCTCACACCCCACATGGGCACATAATCGTTTGTAATCATCGCTCACACCTCACATAGGCACACGACGTTACAACGGATTCTCATTAGAATCACCCAACACAAGAATGCACATCATTATGCTTCACATGCAAAATGACTCAAGACATTCTTGAAATGCATACATATTCACAATATATTCATGCATTCATCGCATACTATCACATACAAACTATATACATTCACATTAATGCACTATTGTATGATTCACATCCAAACACGCATTCAAAATGGTAAAAGTCGCTAAATAACACTATTCTTGACTTTCCGACATAATTAAATTGGCTAATAATTTCCAAATCGTCATAATAGGAAAATAGCGCTCAATAGCTTCACAACGATACCAAGAATGTAAAAATCGGATAAATGGATCAAAAGTTACGGACGAAAACGAAAACACATTTTTGAAAAATCTCATTTTACCATTTGTCCTGTCCATACGCGTATTGCCCTGAGCCATACGCGTATGAGCAGAGACTCATTTTTCCCAAAGTTCACGTGTAAAAGTCCATACGCGTAATGCCCAACCTCGTACGCGTATTGACCTGAAATGCTACGCGTATCATACGCAAATGGGCAGATGGCCGAGAAAACAAGCAACCCATACGCGTATTGGCCCATGGCTCGCCCACCATACGCGTATTGCCAAGGTTCATATGCGTATGAACATGCCCCATACGCGTATGACCTGGAAAAACCAGAAAAATTCTTTTGCGTAATTTGTTCTACGGGTTACCCCCAAAATCATCCCAAATCTCACCTACACACTAGAAAATTACCAATACAATGTCCAATGACAAGTATCTATCATATACCAACAATTATGGACACTAAAAACATGATTTCAACCACATTTAATCGATTTCCAAGCAATTTTACAAAATATGGGTTTATACAAAAACTCATAAAAATCCACAACAACAACAACACAATCATACATAATGATACACATTGATAAGATAATAAGATTTCACACCCTTACCCGGATTAAATCGATTCCTAGAAGTTGTTTTGAAGATTTCCAAGCTTTTCCTCTCTTTTTCTCCTCTTCCTCTTTCTTTCTCTCCTTTTTCTCTCTATTTTTCTTTTCTTTCTCTTTCTCTCCTATTTCATCTTCTTATCTCTTTTTCTTTTCTATTTTTCTACTCAAATTAAATTTAATTCATTTTCTCACACAATTCTATTTCCACTAAATTTCTAACTTATCATTAATTGAGAAATGTCCAAAATACCCTCCATTCTAATTTTCCCGAAAACTCTCAAAAACGGTAAAATATCATAACATGTCAACATAGCATATTAACACACCAATTTCACAGATAAAATAATGTATCACTCAATTTAAATAAAAGACTCAACAAAATGGGAAAAATCGGAATCGGGGCGTTACACCATCC
The DNA here is from genome assembly GCA_022829125.1 of Lathyrus tuberosus. NCBI lineage: Eukaryota > Viridiplantae > Streptophyta > Magnoliopsida > Fabales > Fabaceae > Lathyrus > Lathyrus tuberosus. The sequence continues at coordinate 5,385,903 of JALAZF010000191.1, forward strand.
ACGTCATCCAGCAGCAGCTCTCATCCGATGCGCCCAATCCCAGATGGCAACTTCGAGCTTGTCCTGTTCAGCGAAGACCCTCAACGGGGAGTAAAGATCGGAGCAGACCTGCCTGACGTCGCGAGGAAGCATCTCAAATTGCCTAAGTCCAATCCACAGAGGGGCAAAAGGGACCTTTCTGCCACTCCAACAGGGCAAGGAACGCAACGTTCCTCCCCGGCGTTCATGCCCGTTACGCACGGCTTCCTCGCTGCCCGGACAGAAAAGGACAGGTGCCCGAAACTGCGTTTATGCCTGACATAATGGCTAGTTTCGAGCACCCTGCCCGGCCTTAACGGCTATTTTGGGCAGTTACCTATTCTTTGGGGAAAACGGTTATTTCACCCCGAAAATAGGACCGTTGGCCACGCGCTGGGGGCTCTATATAAACCCTCTCGCTTGAGAGGGTCAGGTATCAAATATTCGCCCTAAGAATCCCTACTTTGTACTTGCCCCTTTTCTCTGACCCTTTCTTACTTGAGCGTCAGAGTGCCTTGCAGGTACACCCCCTCCTCCTCTCCATACGACCAGTATCCCTGACGCACTTGGCGGCCTGATTCTATAGGATCTGATCCAGCCTTCACGATCAGTAACTATTACTACCAAGTTTCAAAACAACCCTGTCGATAGAACCAAAGGATGGATTAACCTCCAGTAGCAAAGCCTTCAAAGCATGAAAATCTTCTGTCATATCCGGAGGCATACCCTGCACCAAGAGGTCAAAGTTCCACCTCAATCTCCCTGCTCCCACACCCCCACGCCAGCTACCGCAACTGACTTCACTAAGGAATACTCAAATAATTCTATAAATAAAGATCTTAGTGGTTTGTGTCCAAGCCAACAATTATTCCGAAATGATATTTGCGAACCCTCCCCATCCCTAAGTTTGCAGGATAAGTGACCTATAAATCCACCAATCGCCAAAGAATCGTCAATCTTCACTAAGTCTTTCTACCATAAAGATTCAGCAGTTGAAGCTCTAGGTTTTTTCTTGAGTAAAATTATTGAATTTAAGTCTCTGTATCTGCTTTCAAGGATTCCACGCCAAATAGCCCTAGGTTCTCTTATCATACGCCATAGCCATTTGGACAGTAATGCAGTATTGAACACTGATAAGTTTTTAATACCCAAACCACCTCAATTTATTGGCAAGCATACTTTGTCCCAACATACCCAAGGAATGCCTTGTTTGTCGTGGGAACCCAACCATAAGAAGTTCTTTTGGATTGCTATCAGCTCTTTCACCGTCTTAGAAGGGAATTTAAAGAAGTATAGGTGGTGCACTAGAAGGTTGGTAAGTACTGAGTTTATGAGAATCACCTTGCCTCTCACAAATAACAACTTCTCACGCCATGTTGACAATCTTGCCCTGAAGCAGTCCAAGACTGGATTCCAGAAAGAAAGACTCATATGATTTCCCCCAACTTGTAATCCCGGGAATTTGAAAGGTAGGGATCCCACTTTGCAAGCCATAAAATCCGCACCAGCCTCCAAGAGTGAAGAATAAGCCCTAATTCCATATAAACTACTTTTCCAGAAGTTGATACGCAGGCCATACAACAATTCAAAGCCTCTCAAGATCGATTTCATACCCCATAAATCTTCCCACGATCCATTGCTAACAAGTATCGTGTCATCCGCGAATTGCACAAGGTTGATAAATCTGTCCTCCTTCACCTTGAAACCATTCAGAATTCCGCTAGTGTTGCCATGCCTCATCATCTCTGCAAGACCCTCAGCTACCAATGAAAATAAGAAGAGGGACAATGGGTCCCCTTGTCTAAATCCCCTTGATGCCTTAAAGTCCTTAGTTGTTCCACCATTCACAATAACTGAAAGGTAACAATTTAAAGCACCTCCTTTAATCCACCTTAACCATTTGGGACAGAAGTTCTTTGCTCTTAGGACCTCTTCAAGGAATGACCAATCCACGTAATCATAGGCCTGTGTGAAATCCACTTTGAAGAAAACACATCTATCTTTCCTTCTCTTTGCCAAGTCTAGTAGTTCATTCACTAGGAGCACTTCATCAAGTATTTGCCTTCCTGGTATGAACGCGGTTTGTGTTTTAGACACCAACTTTCCCATGACTCTATGATAAGTGCAAATTGTACCTATTTTTGTATATAAGTTTTGTTGCACTTATCCTTACTTTGTGTTAAAATTGGTTGAATAAACCCCACTTTGTGTGTAAATACGTTTACTTTACGCTTTCGGTGTATAGTGCGTTATCGTGTAAATATCATTGAGTTTAATCGATTTTCATTTATTTTTGTAGGTTTTCCAGCAATGGGATTTTTCCATATTCATAAAGATCATTGAATAAGCTTTCCAACGCTTCAAACCGTGCGTCAATCGGAGTTACGGTTCAAGAGTTATGAAGAAAACAAGTTCTGGTTTTCTGTCATGCTCGCTAGGCGAGCCCCCGTAGCGAACACTCGCTAGCTTGTTCGCTAGGCGAACCGGGGCGAACGAAAAGTTCCAGAATCGTGAAAAAACTCAACTTAAAGGCGGTTTACGTTCGCCTAGCGAACGGGGACTCGCTAGGCGAACCTGGAAAGTGAGATTTGCCTATTTCAACCATTTTTCATCATTTTTTATGTTATGTTTTTGGGGGAACTTTCTCCCAACTTCATCAAACATGTTTTAGGAGTAGATAGGCTTAGAAACAACATTGGATGATGCATCTTGATGATCCGGAGTAGAATTTGCTTTAATCGGCTCCGACGAACCGTGAGAAATTTGTTCTTCTCCTTTCTTCTCTTTGTATCCTCTATTTGTTGATGTTTGGTATGTAAATCTCTTGATACCTATTGTATTTCATCTAATCTATGTTTATGAATATGTTTTGATTCTCTATTGATTGTTTGTCTTTGATTGATTGTTTGTGGGTCGTGACAAAACCTATATCAAATCGTTAATCTTAGCTTTTCATCTGTCAATGAGCAAGCTTTTGACAGGGGTTTGTGAATTGATATTCATTATATCTTTTGTTGTATTGTGTTGATTAAGTAGCATGGGTAGCATGAGTAGGATCGATACGGTATTGCGAGGATGCGTGACAATAGCGATGAAGAACGGTGTTCGTATACAGTTGGTAAATTAGTTGAATGCAGGGTTAATCATATGTTTGTATTCTGATCAGGGCTTTGTATATGAATTACTCATGAGTTTGACATGGATGTTATAGTAATATCTGTTTTGCCTGAACTCTAGAGATAGATTTAGACTTAACACTTGCGTGAGTATCAGTTCTTACTTCTCTGTGTTGTTGAGTTGCGTGAGACATCACCAATGAGACAATACCGTTGTTCTCTCGACGTTGCGTTAGACATAACCTCTGTTGTGAGTGATACGTGAGGATATTAGACGAATGAGTGATTTGTGTATGAAATGGTCGGAAGAATGCATGTGTTATTGAGTGATCTCTATTGAGTTTCTTTCCTCCGAAGAATGTGTTATTGTTATTTACTTGCTTTTTGTTCCTTTAATTTTCCGCATTTGCTTTTGGTTCGCTTAAACCAGAACTTTTGATTCATGAGCTTAGAAATATAGAAACCGTTGAATGGCATTCTTTCCCTCGCACTGATCCCTGTGGAGACGACAAAACTGGGTTACTTATATATTTTTGCTTGCTGCTATTTCTGCACCAACACTCTACTCAACCTTGTTGCAATAATCTTAGCAATCACCTTGTAAATACATTTAACCAAGCCAATTGTTCTGAAATCATCCAGGCTTTGTGGATTTTCTCTTTTGGGAATGAGCACAATAAAGGACGAAACCAAAGCCTTTGGTAAATTCGCATACTTATGAAAATGTTTTATTACATTTGTAACATCACCTCCAATCGTGCTCTAGCATCATTTCAAAAAATCAAGGTTGAAATCGGCTGGTCCCGAAATTTTATTGCCATCACCACAAGAGATTTCTTTCCATATATCCTTATCAGAAAAAGGTTGAATTAACAAGTCGTTGTCCTCCTCTGATATTTTGTGTAACCTAGCCATGCTCAAATGTATTCCCACTCCAGCAACTTTCTTAAATTTCTATTCATAGAAGGATTTGATGTAACCTTTCATTTGCTATACATCTTCCACATTTACATTACCAAATTTCACTAATGAGGTGTTGTTTCTTCTTAATCTATTTTTGAGCAAGGCATGAAAATATCGAGAATTTGAATCACCTTCTCCAATCCATTTTGACCTTGATTTCTGCTTGATCATACTCTCTTTATGTCTCAGATTGCACCAAATCTTATCTATTTCAATGCTTCTCAATTTGAGTGTCTCCTCCGAATTAACACCATCTGCACAATTCAAATCATCATCTATTCCCTTTAGGGTCTTCACACCAGAATCAACATTTAAATTCACCCACCCAAATATATTTTTGTTCCACCACCCGAGTCTCTCTCTAAGGTTTCTAAATTTTCCACAAGGATATGACTAGGGCTGCCCACAATCTCCACTGATTACCGAGTTTCATCAACAAATTTTAAGAATGCGGGATTTTCAAACCAACAAATGAATACCTTGAAATGTCTCGGGCCCCAGTTTTCTAAGTTTGCTTTCAACCAGATTGGCCTGTGGTATGATATATCTCTTTCCCCCACCAATTAAGCCACCACTCCCCATTTGGATAAAAGCCCATCAGAAACTAGGAACCTGTCAATTCTACTTTTGCAACTACCATTAGCCATAAACCAGGTGAATGTATTACCAATGATCGACACATCAATTAGTTCCATAAGCTCAATAAACATTGAGAAATTTACCATTTCTGCTACACTGTTAGATCATATGCCCTTTCTTTCTTCATTTGATTTCACTGCATTAAAGTCACTTGCCATTAACCATTCCCCTTGAGGTAGCTTCAATTTAGTCTTGATAAGATTGGCCCAAAGTCTTCGCTTCTCTGCAATCACTACTATGGAAAACCCATTTAACAACGGTTGGGAAAGATATATAATCACGCGGGCGCAAGCGTTGTTATTTAGAGTGTGGTTGTATATATGATACTTACAATCACGGTCCAGTAACCGTTGTAATGAACTAGAAAGCGCGCACCCTATCACAACGGGTTTTCCAAAAGACCGTTGTTATAAACATAGCGCCCGAGATATTATAACGGTTATGATATATAACTGTTGTTACATTTTCTGCAGAATTAACAAATATTATCGTGCTTTTATAATTAATCCAATTTTTTAACCTGTATTATTGTTCACCATATCACAACAGAAAATACAACTCACATTTGTGATAAAGTTATCATAATAATATTAATTTTATCATGTTAATAATATCGCATAATTGTATCATATTCAATACACCATCAGTCAACATACAAACCTAATTAACTATAACCTATTTCGTCATTGTTGTTACAACAAATGCAATGAACACTACAAATAAAAAATCCAGATAATCTTCAACTGTTTCTTCAGGATCTTCACCTTCAAATTCAATTCGTCCTCCTTGGCTTTGTAAGTGTTAACCATATCCGTCTCCTCATTCAAGTTCTTTACTAGTGAAGAAATTTTTCGTTTTGCCCTATGATCCATCTCCTCATCCAACCAATCAAAGTGAGAGCATTTTTTGTATCCTTGAATCTTATACGTACCACAACCATAGAAACGGCGGCCTGGGTTTGAATCAGTCCATGTCGTTATCAACGGAGCGTCGAGACCACACTTGCATACATGACTTGAACGACTTGAGGACCTGCTTACATGGCTACAACTGGAGTGCTGAGACATTTTAATGGAATAATTTGATGGAAACTTGAAGAAACTGGGTGAGAAAAAGACGAACAGTGATGGGGGGAAAAGAAGACGAAAAACAATTCAAAAGGATTTGATGGAAATTATGACTTTCATCTAGTTTATGAAGCTATGAAGAAAAAGTACAAGGTGAATAAAGTTTACACAATAGCTTTATACTTCTTGTATTTTTCTTCATAGCTACACAAACCATATGTATCATAGCCAAAGTATACACTTTGTTAAGGTGGTGAAGACGAATCCGAAGAAAAGAGAACATTCACCAAATGAAAAAATGAGAACCCATTTTTAACAAGAAACGTAAACGAAATCGAAGCATAAGTTAAATGAACGAACCTCAATTTAGCGATTGGTGAATACGAATCTGAAGACATATCTGAAGGTTGAAGGATGTTAGGGTTATGTTATGATAGAGAAGAGTGAAATATGTTAGGATTTTCTTTTGAGAGAAACGACTGTTATGTACTGAACGATAGATACTTTCGCTTATATACTAAAAAATATCACTTTTCATCACGGTTAGAAAGAAAAACTGTGATGCAATTTACATATTTTACAACGGTTGTATTGTAAAGCCATGGTTAAATAACTTGGTTAAATAAGTCCTCTAACAACGGTTGGTTGACTTCACTGTTGTAAAATCATTTACAATTTATTTTTTAAATAATGGACTTAAGTGACACAAACTTAATGTACTCTAAAACATGGAAAAAAATGTAGTTGATGGGAATCGAAGCATGCTACACATCATTTATTACTACGGTGTTTTAAGACAACCGTAATTAAATTACTGTTTATAAATCCAGCTACTCACTGGGCGCAAAAATTTTAACCTATTACAACGATGTATATGAATCCGTTGTACACCTGGCATCGTTGTTTGCGCGTTTTATAGTAGTGATTGTTACATGGGGAATATACATTTATCAGATAACATCTCAACCCCTTCCACTTACCACATACTGTTACACCCTTCTAAACCCCGCGCAATAAATATGAACAAATCAGAGTAAATAATCATGGCTTTTACACAATGGGTGTCACACATATGTTCAAAACATCATACAACACCTGTCATGCTCATTAACACTCAAATAATTTCATGTTCTTCAAATACTATCACATTAGCATGTAGCAGCGGATTCAAGTTAATCATAATTGGCATAAAGAAAGTTTCATGCTCATCACATTCATAAACAATACTTAGGCATGAAAGCCAAACTTCATACAATTCAAATAAGCATAAAAGCATAAAGTAGAGTACATAGTGTATCTCTAAAACATAAACCAAAACGATCCCAGTGTTACATGACCAGAGCATGACTCGACCCAACATAAATAAAGAAACTAATCAGCTACCCCAACAGCTACCTCGCGCTACGAGCAACTCTACTCCTCGGTACCTGGGCGATGTCGTACAAAATATCTATCCAACAGAAGGGTGAGAATTCGCATCAACATTGAAATTATAAGATAATAATTAATTTAAAGGCATACAAACATAATTATAATCGTTCTTACACTTCAAAGTTTCATCAACAAGTATTACTCAAGTAATCATTCAATTCATCATTCACAAATTCAACAAGTCGCATACATACACATATTTCCATATAACAAACATATATGTGATGTGACTCGATACAAGACTCAATGCAACTCATGCCATATGGTACCAACACTTGTTATTAATTTTTGGTTTTTACACTTAAACCGAGTTTGTCCCCTAGACCAATAACAAACAAAAGCCCGTCCCCTAGACTTTCAAACCCCACTCTAGGTTTGGGACAAGTCACTAGCTCCCACGGAACTAGCAAGCATTGCCTCTTGACACAAATGATGCGTATGCAATCAATAATCATATGCAATTAAGACCATTCCCTAATCTTAATATCCAAGCATATCTCAAATAATTCATCACACTTGAATTATTACACAATTGCACACACAAACACATTTTCATAATTAAAGTATTCATACTTTAAACGTCATCGCCACAATCAACAATAATACTCAAGGATCAACTCGATCCAATCACAACTCATAAAACACAAATTACCGATTAAATATAGCATACTTAATCAATCACCAATAATTGAATCCAATATTCAATAGGATTCAACATCCAATAAACAATTCATTATATAATAAATAGTTCAATATATAATAAATAATCAATATCTAAATAAATAACTATTATTTAAATATATAATCCATATTTAAATAAGTAATCCATATTTAAAATTAGTTAACCAATATTTAATAAATAATTAATAATTAAATAAATAATCAATTTTTAAATTAAATAATCAATATTTAAAAATATTCAATAATTATTTTAGGTTCACTAATTTTTCAATATTAAATAAATAATCAATACCTAAATAAATTATTAATATTTAAATAAATAATTTATATTTAATAAATATTCAATATTTAATAAATAGTCAATAATTAAATAAATAATTATTACTTAATTTAAATAATAAATGTTTTTTATTAAATAATTCGTATGTAATTAGAATATTTAATATTTGAACAAAATAGAATTAGTGTATATATATATATATATATATATGAAAAATGCTAACATACACCTAAAATTGGCGGAGTCCACACAAAAATACACTATATCTATTTTCTTTCTATTTTTTTTTATCTTTCTAATATAGGTCTCATCCAAAATTAGTGGGTCTCACACAAAAATACACTAAAGTGTATGTTGTTAATGCACACCTACATAAGTATATATATATATATATATATATATATATATATATATATATATATATATATATATATATATATATATATATATATATACGTATTACTTGCTCTGTAGCCAGGGGCGGCCATATATTGATGGCTACAGTGGCAAAGGCCCCTGCCCGTTTTTCCTTTTTGCTGCATAAATTTGCAGGTATCCATAGATAGATTTCATAAAGGATATAGATTGTGCTGTGGCCGCCTTATCCAATATAAGACAATTCTTTAAATATATAATGAGGAGCACAATTACATACTAGTTATCGATTGCTTTTATAAATTTAGTTCTAGTCACTATAGTATTTTTTTCCCTCAATTTCACTAATCATATTTAAATGACTTTATGTTTTTTATATAGGGTTTATACACCTATTAAATTGACTTTCTCATTCATAAGTGTTTTTCTTAGCTGGAAAAGAGTTTTCATAGGATGAGACACATTTATTTTTGCTCATGGCTATAAGTACCTCACAAGTGCCTATTAATTAATTTATCTCATTTCTACAAATTAATTCTAGTACAGTATAATACAAGAGACAAGTGGTCGAATAAATTATTATTACTGCAATAGTGAAATTAGGATCATCCTGCGCTACTCTTTCAACAACATAGATCTTAATTTTCCAACTCAAATGGATACTCTTAATATTAAATGGGTCTCTCAAATATCACCAAAATCAATTCTAAACACCCAAAAAATTAATAATTTCAGAATTTCATATTAAACTCATACTTTAAATCTCATAGAAATTTTTTTGGGGGTTTTATTCTAACGTTATTTCTACCAATTAATCATCACCCAATAATCTCAATACTGAGTGAAAACTCACCTTTACTTTGAATTTTCTTGATGAATTTGCTCTTTGTTCTTGAATTTTTCTTCTCTTCTCCCTTCTACTCTTTCTTCTCTTCTCTTCTAATTTCTCTTATTAAATTTTGTTTCTCAAAAACCCTAACTTTGTCTTACACAAAATGGGTTAACCTAACTATTCACTATTCACACCTCACACTAAACCCAATTAAAGTCTAGCAACTATATTATTCCACCAATAAAATTAAATTAAATAATTTTACTTAATTCCAATAATTCATATAAATCAAATAATTCACATGAATTCAATAAATCAAGAAAAACAAATAAATCACATAAATCAAATAATTAAATTAAATTAAACTAATTAATTAATTCAATTAAATCAAATAAATCAATTAACTCAAATAAAACAAATAGATAAATTATTTCAAATAAGTCCAATAAATCAATAAATCCAAATAACTCAAATAAATCAATTAATTTATATAAATAAATAATTACTAAAATTGGGATGTTACAACCCTCCCCCACTTAAAAGATTTTCGCCCTCGAAAATTATCTCAAACGAACAGCTCGGGAATAGATAACGGTTGCATCAACCCGACGGTTCTGATGCTCGATCTTCGACTCCTGACAAATCAAACAAGAATACACAAACTCTGCAATATCCTTCTTCATACAAGGCCACCAAAATACTCTCCTCAAATCTTGATACATCTTGGTAGCACCGGGATGAATGCTTAATCCACTACGATGCCCTTCCTCAAGAATACTCTTCTTTAGCTCAACAATATCCGGAACACAACCCAATCATGGCACCTCATGATACCGTTCTCATCAATTCGAAAATCACCACCTTAACCTTGATTGAACAAAGTCAACCGATCAACTAAACTCAAATCAAATTTCTGTCCTTCTCGAATCTCATCAAGAATGCCACTAGTCAGCTTCAACATACCAAGCTTAACTCCATAAGATGTCTCTTCATAAACCAAACTCATATCTCAAAATTGCTCAATCGTTTCCAACTCTGTTACCACCATCATCGACATATGCAAAGATTTCTTACTCAATGCATCAGCTACCACGTTTGCTTTACCCGGATGGTAATTCAAACCAAAATCATAATCTTTCAAAAGTTCCAACTATCTCCTTTGCCTCGCATTTAATTCTTTCTGATCAAATAGATATTTCAAACTCTTATGATCACTATACACCTCAAATCTCGTGCCAAACAAATAATGCCTCCAAAGCTTCAACACTAACACAACAATGGCCAACTCTAAGTATTGCGTCGGATAATTCCTCTCATGCACTTTAAGTTTCCTTGAAGCATAAGCTACAACTTGTCGATGTTGCATCAACACACCTCCCAACCCCATCAAAGAAGCATCACAATACACAACAAATGGTTCTGACGGATTCGGTAAACTCAAAACAGGAGTTGTAGTCAATCTTCTCTTAAGCTCTTGAAAACTTTCCTCACACTTTGCATCCCAAACAAAAGCTTGACCCTTCAGAGTCAACTGCGTCAACGACAAAGATAACTTAGCAAATCCTTCAATAAATTTCCGATAATAACCTGCCAAACCCAGAAAACTTCTAATCTCAAAAACTGATTTCGGAGTCTCCCATTGTGACACCGCGTCAACCTTCGACGGATCAACTGCAATACCTCTACTCAAAATAACATGGCTAAGAAAACTCACTTTCTTCAACTAAAACTCGCACTTAGAAAGTTTAGCTTACAACTGACTCTCTTTTAACACAGATAACACAATTTTCAGATGCTTAACATGATCTTCTTCACTCTTCGAATAGATCAAAATATCATCAATGAACACAACCACAAACTTGTCCAAATAAGGATAGAAAATTCTGTTCATGTACTCCATAAATACACCTGGTGCATTAGTCACACAAAATGGCATCACGGAATACTCATAATGTTCATACCTTGTTCTAAAAGCAGTCTTCTGTATATCTTCAGCCTTCACACGAATCTGATGATACACAGATCTCAAATCTATCTTACTGAACACGCTTGCACCAACCAACTGATCCATCAAATCATCAATCCTCAGAAGTGGATACTTGTTCTTGATAGTCACCTTGTTCAATTGTCTATAGTCCACACAAAGTCTCATAGAACCTTCTTTCTTCTTAACCAACAAAATTGGTAAACCCCACGGTGACACACTCGGACGAATAAATCTCTTCTCAAGCAAATCTTCAAGTTGAATCTTCAACTCTTTCAATTCCGATGCGGACATACGATATGGAGCCATTGATACCGGACTAGTTCCAGGAACTGAGTCGATCGAAAACTCCACTTCACGTTCCGGCGGCAAATCACTTATCTCATCAGGAAAACCTTCTGGAAAAAAATCACAAATAATTGGCAAAACACCAACTTCTCCGCTTTCACTAATACTCAGAGTTGCCATCAACATAAACATCTTGGCACTATCCTGCACTGACTCATCAAAACAATCTGTAAGCACTTGGCTTAACTCCAAACAATTCATTGCAAACACACCATCTAAGCTCGCAAGACACATATATTCCATCCAACATGATCCCGTCTACTATCAACAAGAGATTAAGGGTGATCAGTTCCTCAATTTGTCAATAGACAATCGACAATCATGGTGGGGCATAAACCATCTTTACCAAACTTTAATAGCGTTCAACGACACACCGAGCCACCACTCCACACTTGAAGCATCTTGGAGAAGCACAAGCTTCTCCCCCACTTATTTCAATCCCACTCCTGCAGAAATAGGTTAGAAAAACTAACGTGTACCAACAGTGTTTTCACACACATGTCGCATACTAGGGAACAAACAACATTAGACAACCTGGTCGAATGGACTGACCTGCTCTGATACCACTTACGTAACACCCTTCTAAACCCCGCGCAATAAATATGAACAAATCAGAGTAAATAATCATGCCTTTCACACAATGGATGTCACACATATGTTCAAAACATCATACAACACCTGTCATGCTCATTAACACTCAAATAATTTCATGTTCTTCAAATACTATCACATTAGCATGTAGCAGCGGATTCAAGTTAATCATAATTGGCATAAAGAAAGTTTCATGCTCATCACATTCATAACCAATACATGGGCATGAAAGCCAAACTTCATAAAATTCAAATAAGCATAAAAGCATAAATTTAGTAGAGTACATAGTGTATCTCTAAAACATAAACCAAAACGATCCCAGTGTTACATGACCAGAGCATGACTCGACCCAACATAAATAAAGAAACTAATCAGCTACCCCAACAGCTACCTCGCGCTACGAGCAACTCTACTCCTCGGTACCTGAGCGATGTCGTACAAAACATCATTCCAACAGAAGGGTGAGAATTCACATCAACATTGAAATTATAAGATAATAATTAATTTAAAGGCATACAAACATAATTATAATCGTTCTCACACTTCAAAGTTTCATCAACAAGTATTACTCAAGTAACCATTCAATTCACCATTCACCAATTCAACAAGTCGCATACATACACATATTTCCATATAACAAACATATATGCTATGTGACTCGATACAAGACCCAATGCAACTCATGCCATGTGGTACCAACACTTGTTATTATTTTTTGGTTTTTACACTTAAACCGGGTCCGTCCCCTAGACCAATAACAAACAAAAGCTCGTCCCCTAGGCTTTCAAACCCCACTCTAGGTTTGGGACAAGTCACTAGCTCCTACGGAACTAGCAAGCATTGCCTCTTGACACAAATGATGTGTATGCAATCAACAACCATATGCAATAAAGATCATTCCCTAATCTTAATATCCAAGCATATCTCAAATAATTCATCACACTTGAATTATTACACAATTGCACACACAAACACATTTTCATAATTAAAGTATTCATACTTTAAACGCCATCGTCACAATCAACAATAATACTCAAGGACCGACTCGATCCAATCACAACTCATAAAACACAAATTACCGATTAAATATAGCATAATTAATCAATCACCAATAATTGAATTCAATATTCAATAAGATTCAACATCCAATAAACAATTCATTATATAATAAATAGTTCAATATTTAATAAATAATTAATATATAAATAAATAACTATTATATAAATATATAATCCATATTTGAATAAGTAATCCATATTTAAAATTATTAGTTAATCAATATTTAATAAATAATTAATAATTAAATAAATAATCAATTTTTAAATTAAATAATCAATATTTAAAAATATTCAATAATTAATTAAGGTTCACTAATTTTTCAATATTAAATAAACAATCAATACCTAAATAAATAATTAATATTTAAATAAATAATTCAAATTTAATAGATATTCAATATTTAATAAATAGTCAATGATAAATAAATTATTATTATTTAATTTAAATAAAAAACGTTTTTAATTAAATAATTAGTATGTAATTAAAATATTTAATATTTGAATAAAATGGAATTAGTATATATATATATATATATATATATATATATACACTTATTACTTGCTCTGTGGCTAGGGGCGGACCTATATTGATGGCTACAGTGGCAAATGCCCCTGGCCGTTTTTCCTTTTTGCTGCATAAATTTACAGGTATCCATCCATAGATTAAGGTTGTTCATTGGTTCGGGCAAATCCGAATCAATCCGGAATTCAAACCAAATCAATGTGTTTGGATTGAGCATTTTTTCAGTTCGGGTAAAAACTGAACCAAATCAATTAAAACCGATGTTAATTGGTTCGGACATCGGATTTCTAATTTGCTATCCGTAAACCCGAACCAAACCAATAACAATTAACATAATAATTTGTATAATAAATTATTAATTTTAATTAAGTTATTACTTATTTATTGAATGAAGAGAAAATTGTTATAGCAGTTACCAAGTACAAACCATAATAAAAGAAACAAAAAGATATAGTCTCTGGACATTTCCAATGAAAAACGGAATGACATTTTTCAAATTATCACAAACATATCAATCAATGATGAAATATAGAGAAACCAAAAATTACAACCATTATAAATCAAACTCGCAAATTGCAAACTACAAGTATCCGTAAACCACAACCTTCTTTCCAGATCAAAAAACCTCAAATCACAAGTATCTACAAACTGCAAACCTTTAATTTTATACTATAGAATGGAGTATGAATATGCAATAAAAATTGTTTTAAGTTATTGAATATTTAAGTGAAATACAACAACTGTATGACTAAGGTGGTCATAACTTGTTTAAAAATATATGTGTCATGTGTTCAATATTTCTTTTTCATATTGTGTAAACAAATAATTTTTAAAATTTTTTTTTGTATATTTATATTTAATTTATCCGATCAATTCAATCCAAACCAATCCATTGTTTTTTGGATCGGTTTGGTTTGGATTTTATTGCAAAATATAGAAATTCAATCCAAACCAATCCATTTATTTTTCATTGGTTCGGGTATCAGATTTTCTCAAAACCGAACCAAACCGGCCCGCGAACACCCGTACCATAGATACATTTCATAAAGGATATAGATTGTGTTGTGGCCGCCTTATCCAATATAAGACAATTCTTTAAATATATAATGAGGAGCACAATTACGAGAATTTTTTTTTAATATAACTTGTTTTTAAAAAAAAAAATACTAAAAAAACCAGTTTTTTTAAAAAAATTTTAAAATGGCATGGTTTGGTATGGACCCATAAGGGTGGCGCCATATGAGATGACGCCTCAGTTAGAGGCCAGGAGCCATCCTAAATGGCGCCTCAGGCCAAAAAATTTTTTGAAAAAAACCAACTGAGAGTCTCCATCCCAGATGGCGCCTCAGTTCAAAGTCTTTTTTTTTTTTAATTTTAAAACGTTTACTATTTATTTTATTTTATTTTATTTTATTTTTTAATTTTAAAACGTTTACTATTTTTTTTTAAATTTTAAAACGTATACTATTCATTCACACGCCTCTAGCTTGATGAATTTGCAAGCCTATAGTCTGCATCTACTATTCATTCACATGCCTCTAGACTGATGAATGTGCAGCCCTATGCACTGCATATACTATTCATTCGCATGTCTCTGCTCCATTATTTTTGTTTCAGGCCACTGTTGACATGACTACACATGCATGCCTACACATGGCAGACTGTAAAGGCTAAGAAGCATGCATGCCTACACATGGTACACATGTATGCCTACTCATGTGACCCCCTTTACACCATTATAAAAACCCTCTCAGCATTTACAATTTTCATCTCATCCTAAACTACTCTCACTTCTTCTTCTCTTATTTTCTATTCAAACGCCTTAGGGAATACCATGACTCCATCGTATTAGACGTGGATTCCCTCCCCTTACACATAATACAAAAAACTAGATGTTATTTGTTGCTATTGTTCGGTCGTTTTTTGTTTCCAGAGAGCACTGGAAACAGTGTAAATATTATGTATCTCCCGTTGTTGTTTAACATTAACGGTGTGCACGAATATAGTTGGGGTTCAGCTGTCCTGGCACATCTGTATAGTGCACTCTGCAAAAATGCCAAAAAAAATGCGTGTACATTTTATGGTTGCGCCTATCTCCTTCAGGCGTGGGGTTGGTCGAGAATGCCAACACTAGCTCCAATAAACCGGAACCCATTCACATTCCCATACACATTAAGGTAAGACTATACACATCCATGCGCCTATACTGATATGTTCAGGTGTAACTAATTCATTTTCTAACTACATTTTCAGGTGGGCAGTTCCGAAAATGAGCTACGATAGAAACCCCTGGAACGCCATAACAGTCTACCACAACCTGCTAGACCACATTGGCCCTGATGACGTATATTTTCCTACAACTTTTGTAACATTTCATCCATAGATATTTCTAACATTTTGTATACTTACTCATTAAACTATTTTTTCTTGTAGTTTGTCTGGAGGCCTTACGACGATCTCGACCACCAGCCCAACGCAAATGATGCTGCTATGTGGACGTCAAAAACACCAATAATAAAGTTCACAACCATTGAGATGCACCACAGTGACCGAGTGAAACTACAATTCGGTATGCATCAGGACATTCTGGTGGATCCTACCAACTTTGGAAAGTGGCACCTGCGCAGAGTCGACACGCAGTGGAAGGATGATGTGTGGACCAACTTTGCAGCAGCGTTGTGTCACCAGTGGGAGATGCGACACCAGCTCGTCTTAACAGACCCCGTTGTACAACCTGCTCGGCCAACGGAACTATATATGAGCTGGTTTAGGTCTGTTACCACACCACAACCTTTCCTCTCTCAGCCGACGTATCTAGTTGACCCCTGCCAATGTGCGTCTTCCTCCCAGCAATATGCCCAACATCATTCACCAACCTCTCCACCACAACAACAAAACCCTTACTATAGCCCTGATGAGTCATTCGATCCTACCGAAGCACACCAAAGCCCCCCCACAAATGAGCCCCCCACAAATGAACCCCCCACAAATGATGACCCCATCTTCCTACCACTCAGAACCACAATCATCATACACCCAACAAACCCCCCCCCCCCCCCTTCTTTTCAACTATCAAACCCCACATCAACCACTGCATCAATACCAACACCCATCAATGCATCATTTTGGCCAACCATACCGTATGAAACCAACCCAACCCCCTCATACAAATTACATGAACATGGGCATGCAACTGGATTACGGAAGTGCTGTCGGCGCCAACCCCCCGGCTATTGGGGACAGATGCTGCAGAATTTGTCTCATGCTCTAGGGCCATCGTCTGATGCATCGGGGCCATCTGAACAAACACAGAGACCAGCCACGCCTCAACAACCTCGTGGTGCTAGACAGAGACATCAAACAAGAGTCCCTGATTGTGGGACCAGTGGTCGATTAAATAGGCACAATCATTGATGATTTTCTTTTTGTATCCAACTATTGTATTATTGTACTAAATATTAAAAAAAAAATTAATGTTATTATTTTTTATTTTCCATTCTTAAAATAAAATAAATTAAAAAAAAAAGAGAGGGGGGACACTAAGATGGCGCCTCCCTTCAAAAATTTTGAAAAGAATTAGGACATTTTTGTATGGCCTGAGGCGCCATTTGGGATGACTCCTAGCCTTTAACTGAGACGCCACCCCATATGGCGCCACCCTTATGGGTCCATACCAAATCATGCCATTTTGAAATTTTTTTTAAAAAACTGGTTTTTTAAATTTTTTTTTTGAAAAAACAAGTTATATTAAAAAAAATTCCAATTACGCTTATCGATTGCTTTTATAAATTTATTTCTAATCACTATAATATTTTTTTCCCTCAATTTCACTAATCATATTTAAATGACTTTATTTTTTTATATAGGGTGTATACACCTATTAAATTGACTTTCTCATTCATAAGTGTTTTTCTACCCATTAATCATCACTCAATAATCTCAATAATGAGTCAAAACCCACCTTTACCTTGGATTTTCTTGATGAATTTGTTCTTTTTCGTGAGTTTCTCTTCTCTTCTCCCTTCTACTCTTTCTTCTCTTCTCTTCTAATTTCTCTTCTTACTAACTTTTGTTTCTCTAAAATCCTAAGTTGTCTTACACAAAATGGGCTTAACCCAACTATTTACTATTCACACCTCACACTAAACCCAATTAAAGTCTAGCAACTATATTATTCCACCAATAGAATTAAATTAAATAATTTTACTTAATTCCAATAATTCATATAAATCAAACAATTCACATAAATTCAATAAATCAAGAAAACCAAATAAATCACATAAATCAAATAATTAAATTAAATTAAATTAATTAATTAATTCAATTAAATCCAATAAATCATTTAACTCAAATAAATCAAATAGATAAATTATTTCAAATAAGTCCAATAAATCAATAAATCCAAATAACTCAAATAAATCAATTAATTTATATAAATAAATAATTACTAAAATTGGGGTGTTACACATACCCCTAAGAAGCCATTTCCTCTAAAACTGAATTCAGAAGCGAATACTTCTTTCCTTCAAATCGAAAGCAATCCACCAGATTGACCAGATGACGCTAACGATGACCATTCAACGTCGTCCAATCCCCAAATACTCTGCACGCAAGAATCCTCCAATTTCTATAACTTTGTTTCCTGTAGAAAACAAACATCTGATCTCCCTTCTGAAAGAATTTGATGCACCCTTCTCTTCTCTAGAGACGATCCACTCCCTCGAACATTGAATGACATTGATAACTCGATTTCGTATCGTACATTTTGATTCATTTCGCGCATTTCTACTTATCGTTTTATCGAGTCTTTACCGTTTTATATGCTATTTACTCATGTTTTCCTTTGTTTTGCCTTGACAAGTGTTCTATCAGCGATGTAGAGGAAAAGAATGAAAGTTGAGCTGAAGAATGAAGAAAAAAAGCAAAAGTGCAAGTTCTGGCCTCCTTAAAGGAATGGCGCTCGCCATGCCCTGAGGAAGGCGTTCTCCATGCCCAAAAAGGAGGGAATCTCCAATTTGAAGCAATGGCGGTCGCCATTAAGCAGACGGCGGTCGCCGTTTGTGGCGGGAGCAGTTTTTCTGCAGCAGTTTGGCAGTTGTGCTCATTTCAAATTCAAATCCGAGCTAAACAGTTTGGAGCCAAGATTTCTCTATATATAGACCCCTTTGGAGGGTAGTTTCAGCATCCAAGACGCGCGGAAGCGCCGCCGACATTCTGTTCCTAGTTTTAGGCAGAAAAGCACTTGTAAAAGTGACAATCACTCACATCGAGAGATTGTCACAAATTCTATTCTTGTTTGTTTCTTGTACTCTTGAATCAATAATCTTGCCGTCATATTAATAGAAGATTATTTCAGTTCGTTTAATTCAAGTCTCCGTTTATTTTCCCGCATTTACAGGTTCTTTATCTTTTCGCTTTCTTATTTTTGATATCACATTCTATAATTGTTTAAGCATGATGTCCTTGATTATATTTACCACGTTTATGTCATTTTCATTTAATTCCATGTTTTGCTAAATTGTCCTGAGTCCGGCGTATGAGGACCGTCGTTACCAACGAGACTCCGTAGAAAAATAATAGGTGCGATAATATGAATGTATGTCATTTTGATTTTAATTTCCAAGTTTAATTTAAGTAGCTTTGTCACGAGAGTGAGAGGTTATTTAACATTGTTTTGTCACGAGAGTGAGAAGTAAATTAAGGTTTAAGTCGAGATCCGCGAGAGCGTGAGGATTGAACCAGATAGTGGGGATTAGGCATCATATCTAAATACAGCGAGAGCGCTTTAGATAGCGATTAAGATATCATTGGCTTTCAAAGTGTGTTTCTTAGTTACCGGGCGAGCGAGAGCAAAATCTTGGGATTAAGAAGTATGGCTTTAGTTAAGACCGCGAGAGCGGGAGGCGGAGCCTTTAAGTCGGTATATTCTACAGAATAGGCGTATAATCACAATCAGTACCCTTTTTCTATAAGTCCCTTAGGTGCGCAGAAATCATATTTCGGGCTCTTTTTAGTATTATTTTCAAACCCTTAGTAATTAGCGTTTATATTTTCGTTCGTACCATTTTAATCATAGCCTTATCTTTACAAAGCAACGATAGATTACAGTAGGTTGATATTGGTCTCTGTGGGTTCGACAATCTTTTATATTACTTCGATAAATCCGTGCACTTGTGGATGCATCAAGTTTTTGGCGTCGTTGCTGGGGACCAACAGTCAATATTGTGATTCCGTTGTTGCACCGTATAGACTAAGGCACTCTTGTTTGAAAAAAAAATTATGTATCACCCAGATCTCCTTTACAATTACCACTCCCAATATTTTGAGGAACCACAAGAATCCCATAATCCTGACCTCGAAATGTTGATGGAGGATTTCAATGCAACGCTCACTCACTCTCAACCAAATTTCCTCTATGATTACCACTCTCAATATTTTGAGGAACCGCAAGAATCCCATAATTTCAAACTCGAAACATTAATGGAGGATTTCATTGAAACAACAACTAATTCTATGCTAGAATCTATGATGGAGCACTTTGTGGAGACACAAACTCTCCAGAATAAAGAGTTTAGAAAACAACATCTCGATACTTATGAAACCTTTAGGCAGATGAACAATGTGGTTGAGTCCCTCGCGACTCGCAACGAGGCATTGGAGACTCAAATCTCTCTGCTTGCCCAGAGACTTATATGACCCTCCCTTGAGAGACATGTGGATGTTGTAACAACCAGTAGTGAAGAACAAATAGAAAATCCTAGGGAGAGTGATAATAAATTTGAGGAGAGTTATGGTGAGAAAAGAGTAGAGATTGAGAAAAATCCACCGACGCCACCTGAAAGGGAGGTTGTCGAAGAGGTAGAGAAGGAAGCATCTATTATTGTTCCACCTCCCTATTCCCCACCAATTCCTTTCCCACAAAGGTTTGTAGAAGTTAAGGTAGACTCCTAATCCAAAACGTATGTGGAGGTATTGGAAAATATCCACACCAATGGACCTTTGTCTGAGGTCCTGCTTAAAAAGAGAAATTTAGAAGACCTTGAAACTAGGGAAACCATTACAGTTAAGAGGGTAAGGTTAAACTTTGAGGTCCCAAACTTGAAAAACTGATACTCAAGATAGATCCAGAACCACCACCATAAGTTCAAAAGAATGAACCACCCCACAGAAGGAAGAAAAGAAAAGGTGAGGGATATGTGAGATGGCTTGATAAGTGGCCATGGAAACCGAAGATTATTAGCCGTCGAGCTATCGACGTTAAACAAAGCGCTACGTGGGAGGCAACCCACGAGATTTTAATTTAATGTTTTCCTTTTATTGTTTGTGTTTGCAGAAAGTAAAGAAATGTATCGCTTGTCACAATCTTGGAGACGAGTTGGTGCCGACGGACATTCCTGCGAATGTCGCTACTAGTGGTGACACTGATGATGAGTATGATAGGAGAGAGCATGTCTCTCCCGTCAGTAACTCACCTCTTCCTCATTCTTTGCATGGTCATGTTCCACCTGCACACACTGCACCATATTTTTCTAACACTTTTTGCAGGTACTTCCTCTAGAAGCGGGCAATATGATGATCTGGTTCAAGAATTACTCAAACGAAGGAATCTCAAAATGCCCGCTACCGAAGTAGAAGTGGTCGGTGAAGACAAGGACAACAAGAGCAGGATCAGAGAAGATTTGGCACGCAGTAGCATTCATACAGGTTCTATCTTTCCTTTTTCCACCTTTTATCAAAACATTGAGGACAACGTTTGGTTTAAGTGTGGGGGAGGAACTTTATCGCTTTACATTTTCGGTTTTTAGTTTGATTTATTGTTTTTTAGTTTATTTCATGCTTTTAGGATTTTTATCTGTTTTTAATGTTTTGTCGAGTCTTTGCATGCGTTGTCGAGTCTTTATGCGTGGTTTTCACTTGTTATTGTCTTTGCATGTTTTGTTGAGTCTTTATGCGTGGTTTTCACTTGTTATTCAATTTCCCCAAAATTTTAAAAAATGTTTACCTCCAACTATTTTTTGTTTCGATTCATGGCACGACACTCTGAAAGTATATAGGTTGTTTAGGCTGTGTTAGATAGACTTGGGAAAGTTTTGTAAATATCGGTACCGTTCCTACACCTTAGATTCCCTAAGTATGTGATATTGATTTAAATAGATATTATGCCAAGACCTTATGCCTAGTTTCTTAGAAGTAGCCTCTTGATTAGTTTATACTAGCAATCAACACCATCCTTGTGTACAAACTAAGTAACGAACCGATGCAAATATGTGTTGATCTAAAAATTTATGATTATGTGATTTTTTATTGGATATTGGGAATGAAAGACCTGTTCTAACTAAGTTAGGTGGCCCTCACCCGACCATTTAGCCTAAAGGTTCGGACTCTTGAAATTCGTAAGCAAAAGGAAACATAACGCTCAAATTTTTTTTTGAATGTCGAGATCATATAACACAAACAGGTTCGCTTACCATGTAAGTACAAAGGGTAACAGGCTTAATGTGATTGCGCGAGAATGAAAAAGAGGTGAAATAGGATGAAGGATGTAGGTCGAGTTATAATGTCATGATTTGAATTGGTATTGCATAGGAAGGGAGTCATTGTCCGCAAATGTGAAAATGTGTCGTTACGATATCCTTGTTTTCGCTATTTAGTACCTATTGATCAAACATTAGCCTAGCAGCCACGTATGATTAGAGTCTCGTTGTACCTATGTTTCGAACCGTGCTTATTTTC
The DNA here is from genome assembly GCA_022829125.1 of Lathyrus tuberosus. Classification (NCBI taxonomy): domain Eukaryota; kingdom Viridiplantae; phylum Streptophyta; class Magnoliopsida; order Fabales; family Fabaceae; genus Lathyrus; species Lathyrus tuberosus. Next base: position 5,408,542 of record JALAZF010000191.1, read on the forward strand.
TTTTTACCGTGTTGGTTGAATGCTTGAGGACAAGCAATGATTTAAGTGTGGGGGTGTTGATAACTCGATTTTGTATCGTACATTTTGATTCATTTCGCGCATTTCTACTTATCGTTCTATCGAGTATTTACCGTTTTCTATGCTATTTACTCATGTTTTCCTTTGTTTTGCCTTGACAGGTGTTCTATCAGCAATGTAGAGGAAAAAAATGAAAGTTGAGCTGAAGAATGAAGAAAAAGCAGCAAAAGTGTATGTTCTGTCCTCCTTAAAGGAATGGCACTCACCATGCCCTGAGGAAGGCGTTCGCCATGCCCAAAAGGGAGGGAATCTATAATTTGAAGCAATGGCGGTCGCCATTAAGCAAACGGCGGTCGCCGTTTGTGGCGAGAGCAGTTTTTCTGCATCAGTATGGCAGTTGTGCTCATTTCAAATTAAAATCCGAGCCAAACTGTTTGGATCTAAGATTTCTCTATATATATATATATCCCTTTGGAGGGTAGTGTCAGCATCCAAGACGCGCGGAAGCGCTGCCGACATTCTGTTCCTAGTTTTAGGCAGAAAAGCACTTGTAAAAGTGACAATCACTCACATCGAGAGATTGTCACAAATTCTATTCTTGTTTGTTTCTTGTACTCTTGGATCAATAATCTTGCCGTCATATTAATAGAAGATTATTTCAGTTCCGTTTTCATTTAATTCAAGTCTCCCTTTATTTTCCCGCATTTACAGGTTCTTTATCTTTTCGCTTTGTTATTTTTGATATCGCATTCTATAATTGTTTAAGCATGATGTCCTTGATTATATTTACCACTTTTATGTCATTTTCATTTAATTCCATGTTTTACTAAATTGTCCTGAGTCCGGCGTATGAGGATCTTCGTTACCGACGGGACTCCGTAGAAAATAATAGGTGCGATAATGTGAATGTATCTCATTTTGGTTTTAATTTCCAAGTTTAATTTAAGTAGCTTTGTCACAAGAGTGAGAGGTTATTTAACATTGTTTTGTCACGAGAGTGAGAAGAAAATTAAGGTTTAAGCCGAGATCCGTGAGAGCGTGAGGAGTGAACCGGATAGTGGGGATTAGGCATCATATCTAAATACAGCGAGAGCGCTTTAGATAGCGATTAGGATATCATTGGCTTTCAAAGTGTGTTTCTTAGTTACCGGTTGAGCGAGAGCAAAATCTTGGGATTAAGAAGTATGACTTTAGTTAAGACTGCGAGAGCGGGAGGCAGAGCCTTTAAGTCGGTATATTTTATGGAATAGGCGTATAATCACAATTTGTACCCTTTTTCTATAAGTCCCTTAGTTGCGCGAAAATCATATTTCGGGCTCGTTTTAGTATTATTTTTGAACCCTTAGTAATTAGCGTTTATATTTTCATTCGTACCATTTTAATCATAGCCTTAGCTTTACAAAGCAACAATATATTACAGTAGGTTGATATTGGTCTCTGTGGGTTCGACAATCTTTTATATTACTTCGATAAATCCGTGCACTTGCGGACGCATCAGACATACATTTCGTAGGACTCTAATTTCTGCCCCCTTCCTCTCTTCAAAGATCTTCCTATCTCTACTCTCTATTTCCCATATAATTCTTTCAAAAATCTCGTCATCTTCTTCCCCTTCCACTCTCATATCTTTGATAGAATTCCACATCATGGAAGGAATATTGTCAATAGTCTTCAAGATTATGTTGTTTCCATGGTTAAAGTTTGAATCACTAATTAGTGCACATCAAAGAATATAACCGCTTGAGTATTGTCATGGAACACATTCATCCTTCAATTAACATAAGCTTTTGCTTTTACTTGTGTCGCGGTGAGAATCAGATACCAAAGCTATCAGATCATCCTGACTCACAAAATAATGATATCACCACCGGACTTTTATTTTATCCAAAGGAAGGGAAAAAGATCGAACAAAAATCCTAAGTAAAAATGCGAAGTAAAAAGCAAGTCCTAAAGCTAAGCAAAGAGAGATCAAAGGTACGGGGGTTGGTTATACTAAGGGAAGGTACTAGCACCCTAAGCATCTGTAGTACTCTACAGGAACCTCTTGAAATATTTGTGTTTTGCTAAAATTGTTTGCTAAAAGAGAGGATGGGCAAAGAAAAGAGAAAAGGTGGAAAAAGAAAAAGGTAGCTCGTTAGGATCATCGCAATCCTATGCCAACGTATCCTGTAGGAAGTCAGAGCAATCGTAGTTCGGCTGACTACGGGTGAAAAGAAGAAAAGGGTATAAAAAGGAAAGAGTGCTTGCCAAGGAATGAGACCTTGTGCCTACGTATTCTTAAAAGGAACTTGAGAAATCAGAGTGTCTGTAGTTCGTGGAACTACGAGTTGTCAGGTTCAAAGAACCAAGAACAACAAAGACAAGTAAAGAATAAACGAGGGATATTCACAATGACAATAAGTCAACATGCAATCCCTCCCCTTGGATTCGGTCAACAAGGAATAGAAAGTAGTAGAAACATGGAAAAAATCATGTAAATGGCAAGTAAGAATATACAAACACAGTACTACAGAATACACATGGAAGAACATCATGGTAATCAGCAGGAAGTAAAATCAATAATAGACACGACAAAGCATCGTGTAAAGCAACAAACAGTCATGGAAAAACATCATGGTAAAATAACAGACATTCGCGAAAAAGCATCGCGAGATAAAACAGAGAGAATACACGGCAAAACATTGTGTACAATCAAACAGACAAGAGATCAAAAAATGCACATGGCAAAACGTCATGGTATCAGACAGTGAAAAGTTATCAGAAATATATGGAAAAACATCATGTAGTCAGTAAATAAAAAGTACAACACACATGGAAAAGCATCATGTATAAATAGACAAAGATACGCGGCAAAACATTGCAAAAACAAAACAGAAAGCACACGGCAAAGCATCGTGAGTAACAGATAACAGGTACGCAGAAGAGCATCACGTAGTAAATAAACAGAGATACGCGACAAAGCATTACGAACAAAATAGAGGTACACGACAAAACATTGTGAATACAAGTAACAGATATATGCGGCAAAACATCACAGTGAAAACAGATAGAAAGCACACGGCAAAGCATCATGATAAACAGAAAGTGCATGGCAAAACACCATGATAAAATAACAGACATTCACGGCAAAGCATCGTGAGATACAGAGAGAAAATACAATCACGGAAAATCATCGTGAGAAAATATTAACAATCACGGCAAAGCATCGTGAGACACAGAGAGAAAATACAATCACAGAAAATCATCGTGAGAAAATATTAACAGTCACAGCAAAGCATCGTGAGACACAGAGATAATATTCAATCACGGAAAAACATTGTGAGAAAATATTAACACTCACGGCAAGGCATCGTGAATAAAACATAAACACAAAGAATAGTCATGAAAAAACCTCGTGAAATCACAGACAAATACAACAACAATCACGTTCACGGCAAAACATCGTGAATACATCATCAATTAATCAAGGCACCCTATAGCATGCAAATACATAATAAACATCACACATAAATATAAAGTCTAACTATTCATGAACAATCACATATACATGACTAATGCACACACACTACAAATGCCTATTACAAGCTCACAAAACATAGCATATGAAAACACTCAATACACATCTGCAGTATTCAAAGACAATTTTATGTACCACACATAAATCAAACTATAATTTTTACAAACATTATCTTAAATCAGAACAAACAAAACGTAAAGCAACCGAAACAGGATATCCAACGTAACACTCCAACAACACACACGAGGATTAAGATTCGAAACATTACCGATAATGGCGGAGGACGTTACCGACAATGGCGAAAACTTTACAAGCAGCAAGTTGAGTTGTGCGGCGTCGGAAACGTTATTGTTGCGCGGTGCAGATCGGTAGGAGTTTGTGCGCGCTGTTGTTGCTGTAAGTTGTTGTTCGTGCTTTGAATTAGAAATGGAGGAGGTTCTGTTGTCGGTAGCGAAGGTGAGGTCGGTATTATTTTCGGTGGTTGTTGTCGGTGGTTTTTTTTCAAGAACAAGGTGTTGTTGGTGATGGGAGTAAGAGTATTGGTGGTGCTTGAAGGTTTAACTGTGATAAAGGGTGAATAGCTAAATAATGAAAACAAGGTCTCTAATTCTCTTGTGAATGAGCAAGCTGGGCGTGTGTGTTTTACGTAAGAGGGAAAAGTGGAAAGAATTAATATGGATCATATGTTTTTTCACTTTTTAATAGCAGGCCATTTTTGGAGTCATGGAAAAATCAAGAGAGTTTTGTGTGTATGTTGGTGTTGTATCATCAAGATAAAAAAAAAAGATATGTTGTAGTGGAAATATGCAAGTGGTGATGATATGAAGCTATATCCTATGTGAAGAGAGGGTTACTTGGGTATGAATCGTGTATTAAAGGATGGTTGTAGATTTTAGGAGTGAGAAAGAGGTGTTTCCTCGGTTTGTGCTTGATAGATAGGGTATGACAGATACCTCTATTTAAGTTTCTTCGATCCGGATATGTGAAAATTGAAATCTTCATCTCGACAAGATCGGAGAGACTTAAATACAAACATGCACAATTTTTGGCCCTAAGATACCACAAAAATGCTTATGATATGATATGGATGCAAGACTCGAAAAAAAACTAAGAAACAAATAGAATGGAAAAACACAGGTGAATAAGTAACAGAAAAACGTGACCAAGGAGAAACAAGATATTATGGCTATCCGTCAGGGAGACTAAGAGTATCCAGTAATACTTGAAAAGAGAGGGACAAACCCTAGATAAAGATACAGACATCCGGGAAAGTGTCAAATGCTGAAAGCAACACATTCTGGAAAACAAATCAGAAACATTTAGAAAAACATTAGATGTGGAATGAGACCAGAAATTTGAGAATATAACAGAAATTTTCAAGAAAGCATTCAACTTTACTGTGGAATAACAGAAACATCCAAAAAGCAGAAGCAACTTTACTAGGGAAAGGGTTACAGTCATCCGAAGTTTTTTCAGAAATGCATTGAACAAAACTCTAGAAAGGAACAGTAACAACCATCAAAGACATTCAGAAGAACGTTGAATGAAACTTTGGAACATAAGCAGGCATCCATCAGAGATATTCAGGATAGCATTGAATAAGCCACTACTACAAAACGCGCAAACAACAACGCCATGCTTACAACGGATTGCCTATACACCGTTGTAATAGATGCACGCTTTTTTGTAATCTCGTTAAAAGGCTTTTAATGACAGTTATTATTCAAACCGTGGTGAAATGTGAGGCCTTTCACCACAGGTATGTTTTCAACCGTCATTATAGGTAGCACATGGTAATGGGTTCAAGTCCCAGCACCAACATTTATGGTTTTTTTTACATATTTTCTCAAAATACCCACAACCTTTCACCACAGGTATGTTTTCAACCGTCATTATAGGTAGCGCCTAGTCATGGGTTCAATTCCCAGCGCCCACATTTATGGTTTTTTACACATTTTTTCAAAATGCCCACAGCCTTTCACCGCAGTTATGTTTTCAACTGTCATTATAGCCTATAGTTTAGTTTTAGGTCTTGAACTTCAAAAAATCGGTTTTAGAGAAAATCGTCTCCTTTTTTAGGCCTGTTTCGTGCATCTGAAGCAGAAAAATCGTGCGGTCATTAGTCCCTTACTCTAAAAGAGTTATGGGACTTCACCCTCAAAACCCCAAATTCATCTTTTTTCTATTTTTAATGAATTTTTTACTGTTTTCATAGTCTCAAAAAATTCAAAAAAAAAATCTCAAAATTCTTATTTTACCTAATTAGATTAAATTTCGTGTTTTTAGATTTTTCTGTATTTTATTTAATCAGTTTTTCCTATTTTTTCAAAATGCTGACAGACCTTTCACAACGGGTATTTAAACTAATTGTTGTAATAGGTAGCTTTTTTACTTATTTTTTCAAAATGATGAAAGACCTTTCACCACGGGTAATTTAAACCAACCGTCACTATAGGTAGCGTCTTGTCATGGGTTCAAGTCCCAGCACCATCATTTTTGGTTTTTTACTTATTTTTTCAATTCTCATTACCAACATTATAGGTGGCGTGCATATTGAGTTTATTCACTATCCTTAAAAAAATCTTGGTTGTCCATTTAGTGATTATCAACGGCCAAGACACTACTATTAGTGATCCGCGTGAAACCTAAAACGTACATCTTCTACTTCCGAACATCATCTTTCAGTTACGATACTCTATTTCTCCACTAAACCAAATTTCAGAACAAATTTCAGAACTCGAGTTAGCAATGTTAGTTGTTGGTGTTCTTTTTTAATTATTGTTGTTCTTTTTTATTATTGTTGTTCTTGTTGTTATTATTGTTATTATTGTTATTATTGTTATTATTGTTGTTGTTGTTGACGTTGTTGATGTTGTTGTTGTTGTTCTTGTTGTTATTACTGTTATTATTGTTGTTGTTGTTGTTGTCTTCTTCTTCTTCTTCTTCTTCTTCTTCTGATTCTTTTTCTTGTTCTTGTTCTTCTTCTTATTGCTGTTGTTGTTGTTGTTGTTGTTGTTGTTGTTGTTGTTGTTGTTGTTGTTGTTGTTGTTGTTGTTGTTGTTGTTGTTGTTGTTGTTGTTGTTGTTGTTGTTGTTCTTATTGTTGTTCTTGATGTTCTTAATGTTGTTCTTGTTCTCGATGTTCTTGCTGTTGTTCTTGTTTTAATTCTGCAATTTTTTTTATTTTATTAAAAGACATACAACAACGGTTTTTTTTAAAATAACCGTCATTATAGGTAGTTCTAATGCTGTATTTTTATTTATTTTATTAAAAGACATACAACAACGGGTATTTAAAATAACCGTCATTATAGGTAGCGCATTTTCCATTTTTTTACAACGGTTACTGGGTCGTCATTGTACATACCGCATATACAACAACACTCTACATAACAACGCCTTCGCCCACGTCATTATATGGCATTTCCAACCATTGTTAAATGGGTTTTTTGTAGTAGTGAACTCCACTGGGGAATCAACAGTCATCATCCATGAACGAAACGAGATGGAAAAGAGTCACAACATTCAGAAGATCATTGAATGAGGTGAGGATAATCCAGAGAAATACATTAGAAACATTCAAGCAAACATCAGAGGTTTTCAGAAAAGCATTGAATAAATTTTAGAAAATATAACAGACATCAGAGACATTCAGAAAAGCAGTGAATGGACTCTGGAAAACATCAGAGATATTCGGGAAAACATTGAATAAACTCCGGAACACATCCAGAAAATCATGGGATGGAGAATGGAAACAGACTTGAAAACTTTCAGTAGCTGTTAACCGAATTTAGAAACAAATTAAAGACATCTAAAGATGAAGACAAAGATTCTGAAAATACATCCGAAACATTTAGAAAAGCATTAAATGTACGGGAAGATATTTTGAAGACATATATGGAAGAACTTCAGATAAGCAACATCATATGTGGAAGAACATCAGATAGACAAGGTCGTATCTGAAAGAACGTCTGATCGACACAAAGGAAAACATCATAAGTAAAGTCGTATCTGAAAGAACGTCAGATAGACACAAAGGGGTTCTGGAAAAACATCATAATACAAGACACATCTGGAAAATTATCAGGCGGTAAAGCAATGACATTCTGGAAAAGCATCAGAATTACAAAGGTATATATCTGGAAACGCACTAGGGAGTGAAACAAATTCTAGAAGGGTATCTTAATCATAATGGAAATATCTGGAAAAACATCAGATAAGTTCTGAAAAAATGTCAGAACAAAAGACACGTCTGGAAAAACGTCAGACAGTAAACATATCCAGTAAAACCTCAGAAAAATTCTAGAAAAGCATTAGAATCACAAAGGAATATCTGTAAAAACATCAGATGAGTTCTGGAAAAACATCAGGGAGATAAACATATTCGGTAAAACTTCAGACAAATTCTAGAAAAGCATCAAATAATACAAAGTGAGAGTTCTGGGAAAACATCATAACACAAAGGCTCAATCTTGGAAAACATCAGAGAGACAAACATACGCGACATCCAAGAATGACATTGGATGAAAAGAAACCAGATATCCAATAATGGATTTGAATGAAAGGTATAATCACAATATCTAATAATTGCTTTAGGTTATTGTGAACAAGGTAGAGATCCAAGAATGGCATTGGATACAAAGTGAACAGACATATCCGGAAAAACAATCGGATAAGAAAGTTCATACCTGGAAGAACATCAGATATACACGATAATATCTGTTTGGTAGGTGCCAAGTAAGTTGGACTTTGACCACAAGGTGAGACGTGGGTAACGACATGACCTATGGAGGATGCAAATGAGGATGAAACACTTGTTATGCATATGTATGTGAATTTTACTACGATATATGATCAAATACAAATGCAGATGTCGATGACACGACTCGATTCTTTTGGGGAGAAGACAAGACTGGAAGACTGATTCCTCAACATGGAGATCACTGCCATTCTGCTTGGGGACTAAAGGTGTTATTGAACACATCTCTGCCATACTGGTAAATTGTATCAAGCTGATGATCCTTGTAGGAAGGATGACGAGATGCTTCAGGATTCTTCAATTAAATTGCCCCAGATTAGCTGATTGTTGTAGATGAATTGATCGTTGCTTCAGCTTTTCTGATGCTGGAAGTGACTGCTTTACTGTGCACTTGGAAAGCTTGCCTTAGTCTGAGTCTTGAAAAATCTTCTGAATAAACCAATTTGGAGAAGGACTTGCCTCTCAACCACAAATCTTGAACTGATTCTCATCACGATTTGGAAAAAACTTGTCCCTAATAGGGTCACCGATCAAGTTTCTCAACTGTTTGAAAATTCCTTGAGAGGAAAGCCAGTTTGCAAACAAAAGTGTTCATACAAACATAGTAAATGCAAAGTTCATGCAACTTTTTGAAATCAAATTTTTTTTTAAAGATGCAAAGCATAAGAGTCATTGGTCAGAACACGGCAATTCAAGATATTCAAAATTCTTTTGAAAGATGCAAAACATAAGAGTCATTGCAAAAATCTTTTGGACTCAGTTTACACAACCTTGCAGTAGTATAATTTCAAAATAACCTTGCTTCAGTTAGGTCTTTTCATGGTTGTAACGTGGACTGGTTCACGATTTATGAAACAAAGGATAAAGGCCCAAAGTTCATTTGTACCCACCCAATCTTCGTGATGATCTTCAGTCCTGTGCTCAGCTAACTCAGACTATGCACTCAGGTTCCCAAAGGTTGGAAATTGCACTGATGATAGTGATGACGACAATTCATAAGTCGACGGACTTTGAAATGGCAGTCACTACTTCCCTACATCATTTTGTCATTTTTGCCATTGAGGATTTTCAGGGTGAAGGATTTAAAGATCTCCTCTGTTATTATCCTTAACTTTTGTCTGAACTGTTTCTTGTAAAGATTACAGTCAGCGGGATGCCCTAGTTTTGCCTAAGTCTCTTTCGTAGGTTTTCACTTAGCGGGGTTTTATTTTGATTTTTTTAAGAAAGAGAGTGACTGCATGGCTTAATGATTACATTAAACCACCATCGGCTTTTTGACTTGAAAGATATCTTCGACACTTGCTAGCTGTGTGCGAAGGAAAATTTGTGAATGCAACCTTTATATGAAAGGTGTCTTGCGTGAATGTACAACCAAGCAAACTAAAAACTACCAACCCCAAGGTTAAGATTGCGAGTTTTTTTTGTAAAGAAAGAAACTCCAACTTCTAGGCTTGAAGGAGTTGACAAGGGAATAACTTCCTTTTTTCTCCAGTGTTTGGGGGATTGAAACAATGTCTTACATCGTCAGCAAAGTTTATTTGAAAGCATACCAGCAATTATGGGTATAACGTTTTCGTCATCCTCCTTCCAATTGCATAATCAAAAGAAAGTGGACAAGAGATAATTTTTGAAATTGAAAGCATAAAGATGTAACTAGAAAACACAAATGAATTGAATCAAAAGTTGCAAATGCTCATTTCATTAATCACGAAAGTACAAACATAATTTGAAGGCAAATAACTAGTATAAAATAAAAGAAAATGCAAACAACAAGAACATGGTCTAGTGACTATTCAAACACAAGGATGAGCTGTCCTGTATTCGGGAAGTAGTTGGGTTGAAGTCGACTGAAGCTTCACTTGCCATGCCCTGGCAGAGGATTGTTCTGGACATTAGGATTGGTGTCATAAAACCTAAGGATTCCGACCTTAATCAAGTCACGCACTCTAGCCTTCAGTGCATAGCAATTTTCCAAGTCATGGCCTGCGGCACCTTCATGGAATGCACAGTGGAGATCAAATCTAAATCCAGTTGGAAGAGGATTTAGAGGAGGAGGCATAGTCCTTGTGGTAATCAAACCTTGTTGAACCAGACTAGGATAAAGTTCATTGTACGTCATGGGAATAGGATCAAATTGATTCCTATTACGGTACTGGTTTTGTCCAACAGCCGGACGTTGAGGAACCTGAGTTAGTCGTGGAGCAGTAATAACAACAACAACAGGGTGATCAACATACTGAGGTCGGGGACGAGGACTTCTTGTTTCAATCATGACAGCATTAGTCTGATATTCACTCTTCTTTTGGAAATTCCCATAAGACTTCTTTGCACCATTGGAAGATTCAACAAATTTGGATACTTTACCATTCGTGAGTCCTTCCTCGGGTCTTTGGCCAATAGGTACCAAATCAATGAAATTGGAGGAAACACTGCCAATCATCTTCTCCCGATAGAATGGAGACAAGGTGTCCATAAATATTCCAGTGAGTTCTTTCTCGGCCAAAGGAGGTTCAACTTGGGAAGCCACCTCTATCCATCGCTGAGCATACTCCTTAAAAGATTCCTTCTCATTTATAGTCATGTTTTAAAGCTGGCGACGATCAGGAGCCATATCGAGGTTGTACTTGTACTACTTCATGCAAGAATTTGCAAGATCTTGAAAGCAGTGAATGGAGTTTTGTTCGAGACTCATGTACCATTTGAGTGAAGCTCCACTCAAGCTGTCTTAAAAACAGTGGATGAGCAACTTCTGATTATTGGTATAAGAAGCCATCTTTCGAAAGTACATGACCAAATGAGCCCTTGGACAAGAGCGACCCTTATATTTCACAAACTCGGGAGTTTCAAATTTGGCAGACATAACAAGGTTAGAAACTAGGCACATGTCGTCTGCATCCACACTAAAGAAGTCAGTACCCTCAATGGCTAGGAGTCTCTTGTCTATGGTCTGAAACTGTTCACGGACAACCTCAGGTTCAAAAAAGTCTTCAAGGTCTTCACCTTGAGCACTGGAAGCATTGTACTCAAAGAAAGGGTTCTCAAAGGGAGCTCGGCCAGTTTGGGTAACAGTGTGGACCACAGGTCTGGGCTCGGCGAAGGAAGGAGCTTGAAAAACTGCTCTAGTAGTCTGACCAATCATAGCAGTAGACGCAATAGGTTGAGAGAAGTTTTGAGGCAAACCAAACTCAGGCCAAGTTGAAGGTGGCATCTGAACAGGTGGAGGATCAGCACTTGAAACTTCCTGAATGACAGTCCTTTGGGGTGGCTCTCCTCTGGCAATCAAGACTTGAAGCATCTCAATGAGTTTAGTCATGCTTGACTTAAGATCATCGATCTCCATTCTGATCTCTACGTTGTGCACTTCTTGCTCTGACATTCTGTGTCTGTAGTTAGCTCGAGTCCTATAACGGTGTCGAGGAATCAGTTTGATGACTGAAAGATGACGCTAGAAGACGGAGACAACTGAAAATGAATTACTGGAAAAACTAGATGTATGCAATGAATCATGCAAAGATGCAAACGATATACAATGCCATGCAACGCAAGATGCGTATCATAGACAACGAGATCAAAAGTTCGAGATCACAACATGGAGTTTGGGTAAATAACCAACCAAAGGGTGTGTACTAGGTTTTTTATATCTGTACAACGGGTTCTACAAAGTTCCCAGAGTCATCGATAAATCTTTCAGATATTATCGGCTTGCACGACTACTCATGTGGGCTAATAATATTCTCAAGATAAACTCGTCTAAGTGTAGTATCGCATGACAACACCCACAAGTCTACACCTGGATAATCACTACACTACGTCCTAAAAGGCTTAGAAGGGTGAAGGGATACTAAGGTCCTCAGCTTCACGGACTCCCAGGTCGGAAAAAGTAATGCCAATATGACTACTCGCATCTGACATTAGTAATCCCAAACGGGCCTCCACTGAGCGTGGTTATATCATATGTTCATCATGTTAGGATTACTACCAATAGTTAACTATTGATTATACTACAATCCTATCATAGGTGCACTCAAGTCCGGGTATAAGACTTATCTCATTACACAAAGGTCACAACCCCGCAAGCAGAAAAACCCAAGCAATACAAATATATACAAATATGCAAATATACAAGTATACAAGCAAACATTAATAGAAACACAAATATAACAAGTCAAGCTCAACCCACTGAACAATGTCCCCAGTCAAGTCGCCATTTTCTGTCGCGGTGAGAATCGGATACCAAAGCTATCAGATCAGCTTGGCTCATAAAATAATGATATCACCACCGAACATTTATTTTATCCAAAGGAAGGGAAAAAATCGAACAAAAATCTTAAGTCAAAATGCGAAGCAAAAAGCAAGGCCTAAAGCTAAGCAAAGAGAGATCAAAGGTACGGGGGTTGGATATACTAAGGGAAGGCACTAGCACCCTAAGCATCTGTAGTACTCTATAGGAACCTCTTGAAATATTTTTGTTTTGCTAAAATTGTTTTCTAAAAGTGAGGACGGGCAAAGAAAAAATAAAAGGTGAAAAAAGAAAAAGGTAGCTCGCTAGGATCATCGCAATCTTATTCCTATGTATCCTGTAGGAAGTCAGAGCAAACGTAGTTCGGCTGACTACGGGTGAAAAGAAGAAAAGGGTGTAAAAAGGAAAGAGTACTTGCCAAGGAATGCGATCTTGTGCCTACGTATTCTCAAAAGGAACTTGAGAAATAAGAGCGTCCGTAGTTCCTAGAACTACGAGTTGCCAGGTTCTAAGAACCAAGAACAACAAAGAGAAGTAAAGAATAAACTATTGGAGCGATAAAGCGGAAAGCTACAAACATTTTTGGAAGTATTTATCTGGGAAATTATCGTGTCCACAGGGATCGGTGCAAGGGAAAGAATGTCGTTCGACAATCTCTACATCTCTAAGCTTGAGTTTAAATGGTTTGGGATAAAAGTGCAAAAGTAAAAAAACATAAAACAATAAAATAAATACATTCTTAAGATATGAGAAAACTCGTCAGAAGTTGTATTTCCATCTATCCATCAAGCACTAAAAATAAATGGATCAAATGGACGCCACCTAAATCACTCGTCAATATCATCACGTATGGCTCACAACAGAGGTAATGTTTAACGCAAAGTTAAGAGAACAACTGCATCGCCTCATCGGTGATGTCTCACGCATCTCAACAACACAGAGCATTAAGAATCGATACCCACGTGAATATTAGACCTAAATCTATGTCTAGAGTTTAGAATCTAACATATGTCCATAAATATACATACAATCAAGATAAACTTACATACAAAACCTCAACAAATGAAAAATACATAGAGAGGAAGAAAGAAGAACACAAATCTCTTGGTTTGTCAACTCCGATTGAAGTGGATTCGACTCCGAATTGTCTAGATATACACACCATGTGTTGTTTCTAAGCTAAATCTACTCAAGAATGTGTTTGATGAAGTTGGGGTAAAAAGTTCCCAACCACATAACCTAAAAAAATGCTGAAAAATGACTTAAATAGGCAAAAATGGATTTCTGTATTTGACTAGCAAAGTCCCGTTCACCCAGCAAACTTATGCCGCCTTAGCTACTGCCAAAACAGTGTTTTCCACGTTTTTTAGAACTTTCTGTTCGCCTTGCAAACTTTTATTCGCCTAACGAACATGACAGCAAATCAACACTTGTTTCGACCATAACTTTTGAACCGTAACTCCATTTTACGCGCAGTCGAAAGCGTTAGAAAGCTTATTCAATCCTCTATATGACTATGACAAAATATCATTGCTTGTATACCTACAAAAATGAGAGAAAAACAATTAAACTCAATGATATTTACATGATACGCAATATATACACTATAATGTAAACTATACAACATATGCTTAAAAGTTGAGGTTTATTGGTTGAATTAAGCCAATAAGTGCCAATTATTTACACTAAATATCACTCCAATTTAGCACTTATCAAACTCTCCCCAACTTAAATTTGTTTGTCCTCAAACAAGAATCAATCAACTCGAACAAACAAAAGCACTTATCAAGAAATCATGCTCAACAAGTTTTTACAAACGGAAAACGTGCGTATGGTACAAATATCAAAAGTACATGCAAAGCAATGCTTACCACTAAACTACAACGATAACATAAAAACGAAACAACTCCTAAATACAAACACATGTCAAAAATTCTAAGACGATACAATGTTCAAAAATGAATCACACCTAGCACACACTTCATCGGTAAATGAAATAAAAAAAACATGAGGGGCTGAACTCTCACCCAACAATCAAGCTAACAACAAGTTAAATTATGAATTCATCAAGAAAAAGCTCATATTGAACAATATAAAAGCAAAAATCACAAGGTCTTTAAGGGTTGTAATGTGGCTTAGGTAACAAACATTTGTTTTTCTCAAGGTAAAAGAAACAAAAACTTGCCTAATCAAATGAGAGTGATCATTTCTCACAATCTCAAGCACTCACAAATTCCAATCACCTTTTTCTCTTTTTCAAATTGTTATACCATCCCACACAACTTATTAGCACAACATTATTCTATTTCTTTTCTATTTTCTTCAATTCTTTTTCCTTTTTTTCTTTTCTTTTTCTTTTTCACTTTTTTCTTTTCTTTCTTTTTCAAACTTTTTCTTTTTCTCAACCTCTTAGCAACCAACATCTTCTCCCAAACTTAAATACAACCACACATAGAGACATGAATGCTCGCAAACTTATCAGGCAAGGGTAAAAAAAACTCAAATAACAAGTCATGGTTATAGTTCAAGAAAAAGTATTAGAATCCATACAAAAATGAACTTAGCACCAACATGGATTCCAACAAAGGCTCAAAGGGGGTAAACAAATTCTCACTCACTCACAAGGTAGATTGACAATTTGGTCAAGTGGTTATGCTAAAAAATCAAACAAAATGCCTTGACTATTTTAGTGCTATCATACAAATCAACACAAATACAAGATTAAATATAATAAAACTGAGTTAAATAAGAATGTTGGTCTCCTGCATATAGTAAACAATGGAAAGCTCCTTACAAGAAGGGTTTAGTTCTAAAGTGATTCAAAACTGAACAAGTATGGAAAAAGAGTGAATGACATGAAAATTGTACAAATGAAAAGTCTCATAATCATGTTATGTTCTAGAAAAGCAATAGACACAAACCTTAGCCATTTAACTCCTTTAAACTTTTCACCATTCCAGAATTTGTTATATTCGCAGTGCGAACAATTATTCGCCTAGCGAACTCATTCGTCCCAAGTTCGCACAGCGAACTCAGGACGAACATGAAATTAACTCAAAATTCTGGTTTTTCTATTTATGGTTTATTACAAAACTCTTTCACCATAACATTTTCTTATTGAAACAATCAAACTTGAACAATCACAAAATGCATCTTCAAGCTAATAAAAAATAAAGCTTCAGAAAAAACACAAAAATTTCCTAACAAACTAACAAAATTGAATAAAACTAAATAAACATAAAGTTATACAAACTCAAAAACCGTTGGTTTGCCTCCCAACAAGCACGTGTGTCACGTCGTTAGCTCGACGCCTTTATTGTGCTTTGCTAGTAACTTCCTCACAGACATGCTGATGCTTTGTCAAAGCGCCAACCTAAAGAAAGTGTCCTAACCAAAAACTTGAACAAATGTTCCGGAAACAAAATAAATACAACACTTGAACAAACATAATGGAAAAAAATTATACACAAGGATGGGAAACAAAAGCAAAACAAGTATCTGTACAAGCATATATACAATATAGACAATTATGTACAAAGCTTAAAAATATAGAAACTATCGCAATGCAATTCAATATCAAAACCAATCCCCGACAACAACACCATTTTGTTAGAGAAGTAAAGCGGAAAACTACAAAAGTTTTTGGAAGTATTTATCCGGGAAATTATTGTTTCAACAGGGATCGGTGCGAGGGAAAGAATGTCGTTCGACAATCTCTACATCTTTAAGCTTGATTTTAAATGGTTTGGGATAAAAGTCCAAAAGTCAAAAACATAAAACAATAAAATAAATACATTCTTAAGACATGAGAAAACTCGTCAGTAATTGTATTTCCATCTATCCATCAAGCACTAAAAAATCTATGGATCAAATGCACGCCACCTAAGTCACTCGTCAATATCATCACGTATCGCTTACAACAGAGGTTATGTCTAACGCAAAGTTGAGAGAACAACTGCATCGCCTCATCGGTGATGTCTCACGCATCTCGAAAACAAGGAGCATTAAGAATTGATACCCACGTGAATATTAGACCTAAATCTATGTCTAGAGTTTAGAATCAAACAGATGTTCATCTTAGATCGAGTTCGAACCGTATATGTCTATAGCAATCCAAACCCATTAAGTAAAAAATCAAAGATGACATCTCTAACAAGTTGTAAAAGAGATTTTATACAAAGATTCATACATATACATACAGTCAAGATAAACTTATATACAAATCCCCAACAAATGAAAAATACATAGAGAGAAAGGAAGAAGAACACAAATCTCACGATTTGTCAACTCCGTTTGAAGTGGATTCGACTCCGGATCGTCAAGATATACACTCCATGTGTTGTTTCTAAGCTAAATCTACTCAAGAATGTGTTTGATGAAGTTGGGGTAAAAAGTTCCCAACTACATAACCTAAAAAATGCTGAAAAATAACTTAAATAGGCAAAAATGGGTTTCCGTATTCACCTAGTGAAGTCTTGTTCGCCCAGCAAACTTATGCTGCCTTAGCTACTGCCAAAACAGTGTTTTCCATGCTTTTTAGAACTTTCTTTTCGCCTAGCGAACTTTTATTCACCTAGAGAACATGATAGTAAACCAACACTTGTTTCGACAATAACTTTTGAACCGTAACAACATTTTACGCGCGGTCGGAAGCGTTGGAAAGCTTATTCTATGGTCTATATGACAATGACAAAATATCATTGCTTGTATACCTACAAAAATGAGAAAAAAAACAATTAAACTCAATGATATTTACACGATACGCAATATATACACTATAATGTGAATATACAACATATGCACAAAAGTTGAGGTTTATTGGTTGAATTAAGCCAATAAGTGCCAATTATTTACACTCAATATCACTCCAATTTAGCACTTATCATAAACGAGGGACATGCACAATGACAATAAGTCAACATACAATCCCTTCCCTTGAATTCGGTCAACAAGGAATAGAAAATAGCAGAAACATGGAAAACGTCATGTAAATGGCAAGCAAGAATATATAGACACAGTACTACAAAATACGCATGGAAGAACATCATGGTAATCAACAACAAGTAAAATCAATAATAGACACGACAAAGCATCGTGTAAAGCAACAAACAGTCACGACAAAACATCGTGGTAAAATAACAGACATTCGCGGCAAAGCATCGCGAGATAAAACAGAGAGAATACACTGCAAAGCATCATGTACAGTCAAACAGACAAGAGATCACAAAATACACTTGGCAAAATGTCGTGGTATCAGACACTGAAAAGTCAACAGAAATACATGGAAAAGCATCATGTAGTCAGTAAATAAAAAGTACAACACACATGGAAAAACATCATGTAAAAACAGACAAAGATACACGACAAAACATCCCGAAAACAAAACTGAAAGCACATGGCAAAGCATCGTGAGTAATAAATAATAGGTACACAGAAGAGCATCACGTAGTAAATAAACAGAGATACGCGACAAAGCAGAGGTACACGGCAAAACATCGTGAATACAAGTAACAGATATACGAGGCAAAATATCATAGTGACAACATATAGAAATGACACGGCAAAGCTGTGAGAGCAAGAGTTGTCTCTACAAGTCGATCTATGTTTTGATGATAACAATACGTATTTGTGAAAGAACCATTTCATGTTCTAACGTGTGTTGTGTGCAGATCATAATTATAGAAAATATCAGATCCATCAAGCACCAGCCAGATGAGCGTAATTGATAATATGCGAAGTTACTATGTGTGACATAAGTCGCAAGAAGCAAGAATGCTTCTGTATCTGATCGTGATCAGTCAGATCCAAGGATGCCGATATTGCTGTTGCAATGCTCTTGTTGATGCTCTCTGAAAGTGGTCGAGATTCTAAAGATTGCGAAGCTTCTGAAGAAGATAATCCTCTGGAGAACCGAAGTGCTGAAGACTCTCATGACTTGAAGTTCTGAAGGCGGAAGACTCTGAAGACCAAGTGCAGAAAGACTCTGAAGACTTATGTGTTCTGAAGATTAAGGTTCTGAAGATCAAGTGCTGAAGACTCTGAAGACAGATTCCTAATGGACAAGCTCTGAAGTTTCAGAAGATTTGAAGAAGTAAAGGATAACGTGCTTAAAGACAAGTGCTGAAGTTCTGAAGACTGATTCCTAATGGACTTCTTCAAATGACTGAAGACTTGACGTATCAGATATCCTGTTAAGAAGACTCTACTCATGCTTCATCAATTTACCATCAGAAGCCTCTGAATTTTGGAAGTCAAGTGTTACCGTTGTGAACGACTGTACACACTGCCCAAGAAAGATATATCCATCACTTCTCCCACTGCAAAAAGGAGATGTGTCAGTACAGCTAGTTATTACGCAACGTCTCTTTTCCAACAGCCAGCGGTATTTCAAACGGCTATATTTCTACTGGGCTATTTAAAGGAAAAATTATTCGCTTCTGTGAGTCGATGGTGTTGATAACATTAATCCTGTAAATTGAATCATCCACAAAGAATCGACCAAGTCAGTGTGTGAAGATAGCAACAACGATGAGTTCTCGTTGTAACACTTAGAATTGGTACAGAAGCTCAAAGATCATCATTCAACATAACAACATTGAATTGGTACAGAAGCTGTTGATGAAGAAGACAACATTAAAAATTAGTCAAGTCATCAACCACCTTCTCGTCAACACTACATTGAAGATCTGAAGCAAGGAGTTGTTGCTCAAAGCTTGCTCACCCAAGAAGACGAAGAAGAAGAAGATCTACAAGATGTCAACAACTGTCAAATCATTATACATCTGTGTAGTTTCTTAGAATAGCAAGGAGCTGCTGCTCTTATCTTGCTTGAACACTTGTGTGTTCTTTATACTTAAACTTAAGAGTAATCTGCTTGTTAAGAAGCACCTTTGTAATCTCCTGTATAACTAATTCTTGGTGAATTAGGATTCCTTGAGTGGTCAGTGTGACCGGAGACTCGAGAAGACAAAGGCGTGATGTCATTGTGGGGAAAGCCTAAAATAGGGTCAGTAGCGTTATATTCATTGCGATGAATCCCTGAACGTCTAGCTGTGAAAACCTAGCAGTAGATCTTGCGAGATTGGAACCTGGAAGTCAATGTTTGTTATATTCATTAAGTTGAATCCCTGAACGTTTCATTGCATGTTTGTCACAGTGCAGCTGTGCAGTTTGTTAGTCACCAGCTATGTGCTTGTGCATCTGTAACTGAGATTGATTATAGTGGATTAAGACCATGTGTTCAAGGCGAAATCACCTGAGGAGGGTGGAGTGGATTAGCCTTTGTGGTGAACCAGGATATATCGTGTGTTCTTTACTCTTGTGCTTAATGTCTTTGTTTATCCTTCTATATTAAGTATCAGAACCCTTCACAAGCAAGTCAGAACCTTGCAGCTTAACTCTGATAAGCTTCCGCACTGTAAGTTTTGAGAAGTGTAGTTTATGTTCAGACTCTTGTTGGTTCTCATGCTTTACGTCTAGCAAGTATGAATGTAATTGCGCTAGTCAGAGTCTCTCAACGAACTCTGATGTTATCCTAAGTGCTTTGACAATAAGAAGCGAAAAGTTATCAAAAGAGTAAATACACAATTCAAACCCCCCATTTTCTTGTGTCTTTCTCGCACCTTCAATTGGTATCAGAGCTCCGATTTTGTTATTAATGGATATCAAACACTTAATAGTGTCAGAAAAAGATCCAAATGAGGTGCGTGGAAATACTTTGGGTGAGATTGAAATCCACTTACAATTTCTGTAACAGTTCAGAAGATGATTGTGTACAAAATTGTAATCAATCTGAATACTTGAGCAAATGACTGATTCTAGAAGTTTTACAGTTGTCAAACAACTAAACCTTTCTCACTTAAAGCCTTGTTAAAGATTGAAGAATCAGATGATAAGATGGACTCATCAGATAAGAAGCAGTATCTGTTGAATGCTCATCTTGGAAGATACATGTGGATGAACCACGTATTTGCTCAAAGTTGAATCATCAGAAAACAAGAAGTACTGTTCGCTGAAGATTAACTCTTTATGAGCTCCTGAGATGTTTTCAAGAAATGAATTTGGTCCACCCTTGACTTTCTCGGTTAAAGCTCATTCAGAATCTCTTCATATAAAAAAGAAAGATTGTTGGTCTATGATTTTGAATTTCAGTATATAGTCTGTTGTAATAAAAAATATGAAGAATTCAAACTCTTAGAAATGATTCAACATCTGAATCCTGGTTGATCAAAAGTTAAAAGACTCAATGAAGAACTGAATATTATTTTCTTAAAAGCTATGCAGGAACTGAAAGAATATTCAGAAAGAATATTTTCATAGAATACTTGATCAAGAATGATCTCTTAAGCTTTGATTGAATCAGTGTAACCAAGTTCTGATGTCTTGAGACTATCTCAAGGTTGAACCAAACAGATCAGATCACTATCTGACAAGATTCTCAGAATCTCTCAAACATTGAAATCAGAAGATGCAAGTCCAAACACTTAAGTGTTCTACCTAAATTCAAAAGGATTCAAGTTGCTGACGTCATTCAGAATGAAGAAATCAGAAGTAGATATGCCGTGGACTATTCTCAAATAAGTTAGATCATCATTGTGAGATCAAGGAGCATCTTGCAAACTATGTTTCACGCTGTAAACATGTTTGACAATTGGTTATGAACAAGGATATGCATAAGCTTGAAGAAACAAGTCAGAGGATATTATGTGATGTCAAAATCTCTAGGCACATAACCTCTCAAAGAAATCAGATGAATGAGGTTGAACAAAAAAAAATCAGAATACAAGTAAATGCTGAAGAATCCAAGAACCCTCAGCAGTTCAATCAGAAGTAAGCAGAATCTGAAAGATATTGATCAAGAGCTCAAAAGGGAATGTACTTATAAAAGAAAGCAGAAGGGAAAAGACGATGATCAGAAGCTCAGAGTCAGAATTAAATGCGAAATATGAAACTAAAAGAATTTAGGCTATGTAAGGTATGATATTCTCTATCTTAAATATTTAAATGCATGAATCTGGTTCGGTAGAAAGGAATAAATGATTTGAAATATTCCCGTCTTACAAGAAAACTCCTTAACTATGCGTGCACTCAAAAGTAACTTCAATCATAATTGCGAATCTTTGGAAACCATAACATATCTCTGACAACATAATCTAGTCTAAAATCTTATTAAATCCTTTTGTACAAATCTATGATTTTTCTAGACTAGGGACAACTTATCCTACCCATTTACGTGTATAAAATCGCGTCTTCCTATCAAACAAACTCATACTCAAAGTTCTCTTTATAAAGTCATAAGTGTCAAAACCCTGTTGTCCATTTATCGTCATGCCTCCACTCACTTTTCTTGGTAACCAAGATCTTCTTGAAATCATTCCTGAAAAATATTTTGTAATCAATACCCCTCCTCTTTCGAGTTGCATCGCTTGCAGTATAGCAGATGTGCTTTACACTCAACATTGGACTAGGTATTCCATGATGCTAGAAAAGCCTGTCTATGTCAATCTAGTCAAGGATTTCTGGAAACACGCTGATCTTGATCTTGAAAGCAAGTGCATCACATCCTTTATGTTTGAAGTCCCAATCATCATCAACCTGTTCTCAATCACTCTTGCAACTAGGTATAAGGACGTTGGAATTCCTGTTGATTTTGACAAAAACAAATTCTTTGCTGCCAAAAATTTTACATCTCTTCATGACCTAACTTTAGGAAACATATCCTACGATCCTGAAAATCTTCTACCTATTCCCAAAGCTTGGTACAAGCTCATGTTGTCGAATTTTCTTCCAAGAGGAGAAAGTCATGACATACTCAGGTTTCATGACCATGAATTTATTTATTTACTAATGAATGAATTTCAAATAAATCTACCACACACTATCTTCAACTGTCTTGGGAAAACCATCTCTGAATCCAGAAATCTCACAAAGTCTTACATTCCTTATGGAAGAGTTTTGTCTGAAATTTTCTTCAGAGATGGAATTGTGGACATGATCAAAGAGAGAATTAAAGAAGATGGTCCTGAAGATCTTCCAGAAAACTGCTTGTTGAAGACTAAATGTGAAATCTTTAGTAACTAGAAAAATTATCTCATCTTTGCTTAACCTATGTCTGGATTTTATCATGTAACGGTTTAAATCGTATTTGGTCTAGGTAGCTATACTTGCTATTCAAGGTAAATGAAGTGTCAAGCATATCATCTAAATTAATGAAATATCTATGTGTTGTTACTTTTATGAGATTCTCACGCTCATGACTAACCATTAATTAGAATTAAGAAAATCAAGTGTCTGACAAAGCATTAATTATCAAAATGCATCTGTCCCAGCCGCCACTCACCATTGAATAGTTAATATTCACAACCGATCAATTTTTTTAATAAATTAGTAACTGCTCCATTTTCTTTTCCCACACAGTTATACCCTTTAGGATTCTTTAAGTAATCATGATTACCTAGGAAACAACAAACCCAAATCCTCGAGCACCTATTCAATTATTACTCTTGGCTCTCATTCGTCTATAAATATTAGGATTTTGCTTCATCCTCTTTCATCCTCAATCTAAACTAATTTTCACTTAAAATCTTCTGTGTGCTAAAACAATGGCCTCCCCAACGTTTAGAGGAAACGTAGAAACCCTAGAAGTTATCCCAGAGAAAAGACCAAATCTAGCTCGACTACAAAATGATGGTCTGGAAATCGTAAGGAGCATGCATATCCAATCTTGGCATTGCTACTATTCCTTGCTAAACGACCCTGTTTTTCCAGCTATTGTGAAAGAATTTTGGAAATTCGCCAGAATCAGTAATGATGGCAACACTATATGGTCTGAAGTATATCGTCTTCCAATCACTATCTCCATTCCCTCATTAGAAAAGATCACCAATTGTGTTGCCTCTGGAGTCACTGTTGAAGACTTTCAATTTGACCTAAGCTTAGTCGAGAGATGCAAGGTTTTATTTGATGATTCAGTTCCTTATGAACCAAACAACCCTGAGAAGCTTCTTCCTTCACCTAGAACATGGTTCAGATTCTCTCTAACCAACCTTCGTCCCCGTGCAACTGCAAGAAGCACGCTGTCCCGAGATGACAGAGTATTCGTCTTCCTCCTAACACACCACGTTAGGATCAATCTTCCCAAAACTATCTTCAATCACCTGAAACATTCTATCAGAGTTTCAAGAACTCAGTTGAACTCTTGCATTCCTTACGAGAGGATAATATCTCAAATTATGCTGAAAGAAAAATTCTGGGGGTTAGTAAGTTGACTCAAACCCGAACCTTCAATAACTGAG
Source organism: Lathyrus tuberosus (assembly GCA_022829125.1). Lineage (NCBI taxonomy): Eukaryota > Viridiplantae > Streptophyta > Magnoliopsida > Fabales > Fabaceae > Lathyrus > Lathyrus tuberosus. The sequence goes on from JALAZF010000191.1 coordinate 5,432,369, forward strand.
ACAAGATGTGCTAGAATGGACAAAGTTAAAGATTTTGATGACTAAGCTTTAAATCCTGGTGTATTGTTAAATAGTGATATGTCTTGTTGATTATCGTTTTATTTTGTGCTGATGTTTCTGTCTCTCTCTAATCAATGAAAATATGGTGTCTTCTGTTTTATCATCTATCCCTATACCAACATCAAATTCATAATAATCTGAGATGCTTATTTTGCTTAAAACATCATAATGATTGTTAGAATCAGAATCTGACAAATAATGCATTAACATCCTTCAAAGTTAATATCATCAAAATTCAAAGTTTAGTACTTCTGGTTCCAGAATCGATCCCTCTGAAATAAGAAATATCTGGACTAAATTCCATGGATGAACCTCAGAGGAGATTGTGAAACACAAGAGACTGGTAATTACATAAGAAGAAGAAAATCAACTGCATGCCTCAAGAACCGATGAGTCTGAAAGCTCGTCCTCATCCTCTTCATTAGGCTCCTATTAGTCTAATCCTTAGGAACCTATCCCCATTAAAACTATGTTTTGATTACCTTGAACCTTTCAAGATTAAGCTCAACCTATGCTCTATATCTTAAAACTATTTTGTGTTGATTCTTCTATGAAAATGCTATAATTAAAATCTCTACAAATGCTCAAAAAACTTCAATTAAATGATTCCATCTAATTGTCCTTCAAATGAATATGCTATGGTCAAAGATGGTTATCACTGAATGACTTTGATTATTCTTAACTGCTCAAATGCTGTTTCTATGGTTCTATGTTAATTAGTATTCTCTATCATATCAAGTATACTTAATGCTTAACTGAGAAAGAAATATATGATGTTGATTGGAAAGAGGAATTATATGCTTAAATGCTCATATGCTCTAGCACTTTTTGATGATGTCAAAAAGGGGGAGAGAGAGAGAGATATAATGGTTTTGATTGAATCTTGAAGAAATATAATGCAAAAGAACTCAAACAAAGTACTCATATAAAATGCGTTATTACTAACGTTTGTTGTTTGATGTTAATCGAGGAACTCTAAACAAGTTCACTAGGCATTCTAAGAACAGGATAAGAAAGAAGAATCAGACCAAAGGTGTACACCTTCAGAATCAGATATACCCAGTACTGTTCAGAAGTTGAGACCTGTCTGAAAGTCAAAGTTTATCGTGATCTCTGTCTCACTTAGTTCAGAAGCTGTAAGCTGTCTGAGAGTATGAGATTCAGAATATAAGAATCAGAAGAAGGAAAACTCTAAAAGCAGTCAAGACAAGTCTACATCTCAAGATGCTTCTCAGAATAACTGTGCAAATCAGAAGTCAAAGAACTGTATGAAGATCTGGATTGAAAATCCAAGAAGTAGTAGTTCTGATGTTTACCAGGAACCAATTAAAATGAAAATGATTTGGTATCAGACTAAATCAACAATTGGTAATCAAACCAAGTACACAAAGATTGGTACCAGACTTGTCAATCAGAACAAAGCTGTGGATTATTGTCAAAATACCTTCATTGGTATCAATTTCAGCAAACTAGGGAAATACCCTTCAAGTGGTATGAGAAGAATTCCTTCACTTGGTATCACACTCAACATACTCTGGTATAAGACTCAACACATCACTTGGTATCAGACCAGAATCAAATCATGTGTACCAGATTCAAAATCAAGCATTGATTGATCACAAAAATTAAACCTTCATTTGGTATTTGATCAAAAAACAAGCCTTGATGAAACACTGAGTTGTGACAGTAACAAGGTTCTGAGATGAAGACTTGTGTTCAAAAGTCAAACTCTAAAAAAGTCATGATCTACATTAGTGATTAAAAACTTACTATCCTGAATTATGATTCTGAAGATCCCAATATCTGACTTATAGAAATTAGGGGGAGACTACCCTGAAGATTCAATTGTAAAATCTAAAATCTTCACAAATTCTGAAACTCAGGGGAAGTTTCTTAAAAGACGGTGTCTGTCTCTGATGAATAGCTAGGCTATATTATCAGATAAGAATTGATCTGTTTGTACTTAAATGAATCTGCTGAAAAGTAGAAATGCTTCAGAAGTCTCTGAAGGTTATAAGCTCTGATACGACTACAAAGGAACTGAGCTCTGAAGATCTGAAGATGGAAGTTCTGATGAACTAGTCCAGATGCTAAAGATTCTCTGTTCTCTTAAAGACAAGATAGAGAAGTAGTCCTTTTCTATTCTTCGTTCTGGCAACTCAAGTTGTTATTCTATATGTCTTTGGATCATATAAGATTCTAGATGATCATATATAAAACTTTGAGGATAACACATTCAGGGGAAGCTGTTGTTCCAGACTCTGAATATGTTTGTTTGGTGATTACCTTGTATAAAATGTTCAATCAAAATACTTGGTTTTGTCATCATCAAAAAGGGGGAGATTGTGAGAGCAAGAGTTGTCTCTACAAGTCGATCTATGTTTTGATGATAACAATACGTATTTGTGAAAGAACCATTTTATGTTCTAACGTGTGTTGTGTGCAGATCATAATTATAGAAAATATCAGATCCAACAAGCACCAGCCAGATGAGCGTAATTGATAATATGCAAAGTTACTATGTGTGACACATGTCGCAAGAAGCAAGAATGCTTCTATATCTGATCGTGATCAGTCAGATCCAAGGATGCCGATATTGCTATTGCAATGCTCTTATGGATGCTCTCTGAAAATGGTCGAGATTCTGAAGATTGCGAAGCTTCTGAAGAAGATAATCCTTTGGAGAACCGAAGTGCTGAAGACTATCATGACTTGAAGTTCTAAAGGCGGAAGGCTCTGAAGACCAAGTGCAGAAAGACTCTGAAGACTTATGTGTTCTAAAGATTAAGGTTCTAAAGATCAAGTGCTGAAGACTCTGAAGACAGATTCCTAATGGACAAGCTCTAAAGTTTCGGAAGACTTGAAGAAGTAAAGGATAACGTGCTTAAAGACAAGTGCTGAAGTTATGAAGACTGATTCCTAATAGACTTTTTCAAATGACTGAAGACTTGACGTATCAGATATCCTGTTAAGAAGACTCTACTCATGCTTCATCAATTTACCATCAGAAGCCTCTGAATTTTGGAAGTCAAGTGTTACCGTTGTGAACGACTGTACACACTGCCCAAGAAAGATATATCCATCACTTCTCCCACTGCAAAAAGGAGATGTGTCAGTATAGCTAGTTATTATGCAACGTCTCTTTTCTAACAGCCAACGGTATTTCAAACGGCTATATTTCTACTGGACTATTTAAAGGAAAGATTATTCGCTTCTGTGAGTCGATGGTGTTGATAACATTAATCCTGTAAATTGAATCATCCACAAAGAATCGACCAAGTCAGTGTGTGAAGATAGCAACAAGGATGAGTTCTCGTTGTAACACTTAGAATATCCAAAACTGTCATTAATTTACACATGGCCATTGTTGTTGAAGCTCAAATATCATCATTCAACACAACCTCAATGAATTGGTACAAAAGCTGTTGATGAAGAAGACAACATTGAAAATCAGTCAAGTCATCAACCACCTTCTCGTCAGCGCTACATTGAAGATCTGAAGCAAGGAGTTGTTGCTCAAAGCTTGCTCACCCAAGAAGACGAAGAAGTGTAGCGAGGGATTTCGAATGCGGTTCTTAGGCGCTGTCGCTCTTTTGGGGTTTACTACAGGTCGATTCATTTTTTATCCTATTGTGAGCTGACTAAGGAAGGGAAATAGTTGTCTCCAATTAACCCTGCTTGCATACTGAGTTTAAATAGCGGTCTGTTAAGTTACGAATGTTAGGTGGTAATGGGGCCTTCTTCTTCTTACTTTGGTTATAATGACAGGACGGTTCAGGGGTAGGATGTTAGGATACTGCGCCAGATTGGGTAAGGTAGGGGATTTTGTGTTTTTTTATTAGTATGCTCGCTAAGATTTTTCTTTCAATCTTATGCTACGTATTACCGTTTTCCGAAACAGGGAAATCAGAGCGATCGTAGTTCCTCCTATTCTATGGGAGGAAATGGGTGTTTTGGTGTCTTGTTCAAAGCCCAAGACGTGAAGCTGAAGGTAGTTTGTATCTTGTTCAAAGCCCAAGATGTGAAGCTGAAGGGTCTATTTGTATCTTGTTTAAAGCCCAAGATGTGAAGCTAAAAGGTTTTGACTTTAGAGAGAATTTGTCATCTCTAAAGAGGGGTCTGTCTGTCACAAGTGTTGGGTGACTGGCTATAAAGGAGGATTACTTTAACTGGGATATGTGAATCCAGCAATTCCATAATTTCCTTTATAGGGGATTTCCAACCTGAAGGAGAAGACTTTAACTCAGTGTATAGCAATGCCATCTTTCCTTAGGAATTTCTCATGCTAAAAGAGGGACAGTGGCATGGATGTAGATGATCCAGAGGCTTGCCGCTTACAGCGATTAGATGAAGGGAAATGAGTTGTTGATGTTTGTATACTGTGAAGGAGGCACATATTTGATGCTAAAAGGTTGATTGCCTCAATCGGGGTTTCCTTATACAAAGTCTAAGAGGAGGCTATTGGCCCAACTAGAGGGTGTTTTTGTGTGTCTCGTACAAAGCTCGAGAGAGAGGCTAAAGGGGTCGACTCGACAAGAGAGTCTTTTTGTGTGTCTTGTACGAAGCCAAAGACGAAAGCTAAAAGTTGTTTGACTCAACAAGAGAGTCTTTTTGTATCTCGTACAAAGCCCGAGATGGAGGCTGAAGACGTTTGACTCAACAACAGAGTCTTTGGTATCTCGTATAAAGCCCGAGATAGAGGCTGAAGGTGATCGACCCACCAAGAGTCTTTTTGTATCTCGTACAAAGCCCGAGATGGAGGCTAAAAGAATTTGACTCAACAAGAGAGTCTAAAAAGGTTAACTCCGTTGGAGAGAATCATTTGTACAAAGCCCAATAGGAGGCTATTGTATCTGTTTCAGCTGAGTGACAGGTCCAATATGTGGGTTCAAAGAGAAAATCAGTTCTTATATGAGTAATGGATTTGATTCGAGGATCAGGGTTATTCCTGTTCTTTAAGGAAATGGGGAATCCAAAGGGTATTGAGACTGTCCGAGTCTACGAGTTTTCTTCCTATTTTTGAAAGGAGCTTGAGAATGTCTTTAAGACTCAAGGAAATTAGACTGTCCAAGTCTAGAGTTTTGTCTTTTGTACTATGCTTTAAGAAACAGTAGTAGGATCTAGACTCTTTGAAAGACTGTTCTATTAAGATGACTAATTTCTGTTCCTATACCTCTAGGAGGTCGTCGGGACAAATTGTAGGAAGCCCAAGAGGAGGCTGGAAACTTCTAAGAAGTCAAGGGACAATTTGTACTAAGTCCAAGAGGAGGCTATCATTCCCGGAGGAAGAAATAATTTATACGAAGCCTAAGAGGAGGCTCTGAATACTTCTAAGAAGCTGACGGGTCCTTGTACAACGCCCAAGAGGAGGCGGGGATGCTTTTAAGAAGCCTGTGGGTCCCCAAACCCCGAGAAATTCAAGACAGACTATTCACAGGGAATAGATCAAGCCAGGAAAGTTCGATAATTTGGAAGAAATTCAAGAGATGCTATTCACGAAGAATAGATCAAATCTGGGGAGTAGAGTCTCTTGATAATTCCTAGGAGGGACAACCGAAGAGAAGACTGTATCTGGTGCTCTTATTGGGGATCTAGTTTGTCTATCTTTAAGAGTGATCAACGGGGCTTTACCTAGTGCTAGACGTAGTTGCCGGGGAAACTCTAAATATCTATACTATTATTACACAGTTGATATGAGTTTATGAAAGAAGGCTTACAGTGAAACAGCCCCACAGTACAGTTATATACATATGAAAGCGGTAAATGAAAGCGGGTAAACACTTACTCGGTTGTAGAGCTTCCATGCTGTTTTGTTAGTTTGTTCAACAAAGAAAACTTTGATAACAATATTATATTCAAAATCAAAGGAGAAAGTGCTTTGAAAAGAAAGATTAGGGCTTACAGCTCAAGGAGAGGCCCAGGGTTTTATCAGTGATCGCACTGTCGTTTGTACAGGGACTTATACAAGTGACTGAGGCCAAAGAAATGTTTTCTGTACAAAGGGATGGGTCTTACACTCTCTCAAGAGGCCCAAAAGTGTTAAAGAAAAAGAAATGGGGCTTATAACTCGAGGGTAGGCCCAGAGTATTTTTCGTTTGAAATGGCGATCGCGCCGAGATTTTGAAAACGCAGTGGGTCTTATACAATGACTGAGGCCCAAAAAATGGTTTGGTTTTCAAAGGGGGTTGGGTCTTACACCCTAATAGAGGCCCAAAAGAGTTTTGAGTGGGTCTTATAGCTCGAGGAGAGGCCCATATGTTTTTTTTTTTAAACAAGCGACGATCACGCCGAACTTTTGAAATACAATGTGACTTATACAATAAGTGAGGCCCAAAATAGGTTTGTATTTACAAAGGATTGGGTCTTACACTCTAATAGAGGCCCATGAGTGTTTGAAAACGATTTATGAGGGTGAAAGCCAAAGAAACCCTAATTTGTTTTCTTTTAAAAGTAAATATTTAAAGAAAATCAAAGAAAAATACCAAATAGGTTTGAATAAACCACTTGTGATTTTTGTTTAAGATTTGAAAAATGAAGTTTTAATCACAAGAGATATTAAAACTCATTTGATTTTGATTTTCAAAGTAAATATTCATTTTAAAATGTTTAAAAACAAATTAAAATGAATTTATTCACAAAAATACTAATTATATTAAATAAATAATATAAACTTAATTTTTTTGTTGAATAAAATATTTCAACATTTTTGTGATTTTTTGCCAAAAGAAACAATAAAAAATAATTAAAATTGAGAGAGTTATTAATTTTCCAATTAATTAATAAAACATAAAAACATTGGAAAAGTAGCAAAAATGTGAAAAACACAAAATGGCATGGGTGGGGTTTGAAACCACGACCTCAAGGTTACAAGGCGCGCGCCTTACCACTTGGGTGGTGATACATCCATTGTTTGAAGTGAAAACACAAATATACAAGCCATGCCTTGGTTTTAGGCCTGGCCCAAGGCAAGGCAATGCAAGTTTTGGCTCAGAAACGTGAAGGTCATAACTTTCTCATTTCTTAATGGTTTGAGACAAAGTTTATATGCATCTGGACCAGAATTTCACAAGGAATCCAATGGCGGTGGTATTTTTTTCAGATCATACTCCCTCCTCAAAACCTGATAGTGATTTTGAAAAAGGCCTATAATTGCATTTTCTATGCTACACTTTGATATAGGCATGAATTACATGATCAATTGGTTCAAACACAACATATATAACATGTATGAGGTGTGCATGATCAATGGACTTCAAAGTAAAGCATATTTTAGAAATGTCAAGTCATGAGGCTTACCTCTTTTTGAGCTTTCTGGAATTTTTGAGCAATCTGTCAAACCTCTTGTTCCAGAAATGATTTGATGCTTTAGACACACTCAAATGATCCCTTAGAAGCTTTTAGGATGATTGGAATCAGCTGGTACCTACAAAAACACAAACTAGACCTTTCTTGCAAAAGGGGTTAAAAGTGACCAAAATAGCAACTCTCTCAAATGGTGTTCCAGATGGGGGGAACCATTTGGGACAGTTCAAGGATGACATTTAGAGTGTGTTTGAGGTTTTATCTGGTTTGGAAAGTGACTGAATCAAGACATGGCTTGAAAAATGCACAAAAAGCCTATTTTGAGGTTTTGAGAGGTGACTTTGTGATTTTAGTGTTACAGGTCACTTGTGAGAGTTTGGATCACCTACATATGATGTTTATGAAGTGTGTGTGTGTGATTGGGTTGATTGGAAATGCTCTCAAACTCAAAACCTGATAGTGACTTGCCTTAGAAGGCAAAATTGGAGTGAAGAAGGAGATTTTGAGGAAAACATTTGTTTGATGGCTTTGGTGTACTCAAACTGAGCACAAATGAGCTCTATTTATAGTAGAGCAAGTTTGTTTTGGGATCAATAGTGAATGGCAACTGCAGCAGAGGTTTGGCCAATGTTGGCAAATAGAAATCTAAGTCTCCTCTAGCCATTGACTAGAGGTTAGAGCACAGACCTTTGGTTCCCAAGTTGTTGGAGGAATCTTGACTGAATTCAGTTGCAAATGTGTCAATCCAAAATTGGAGTCTTGTCCCTCTTTTAGGGAATTCTAGGTTTGGCATGCTATTTCTTGTTCCAAGGACTTTGGAGGCTTGACTCAGTGATTGTCCCCTTTAGATTTGATCCTCAGAGGTGTCCAAAGTGATGACAAGGCTTGGAATTATCTGATTTTTCCAAATCGAGCAAAATGCAAAATTCTGCCTAGCCTTGGCAGTTTTCAGCAAGGCATGTTGCCATTGTCATATCTCATGGCTCAAGTTGAATTTGGTGATGTTCTTGGCCATTTTGGAAAGCCCTCATATGATACAACAACTGTTTGATCATATTTGGTTTTGATACTTTTTGGATCCAAGTGAAAAATGTCCCTACATTTGGAAAAAAATTGAAGGCAGATTCTGACTTAGTGAAAATTTCACTAAGTGTTGGAAAAAAGTGACATTTTCACTTTTTGTGATTTTGATCACTCCATAACTCAAAATCCATGAGGAATTTTGAGGGGATCAGTTTTTAGCTTTTGTAGAGGGCTATGAGATCTACAAATCAAGCTTTGGATGAGGAAAAATGGCTTTGTGGTTTATGAGTTATGATCCTCCAAAGTTGGTACCCTTGCCACTTTGTTCCATAACTTAGAAAATTTTCCAAGTTTTTATGGTTAACCCTTTTACAAGTTATCCCACTTTCTTTGATTTTTCTTGATGAATGATGATTCAAATCATACATTAACATCATTTTAGGGTTAAAAATCCATTTTTGTGAAAAATCTCAAAAAGTCAAAGTTGACTTTTGTGCACAGTTGACTTTTTATCAGATGAATTCCAAACTGTGCGATCCTCTATGAAATCAAGTCCTTGACCTAAATCAAACTTGATGGATTGATTTCATAGGTGTTATAGGATGTATTGAATCATGTCTTAGGGCTTGGGAGCATGTCCTAGTTAAAAGTCAAAGTTACAGTTGACTTTTCCCGCAAAACCCTAACTATGGTTCAGATGAAATTGAAACTTGTTGCTCAAGCTTCTTGGATCAATCCATTGTCACAAATGGATCAATGTAGTATATTAGAGACCCTCAAATCATGCCTTGAGGTCTTGGTTCATGATTTGTCCCAAAAGTCAACTTAGGGGTGAATTAGGTCAAGAAACTCTAATTCCTGATTTTTGATGTATGCATCCCCTGAGGTCAAATTGACTTGATGGTTGGGTCCATGAGGTTCCATGGAGCATATTAGGATATGCTTTGAAGCATTGGCTCATGCCCAGAGGAAAATTTCCATCTGGAGGCCCTGGTCAACCAAAACCCTAATTTGGTGACACTGGCGATCTTGAGGCTTGATCCACCTAGAAGGGAGTAGCCTTGTGCTTAATCCTTGAAGTGGGAGTCCTTTTTGATCAATTGTATATATTTGAGAGGTTAGACAATTTGAGGATCATGTCATTCCATGATTGATCCTTTGTCTAAGAGCTCTGAGAGGGCCTGAAACCCTAATTATGATTGCAGTGAATGCTCACCCATCTTTGGGGAGACTGATGAGGCATGAAGGTACATCCATATTGTGATGATGATTTGAAAAATGATGGGAAATCTTAGTGGTCAAAATTTGGGGTATGACAGATGCCCCTATTTAATCTTCTTGGACCCAAAGGTGTGAATGGCGAAGGTATTCGGGCATTCGGGGTGCAAGAGGATTAAATATCATAATATCTAAAATTTTAATGGTTTATGAATAACAGCTTACACACTCATCTTCTTTTGCTAAGCAATGATGCTTAGAAAAGGTAAGAACTTCCCCTCGATCCTGGTTTCCTACCAAGGAACTGGTATCAGTTTCTGATATAAACTTCCCCTTGATCTTGGTTTCCTACCAAGGAACTAGTCTTAGTTTCTGAAATGAACTTCCCTTCGATCCTGGTTTCCAACCAAGGAACTGGTCTAAGTTACTGAAATGAACTTCCCCTCGATCCTGGTTTCCAACCAAGGAACTGGTCTTAGTTGCTGAAATGAACTTCCCCTCGATCCTGGTTTCCTACCAAGGAACTAGTCTTAGTTTCTGAAATAACTTTCCCCTTGATCCTGGTTTTCTACCAAGGAACTGGTCTTAGTTTCTGAAATAAACTTCCCCTCGATCCTGGTTTCCAACCAAGGAACTGGTCTTAGTTTCTTTTGTCAATAAACTTTCTGACAAGGGACGCTATTCATAGCGATTTTTCCTCAAACTTCTCGCCGAATTTTCCTGGGGAGATGCCATTTGACAAAAAACATTTTAATGTCAGACTTGCTGGGGAACCCAACCGTATGAGTTGTAGAGGTACCCAAACTTCTCTGTTTGGAGATTCCATTTGTTGATTCTATCGGGGAAAATGAATCTCTGGAGAGACTGCTTTCGATTAAGGTCTTACATCATACTTTTCTCGGGATCTTCTCGGAGAAATGCCATATGATGGGATCCAATTTTGAGGTGCCGATGACCTTTTCATCAGTGGTTTTTTGGAGAAAAACTGCCGTACTGCCAAATCTCTGATTAAGAGGCTTTCTCTGGGGATTTTCCTTAATCCGGGAAAGCAAGGATATCATCTTCAATGGAGAAGAGTGGCGTTTATTGAACGTTTTCTGGTGTTTCAGAGGTTCAAGTTATCAAAGTGGCCGAGGACCCAACTTTAATCCAGAAATAAACTGGAGGAGAGATTGTTCAAACGTGACACTTCCTGATGAGGAAAGAATCGACGACTCGATTGAGAGGACTGTTATCACTAGGGGATAAGACCGACTAGAGTGACAGTGATGCAATATGAATGTAAATCAATAATGCATGATGTATGTATGTATATGCTGACAAAACTGACGCGACATACAGACTGATGGATGAACACGACTGGATACTCGACCATCGCGGGGCGAATACGTACCAATGGTCCAAAAGTAGCAATTCTACCTTGCTTAGGAGAGATAGTCCCTGCGGGGAATACCGTTGGTCAGGCTTAGGAGATAAGAACTCGGCCGAGGGGTGCCAGATGAAACAAGGTCTCCGACACAGTTGATCCTTTGTTCAGGTGCACTGGTTTAAAAGGTGTACTTTGATTCTGCACTATAAGGTTCGAACACCTTTGGAGAAGCAATCGATGTTCTTTTGATGTTCAACAGTCAAAAGAATTGCCGTCTTTATTTTAGAAGCAGAAAAAGTTTTAACAAGTAAATTCATTTTTGTTTTATTTCAAGAACCGTTAATCATGTTAACCACGTCATTCTGTAAAGCTAAAACAAATGAGAATTGCAAACAAAAGCACAAGGGCTCAAATTTTATTGATAGGATAGAAATCAGCCAAACGCGTGATTCCAAAGAGCATATACAAAGTTAGAAAATGGTAATTTAAGGGAAAAGGGCTACGTTGAAACATAACGACCACAATCCCTCAACAAACTTTGAATTTGGGACATCCGGAGCTTCTGTCGAAGATGACCTTGACTGGAGTTTTCCTCCGGTGGATGGCGTAATTGCCACTGAGGATTTGCCCCGGCTGAACATAGTTACTTGCATTATCCCTAATTTTTTCCTGGATTATACTTTGAGATTTCCAATCCATCGGGATGATTTTTGATCATGTCTCTAATTTTTGCCTGGACCGCCCTTTCGGGTTTTCAATCCACCGAGACGTTTTTTTTGTTAGTTTAGGCGAAGTATTTCTTGACTACATCAACATTTATGGGGTAGACAAATTCTTCTCCATCCATGGTTGCGAGTCTCAAGGAGCCGCCTGAGAAAGCTTTCTTGACCACATAGGGGCCATCATAATTCGGAGTCCATTTGCCCCGAGAGTCAGTGAGAAAAGGTTGTATTTTTTTTAGCACAAGGTCTCCTTTCCTGAAGACGCGAGGTCGGACCTTTTTGTCAAACGCCCTCTTCATTATTTGCTGATACAACTGACCATGGCATAGAGTCGTGATTCTCTTTTCCTCGATTAGATTCAGTTCGTTGTGTCGACTTTGACACCATTCAGCCTCTGTTAGCTTAGCTTCCATCAATACATGGATCGATAGGATCTCTACTTCTATAGGGAGCACTGCTTCCATGTCATATACTAGAGAGAAAGGGGTCGCCCCTGTTGAAGTGCTGACAGATGTACGATAACCATGAAGAGCAAAGGGTAGCATCTCGTGCCAATCTTTGTAAGTTACAACCATCTTCTGAACAATCTTCTTGATGTTCTTGTTAGCCACTTCTACCGCTCCATTCATCTTGGGTCGGTAGGGAGATGAGCTATGGTGTTCGATCTTGAACTCTGTGCATAACTCTTTCATCATCTTGTTGTTCAAGTTAGATCCATTATCAGTAATGATCTGGCTTGGAACACCATAACGGCAGATGATTTTGTTTTTGATAAATCGGACCACCACTTGTCGGGTTACATTGGCGTATGACGCTGCTTCGACCCATTTGGTGAAGTAGTCAATGGCTACCAGAATGAACCGATGTCCGTTTGAAGCCTTGGGCTCAATCATGCCAATCATGTCGATTCCTCATATGGAAAAAGTCCATGGGGAAGAAAGAACTTTGAGATGCGATGGCGGTACATGGATCTTGTTGGAGTATATCTGACACTTGTGACACTTCCTCATGTACTTGTAGCAGTTGGATTCCATGGTCAACCAGTAGTACCCTACTCTCAGAATTTTTCTCGCCATTGTGTGTCCATTGGCATGAGTGCCAAAGGATCCTTCATGAATTTCTTTTATCAGCATGTCTGCTTCTGGTCTGTCTACACATCAGAGCAAGACCATGTCGAAATTTCTCTTATAGAGGGTATCGTCGCTCAGGAAGAAGTTTCCAGCCAGTCTTATGAGGGTTTTTCTATCTTTCCTGGATGCCCCAGGTGGGTACTCTTGTTTCTGAAGGAAGCATTTGATATTGTGATACCAAGGTTTGTCGTCTATGACTGCTTCAATCGTGAAGATGTAAGCGGGCCGTTCAAGGCGCATTATGTCAATCTTAGGTAGGCCGTTCCATTGACTTACACTAATCATGGAAGAGAGAGTGGCTAATGCATCAACCACGTGATTATCTTCACGAGGGATATGATGAAACTCGATTCGGTTGAAGAAGGGTAGCAACCTTCTTGCATAGTCTTTGTAAGGGATAAATCCTGATTGGTATGTGTTCCAATCTCCTTTGATCTGATTGATAACTGTTGCACCCCAAAATTTGTCCTCCTTACTTTAGTACTAACTGGCTTATGTTGCATTTCATCTTTGCATTATCATGTATGCATATCATTAGCATGGGGTCAGGGTAAAGTCCTATCTGGTCTACTACCTCATCAAGAGTTCACAGGTTGCAAGGGATCTCAGGTGGAATCACTCTCCTAACCAGTGCATGAATTAGGGTTTTGAAATTCTTGGGTTTATTGTTAGAATGGCAGGCTCCTTGGGTTTTTATCATCACCAAATGACATATCTTATCTTTGTTGGAGAGGATACACATCATATTCAGAGGAATTTGGATTCGGAGACTGTGTTATTTCCTCCTAGACTGAGGATACTACAACTAGGGTTTGCTATAAAGTCAGTTTATTTCTGATTTTTTGGGCAAGACTTGATTCCATGGTATTCCTTGGGTCCCTAAGTATCTATGAGTGGAAGATTGTCCATCAGTTGGGTTCAGGAAAAGTTCAATTGGCCAATGGATTAAAAATCAGTTAGATTTGGGGAAAAGTCAACAGTGAAAGGAGAAGAGTCAACTGTGAAATTTTGAGGTTCTCTTCAGGGATTTCAAGGTCTCACATCCTCATATGGTCCCCAGGGGTCAAGTTTCATACATATTTGTCAGGAATCAGGAGTTGGTGCAAAGTTTCCAAATTTGGAAAGTGACCTATAATGAAAAGTTTCCATTTTTGGCAAGTTTTTACACTTCATTCAACTAAAATTTACACCGTCAAGGAAGCTTCAGATGAATTTTATCCAACATGAAAGTTGAAGATCTTTTTCTCCTCTTTCCAACAAGTACTAGTGGGTCTCCATATCATTTGTGAAACTCCAATTATGACCAAAGGAAGGCAAAGTGGTTTTTAGGGTTTCTCATGATGCCATTTTCACAATTTTGGGCATAATGACCTATAATCAATTCCATTGCTTCATGCCACATTCCAATATTAAAAGACATTCCTTGAGGATTATTTTGGACCCAAGAATGAAGTGATTCCATGGTTTATTTTTCACCTATTTTCCATTATTCAAATTTCCCAAGATGTCTAAAACTCATGAATCATTTGTTCTCAAGGCCCAAGTTGAATGTGGTGTGATTAGCAACCCAGATGCAAGTGATCCATCATGAATTTAAGTGCATGGAAGGAATGTATTTTTCACTTATTCAACATAATGCCAAATTCCAAAATAAGTCAAAAATCATTAAACAATGGATTACCCAAGGCCAATTCCTTATCAGATGAAATAACCCTAAGTATTTAAACATATCCATGCCCTAGTTAGGAGACACACACGTGATTTTGGAGAGGAATCCAAGCTTGAACCCTAAAGCTCTTTTTCATCAAAACTCACGATTTACAAGGAGTTCCTCCAGAATTCTTCCACAAAGCTTCTCTTGGTAGTCCATAGAGTGCAAATCAACTACCATCCGCAGCCAAAAGCAAGTGTACAAGGGGAACTGTCTCAGGTTGGTAGGATTTTTGAGGATCCTAAAACTCCAATTTTTTACGTGAATATTGTTGTGTTGTTATCACTGATCATGCTGGTATGATTGGTTTGGTGATTGGATGCGTATATTGCTTGTAATGTTGATTTGAATTTTTTTGCCCTAACACTAATCCCTTCGATTTGTATTATGTGTTAATTATTTGTGATTTTGGAGGAGAGATTTGGAATCCTCGTGGAATTCCGGTTCGAATGGTATAAGGGTCGAGGATTTCTGGGCAGGTTTACGTTTGCAGGTGGTGGTGGGAGGCGGCCGGAGCTAGGGCTCCGGCGACCTGGGAAGTTTCTGGCCGGTTAGGGTTTTTGGCGAGGAAGATGACCCTCAGCCGTCCATTTTTCTGATCGCACGGTCTAGGCGAGGCCACGTACTTTCCATTATATTTTTTTTTCTGATTTTTAATGTGTGATCGTGTGTTATTTACCCCATACTAACTACCATGTTCCACCAACCAGTCTTTTTACTTTGTTTACTATTGTGTTCGTTGACTAATCCAAAGCCGTCTGATGGATCAGACGGTCCTCATCATGCCAGCAATTAAAAAATAAACCACGCGCCCTGCACATGGCACGAACACGGTAAGCCCTCCCCATTTTTCTTTTTTTTTCTGATCATTTAGTGGGCTGGGTTGCTATACGCACCCCCCACCCTTCAGCCCAATTCCTTTCCCAACGTGATTTAATTACTCTCTGCACCCCCTCTGCATTCTTATTTTATTTCATTTTGCTTTACTTATCATTTTCATATTTAATTTTTAAAAATACTTAAATGCATTTAAAAATCATCATAAAATTAATATATCATCTGTATTATTTTATAAAATTTTTAAAAATTTTATTTTTTATTTTTATTTTATTTTTATCCTTTAAACTAATTATTTTATTAATTTCCTCTTTGCATTACACATCTCATGCATACTTAAATCTCTTTATTTTATTTCTCTGCAATCATGAAATATTTTTGATCCGTTCCTTTTGCATCCATTCATTAACATTCTAAAGTGCTTAAAAATATTTTTCTTTCATTTTTAAATTTATTTCATATTGCATTTAGGTCCTTCCCTTTAGCACACTGAACCCTAATTTCCACCTGAGCTCTGCATAATTATTTGGATGACTAATATCTTGATTTTTGCAGGGACTTCTGATATGTTGTTTACCTCTGGTTAAGGAACCTTAATGTTTAATTTGGGAATTTTAGGAGTTACTTTTCTAATTATTTGATTTGCTTTCTCTTGAGATTCTCTTGTGTGCGCATCTTTGATCTTATCTGATTATCTTGTTTGAAAGGCACTTGTGCCATTTGCTTTGGGATTGCTTCTTTGATCTTTGAGTTCATGTTTGGATTATTATCATTGTTGTTTGACTTTGCTTGATTTTCATTCACCTCATTTCTCTTATTTATATATGTTCTGTACTAATCTTTTATGCAGGGACAAAGGTAAGTTCTTTAAGGGTATGGATAAGTATCCATGGTCACCCTTACTTCTTCCTCCCCTATCTTTTCTCTTTCCTTTAGGGTTTAGGTTAAACCTCACTAACCGTAGGTCACCCATGCATGATGACTTTAGGATTCATAGTCCCCTTTAGAGTCTCCCTTGTGTCTTCTCTCTTCTCATCTCGAATTTCTTTAAAACACTTAATAATAATAAGGTGTATTGCGCACAAGCCTTAAGTATGGGGAATGAGAAATAAGGGGCTTCCTCTAATCTTTCTAGAGTGCTTAGCGAGCGTCCTGTCTTGGGATGATGCATTAAGTATTCGCCCCTGTGCCCTAGACTTTGGTGCAATGCAGCTTAGGAACTAACTTAAGCCACTTCTGTCCTAAAAAAACACAAACCAACTTCAAACCTTTTTGTCCTTCGAGATTGTCAAACTTAAAGGTTATTTTCAAATAGGGCACGTTACCTTCCGTTTGAGTCGCAAACAGGCATCGACCCTAACTGCCGGACGTGAACTTAACGTCGCTCATAAAAAACACAAAAAGAACTTGGTCCGAACTACGTTGACTCTGAATTCCCCATTGCACAAAGGGGGTACGTAGGCCTAGGACGTCGACGTCCTACCGAGTCGGTCTGTGTCTTTCCCTCTCCGTTTTAGTACAACCCTAGATGATAGTATAACTTACCCTTAGAGTAGACAACAAGCGTGGATCCCATCGAGTACGATGGACGCGTGGGGTGCTAGCACCTTCCCCTCGCGTAATCGACTCCCGAACCCAGGTTATGGTTGCAATGACCATTCCTTTTCCTCTTCCTCAGGTTTATACGGTGTTCCCTTTCCCTCTCTTGGGATAAATTTACACGGCTGGCGACTCTATTTTTCCGCGCCACTCTCGCGTTTGTACCTGGATGAAAATCCAGGGAGCGACAGCTGGCGACTTTGCTGGGGACACTGGTTGACCTATGCTGGTCCATCCCTAAGCGAGTCAATCCTAACGCTTGCTTGTCTTTGTTCTCTTTGGGTATTTTATTTTGATTTGCTTTATGTGTTGTATTTTATTATTATTTTTTTACCGCATTTTCTGCATTTCATTTTTTATTACTGTCATGCTGCTGTGCTGTGCTGGCTGTCTTTGTTTTGCAGGTTGGGTGGGACCGAGAGCTAAGCCCAATACCAAGGCTCGAGAATACCCTAGGACTAGAGTGGAAAGTAGTGGGACCTACGTGCCCGCTTGGTACGTTTGTGTGTTCACGAAATTCATAACCAGACGAGGCTATCTTGGGATGCATTCTAACGTGTGTGTCTTGCGCATGTTGGGGTGTTGATCTAGAGAGCTGTAGACTCTGGTGACCGATCATTGAGGACCTTAGTGGAAACATCCCTCTTTAGTGGTGACAGTGGCAGACCACATCCTGTGGCAAACCCATTCGTACCCGAGGGCCCGCTTTGGAACTCGCATAGGATGGCCCCTACATTTTGAAGAGAATCAGTGGAGGCACTCCTCGATTGACTTTAGTACTGTACCCCGAGGGATGAATGTACTATTGTTTCTCGACCTCAGTGCCAAAGCTGAGGACCTTCCGCTTTGGAGAATCAGTTGAGGCCTCCTCAATTGATGATGATGCCAAACCAGAAATGGTGAACGTATCATCATTTCTCGACCTGAGAGCCCGGGATACTGAACATCCTAGTACCCACATTTGAGAGGGGATGGGCGTTTGCAGGTTTGCAGGTAACCGAGACTTTCAACCTACCCGATTTTCTGGATTTCTCATCAACGTCTGATTATTTGGGTTCCTCAGTGGTTCAGAGTTCTGGTTTTCTGGTCTCTCGTTCAGCTAACAGCACAGCACGTCCAGCAGTGTGCCTTGACCCCATGTTTGCATGAGCATATCATTTTTCTTGCATTCTGACGTGTTTGACATTTTTCAGGGCTTGCATCTTACCCTTGATTCCGGTTTTCTGAGGTCGCTTCAGTATGGATGTTCAGAGAAAGAAGACCGTCGTCTATTCATTCCCAGAGCCGACTTTGACACTGATTCAAAAATTGATTAATATGGCTGGTTCCGGAGTTCGTATAGAGTTCAGTGGAAGGTATGGAAGACTTCTGAAATTTGTCTATAATATCTCTCAGTATGAGAAGGATGCCATTCACACACTTCTTCAGTTTTACGACCCGTCTCTGCGTTGCTTCACTTTCCCGGACTACATCTTGGCTCCAACGTTGGATGAATTCTCATTTATTTTGGGAATTCCTATTAGTCATGATATAGTTTTCTTTTCTAAGGAACACCCCGGTATGAAAGAAATGGCTGTTGCTCTTCATATTAGTGAGCCTGTTCTGAACAACAACATTGCGGAAAAACAAAGAGTTAAGGGTTTCCTATTGAAGTTCCTATTTGATCAAGCTTGTATACATGTCAAAGAGAAGAACTGGACTGCTTTCCAAGCTATTCTAGCTGTGTGTATCTATGGGATTGTTCTGTTTCCGAATATTCCTGATCTGGTGGATATGCACCCCGTCAGGATCTTTATTTCGAAGAATCCTATACCTACCTTGCTAGGTGATGTGTACCATTCAGTTCACTATAAGAATGAGAATAGGCGTGGGAAAACTGTGAGTTGCTGTGCGCCGCTCTTAGCTACTTGGTTTCTGAGTCGTCTCCCTGAATCTGGCGTTTTCTTTAATACGAAAGATTCTCTGAAGTGGTCTAAGAGGGTTATGGGCTTGACTGCTGATAACATCGTTTGGATTAATCGTGACTTGCTAGGAATGGAGATTATTTACAAATGCGGAGAATTCCCTAATGTTCCCTTGATAGGGAGGAAAGGTGGAATTAACTATAATCCCTCCCTAGCTATCAGACAGTTTGGCTATCCTTTGAAGAATCCACCCGAAGAGCCAGATGTCCGAGAATCCTTATTCTTCAATGGTATTGAGGATCAAGGGTTGATAAGGAAAGTTGTGAATGCTTGGAAACAGGTAACTAAGAAAGGTAAGATTCCATTCGGGAAAAGTAACAATCGGGTTTTCCCTCCCTATAAAGAGTGGATTAAGAAGAGAGCAGAAGAGGAGCTTCTTCCATTCCCGGTGGAACCACCTTTGTATCCTTTGGTGATCGAGCCTCCTACCACTGTTGAGTTGGAGAAGTATAACACATTATGGGCTGAAAAGGAAAGGTTGCGGGAAGAGAATAATGAGCTAAAGAGAGAGATTTATCAGTGGAAGCATGAGCGGGGTGAAGCTGTTCATACCGCCAAGTTAAAGACAGAGCTCCTTGCTAAAGCAGAAAAAGAGCTTGCTGACATGGTCGTATCCAGAGAAAGAATGAAACAAGCCTTGTATGGTATCAGTAGCATTCTCAGGTCCAAGGAGGAAGAATTAGGCAAGGCCTTGTTGAAGATTCACAGGTTTAATGATCACCAAGAAACTGCCATGGCTGAGAATAAGAGAAAGGAAGACGACTACATAGCTAAGATTGATCAGTTGAAGTCGACGCTCAAGAAGAAAGACGCCGAGATCTTATCAGGGATATTCAAGAGACAAGTAGTCGAAGATCGACTCAAGGAAGCCATAGCCTCCATGGAAGAACTGAAAGTCCAAGCTGAAGTGAAGAAAACTAGACATGAGGGTCCTAGTATGGATAATGTTTCTGGAGAAGACGCTTGGGTGTTACATTGCCGATACTTGGATGGGATCATACACAGGAGAGACCTTCTCATTCAAGGGCTAATTCAGAGGCCGAAGCATCCCGATACCAGAAAGCTGTTCAAGGAGATTCAAGACTGGTGCAGAAAGCATAATGGATGGGGGGATTGACGCTTGTAAACTTTGATGATATGCCATAGTTTTCTGTTTTCTTTCATTGTATGTGGATCACCACCAGGCTTGTTGGTTGGGACCTATGGTTTTTATATTCAGACTCGTTATCTCAGATTTGTGATTGTTGACATTTGGCTTTTCTCTGGTTTTCTTAATATATGAGCAGAAGTTCCATTATATCTTGTTATTAAATCGGAATCAAGGGGTGGATCGCCCTGTGAATTTTCAAACACGTCCATTTGCATTTGCATATTCATAATCATTTTGCATAATCATTTTGCATGGCAGGTGTTTGTCTCCGGTATTCTTATCTTGTTCTCATCTCAGAATTGCAATCAGCGTATTCACCGGTATCCTACTAAGCAGAATCGGAAGAGACTCATGGATCAGCTACAGAATGAGATCATTGAGATGCGGACTCGCATGAACCAATTCATGGAATTAATGCAAGGGGTTGCTCAGGGACAAGAACAGTTGAGAACTCTCGTTCAGCCACTGATCGCGGGGGTTGATAATGATGGTGTCCTTCATGGAGGACTTCAGACTGGTGTTACTGATGATGGTCAGAATGGTCCTACTGGCGGAGGTGTTCCTGCTTCTGGTGTTGTGATCCCTCCGGGCAGAGTAGAAAATGCTGTGATTCCCACTGCAGTGGGAGGTGGTACTGGTACTGGTGCAGTTCAGGGTCGTCGGTATGATGATGTTCAGGATGATGTATTTTCTTTGCCAGGTGGGGATGCTGGTCCCCAGATTGATCAGGATCAGAGGATCCGGTTGATTGAGGAACAACTAAGGGGTGTTGTGAATCAGGATTCTGTGGGAATGGATCTAGAGGATTTGGGGTTGGTTCCAGGCGTTGTTATCCCGCACAAGTTTTAGACTCCCACTTTCGAGAAGTATAATGGTATGACTTGTCCGAGGACCCATGTGAGAGCATACGCAAGCAAGATGGCTGCATATGCGAAGAATGAAAAGCTGATGATGAATTGCTTCCAGGATAGCCTATCCGGGGCATCCCTGGAGTGGTACATGCAACTGGAAAGGAAGAATGTGCCCAGTTGGAGAGATCTGGCAGGGGCATTTATCAGACATTACCAATATAACACTGATATGGCTCCTAACAGAACACAGTTGCAGAATATGTCACAAAAGAACAATGAGAGCTTCAAGGAGTACGCTCAGAGGTGGCGTGAACTGGCAGCTAGAGTTCAGCCTCCCATGTTGGAGCGTGAAATGATAACTATGTTTATGGCCACCTTGCAGGGTCATTACTTTGAAAACTTGGTACCATGTATGTCTGGAAAGTTCGCTGATTTAATCTTGGTAGGAGAGATGGTAGAAAGCGGAATTAAGGCAGGAAAGATATCAGGCAGTGATGGATCCTCATCTGGAGGCAGCAAGAAGCCTTATGCCAGTGGTTATAAGAAGAAGGAGGGAGATACAAACTCTGTGTCATCATATCGTGGTAGAGATGGACCTCGTCAAAATTACAATCAGCAGGTGGCTTCTGTAACTATCCCAGCGGTACCTCAGCAGCCAGCAGCGTCTCATCAACAAAATCAGACTCCTTACCGATCACAGCCTCAGAATAAGCGGGATAGGCATTTTGACACTCCACCTATGTCTTACTCTCAACTATTCCAGCACTTATTAAAACTGCAGCTAATTCAGACAAGAACATTGGCTCCGCCTACTGGTAATCCACCTCCCGGCTATGACACCAACGCCCACTGTGAATTTCATTCTGGGGCACCCGGACACCATACTGAGAACTGTAAAGCTTTTAAGCATAAGGTTCAAGATTTGGTGGATTCCAAAGCCATCAACTTCTCCAATGACGTCCTGAATGTGAATCAGAACCCGATGCCGAATCACGGTGGGCCAAAGATCAATGCTGTTATTGAAGATTGTAAAGACTTGAGTTTGATTTCAGATGTGAACGAAGTCCAAACTCCCTTGGGTGTGGTGAAGAAAATACTGTTGAAGGGAGGGGTATTTCCCGGTTGTGTAAAATGTGTGTCGCAGCCAGGCGGTTGTGATTTATTGAAAGCGAGTATTCAGAAAATGATCAGCGAAGGGGTATTACAGTTTGACAGGGGCTGTAAGCAGAGTATTGTTACTGACAGAGAGATTAATGTTGCCACGATAACAATTCCATTCAAGACGATAACTATATCAGCGCCGGCGAGACCAGCGCCGGTCACTATCACTGTTCCCGGACCAGTTCCGTATGAGAGTACCAAGGCCATCCCATGGAATTATGGGGCCGAGGTGTTTGTTAATGGAAAGAAGCTGGAATTGGAAAAGACATCAGTTGTGAATACAGGGGTGGAAAATCTTGTTGAAGCAGGGGCTATCACTAGGAGTGGTAGAGTCTCTATTCCCTCCGAGAATCAAGCTAGCAGTTCAAGACAAGACAAAGGTAAGCAGATGATGAATGAGTCTGTACAGAGGCAGGAAGCTAATAATTCTACGACAAAGCCAGGTGGGGATGCTTTCTCCGAAGACGTAGAAGAGTTTATGAGGTTGATCAGAAAAAGTGATTACAAGATTGTTGACCAACTCCACCAAACTCCATCGAAGATTTCCATACTATCCTTACTATTGTGCTCCGAGGCACACTGAAATGCATTACTGAAGATCCTGAATATGGCTTATGTACCGCAGGAGATATCTGTCAATCAGTTAGAAGGGGTTGTGGCTCATGTGAATGCTGGTAATGGTTTGGGTTTCACCGATTTAGATCTGACTCCGGCTGGGAGGAATCACAACAACGCTCTGCATATTTCAGTGGAATGTCATGGTTCTTTAATGTCGCATGTGTTAGTTGATACTGGGTCATCTTTGAATGTGCTACCGAAGATGGCTCTGATGAAGTTGGATACTCGTGGGTTGATTTCTACACCAAGTGACTTGGTGGTACGTGCTTTTGATGGCTCCAAGAGGTCAGTGTTTGGAGAGTTAGTTCTGCCGATCAAGGTGGGTCCTGAGGTTTTCAATACCACCTTTTACATAATGGACATTCAGCCTGCCTATAGTTGTTTGTTGGGACGCCCATGGATCCATGGTGCTGGGGCAGTAACTTCTACGCTGCACCAGAAGTTGAAGTATATGGTGGATGGCCACGTTGTGACTGTTTGTGGTGAAGAAGACATCATGGTAAGTCACCTATCGACCTTCAAGTATGTAGAGGTAGATGGTGAGATACAGGAAACTTTATGCCAAGCCTTTGAAGCTGTGAAGATTCCCCAGGAACCCCCAAAGGCAGTCATTCAGCCTGAGGCGGTTGTCTAACCTGAAGTCGTCATACAACCAGAAGTTTCAATGTCCTCTTTCAAAGAGGCACGTGCTATAGTTGAAGCTGGTGGTTCTCAGAAGTGGGGCAGTGTTATTGATGTTCAAAGGAAGCAAGATACTCATGGACTGGGTTACAGGCCACCTAGACGTTCTGAAGAGCCTCCCAAGTTCTATGGTCCAGTCCGTTTCACCAGTGCCGGTGTTTTCTTCGACAGAGTCAATGCTATTGAGGATGAAGGAGATAGTGATTGTGACATGGATGAATGGATCCGTCCTTGCTTTCCTGGTCAGAGCTTAGGCAACTGGTCCTCCGAGAAAGTTATCCAAGTGACGCGCCCAAAGTAATTTACTTTTGTTTTCTGTTATGTTGAGTCCTACGCTCTGCCCAAGGCGTAGTGATATTTATTTGTAGGGCTTGGATGTTTTATTTGCTATTTTTATCATCAATAAAGGACATTTTTCATTCAAATATTTCGATCCCTGTCTTTCTATTTTTTACTTTTTGCATTAACCCACATCAAAATGGCAATGTGTTTTCTTGTTTGTCGCACTCATAATGAACATAAAACATCCATCATGCAGGTTCCTTTGTTTAGATTCCACCCATGACTTAGCTATGACTCGATATGACTTCGACAATCCCATTTATCAGGTCGAAGAAGAGACTGACGAAGACTATGACTTACCAGAAGAATTAACCAGGTTACTAAAACAAGAGGAAATGGTTATTCTACCTCATCAGGAGGAGGTTGAGACTGTTAATCTGGGAACCGAGGATGTTAAACAAGAAGTAAAAGTTGGGGCTGCCCTGGAAGACACTGTTAAGGGAAGATTGATTGAGTTACTTTGAGAGTATGTGGATATCTTCGCCTGGTCTTACCAAGACATGCCTGGGCTTGACACTGACATTGTTTCACACAGACTTCCGCTTAAAGAGGGTTGTACTCCAGTCAAGCAGAAGTTGAGAAGGACGAAACCAGATATGGCTGTCAAGATCAAGGAAGAGGTTCAGAAGTAGTTGGACGCCGGATTTCTTGCCGTAACAAATTATCCTCCGTGGGTTGCTAATATTGTACCTGTACCTAAGAAGGATGGGAAGGTTAGGATGTGTGTTGATTATCGAGATTTGAATAGGGCGAGCCCGAAGGATGATTTCCCGCTCCCCCACATTGACGTGTTAGTGGACAATACTGCTCAATATTCTGTGTTTTCCTTCATGGATGGCTTCTCTGGGTATAACCAAATCAAAATAGCCCCAGAGGACATGGAGAAGACTACTTTCATAACACCGTGGGGAACATTTTGCTACAAGGTAATGCCCTTTGGATTGAAGAATGCTGGGGCAACCTATCAGCGGGCGATGGTGACTCTCTTTCATGATATGATTCACAAGGAGATTGAAGTCTATGTTGATGACATGATTGCGAAGTCACAAACAGAGGAAGAACACTTGGTAAACCTCCAGAAGCTGTTTGAAAGGTTGAGGAAGTTCAGATTGAGGTTGAATCCGAACAAGTGCACTTTCAGCGTGAGGTCTGGTAAATTGCTGGGATTCATTGTTAGTGAAAGAGGCATAGAGGTTGATCCTGCAAAGATAAGAGCCATACAGGAGATGCCTGAGCCAAAAACAGAGAAAGAGGTTCGCGGTTTCTTGGGGAGGTTGAATTACATTTCCAGGTTCATCTCTCATCTGACGGCTACATGTGAACCAATTTTCAAGGTGTTAAGAAAGGACCAAGAGGTCAGGTGGAATGAAAATTGTCGAGAGGCGTTTGAAAGGATAAAGACGTATTTGCAGGAACCGCCGGTCCTTATGCCACCAGTGTCTGGGAGACCGTTGATTATGTACCTTACGGTTCTTGAGAATTCGATGGGTTGTGTGCTCGGTCAACACGACGAGAAGGGCAAAAAAGAGCACGCTATTTACTACCTGAGTAAGAAGTTCACTGACTGTGAATCAAGATACTCTATGCTGGAAAAGACATGTTGTGCACTCGCTTGGGCAGCCAAGCGCCTAAGGCAGTATATGTTAAATCACACAACCTTGTTGATTTCGAAGATGGATCCGATTAAGTACGTTTTTGAGAAGCAGGCGCTTTCGGGAAGGATAGCCCGTTGGCAGATGGTTTTGACAGAGTACGATATTCAATATGTTTCTCAGAAGGCCGTTAAGGGGAGTGTTCTGTCAGAATATCTTGCTGAACAGCCAGTCGAGGATTATCAGCCTATGAAGTTTGAGTTTCCGGATGAGCATGTTATGTTTCTGAAAATGAAGGATTGTGAAGAGCCTCTGCCTGGCGAAGGACCTGAGATTGGATCACAGTGGAAGATGATTTTTGATGGGGCTGTCAACTCGTATGGCAATGGAATTGGGGCAGTCATTACAACTCCGAAGGGTTCTCATATACCTTTCACTGCCCGGTTAGGATTTGTGTGTACCAACAACGAGGCGGAGTATGAAGCATGCATCATGGGGTTCGAAGAAGCAATTGATTTAAGAATTAAGAACCTCGATGTCTATGGTGATTCTGCGTTGGTGGTTAATCAGATTACAGGAGAATGGGAGACTTGTCAGGAAAATTTGGTACCTTATAACAACTATGCCAGAAGGTTGTTACCTTTCTTTGATAGGGTGGATTTTCATCATGTGCCCCGGGCTGAGAATCAGATGGCTGATGCGTTGGCGACGTTGGCATCCATGTATAAGGTGAACCGTTGGAAAGAAACACCTTCGATTAGAATCATGCATCTGGACAGACCAGCTTTTGTGTTTGCAATTGAAGATATGTCTGATGGTAAACCGTGGTATCATGATATTAAGGTTTTTCTGAAGAGACAAGAGTATCCAGAGGGTGCCTCCACCAAGGATAAGAAGACTCTGAGGAGGTTGGCAGGGAACTTCTTTCTGAACAAGGATGATGTGTTATATAAGAGGAACTTCGATATGGTCTTGCTACGTTGTGCTGATGAACACGAGGCAAGCTCATTGATGGAGGAAGTTCACGAGGGTTCCTTTGGTACTCATTCCAGTGGACACACCATGGCTAGGAAGTTGTTGAGAGTAGGATATTATTGGATAACTATGGAGTCTGATTGTTTCAAGTACGCCCGGAAGTTCCATAAATGCCAGATTTATGCAGATAAGATGCACGTACCGCCTACGCCTCTAAATGTGTTGTCATCTCCTTGGCCGTTTGCAATGTGGGGTATAGATATGATTGGAAAGATTGAGCCTACTGCTTCCAATGGGCATCGTTTCATTTTGGTTGCCATTGACTATTTCACAAAGTGGGTGGAGGCAACCTTGTACGCCAATGTCACCAAGCAAGTGGTAGCCCGGTTTATAAAGAAGGACATCATCTGTCGTTATGGGGTCCCGGAGAGAATCATTACTCTCGAACTTGAATAATAAGATGATGAAGGAACTATGTCAGAGTTTCAAGATTGAGCATCATAATTCCTCTCCGTATCGTCCGAAGATGAATGGTGCTGTTGAGGCGGCAAATAAGAATATCAAGAAGATTGTGCAGAAGATGGTGGTAACGTATAAACACTGGCATGAGATGTTACCTTATGCTCTACATGGTTACCGTACTTCGGTGCGTACGTCAACTGGGGCAACCCCTTTCTCATTGGTATATGGTATGGAAGCAGTCTTACCCTTAGAGGTCGAGATTCCGTCTTTGAGAGTTCTGGCAGATGTGAAGCTTGATGAAGCTGAATGGGTGCGTTCCAGGTTGGATCAGTTGAAGCTTATTGAAGAAAAGAGATTGGCAGCCATCGCACATGGTCGGTTATATCAGAGCAAGATGAAGCACGCCTTTGACCAGAAAGTGCGTCCTCGGAGTTTTCAGACACGTGAATTGGTTTTGAAAAGGATCCTTCCTCCTCAGACAGATCACAGGGGCAAACGGACTCCAACCTACGAAGGGCCGTATGTAGTCAGAAAGGTTTTTTCTGGTGGAGCCTTACTACTTTCAACTATGGATGGCGAAGATTTTACCTCCCCTGTGAACGCAGACGTAGTCAAAAAATACTTCGCATAAAAGAGACCCGCTGGACATAAAAAGAAAGTCCAGGCACAAAGGGGCATCCCGGCGAACCATAAAAAGGAAAAGGTTCGGGCAAAAGTTAGGGATAAAATGTAAAAAATAGGTAAACCCGCAAAGTTGAAAACCTGAAGAGGCGACTTTGGCAAAAATGGGTATCTCGGTGGATTGAAAACCCGAAAAGGGCGATCCAGGCAAAAGTTAGGGATTTATAAGCGAAAGGCTACGGTCTGTATTCGATCTGTGAACATTCTCGATACCTGGAAGTTCTGAAAGAAAGGAATCAGTACAGTTAGTCTCTTCAGAGGTCAAGACGTTTGTGGATAAGCAAGTCATATGGGTCATAGTTGAGTCGAATCATGGTGGATATCTGTTCCCACATTGCCGACATGTGTATTTTCTTTTTGTTTTTGCGCAATTACCTCTTTCTAGGAATTGCTTCATATTGTAAATGCCTATTTACAGGCCACTCTTCAATAAAGTATTCATTTCACTCAAAGAGCTTTCCATTGTTTATTTTACTGTTTTGTTTGCAAAAACGTACGATATTTTTGATAAACATTGCATATAAAACTTTGAGCTTGGCGAAGCATAACGAAAAGCAGTAGAAATTACTTAAGCGTTAACGGTGATAGCCAGGTTGTGGCATATTCTATTTGTTGTTATTTGACTTGCAGGGCAACAACATTGTATTCCCCCAGCAGGTTGCTCTCCCCAGCATTGAGATTGCACTTTCCTCAGCAGAGCAGACCTTCCCCAGCAGGAGACTTGGGAAGCATTTTCTCCGGATCAAGACATTATTTCGCCACAGAATCAGGGTGTTCACCTTCCCCATCCAGTCAGGAAGCGTGCTCTCACCGACGATGTCATATTCTAATCCCCAGCAAGGAGGGGGTAAAGTCATTCTCCCCATCAGCAGGCTAAGATCAGCAGTATCCCCAAGCAGGATGGTATTAAGTCCGGTTCCGTTAGTGGCGTTCATTCTCAACTCCCCCAGTGGAGGAGAAATCTCAGGTTTTGGATGAAAGACAGGTGTGGCCCCCGGTAGTTCTTTCGGGACTTCATCCCCAGCAGAAGTTGTTGATCCAAAGAGTCGATCAGTATGACCCTTCTCAACAGAGTTCCTAGACTCAAAGGACAATTTATTTTTGTCGTCCCCAGCTGAACGGGTCCTTTCTCTCCGGCATTTATTTTGCTGGAGGGGCTCTTTTGCATATCATAAGCATTCACATTGCATCCTCAAACGCATAGCATTTCCATGTCGCATGGAGCATTACGCCATTATTCAAACATTTGCATTCGAAGCATAAGTCAGGTTTGATACTTTCTTTGCCAGTTCTCTTGCTCAGCAGAGATGGCACAACTCAGGAGATTTTGGAGGGATGTATTCCTCGTACTTGTGCTCCCCGGCAGAGTCTTTTATTTAGACTTCTCCTTTCCCCGACGGAGTCATCTTATCTGTGGATCGTGAGTCCGTTAGAAGTTTGCCTTTATTTGGCCGTTCTCTTTTGTGAAATCCCGTTCTTACCAGAAGTTTTGTTTCACGTTATCCCCAGCGAAGTCGCCATTGGTATTGCTAGTTTCTCTTTATCAGCAGAGATAGCGATCGTTTGGATAATTCTTCGTCAGTTTCCCTTTGTCAGCAGGGATGGCATCTAGTTTGCTAGTATCTCTTTATCAGCAGAGATAACAATCTTTTGGAGATTTCGTTCGCCAGTTTTCCTTCATCAGCAGGGATGGCATCAGTTGGCTAGTTTCTCTTTATCAGCAGAGATAGCGATCTTTTGGATAATTCTTCGTCAGTTTCCCTTTATCAGCAGGGATGACATCTAGTTTGCTAGTATCTCTTTATCAGCAGAGATAGCAATCTTTTGGAGATTTCGTTCGTCAGTTTCCCTTTATCAGCAGGGATGGCATCTAGTTTGCTAGTATCTCTTTATCAGCAGAGATAGCAATCTTTTGGAGATTTCGTTTGTCAGTTTCCCTTTATCAGCAGGGATGGCATTTAGTTTGCTAGTATCTCTTTATCAGCAGAGATAGCAATCTTTTGGAGATTTCGTTCGTCAGTTTCCCTTTATCAGCAGGGATGGCATTTATTTTGCTAGTATCCCTTTATCAGCAGAGATAGCAATCTTTTGGAGATTTCGTTCGTCAGTTTCCCTTTATCAGCAGGGATGACATTTATTTTGCTAGTATCTCTTTATCAGCAGAGATAGCAAGCTTTTGAAGATTTCCGTCCGTCAGTTTCCCTTTATCAGCAGGGATGGCATTTATTTTGCCAGTTTCTCTTTATCAGCAGAGATAGCAATCTTTTGGAGATTTATTTCGTCAGTTCCCTTTATCAGCAGGGATGGCCTATTTCGAGATTCCTTTGTCAATTCTCTTTATCAGCAGAGATGACTTTATACCCAACGTAGCTAGCACTCGTCTGCGTTGTGACAGTACAGCATTTATGGCTAATTCTCCAGCAGAGGATCGCAAATTTTCGGGTTCTTTGGTATTCAATCTCCATGCATCCCGAATGTCTGAGAGCCGTCGCCATCATACCTTCAAGACCAAGTTGATTGAATAGGGGCAGCTGTTGCACCCCAAAATTTGCCCTCCTTACTTTAGTACTAACTGGCTTATGTTGCATTTCATCTTTGCATTATCATGTATGCATATCATTAGCATGGGGTCAGGGTAAAGTCCTATCTAGTCTACTATCTCATCAAGAGTTCACAGGTTGCAAGGGATCTCAGGTGGAATCACTCTCCTAACCAGTGCATGAATTAGGGTTTTGAAATTCTTTGGTTTATTGTTCCAATGGGCAGGCTCCTTGGGTTTTTATCATCACTAAATGACATATCTTATCTTTGTTGGAGAGGATACACATCATATTCAGAGGAATTTGGATTCGGAGACTGTGTTATTTCCTCCTAGACTGAGGATACTACAACTAGGGTTTGCTATAAAGTCAGTTTATTTCTGATTTTTTGGGCAAGACTTGATTCCATGGTATTCCTTGGGTCCCTAAGTATCTAGGAGTGGAAGATTGTCCATCAGTTGGGTTCAGGAGAAGTTCAATTGGCCAATGGATTAAAAATCAGTTAGATTTGGGGAAAAGTCAACTGTGAAATTTTAAGGTTCTCTTCAGGGATTTCAAGGTCTCACATCCTCATATGGTCCCCAGGGGTCAAGTTTCATACATATTTGTCAGGAATCAAGAGTTGGTGCAAAGTTTCCAAATTTTGAAAATGACCTATAATGAAAAGTTTCCATTTTTGGAAAGTTTCTACACTTCATTCAACTAAACTTTACACCATCAAGGAAGCTTCAGATGAATTTTTCTCCAACATGAAAGTTGGAGATCTTTTTCTCCTCTTTCCAACAAGTACTAGTGGGTCTCCATATCATTTGTGAAACTCCAATTATGACCAAAGGAAGGCAAAGTGGTTTTTAGGGTTTCTCATGATGCCATTTTCACAATTTTGGGCATAATGACCTATAATCAATTCCATTGCTTCATGCCACATTCCAATATTAAAAGACATTCCTTGAGGTTTATTTTGGGCCCAAGAATGAAGTGATTCCATGGTTTATTTTTCACCTATTTTCCATTATTCAAATTTCCCAAGATGTCTAAAACTCATGAATCATTTGTTCTCAAGGCCCAAGTTGAATGTGGTTTGATTAGCAACTCAGATGCAAGTGATCCATCATGAATTTAAGTGCATGGAAGGAATGTATTTTTCACTTATTCAACATAATGCCAAATTCCAAAATAAGTCAAAAATCATTAAACAATGGATTACCCAAGCCCAATTCCTCATCAGATGAAATAACCCTAAGTATTTAAACATATCCATGCCCTGGTTAGGAGACACACACGTGATTTTGGAGAGGAATCCAAGCTTGAACCCTAAAGCTCTTTTTCATCAAAACTCACGATTTACAAGGAGTTCCTCCAGAATTCTTCCACAAAGCTTCTCTTGGTAGTCCATAGAGTGCAAATCAACTACCATCCGCAGCCAAAAGCAAGTGTACAAGGGGAACCGTCTCAGGTTGGTAGGATTTTTGAGGATCCTAAAACTCTAATTTTTTACGTGAATATTGTTGTGTTGTTGTCACTGATCATGCTGGTATGATTGGTTTGATGATTGGATGCGTATATTGCTTGTAATGTTGATTTGAATTTTTTTGCCCTAACACTAATCCCTTCGATTTGTATTATGTGTTAATTATTTGTGATTTTGGAGGAGAGATTTGGAATCCTCGTGGAATTCTGGTTCGAATGGTATAAGGGTCGAGGATTTCTGGGCAGGTTTACGTTTGCAGGTGGTGGTGGGAGGCGGCCGGAGCTAGGGCTCCGGCGACCTGGGAAGTTTCCGGCCGGCTAGGGTTTTTGGCGAGGAAGATGACCCTCAGCCGTCCATTTTTCTGATCGCACGGTCCAGGCGAGGCCACGTACTTTCCATTATTTTTTTTTCTAATTTTTAATGTGTGATCATGTGTTATTTACCCCATACTAACTACCATGTTCCACCAACCAGTCTTTTTACTTTGTTTACTATTGTGTTCATTGACTAATCCAAAGCCGTCTGATGGATCAGACGGTCCTCATCATGCCAGCAATTAAAAAAAAAACACGCGCCCTGCACATGGCACGAACACGGTAAGCCCTCCCCATTTTTCTTTTTTTTTTTATCATTTAGTGGGCTGGGTTGCTATACGCACCCCCCACCCTTCAGCCCAATTCCTTTCCTAACGTGATTTAATTACTCTCTGCACCCCCTCTACATTCTTATTTTATTTCATTTTGCTTTAATTATCATTTTCATATTTAATTTTTAAAAATACTTAAATGCATTTAAAAATCATCATAAAATTAATATCTCATCTGTATTATTTTATAAAATTTTTACAAATTTTATTTTATTTTTATCCTTTAAACTAATTATTTTATTAATTTCCTCTTTGCATTACACATCTCATGCATACTTAAATCTCTTTATTTTATTTCTCTGCAATCATGAAATATCTTTGACCCGTTCCTTTTGCATCCATTCATTAACATTCTAAAGTGCTTAAAAATATTTTTCTTTCATTTTTAAATTTATTTCATATTGCATTTAGGTCCTTCCCTTTAGCACACTGAACCCTAATTCCCACCTGAGCTCTGCATAATTATTTGGATGACTAATACCTTGATTTTTGCAGGGACTTCTGATATGTTGTTTGCCTCTGGTTGAGGAACCTTAATGTTTAATTTGGGAATTTTAGGAGTTACTTTTCTAATTATTTGATTTGCTTTCTCTTGAGATTCTCTTGTGTGCGCATCTTTGATCTTATCTGATTATCTTGTTTGAAAGGCACTTGTGCCATTTGCTTTGGGACTGCTTCTTTGATCTTTGAGTTCATGTTTGGATTATTATCATTGTTGTTTGCCTTTGCTTGATTTTCATTCACCTCATTTCTCTTATTTATATTTGTTCTGTACTAATCTTTTATGCAGGGACAAAGGTAAGTTCTTTAAGGGTATGGATAAGTATCCATGGTCACCCTTACTTCTTCCTCCCCTATCTTTTCTCTTTCCTTTAGGGTTTAGGTTAAACCTCACTAACCTTAGGTCACCCATGCATGATGACTTTAGGATTCATAGTCCCCTTTAGAGTCTCCCTTGTGTCTTCTCTCATCTCATCTCGAATTTCTTTAAAGCACTTAATAATAATAAGGTGTATTGCGCACAAGCCTTAAGTATGGGGAATGAGAAATAAGGGGCTTCCTCTCATCTTTCTAGAGTGCTTAGCGAGCGTCCTGTCTTGGGATGATGCATTAAGTATTCGCCCCTGTGCCCTAGACTTTGGTGCAATGCAGCTTAGGAACTAACTTAAGCCACTTCTGTCCTAAAAAAACACAAACCAACTTCAAACCTTTTTGTCCTTTGGGATTGTCAAACTTAAAGGTTATTTTCAAATAGGGCACGTTACCTTCCGTTTGAGTCGCAAACAGGCATCGACCCTAACTGTCGGACGCGAACTTAACGTCACTCATAAAATTTACAAAAATAACTTGGTCCGAACTACGTTGACTCTGAATTCCCCATTGCACAAAGGGGGTACGTAGGCCTAGGACGTCGACATCCTACCGAGTCGGTCTGTGTCTTTCCCTCTCTGTTTTAGTACAACCCTAGATGATAGTATAACTTACCCTTAGAGTAGACAACAAGCGTGGATCCCATCGAGTACGATGGACGCGTGGGGTGCTAGCACCTTCCCCTCACGTAACCTACTCCCGAACCCAAGTTATGGTTGCGATGACCATTCCTTTCCCTCTTCCTCAGGTTTATGCGGTGTTACCTTTCCCTCTCTTGGGATAAATTTACACGGCTGACGACTCTGTTTTTCCGCGCCACTCTCGCGTTTGTACCTGGATGAAAATCCAGGGAGCGACAATAACCAAGGTTGAGTTGCCATATACGTCCAAGTTCTTGATCCTTAAGTCGATCGCTTCTTCAAGACCCATGATACAAGCTTCGTATTCGGCCTTGTTGTTCGCACATTTGAACGTAAGTCTGGCAGTGAAAGGAATGTGGTACCCTGAGGGGTAACAATGATTGCCCCAATTCCGTTTCCGTATTGATTAACTGCTCTGTTAAAGATTAGTCCCCATTGGGAACCCGGTTTTTGCCCTTCACTACGTAGCGGTTCATCGCAATCCTTCATTTTTAGATACATGACATCTTCGTCTGGGAAGTCGAACCCGATTGATTCTTGATCGTCAATCGGTTGATGAGCCAAATTATCGGCTAAAATACTTCCTTTAACGACTTTCTGAGCGTAGTACTCTATGTCATATTCTGATAACAACATCTGCCAACGGGCAATCCTTCCCGTGAGAGCAGGTTTTTTCAAAAACATACTTGATTGGATCCATCTCGGAGACCAACCAAGTAGTGTGGCGAATCATGTATTGGCGAAGACGTTTGCCTGCCCAAGCCAAAGCGCAACAAGTTTTCTCAAGCATAGTGTACCGAGTTTCACAGTCGGTAAACATCTTGCTCAGATAGTAAATGGCAGACTCTTTCTGTTTGGTTTCGTCTTGTTGGCCAAGTACACATCCCATTGAGTCCTCTAGGACTGTTAAATAAATGATCAGTGGTCTTCCTTCCACTGGAGGTGATAGAATCGGTGGGTTAAACAAGTATTCCTTGATACTGTCGAAGGCGGTTTGTCAATCTTCTGACCAAACGCAGTCCTGGTTCTTTTTGAGTAATTTGAAGATCGGCGCACATGTCGCGGTCATAAGGAATATGAATCTAGAGATGTAGTTCAAACGTCCCAAGATTCCTCTGACTTGTTTTTCAGTTTTCGGAGAAGCATTTCTCGAATGGCCTTGACCTTGTCAGGATCAACCTCAATTCCTTTCTGGCTGACGATGAACCGTAAGAGTTTCCCTGAACGGACACCGAAGGTGCACTTGTTGGGATTCAAGCAGAGTTTGTACTTTCTCAAACGCTCGAATAGTTTTGACAGGTGGGTCACATGCTCCTCTTCTATCTTAGATTTTGCAATCATATCATCGACATATACCTCGATTTCCTTGTGTATCATGTCATGAAACAGAGTAGTCATGGCCCTTTGATAGGTTTCCCCGGCGTTCTTCAAACCGAACGACTTTACCTTGTAACAAAAGGTACCCCATGGGGTAATGAACAAAGTTTTCTCCATGTCTTTCGGCGCCATTTTGATCCAGTTATAGCTCGAGAATCCATCCATGAAGGATAAAAATTTGAACTTTGTTGTACTGTCTACCACCATGTCGATGTGTGGTAAAGGAAAGTAGTCCTTTGGACTAGCCTTGTTCATATTCCTGTCCGTCTCAACCTCTGTTTTACTGGCGGACATTCCGATCTTAACGGTAGATGATGTTCCACGATGCTGGTATCCAACCCTGGCATGTCTTGATAGGACCAAGCAAACACATCGGGAAACTCTCTGAGAAGCTTTGTTAAACTCTCTTTAGCAGTTGGACTGAGCAGTGCCCCAATCCTGATCTCTTTTCTCTCTCTTTCTGAACCCATGTTGATTGTTTCCAACGGCTCTTTGAGAGGTTCAATGCACCTTTCCTCATGTCTGAGTAGTCGGGAGATCTCCTCTGGAATTTCGTCGTCAACTTCTTCTTCAACCCCAAATATCAGGAATTCAAAGTCGGGAGAAGGCATCAGATCATATGTTTCAACTGGGTTTAAAACAAGCAATCTGCACGACGGTATGATTCGTGTTTAGAAGAGATTGAGAATGCAAAAGTGTGTGCAGTGTATTTTTACTACTGCTTGTTTTTTTATTATTGTTGTTTTTTAGGATTACCATTTTCTGAAAAACGAAAAGAGAAAATAGCAATTAATGCGGAAATTAAAGAACGACGTTATTTTATTAATGAACAAGTCGATTCTTGAAACTACAGCCCTATAAAACAAAACTCTGTCGCTTTGGGAGAAGCGAAGAGGGAAAATTTACAGAAAGCGAGCCCTATCAAAACATCCATTTCACCTGGGCAGGGTGAAAGGTTAAAGACGACAATTACTTTGACTTATGAACAATCTTCGGAACATCGACGACAACCCACTGGCGGCGAACTCCTCGGTGAATCACAAAGTCTGGCACCTTCCTTGATTTGTCTTCAGAAATGACGCTGATTTCTGGTGGAGCAGGATCATTGGAATCTGTCTCCCAGGAAGAGTTGTCGTAGGACGATTCCTCTATTGTATTTTGCAGAGTATTGGTGCTCTCAGCTGTATCTCCCCATCCAGTTGGCTGGAAGTCTTCGAGCCTAATACGAGAGCTTTCAGGAGCGGTGTATTTGACCATGAAGTCAAATTTTCCACTCGGTTGTCCCAAGGTGTCCCACACTTCTTTGGAATTGGGGGAGTCATCTCTCTCGATGACGTTGACCTCAGGAAAAGCGTAGTTAATGAATTCTAGTCCTGCAAACGTTGCAAATTCATCGTCATGCTGAGTAGGCTCTGAATGACCTGAGTGTTGATCCCATGACATGGTGGGAACATAGGTATTTTGTTCAATGAGGCTCAGCTGATTTTCATTGTTCGGGTGACTTTTTTGCCCCAAGTCTCCTGGATACGGCTGCCACATTGGCAGGCCGTCCATCGGGCCATAGTAGGTGTAGTCAAAATTGTCCTTCATCAGGGTGTCTTCCTCTAATGAATTTGGTGGAACACGACATCCTTCCGGATCACAATCTCCATATATCATTTCAATGTCCGACCTGGGTATAAATCTCGGGCTCTGTGTAGGAAAGCAAAAGGTAATCTGCGTTTCGTCCTGAGACATATACCCGTCCTCGTTGAGGTAGGACTTCCATTCCTCATCTGTGTCAGAGGGATCCTCCTCATTAATAGTGTGTACTTCTTGAGTCACTGGTTTAAGGAAGCCTCCACAGTGGAAGAAGTTCTGAATGGGATGAAGACTTTCATCGTTGGCAGCTGTCTGGGTACAGGTTGCAGAAAAACCAAGACCCTTCTTTGTTTTATTGTAAGTAGGAATGATAAACTGTCCCCATCCTGTTGTATTGGCACCTTCGACCACTTTGACAACGTCTTTGTATGAGGAAATGGAAGTTCCCCCTTCGGATTGATCGTTACTGTGTAACGAAAGCGTTTGGAACTGGGTTCCGATTATCCCTTCCGGTTCCACATAAGTGGATGACGATAAATTGCTTACGAGCAAAGCCTGTTCCCCACAGACTGTGATGAGTTAACCGTTCTGGACGAACTTTAGCTTTTGGTGGAGGGTCGAGGTGACCGCCCCAACCTGATGTATCGAAGGTCTTCCTAATAAACAACTGTACGTTGCCTGGATGTCCATGACCTGGAAAGTGACTTAGAAAGTGTGAGGACCGATAGTTATGGGAAGGTCGACTTCGCCGATAACCATTTTTCTGGATCCGTCAAATGCTTTGACGACAACCTCGATGATTCTCATCGGAGGGCCTTTGAATGATAATTGCATCAAAGTGGACTTCGGCATAACATTCAGGGCTGACCCTGTGTCTACCAGTACGCTGGCCAAAGCATCATCCTGGCAGTTGACTGTAATATTGAGCACCATGATATGATGGCGACCTTCTTTCGGTAATGCCTCATCACTAAATCCCAAATTATTGCAGGAAGTGATGTTAGAGACGATACTATCGAACTGTCTGATTGTTACGTCCTGTTCCATGAAGGCTTGCTCCAAGACTTTCTGTAGAGCCTCCTTGTGCGCTTCTGAACTGAGTAAAAGTGATAGCACTGAGATCTTTGAGGGAGTCTGTAACAGTTGATCAACAATGTTGTATTCACTCCTTTGGATGAGCTTCAGCATCTCATCATCATTTTTTGAAAGGTCGGGATTACTGGATTGACCGACTGGTGGATAGGGAAGTTCCGTCTGAAGTTCCTTTTCTTTGTTGGATTCTCCAACTCCTCTGTTGAAGATTCTACCACTCCGTGTTACACGACTGGTGTCTGCAATATTTACGACGAAGGGTAATGAAATTTCCTTTCCATTTTCAATTATTGTTGCACCGTATTTGTAAGGGATAGCCTTAGTTGATTCATACGGTAGTGGTCCCGGTAGATAGATGACTATGGGAACCTTCTGGTTTTTCTGACCATCGTAAGTAATCTCGATCCGTTCCTGGTTAGGAACTCTTGATTCGTCAAGTAGAGGGATGATGGCAAAAACATCCCTAGTCCTATGATGATCAGAGATTACGACAACGTCCTCAATTTGATCAGTAAGATAGTTCGGAGACCAGTTGATTGGTCCAGAACCTGGATATGGACGAATCTCTCCACGATCCACCTGCCCCTGAAAAGCTGCTCTCACAAGGTAGCACCCTTGGTTACTTTCCGAACAGACTCTACAACGTTCATAGTTGTGTGGTGGCACCTGGCCACGCCCGCTTTGAATGCAATACAACCTCACTAGGTTAGTTTCCACAGATCGGACATCCGGACTTTGACGCCGAGTAGGGTTCCTGTTATTGATACTAATCTGCTGAGTGTCTTCATCCATATAGATGGGAAGCCACCAATGATTTAACAAGTGCTAAAGTGCTTCCTGGACAAGGGCACAACCTTGATTGTTTTTGCAACCCGCTTTACAGCTTTGATAATCATGTGATATCAGGAATCCGAGGTGGACCTGTTCAGCATGTAACTCTACCAGATTGGTATTCATCAGGAGAATATCAAAGATTTGAACCATGTTAATCTGATAGGGATTCCTATCATGATAGTCATGGATCTATCCAAGATCCATATGACGCTGTAGGGCCTCTTGTACAAAAGAGCATCCCTATTTGTTTACCGACCAAGTCAGAGAAGAACTGTAATCGTGCCGCGACAAATTATGATACTGGCTTTGCCTTGAGTGCATCGCCACCAAGTTGACATCCATCGCACGGATGTCGTGGTTTTGGATGATGTTGGAATTCATATAGGTCATGTTAACTCCATGAACTCAATGCTCTTGGATCCATCCGAGATCCATTTATTCTTGTAGAGCTGATTGCACCACAGAACATCCTCGATTGCTTTCAGAGCAGACATCACATTGATGATAATTATGAGGTGGCACATGGCCATATCCACTCTGTCTACAATGCATCTTGACCAGATTGGTCCTCAATAAGAGTACATCATGAATTTGATAGACGTTGTTAGACTCTCCCTCTATCAAGTTTACTGCAGCTTTCTCATGTTGAGGCAGCGGGTTCGTAAAAACATTTGGATTCGTATCTTTGAAATATAAGAGCCCGCTCCTAACAAGCTTTTGCACGTCGGATTTGAAATTAAGACAATTCTATATGTTATGTCCTGATCCTCCTTGATGATAAGGGCATGTCTGATCCACCTTAAACCAAAAAGGCAGATTTTCTGGTACTGTAAGAGGAGACTTAGTCTGGATGTGCCCCTTGGCTAGTAGTAACAGAAATAGTTCTGCGTACGATATGGGTATAGGATCAAATCCTTGTGGCCGCGTTGTATGGTTGTTGTTATATTGAGGACGAGCCTGCTGAAGAGGCTGTTGTGTCCTTTGCTACTGATTAGGTTAGCTTTGCGCAACCTGACGCTGATACGTAGGAATAGGCGCGGGGTTAATAGCAGGAGTCACAGCTGCTACTGGTTGATAACGTCGCCTTTTCTTTCTGAGAGAGATATTCCCAATATCTTGTTCTTTTTTCTTAGGTAGAGCACTACCATATCGTTTTGCACTACTTGATGATCAAGCGTCTTTTACCAAACGTCCTTGTCGGACGGCTTCCTCAAGACGAACTCCCATACCGACCATTTCGGTGAAATCACTGGGCGCACTGGCAACCATTCTGTCGTAGTAAAATGAGCTCAAGGTTTTTAAGAAGATCTTCGTCATCTCTTTTTCCTCAAGAGGTGGACAAATTTGGGCGGCGATTTCACGCCATCTCTGAGCGTACTCCTTAAAGGTTTCCTTGTCCTTTTGTGACATTGATCTGAGTTGATCTCTGTCCGGTACCATGTCCAAATTATACTTGTATTGCTGGACGAAGGCAATGCCAAGATCTCTGAATGTGCTAATCATAGCACGGTTTAAACCCATATACCATTTTAAGGCGGCACTGGTTAAACTATCTTGAAAGTAGTGAATCAGTAGGTCCTGATTCTTGGTCTGGGCTGACATTCTCCGAGCGTACATCACCAAGTGAATCTGAAGGCAAGAGTTACCCTTGTATTTTTCAAAGTCGGGCACTTGGAACTTGTGCGGAACTTTCACATTGGGGACCAGACAAAGGTCTGCGGCATCCTTTCCAAATAAATCCTGACCGCGAATGGCTTACAGTTCCTTCTGCATTTCCAAGAAATGTTCCTGAAATTCATCCATTCTGTCAAACATAGTTTCCTTGCTACCAGAAGGTATCTGTGGAATCTGTCCTTCCGGGACAGTGTGCACCACAGGGGGTGGTACTGTGACTATGGCGGTGAACCTTGGTGCTTCCCGAAGTTTGTAACCTTCAGGAGTCCTCAATATGCCTCTGGCATCCTCGCTTTCCCAAAGTTTGTAACCTTCAGGCCCAGCGGCTTATGCTATGATTCCCTGATCTTCAGTGATCAGAGGAACATATCCTTCCGGGATATAGTTAACAGGCATGCCCCATGGACGATCTTCCGACATTTGATACCTAGGATCAAACTTCTCCACTATGGGCGTTTAGGTGATCTCTGAGATCACAGTTCTTTGTTGTTGAGCTTCTGCCATGGCTTGCATGTCGTTACGAAGCTTTCTCATATCCTCTCTCAGAGCGTCGATCTCTTCTTTCAACTCTCTATTCTCTTCCTCAAGATCATCCATCTTTTTCTGACGATTGGCCCGAGTATTGTACGAATGAGACAGTTTGACTCTAAAATCGAGACACAAACGTGAGATTCGTAGGTAAGAGGAATACATGACGCGGGAATAATGAATGCAATGATTATATTAATTTTTTTTTGGTTTAATCAAAATGAACTTCGACAATTAGATTGCAAATATCAAACAGTGGGGAAAACCCCATTTTATTAAATTCAAAGGATCACAGAAATACAGTAGATTACAAGGCGTGGAAACAGAAACCTAAGCTAATGGGTCCCGAGTCCTCTCTGAGGAGAACTCGGGTGCTGATTCTGGCACTTTCCTTTTCTTGGACCGGGGATCTTGGGCCGTTGTCAGGTTGTCATTCCTTTGCCAGGTGAAAGGAGTGAGCAAATTCCTTTGGTCATCCTGATTTTCTACAGCATGCTGCTATAAAATATCAATCAGAGCATCCTTATCTTTCAGTAGTTGCTGTATTTTGATACACTCCACATTGAGAATGCGGTACTTGTTCTTCCAAGACCTCCTCTCCCGTTGAACTTTGTTAAGAGTAACCTAAAGTTTTTCCGTTTCAGTCATGAAGTACATGACAGATTCCCTCGGTGGAAGAACTCCGTGACGAGGATAAGGCATTTTTAGCTTGAGAGCTCTAGTTTGTACCCAGTGGAGATAAGGCTCCACCGAGACACAGTCCAGTTTTCCTAGAGACTCCCGTCCTTTCTTATGAACCTGTTTCCAAGCGTGCACTATTTCCATCTTTAGTGCTCTGTCATTTTCTCCTTCTTTGAAGAAAAAACCTTCCAGATGAGCGTTGCGCGGGACATGCCTCATCGGGTATCCAAATTGGCGATGAACAAGAACTGGATGGTAATTGATTCCTCCCTTAGTTCCTATTGTCACACCCTCATTTTCACCCTAACCATAGCCTTGCATAACATATCATTTTTATCATCATATGCATCTCCATTAGGTCATGACATTCATAATCATGCATTTCATCAGGTTCTTAAGGCGTGGGGTCAGAGGTTTTCTATTGATTTGGTTGTTCCCTATTCAGAGGTTACTTCATCCGGTTATTGTACTCAAGTTCAAAATAAGTGTGTACTCAAGGCACGAAGATTAGGGCTTCTCACCCTTTGTGTTAAGATTAGCGGGTGTAATTCAATTGAGTTTCATTTGAGGATACCGGGTCAAGTGTGTATTGTTTCAGTTTAGTTGGGTGCGACTTGATGTTGTTTAAGAAAATGGAGGTTGTTTCATTCATCAGACCATGGTTTTGTGTCAATTCAAGTTGTATGTTGAAGTCAGGTTGCAGAGCCATTAAAGAAGTCAAGACAGTTGGTACATCTCAGGTTATTTGCAAGTCCTGATTACGTGGTTCAGGTTTTCGTCATTGGTCTGAGGATTCGTCAGGTTTATCGTTCAACCAAGTTCATTTCGAGATGGATTCAAAGTTGTGATGTGATCCAGGATTTGCGGCGGTGCAGTGCGGTTGTCAAGGTTTTAAGTGTTGTTAAGTGCGGAGGCGCATTACCATTACCCTT
Source organism: Lathyrus tuberosus (assembly GCA_022829125.1). Taxonomy (NCBI): domain Eukaryota; kingdom Viridiplantae; phylum Streptophyta; class Magnoliopsida; order Fabales; family Fabaceae; genus Lathyrus; species Lathyrus tuberosus. The sequence continues at coordinate 5,474,684 of JALAZF010000191.1, forward strand.
ACCGTTCCCATAACTATCCACTTTGTTATTTACCCGTATACAAAATCCATCTTCCCAACCCATTTACAAACCAATCTTATCTAATTCATTGCCCATTTCCTTTTTATTCTTTCATCCTTTTATCCATTCATATTCTCATTATCCATAAACCATTTCTAAACCATTTTGTTCATTCTAAATATTCAAATATTCATCCATTTATAACCCAATTTCATGTCCAAGTTTGTGGCCATATCCTTTTTTGTTTCAAACCAATATCCATTTTCAATTGTATTCCATATTTAAAATCACCAAACCATATTCTTAAGTCCATAATTCAAAATCTATTTTTTTTCTAAATCCACCTTTTTTATTCAACAAATGACTATTTTTCCATGAACATCATTTCTATCTTTTTTTGTATCACATTTTAAACCATTCTTATTACCCCATTCCATTACACTTCATAATCCATATAAGTCCATAAAAAATTACACAACAAAAAAAATATAAAAAGCCCATTACAATCCAATTATTTTTTGAAGCCCATCATTCCTTTTTTTTTACAACCAAATACCAAGAGAAACAAAGAAAAAAAAAGCGTGCCATCCTCTTCCATACCAAAACAAAATTCTGAACTTTATATTGACTTTACACTCCAACAAAACAACAAATTTCTCCGAGACAAAACCAAGACAATGACCACACAAAGCTTTCATAAAAACATAGCCTGCTACATCACAACATAAGCCATACGCCTCAAGACCTGCACATGAAAGCCAGAAGACAATATCTGTAATACGCGTGCCACAGCCAACCGTACCTGCAACATTCCAAAGCCAAAACCTGCTAAACCTGTGCCATGCTGCATAACAGTCCAAACTTGCTACAAACCAAAACCATCCTGCACTAAAAAGGACTCAACAGCAACAAGAAAACCGCATAAACAAATTTGATTGAGTTTAAAAGAGTAGGAACTCTGTCAATAGGGGGAAGACAAAAAAAAAGATGTTCTGCAAAACAGGAAAAACAACTAACCTTCAGACTTCTACCATCTAGCCCTTCACCAACACAATGAACAACAACTGTGTTACCGTCGAATCCGCCGCTACATTTCCCAACTTTAATCTCTTCATCACCATAAACTTCAAACCAAAAACTACTCTCTCACAGACACATATAATAGCTTCACCGACCTTCATCTCCACGTACCCACTCCGTTCATCAACACCGCAGCGGTGACCACCGTACCGCCCTTCAGCCGTCACGCCGTTATGCAACCTTCGGTAAACCCAATCTCATCTTCAACCTTTCCTCGCCTCCCATCAAAAACAAACACCTTCCGCCGCCGAACCAACCATCGAAAAACCTCAAAACTCTTCACATACCCTTACCTCTTCTTGATTCATCCACCACCACCACGTGAAACTTAAACCGCTGCCCTAACAACTTTTTCATCGACCTCACACTACTGTCACTAACCAGCAACAACCGTGAACTTCAAAACTCTCACTCAACAAAAAAAATCACGGTGAAATCTAACCTTAACCCACCTCCATTCTTTCTGATGCCTGCGAAACTATCCGATAACCTCCAGCACTAAAGCTCGCCATTGTTCTTCACCCTTCATCAAATCGCGACGAAAAACTGGAAACTGAGAGAGAGGATGAAGTAGAGAAGAGAGAGCGTTTGAATGAACATCAACAACAACGTTCAGCCTCCAAAACACACAACAAACAGAAACCTTCACCATCACCTTCGATCAACAACATCACCGACTCACCACCATCTCGCCGCAATCAGTCAACGGCCACCCCCACCGTCAAAACCATCGCTACCATTAACCACCCACCATACACCGTAGCGAGACAGAAAGTGGAAGATACAATCTTTATTGGGAGAACCACGAGAGAGGAGAAACACGATTGAGAGAGCAAGGAGTAGAGAGGTTCAGGGAGAAAGAAAAATCGCTTATGAGGGAGAAGAAAGGGAAAGGGGATCATTCACGTTTTGTTGGTCTGATTTTCTTTTCACTCATTTTTTTTATTAATTAATTTATTTATCTATTTTAATTTTTTTTCTTTTATTTTAAATAGTATGGGTTTCTGGTTACTTCAGCCCAATTGTTAATTACTAATGCACTCCCAATTCTCCTTTAGCACCTCTCTTTAGTTTTTATTTAAATTTTGATTAGCTTTGGTTATTTTTTGACTTTGATTTTATTTGATATAGATAATCTTGTTAATTATTAATTAATTCTTATTAATAATTTTGTTAATTTTTGTTAATTATAATATTAAATATTTTTGTTAATTACATTCTTAATTAGATTTCTAATTTTCTTGATTAGATATTTTGTAAAATATTATTTTGTTTTCTCAAACTTTTTTTCAATTTTATTTTGGTTATCTTTGTTTAGATTTAATTGTTTAGGTTTTATTTAGTTAATTTATTTTTCGATCTAACCACTAACTTGTGAACTTTTAGCTTCATTTTTTTATCCATTTAACTTCTAACCTTGTGGGTTTGGTGACTTGCAGATTGGATTTTCTGTGCTTAAGAGACTTGACTATATTTATTTGATCTTGTGATTTCGATTCTTGACTTTTCTTTGGACCACATTCTTGCATTCATCAACTCATTTCTCTTTTCTTACAACACATTTTTCATTCTCTTCTTAAGTAAAAAAACCTTGGTCTTGTACCAAGTGCATTTTCAAACATTTTCTTAATAAACTTAGATGGTCGTGGATTGGTTAGGCGAAGGCCTTCTCCTATCCCGAGTGCTTGACATTACCTTTAGGGTTCACTGTCGTAAAACACTTACCATCTAAAATCAAAAACACTTTTAATAAGAGAATAAAGTTCTCTTTGTATTGAACTAAAGAGAGAGGATTGGGTGAAGACCTCATCCTCTTTGAGTATTAGGATGCTCACTTTAGACTGTGTGGTCTCGATACTCGTCTTTCGATACGAAGACGTAACTATATTCGCCACACAATTTTTATAACAAACCTTTTGAGATAAAGAATTGGGTACTACCCGAAGGGGTTCCTATCCGAGGACTTATTTCGCCCTTAAAATCAACTTTCAACAAATCAAATGAGACATCTTGCCTTGGTGGCGAAAATCAACCTTTTTAAAAAGGACATGTTATGTCCGTTCTACCGCAAACAGGTAACGCATAAGACTCCACGAGCAAGCCGCAAAACACCTAACTGCTAGAACCCGCACGTTAACATCGTCCATAAAAAACACCAATAAACCGTAGTCGGTCGAACTACGATTGCTCTGATTCTTCATTTTCGTCCGAATGTAAGATACGTAGGCACAAGATTGCAATGATCTTGGCGAGCCCCCTTCCATTTTCTTCACCCGTAGTCCTCCGAACTACGTTGACTCTGACTTTTCCATTGCACGAGGGAATACGTAGGCATATGACCGCGAAGTCCTATCGAGTCCCTTCTTCTTCTCCACACCTTTTCTTTTATTTTCTTTCACATTCTTTGTTTCTAAACCCATCTCTCTCTCTCTTTAGAACACACTTAGAAAGCAATACCTTTAGCAAACATCCTTACACATAGACAAGCGAATGGTTCCCATCGAGTACGATGGATGTGAGAGGTGCTAATACCTTCCCCTCGCATAACCGGCTTCCGAACCCGTAATTTGGTTGCGAGATCATCTTATCCTTTCTTCTTTGGGTTTTCTCGATGTTTTCCCTTCCCCTCATGGGATAAATAAAGTTCGATGGCGACTCTTCTGTTTCTTTCCTTTTCGCCTCCGGTCGATTATTTTTCGAGTAGCGACACTTATAAGGGGTACGTTGGGGAAGTTTCCACAACGGTCAATGATCCTGATTCCCTCATAACTCCTATTACACCAATCTATGTCAGAGTTGGTAAGTGACATGATTTTCTGTGACCAACGTAAGGCACTCTTGTGATCCCAAAAAGTGTCAGACTTAGGCAAATGGGAGATAAACCATTTATATAGCAGGGGTACACAGCATGTGATCATTCCTCCGCTGTACAAATTCCCTGAGTGTACAGAATGATACGCATCTGCGAGCAGAGTTGGCACAGGGTTTCCAATGAGAAAAACCTTAATGGTGTTGATATCAACGAAGTTATTAATGTTGGGAAACAGAAATAACCCGTAGGTGAGTAAAACAAAGATGCTTTCAAAAGCAGTCACGTTCCCTATACTAGCGAAGTACAGGGGCTTCTTTGTCAGAAACTGGGTTGGCAAACCTTGGATGCCACCCTTAGTGGTCATGTGAGCCTTGACCTCTGACTCATCCAAATAAATTGCTCTTGCAATGGTCTGATCCTTTGGAATTTCTTCCAGTCCAGAAAATGGAGCTCGATCAGTGATGTGTAAATCGATCAGATGAGAATACTCCTCCAGCATTGGTGCTAGCTGGTAATCCGGGAATGTGAAACAGTGATATACCGGATCGTAAAACTGAATGAGTGCCTCCATGATTCCCTCAATCACATGGACCCTTAATAGAGATAGCAGCCCTCCGTACATGGCTCTGAAAGCCTCTTAGTTTGTGATCATTCTCACCAAACCTCTCAAATCCTCTAGTTTTGGAACCTTGAAGGTATACTTATGAGTTCTCCTTCTACTGAAATCCATGAGCGCAATCTTTTTCTCTGACATTTGCAATCATGTCTTAATTTAATTTGAAAAAGAGAGACTAGAAGAGAAGATTTTTCTTTGTTTTAATGTTTTTTAAATGAATGCATGAATGCAGCACACAAAAACATAGAAAAAACATGGGGTCAAAGGGTCGGTGTCATGGAGTCAAGGCTCTACCCATCCCAAAGGTTTACTAATGATTTTTGTACCTGTCTCTCATCATCATCAATTCTTGTCGAGAAAATACCAGCGGGCCGGGAACCGTGCTAGGTGGTGTTTTTCGAAGAATCCTCTGAAGAGGGTGGTATCGCGTGACAACTATTTCCGATAGCTTCCGCACCACTAAAAGGGGTTTTTCCTAGGTGCATACTCAATCTTTCCACATGCCGCATCACACGCATTCCCATTAGCAAAAAAATAAATATATATATCAATTAGGAAAAACAATATATATATTTGTCCTAATGTCCTGGACTTTTAAGAGCTATGAATCCTATGTTCCTGATAGAAAATGGCTCCCCGGCAGAGTCGCCACTCTGTGGTATCTTCCCCATTTAAAGGTTTTGACCTAAGATCCTAGTGAAGTCGAAGAAAGTCCTATCCCAGTGAAATCCCCAAAGAAGGAAAGAAGGAAAGAAAGAAGGGCCCCACGGTGGGTGCCACTTTTCTGTAGCGAGCGATTTGGGATGCGGTTCTTAGGCGCTGTCGCTCTTTTGGGGTTTACTACAGGTCGATTCATTTTTTATCCTATTGTGAGCTGACTAAGGAAGGGAAATAGATGTCTCCAATTAACCCTGCTTGCATACTGAGTTTAAACAGCGGTCTGTTAAGTTACAGATGCTATATGGTAATGGGGCCTTCTTCTTCTTACTTTGGTTATAATGACAGGACGGTTCAGGGGTAGGATGTTAGGATACTGCGCCAGATTGGGTAAAGGTAGGGGATTTTGAGTTTTTTTATTAGTATGCTTGCTAATATTTTTTTTCAATCTTATGCCTACGTATTCCCATTTTCCGAAATAGGGAAATCAGAGCGATCGTAGTTCCTCCTATTCTATGGGAGGAAATGGGTGTTTTGGTGTCTTGTTCAAAGCCTAAGACGTGAAGCTAAAGGTAGTTTGTATCTTGTTCAAAGCCCAAGATGTGAAGCTGAAGGGTCTATTTGTATCTTGTTTAAAGCCCAAGATGTGAAGCTAAAAGGTTTTGCCTTTAGAGAGAATTTGTCATCTCTAAAGAGGGGTCTGTCTGTCACAACTGTTGGGTGACTGGCTATAAAGGATGATTACTTTAACTAGGATATGTGAATCCAGCAATGCCATAATTTCCTTTATAGGGGATTTCCAACCTGAAGGAGAAGACTTTAACTCAGTGTAGAGCAATGCCATCTTTCCTTAGGAATTTCTCATGCTAAAAGAGGGACAGTGGCATGGATGTAGATGATCCAGAGGCTTGCCGCTTACAGCAATTAGATGAAGGGAAATGAGTTGTTGATGTTTGTATAATGTGAACGAGGCACAACTTTGATGCTAAAAGGTTAATTGCCTCAACCGGGGTTTCCTTATACAAAGCCTAAGAGGAGGCTATTGGCCCAACAAGAGGGTGTTTTTGTGTGTCTCGTACAAAGCCCGAGAGAGAGGCTAAAGGGGTCGACTCGACAAGAGAGTCTTTTTGTGTGTCTTGTACGAAGCCCAAGATGGAAGCTAAAAGTTGTTTGACTCAACAAGAAAGTCTTTTTGTATCTCGTACAAAGCCCGAGATGGAGGCTGAAGACGTTTGACTCAACAAGAGAGTCTTTGGTATCTCGTATAAAGCCCGAGATAGAGGCTGAAGGTGATCGACCCACCAAGAGTCTTTTTGTATCTCGTACAAAGCCCGAGATGGAGGCTAAAAGAATTTGACTCAACAAGAGAGTCTAAAAAGGTTAACTCCGCTAGAGAGAATCATTTGTACAAAGCCCAAGAGGAGGCTATTGTAACTGTTTCAGTTGAGTGACAAGTCCAATATATGGGTTCAAAGAGAAAATCAGTTCTTATATGAGTAATGGATTTGATTCGAGGATCGGGGTTATTTCCTGTTCTTTAAGGAAATGGGGAATCCAAAGGGTATTGAGACTGTCCGAGTCTGCAAGTTTTCTTCCTATTTTTGAAAGGAGCTTGAGAATGTCTTTAAGACTCAAGGAAATTAGACTGTCCAAGTCTAGAGTTTTTTCTTTTGTACTATGCTTTAAGAAACAATAGTAGGATCTAGACTCTTTGAAAGGCTGTTCTATTAAGATGACTAATTTCTGTTCCTATACCTCTAGGAGGTCGTCGGGACAATTTGTACGAAGCCCAAGAGGAGGCTGGAAACTTCTAAGAAGCCGAGGGACAATTTGTACTAAACCCAAGAGGAGGCTATCATTCCCGGAGGAAGAAATCATTTATACGAAGCCTAAGAGGAGGCTGTGAATACTTCTAAGAAGCCGACGGGTCCTTGTACAACGCCCAAGAGGAGGTGGGGATGCTTTTAAGAAGCCTGTGGGTCCCCAAATCCCGAGAAATTCAAGACAGGCTATTCACAGAGAATAGATCAAGCCAGGAAAGTTCGAGAATTTGAAAGAAACTCAAGAGATGCTATTCATGGAGAATAGATCAACTCTGGGGAGTAGAGTCTCTTGACAATTCCTAGGAGGGACAGCCAAAGAGAAGACTGTATCTGGTGCTCCTATTGTGGATCTAGTTTGTCTATCTTTAAGAGTGATCAACGGGGCTTTACCTAGTGCTAGACGTAGTTGCTGGGGAAACTCTAAATATCTATACTATTATTACATAGTTGTTATGAGTTTATGAAAGAAGACTTACAGTGAAACAACCCCACAGTACATTTATATACATATAAAAGCGGTAAATGAAAGCGGGTAAACACTTACTCGGTTGTAGAGCTTCCATGCTGTTTTGTTATTTTGTTCAACAAAGAAAACCTTGATAACAATATTATATTCAAAATCAAAGGAGAAAGTGCTTTGAAAAGAAAGATTGGGGCTTACAGCTCAAGGAGAGGCCCAGGGTTTTATCAGTGATCACACTGTCGTTTGTACAAGGACTTATACAAGTGACTGAGGCCCAAGAAATGTTTTCTGTACAAAGGACTGAGTCTTACACTTCTCAAGAGGCCCAAAAGTGTTAAAGAAAAAGAAATGGGGCTTATAACTCGAGGGTAGGCCCAGATGATTTTTCGTTTGAAATGGCGATCCCGCCGAGATTTTAAAAATGCAGTGGGTCTTATACAACGACTGAGACCCAAAATATTGTTTGGTTTTCAAAGGGGGTTGGGTCTTACACTCTAATAGAGGCCCAAAAGAGATGGTTTTTTTTAAACGGGCGACGATCGCGCCGAACTTTTGAAATACAATGGGACTTATATAATAAGTGAGGCCCAAAATAGGTTTGTATTTACAAAGGATTAGGTCTTACACTCTAATAGAGGCCCATGAGTGTTTGAAAATGATTTATGAGGGTGAAAGTCGAAGAAACCCTAATTTGTTTACTTTTAAAAGTAAATATTTAAAGAAAATCAAAGAAAAATACCAAATAGGTTTGAATAAACCACTTGTGATTTTTGTTTAAGATTTGAAAAATGAAGTTTTAATCACAAGAGATATTAAAACTCATTTGATTTTGATTTTCAAAGTAAATATTCATTTTAAAATGTTTAAAAACAAATAAAAATGAATTTATTCACAAAAATACTAATTATATTAAATAAATAATATAAACTTAATTTTTTTGTGCAATAAAATATTTCAACATTTTTGTGATTTTTTACAAAAAGAAACAATAAAAAAAAATTAAAATTGAGAGAGTTATTAATTTTCCAATTAATTAATAAAACATAAAAACATTGGAAAAGTAGCAAAAATGTGAAAAATACAAAATGGCATGGGTGGGGTTTGAAACCACGACCTCAAGGTTACAAGGTGCGCGCCTTACCACTGGGGTGGTGATACATCCATTGTTTGAAGTGAAAACACAAATATACAAGTCATGCCTTGATTTTAGGCCTGGCCCAAGGCAAGGCAAGGCAAGTTTTGGCTCAGAAACGTGAAGGTCATAACTTTCTCAATTCTGAATGGTTTGAGATAAAGTTTATATGCATCTGGACCATAATTTCACAAGGAATCCAATGGTGGTGGTATTTTTTTTCAGATCATACTCCCTCCTCAAAACCCGATTGTGGTTTTAAAAAAGGTCTATAATTGCATTTTCTATGCTACACTTTGATATAGGCATGAATTACATGATCAATTGGTTCAAACACAACATATATAACATGTATGAGGTGTGCATGATCAGTGGACTTCAAAGCAAAGCATATTTTAGAAAGTTCAAGTCATGAGGCTTACCTCTTTTTGAGCTTTTTGGAGTTTTTGAGCAATCTATCAAACCTCTTGTTCCAGAAATGATTTGATGCTTTAGACACACTCAAATGATCCCTTAGAAGCTTTTAGGATGATTGGAATCAGCGGGTACCTGCAAAAACACAAACTGGCCCTTTCTTGCAAAAGGGGTTAAAAGTGACCAAAATAACAACTCTCTCAAATGGTGTTCCAGATGGGGGGAACCATTTGGGACAACTTAAGGATGATATTTGGAGTGTGTTTGAGGTTTTATCTTGTTTGGAAAGTGACTGAATCAAGACATGGCTTGAAAAATGCACAAAAAGCCTATTTTGAGGTTTTGAGAGGTGACTTTGTGATTTTAGTGTTACAGGTCACTTGTGAGAGTTTGGATCACCTACATATGATGTTTATGAAGTGTGTGTGTGTGTGATTGGTTTGATTGGAAATGCTCTCAAACTCAAAACCCGATAGTGACTTGCCTTAGAAGGCAAAATTGGAGTGAAGAAGAAGATTTTAAGGAAAATATCTGTTTGATGGCTTTAGTGTACTCAAACTGAGTACAAATGAGCTCTATTTATAGTAGAGCAAGTTTGTTTTGGGATCAATAGTGAATGGAAACTGCAGCAGAGGTTTGGCCAATGTTGGCAACTAGAAATCCAAGTCTCCTCTAGCCATTGACTAGAGGTTAGAGCACAGAGCTTTGGTTCCCTAGTTGTTGGAGGAATCTTGACTGAATTCAGTTGCAAATGTGTCAGTCCATGCCACCTCTAAGCATCTATTAAATGCTTCAATCCAAAATTGGAGTCTTGTCCCTCTTTTAGGGAATTCTAGGTTTGACATGCTACTTCTTGTTCCAAGGACTTTGGAGGATTGGCTCAGTGGTTGTCCCCTTTAGATTTGATCCTCAGAGGTGTCCAAAGTGATGACAAGGCTTGGAATTATCTGATTTTTCCAAATCGAGAAAAATGCAAAATTCTGCCTAGCCTTGGCAGTTTTCAGCAAGGCATGTTGCCATTGTCATATCTCATGGCTCAAGTTGAATTTGGTGATGTTCTTGGCCATTTTGGAAAGCCCTCATATGATACAACAACTGTTTGATCATATTTGGTTTTGATACTTTTTGGATCCAAGTGAAAAATGTCCCTACATTTGGAAAAAAGTGAAGGCAAATTCTGACTTAGTGAAAATTTCACTAAGTGTTGGAAAAAAGTGACATTTTCACTTTTTGTGATTTTGATCACTCCATAACTCAAAATCCATGAGGAATTTGGAGGGGGTCACACTACGCCAAAATTGGCTTTTCACATCGCACCAAAGACAACGCTTTTTTGACAAAGCGCTGCTATAGGTCTTTAAAAATTTTCGCTAAAAAAAAGCGCTATAAAAGACAGCCTTTAGAAAGCGCTTTTTAAAAGCGCTGTTAAATGCCCTAAATGGAAGCCACCTTAGAAATCGCTTTTTGAAAAGCGCTGCTAAAGGTTTTACCTTAGAAAGCGCTTTAAAAAAGCGCTCTTATAGGTTAATCTTAGAATGCGCTTTCAGAAAGCGCTGTTATAGGTCTTAAATTCTCCTCACTTTAGAAAGCGCTTTTAAGGAAAGCGCTCTTATAGGTAGCACTTAAGAAAGTGCTTTTTGAAAAGCGCCCTCTAAGGTCATTTATAAATTAAAATATAAAACACATTTCATATCATTTTCAGAAACTTCTTTTCATTTTCTGCTCTCGACCGTTTCTTTCCGCTGAAACCCTTGCGTTCAATCGTTCTTGCATGCTTTATAAAACCCTTGCTTTCATTGCCGTCGTTCTGAAACCTTTTCCGTCACCGTTGTCGTCGTTCTGAAACCGTTGTCGTCACCGTTGCCATCGTTCATTGTTGCATTCGTGAAGGAGAAGACAAAAACGAAAAGAAGAGGTACGTTGTTGTTGTTGTTCTTGCTTCATACATTGTTCTTGCCGTCGTTGTTGTTGTTGCCGTTCATTCTTGCCATCAGCATTGTCGTCGTTCTGTTGTTGTTGTTGTCGTTCTGTTGTTGTTGTTGTTGCTTATGTTATTTTTTTATCAGAATGAATGTTTTATATAAATGTATCAAGATGAAATAGCATTAAGTGGTAACTTTGTCACATCTTGATGGAGAGAATCAATGTTGGTTTTTGAAGACTGTAAGAGACAGTATATATGTAGTTGATTGAAGAGGTATCAAGATGAAATATCATTAAGTGGTAACTTTGTCTCTTCAAACTTTGTTGTGTGAACAAGTTATGAAAATATAGGAAATTAAGGTGTACGAAGTTGTTCTTTGAATGTTTCAATATCTAATTAATGAACCATATATATGTAGTTGATTGAAGAGGTAGTAGTTAGTGTGTGTGTGTGGAGATATGATGGAAGAAAATTTGTGGTGGAGAAATGACATGGAAATGACCCCATATATATTATGGTTGCGGAAATTAAACAAGACATATATGTCCCACTATTTACCTATGACCTTGTCTGTTTTGCCAAACTCAATTGAGAGGGACTACTCATCCACTACTGCTGGGCTCATCTCATCTTTGTCTCCTTATTGTTTCTTTTATTAATATTTCACAAATAAGAGATAATGTTGACTAAATTAAAAAAAAAAAATATTGATAGTAGTAGTATAATTCTTGACAAATCAATATTAGAACTGTATTTGCCTAAGAAACAGAAAACAAAAATCACATCAGTAAAAATTCTAGGTAAAAGATTATTTTTAGTTCAGCTATAGAATTGGTTAGTGGTTAGGGCTTTAATATATATAATCAAAATTACTAACAAAATTTGGATTACTCATTTCCCCATCCTGTATAAATGCTTATGCCAATATGCATATCTTAAATTTCATCGCATTAGATAATTATTTTGGAAACATGTTTAAAGTCCATGTTGTATTATGCCAAATTTCAGCTACATAAATATCACCGGCGACTCATATGAACAATGGAAACTGCAACAACAAATTCGAGCTCATTATTAATTAGTGCTAGCGAACAAACACTACGCCAAAATATAAAATGTATCAGGATGTTGTTGTTGTTGCTTCTGTTACTTCTGTTATCTTCTGATATATTGTTTGTGAAATAAAAACTTTATTATTTATGTATAGCATAAATGGTGCAGGTTAGTTGAATTGTGAGAGTTGGGGAATTTCAATGAGTAGGCCAAACTGTTATGGACTGATGTTAGAGCTACTAGTGAAATTTGAGATGATTAGTAAGCTAATTGTTATGTTAATGTATTATTGTGAAAGTTAGTTTAATGTTGAATTGTTAGAAATTAGTTAAAAGTTTCTTTTAGAAGTTAGTAGTTATAGTTATAGAAATTTGTTATATTGAGAAAGAGTACTTACTTTTGAGGCCACTATGTAAGTGTTTACCTCTAATTGTTGCTTGTTTGTGATTACATGTTGCCACTTATCAAATTATGACTCATAATTGGGCAATTAATGATATTTCATTTTATGATACGTGTACAGGGGGATCTTGGTAATTCTAACCTATCTGGACACTGTGTGGGTCTAGAAGTTGTTTACATCTCTAAAGGTAATTTGTTGTTCTCTCTTGCCACTGTAATTAGTAGTGCTTTGAATGAACTAATATGATGGAGTTACTAACTTATTGAATTTGCTATACATAGGGGTTACTTGTGATCAAAGTGTGAAAGTCGGATCGTTTCCCTACAGGTAAATATATTTTATTTTTGTTTTTGTTTAGTTTAATTAGTATAACTATGGATAAGAAATGGATGTCTTCAAGTCGATTGTCGAAAGAGTACGAGAATGGGGTATCGGAATTCGTTAAGTTTGCTGTTGCGCACGCCAAAGACCCCAGTCGAATGAGATATCCTTGCTTGGTTTGTTGTTTTGGGAGTCGGGTTAACGCGGTTCAGTTGGCATCGCATTTAATGAGGAGTGGAATTGATAGAAGTTATACATGTTGGAATTTGCATGGTGAGAAAATTAACGGGAATGTTGAACCGGGGGATAATACGACCTATGCATCAAACGACAATGGCACAGATACATACGATTCTGATCGAGTCGAAGAGATTGCAGAAGTACTTGAAGAAGATCTTAAGGATTGTCCCATAATGTTTGAGAGGTTGGTAAGCGATGCAGAGAAACCGTTATATAATGGTTGCACCAAATTCACAAGATTGTCTGCGGTATTAAAGTTGTACAACTTAAAGGCGGGCAATGGATGGTCGGATAAAAGTTTCAGAGTTATTGGCCCTTATGAAAGATATGCTTCCAGAGCATAATGTTCTTCCCAATCGAACATATGAGGCCAAAAATATGTTGTGCTCTATTGGCATGAGCTATGATAAGATACATGCCTGTCCAAACGATTGCGTTTTGTTTTGAAATGAGTATGCATCATTAAATGAGTGTCCTAAATGTGGTGTCTCTCGATATAAGGAAAAGTTGTCTCCAGCAAAAGTCTTATGGTATTTTCCTATAATTCCGAGATTTAGACGCATGTTTCGTAGTGAGACCGATTCAAGACACTTGACTTGACATTCAGATGAAAGAATTATTTATGGAAAGTTTCGACATCCGGCAGATTCACCACAGTGGATGAAAATTGATGATGATTGTCCTGAATTTGGAAAAGAAGCAAGAAACCTTCGCTTGGCATTATCTACTGATGGAATGAACCCACACGGTCTTCAAAGTATCTCACATAGCACTTGGCCTGTGATCATAATGATTTATAACCTACCTCCATGGCTATGTATGAAGCGTAAGTACATGATGTTATCTACGTTAATTTCTGGGCCTAGACAACTAGGGAATAACATAGACGTATACTTGGTACCCTTAATCGAAGATTTAAAGTTTTTGTGGGAGAACGGCGTGGAGGTTTATGATGGGTATAGGAAAGAAAGTTTCAACTTGAGGGCGATGTTGTTTGGCATAATTAATGATTTTCCAGCATACGGAAATCTATCAGGGTACAGCATAAAAGGTTAATGTGCGTGTCCTATTTGTGAAGATAAAACAGATTGGACGCGATTGGAGTTTGGTCAGAAGAATGTATTTCTCGGTCATCGTAGATTCTTAAATTCTAATCATCACTATCGTGGGTGGAGAAAAGCATTCAATGGAGAGGCAGAACATGGTAGAGCTCCAACTATATTGACGGGTGATCAAATTTTTGAAAAGGTGAAAGATGTGAGTACTCAATTTGGAAAGCCTTTTGCACATACACTTGCCAAGAGTGGGTGGAAGAAGAGGTCAATTTTTTTTGAACTGCCATATTGGAAGTCGTTGTATGTAAGACATTTTCTCGATGTTATGCATATTGAAAAAAATGTATTTGACAGTGTTATTGGTACGTTACTCAATATACAAGGAAAGTCTAAGGATGGCCTTAAAGCAAGAAAGGACTTGGTAGCAATGGGAATAAGAAATGAATTAGGACCCATGAAGAAAGGAACACGGACATATCTACCACCTGCTGCTTATACTCTATCTAGAAGAGAGAAAAAGGTATTGTGTAAGTTTCTAAGTGAAGTTAAAGTTCCAGAAGGATACTCTTCAGATATTAGAAGACTTGTGTCCATGAAAGACCTCAAGTTAAAGAGTTTAAAGACGCATGACTGCCATGTTATAATGGAGCATTTTATACTAATAGGTATACGTTCTATTCTGCCAGAAAAAGTAAGAAGCGCAATAACTAAGTTGTGTTTTTTCTTCAAGTCAATTTGCAGTAAGGTGATCGATCCTGCGATCTTACCAACATTGCAAAAAGAAATAGTTATTACTTTGTGTGTTCTTGAAATGATTTTTCCTCCCTCGTTTTTTGACATAATGGTTCATCTAGTTGTTCATCTGGTGAAAGAGACACAATTGTGTGGACCGGCTTATATGAGATGGATGTACCCTGCTGAACGTTATATGAAAATATTAAAAAGGTATGTGAAAAATGGAAGTCGACCAGAGGGTTGTATTGCCGAACGATACATTGTTGAAGAAGCGATTGAGTTTTGTACTGAATATTTGTCCAATGTACAATCAATTGGACTCCCCAAATCTCATATTGTCAAAAAAAAGAAGGAAAAAAGTTAATTGGAAATGAAGTTGTGACAGTATCAAGGGTCGAACGGAATCAAGTGCATTTGTATGTTCTGCACAATGAGAATGAGGTTGAGCCGTATGTCGAAATGCACAAGGATGTTCTCCGAGGTTTAAATCCGAATAGAAATGAGAATTGGATAGTACGATAGCACAATCGAAGTTTCATACCTTGGTTTAAGGATCATATTTATTCAAAGTATTATTCAGATCCCGCTTCAATAACAGAAAGGTTGAGATGTTTAGCATATGGTCCAAGTTTGGTTATGTTTTCTTATAGCGCATACGCAATTAATGGATACACATTTTATACCAAAGAACAAGATGATAAAAGTACTATGCAAAATAGTGGTGTCACCGTGGTAGCTGAAGCAATGCACATTTCAAGTGTGAAAGATTTAAACCCCAAATTTGCAAATCTGTCATATTTTGGGGCTATCGAGCGCATTTGGGTGTTTGATTATGAGAAGTTTCAGATTCCTATATTTCGTTGCAAGTGGGTTGAAACTAATAATGGCGTACGAATGGATAAGTCAGGATTTTTGCAAGTGGATCTTAATAGGGTGGGGTACAAAGATGAGCCTTTTATTCTAGCCTCTCAAGCTAAACAAGTGTTCTATGTCACTGATCTGACAAGTACAAAATGGTCTATAGTGCTTTTATCTAACAAAGTAATTGATGAAAACATTGGAGATCAAGGTGATATTGATGTTGATATTGAATCATTTACTAGAAATGATCAAGATGAAAATATTATAGCAAATGAATCATATACGAGAAATGATCATAATGAGGGTATTTGGATCAATCCAACCGTCCGTGTTGTTAAGAGACGGGTAGAACATATTCCAACCAAGAAAAGAAAGAGACGTCAGTGAAAAAGGCACTAGTTATAAAATTATAGCTTATATCATTAAATAATATTAATTAGTTGTCATGTTATATATAGCTTACATCATTCAATGGATTATGGATTATGGATTTTTATATTTGTCATTTAATTTTTGTTTTTTTCTTTCTTACAGGTCAAATGGCTAGTAACCAGGACGACACACACGAGACACATGATGAAAATGAAGCTCAGAATGAACCTTCGAATGTAGAAAGTGAAATAAAACATGGAATAACTATTATGAAGTCAATCATCCGTGCTAGAGATAAAGGGATCAAGTTTGATGTACATTGGAGTGATGAGAACCAACTAATTGAGCCTAACGGTTCAATGTTGTCTTCATACATTGGTTCACTTGTCCGTCAGCATATTCCAATTACCAGTGATAATTGGAGGAGTTCAAAGTTGAAAGCTGGTAAAGATAAGATATGGACTGAGATACAGGTACTTTAATTTACTTATACTAACACACTTTATGTTTATATGTTTATAAGATAAGATAAGTCTTTAATTTACTTATACTAACACACTTTATGTGTATATGTGTATGTTTTTTTGTATAGGTCCTTTAAAATTGATGAAAGCCGGAAAAAATATTGTCTTCAGTTGGCCGGAAAGAGACACAGAGGGTTCCGAGCCTTATTATCAAACAAATATCTTAGGGATGCGGATAAAAAAATTGTTGAAGCAGAACTTCCACAGTTGTATGCGGACGTGATTGAACCCGAAGAATGGAGCACGTTTGTAGCCAAACGGAAAACCGAAAAATTCAATGTAATGTTATCTTGTCATGTCTATTAATTGTATTATATACTTGTTGCATTAGTTTGTTCTGATATGACTTAAACTTGTTTATCCAGGATTTGAGTGCCATTAATCGCCAAAGAGCATCAAAACCCGCGTATCCATACAGAAAAGGGCGTTTGGGATATGTACGGTTACAGCAAAAATTGGTAAGTATATATTAATGCTATGATTTTATTAATTGTATTATTGTGTTATACTTGATGAATTTATTATTTAACTAAATATGTAGTTAGAAGAGACGAAAAGTGAAGAATCATCACTTCCGGTACATGTTTTGTGGAAGGAAGCTCGTGTGGGTAAGGATGGAGTTGTTAGGGAAGATGTTCAGCATGTTTATGACGAATGTGTAAGTATAACATTATGTCTTTAAGTTAATTGAAATTTTATTAAAATATAATTAATTTGTAATCCCCACTAATAATTTTCGATATGTCAATGAATTTCAGGAGACTCTATCTAAATCCTTAACCACAGGCGAGGAGGATTGCAGGAGCATTCTTAGTCGAGTACTAAATGTTCCTGAGTATTTCGGCCGGGTGAGAGGTAAAGGATTTGGTGTGACTCCATCTTCCTTGTATCCAAAGAGAAAAAATCCCAGCAACCGAGAAGTCATGCAATCATTGGAGGAACTAAAGGCGCAAGTCCGTGAATTGCAAAAGGATAAAGAGAGATATGAGGCAGAAAAGCGCGGTTCCGGTTTGAAAGATGCTAGTGACAAAGCTAGTATCAATTGTCAAAATAAAATTCCCGAGGTAATTAGCACATATTTATTTTAATTAAATTAACACATTTATTTTAATTGACCTTTATACACATTAACAGTTATATATTTATTATTGCTTCAGGGCATTTCATCTTGCCAGCTGTATTTGTCGTTACCGACTTATCGCATGGTTGGCAAAGGAAAAGTGCATAACCATGTGGGAGAGTTACTTCACCATCAACCGCTCCCTCACGGACATCTGAAAATGTCGGTTGATATCGCTTTAGATACGGATGCGGTATTACCCATACCTGACTCGGTTTCAGAGGTTACATTGCTGTGAGATGCAATAGGTTCGTTTGTTGCATGGCCGTTAGACCTCATTTCCATAGATGATGAGGTATGTTGAAAACCATTACGAATCTCTTAGTATTCAAATGTCAAATCTGAATGATTATGAAAATCATTCTGAACCATTACTTACATTTTTTTTACATGGTAATGTTAGACTCCTACAAAACCCGCAGCTAAGAATAAAGGGGTTTTGCGGCAAAACGAGTCTGTTGAATCACAAAGAGAGGTACATTTTAAGTGTTATTCTATTATCCGAATTCAAAAGTTTCATGATTTTCTACTTTACCTAACTTATATGATTGTTAGATTCCTGCTCAAGCTTCACAACAGGCCAGCAAGAAAAAAGCTCCTACTAGGACCGTGCAGGCAAAAAGAGATCCTCCTCGCTTTCAGTCGTGTCTAGAAACACTTATGGCAATGTCAAATTTAATGGATGGGGTTATTCATCAAATAGACATGGACGAAGGTGTTTTTGGTTTTCCTCATTCCGAGATAATCGGAAGAGAGGACATGGAGCAGATTTTCAAGCATATTGAATTAGGCATCGGTGTTATGCATTCATATATCTGGTACTCCGATCAATCTATTATTTATTTAGTTGAACAATTTATTTACACATTTCAATGAAAATAGTCTAATGTTTATTATGTTTTTATTTAAAGTGCTTGTATGAAAAATTGATGCGGGGGACGAAATTGTCAAACAGATTCCGTTTCTTCTCTTGCACCCTTGTCAATGCACCGACAATTGGTATGAATGCACTTTCAGTAAGAGACCACTTAACTGAGAGATTTATGGCCAGCAAGACAGAAAGTTTGTTTCTTTTACCGTATAATACTGGAAACGGGTAAGATTTTCATTCTAATTTCATTCTAATCTTTAATTTATATCTTTTACATAGAAATTATCCATCTAAATTTTTGTTATATTTTACAGTGGACACTGGTTGTTGGTTGCCATTAATCCTACAAGAGAAGTGGTCTATTATCTGAATTCATTGGATACTGATTGGTCAACATATCAGGATATGAAGGATGTGGTTGATACGTAAGTGAGATTGTTCGAAATATTCGTGTGTATTTGTATATTTAATTATTTCTGTGAGATTGTTCTAAATTTACGTTTTTCTTTTATAGAGCAATACTCGTATACCGAGCACAAAGAGAATCTCGAGTAGCACGGGCTAAAGCAACCAACGTTACATGGGTCAAAGTTGAGGTATATTAGTTTTCACAATGTTGCTTATTAGTGATGCTACTTGATAACACAAAACAACTATATATTAATTCTTATTTGTTTGTCTATGTGTAGTGCCCCCGTCAGCGTAATGGCATAGACTGCGGGTATTTCGTTTTGAGGTTTATGAGAGAAATCGTTCAAATGGATCGATTAGAGATTCCTATTACGGTATGCATGGATTTATAACTTAGGATTTATTTTAATATTTATCGGATATGTCATATAATTTATTATTTTTAACTAAATCATGCATATTTTGTTTTGTTATGCAGTACTTTAATGAATACGCGTGTTCTCATTACACGAAGGATAAATTGCAAGAAATTAAGGAGGAATTGTGTGAATACCTTATTGGAAAAAGAATCATATAAGGTATAGGATTATGGGATTATGTGAATGTATAGTTTTGTGAATGGTTTATTTTATGGGATTGTATAGTTTTGTGAATGATTTATGTTATTTATGTGATTTTGGAATGTAATTGTATAGTTTTGTGAATGGTTAATGTAAATGACTTGAATTATAATGGAAATGGTTTATGTGATTTATGTGATTTATGGGATTAGTGGAAATGGTTAATGAACCATACTAGAAATTGATTTATATTAAAATTGATTTTTTTATAATGTATAAAATATTGGGTTAATTGTGATTTACCCCCCTGACATATGAGCGTGTTTTGGTTTACCCCCCACCGTTGCCATAGGCAGGTTTTGGCAACGATTTTTTCAAAAAAAACCGTTGTCTAAAGGCATGTAGGGGGGTAAATCAAAATTCGCTCATATGTTAGGGGGGTAAATCACAATTAACCCTAAAATATTTAGTTTTAATTACATGTAAAATAGCTTACAAAATCAACTTAACTTAGAACTTAACTACTTTACATACTAATATTTTTGGAGTTGAAATGTCTTGAAAAGGAGCAAGATTGTAAATTAATAACAGTACATTCGCATGTGAACCAAACTATTCATTAGAAACTAGAAGTGAACTATAACATAACTGAACCAAAACAAAGTCAAATAGCATAAAATGATTAAAATCATATCACTAAAACCAAATAAAATCAAACAAATCCTAAAACAAGAAAACTCAAACCCAAATTAGAGATAATAATTTAGCAGTCAACAAATGTTTGTCTCAAATTATGCCGTCAAACTTAGCATCACCACTCATTGCTCAAAAAGTTCAACTGCACGGCAGTGTCGCGCACATTTGCCTATTATGTGTTTGTGCACATGAACCTATTTAAATTAATAAATTGAAATATATAAAGTAATTTACATTTTTGAGTAATGGTTTCCATTCTATTTTGGTTTGCTTCAGTTAGTAAATGTAGAACCGGTTCGTAGAATTGTTATGATAGTTTGGTTTGATTCAGAAAAGACAACTAACAGTTTGGTTCAGAAAAACCTTATGTGACCACAACACTGCCAATGAAAAAGGAAAAAGCATAGCAGAATTTTTTTACAAACACAATCCTATTTCTTCAATTCATTCAAAAATAAGATAACACAAACTCAAATATCTTCACTCAATCTTCAAAGCTTTAAACTCATATCTATTCATGCAGATAGAATAAGTTTATGGATAACAGAAGCAACAACAACAGCAACAGAACGGAAACAACAACAAAAGAACGACGGCAATGCTGACGGCAAGAATGAATGGGAACAACAACAACGACGGCAAGAACAATGTATGAAGCAAGAACAACAACAACAACGTACCTCTTCTTTTCGTTTTCGTCTTCTCCTTCACGAATGCAAGAATGAACGATGGCAACGGTGACGGCAATGGTTTCAGAACGACAGCTACGGTGACGACAAAGGTTTTAGAACGACGGTAATGAAAGCAATTTCAGCATGCAAGAACGATTGAACACAAGGGCTTCAGCAGAAAGAACGGTCGAGAGCAAAAAATGAAAAGAAGTATCTGAAAATGATATGAAATGTGTTTTATATTATAATTCATAAATGACCTTAGAGGGCGCTTTTCAAAAAGCCATTTTTTAAGTGCTACCAATTTTGGCGTAGTGAGATAAATAAATTAAATAAAACGTAAAACAAAAATCTGATTAATTAAAATGGATATTAATTTAAAAATAAAAAATAAAAACGGTAAAAAACGAATAATTAGACCGCAATCGAAGTGCTCAGAAAATAAAATAAATACACTAAAATGATCAGCGCGAAATATATGTATTGAAAAAATACAACGTTTGGTCAAATTTCGAAATAAATTTTATCTGGTTAAATGGCTTAAACTGTCCAAAAATGCGACTGAAAAGTGGTCGAAAAATTTAAATGAACACGCCAAGTTAAACTACGTGAAACGTAGATTAATATCACTGACGTTTGCAAGCTCAATTTTAAAATTTTTCGTCCGCTGATTTTATGCACAGTTGACTTTTGATTTGACTGATTCGACTGTAAATTCAAAAGTTTATTTCAGATGATAAATTGGGTATTATGCAAGATGAAATGCGTGATAAAATTCTATAGATGATGCAAAAAGACGTGGGATCTTAGAGTAAAAAATTAGGTATGACAACTAGACTCATCATGATTTTGACCTGATTTCTTAGAAAACGAATGATGGACTAAAGCTGTAAAGTACGAAGGGGAAAAAGGTATTTTAATATGTTGTCGTATATTTCATTTATTAATTTGATTTTCCTGGGCTTGGATCTAACCATAAGGCCCATGGGTCTCACCACTGTGCATTGAATAGGGCCACACGATTCTAGATTTAGGCCCTTTAGCTTCACCCGGCCGAACCTTAGGCTCTCTTGGAGAGATAGACAACGTCACCTCCTTACCTTTTCCAACCACTTCGTCTTCTAACGTGTCAGACACGTCCATAAAAGCATGATTTTTTCTGTCTGATTCCCTCGCTCCAAGTAATGGCTTTTCATCTGACTTAACGTTTCCATCATTCTTCTTCAATTCATTTGTCTTATCCCCAAAGCTAACATCCTTTTCAAGATTTCCTCCAGCCGAATTAGCATACCTATTGTCGTTAGAATTAGAACCTTCGTTGTTTCTATATCCACCCTTTTCATGGCCCCCACCTTCGTCTTCCTCTGACTCCACCAAATCGTCATGTGATTCCCATGCGCCATCGTCATCCTCCCATTCTGAATATGATAACTCATATTTACTCACCTTCTCCACCTTCTTCCTCACAACAATTCTTTTAGGCCCATGGTGATCTTCCATAAGTTTAAGCCTATAAACATTTTCGTTGATCTCCGCATTAAACACTTCGTTTAGATTGATTGAGAATTTCGTTTTGATAAGGAACCTGGCCAAATCTAAATTTAATTGTTTCTCCGTTACTTCATCGCAGCTGATAAATTCTCCAACTCGGCCTAAAATGAAATTAAAGAATTTATGACTTCATGCAAGACAAGACATACCAAAGCATTTCACCCAAGTGAGGCGTTCATTATCAACGTCTTCAGGAGACCACAGATGAATCTCATCAAACCATCTTCCTATCCACACCCTTTCTTCTTCTATAATCGTCTTTATCTCACCAGCTTCTGAATCTTCAAGAAGACATTAATTTGCACCCAATGGCATAACCTTTATACTGAAGAATCTTTTCTTATTGAAAGTGTCCTGTATTCCGTAGGTAGATCCAGATTTACCCACCACTTCCACGAAAGCTTTATGTAATTTGTTCATTTCCCGCTCGTCGACATTGAATTGTAGATGAGCAAAGGTAGGTTTTACTTCATGCTTATGAAGACTCACTGTTTCTTGATTTTTCTTTCCGATTTCATTTGCCTTCGATTTTCCCACCACCTGCACAAATGGCCTACACAGAATACCATTATTTCCTATTCTTCTGCTCTGTTGATTTCCATGGTAGACACCCTTCATTTCCTTCTTACTATTAATCTTCTTTCCACCCGCGATTATCCTTTGGGATCTTGGCACGTTGGCAAAGATCTTCTTACCCCTAATCTGGATACTATCAAACCTTGCAGCCAATATCCTCTCGCCGGCCACCTTCTGGAATCTAACAAATCCATACCTCCTGTTGAATGATTAAACTTGATTTGAGCCTAAATATATTGTTTGGATTTTTGGGCTTAATTATTTTGGGTTTAGGTAATTTTAATTAATGTTTCTAGAAAACTCTTGTAATGTTTGGAGTGTCTAGATATTTCTCAAGTTTGTAATATTTTCTAGAATACTCTTGGAATTTCAAGAGTTGAGAACTCTCTAGAATTAGTGTGTCTAGAGTTCCCCTTAGAGTACTATAAATAGATATGTAATTCTACACTTTTGTATCAATCAAAAATACAAAGTTCTTTCTTCCATAAAGAATTCTTCTATCTATTAAGTTTCTCTTTAAACCTCTAATATTCCCACACATTTTCTCTAAACAAGGTCTTATTTGCAACACCTCCTACCTCTCTTATCTCTTTTGGCTGCTATGAAAACTT
The DNA here is from genome assembly GCA_022829125.1 of Lathyrus tuberosus. Lineage (NCBI taxonomy): Eukaryota > Viridiplantae > Streptophyta > Magnoliopsida > Fabales > Fabaceae > Lathyrus > Lathyrus tuberosus. Next base: position 5,498,236 of record JALAZF010000191.1, read on the forward strand.
CTGAAATCAATCCAAAATATTTAAATATTTCGGCCATCTCCTTCGCATCATAGTCATCCGAAAATTCAGTAAAGAAGAATGATGATATTCTTTTTCCCAACCCATTTTCCTTGCCTTGTCTCGCAGTCCATCCTAAGATCTTCGTGAACTCTTTTCTTTTCTTTCTCGTGACCTCAACCCAGCCATTCTATATCGACCTCATTGCTCCATACACCACACAAGGTGAGCAGGAGGTGAACGGCGAAAAGGATTAGCTTTCTTTCTTTCTCAGTTTGCTTAGGTGTGCATTCAACATTTTAAAGAAATATTATTTTTTCTTAGTTACTTTGATTGTGGCAAGTTAAATCAACAAGATATTATAGACAGTTAGATATGTGATGGTAAGTATTGTTGAAACACAATAAAGGATACTTTAATGTAAATTTCTTTTATTTGGACACTTTTCTTCGAATTTGGATTTGTTTCTTAGGAAACCAAAGAAATTCTTGAGATTGCAAGATTTTTTTTTTGATAATCAACGATATATTCAAAAAAGTACTAAGGGTACTTTAACCCATATACAAAACCCATGAAACATTGAGATTGCAAGATGCCAAATATAGATCGATAATATTGGGAAAAAAAATATGATCAGCGTATGACATTGTACGCTTTCGCCTTCTATAAGGTTCCTTCTACAGTTTTAAAAACCTTGCAAAGCATCCAAAGCAGGTTCTTATGGAGAGGAAGAGACTCTAAGAAAAAGATTTATTGGATCGCTTAGAAGTATGTGTGAATGCCTAAAGAGTTGGGAGGTTTGGGCATCAAAGACTTGGCTAGTTTCAACGAGGCGTTGTTACTTAAATGGAAATGGAGGTTAATGAAGCCGGAAAAAAGCAATTGGAAATCCTTGCTTGAATGCAGATATGGTGCGAATATTCCTCTGTTGTTGAATAGTTACGACGGGGAGAAGTCCAATTCTAGCGATTCTTTTTGGTGGAGAGACATGATGAGATTGGGATATGACGAAGCTGTAAAGAAAAACATTTTTACTGAGAATGTGTCGTGTTGCTTGGGAAACGGGAAGAGCATCTCGTTTTGGCATAGCTGTTGGGCTTCAGATTCTCCTCTTAAGGAGATTTTTCCAAGTCTTTTTTAGTTTGCTAGACATGACATGAGGCTGTTATTGATTATGGTGTGTGGGATGACTCGGGCTGGTCTTGGAAGTTACCTTTCAGTTATTTTCCTGAAGCATATGTTTTGGCAAATGAGAATCATGATCTTTTGGAACTGCTGAGTACTTTTAATCCAATCAAATTGGTTGATGACGTCTTTCTGTGGAAGCCGAGGAGTTTTAATCCTTTGTTTTACAATTCTGACTTCTCTGTCAGATCTTGTTATACATGTATGTGGAATGTTAAATGCCAGTCTTGCTTAAATGCAGATGTTCTTACTGGTATGAAAAGAATCTGGGCCAAGAACATCCCCTCTAAAGTTGTTGTTTTCCTGTAGAGAACCTTGTGGAACAGGATTGCTGTGAAATCCCTTTTGGGTAGGAGGAACATTTGGACTGATGATGGAGTTGTTTGTTCCAGGTGTGGTTTTTAGGAGGAAAATATCACTCATGTCATGTTTGAATGTACTGTTGCTAAAGCAGTTTGGGAAGGGGTTGAGAAGTGGATGGGAATTCAACTATTTCGCAATTCAAACTGTCTTGAGTCTCTGCTGGAGTTTGAAACCATTGTTCAGAAAGAAGCTGGTAGCTTAAAGGGTATGGTGATATGAGCTGCAATCTTGTGGTTCTTATGGCATGCTAGGAACTGTTTCATTTTCGAAAACCAGTTGATTTCCGTTAACGATTTGCTGAACTCCATTAAGTTTTTTAGTTGAAGATGGCTTTCCAATCATAGTTTAAATTTTGTTTGCTCGTTTTACGACTGATTCACAGTACCGTCGTGTTGTATTCAGTAGCAGTCTTGTTTCTTCTTGTAGCAGGGTTGCAGCACCCCTTGTGCTGCCTTTAGTGAATATTGCTTTCAGAAAAAAAAAATGATCAGCGTATGACTTGTAAGGTACTATGGAGTGCCAATAGATGTCTTAAACACATGAAGGATAGAAAGAAATTAAAACAATTAATGTTGATAATTTCTTTTTTGTGAATGAGAAATCGTAACTCTTAACAAACTATGATATATAAAATGGTAATTTGCAAAATAATTACCTGTTTCGCCAGAGCTTACATACATATATATTTTTCTTTATCATTTCTAATTTTCTCTTTTTTAGGAAGCACAATTATTCAATTTATCTAATTAGAGTGCATCCTGATATTATTTATAGATTTATTTTTTAAAGATAATAGAATGGAATAGGTCTGGGAAACCGAATTAGAAGTTTAGTAGAACAAGACACATGAAACATTCAAAGTAAACATTATCATTTAGTTATACCTTGACTTTATAGAATCCTTGTTTTGTATTTTTACTACATTAACTATTTTGCATTACACATAGTCAAGAAAATTACCCTACAACATCACATTTTTCTTTACGGTAATCCATATTTGAGACTAATCAGTTTTGGAGACCCTTTCTACTACACAATTCATATTTGATAGAAGAATGTATCTCATAAATTCGAACATCGATCATCTATCAACTAATTGAAAATCTTCTCCAATTTCATTAAAGAAATTTATGTCCACCGGTTCTCAAGAAAATATGTTATAGTGTCGTGAACATTGTAGAATGGATCTGTCATCCTGAACGTAACCATATGGTCAATATTAATATTCCGACTCAAACAAGACACCAAGCTTCTTAGGCAACACCAAATCATATCCTAACCATTTAAAATTCTTGTACCATACAGAAGTCGCGGCTTCACATGTAACAAAAAGGATGATTGGTCGACTTCAGTGGATTTTGACATAAAATACTTGAACTAAAACCCTGATCCATTACCACTCTACATTATTAAGATTTTTTTTTAGAATTTATCTTGAATGTGCTTCTAGAAGAAGACAACCTCCTTGGATAACTCTATTGAGAGAACATCTTCCTTTAGCCTACTTTTCAGAAAAGAAAGTGTGAAATTTTGGGTCGAACTCTAATTCTGTCGAGAAATAACTTTCATGTGTTTCGACAGGAGACAAGCATAAAGTCGAAACTGGGTTTCATGCTGATGTCGAAGGGTTACATACTGTAGTCGAAACTAGTTCTAGTATGTAATGTCGAAATATATTGTTGACTTATTATGTCGAGTTGGGCCTTGTGTTTACGATCCAATTGTTTAGTTAGCTTGTATTGTAAATTACCTAGTTAGTCTGTAAATAGGCTAGATCACCCATGTTGTTGAGTGAGACCAATTGTGATATTCATTTGTAATCATTTGTAAACCCTTATGAGAAAGTGAATAGTAGGCAATTTGCCCTAATCTTTCTTCTTCTTTCTTCTTTATCCTTTCTTCTTTCTCTCCTTGTTCTTCTAACCGTTTTCATTGTTCACCCAAGAACTTCATTTCTCAATCTTTATTTGTTGAAAGGTATCGTTTGTGATCATAACAAACTGGTGCGGTGAGCGTGGAGAAGATGTCGTCAACAAAGTTTGAAATTGAGAAGTTCACCGGAGTTAATGACTTCGGTTTATGGCATTTGAAGATGCGAGCCTTTCTTGTTCAACAGGGTTTGCTAGAACGTTAAAGGGAGAAGATGCCATGGATGCTACATTGACGGAGAAGGAAAGGACAATGACAATCGAGAAAGCCCACATCACAATTATTCTGAGTCTTGGTGATAAAGTTCTCAGGCAGTTTTGGAGGAGACGACGACAACGGGTGTTTGGATGAAACTCGAAGGATTGTATATGACAAAATCCTTGGTGAATCATTTGTACTTGAAGTATGCTTTGTATTCATTCAAGATGAATGAAGATAAAGCGTTGACGGAGCAGCTGGATACGTTCAGCAAGCGGATTCTTGATCTTGAAAATATTAAGGTTACCATCAATGATGAAGATCAAGCGTTGTTATTGTTGTGTTCTTTACCTAAGTCACATGCTCACTTCAAAGAAACCCTCTTGTAAGGAAGAGAATCTCTGACCTTTGAAGAAGTTTAAGCAGCCTTGTATTCGAAGAATTTGAACGAAAGAAAGGAGCAGAAACCATCATCATCGGTTCGCGAAGGGTCCGTGAAGGCGAAATCCTCAAAGAGAGATGGTAGGTTTGAGAAGAAGAAAGGTAAAACTTGTAACACCACGTTTTATTTTAATTATTTTTTTTTGTAATAAAAATTATGTGATTGGTGTATATGTGTCATACCCCAAATTTTGACCACTAAGATTTCCCATCATTGTGCAAATCATCATCACAATATGGATGAACCATCATGCCTCATCAAATGCCTCAAGGGTTGTTGAGCATTCACTACAATCAAAATTAGGGTTTCAAGCCCTCTCTGAGTGCTTAGACAAAGGATCAATCAAGGAATGACATGATCTTCAACTTGTCTAAACCTTTCAAACATCCACAATGGATCAAAAGGACTCCTACTTCAAGGATCAAGCACAAGGCTGCTCCCTTCTAGGTGGATCAAGTCTCAAGATCGACAGTGTCACCAAATTAGGGTTTTGGTCGATCAAGGCCTCCAAAGGGAAATTTTCCTCTGGGCATGAGCCAAAGATCCAAAACACAACCTAATATACCCCATGGGACCTCATGGACCCAATCATCAAGTCAATTTTGCCTCAGGGGATGCATTCATAAAAAATCAGGAATTAGGGTTTCTTGACCTAATTCACCCCTAAGTTGACTTTTGGAACAAATCATGAACCAAGACCTCAAGAGAGGGTTTGAGGGTCTCTAATGAACTATATTGATCCATTTGGAACAATGGATTAATCCAAGAAGTTTGAGCAACAAGCCTCAATTTCATCTGTACCATAATTAGGGTTTCGCGGGAAAAGTCAACTATAACTTTGACTTTTGACCAGGACATGCTCCCAAACCCTAGGACATGCCTCGATATACCCTATGACACCCATGGAACATGTCCATCAAGTTTGATTTAGGTCAAGGACATGATTTCCTGAAGAATTGCACAGTTTGGAATTCATCTGATAAAAAGTCAACTGTGCACAAAAGTCAACTTTGACTTTTTGAGATTTTTCACCAAAATGGATTTTTAACCCTAAAATGATGTTAATGTATGATTTGAATCATCATTCATCAAGAAAAATCAAGAAAAGTGGGATAACTTGTAAAAGGGGTAACCATAAAAACTTAGAAAATTTTTTAAGTTAAAAATAAAGTGGCTAGGGTACCAACTTTGGAGGATCATAACTCCTAAACCACAAAGCCATTTTTCCTCATCCAAATATGGATTTGTAGCCCTCATTACCCTCTACAAAAACTTCAACTAGACCTAAGTCTAATTCATTAAGGATTTTGAGTTCTGGAGTGATCAAAATGGCTGAAAAATGAAAATGTCACTTTTTCCAAGTCTTTTTCAGTTTGCTAGACATGACATGGGGCTGTTGTTGATCATGTTGTGTGGGATGACTCGGGTTAGTCTTGGAAGTTACCTTTCAGTTATTTTACTGAAGCGTCTGTTTTGGCAAATGAGAATCATGATCTTTTGGAACTGCTGAGTACTTTTAATCCAATCAAATTGGTTGATGACGTCTTTCTGTGGAAGCCGGGGAGTTTTAATCCTTTGTTTTACAATTCTGACTTCTCTGTCAGATCTTATTATACATGTATGTGGAATGTTAAATGTCAGCCTTGCTTAAATGCAGATGTTCTTACTGGTATGAAAAGAATTTGGGCCATGAACATCCCCTCTAAAGTTGCTATTTTCCTATAGAGAACCTTGTGGAACAGGATTGCTGTGAAATCCCTTTTGGGTAGGAGGAACATTTGGACTAATGATGGAGTTGTTTGTTCCATGTGTGGTTTTTAGGAGGAAAATATCACTCATGTCATGTTTGAATGTATTGTTGCTAAAGCAGTTTGGGAAGGGGTTGAGAAGTGGCTGGGAATTCAACTATTTCGCAATTCAAACTGTCTTGAGTCTTTGCTGGAGTTTGAAACCATTGTTCAGAAAGAAGCTGGTAGCTTAAAGGGTATGGTGATATGAGCTGCAATCTTGTGGTTCTTATGGCATGCTAGGAACTGTTTCATTTTCGAAAACCAGTTGATTTCCGTTAACGATTTGCTGAACTCCATTAAGCTTTTTAGTTGGAGATGGCTTTCCAATCATAGTTTAAATTTTGTTTGCTCGTTTTACGACTGATTCACAGTACCATGGTGTTGTATTCAGTAGCAGTCTTGTTTCTTCTTGTAGCAGGGTTGCAGCACCCCTTGTGCTGCCTTTAGTGAATATTGCTTTCAGAAGAAAAAAAAAATGATCAGCGTATGACTTGTAAGGTACTATGGAGTGCCAATAGATGTCTTAAACACATGAAGGATAAAAAGAAATTAAAACAATTAATGTTGATAATTTCTTTTTTGTGAATGAGAAATCGTAACTCTTAACAAACTATGATATATAAAATGGTAATTTGGAAAATAATTACCTGTTTCGCCAGAGCTTACATACATATATATTTTTCTTTATCATTTCTAATTTTCTCTTTTTTAGGAAGCACAATTATTCAATTTATCTAATTAGAGTGCATCCTGATATTATTTATAGATTTATTTTTTAAAGATAATAGAATGGAATAGGTCTGGGAAATCGAATTAGAAGTTTAGTAGAACAAGACACATGAAACATTCAAAGTAAACATTATCATTTAGTTATACCTTGACTTTATAGAATCCTTGTTTTGTATTTTTACTACATTAACTATTTTGCATTACACATAGTCAAGAAAATTACCCTACAACATCACATTTTTCTTTACGGTAATCCATATTTGAGACTAATCAGTTTTGGAGACCCTTTCTACTACACAATTCATATTTGATAGAAGAATGTATCTCATAAATTCGAACATCGATCATCTATCAACTAATTGAAAATCTTCTCCAATTTCATTAAAGAAATTTATGTCCACCGGTTCTCAAGAAAATATGTTATAGTGTCGTGAACATTGTAGAATGGATCTGTCATCCTGAACGTAACCATATGGTCAATATTAATATTCCGACTCAAACAAGACACCAAGCTTCTTAGGCAACACCAAATCATATCCTAACCATTTAAAATTCTTGTACCATACAGAAGTCGCGGCTTCACATGTAACAAAAAGGATGATTGGTCGACTTCAGTGGATTTTGACATAAAATACTTGAACTAAAACCCTGATCCATTACCACTCTACATTATTAAGATTTTTTTTTAGAATTTATCTTGAATGTGCTTCTAGAAGAAGACAACCTCCTTGGATAACTCTATTGAGAGAACATCTTCCTTTAGCCTACTTTTCAGAAAAGAAAGTGTGAAATTTTGGGTCGAACTCTAATTCTGTCGAGAAATAACTTTCATGTGTTTCGACAGGAGACAAGCATAAAGTCGAAACTGGGTTTCATGCTGATGTCGAAGGGTTACATACTGTAGTCGAAACTAGTTCTAGTATGTAATGTCGAAATATATTGTTGACTTATTATGTCGAGTTGGGCCTTGTGTTTACGATCCAATTGTTTAGTTAGCTTGTATTGTAAATTACCTAGTTAGTCTGTAAATAGGCTAGATCACCCATGTTGTTGAGTGAGACCAATTGTGATATTCATTTGTAATCATTTGTAAACCCTTATGAGAAAGTGAATAGTAGGCAATTTGCCCTAATCTTTCTTCTTCTTTCTTCTTTATCCTTTCTTCTTTCTCTCCTTGTTCTTCTAACCGTTTTCATTGTTCACCCAAGAACTTCATTTCTCAATCTTTATTTGTTGAAAGGTATCGTTTGTGATCATAACAAACTGGTGCGGTGAGCGTGGAGAAGATGTCGTCAACAAAGTTTGAAATTGAGAAGTTCACCGGAGTTAATGACTTCGGTTTATGGCATTTGAAGATGCGAGCCTTTCTTGTTCAACAGGGTTTGCTAGAACGTTAAAGGGAGAAGATGCCATGGATGCTACATTGACGGAGAAGGAAAGGACAATGACAATCGAGAAAGCCCACATCACAATTATTCTGAGTCTTGGTGATAAAGTTCTCAGGCAGTTTTGGAGGAGACGACGACAACGGGTGTTTGGATGAAACTCGAAGGATTGTATATGACAAAATCCTTGGTGAATCATTTGTACTTGAAGTATGCTTTGTATTCATTCAAGATGAATGAAGATAAAGCGTTGACGGAGCAGCTGGATACGTTCAGCAAGCGGATTCTTGATCTTGAAAATATTAAGGTTACCATCAATGATGAAGATCAAACGTTGTTATTGTTGTGTTCTTTACCTAAGTCACATGCTCACTTCAAAGAAACCCTCTTGTAAGGAAGAGAATCTCTGACCTTTGAAGAAGTTTAAGCAGCCTTGTATTCGAAGAATTTGAACGAAAGAAAGGAGCAGAAACCATCATCATCGGTTCGCGAAGGGTCCGTGAAGGCGAAATCCTCAAAGAGAGATGGTAGGTTTGAGAAGAAGAAAGGTAAAACTTGTAACACCACGTTTTATTTTAATTATTTTTTTTTGTAATAAAAATTATGTGATTGGTGTATATGTGTCATACCCCAAATTTTGACCACTAAGATTTCCCATCATTGTGCAAATCATCATCACAATATGGATGAACCATCATGCCTCATCAAATGCCTCAAGGGTTGTTGAGCATTCACTACAATCAAAATTAGGGTTTCAAGCCCTCTCTGAGTGCTTAGACAAAGGATCAATCAAGGAATGACATGATCTTCAACTTGTCTAAACCTTTCAAACATCCACAATGGATCAAAAGGACTCCTACTTCAAGGATCAAGCACAAGGCTGCTCCCTTCTAGGTGGATCAAGTCTCAAGATCGACAGTGTCACCAAATTAGGGTTTTGGTCGATCAAGGCCTCCAAAGGGAAATTTTCCTCTGGGCATGAGCCAAAGATCCAAAACACAACCTAATATACCCCATGGGACCTCATGGACCCAATCATCAAGTCAATTTTGCCTCAGGGGATGCATTCATCAAAAATCAGGAATTAGGGTTTCTTGACCTAATTCACCCCTAAGTTGACTTTTGGAACAAATCATGAACCAAGACCTCAAGAGAGGGTTTGAGGGTCTCTAATGAACTATATTGATCCATTTGGAACAATGGATTAATCCAAGAAGTTTGAGCAACAAGCCTCAATTTCATCTGTACCACAATTAGGGTTTCGCGGGAAAAGTCAACTATAACTTTGACTTTTGACCAGGACTTGCTCCCAAACCCTAGGACATGCCTCGATATACCCTATGACACCCATGGAACATGTCCATCAAGTTTGATTTAGGTCAAGGACATGATTTCCTGAAGAATTGCACAGTTTGGAATTCATCTGATAAAAAGTCAACTGTGCACAAAAGTCAACTTTGACTTTTTGAGATTTTTCACCAAAATGGATTTTTAACCCTAAAATGATGTTAATGTATGATTTGAAACATCAGTCATCAAGAAAAATCAAGAAAAGTGGGATAACTTGTAAAAGGGGTAACCATAAAAACTTAGAAAATTTTCTAAGTTAAAAATAAAGTGGCTAGGGTACCAACTTTGGAGGATCATAACTCCTAAACCACAAAGCCATTTTTCCTCATCCAAATATGGATTTGTAGCCCTCATTACCCTCTACAAAAACTTCAACTAGACCTAAGTCCAATTCATTAAGGATTTTGAGTTATGGAGTGATCAAAATGGCTGAAAAATGAAAATGTCACTTTTTCCAACACTTAGTGAAATTTTCACTAAGTCCAAATCTGTCTTCACTTTTTTCCAAATGTAGGGGGATTTTTCACTTGGATTCCAAAGAGATCAAAACCAAACATGTTTAAACAGTTGTTTTATCATGTAAGGGCTTTCCAAAATGGCCAAGAACATTGCTAAATTCCATTTGGGCTATGAGTTATGACATTGTCAAGTTGCCTTGTTGAAATCTGTCAAGGCAAGGCAGAATTTGCATTTTGGCTCGATTTGCCAAAATTGTGAAAATCCAAACACTCCTATCCACTTGGACACATCTGATGATTGAATCTCAAGGGGACAATCACTGAGCCAAGCCTCCAAAGTCTTTGGAACAAGAAATAGCATGTTGAACCTAGAATTGCCAAAATAGGGACACGACTCCAAATTTGGATTAGAGCATTCAATGGAAGCATCAAGGTGGCATGGACTGAGCCATTTTCATTTGAATTCAGTCAAGACTTATCCAAGACCAAGGGAACCAGCAGCTTGTGCCCTAACCTCTAGTCAATGGCTAGAGGAGACTTGCATTTCCATTAGCCAACATTGAACAAACCTACTCAGCAGTTGCCATTCACTATTCCTTGCAAAAAAAACTTGCTCTACTATAAATAGAGCTCAATTGTGATCAGTTTGAGTACACCAAAGCCATCTAACAGATGCTTTCCTCAAAATCTCTTCTTTCACTCCAATTTTGCCTTCTAAGACAAGTCACTATCGGGTTTTGAGTTTGAGAGCTTTTCCAATCAAACCAACCACTCACACACCTCACATACATCATATAGAAGTGATCCAAACACTCACATAACATCTGTAACACTGATTTCACAAAATCACTAGCCAATTGCTCAAGTTCTTGACAGTTTTGCAGTTGAGGTGTCATCCTCAATTCCAAACCATTTTAATCCATTCCAAGCACTCAGACACATCACTTGGCACCTAGGGAAGCTATCCACATCATTGGAACCAAGCTGTAACACCTCCAACACCAAACACGATCACCAGCTGCAAGTGGTAAGCATGAGCTCTTCTAACTTTATGATCCATGCATTTTTTGCTGCACAATAATTTGGCCATATGTTCATAATCATGCATGGAATGTTTCCCCTCAATAAATTGCATTGTTTGAATCGTGTGTGAAATTTTTGATCCTTCATGCAAAAATTAGGGTTCTTGAGGTTTCTCTTTGATTTCTTGTTTTATGTTTAATTTAAATGAAATTAATTGACATAGACATGATCGTGAGGTTGAGACGAGCATAATGATATATAGATTACATGATATGATTAAGTATTCAGTGAGATTGGAGAGAAAATGCAAATCTGAGAATCTCAAAACACGCGCGTGTTCTTCAGCTTGTTCTTGGCGCCATTTTTCCAAATTTGAATATTTGAATTTTGTGGTTTTATTTAATTGATTCAAAAATTAATTTCTCTCTGAGTTTTAATGATTTTGAGTTGATTCTTTTTTTAATAATTCACAAAAATGTTAAAATATTTTATTTTCCCAAAAAAAATCCCAAAAATATTATTTATTTCATATAATTTATATTTTTGAAAAGAATTAATATTTTAATTATTTTTGACATTTTAAATATTTTTTCTACATTGATTTTGCAATTTTTAATGCCTTCTAGTTATTTTGTAGGTCAATACTTAATTTTTGAAGCATTAATCCAAGATCATAATTTGTTTTCCATATGTAAAACAATTTTGATCATTTTAATGGAATTTTTATTCAATTAAATACATTTTTGAAAACAAATTAGGGTTTTTGGATTAATTCAACCCTCATAAATCATTTTCAAAACACTCATGGGCCTCTATTAGAGTGTAAGACCCAACCCCCTTGTACAGAAAATTTTTGGGTCTCATTCGTTGTATAAGTCCCTCTGTACATTTTCAAATAAACGGCGCGATCGTCGCCTTTTCAAAATAACCCAGGGCCTACCCTCAAGTAGTAAGACACATTTCTTTTCTTAAAACTCACTTGGGCCTCTAATAGAGTGTAAGATCCAATCCCTTTTTAACCAAAACCATTTTGGGCCTCACTTATTGTATAAGTCCCTTCGCGTTAAAAGAAAATCTCGGTGCGATCGCCATTTCAAACGAAAAGTCAACTGGGCCTACCCTCGAGTAGTAAGACCCGTCTCTTTTTCTTTAAACCTTTTGGGCCTCTATTAGAGTGTAAGACCCAACCCCTTTGTACAGAAAACCTTTTTTGGGCCTCAGTCACTTGTATAAGTCCCTCTGTACAAATTCAAATAGTGCGTTCACTGATAAAACCCTGGGCCTCTCCTTGAGCTGTAAGCCCCAAATCTTTCTTTTTCAAAGCACTTTCTCCTTTGATTTTGAATATACTGTTGTTTTCAATCTTTCTTTGTTGAACAACTAACCAAACAGCATGGAAGCTCTACAACCGAGTAAGTGGTTATTGCTTTCATTTACCGCTTTCATATACATATAACTGTATTGTGGGGCTGTTTCACTGTAAGTCTTCTTTCATAAACTCATATCAACTGTGTAATAATAGTATAGATATTTAGAGTTTCCCCGGCAACTACGTCTAGCATTAAGCCCGTTGATCACTCTTAGAAATAGTCAAAACTAGATCCCCAGAGGATTACCAGACACAGTCTTCCCTCCTCTTGGGGTTAAACAATATGGAGACATGAAAGGCAGCATTCTCTGTGAACCCTTTCATAGACTGTCACTCATAGGAGTTGTCAAAGAAACTCTATTCCCCAGAGATGATCTTTTCTCCGTGAATGGCATCTCTTGAGTTTCTTCCAAATTCTCGAACTTTCCTGGCTTGATCTATTCTCGGTGAATGGCATGTCTTGAACTTCTCGGGGTTTGGGGACTCACAGGTTTCTTAAAAGCGCTTGCCAAGAAACTCTACTCCCCAGAGATGATCTTTTCTCTGTGAATGGCATCTCTTGAGTTTCTTCTAAATTCTCGAACTTTCCTGACTTGATCTATTCCTTGTGAATAGCTTGCCTTAAATTTCTCGGGGTTTGGGGACCCATCGGCTTCTTAAAAGCATCGGCCTCCTCTTGGGCATCGTACAAGGACCCTCAGGCTTCCTAAAAGCAACCCCGCCTCCTCTTGGGCTTAGTACAAGGACCCGCCGGCTTCTTAGAAGTATTCACAGCCTCCTCTTAGGCTTCGTATAATGATCTCTTCCTCCGGGAATGATAGCCTCCTCTTGGGCTTCGTACAAGGACCTCTCGGCTTCTTAAAAGTTTCCAGCCTTCTCTTGGGCTTCGTACAAATTGTCCTGACGACCTCCTAGAGGTATAGGAATAGAACTTAATCATCTTCATAGAACAGTCATTTCAAAGAGTCTACTACTGTTTCTCAAAGCATAGTACAAAAGATGAAACTCTAGACTTGGACAGTCTAAATCTCCTTGAGTCTCAAAGACATTCTCAAGTGACCCCTTCAAGAATAGGAAGTAAACTCGTAGACTTGGACAGTCTCAATGCCCTTCGGATTTCCCGCTTCCTTAAAGAACAGGAATAACCCGGATCCTTAAATCAAATCCTTGAGTACAGTGTTGCTCATATAAGAACTGATTTTCTCTTTAAAATCAGTATACTGGACCTGTCACTTAGCTGAAACAACATTTAGCCTCTCTCTCGGGCTTTGTACGAGACACATAAGAGACTCCCTCGTTGAGTCGATCACCCCTTTCGCCTCCATCTCGGGCTTTATACGAGATACAAAAAGGTTCTTATTGAGCCAAACAAATTTTAGCCTCCATCTCGGGCTTCGTACGAGATACAAAAGACTCTCTTGTTGAGTCAAATAGCCTTCATCTCGGGCTTTATACGAGATACCAAATGACTCCATCGTCGAGTCAAGACCTTTTAGCCTCTCTCTCGGGCTTTGTACGAGACACATATTAGCCTCCTCTTAGGCTTTGTATAAGAAAACCACTGGTTGATCCAATCAACCTTTTAGCATCAAAGTTGTGCCTCGTTCACAGTACACAAACATCAATAACTTCTTCCCCTTCATCTAATCGCTGTAAGTGGCAAGCCTCTGGATTATTTACATCCACACCACTGTCCCTCTTTTAGCATGAGAAATTCCTAAGGAAAGATGGCATTGCTCTACACTGAGTTAAAGTCTTCTCCTTCAGGTTAAAATCCCCTATAAAGGAAATTATGGCATTACCGGATTCACAAATCCCGGTTAAAGTAATTCTCCTTTATAAAACAGTTCTGACATACAAACCCCCCTTTAGAGATGACAAATTCTCTCGAAAGTCAAACCCCTTTAGCTTCACATCTTGGGCTTCAAACAAGATACAAATAGACCATTCAGCTTCACATCTTGGGCTTTGAACAAGATACAAATCACCTTGCGCTTCACGTCTTGGGCTTTGAACAAGACACCAAAACACCCATTTCCTCCCATAGAATAGGAGGAACTACGAACGCTCTAATTTCCCTGTTTCAATAAACGGGAATACGTAGGCATAAGATTGAAAGAAAAATCTTAGCGAGCACACTAAACAAAAAACCAAAATCCCATACTCTCATGTATCTATCAAAAAGCATCAGTCCTAACATCCTATCCTTGTTCCCCGCCAGAAAATCCTAGAAAGAAAGAAAACAGTATTGGCGAAAATACAAATAACCAGTACAAAGGCCCCCCACATTGATAGCATTCGTAACCTAACAGACCGTTGTTTAAACTCAGTATGCAAAGCAGGGTTAATTGGAGACATCTATTTCCCTTCCTTATTCAGCTCACAATAAGATAAAAAATGAATCAACCTGTAGTAAACTCAACCGCAGAGAGCGACCAGCGCTTAAGAACCGCGTCCAAAATCGCTCGCTACAGAAAAAATGGCGCCCACCGTGGGGCCTTTCTTTTTCTTCCTTTTCATCTCTTGTGAGAATACCACAGATTGGGGCTTCCGCCGGGGAACCCATTTCTATCAGGAACTTAGGATTCATAGCTTTAAAGGTATAGGATGTTTAGGACAAATATATATACAGCTTTTCCTAATTGCTATACGTGTTTATTTTTCTGCTAATGGGAATGCGTGTGATGCCGCATGTGGAAAGATTGAGTATACACTTAAGATAAGTGATGGCGACGAGGTCGACCATCAACCTCATTGGAGGTTGACCAATGCAACCCATTCTCTCATCTAGACAATTGGCTGATTGTGATGTCTGAGAAGCTGAGGAGCCAAACCCTTTTGTAGTGCAAAAACTATCGGGAATAGTTGTTACGCGATACTACCCTCATTTGAGGCTGGTGATCTATTCTCGGTGAATGACACTTACTCTAAGATTGCTCTACAACTCGCTGGCGATCCGCTTGTTGTTTTGCTTTCCTGGGAGGAGCTGATGATAATGAGTACAGGTACAAAAATCACCTTAGTATAAACCTTTGGGGATGGGTAGAGCCTTGGCTTCATGACAACGACCCTTTGACCCCATGTTTTTTCTATGTTTTTGTGTGCTACATTCATGCTTTCATTTAAAAAACATTAAAACATTAAAAAAAAAACCTTATCTTCTATCGGTTTTTCAAATTAAACTAAGACTGTGATTGCAAATATCAGAGAAAGGGATTGCACTAATGGATTTCGGTAGAAGGAGAACCCATACGTATACCTTCAAGGTTCCGAAACTAGAGGATTTAAAAGGTTTGGCGAGAATGATCACAAACCAAGAGGCTTTCAGAGCCAAGCACGGAGGTTTACTATCTCTGCTAAGAGTCCATGTGATTGAGGGAATCATGGATGCGCTCGTTCAGTTTTACGATCCGGTTTATCACTGTTTCACATTCCCGGATTACCGGCTCACACCAACGCTGAAGGAGTATTCTCATCTGATTGATCTATACATTACAGATCAAGCTCCGTTTTCTGGACTGGAAGAAATTCCAAAGAATCAGACCATTGCAAGAGCAATTCATTTGGACGAGTCTGAGGTCAGGACTTACATGACCACTAAGGGTGGCATCCAAGGTTTGCCAGCCCAGTGCTTGACAAAGAAAGCCCTGTATTTTGCCAGTATAGGAAACGTGACTGCTTTTGAAAGCATCTTTGTCTTGCTCACCTACGGCTTATTTTTGTTTCCCAACATCAATAACTTTGTAGATATAAACTCCATTAAGGTTTTTCTCATTGGAAACCCTGTGCCGACTTTGCTCGCAAATGCGTATCATTCTGTACACTTAGGAAATTTGTACAGCGGAGGGGAGATCACATGCTGTGTACCTCTGCTTTATAAATGGTTTATCTCCCACTTGCCCAAGTCTGATGCTTTTTGGGATTGCAAGAGTGCCTTACGTTGGTCGCAGAAGATCATGTCTCTTACCAACTCTAATATAGATTGGTGTAATAGGATCTATGATGGAATTAGAATCATTGATCGTTGTGGAAACTTCCCCAATGTACCCCTCATAGGAACTAAAGGAGGAATCAACTATCATCTGATATTGGTTCGCTGTCAGTTTGGATACCCGATGAGACACGTCCCACGGGGTGTTCATCTGGAAGGTCTTTTCTTCAAGGAAGGAGAAAACGACAGAGCACTGAAGATGGAAACAGTGCATGCTTGGAAACAGGTTCATAAGAAAGGACGAAAGTCTCTGGGAAAACCAGACTGTGTCTCGGTGGAGCCTTATCTCCATTGTGTACAAACTAGAGCTCTCAAGCTAAAAATGCCTTATCCTCGTTACGGAATTCTTCCGCCAAAGGAGTCTGTCATGTACTTCATGACTGAGACTGAAAAGCTTCAGGTTACTCTCAACAAAGTTCAGAAGGAGAGGAGGTCAAGGAAGAACAAGTACCGCACCCTCGACGTAGAGTGCATCAAAATACAGCAATTACTGAAAGAGATAAGGATGCTCTGATCGAGATTTTAGAGCAACATGCTGTAGAGAATCAAGATTACTAAAGGAATTTGCTCACTCCTTTCACTTGGCAAAGGAATGACAACCCGACAACGGCCCAAGAACCTCGGTCAAAGAAAAGAAAAATACCAGAATCAGCACCCGATTTCTCTTCAGAGAGGACTCGGGACCCATTAGCTTAGGTTTCTGTTTCTGCACCTTGTAATCTACTGTATTTCCATTTCTGTAATCCTTTGAATTCAATAAAAAGGGGTTTCCCCACTGTTTGATATTTGCAATCTAATTGTCGAAGTTTATTTTGATTAAACCAAAAAAACAATTAATATAATCATTGCATTCATCATTCTCACATCATGTATTCTTCTTCCCTACGAATCTCACGTTTATGTCTCGATTCTAGAGTCAAACTGTCTCATTCGTATAATACTCGGGCCAATCGTCAGAAAAAGATGGATGATCTTGAGGAAGAAAACAGAGAGTTGAAAGAAGAGATCGACGTTCTGAGAGAGGATATGAGAAAGCTTCGTAACGACATGCAAGCCATGGCAGAAGCTCAGCTACAAAGAACTGTGATCTCAGAGATCACCTCAACGCCCATCGTGGAGAAGTATGATCCTAGGTATCAAATTCCGAAGGATCGTCCTTGGGGCATGCCTATTAACTATATCCCGAAAGGATATGTTCCGCCGATCACTGAAGATCAGGGAATCATAACTGAAGCCGCTGGGCCTGAAGGTTACAAACTTCGGGAAAGCGAAGATGCCCGGGGCATACTGAAGACTCCTGAAGGTTACAAACTTCGGGAAACGCCAAGATTCACTGCCGTAGTCACGGTACCACCCCCTGTGGTGCACACTATCCCGAAAGGACAGATTCCACCGATACCTGCTGGTAAAAACGAAACTATGTTTGACCGAATGGATGAATTCCGGGAACAGTTCTTGGAAATGCAGAAGGAGTTGCAAGCTATCCGCGGTCAGGATCTATTTGGAAAGGACGCCGCAGACCTCTGCTTGGTCCCCAATGTGAAATTTTTGCACAAATTTCAAGTGCCCAACTTTGAAAAATACAAGGGTAACTCTTGCCCTCAAAGCCATCTGGTGATGTACGCTCGGCGGATGTCAGCTCAGACGGAGAATCAGGACCTACTGATTCACTACTTCTAGGATAGTTTAACCGGTTCCGTATTAAAATGGTGCATGGGTTTAAACCGTACCACGATCAGCACATTCATAGATCTTGGTACTGCCTTCGTCCAACAATACGAATACAATTTGGACATGGCACCCGACAGAGATCAACTCAGATCAATGTCGCAAAAGGACAAGGAAACCTTTAAGGAGTATGCTCAAAGGTGGCGTGAAATTGCCGCTCAAATTTGTCCACCTCTTGAGGAAAAAGAGATGACAAAGATCTTCTTAAAAACCTTAAGCTCATTTTACTATGACCGAATGGTTGCCAGTGCACCCAGTGATTTCACCGAGATGGTGGGCATGGGTGTACGTCTTGAGGAAGCCGTCCGAGAAGGACGTTTGGTAAAAGACACTGGATCGACGAGCGGTACTAAAAATACGGTAGTGCTCTCCCTAAGAAAAAAGAGAAAGATATTGGGAATATCTCTCTCGGAAAGCAAAGGCGACGTTATCAACCGGTAGCAGCTGTGACTCCTGCTATCAGCCCTGCGCCTATTCCTACGTATCAACCTCAGGTTGCGCAGAACCAACCTGATCAGCAAAGGACACAACATCCTCTTCAGCAGGCTCGTCCTCCATATAACAACAACCATACAACACGGCCACCAGGATTTAATCCTATACCCGTGACGTACGTAGAGCTGTTTCCATTACTGCTAGCCAAGGGGCACATTCAGACTAAGTCCCCTCTTACAGTACCCGAAAATCCGTCTTTTTGGTTTAAGGTGGATCAAACTTGCCCTTACCATCAAGGAGGATTTGGGCATAACATTGAGACTTGTCTTAATTTCAAGTCCGACGTGCAAAAACTTGTTAGGAGCGAGGTCTTATCCTTCAAGGATACAAATCCTAATGTTCTTAGGAACCCACTACCTCAACATGAGAAAGTTGCAGTCAATCTGATTGAGAAAGAGACTAACAATGTCTATCAAATTCACGATGTACTCTTGTTGAAGACCAATCTGGTCAAGATGCATTGTAGACAGAGTGGATATGGCCATGTGCCACCTCATAGCTATCCCCGGTGTGATATCTGCTCTAAAGACAACCAGGGATGTTCTGTGGTGCAAGCAGCTCTACAGGAACAAATGGATCTCGGATGGATCCAAGAGCACCGAGTTTGTGGAGTTAACATGGTTTACACGAATTCTAACGTCATTCAGAACTGCGATATCTGTGCAATGAATGTCAACTTGGTAGCGATGCACTCAAGGCAAAGCCAATATCATAATCTGCCGCGGCACAATTACAGTTCCTGTCTGACTTGCTCGGTAAACAAACAGGGATGCTCTTTCATATAGGAGGCCCTCCAGCGTTAGATGGATCTTGGATGGATCCAAGACTACCATGATAGGAATCCCTATCAGATCAACATGGTTCATATCTTTGATATCCGCTTGATGAATACCAACCTGGTAGAGTTACATGCTAAACAGGTCCGACTCAGATTCTTAATATCACATGACTATTAAAGTTGTAAAGCAGGTTGTGAAAACGATCGAGGTTGTACCCTTGTCCAGGAGGCACTTCAGCATTTGTTAAATCATTGGTGGATGCCAATTTATATGGATGAAGATACTCAGCAAATTAGTAACAGTAACAGGAATCCTACTCGGCGTCAGAGTCAGGATGTCCGGTCAGTGGAAGCTAACCTAGTAAGGTTACATTGTATTCAAAGTGGGCGTGGCCAGGTGCCACCACACAATTGTGACCGTTGTAGCGTCTGTTCGGAAAGTAACCAAGGGTTTTACCTTGTGAGAGTAGCTCTTCAGGGTCAGGTGGATCATGGAGAGATTCGTCCATATCCGGGTTCTGGACCCATCAACTGGACGCCGAACTACACTACCGATCAAGTCGAGGACGTTGTTGTAATCTCTGGTCATCATAGGACCAGGGATGTTTTTGCCATCATCCCTCTACTTGACGAATCTAAAGTTCCCAACCGGGAACGAATCGAGATTACGTATGATGGTCAAAAGAATCAGAAGGTTCCCATAGTCATCTATCTGCCGGGACCACTACCGTATGAATTAACTAAGACTATCCCTTACAAATACGGTGCAACGATAATTGAAAATGGAAAGGAAATTCCATTACCCTCCATCGTAAATATTGCAGACATCAGTCGTGTAACACGGAGTGGCAGAATCTTCAATCGAGGGGTTGGGGAACCTAACAAAGAAAAGGAACTTCAGACGGAAGCTCCCGATCCACCAGTTGGTCAATCTAGTAATCCCGACCTTTCAAAAAATGATGATGAGATGCTAAAGCTCATCCAAAGGAGTGAATACAACATTGTCGACCAACTGTTACAGACTCCTTCAAAGATCTCGGTATTATCACTATTACTCAGTTTAGAAGCACATAGGGAGGCTCTATAGAAAGTCTTGGAGCAAGCCTTTGTGGAACAGGATGTAACAATCGGACAGTTCGATAGCATTGTCTCTAACATCACTTCCTACAACAATTTGGGATTTAGTGATGAGGAATTACCTGAAGAGGGTCGCCGTCATAACATGGCTCTCAATATCACAGTTAACTGCCAGGACGATGCTTTAGCCAGCGTACTGGTAGACACAGGGTCGGCCCTGAATGTTATGCCAAAGTCCACTTTGATGCAATTATCATTCAAAGGACCTCCGATGAGAATCAGCGAGGTTGTCGTCAAAGCATTCGACGGATCCAGAAAAATGGTTATCGGCGAAGTGGATCTTCCCATAACTATTGGTCTGCATACTTTCCAAGTCACTTTCCAGGTCATGGACATCCGGGCAACTTACAGTTGCTTATTAGGAAAACCTTGGATACACTAGGCTGGAGCGGTTACTTTAACCCTCCACCAAAAGCTAAAGTTCTTCAAGAACGATCAACTTGTCACAGTTTGTGGGGAACAAGCCTTGCTTGTAAGCAACTTATCATCGTCTACATGTGTAGAACCCGAGAAGGTTATTGGAACTCAGTTCCAAGCACTGTCGGTGAGCAAGAACAATCAGTTCAAAGAAGGAACTTCCATTTCTTCATACAACGATGCTATCAAAGCGGTCGAGAGTACCGATACAACCGAATGAGGACAGCTTGTCATTCCTATTGACAATAAAACAAAGAAGGGTCTTGGTTTTTCTGCAACCTGTACCCAGACAGCTGCCAGCAATGAAAGTCTTCATCCCCTTCAAAACTTCTTCCACATTGGAGGTTTCCTTCACCCAGTGTCTCAGACAGTTCATGCTATCAATGAGGAAGATCCCTCTGACACAGATGAAGAATGGAAGTCCTTTCTTAACAAGGACGGTAATATGTCTCAGGAAGAGGTGCCTACGCCATTTTTCTATCCCGCACAGAGTCCGATATTTATACCAAGGTCAGACGTCGAAATGATATGCGGAGATTGTGATCCGGAAGGACACCGTGCTCCGCCAAATTCATTAGAGGAGGACACTCTGATGAAAGACAACTTTGACCACAACTACTATATCCCAATGGATGGTCTGCCAATGTGGCAACCTTATCCAAGAAACTTGGGGCAAGAGAGTCAGCCGAACAATGAAAATCAGCTGACCGTCATTGAACAGAATACCTGTGTCCCCACCATGTCATGGGATCAACACTCAGGTCATCCTGAAACTACTCAACATGAAGATGAATTCGCAACATTTGCAGGACTTAAATTCATCAACTATGCTTTTCCTGAGGTCAACGTCATCAAGAGAGATGACTCCTCCAGTTCCAAAGAAGTTTGGGACACCTTGGGACAACCGAGTGGAAAATTCGACTTTATGGTCAAGTACACTGCTCCCGAAAGCTCTCGTATCAGGTTCGAAGATATCCAACCTACTGGATGGGGAGATACAGCTGAGAGCACAAATACTTTGCAAAATGCAACAGAGGAATCCTCCTACTATAATTCTTCCTGGGAGACAGATTCCAATGATCCTGCTCAACCAGAAATCAGCGTCATTTCTGAAGACAAATCAAGGAAGGTGCCAGAATTTGTGATTCACCGAGGAGTTCCCCGCCAATGGGTTGTCGTCGAGGTTCCGAGGGTCGTTCATCAGTCAAAGTAATTGCCATCTTTTAACCTTTCACCCTGCCCAGGTGAAACGGATGTTTTGATAGGGCTCGCTTTCTGTAAATTTCCCTCTTCGCTTTGTCCAAAGCGACATAGTTTTGTTTTATAGGGCTGTAGTTTCAAGGATCGACTTGTTCATTAATAAAATAACGTCGTTCTGTAATTTTCGTATTAATTGCTGTTTTCTCTTTTTGCTTTTTCTCAGAAAATGGTAATCCTAAAAAAAACAATTAAAATAAAAACAAGCAGTAAAATAAAACACTGCACACACTTGCATTTTCTCTATCTCTTCTAAACACGAATCATCACGTCATGCAGATTGCTTGTTTTATACCCCGTTGAAACATACGATCCGATGCCTTCTCCCAACTTTGAGTTCCCGGTATTTGAGGTTGAAGAAGAAAATGATGACAAAATTCCAGAAGAGATCTCCCGACTACTCAGACAAGAGGAAAGATCCATTGAACCTCACAAAGAACCGTTGGAAACGGTAAACTTAGGTTCAGAAAAAGAGAGAAAAGAAATCAGGATTGGGGCACTGCTCAGTCCCATTGCCAGAGAGGGATTGATAAAGCTTCTCAAAGAATTCCCCGATGTATTCGCTTGGTCCTATCAGGATATGCCAGGGTTGGATACCAGCATCGTGGAGCATCACTTACCATTAAGATCGGAATGTCCGCCAGTAAAACAAAGGTTGAGACGCACTCACCCGGACATGGCTATCAAAATCAAAGAGGAGGTACAGGAACAGATTGACGCGGGTTTCCTCGCTACATCAGAATATCCTCAATGGTTAGTCAACATCGTACCCGTTCTAAAAAAGGACGGAAAGGTCAGAATGTGTGTCGATTACAGGGATCTGAACAAGGCTAGTCCAAAGGACGACTTTCCTTTACCACACATTGACATGCTGGTAGATAGTACAACAAAGTTCAAAGTCTTCTCTTTCATGGATGGATTCTCGGGCTATAATCAAATCAAAATGGCGCCAAAAGACATGGAGAAAACTTCGTTCATTACCCCATGGGGTACCTTTTGTTACAAGGTAATGTCGTTCGGTTTGAAGAACGTCGGGGCAACCTATCAAAGGGCCATGACTACTCTATTTCATGACATGATACACAAGGAAATCAAGGTATATGTTGATGATATGATTGCAAAATCTAAGACAGAAGAGGAGCATGTGACCTACTTGTCGAAACTATTCGAGCGTTTGAGGAAGTACAAACTCCGCTTGAATCCCAACAAGTGCACCTTCGGTGTCCGTTCAGGGAAACTACTAGGGTTCATCGTCAGCCAGAAAGGGATTGAGGTTGATCCTGATAAGGTCAAGGCCATTCAAGAAATGCCTTCTCCGAAAACTGAAAAACAAGTCAGAGGATTCCTGGGACGTTTGAACTACATCTCCAGATTCATATTCCTTATGACCGCGACCTGTGCGCCAATCTTCAAGTTACTCAAAAAGAACCAGGATTGCGTTTGGTCAGAAGATTACCAAACCGCCTTCGACAGTATTAAGGAATATCTGTTGAATCCACCGATTCTATCACCTCCAGTGGAAGGAAGACCATTGATCATTTACCTCACAGTCCTAGAGGACTCAATGGGATGTGTACTTGGCCAACAAGACAAAACTAAAAGGAAAGAGTCTGTCATTTACTATCTAAGCAAGAAATTTACCGACTGTGAGTCTCGGTACACGATGCTTGAGAAAAATTGTTGCGCTTTGGCTTGGGCAGCCAAACATCTTCGCCAATACATGATTCGTCATACTACTTGGTTAATCTTCGAAATGGATCCAATCAAGTATGTCTTCAAAATACCTGCTCTTACGGGAAGGATTGCCCGTTGGCAGATGCTGTTATCAGAATATGACATAGAGTATCACGCTCAGATAGCCGTTAAAGGAAGTATTCTAGCCGATCATTTGGCTCATCAACCGATTGACGATCAAGAATCAATCGGGTTTGACTTCCCGGATGAAGATGTCATGTATCTAAAAATGAAGGATTGCGATGAACCGCTACCCAGTGAAGGGCCAGAACCAGGTTCCCAGTGGGGACTTATTTTTGACGGAGCAGTCAATCATTATGGAAACAGAATTGGGGCAATCATTGTTACCCCTCAGGGTACCCACATTCCTTTCACTGCCATACTTACGTTCAAATGTATATATAACGAGGCCGAATACGAAGCATGTATCATGGGTCTCGAAGAAGCAATTGATTTAAGGATAAAAAACTTGGACGTATACGGCGACTCAGCCTTGGTTATCAATCAGATAAAAGGAGATTGGAACACATACCAATCAGGACTGATTCCTTACAAAGACTACGCAAGAAGGTTGTTACCTTTCTTCAACAGAGTCGAGTTTCACCACATCCCTCATGATGAGAATCACATGGCTGATGCATTAGCCACCCTATCTTCCATGATTAGCGTATGTCAATGGAATGACATACCTAAGATCGACATCATGCGCCTTGAAAGGCCCGCTTACATCTTCACGATTGAAGCAGTCATAGATGACAAACCTTGGTATCACTATATCAAATGCTTCCTTCAGAAACAAGAGTACCCACCTGGGGCACTCAGAAAAGACAGAAAGACCCTCAGAAGATTGGCTGGAAACTTCTTCCTGAGCGGTGACACTCTCTATAAGAGAAATTTTGACATGGTCTTGCTCCGACGCGTAGACAAACCAGAAGCAGGCATGCTAATGAAAGAAATTCATGAAGGATCCTTTGGAACTCATGCCAACGGACACGTAATGGCAAGAAAAATCCTAAGAGCAGGGTACTATTGGTTGACCATGGAATCCGACTGCTACAAGTACATGAGGAGGTGTCACAAGTGTCAAATATACTCCGACAAAATTCATGTACTGCCATCACATCTCAAAGTTATTTCTTCCCCGTGGCCTTTTTCCATATGGGGAATCGACATGATTGGCATGATTGAGCCCAAGGCTTCAAACGAACATCGGTTCAATCTAGTAGCCCTTGACTACTTCACCAAGTGGGTCGAAGCAGCATCGTACGCTAATGTAAAGTGGTGGTCCGCTTTATCAAAAACAATATCATCTGCCGTTATGGTGTTCCAAGCCAGATCATTACTGATAATGGATCTAACTTGAACAATAAGATGATGAAAGAGTTGTGTGTTGAGTTCGAGATCGAACACCATAACTCATCTCCCTACCGACCCAAGATGAACGGAGCGGTAGAATCGGCCAATAAGAACATCAAGAAGATCGTTCAAAAGATGGTTGTAACCTACAAAGACTGGCACAATATGCTACCCTTTGCTCTTCACGGTTATCGAACATCTGTCCGCACTTCAACAGGGGCAACCCCTTTCTCTCTAGTGTATGGCATGGAAGCAGTGCTCCCCATAGAAGTAGAGATCCTGTCAATCCGAGTATTGATGGAAGCTAAGCTTACCGAAGCTGAATGGTGTCAAAGCCGACACGACGAATTGAATCTGATCGAAGAAAAGAGAATCACGACACTATGCCATGGTCAATTGTATCAGCAAAGAATGAAGAAGGCGTTCGACAAAAAGGTCTGAGCTTGCATCTTCAGAAAAGGAGACCTCGTGCTCAAAAAGATACAATCATTTCTCACTGATTCCTAGGGCAAATGGACCCCGAATTATGATGGCCCCTATGTGGTCACGAAAGCTTTCTCAGGCGGCGCCTTGAGACTTGCAACCATGGACGGAGAGGAATTTTCCTACCCCACAAATGTTGATGCAATCAAGAAATACTTCGCCTAAACTAAAAAAAAAGGGTCTCAGTGGATTGAAAACCCGAAAGGGCGGTCCAGGAAAAAGTTAGAGACAAAATAATAAAAAAATCATCTCGATGGATTGGAAACATCACAGTACAATCCAGGCAAAAATTAGGGATAATGGCAAGTAACTATGTTCAACAGAGGCAAGTCCCTCAACAACAGTTACATCATCTGTCAGAAAACTCCAGTCAAGGTCATCTTCGACAAAAGCTCAGGATGCCCAGAATTCAAAGTTGGTAGAAGGATAGTGGTCGTTATGTTTCAACGTAGCCCTTTTCCCTGTAAATTACCATTTTCTAACTTTGTATGTACTCTTTGGAATCACGCGTTTGGCTGATTTCCATCCTATCAATAAAATTTGAGCCCTTGTGCTTTTGTTTGTAATTCTCATTTGTTTTAGCTTTACAGAACGACATTGTTTACATGATTAACGATCCTTGAAATAAAACAAAATGAATTTACTTGTTAAAACTTTTTCTGCTTTTAAAATAAAGTCGGCAATTTCTTTTGACTGTTGAACATCAAAGGAACATCAATTGCGTCTCCAAAGGCGTTCGAATTTCAAAGTGCAGAATCAAAGTACTCCTTCTAACCCAGTACGCCTGAATGAAGGATCAACTGTGTCAGAGACCTTGTTTCATCTGGCACACCTCAGCCGAGTTCTCATCTCCTAAGCCCGACCAACGGTAGCTTCCAACAGGGACTATCTCTCCCAAGCAAGGTGGAATTGCTATTCTAAACCAACAGTACTTCTTCGCCCCGCGATGGCCGAGTATCTAGTCGGGTTCACCCGTCAGTTTGTATGTCGCGTCGGTTTTGTCAGCATAAACATACATACATCATGCATTTTTTATTTGCATTCACGTTTCATATTGCATCACTATCACTCTAGCCGGTCTTGTCCCTTAGTGATAGGAGTCCGCTCAATCGAGTTCCCAGTTCTTTTCCCGTCAGGAAATACTGTGTCTGAACAATCTCTCTCCTCCAGTTTTTTCTGGATTGAAATAGGTCCTTGACCACTTTGATAATTTGAACCTCTGAAAGACCAGAGAACCCTCAACCGATGTCACTCTTCGCCATTGAAGATGATATCCTTGCTTTCCCGGATTAAGGAAAATCCCAAGAGAAAGCCTCGTAACCAGAGATTCGGCAGCACGTCAGTTTCACTCCGAAAAAACCGCTGATGAAAAGGTCATCAGCACCTCAAAATTGGACCCCATCATATGGTATTTCTCTAGGAAGATCCCGAGAAAAGTATGATGTAAGATCCCAAGCAGAGGCAGTCTCTCCAGCGACTCACTTTCCCCAGTAGAAACAAATGGCGTCTCTAACAGAGAAGTTTGTGCAACTCTACAACTCAGACGGAGGGGTTCCCCAGCAAGTCTGATAATCAAAAGTTTTCCGTCAAATTTTATCTCCCCAGGAAAATTCGGCGAGAAGTTTGAGGATAACCGCTACGCATATCATTCCTTATCAATAAAGTTTATTGACAAAAGAAACTAAGACCAGTTCCTTGGTAGGAAACCAGGATCGAGGGGAAGTTTATTTCAGAAACTAAGACCAGTTCCTTGGTAGGAAACCAGGATCGAGGGGAAGTTTATTTCAGAAACTAAGACCAGTTCCTTGGTAGGAAACAAGAATCGAGGGGAAGTTTATTTCAGAAACTAAGACCAGTTTCATGGTAGAAAACCAGGATCGAGGGGAAGTTTACCTTTTCTAAGCATCATTGCTTAGCAAAAGAAGAAGAATGCGTAAGCTACCATTCATAACCACCATCAAAATTTCGGGTATTCCGATATTTAATCCTCTTGCACCCCGAATGCCCGAATACCTTCGTCATTCACACCTTCGTGTCCAAGAAGATTAAATAGGGGCATCTGTCATACCCCAAATTTTGACCACTAAGATTTCCCATCATTGTGCAAATCATCATCACAGTATGGATGAACCATCATGCCTCGTCAAATGCCTCAAGGGTTGTTGAGAATTCACTACAATCAAAATTAGGGTTTCAAGCCCTCTCTGAGTGCTTAGACAAAGGATCAATCAAGGAATGACATGATATTCAACTTGTCTAAACCTTTCAAACATCCACAATGGATCAAAAGGACTCCCACTTCAAGGATCAAGCACAAGGTTGCTCCTTTCTAGGTGGATCAAGTCTCAAGATCGACAGTGTCACCAAATTAGGGTTTTGGTCGATCAGGGCCTCCAAAGGGAAAGTTTTCTCTTGGCATGAGCCAAAGATCCAAAACACAACCTAATATACCCCATGGGACCTCATGGACCCAATCATCAAGTCAATTTTGCCTCAGGGGATGCATTCATCAAAAATTAGGAATTAGGGTTTCTTGACCTAATTCACCCCTAAGTTGACTTTTGGGACAAATCATGAACCAAGACCTCAAGAGAGGGTTTGAGGGTCTCTAATGAACTATATTGATCCATTTGGAACAATGGATTAATCCAATAAGTTTGAGCAACAAGCCTCAATTTCATCTGTACCACAATTAGGGTTTCGCGGGAAAAGTCAACTGTAACTTTGACTTTTGGCCAGGAAATGCTCCCAAACCCTAGGACATGCCTCAATATACCCTATGAAACCCATGGAACATGTCCATCAAGTTTGATTTAGGTCAAGGACATGATTTCCTGAAGAATTACACAGTTTGGAATTCATCTGATAAAAAGTCAACTGTGCACAAAAGTCAACTTTGACTTTTTGATATTTTTCACCAAAATGGATTTTTAACCCTAAAATGATGTTAATGTATGATTTGAATCATCATTCATCAAGAAAAATCAAGAAAAGTGGGATAACTTGTAAAAGGGGTAACCATAAAAACTTAGAAAATTTTCTAAGTTAAAAATAAAGTGGCTAGGGTACCAACTTTGGAGGATCATAACTACTAAACCACACAGCCATTTTTCCTCATCCAAATATGGATTTGTAGCCCTCATTACCCTCTACAAAAACTTCAACTAGACCTAAGTCCAATTCATTAAGGATTTTGAGTTATGGAGTGATCAAATGGCTGAAAAATGAAAATGTCACTTTTTCCAAAACTTAGTGAAATTTTCACTAAGTCCAAATCTGTCTTCACTTTTTTCCAAATGTAGGGGGATTTTTCACTTGGATTCAAAAGAGATCAAAACCAAACATGTTCAAACAGTTGTTGTATCATGTAAGGGCTTTCCAAAATGGCCAAGAATATTGCCAAATTCCATTTGGGCTATGAGTTATGACATTGTCAAGTTGCCTTGTTGAAATCTGTCAAGGCAAGGCAGAATTTGTATTATTGCTCGATTTACCAAAATTGTGAAAATCCAAACACTCCTATCCATTTGGACACATCTGAGGATTGAATCTTAAGGGGACAATCACTGAGCCAAGCCTCCAAAGTCTTTGAAACAAGAAATAGCATGTTGAACCTAGAATTGCCAAAATAGGGACAAGACTCCAAATTTGGATTGGATCATTCAATGGAAGCATCAAGGTGGCATGGACTGAGCCATTTTCATTTAAATTCAGTCAAGACTTATCCAAGACCAAGGGAA
The DNA here is from genome assembly GCA_022829125.1 of Lathyrus tuberosus. Classification (NCBI taxonomy): domain Eukaryota; kingdom Viridiplantae; phylum Streptophyta; class Magnoliopsida; order Fabales; family Fabaceae; genus Lathyrus; species Lathyrus tuberosus. The sequence goes on from JALAZF010000191.1 coordinate 5,527,570, forward strand.
CCAGCAGCCTGTGCCCTAACCTCTAGTCAATGGCTAGAGGAGACTTGTATTTCCATTGGCCAACATTGAACAAACCTACTCAGCAGTTGCCATTCACTATTCCTTGCAAAACAAACTTACTCTACTATAAATAGACCTCAATTGTGATCAGTTTGAGTACACCAAAGCCATCTAACAGATGCTTTCGTCAAAATCTCTTCTTTCACTCTAATTTTGCCTTCTAAGGCAAGTCACTATCGGGTTTTGAGTTTGAGAGCTTTTCCAATCAAACCAATCACTCACACACCTCACATACATCATATAGAAGTGATCCAAACACTCACATAACATCTGTAACACTGATTTCACAAAATCACTAGCCAATTGCTCAAGTTCTTGACAGTTTTGCAGTTGAGGTGCCATCCTCAATTCCAAACCATTTTAATCCTTTCCAAGCACGCAGACACATCACTTGGCACCTAGGGAAGCTATCCACATCATTGGAACCAAGCTGTAACACCTCCAACACCAAACACGATCACCATCTGCAAGTGGTAAGCATGAGCTCTTCTAACTCTATGATCCATGCATTTTTTGCTGCACAATAATTTGGCCATATGTTCATAATCATACATGGAATGTTTCCCCTCAATAAATTGCATTGTTTGAATCGTGTGTGAAATTTCTGAGCCTTCATGCAAAAATTAGGGTTCTTGAGGTTTCTCTTTGATTTATTGTTTTATGTTTAAATTAAATGAAATTAATTGACATAGACATGATCGTGAGGTTGAGACGAGCATAATGATATGTAGATTACATGATATGATTAAGTATTCAGTGAGATTGGAGAGAAAATGCAAACCTGAGAATCTCAGAACACGCGCGTGTTCTTCAGCTTATTCTTGGCGCCATTTTTCCAAATTTGAATATTTGAATTTTGTGGTTTTATTTAATTGATTCAAAAATTAATTTCTCTCTGAGTTTTAATGATTTTGAGTTGATTCTTTTTTTAATAATTCACAAAAATGTTAAAATATTTTATTTTCCCAAAAAAAATCCAAAAATATTATTTATTTCATATAATTGATATTTTTGCAAAGAATTAATATTTTAATTATTTTTGACATTTTAAATATTTTTTCTACATTGATTTTGCAATTTTTAATGCCTTCTAATTATTTTGTAGGTCAATACTTAATTTTTGAAGCATTAATCCAAGATCATAATTTGTTTTCCATATGTAAAACAATTTTGATCATTTTAATTGAATTTTTATTCAATTAAATACATTTTTGAAAACAAATTAGGATTTTTGGATTAATTCAACCCTCATAAATCATTTTCGAAACACTCATGGACCTCTATTAGAGTGTAAGACCCAACCCCCTTGTACAGAAAATTTTTGGGCCTCATTTGTTGTATAAGTCCCTCTGTACATTTTCAAATAAACGGCGCGATCGTCGCCTTTTCAAAATAACCCTGGGCCTACCCTCAAGTAGTAAGACCCATTTCTTTTCTTAAAACTCACTTGGGCCTCTAATAGAGTGTAACACCCAATCCCTTTTTAACCAAAACCATTTTGGACCTCACTTATTGTATAAGTCCCTTCGGGTTAAAAGAAAATCTCGGCGCGATCGCCATTTCAAACGAAAAGTCAACTGGGCCTACCCTCGAGTAGTAAGACCCATCTCTTTTTCTTTAAACCTTTTGGGCCTCTATTAGAGCGTAAGACCCAACCCCTTTGTACAGAAAACATTTTTTGGGCCTCAGTCACTTGTATAAGTCCCTCTGTACAAATTCAAACATTGCGCTCACTAATAAAACCCTGGGCCTCTCCTTGAGCTGTAAGCCCCAAATCTTTCTTTTTCAAAGCACTTTCTCCTTTGATTTTGAATATACTGTTGTTTTCAATCTTTCTTTGTTGAACAACTAACCAAACAACATGGAAGCTCTACAACCGAGTAAGTGGTTATTGCTTTCATTTACCGCTTTCTTATACATATAACTGTATTGTGGGGCTATTTCACTGTAAGTCTTCTTTCATAAACTCATACCAACTGTGTAATAATAGTATAGATATTTAGAGTTTCCCCGGCAACTACGTCTAGCATTAAGCCCGTTGATCACTCTTAGAAATAGTCAAAACTAGATCCCCATAGGATTACTAGATACAGTCTTCCCTCCTCTTGGGGTTAAACAATCTGGAGACATGAAAGGCAGCATTCTCTGTGAACCCTTTCATAGACTGTCACTCATAGAAGTTATCAAAGAAACTCTATTCCCCAGAGATGATCTTTTCTCAGTGAATGGCGTCTCTTGAGTTTCTTCCAAATTCTCGAACTTTCCTGGCTTGATCTATTCTCGATGAATGGCATGTCTTGAACTTCTCGGGGTTTGGGGACCCACAGGCTTCTTAAAAGCACTTGTCAAGAAACTATACTCCCCAGAGATGATCTTTTCTCCGTGAATGGCATCTCTTGAGTTTCTTCCAAATTCTCGAACTTTCCTGACTTGATCTATTCCTTGTGAATAGCTTGCCTTGAATTTCTCGGGGTTTGGGGACCCATCGGCTTCTTAAAAGCATCGGCCTCCTCTTGGGCATCGTACAAGGACCCTCAGGCTTCCTAAAAGCAACCCCGCCTCCTCTTGGGCTTAGTACAAGGACCCTCCGGCTTCTTAGAAGTATTCACAGCCTCCTCTTAGGCTTCGTATAATGATCTCTTCCTCCGAGAATGATAGCCTCCTCTTGGGCTTCGTATAAGGACCTCTCGGCTTCTTAAAAGTTTCCAGCCTCCTCTTGGGCTTCGTACAAATTGTCCCGACGATCTCCTAGAGGTAAAGGAACAGAACTTAATCATCTTCATAGAACAGTCCTTTCAAAGAGTCTACTACTGTTTCTCAAAGCATAGTACAAAAGATGAAACTCTAGACTTGGACAGTCTAAATCTCCTTGAGTTTCAAAGACATTCTCAAGTGACCCCTTCAAGAATAGGAAGTAAACCCGTAGACTTGGACAGTTTCAATGCCCTTCGGATTTCCCGCTTCCTTAAAGAATAGGAATAACCTGAATCCTTGAATCAAATCCTTGAGTACAGTGTTGCTCTTATCAGAACTGATTTTCTCTTTAAAATCAGTATACTGGACCTGTCATTTAGCTGAAACAACATTTAGCCTCTCTCTCGGGCTTTGTACGAGACACATAAGAGAATCCCTCGTTGAGTCGATCACCCCTTTCGCCTCCATCTCGGGCTTTATACGAGATACAAAAAGGTTCTTATTGAGCCAAACAAATTTTAGCCTCCATCTCGGGCTTCGTACGAGATACAAAAAACTCTCTTGTTGAGTCAAATAGCCTTCATCTCGGGCTTTATACGAGATACCAAAAGACTCCATCGTCGAGTCAAGACCTTTTAGCCTCTCTCTAGGGCTTTGTACGAGACACATATTAGCCTCTTCTTAGGCTTTGTATAAGAAAACCACTGGTTGATCCAATCAACCTTTTAGCATCAAAGTTGTGCCTCGTTCACAGTACACAAACATCAACAACTTCTTCCCCTTCATCTAATCGCTGTAAGTGGCAAGCCTCTGGATTATTTACATCCACGCCACTGTCCCTTTTTTAGCATGAGAAATTCCTAAGGAAAGATGGCATTGCTCTACACTGAGTTAAAGTCTTCTCCTTCAGGTTAAAATCCCCTATAAAGGAAATTATGGCATTACTGGATTCACAAATCCCGGTTAAAGTAATTCTCCTTTATAAAACAATTGTGACATACAAACCCCCCTTTAGAGATGACAAATTCTCTCTAAAGTCAAACCCTTTTAGCTTCACATCTTTGTCTTCAAACAAGATACAAATAGACCCTTCAGCTTCACATCTTGGGCTTTGAACAAGATACAAATCACCTTTTGCTTCACGTCTTGGGCTTTGAACAAGACACCAAAAACACCCATTTCCTCCCATAGAATAGGAGGAACTACGAACGCTCTGATTTCTCTGTTTCGGTAAATGGGAATACGTAGGCATAAGATTGAAAGAAAAATCTTAGCGAGCACACTAAACGAAAAACCAAAATCCCATACTCTCATGTATCTATCAAAAAGCATCAGTCCTAACATCCTAATCCTTGTTCCTCGCCAGAAAATCCTAGAAAGAAAGAAAACAGTATTGGCGAAAATACAAATAACCAGTACAAAGGCCCCCCACATTGATAGCATTCGTAACCTAACAGACCGCTGTTTAAACTCAGTATTTAAAGCAGGGTTAATTGGAGACATCTATTTCCCTTCCTTATTCAGCTCACAATAGGATAAAAAATGAATCGACCTGTAGTAAACTCAACCGCAGAGAGCGACCAGCGCTTAAGAACCGCGTCCAAAATTGCTCGCTATAATATGTATGTGATTATGTGTGTTTTGTTGTGTTTGGGGATACCCTTGGTGTGGGGTAGTGACCTTAAGACTAGGCCTTGAGGAATTGGTTGGGGGTGTGTGACCAATTGCATAGAGATGGATGGTGTGGTTAGTAACAAATTAGTAATATTAGTTAGTAAGTATTTAATTGAATAATAGTGGGTGAATATTATTTAAATTAAATAATTAGTATTATTACTATTATTTGTTATTATTTAATTAGATAATAATAATAATGATATAATAAGAGGGATTTGGGAATAGAAGTGTCAGTACGTGTTTTGGAGAGGAAGTTGAGAAGAGGAGAGCTAGGGCAAAGGGAGAATCACCACTGTTAAGGTAGAGGAAGCTTTGTCACAAGAACTCTAAGGTAAGGGTGGGGTTCTAATTATCTAAGGGTTAGTATTGATGATGGTGGGTGGATGATTTCGATGCTTGTTCTTTTCTTTGTGCTATGAATATTGAAGTAATTGTTTGTTGATAGGTTGAATTCTTGAAATTCTGAATTTTGTATGGTATGTCGATGTTGTGTTCGATGTTTGATTGTGATATCTATTGTGTTGTTGCTGATAGAATAATGATTTTGATGAAATTATTGATGTCGTTGTTGTGTGTTGTTGTTGAAGTCTCTAGTCAGAGTCGGGACGATTATTTAGAATGTTTTTGGGGAAAGAAATTGGGTTTTTTTTATATTGATGAAAATTGATTTTTGAGTAAAATAATAGATCACATGATTTGTATGAAAAGTGAGATTTTGGGTGGGCAAAAAAATGCTTTTTCGTACTTATAAGCAGCAGAAAAGTGCTTCTGCTGCAGGTGTAATTGGTTCCCAGAAATAGGTAACCGGTTACACCGTTGAAAAATGACGTTTCTGGGCAAAACTCTGAGTGTGTAATCGGTTACTCAAATGAGGTAAACAATTACACTGTGTGTTTTTGGCGTGGCAGTAGCTGGTTACCATGGGTGTAACCGGTGACCTCATTTGAGTAACCGGTTACCCTGAGACCAATTTTTCTAAATCTTTGGAAATTCATATCTTTTGATCCGTAGGCCCGTTTCAGTCGTCGTTTGAATTGTTGGAAAGCTGGTTTCGTGTACTTTCTATTAAAATTATTTTCAATGTTAGAATTCCAACCATTCGACGCATTAATTGTGTTTTCGTGTACGTGGTGATGTATTGAACGTTGAAATGTTGAGTTCGGTTGTGCGAATGAATGTTGTAGACGTGGATTGTAATTGTTGCATGTTTTGGCAGGTATATGCTGTATGTTGGACAGCCGTGGTGTGATGTATTGGTTGTATGATAGTCATATGCATTGGTCATCGTTGTATATTGTCGTTGAATGCATATCACGTTGCATAAGTTGTATGATAAGTGTCGCAATAGCGAAAAAACAACCGGCGAGAAACTAGAACAGAAGAGTCGCCACCGAATGTTATTTATCCCGACGCAGGGAAAGGAAAAGATCAAAGAAAACCTAGAAGAAAGGGAGAAGACATGGTCATCGCAACCATAGTCCAGGTTCGGGAGTCGGTTACGCGAGGGGAAGGTATTACCACCCCCACGCGTCCATCGTACTCGATGGGATCCACGCTTGTTGTCTAATCAAAGGGTGAGTTATCCGAAAGTCTACGGCTAAACAGAAACGGAACGGGGGAAAGAAAAGAAAAAGTGACTTGGTAGGACATCGCCGTCCTAGGCCTACGTATTCCCTTGTGCAATGGGAAAGTCAGAGTCAACGTAGTTCGACGGACCACGGGTGAATGGGGGGAAGGTTGCTCGCCAAGACATCGTCGTATCGTGCCTACATATCCTCAATCTAACCAGAAGGAGGAAGTCAGAGCAGTCGTAGTTTGACCTACGGGTCGAAAAGGGTGGAAGAGTGCTCGCCAAGACATCGTCGTCTTGTGCCTACGTATCCTCAATCTAACCAGAGAGAGAAAATCAGAGTGTTCGTAGTTCGTGGGACTACGGAAGAAAGGTGGGAAGAGTGAAGGGTGCTCATCAAGACATCGTCGTCTCGTGCCTACGTATCCTCAATCTAGCCAGATAGAGGAAATCAGAGCAAACGTAGTTCGACTTAACAAGCTCTTTGTGTTTTTTATGAGCGACGTTAAGTTCGCGTCTGGCAGTTAGGGTCGATGCCTGTTTGCGACTGAACGGAAATAACGTGCTCTTTTCTGAAAATGATTTAAAGCCCAACGATCCCGAAGGATGAAAAATATTTGAATTTGTTTTCGTGTTTTTTAGACAGAAGTGATTTGAAGTTAGTATGAAACTCACATTGCACTAAAGTCTATGACATAGGAGCGAATGCGTCGCGAATCGCCCCAAGACGGAACGCCCGCTAAACACTCTAGAAAAATGAAGGGAAACCCCCATTCCTCATTTCCCATGTACTTAAGGCTCATGGCACACAATGCTTGTTGCCTTTATTAAGTGTTTTAGAATTGTTAGGAGATGAGAGGAGAAGACTCAAAGGGAGACAAGAAAACACTAATGGGAATTCTATCCTAATGTTGTCATGTAAAAGTGGCCCTAAGTTTGAGGTAAGAAGGGAAAATTATACCTAATGTTAGCATACATGGTTTGAATCCTAATGTCTATCCTACTCCAAGCTTAATCAAAGATTAAGTTGGACTAGGGAACCCTAAGGGAGCATACAAAAGTGAATCCAAGACTTGAACAAGTCTTAAGATCCAAAGGGGAAGGAAAGGAGTGAGACAGATGTAAAAGAAAATGAAACATGAGATAAGAAACAAGGTAGGGCAGCAAGCATATCATATTCAATTCATATCAATAATCATGCTTTTAAACATCACACAATGGAGTTCAAGAAAACAAGAAAGGATGTAAGGAAACTTGCATTAAGATCACAATTGAACACCATTAATCAACACACAAAGGTTATGTGAACAAAGTGAGATAAGAATGAAGCAATGTAAGAACTCAAGTCATGTCATGATCATCCAATTCAAACATGTAAGAAAACTCCACATTAACATGCATCATGAACCAAAGTAGCAATAAACAAATGCTAATGAAATACATCATGAAAATCAATCAACAATGATCAAGTGAAGTGAAAACATGATGTGAATCCAAGTGGGCAGTAGAAAATTCATCATTCATGAATCATAACCAAGCTCAAACCAAACAAGAAGAATCAACAAGCATCATACTCAAAGCATGCACCAAAACTATGCAAGTATGCAACAAAATAAGGCCCAAAATGATTCACATAATTCCATACAAGTGAAACAACACAAAAGATGATCAATGCACCAAGTGCCAAGGCAAATCAGAACCTTAAACATGTCTCATCAATCAAAGAAAGATCACAAAGCATCAAGGGAGTTCATGTCATTCAAAGGCACAAAAATTAGGTCAAGGTGTGTGTACTAAAATGCTCAAAACATCATCACATGAAAGCATCAACCAAAACTAGTAAAGTGATTCAATAAAATCCTTAAAAAAATTCCAAAGGCAAGTTTAAACATCCAATTAATCAAGTACAAAAGATTGGATCAAAACAAGTTCAAGAACGTGTCCAAAAGTGATCCACAAGGCAAGGTATGCAAGTAATCGAGCACAGATCGAGGGCCAACAAAACATGAATGGAAAGTCACTAAAATGTAACTCAAACCAAGCCCTAACCAGCATCAAAATATCCTTATATCAAGGCCTAAGAGTGGCCAAAATAATCAGCCTCAAAAGATAAACCAAAGTCACAAAAATCCCTAACCCTAGATAAAGGGTATCATTGGAAACTCATTTCCTAATTAAATCAAAATAAAATATTAAAAAGAAATTAAAAAAAATTAAAAAAAAATGAAAAATAATCCAAGACATTGAACAACCAGGAACACTTTTTTTTGTATTTTTAAAATGATCTTATCAATTGAAATAAAAATGAAATCTAAAAAAAGAAATGAAAAGAGAAAAATAAAAACAAGGTGAGAGGGGAGGTGCACTAGCAGAATTGCTTCAAGAGCAACTTCACATGCTTGTGTGTTGGGCACAATTGGGGGTGCAATAAGCATCAAGGGTGTAAGCCCAATTCCCCAAATAACTCCATCAGATTTTTGAATGAAATCAAAAAAAAGAAAAGGGAAATGTAACGCTGAATCATGTGGACATTCATCAATCGGTGCACTTCATTTAAGTCATGTAAAGACAAAAGTTAGAACCAGCCAACCACCACACGCCAAGTCATCATCTTATTCATGGAAACCCTAAGCAACACAGCCATGCATCGTGAAACATACACGCCATACCCATTTAAAAACACCATCTGATCCATTAACAATTTCTCCATGAAAACTCCATCAAATCAGCCAAAATAAAACCTAGGAATGAAGTATGAAGAACATAGATCAACATGATGCTATTTATTTTCCACAAAAATCACTCAAATATAGAGAAAAATAGATCTAAAGGCACGGGTTCAAACACATCAACACACATTCGAAAATGTCATCAACTTCATACTCAAATATTCAAATCATGCCATCATTTAAAGCTTTCCAGATGCAATTTATGGACCTATTCATGAGATTCTAGTATGAAAAGGATGAAGTTTAAAAGAGCTTACTAAGTGGAGTATGTCCACTGCTTCTTCTCTTCCAATGCTTAAGAAACCCAAGACTCTTGTTTTTCACACTTCCAAGAGCACGAAATGAGTAAGAAAATGAAGTAGGCTTGAGAGAAAAATGGAGAGTTCTTGAGATGAAGAAAAATTCAGATCTGCCAAGTGTGCACCAATGACCTCCCTTCTTTCGTTTTAGGGTTTTAGAGACTTAAATAGGATGGGTAGAGGTTACCTTTTGGGCCTAAAATGAAGTGGAACCCTTGTTTGAAAATTTTGCCACAAAATCCAAGTTTAGAGTGAGGTACGGGTTGTGATGGTAGAGGGTACATGTGAGTGATTTTGTGAGCTTAAAATGAGTGGGAAATGAGGGAGGAATTGGTGTGAAAATGACAGGCACGTGAGAGGGAGTGTGCAGCAAGTTTTCATACAATTTACAAAAATTGCCCTTTTTAGTAAACTTGGAAAAAGTGGTGTATGCCTTGTGTGGCTCATTATGGCAATGTTTTGCAAGGCATTTTGGCAAGGATTTGGTAAGGCAATGCGCATAAAATGAGGCCAAGGCCAGCTGCTACAAAAGTTGGTTCAACAAAGTTGCATGACATGCCATAAAAACATAATTATATAGACAACTTTGACCACCATAACTTAATGATTCTTGTTCCGTTTTGTGCAATCTTGTGCTCATTAGAAAGCTCACACATCAAGGAACAAATTTGATGTCCAAGGCAAGTTGAAATGATGCTTGGAAGTTACCAAAAAATGAGCATGAAGATGTGTCCACCAAATCTGCCAAAAACACTTAGAGAAAATTCTAAGTTTTTGGATTTTGCAAGGTGAAAACTTCCAACTTTGGGATGCCATAACTCTTTCAAAAATGACTCAAATGCCATGGTTCTTGTGCTCATTTTGAAGGGAAAGTTTCATACTACAACTTTCAAGTGGAAGATATTTGCAAATGAAGCCTAGAGCATGGAGAAAATTGGCCATGAAGTGGACTGATTTTGGGCTAGAACTTTCCAAAAAGGGAAACTCTCTAAAACCCTAACCTTCCATAAATGGCGAATTTCCCAAATTCTTGATTTTTGATGGATATCTTGACATTTCTTGACCAAAATTCATCCATTGATCACATTTGACATAATGAATAATAATTTGACCTCAAAAGTCAGGAGTTGACTTTTCACTGCATTATTGACTTTATCCCCAATTCTTCTGATTTTCAATCATATGATCAATTGAAATCCTTCTGAATCAAATGAATGGACCATCTTACATCCCCAGACACCTTAGGACATATAGAACACCATGGAACCAATTCTTGCTCAAAAAATCAGAAATAAACTGATTTTACCACAAACCCTAGTTTTGGCACCCACAGTCTAGCAAAAATCGACCCAAGCTCAAAACTCAAATTCCTCTGATTATAATGTGAATCCTCTTAAACAATGCCCCTCTATTCACACATGATCTCTTGCTTGAACCTCTGAAAAACATCTTCTTCTCTTGAGCTGACCAAGATACCTTGATCCCATGCAAAGAACCAATGATATGCACCGATGACAATGCAAAATGAAATGAAACATAAGCCAGTTAAAGTTAAAAGAGGAGGGAAAATTTTGGGGTGCTACAATAAGTCGTGTTCCCATGTGGGGTGTGAGCTCCTTATTCGGATTCCTTGAAATAGAATCGTGTTGTTGAGGTAATTGTGTGCCTGTGTGGGGTGTGAGAGATTATAGGTGTTCGTGTGCCCATATGGGGTGTGAGCGATCACGGACGTTGCGTGCCCATGTGGGGTGTGAGCGACTTATATGGAAATTTCGACGGGAATTATGATCATGAAAAAGGGAATGAATTGGTACCACATGCATTGAGTCAAGTTGTTGAGTCTCATTGCATTACATAATTGTTGCGTGAATGTTGTATTGTATGTTGGATGTTGTTGTGGTATGTTGTGGAATGGGTGATATGCATGATATAGTTTGTTTCCGACTTTTATCATGTTTTCTTTTATATAATTATGATATCTCACCCCTTCTGTTTGAATGTTGCCTCCACGCGGGTAACGTGCAGATAATTAAGAATAGTGCGGAGTTGCGGTTAGTGAAGACGAAGTCCTTCACTTTATGTTTTGAGTTAGCGTCTGCTCTGATATGTAACACTGGGGATTATGGAACACTTTATGTTTTATTTCCATTACAGTTATGATATTTTGCTTTAATTGATGATGAATATGTGGTTTAAACATGCTAAGTTTCGATTGTTGATTCGATGAACTTTTTCGCTGCGTATTGAGGAGGATTTTTAATAATGATTTCGTAGTACCGTTTATAATAATAAGAAGTGTTAGATGTTATTTACTTGAGCAGGTGTATGTTGGAAGTAACATCCTAAGTGCTGAATTTTTCTTTGAATTTTTTCTCTGATAATTGTATTATTTTACGCGGGGATTTAGGGTGTTACATAGTGGTATCAGAGCAGGTCGTTCTGTCCGGCTAAATTGTCGAGTCGTTGTTTTGTGACAGTTGATTACTGTCGGTGTCGTTTACTTAACCATTGTGTTCAGTTGTTGATGCGTAACTGATTTAAAATAGCTGGAAGGAATGATACGGCTATTGCTGTTGCTTTTCAGGCTGTTGCTTAAGCGGTACAGAACCCGCCTCATGCTGGTGAGAATGATGAGTTTCAGAAGAATAGACCGCCTACCTTCAAGGGAAGATATGATCCGGATGGGGCACAGGCTTAACTCAAGGAGATCGAGAGAATCTTCCAGGTTATGGAATGTTATGAGGCACAGAAGGTGCGGTTAGGTACTTACATGCTGGATGAGGAGGCTGACGACTGGTGGGTTAGCACTCGTCAATTGTTAGGGGCAACAGGAGAGGTAATCACTTGGGTTGTGTTTAGTAGGGAGTTCTTGAGGAAGTATATTCCTGAAGATGTCTGAGGGAAAAAATAGATTGAGTTTCTGGAATTGAAGCAGGGTAACATGTCGATTACGGAGTATGCTGCCAAATTCTCAGATCTGGCTAAGTTTTACCCTCACTACAGTGCGGCAACTATTGAGTTCTCAAAGTGTGTCAAGTTTGAGAACGGATTGAGATCTGAGATCAAACAGGCGATTGGTTATCAGCGAATCAGAAGGTTTCCAAATTTGGTGGATTGTTGTAGGATCTTTGAGGAAGATAGCAAGGCTCGATCGGCTCACTTTAAAGGGCTGACTGAGAGAAGGGGAAAACAACCGATGAACCGTGGGAAGCCTTATGCAGCTCTAGCTAAGAAAGGTAAATAGAAATACGCTGATGGCAAGAAGTCGAGTGGGGGAGGTGCCCCTGATCCTCTTAAGTGTTACAGGTGTGGTGAGCTAGGTCATCATGTTCATGAGTGCACGAGTGATATGAAGAAATGCTTCAAGTGTGGACAGGTAGGACATCTGATTGCTGACTGCAAAGTTAATGTGGTGACTTGTTACAACTGTGGAGAACAGAGCCATATTAGTACTCGTTGCCAGAAGCTAAAGCAAGCTTCAACTGGAGGAAAGGTGTTCGCTTTGACAGGGACTCAAACTTCCAGTGATGACAGACTGATCAGAGGTATATGTTACATTAATAATACACCTTTGATTGCTATTATTGATACTGGTGTTACTCATTCTTTTATTGCGGCTGATTGTGTGATAAGGCTAGGCCTTTTTATTTCTCCTATGAAGGGAGAGATGGTTGTTGAAAATCCTACAAAGGTATCGGTGACCACTTCCCTAGTTTGTTTGAATTGTCCACTATCAATCTTTGATAAGGACTTTGGTGTGGATCTTATTTGCTTACCATTGGGAAATTCGACAAGTTCATGGCACACATTAGTTGCACTAGAAGCCAGTTCGACCACTGTGTTTACTTTAGATTTCAACCTGGAAACTCATTTGTTATTTTGTTGCTTTATGTGGATGATATATCCTCATAGGTAACAATAGTGTCAAGGATGTAATGGAGGTGAAGGTTGAACTTAGTAAGGAGTTTGAAATGAAGGCTCTGGGAGCTGCCACTAGGATTCTTGGGATTGACATTCAGAGAGATAGAAAGCAGTCAAAGTTGTGCTTATCTCAAGAGACATACCTACTGAAGCTTCTCGACAAGTTTGGTATGTTGAATTCAAAGTCTGTTGTGACTCCGACAAATTCTCAGTTTAAGCTTAGTACTACTCAAAGTCCGAGTACTGAAACTGAAAGAATCTATATGAGTAGCATTCCATATGCTAGTGTAGTAGGTTCTTTGATGTATGTTAGGGTCTGTACGAGACCATACATAGCATATGGTGTAAGCCTTATAAGCAGGTATATGGCCAATTGTAGAAAGGCGCACTAGAAATCTTTGAAGTGGATTCTCAGGTACATAAATGGGTCTCTGAGTCGAGTCCTGATTTATGGTGGAGCTTGTGGTGATGATAGGAAAGTCGAAATCGAAGGGTTTGTCGGCTCTGATTATGCAGGTTGTATGGATTCCAGAAAGTCTATTTCTGGATATGTGTTCACTATGTTCGGCACAACAATCAGTTGGAAAGCAACGCTTCAGAAGGTTGTTGCCTTATCAACCACTGAAGCATAATATATTGCCCTCACTGAAGCTGTGAAAGAAGCATTGTGGCTTGAAGGTTTTGTAAAGAAGCTGAAACTTCAAGGTCGAAGTATCACTGTTAAATGTGATAGTCAAAGTGCAATACACCTGTCGAAGAACTCATCCTATCATGAGCAAAAAAAGCACATCGATGTGAGGCTGCACTTCGTCAGAGAGAGAGTCGAGCATGGTGAAGTCCAGGTGCTGAAGGTTTCGATTGATGACAATGCTGCTGATATGATCACCAAGACGTTGCCTAGTTGCAAGTTTTTCCACTGTATGCAGTTGATAAAGCTACATGATGAAAGCTACTTTATTACCTATTGTTTGTAGAGTTAGATCCAAGGTGAAGATTTGTGAGATTTTGGGTCGAACTCTAGCTCTATCGAGGAATAGCTTTCATGTGTTTCAACAGGAGCCATGCATGAAGTCAAAGTTGGGTCACATACTAATGTCGAAGGGTTACATACTGCAGTCGAAGCTCGTTCTAGTATGTAATGTCGAAATATTTTAAGCTTGTTCTAGTATGTAGTCGAAGTTGTGTTAAGGATGTAATTGTTTAGTTAGCTTGTATTGTAAGTTAGCTAGTTAGTCTATAAATAGGCTAGATCACTCTGGTTGTTGAGTGAGGCCAATTGTGCTATTCATTTCTAATCATTTGTAAACCCTTATGAGAAAGTGAATAAAAAACAGTTTGCCCTAATCCTTCTTCTTCTTTCTTCATTATCCTTTCTTCTTTCTCTCTTTGTTCTTCTAACTGTTTTCATTGTTCACCCCAGAACTCCATTTCTCAATCTTTATTTGTTGAAATGTATCGTTTGTGATCACAACAGAAAGATAGACCAACTTAACTAAATACACACCATATACACACTTGCATCACCTTTAAATGTCTACCTAGTTGAAGAGATTAATTGACTCCACAAATAGGTTCACTTTTTACAAAATTTGAGGTGGTAAGATGTTGGAGCTTCTTGTGGGAAATCTTGGTCTGCTTGCATATTTGGCATTCTCCATATATTTTTTCTTCTTCAATCTTGAGCATTGATAATCCCTTGATAGCATCTTCAAATATGATCCTTTTCATACTATTGAAGTTGAGATGACCAAGCTTTTGGTGTCATGGCTTGGTCTCATCTACCTTGGATATCAAACATATTGAGGGATGAGGTTTGTTTTGAGATACCCACAAATAGTTGTTGTCTTTGGATCTCGCTCCTTTCATTAACATTTCTTTATTTTTGTCGTAAACAGTGCATTCTGATTTTTTGAAGCTCACATTTAGAACATGATCACCTAGTTAACTTATACTGATCAAGATTATAGTTAATATTTCTACCAGCAGCACATCATCACGGCTAGGGAGGCCTGTATAGACAAGTTTATCTATTCCCTTGATTTTTCCTCTTACTCCATCACCAAAGGTAACATAACTATTGGAGCATGATCTTAATTCTTCTAGATAGTTCTTTTCTCCAATATAATCACGTGTCTAGCTCATCCATTATCCAGGTACTAATCTTCTCTTCAGGAAAAACTAAGGGATCTGTGAGTTATGAGACTTGTGGTAGTTTCTTTGGGCTTCCACACTTTCCTTGCTTGACTGTTTTTGTCTCATTTTATGTTGAACCTTGCTTAACTATAGGACTAAGGATATCCATATAATCTATAACAGTAGGGCCTTATATGATTATATCTTCCACAATGGTGACATCTCCATGATGAGCTCTTGTTTCTTCTGTACTAAGGGTACATATGTCAAGTAGGTTGTTGGGACATATGGTCCTCCATTAAAAATTCAGTTTTCTTCTCAAGGGACAAACTTCTTAGTGGGAATTTTGATTTCTTTGTTCATGGAGTTGTATTCAAACCATATTCCCTTCATATTCCTAAAAAGCTTAAAGTGATTTCTTTGTTCATCTGTTAAGAAAACGATTTCAAGTATCTTGTCACACAATTCAATATAGTTCACTAAGGTATCAAATACAAGCTTAAAGTGATTTTGACTTGTGCATATTAGAATGAAGAACTTGAATCCTATATATAGCCTTGGACTCCCTTCCTTCCCAAAACTAAGTGATGTGGTGCTTCAAAGAACTTGTATCATAAATATAGCCTTGGACTCTCTCTTCATTCACAAAACTAAGCGATTTGGGACTTCTTTAACATGTATATTTTCAACCAACCCCAACAATCCATATATCATAACACGGACATAACTGTTCGATTTAACTGACTTCCATACACGTTGTGCTTTGTTATTCTCATTCGCCATGTTGAACATCAAAATAAGCCTATTAATTCTTCTATTTTTTTGTCCGTCTTTAATCTCTCTGTCTAACCAACAAATCAAGCTTCTCTCAAGATTCACGAAAGTCTGAGGGTTCCAAAGTCGGATCTCCAACAGAGGCTTGAGAATCGAATAACCAACATACTCATTTTTTTTAATAATCATGTTAGAAAATTTGAAGAAAAAAATATAAGAATTAAATGAGAAGCAGTGTGAAAAATGATGGAAAATGAAGAACCTATTTATAAAAAATGAGAATAGGACTGACGCATTGGTGGTGCATGTACCAGTGTGGCGCATGAGTTCATTTTTTTAGTGCATGTGTCAGTGTGTGTGGCTCCTCCTTTTGCTGCAAATTTTTTTGCTTGTAACATTTTATATTTAAAGCATGGATAGTTTAGTATATTATATGGAAAAATAATTATTGTTGTAAAATTTTTTAAAATTATGGTTATTCTGAAAAAAAAAATCTCAACTAGGTTAAAAATTAGATATATCATTTGGTATTCATAAGTTTAAGTTGGTACAGTACCTAGGTAAATTATTTTTAAATTTTAATTTATTTTCTGAATTAAATAATAAAAAGTAACGTGACATTAAATTATACTATTTTATTGAATGAGGGTATTGATGCTCAGATTAAATTCAAGAATATTAAAATGTTCACCTAAAAATTGTATAAATTGGACATTTCGATACACCACATATATTATATTGATGTTCCTACTTATATGTATCGAAATGCTGTTAGAACATGAGGAGGAACATCAACATTGGACTAAGAATATTAAAATGTTCACCTAAAAATTGTAAAAATTAGGCATTTTGATACACCACATATATTATATTGATGTTCCTACTTACATGTATTGAAATGCTGTTAGAACAAAAGGAGAAACATCAACATTGGATCAAGAGCAACACAAGTGAGAGAGACACATTATATTCACACAAAATCTTAAGGTCATAGATGTATGGGTTATCCTACTTATAAATGCTCAACTCTCCACATTTATAATTAATGTGGGACTCCAACTCACATTTAATATATTTTTCTCAACAAAAATTAATATTAAAAAATATGACTTAGCAACAAAGTCTAAGCATGACACATAGAGGTGTGCATAAAAACCGATTCACAAAAACCATTTTATAAAAACTAGAAACCAGTTTTAAATAATCCAAATTACTTATTAAAAAACGGAAGCAATACCATTTCTCATTTTAAAACAATATATGAATATCTAATTTTTAAAACCGGTAACAATCCAAAAATTTCATATTTTACAAAGTCACTTTACATGTGTGGGCCTTCTACCATTATATTTACCATTTTCGCCTACTGTACCACTACTACACCATACACCAGCATAAAAATTTATAATTTTATTTTATTAAAATTTTAAATTAATTCCATAAAAAAGAAAAAAAAAACATAAAAAAAATTTTAAAAAATAAAAAATAAAAAACAATACGTATTTTTCTATTTATTTATTTTTAATAGGGTTAAATAAGTATTAGGTCCCTGAAAATAACCCTACATTCAAGTTTGGTCCCTATAAAAATTTTCTTCAAGGTTTGGTCCTCCTAAAGTTTTCCGTTTCTAACTGTAGTCCCTCCCGTTAGTTTTCACTAACGGAGGATGACCTGGCGTGTCATGTGTGACCATTTGTTTATTTTGATTAGGCCACGCTGTAAATTCTGATTAAAATAGAAAATGAAAGAAGTTCAAAAGTCATTTTTTGAAAAATAGAAAAAGAGGAATTAAAATAGAAGACGAAAGAAACTGAGAAGTCATTTTCCAAAAATCATTGCTTTGTCAAAGAACTTGTGCCCTAGCAAAAGAAGATAGTTGTTCGTGAAGTCGCAAGTCTCAGAAGTGGTCCCAAAGGAGGTGAACTACGATTCGCAAAAGTGGTCCAAGGTAAGTGAAATTGTCTGCCATTGTTTGGTTTCTTTTATTGATTAATGATAAGTTTGCGTTTGTGGTCCCTCGATGGTGGTATTGGTCTATTGTTTGTCCCTGCTTTGTTAAATTAGAAAAGTGTTAAATGATAAACTTGTCTGCCATTGTCGTTTGTTTGTTATGTTTAATATATGTTTTCAATGGTGGTCCCCTGCTTTCAATATTTGTTTTTTATTGGTATTGTTAGTCAACGTTGTGGGCAGTAAAAAATTAGGTTTACTCTTGGTTTGTAGAAAAATGGTAAAAATTAAAGTTAGGTTTAACTTTTGTGTACAGGGGTATGGATAAGTTCACTGTTGTTTTTTATGTAAAGGGGTCTTTTGTAAAAGACACAAACCTAAAATATGAAGGTGGGGAAGTGTATGCTTTTAAGGGTCAGGATCCTGATTTTTAGAGTTTCTTTGAGGCTTGTGACTTAGTTAAGGAGCTGGTACCTGAGTTTGATTACAAATTGGTTAAGATGTGGTGGAAGCATGTGGAAGGATCAATTGAAAATGACTTAAAACCATTTAAGGATGATGGAGATGCGTTTGAGTTGGCCTTGTATGCCATGGAGCACAAGTGTGATATTGAAATTTACTGTGAAAATAGGGTTCAAGGAGAGGACACAGCTATGGAGAGGATTAAAGAGAAAGGAAAGGGACCTAAATGTGAGGAGGACATTGACAACAAGAGTGGATCAAGTGAAGAGTCTGATGAAGAGTCTGTGGAAGACGTGCATTTTGAAGATAGTGAGGAGGAGAGAATGGGTGGGTTTGAGGAAGGCATTGATGAGGTGCTGCGTAATAGGGCTGTTGGGAAAGATAAAAAAGAAGGTGATGGTGTTACTGTGGAAGTCAACAAGAGTGAGCAAGAGCGGAAGGTATGTATAACTGAGGAGTTGGGAAAGGAACATGTCATTGAGGATGAATACCTGATTGATGAGCTGGACAGTGGTGGGGAGGATGATAGTTGTGATGAGAGGCCTTGTGTTTTGAGGTATAGTGAGGAGGAGTCATTGAGCAAGGATTATGTGTTCAAAGTTGGGATGGAGTTTTCATCCTTAAGGAAGTTTAAGGATGCTATATTAGAACACAATGTGTTGAATGGCAGGGAGGTGAAGTTTGAAAAGAATGATAAAAATAGATGTAGGGTTGTGTGCAAGGACAAGAAGAAATGTGACTATACAGTGTTGTGCAGTAGGGTACTGACCTCAACCACCTTTAGGATAAAAACCTTGTTTGCCAAACACAAGTGTGGTAGACAATTCTTTAGCAGAAATGCTAGAGCTGAGTGGGTTGCCAAGGTAATTGTTGTGAGGAAGAGGTATGCAACAGAAATCCCAGGATGTAGGGCATTTAAGGCTAGACGGATAGCAAGAGCCATGTGTTATTTACTGACAGTTTTGTGGTAGATCTTGAAAAATAATACTTGTTCTTGCAACTTTTGGGAACTGGAGGGTATTCCTTGTAGGCATGATGTGGCTGCCATCTATAGGAAGGCGGATGACCCTATAAAATATGTCTACACTTGCTATCACAAGAGCACTTATGCAGCATGCTATAGTGAGGTTATTACCCCACTAAATGGACAAAACAAGTGGCCTAAAACTAATAATGAGGGAATGTTGCCACCTACTTTTAAACGAGGCCCAGGGAGGCCTAAGAAATTGAGGAGGAGGGAACCTAATGAAGAGAGTCAAACTAGATGGCAAAGAACAAACAAAAACCATAGGTGTAGGTTCTGTTTTCAGTTAGGCCATAATAAAAAGACTTGCAAGAAATTGAAGGAAGAATTAGAAGCTGGAAAAAGGACTAGTCAAGTCACTCAAGATAGCCCAGCAGAAACATCTCATGCAATTCCAACCCAAGTAAGTCAAACTACTGAGGCATAAAAAAAAGAGTAAGGGTTCCACTTTAATAATGTTGTTCTTTTCAATGTGTAATTCAATTGCTAAATATATTAATCATGTTGATGTTATGTTAATATACAAGGGAGGCCTAAGGGGTCATCAAGCAAGGTGCCTAAGAAATCAAAGCCTGTTGTCAAAGATGGAAGTCCATCAAAGCCTACTGTCAAGGATGGTATTACCTCAAAAGATGCTATCAAGGATGGAAGTAATTCAAAGTCTGCTATTAAGGAAGGAAGTAAGTCGAAGTCTGGTGTTAAGGGAGGAAGTACTTCAAAGGCTGATGTTAAGGAAGGAAGTGCCTCAAAGGCATCACTGAGAGAAGAGGTAACTGTGATGGAATCAAGAGGGTTGAATGAGCATGTGGCAAGTTATGCAGATGAAGCTCCTCATGATACTAACAAGGAAGCAAGGGAGAAGAAGCAAAATGTGGCAAGTCATCAAAATGGTGTGCAGGAACCAACTAAGCAAATTGATACAAGTGAGCAAGAGTCTGTCAAGGATGCATGTGACCAAATGGATCCAGATGAACCTGAGGGCATTGTGGTGGAAAACCCAACATCATTAGATGACACTATTGCTGCTGTTCTTATAGGTTCTGATGTCTTAAACATTCTACCACTGAGGATTGACAAGTCACTTGTCAAGACATCTCAACCAAAGCTAGGTGGTCTAAAGGTTTTCTTTGGGAGGCAACCAAAGGTGAGCAGGAACACTCCTTTTAAACCACCTGGTATAAGAACAACACTATCTAGGCCAAGCATCAGTGAACCACCAAAATTCAGGACACAGAGCAAGTACAAGACAAATGACAGTGGCTTTCCAGAAAAAGGACAAAGTCATAGGTTGAAGACACTCAAGTTGACGAGCATGCCAGGCCCAGGGAAAGACCATGATGATCCTGTGATTATACCTGACACTGACTGCATCAATGCCAAGGGTCACACACAATGAAGTAGATCCTGCTTTTGTGTAACTGATGTTTATGAACACCAATTATCATATTTTGTTCAAATTTATGAATTCAAATATGTGATGTAAAGTACTGATGTGGTCTTTAGGCCCAAAATACATTTCCTTATTCTGATGTAATGTACTAATCACTTAATCAAATTACTATTCTGGTTTTGGTATACAACTATTTTATTATAATTCTCACTTTTATAGGTCACTTAAATATATGTCACTTAATTATGGGTCACTTAATTATAGGTCATTTGAATAGTACTCTTTTGGTATAAGTAATTATGAGACATCAGTACAAAACAACATTTCATTTTGATCAAGTGTTCATAACAAAACAACAACAGATATCATTAAGACAAAACATTCTTACATTTGCCAAACTAAACCATAACAGAACATTCATACATTTTGAAGACTTTCTCAAAACAAGAAAACATTACAACTCCTAAAGACAAACATTACATTCTCATTAAAACAACAACACATTTCATTCACTCAACTCTACAATTACAACTAAGCACAAAATACATGTTGGCCAATACTGAAATTATAACATAAATAGTCTTCAAATTTCCATAGAATTCCACTGCCTTGAGCTTAATCTTCAGCCTGTTGTTCTTCTTCATTGAATTTTCATAAAGATCCTTAAAGGTTTCCACCATTTTCATTTCCCTCTCTTCCTTGCTCCATTCAACATCTCCCCTTGAACATCTTCAATCCTTCCTCCAATTTCATCATCCCAAAGAAACATATTGCACGTACCCTCATTCTTCCAAAACGGACATCTCCAAAACAATCTACCTTGATTCTTTCCCCTCTTGCACACGTAGGAAATCAAAGTTCCCTTGCATCCACACTTTTTCCCTTCACTGTTGTTAAAACTCTTGGAGTGATGTGAGACTACCTTGATGAGCCTGGATGATGTAGACACGGTGACGAAGAAGGACAGTTATGAAGGAGAAAGGTTCAAAGAAGACGAATTTGAAGGGAGAACACAAACAAAGAAGATGGAGACATTATGAAGATTGGGGATTTTAGGGATTAGATCGTGAATGTTCAATGA
The DNA here is from genome assembly GCA_022829125.1 of Lathyrus tuberosus. NCBI lineage: Eukaryota > Viridiplantae > Streptophyta > Magnoliopsida > Fabales > Fabaceae > Lathyrus > Lathyrus tuberosus. Next base: position 5,549,334 of record JALAZF010000191.1, read on the forward strand.
GGAGAATAAATCAAACATGTAAACATTTCTGACTGGTCAATAAAATAAAACACAGTCGGCAAGGAATGGTTACACACATGACACGCCAGGTCATCCTCCGTTAGTGAAAACTAACGGGAGGGACTACAGTTAGAAACGGAAAACTTTAGGAGGACCAAACCTTGAAGAAAATATTTATATGGACCAAACTTGAATGTTGAGTTATTTTCAGGGACCTTATACATATTTAACCCTTTTTAATATAAGTTACTTAGTAAACTTAAATTTATTAATATTTTTTTCCAAAACATTGATATTTAATTTATCATTGAAAATAGACATGTATTTCCTTTTTAAAAGTATATAAAACTGACAGTTTTTCTTAAAAATTTATTACTTCACCATATTTTTTTTAAAATGATTACTCCAACCATCATTATAATTGATCGTGAAGGCTGATCAAATCATGTAATGGGCCAAGAAGAATGTCTGTTATGCTGGGTGTGTGAGAAGAGGAGGGGGTGTACCTGCAAGGCACTCCGATGCTAAAGTAAGAATCGAGAGAGAGAAAGGCAAGTACAAAAGTATGAGTTCTTAGGATGATTTTTGGATACCTGGCCCTCTCAAATGAGAGAGTTTTTATAATGCCCCCAGCGCGTGACCAACGATCCCTATTTTCGGGGTGGAATAACTGTTCCCTAAAAATAGGTAACTGCCAAAAACTAGTCGTTATGACGGGCAGAGGTGCCAAAAACTAGTCGTTGCCACGGGCAAAGGCGTAGTTCCGGGAACATGCGTCATGACCGTTCTTAGATGGTAGAGCCGTGCGTAAACTGGCAGGAATGTCGGGGGGAGCAAATGACCTTGAGATTCGTCTGTCCATATGTGCCCGGTAGAGGGGCAGAAAGGTAAATGCTGCCTCACCTTAGTTGGACTTAGGCAATCTGGCCATTCTGGGAGCAGAAGTGGATTGGGCCATGCCTAGCCATTGGTTCAGTCTGGAATAATAGCCCCCCAAGTCGTTGCTCCCGAGCATGAGAGTGATGACTTAAGAATGACTCGCAGCCCCGGGGACCTCTGAAGGGGTCTTCGTTTGTCGACAAGACGGGATTGTCCTTGGATACCTGGGGATTCTAGTGCTCGCGGGGTACGTAACATTGTTCGGGCTGCCCGACCTTCGGGGAGACCAACGGTTGAGGTATTCTGAAGAGACGTGACGCCACGTGTGCCTCGACCCTTGTGCAGCATTAACTGCGTCATGATGGCTAGGCTAGGGTCATGATAATGCACCTAGCCGCGCATGCTCGTGCACGTGCTTTTAGACTATATATATAGGGGGAGAGTTGCTCATTTACATTTTCTGCTTCTCTCTCCTTCTTCGTTCTTCTCTCAGAGCTCTCAGTCCTTCGCCGCCGTCAACCGCCGCGTCAGCTGCCGCTCGTAGCTTCGAGCAAGCTCTTTGGTCCTCTATATTCTCTTTGACCACGTAAGTTGCCTATTTTCCTCTTCATTTCTAGCTTTTCTATTTCTGTTTAGTTAGAACGCATGTGGCTAGGTTGAACTTAGGTATGACTGTAGTGTTTTCCAGTGTCTGTTGGTGGTAGACGGTGGCTTGGCCATCTTCTGCTGCTGATGTGATCGCTGGAGCTTCCTAAGGATTGTAAACATTGGCCGTTTCTGGCGCTGTTGTGATGACGACACAGGCGTAGCTGGTGAAGCTACCCAGTTTTCTGGCACTCAGATAAACTTTCTGATGAACATATGAGTTTTTCGGCGGAGCTTCAAACGGAAACTGGGTAGTAGGTCGGGGAGATTCCCCGTATGCGCAGGAGGGGTTGCCTCCGGGCATCTCCTCGCGGGAGACTCTTGTGTTATTTGATTTAGGGCTTAGGTCGGGGACGCCGTCCTCGGCCATTTGCATTCCCTTTCACTTGACTAGCTGTGGAAGGGTGGATTTGATTTTTCATTCGAATTCACTTTTGTCCTCTGCTTTTTAGGTGATCGAGATGGCGCACGAGCCCGAACAAGAGTTTCTCATAGACTCGTCTGAGGAGAGCTCCTCGGAGAGTAGCGAACTGAGGTTTCAAATGCCCCCAGCGAAGTCGGGGAGGATCCTGAGCAAGATTCCGTGGAGGAATGGACTTTTGCGGAGCCTGCCGAGCACGCATCCACTTTCGTGTCTTATAACAGAGATGTCTTTACATACGTGGGGCCAGAGAGGGAGTGGAAGATACACTTCCCCAGTCAAGGCGACCGCATATGCACAGACTATGGGGAGAGGTTCCCAATGTATGAATATGCTTTCAAGGAAATAGGGTTGAGGCTGCCCTTTACTGACTTCCAGCAGTCCATCTTTGTTTATCTGGATTTGGCCCCGTTGCAACTGCATCCGAATTCGTTGGCGTTTATCTGCGCCTTCGAGCTGACTTGTGAGTTCCTGAAGATAGGAGCTACGAAGCCTTTGTTCTTCACCATCTTCCACCTCTAAAGGCAGGTCTCGGGGAAGAGGTATGGCTAGGTTTCGCTGAAGTAACCAAGAAAACTGTTTAAGCCTTTCTCGGAGTCTATCCGGACCTTCAAAGAGAGGTTCTATATCATCGAACCTGTGTCAGAGAAGGCCCAAGATACCACGTACTCCTGGGCAGTGTCAACAGACGAGGAGGGAAAGGATATGTATGACGAGGAAGGGAAATTGCTGGCGGACAGGGTGTTTAAGTTCCCTTTTTGTTAGAGTGGGAGCCACTTTACTCGGGACACTAGCCATTATCTTGCCCAGCCAGATATGATGGACGAGCAAGAAATAGCCGGTTACGAAGCATTGGTCAACTACGTTAACTCCTTTAGGCCCGCGGAGTGTTTGACGAAGAAGGGGAACCCGACCTTTAGCCTTTTTAGTTTGTCTAGATTATGACTTCCCCGGTGGCTAACATGTTTGTTATGTTTTTACAAGTGAGATGTCTTATGCCCACGAGAGGATGGTGAAGAATGCCATGGCGAGGGGTAAAGCTGGTGCGGCCACCTCGAAGTCTCGGTTTACACAACGTGTACCTCCTCCCCAACTTGCTGCGGGGAGTTCTTCGCCCATTCCTTCACATGCCCAGGGGTCTCCGGTGCCCGGGGCTTCGAGGTTCAAGCAGACCAGAGCTAATGAGTTGGTGGACCTCAGTCGGGCGGCTGAGAAGGGCAAGTTTGAACTTCCCTCGTGCCTTCACGACAAGAAGTTTTTCGAGGGGACGTCCCTGGTGGTTCCTCGGGCAGAGTCCCTCAAGCTCGAAGGCATGGGCCGTCCAAGCAATAGGGCCATGATGACGCAAGATGCCTCTGTGTTGGTTCGGGTCCTGGAGATAGCGGGGGTGTATACTGTAACGCCCCAGTTTTGTCAGTTTTTATTTAATCGAGTCGTTTTGATTATTTTATTATTATATTATTTTATTTTCGACTTTTATTTGGAAATATGTTATTTTTCAATGTTGTGATATTTTATCGGGTTTTGGGAACGTTTGCGAGATATTTGAGCGTGGGGGTATTTTGGTCATTTCATCTTATTTTTCTTTAAGTTAGAAAATAGAAAATAGAAAGAGAGAAAAATAGAGAGAAAGAAAAAGAGAAGAAGGAAAAGGGAAAGAAAAGAGAAGAAGAGAAGAAAAAGAGAGAAAACTTGGAAATCAAGAAATCAATCTACCGGCTTTTCTAAACACGATTAAATCGGGTAAGGGTGCGAAACTCGATTATTATATGCTTGTGTATGATTATGTATGTACGTTTTTGGTTGTTATTGGATTGAAATAGAAATATATAGTAAAACCATATTATGTAGAAATTGATTAGAAATCGATTAAATTGTGTCGGAAATTATGTTTTCAGGTCCATTATTGTTGATACAGGTTAGATACATGTTGTTAGGCATTGTATTGGTAAGTTTTCTGGTGTATAGGTGAAAATTGGATGATGTTGGGGTGGAAAACGCAGAACAAAGTTCTGCAGAATTTTCTGGATTTTCCCCAGCCCATACGCGTATCACTCAAGGCAATACGCGTATTGGTCAAGGCAATACGCGTATGGCATTGAAGAAAACTGGGCAATACGCGTATGGAGCTTCATTTTGCTCGGTCATCTGTTCATTTGCGTATGGTACGCGTAAGACTTTAGGGCAATACTCGTATGGTGTAGGGCACTACGCGTATTGGACTTTTAATGGGAATTTTGGGGGAAAATGGGTCTCTGCCCATACGCGTATGACATTGGGCAATACGCGTATGGAATGGGCGAGGAATCAGGGCAATACGCGTATGTTCAGGAGAATTGTAAAATGTGGGTTTTTCGCGATGTCTTTTCTTGTTTAGTCCGTAACTTGTGTTCCGTTTATCCTTTTTTAACATTCTTGGTATCGTGGAGTAGCTATTGAACTGTATTTTCTTATGATAATAATTTTGAGATTGTTAGCCGATTTAATTATGTCAGAAATTTGGAATAGTGTCGTTTTTTTGACTTTTGTCATTTTAATTGTGTGTAATTGGTGTGTATCATGCAATTTGCTGTTGATATGGATATGGTATGATTTGCGTGCTGTTGTATAGTATAAATGCATTGTTTTGGGCTTGAATTGTAAAGCATGATTTATGTTAAGTGAGATGGTTGCATATATGTGTGCATTTGAATGTCATGAGTCATTGTATGCTGAGCATCATGATGTGCATTCTTGTGATGTCGTGTGCCCTAGTGGGTGTGAGCGACGAATCGATTCCAGAGGGAATCTGCTATAATATCGTGAGCCTTATATCGAGAGGACTGAAAGCGATGGTTATAGACGATCGTGTGCCCGTGTGGGGTGTGAGCGATCGGATCGTGAGCCTTATACAAAGAGGACCGAAAGCGATCCATAAACATCGTGAGCCTTATACAAAGAGGACCGAAAGCGACGGGGAACATCGTATGGCCGACGGGGAGTTACACTAAGTAACGAGCGATGGTTCCAATAGTTCCTGAGTGAACTGGTGTTGAGAATTGATGGAAGTCGGTACCGCATGTGCATATGCATAGAGTCGTTGTGTCGGTCTCTTGCATTTGCATAAATCATTAATGGTTTGTTTATGTGTGGAATTGTGGACGAAATTGATAAATTGATATATGAATATGTGTTGGTGATATTTGTATTGTGCATGGCTGGTATACCTTGGTGATGGAAATATGAGTTACACCTTGTGTTGTATTGTGTTTGATTTATGGTGTGAGTTGTGGTGAGAACCGTATATGTGTATTTTTGTGTTATATATAATTAAATGCAATTATATTATGATTGTTTTTCTCACCCTTCTGCTGTATTATAATGCTCTATGAGGCATTGCAGATTAGAGTTGCTGGAGGTCTTTTTGTGAAGCTTAGGACTTCATTCTTTTGTCGGTCGGCTCTGATATGTGGCACCGAGTAGTCGGGGGGATCGTTTTGTAGTTTGATGTGTATATGTATATATATATCTTTGGCTTATGCATGTATGACTGGATGTATGATAAACTTTTTTATGTGATATATATATATATATATATATATATATATATATATATATATATATATATATATATATGAGATTCAGTACAGATTTTCCGCTTTTATTCTGTAGCTGAATTATGGGTAGTAGGAACTAAGTTCCTCTGTTTATTTGCTACCTGCGAGTGTTGCATATCTTTGTGGGCAGGTTTATTGTGTTTGTTTCAAATCGATGTGACCCCTCGGTCTATGCTGTGAATTTCTAAATATACTCTGATGAAATTTTGAATTTTCTTTTACTGCTTTATTTAATTGGGGGTATAGATTGGGGGTGTTACATATACCGAGGGGGATCCCTCCTCTGAGTCTGAACTTAAGAAGGCCCAGACAACTATAGCATCCCTGGAGGACACGGTGAAAAAGTCTAAAGAGGAGGCCAAGGCTGCCAACGATGCGAGAAATAAATCGAATGAGGAGGCTGTCAGGCTGAGAGGGGAGAATGATACTCTGGTTGCAGAAAAGAAAGTTGATGAGGATCTGGTCGAACAGGTGAGGGCTGCGGTGGCCTTGACTAAAGATGAGCTAGAGGAAGTCAGGGCATTCAAAACTAGGGCCGAGCTTGTTGCTCGTCTTCTACGGGCAGAGAACGATGTTATTGCCATTGGGGAAGAGTCGTTCAACAATGCCGTGGCCCAACTCAGGCTAGTGAATCCAGAGATCCAGATATCCACGGAGGGTACTAACTTCCTGGGTCATGTTGAGAATGGTAAGATAGTTGCTCCGGACTTCTTTAACATCGGTGATGAGCACGCCCGACTCTTGAACGAGGAGACCCAGCAGCCTGATCCTAACCTTGAGCAGCCTGAGCGGATAGAGGAATGACCTTTTTTTGTTTTGTTGTAATGTATCTGGCCTACGTGCCATTCTTGATTTAAATTTATTTTGTTCGGTAGGGGCGTGGCCTCTTTGCCTTGTAATATGCACACTCGTGGTCCTAGTGGCCACTTAATTATATGTATGTATCTGGCAATCATGGCCAGTTTTGTATGTTGTATATTCGCGCATAGCTTTCTTTGATTATTTTCGCTAAGTGTTATATTTTTGCTCGATATGAGTGTGTGCTCGTAATGAGGGTCACTTTGATTTGTTTAACGTTTTCAGGGAATTGCTCGACTTAGATGTGTTCGGCACTGAGGGGGACTGGTCGAACGGCCTGGGGAAATTACGGGCATGATAGCGGAGCTCAGGTCACGTTTAAGGCTTGATTTCGTGGCGTGAACCTCCCATCGCGAGCTGGGTGTTCTGCCTATCATGGTACTTTGACGACGGCGGGCTCGGTTGAGGAACCGCTGTCGGGTAGAGACCTAACTCGATCCCGAGCGGGGTCCTCTCTTGGCTGGCATGCGACGCTTGTACCTGGGCGTGCATTGTGGTCGGGATGTTATGTTCGTTGCTTTGGCGAAGCAAACTGACAGCTAGGGCCTTAGCTATAGTTTTGTTTTAGCTTTTCGGCGTTCCATGGTCGAGCAAGTTCTTCCCCGTTGAGGTGTTCTAGGTAGTATGCTTCATTCTCCGTCTTTGCTCGGATGCGATAGAGTCCTTCCCAGTTAGCGGTGAGTTTTCCCCTCTCGAGAATCCTTGTGGTTTATTCTCAAGACAAGGCTGGCCACTTGGAACTCTCGTCGTATCACTTTGGCGTTATGCCTAATTGCGATTTTTTGCTTTCATACTAAATGTCAAATTCGGATAGCTTTAACGACCATTTGAGCATTCTGCCAGTCATATCTGGTCGCCCCAGCAGTTGCTTTATGGGTTGATCTGTCCAGACCACGATCCTGTGGGCCAGGAAGTAGTGCATTAGCCTTCGCGCAGCGTTGATGAGGGCCAGCGCTACCTTCTCTATCTGCTGGTATCTCAGCTCTGGTCCCTGCAATGCTTTGCTGGTGAAATATATGGGCTTCTGCCCGTCGGGTGTTTCACGGATAATGGCGGCGCTTACGGCCTCGGTTGCCACGACGAGATATAGGTACAGAGTTTCGCAGTTGTCTGGTCGAGAGAGGACTGGTGGTTCTGACAGTGCCTGTTTCATATGGAGGAGAGTCTGGTCGCATTCCTCCGTCCATTCGAACATTGCCTCCATGCGGAGGAGTTTGAAGAAGGGCATGGCATGCTGGGTAGACTTGGCCACGAAACGAGACAAAGAAGCGAGCATCCAGTTGAGGGATTGGATGGACTTCTTTGAGTTGGGCGTTGGAAATTCGGAGAATTCCCTGCACTTTTCGGGGTTGGCCTCGATTCCTCGCTCTGTCAGATAGAAGCTGAGGAACTTGCCCGCCCTAACTCTGAACGTGCACTTTTCTGGGTTGAAACGCATTCGGTATTTCCTGGCCTGTTCGAAGACCAATCTCAAATGGGCCGTGTGATAGGTATCCTCGTGGGATTTCATGATCATGTCGTCCATGTAGACTTCGAGCATGTCACCTATTTCTCCTCAGAAAACCTTGCTCATCATTCTATGGTAAGTCGCGCAGGCGTTCTTCAGGCCGAATGGCATTATGTTGTAGTAATAATTGCCCGATTCGGTCATGAAGGCCACGTATTTTTTATTGCTCATCACCATTGGTATTTGATTGTAGCCAGAATAGGCGTCCATGAATAATAATAGTTTAAAACTGGCAGAGTTATCAACAAGTTTATCAATATTGGGGAGGGGGTAAGCATCTTTTGGGCATGCCTTATTAAGATCAGTATAATCAACACATATGCGCCACTTTCCATTAGATTTTTCACGAGTACAATGTTGGACAGCCAAGTGGTGTACTTGGCTTCCGAGATAAACTTTGCCTCGAGGAAGTCTTTTACAGCTTGTTCTGTAGCCTCCATTTTCTCCGGAGACTGCTTTCTCCTACGTTGTGCTACTGCTTTGATGGCGGGGTCAATCGTGAGTTGATGGCAGGCGACAGCAGGATCTAAGCCGGGCATCTCCGCGGCACTCCAGGCGAACAAGTATGCTTTGTAACACCCCAATTCCCACCGCGAATAAATAATATATAAATAAATCAGAGTAACTAAAAATTTATTTTTCCGACAGAAACAAGGATGCCACAACAGTAGAAAGAAAATACAATCCCTGCTCATAAATTTTGATACATAACACAGTATAGAATACCCTCAAAGGGGAAACTTTTTCCAACAAAAGGAAAAGTTCAATTATGGAATAAAGCGGAAAGATCCATAACTGACTTGTTTTACAAAATAATTGTTTTCTAACATCAAATTATACATACAAAAGTAGTACAAAATATATTCAACAAATGCATACATATATAACTAAAGTGTTCCCCGACTCCCGTGCTACGTATCAGAGCAGACAGACTGACAAACGGATGGAGAATTAATCTTCACAAAAGCCTCCAAGACTACAAATATGCAATTGCCTCATAGAGCAATAAACCATAACAGAAGGGTGAGAAATAACAACTAAATCAAGATTGCATAATAATATGTAAACATATAAAAATTCACATGCATAGTTATTCTCACCACAAGCATCACATACAAATACATATAGCATGCCACATATACATAACATATATCAATTATCCAACGTAATCACATATTTACACATAAGGCATACCAAAGTCACAACATATGTAAACTCACCACCACATCACATACCATACGTCTACACATAAGACATATTATCCAAAACCAATGCACTTATCACATATGCACATCAATTCACCAATACAACCAATGCATTTATCACATATGCACATCAATTCACTAATTCAAACATAATTCTCAACACATGCTCAATTAATTCATGATTTTCACACATAATGCATCCATTCACAATTCTCACACATAATCAATCCATTCATGATTTATGCAAATGCACAGAGACCGACACAACGACTCTATGCAATGCATATGTGGTACCATCCATCCATCATTTGTCAACATTAGTTCACTCAGGAACTATTGGAACCATCGCTTGTTACTGAGGACCACTCATGTAATACCCCGTCGAGCAAACGATGTTCCCCGTTGCTTTCGGTCCTCTTGGTATAAGGCGCACGACGTTTATGGATCGCTTTTAGTCCTCTTTGTATAAGGCGCACGATCCGATCGCTTTCGGTCCTCTTTGTATAGGGAGCACGATCGTCTATAATCATCGCTTTCAGTCCTCTTTGTATAAGGCGCACGATGTTATAGCGGATTCCCTCTGGAATCGTTTCGTCGCTCACACCCACTAGGGCACACGACATCACAAGATGCATATCATGATGCTTGACACACAAGAACTCATGACAATCAAATGCATCTTCACAATTCAACCATATGAATTATCTCATCATCATTATTCATGCATTGAAAACACTTCAAACAATGTATTTCATCACAAACCACAAACCACAACAATCATGCAATCACAATTACTTCCACAAGGGATTCACACCACAAAGGCTACCCACAACACATCATAACAACATACATTGATATTCAATCCAACAATGTATTTTACCACACAACAACACCATTATCATACATTGAAATCAAACCCAAAACAACATATTTACTTGCCATAAGGCCACAAACCATCATCACCAACACCCGTCATATGTATTCACATCATATAACTGCACACAAGCTATACGATACATATTAAAAGTATATCACATGATAACACATCAATCACACACAATTACGACGGTAAAGGCCGATAAAACGATACGTCTCCACATTCCCGACACAATTAAATCGGCCACTAATCTCAAAACCATTTTAATAAGAAATAACATGTCAAAAGCTTTCCAAGCATCAAACCGCACCTCAAACCGACTTACGGATCAAAAGTTATAAAGAAAAAAAATTGGGAAAAACTGTCATGTTCGCAATGCGAAGCTCCTAGCGAGTCCTTCGCTTCTTCATTCACAATGCAAATGTCCCAGCGAACCAAGTCAGAAAGGAAAATAGCCTACAAAATTCCTAAAGTTCGCAGTGCGAACTCCCAGCGAATGCTCGCTTTCCCCTTCGCAGTGCGAGTCTCCCAGCGAAAAGTGGCAGAAAGAAAACAACACAAAACAACATAAAGTTCGCAATGCGAACATCACGCGAACGTTCGCCCTCACCTTCGCAGTGGGAATAGCCAGCGAATGCTCGCTTTCCCCCTTGCTATGGGATTCGCAGTGCGAACCTGCGGATTCAGCAAAACCCAACAGCGCTGTTATAGGTCATATTGGGTCCAAATTCATCATTCTCCCACCCCAAACACTTCCAATTCATACTGTAACAACCAAAACATGGTCCAAACCTAATAACAAGTATTCTACTCAGTTTATATCGAATTTCATTCGTGAAAACATCGATTTCTATCAATCGTTCCTAATTTCAATCGATAAGAAAAGTCGTGAAACAACCAAAATAATTACAACAAACAACACATATACATACACAAGCAAGATATAATTGAAACTTCTCACCCTTAACCGATTAATCGCGCTCGAAACGGAGGTTTCCTCGATTTTCCTCTTTCTCCTCTTTTCTCTTTCTTTCTTCTCCTTTTCTTTCTTTTATTTTTCTTTCCTTTTCTTTTCTCTCTTTTTTTCTCCACTTTCTATTTATATAAATATCTAATCCCATAAAAGACTATTTTACCCCTCAGCTCAAATATCTCGCAAACGCTCTCAAAATGCGATAAAACATAAACAGCGATGAAAAATAATATATTGTCAAATAAAAGTAAAAAATAAAATAATATAATACAAAAATAATTAAATCGACTTAATTAAATAAATAAGACAAAACCGGGGCGTTACAACTCTCCCCCACTTAGACATTTTCGTCCTCGAAAATATACTGAGACGAACAACTCCAGACACGAGTCTCGTATCCGACTAACAAACTAACATGCCAACAAAAGCACACCACGAATAACACAAACTGACAAACCACCTTGCTAACAGCAACCACAACAACGACACGACAACGACGACAACTACAATGACAAGATGCAAAGCCCATACAATGCCCTTGAAGACCAACTCACAACTCAAAGAATACCCAAGTTACGAACACACACAGGTTCACTCTCGAACCGAAACACAACAAGAACATAAAGTTCCATGACCCAACATCGTTTCAACAACCTCTACACAACCATGATACCAACATCCTTGTCACACAACAATATTACAACAATGCTACGATTCACCAATCGAACATACGACCAAAACACCCAACTACATATTAGTACCTAATTAATATTGAAACCTTCTACTTATCACTTCCATTCTGAAATGTACAATGGTCTCATCACTCCTACATGTTCCCAATATTCAACTTATGAACTCTTACAAGTCCCACACACAAATATGATTTGTGCCACATCACGCTTCTGCTACGCACTCTGATTACTAGTGACCATCAAAACTATCAATCTCACGTCCAAAGTCTAACTTTTTCTCATATTCACCAAAAATCATTGTTCACTTTAATATTCCCAACCTCACACTCCACTGTGTTATCTCACACACCAGACACACGTCTCTGAACTGCTCAAATAATTTTAATTCTCTGACCATCAAAACAAACATGCATGACAACTTTCGACTTAACTCTTCCGGCACAACATTCGCTTTCCCCGAAGGATAATCCAGGCCAACTCATAACTCATCACGAATTCTAACCATCCTCGTTATCTCATACTCTATCCCTTCATACCAAACAAGTACTCAATATTCTTGTGATTACCAACCACTTTGAACCTAGAGCCATAAAGATAATACCTCCAAATATTCCAACACAATACAACCGCAACCAACTCCAAATCCAGAATAGTATAGATCCTTTTATAAATCCTCAATTGTCGTAAAGCATGAGTCACGGAAACTCATCAAAGGCGCATCCCAATACCTCACAAACGGCTTATTAAAATCACGCAGAATCAAAACTGGAGCCATAGACAAATTCTACTTCAGCTCACCAAACTCACTCACAACGAACATCCAAGACAAACAACTTACCCTTTGCAAGTCAACTGAGATACCAGAAGTACGAACTTAACAAAGTCTTCCTTAACCTGCAATAACAACCAACTGAGCCCAAAAGTTTATAATCTCCTTAAGCAATTTTGGAGCCTCTCCTTGTAGAACTGCATCATTTCCGATGGATCCATAACCATACTCTCATCTGAAATAACATATCCAAGAAAACTAACCTTTTTCAACCCAAGTTCTCACTTGAATAACTTATCATAAAAATTCCTTTCTTTCCCACACTTGCAATTCGATTCTCAAACACTCCCCTTGTTCTCCCTCTGAGTTCATAACAAATCCGAATATCCTCAATCAAAACCACTACGAACTTATCCAATTAAATATGGAAGATACGATTCATCCACTCCACAAACATTCTAGACACCATACTAACACCGAACAACATCACTGTGCATTGTAATGCCCAACCAAATTCCAAAAGATATAAATTCTTAAAGCTTTTGCAAAATCTTTCACTGGGTAACTGGTTGCTCACAAACAAGCTTAACTGAGTAAATAACAGCCTATCCCGATGATAACAAACATAACCAGTCACATTAAATCGATCAAAGCCTCAACTCACACAATTCACCACTCTTATCAAATAATCCAAACAATTGTAATCCCACTCAAACTCAACCAAACTATTCCAGTTATTTAATCATGAAAGTGGACACTTATTCTCAATCGTTACCTTATTCCACTGTTAGTAATCCATACACAAGTTCTTCTCTTAACAGTCTAAATTCCATAAATCCCAACATGTCGTAACGACCAACCAAAAAGAACTCTTAAATATTACATCCACACCTAAGGGTTCTCTCAAAATTTCCATTAATGCTCTACAATTCCAAAGACTCCAAACCTCACCAGAACTCTAAGTTTTGCTTTCCATAGTCTCAATACCGTCATACACATCATGCTTGTTATTCCATTCAATCATCATTCCCTTTTATTACTATCAATACTGGAGCTCTCTAAGATGACACACTTGGTCTCACAAATCCCTTTTCCTGTAAATCTTCCAACCGCTCTTTCCATCTGAGTTTCACTTCCTAAAAGTTCTTCTACTTACTTAGCAGGTCTAATCCTCCAATCTTCACCTTTGACAAATTTGAGTTCACACTCTACTCTCCGAGAACAACCATTAACGATACCCAATCATTCTCTCTCAATAACTTCCCAACTGGACCAACATACCAAAGCCTCTAATCCGTCTCATCTTCCAGTATAAGAATCTTCATCGACTCATCAAAACAATCCGTAATCATTTTCTTAATTCCAAACAATTCATTTCACACACTACCAAAGCCGGAAAGACACGTCTATTCCATCCAACACAATTTCGTCTACTATCAACAAGAGATTAAGGGTGATCAGTTCCTCAATTTGTCAATAGACAGTCGACAATCATGATGGGGCATAAACCGTCTTTACCAAACTATAATAGCATTCCTTACATCCTGTGCACAAAACTACCTAAGGCAGAAATCCTTAGTTGACATAAACCTTACCTCCTCATCCCTTCTAGAACCAGGAACCACACTGTCCAAACAACACTTACAATCTTACAATTCACAACACACTGAGCCAACGCTCCACACCTGAAGCAACTTGGAGAAGTACCAGCTTCCCCCCCCCCCCCCCCCCCCACTTATCTCATTCTCACACCTGAAGACAAAGGATTAGAAAACTAGAAAGCACTGACAGTGTTTCACACACATATCACGTACTAAGGGACAAACAACAACGACAGTATTCAACTATCACCCCAACTGACTCAACAACTTGGCCGGACGGACCGACCTGCTCTGATACCACTATTGTAACACTCCAATTCCCATCGCGAATAAATAATTCATAAATAAATCAGAGTAACTAAAAATTTATTTTTCCGACAGAAACAAGGATGCCACAACAGTAGAAAGAAAATACAATCCCTGCTCATAAATTTTGATACATAACACAGTATAGAATACCCTCAAAGAGGAAACTTTTTCCAACAAAAGGAAAAGCTCAATTATGGAATAAAGCGGAAAGATCCATAATTGACTTGTTTTACAAAATAATTGTTTTCTAACATCAAATTATACATACAAAAGTAGTACAAAATATATTCAACAAATATATACATATATAACTAAAGCGTTCCCCGACTCCCGTGCTACGTATCAGAGCAGACTGACTGACAAACGGATGGAGAACTAATCTTCACAAAAGCCTCCAAGACTACAAATCTACAATTGCCTCATAGAGCAACAAACCACAGCAGAAGGGTGAGAAATAACAACTAAATAAAGATTGCATAATAATATACAAACACATGAAAATTCACATGCATAGTTATTCTCACCACAAGCATCACATACAAATACATATAGCATGCCACATATACATAACATATATCAATTATCCAACGTAATCACATATTTGCACATAAGGTATACCGAAGTTACAACATATGTAAAATCACCACCACATCACATAGCATACGTCTACACATAAGACATATTATCCACAACCAATCTACTTATCACATATGCACATCAATTCACCAATACAACCAATGCATTTATCACAGATGCACATCAATTCACTAATTCAAACATAATTCTCAACACATGCTCAATTAATTCATGATTTTCACACATAATGCATCCATTCATAATTCTCACACATAATCAATCCATTCATGATTTATGCAAATGCACAGAGACCGACACAACGACTCTATGCAATGCATATGCGGTACCATCCATCTATCATTTCTCAACATTAGTTCACTCAGGAACTATTGGAACCATTGTACTGAGGACCACTCATGTAACACCCCGTCGAGCAAATGATGTTCCCCGTCGCTTTTGGTCCTCTTAGTATAAGGCGCACGACGTTTATGGATCGCTTTCAGTCCTCTTTGTATAAGGCGCACGATCTGATCGCTTTCGGTCCTCTTTGTATAGGGCACACGATCGTCTATAATCATCGCTTTCAGTCCTCTTTGTATAAGGCGCACGATGTTATAGCGGATTCCCTCTGGAATCGTTTCGTCACTCACACCCACTAGGGCACACGACATCACAAGATGCATATCATGATGCTTGACACACAAGAACTCATGACAATCAAATGCATCTTCACAATTCAACCATATGAATTATCACATCATCATTATTCATGCATTGAAAACACTTCAAACAATGCATTTCATCACAAACCACAAACCACAACAATCATGCAATCACAATTAATTCCACAAGGGATTCACACCACAAAGGCTACCCACAACACATCATAACAACATACATTGATATTCAATCCAACAATGTATTTTACCACACAACAACCCCATTATCATACATTGAAATCAAACCCAAAACAACATATTTAGTTGCCATAAGGCCACAAACCATCATCACCAACACCCATCATATGTATTCACATCATATAACAACACACAAGCTATACGATACATATTAAAAGCATATCACATGATAACACATTAATCACACACAATTACGATGGTAAAAGCCGACAAAATGATACGTCTCCACATTCCCGACACAATTAAATTGGCCACTAATCTCAAAACCATTTTAATAAGAAAGAACATGTCAAAATCTTTCCAACGCATCAAACCGCGCCTCAAACCGACTTACGGATCAAAAGTTATAAAGAAAACAAATTAGGAAAAACTGTCATGTTCGCAATGCGAAGCTCCTAGCGAGTCCTTCGCTTCTTCATTCGCAGTGCAAATGTCCCAGCGAACCAAGTTAGAAAGGAAAATAGCCTACAAAATTCCCAAAGTTCGCAGTGGGAACTCCCAGCGAATGCTCGCTTTCCCCTTCGCAGTGCTAGTCTCCCAGCGAACAGTTGCAGAAAGAAAACAACACAAAACAACACAAAGTTCGCAGTGCGAACCTCACGCGAACGTTCGCCCTCACCTTCGCAGTGGGAATAGCCAGCGAATGCTCGCTTTCCCCTTTGCTAGGGGATTCGCAGTGCGAACCTGCAAATTCAGCAAAACCCAGCGGCGCTGTTATATGTCATATTGGGTCCAAATTCATCATTCTCCCACCCCAAACACTTCCAATTCATACTACAACAACCAAAACATGATCCAAACCTAATAACAAGTATTATACTCAGTTTATATCGAATTTCATCCGTGAAAACATCGATTTCTATCAATCGTTCCTAATTTCAATCGATAGGAAAAGTCGTGAAACAACCAAAACAATTACAACAAACAACACATATACATACACAAGCAAGATATAATTGAAACTTCTCACCCTTACCCGATAAATCGCGCTCGAAACGGAGTTTTCCTCGATTTTCCTCTTTCTCCTCTTTTCTCTTTCTTTCTTCTCCTTTTCTTTCTCTTCTTTTTCTTTCCTTTTCTTTTCTCTCTTTTTCTCTCCACTTTCTATTTATATAAATATCTAATCCCCTAAAAGACTATTTTACCCCTCAGCTCAAATATCTCGCAAACGCTCTCAAATTGCGATAAAACATAAACAGCGATGAAAAATAATATATTGTCAAATAAAAGTAAAAAATAAAATAATATAAAATGAAAATAATTAAATCGACTCAATTAAATAAATAAGACAAAACCGGGGCGTTACATGCGTTCTCTCGAAGGAAAGCTTTGAGTTGTTTCCCCGCGATGTCGGGGAGGCCGGTCCCTATCCTTACTCCTTGCTGAGGATCGTCGCCGAGCAGGATGAGCTCGAAGTCGCCATCCGAGATTAGGCGTATCAGATGGGAGTTGTTGTTGGTCGAGGCGGATGAGCTGCTCGGGCCAATCGGGTCCTCCTTCTGGTCATCTTCGGCGAAGCGGCTGTCGACGCGTGGCAGTGGCTTAGCTTCCTCTGAGCTGCTGGGCAAGGCTGACTTGCTAGACGTCTTTGGCTTAGAGGCGATGGCGTTAAGTCCCTTAGTGGCCGCTTTGAAGCATCGTCGCGCAACTTCGATGTCCCCGTGTAATTTAGCGACCATACCTTTCGAAGTGTAGTACTTCATTTTGAGATGGACGGTTGATGGAACAACTACCAGCTCAGCCAAAGTTAGCTGCCCGAATATGCACTGATAGAGGGACAGGAAGTCAATTACTAGGAACTAAACTTTAATGGATTTGGCTGTCTCCGCAGATTCAAAGGTCACGATCAACTCGACATACCCCCAGGGTTTCGTGACCGACCCATTGAAACCCTGCAGGTCAGAACCCACGTAGGGAGTGAGGTGCAATTCGTCCAGCTGGAGAGTTGAGAACAGCTGTGAGTACATAATGTCGACCGAGCTGCCCTAGTCGACTAAGATCATGCGAACATCAAAATTTTCCATTTGGGATCTAACGAGCAGTGGGATACTTGATTTCGGGGATCCTCCGAGTAGCTCTTCCCGGTAGAATGAGATGGGGACTGATCCCTTCTTGGCCTTGTCGAGTGTTATCACCTTGTTGGAGTTCGTGCTGATCAGGTGCTCAAACTTTCTCTTTACGGAGCCCACAGTGACTTTATTGATGCCCCCTCCGGAGATGACCATTGCGGAGGGGAAAGTTTCCCAAGGGCTGTGGGTTGCGAAATACGCGGGAGCGCCGAGCTCATCTGGAACGTAGAAATCCTCCGATCGTGATATACTCATGGCAACTTGGAGGTTGGTTTCTTCTGAGGAAGGCACCTATTCCTCTACTTTCTTTTACTCCTGGGCGTCTTGCCGGGGAGCGTCTTTCTTCTTCGTAAACTGCTTCAGGTGGCCGTCCCTGATCAGTATTTCTATGGCATCTTTCAAGTGGATGCAATCTTCAGTGGTGTGGCCGTGCCTTTTATGGAAATGGCAGTATTTTGATTTATCTGCGTTGGGCTTGGCCGGTATCTGCTTGGGGAACTAAACTCCCGCATGTTTAAACTCTGAGTTAGCACATTCGGAGAGAATCTTTTCCCTGGAGACAGTCAGGGGAGTGTAATTGTAGAACCGGCCAGAGGGCCCCTTGTTGTCCCGGGATTCCCGGGGACGATCTTCACGCCTTCTTTCCCCTCGACGGGATGTTAAGGGTTCATCACCTTTAGAGGCCCGGACATTTTCCTGATGGCGTGAGGCTCGGGTGGAGCTGACCGCCTCTTTTTCTTTGTATTGAATATACGCCCGCGCCTTGAGAAGAAAGGTGTCCAGGCTCCTTGGAGGTGCAAGACCAACAGCTTTAGAAAATTCTGAATGCGGGCGAAGTCCTCGTTCGAGCAGAAATTTCTTCATGTCGTTGGTAGTGGGGACTTGCACAACTTCTTTATTAAACCTCTCAATATATGCCCGGAGAGGCTCATCCTTCCCTTAAATTATAGCCTTAAGGGAGGCTTCAGTCTTTGGGTGGCAGCGTGACGCCGTAAAGTGCCTGGAAAACATCCTGTCCAGCTGTTTCCACGAGGTGATGGACTCCTCGGGCAGTTGTTTGTACCAGGTCATTGCCTCTTTCCAAAGTGTGGTCGGGAGCATACGGCATTTGATGGCGCCTCGGACGCCATGGTAGTCTAACAGCGCTTCGATGTTTTCGATGTGCTCATCTGGGCCAGTCGTTTCATCGTAAGTGCCCAAAGACGGGGGTTTCTCCAAGCCTTTGGGGAGGAGTGTAGCCAATATCTCCTGAGACAATGGGTCATGGGGCTCATGGTCGCTGCTGGAACTGGTCCGGGAGGGGGAGCAGATGCTTCTCTCGTGACGGCGACTTCTACGGGGTGATGGTGTACGTGCCAGGCCCTTTGGTCTGACCGGGGGTGAACGTTGATGTCTCCGGGTTCTCTTGTTGCCCGAGGAATGTTGGTTTCGTGGGGAAACGTGATCTCGCTTCCGTACGGCATGAGACTCTGGTTCTTGGCGCACCCGACGATCAGCTTCCCGCCGGGGTTGTGGACTCTTGGATCATCGTCGATCCTTCCTCGGCTGGGGGGATCTCGGACGGGTAGATTCTTCCAATGCCCCAATCCTCTCGTTTTGTTGGAGGATCAAGAGGTTGGGCTTGTTGATTGCTTCAAAGATGGCCACCACAGCCGGGTCGGCGTTAGGTGGAGCTGGAACGGGCTGGAGGGCCAGCAAGGGCTGGTCGTCAACACGGTCAATATGAGTGGGGGAGGGAGACGCGGTAGCTCCATCTCTCAGATGACGGGCGTCTCCTCCGAGGAGGAATGTAGGTCCGTCAACATCAGTTTTGTTGACGGGGAGAACAGAAAGATTGCGAGCATCTTGGACGTGATCTTGGGAAGCCATGATCGTAATCTTGTACAGAGAATGTGTTTTGGTCTTTGAATCTGAGGTGGATGTTAAGACGGGGACAACAAGTTTCCCACAGACGGCGCCACTGATCGTGAAGCCTGATCAGATCCTGTAATGGGCCAAGAAGAACGTCTGTGATGCTGGGTGTGTGAGATGAGGATGGGGTGTACCTGCAAGGCACTCCGATGCTAAAGTAAGAATCGGGAGAGAGAAACACAAGTACAAAAGTATGAGTTCTTAGGATGATTTTTGGATACCTGACCCTCTAAAATGAGAGGGTTTTTATAATGCCCCCAGCGCGTGGCCAACGACCCCTATTTTCGGGGCGGAATAACCGTTTCCTGAAAAATAGGTAACTGCCAAAGACTAGCCGTTATGACGGGCAGAGGTACCCAAAACTAGCCGTTGTCACGGGTAAAGGCGTAGTTCCGGGCACAGGCGTCATGACCATTCTTAGATGGTGGAGCCGTGCATAACGGGCAGGAATGTCGGGGAGAAGCAAATGACCTTGAGATTCTTCTGTCCATATGTGCCCGGTAGAGGGGCAGAAAGGTAAATGCTGCCCCACCTCAGCTGAACTTAGGCAATTGAACCGTTCTGAGAGTAGAAGTGGATTGGGTCATGCCTAGCAATTGGTCTAGTCTGGAACAATAATACTTATACTGGTTGGAGTATGCATTTTGTTTAAAACATTAATAATAAAAAAAGAGTATATTTATTAGATTGAAAAATGTACACTTAAAATAAATTAAAATTTTCAATTTAATTGAAATTTATTGATGATGCATGTATGTTAGTATGTAACGTGGAAAAAAAGGTATTATAATTGACGGCGCGGTAATGGTTCCGATATAAAATTTATAACATTAATGAAAATTTTAAACATTGAATGTTCAAGTAAACAATTAACAAGTAATATATCAAGTAACAACCAGAAATATTATTGATATTGGAATAAAAAACATTATTAATATTTTTTACATTACAATAATTTTTTTATTGATTTGAGATATTGCTTAGTTTTATTAAAAAGTAATTGCCTTGATTCACTTGAGACTTAAATTATTCAGTTTCTATTAAATCACACCACAATCAAACTAAATAATAAATATTTCTTTCAAAAATACAAAAATAAATATTTTTTATAAAAAACTTCTTTGAAAAATTGGTTTAAAATTAAAACTAGTTTTAATCCGGTTTTGAACCGATTTGGAACCACTTTTAATTATTAAACTGATTTTCTCTGCAAAAGGTTTGGTTTATAACCAAAACCATAAAATAAGATTGGTTCACATGATAATGACACATATACATAAGTAATTAATATTAGATGGCTGTTTGTATAATTAAGATAAATAAGATTTTATTTGTAATATCTAATTTTATAATTTGACCTTGAATATATGTACGAAGTATATGAAAAAATAAATGTAATCTAGGATTTGTATTGTTATGTTTGCGAATTTGTAATGATTATTACCACTTAATTTATATTTAAAAAATTGTAATTTATATTATTAACTTAAATATATAAGAGACCCTTTAAAATAAGCTCAAAAGATTATCATGAAGCCATAAAACCTTATCTTCCACCCCAAATGAAACTGTTGTCAAGTTGAATTACAAACATTAATAGGAAGGAAAAAGAAATTGAGAATAAAGCATTAAAGCAATGTGACCCTACAATGTGTTAGGAATAATACTGATGCAATGTTCCATTAGAATTATAACGTGGACTTCCAAGTCTTCCTTTAGTGTTTTGTGTATCTTGTTTTATAATCATTAACCAGAAACGTTTTACATACTGGAAAACAAAAACGTGTTTCAATGAAATTTCTCTTATACTTTTGCAGCCTTCAACATCTATAAGACTATATCATTTGTAACATAACTAAGAGCAAGAAGACAAAGTAAAAGAGTAAGAGTTGATAAAGATTATGCGCCCGATTATATGGCTTATAATGTAAAAGAAGATCCAATAAATCTTCAAAAAGCCTTGTTATCAGTGGATACAGATTGTGGCAAGAAGTTATTAATGATGAGATAAATTCTCTGGAATCTAATATGACTTGGCACAGAGTAGACTTGCCTCTTGGTTGCAAACCAATCGGTTCTAAGGGGGTCTTTGAAAATGAAACTAAAGCCTGATGAAACAATTGATAAATACAGCTCTCGCCTTGTAGACAATGGTTTTAGGCAAAGAAAAAATATAGATTTATTTGATACTTTTTCACCCGTCACTGAAATTACATACATTAGGGTACTGATTTCAATCGCCGTTATCTATAACTTAGTGGTACACTAAATGGAGGTTAAAATAGTTTTTTAAAATGGTGATTTAGAAGAAGAAATCTATACAGACCAATTGAAAGGGTTTGTGATTCATAGAGAAGAAAATAAGGTCTGTAAGTTAGATACGTTTTTGTATGTTCTAAAATAAACTCCAAAGCGATGGCATGAAAAGTTTGATAACTTAATGGGTATAAAGTTAATGAAAGTGACAAATGCGTTTATTCCAAATCTGAGAATCACATTTGCACTCTCATATGTCTCTATGTAGACAATCTACTCATATTTGTATCAAATATTCATGTCGTTAATGATGTGAAATCATTGTTGTGCAACAACTTTGATATGAAATAACTCGGAGAAGCGAGTATGATCCTTGGTATGAAGATCATGAGATCTGAAAAGGAATTTATTTGGATCAATTACATTATATGAAAAATATCTTAAAGAAATATAATAACTTTGACTATAGACCTGCGTGTACACCATAAGATACAAGTGTGAAACTGTTTAAGAACACTAGTGAAAGTGTCAGACAAACAGAATATGCAAGCATCATTGGGAGTCTTAGGTATGTCATTGATTGTACTAGACCAGACATTGCATATGTCGTAGGATTGTTGTGCAATTTTACTAGTGGAACAAGTAATGAGCATTAGCACACTATTTAACGAGTCATGTGGTACCCTAAGAGGACCATGATTCTTAGTTTACACTATAATAGATTTCATGTTGTACTTGAAGGTTAAAGTGAGGTATATTGGAATACCTTATGAGATGATTTCAAAGAAACTAGTAGCTATATATTTAGTATAGATGGAGAAGATGTATCTTAGAAATCAAAGAAACATAATATCTTAGCCCAGTTCATGATGGAGTCTGAGATGATTGCTTTAGCGATTGCTAGTGAAAAAATAAGTTGATTAAGATGATTTCTAGATGAGATCCCTTTGTGAGAAAAAAACCTATGCCAACTGTGTTAATCCACTACGATAGTACCAGAACTATTGCAAAAATTAAGAATCGCTAATATAATGGTAGATGACGTCAAATACGGAGGAAGCACAACACTGTTACAGATTGTATCTTTGAAGGGGTTGTAAGAGTGGATCAAGTACACATTGAACAAGAAGAAGAAAAAGGTGCCCAAGAGGTTTTGTTACTATGATTCTGACGAGGGTAGCGAGGAGTGAGTCATAGATTATGAAGAATCCTTTACTGTTAGGGGTTATTGTTCCGACATTGACAATATGTAATGAGATAATTTATGTACTCCGCCCTCTTGACCCTCTTAATGAAATTTTTTAATATTGTTATATATACTCTTTCATTTATATCACTATATATTATTGTTTTATAAAAAAAATAGTACAAGCCATCAAAAATAAAAACAACAATCGCAACAGTACTGAAAAATAACTATAACAATAATTAATACCTCTCTAACAAACTTATATCAATCATTGTTTTCAGAATTGCATTCGTCTCATCATTCATCTCCCGTTCTTTAAAATATAAGATCTGGTTCAATGATCTGATTCCTTCAACACATTCATATCTTCTCTTATAGTTTAACTTGAATAACATCAATTTATTGATATTATTCAAATTAAACTAGAATGGAAGGAATTGATGTGATGAAGGAATTAGACCATTGAACCACATTCTATATGTTAAAGAGCGGGAATTGAATGATGAGATACATGCAATTTGTAAAACAGTGGTTTGTGTAAGTTGATTTTCAAGAATAGTTTAATTTTCATATTATATACTTCTTCATCAATTTGAATTGATGTATGTAGTTGTGAGGTTTATTGAAAAACAAGAAATCTACATATAATATAATAATCTCGGGGTACTTTCAATAATGGTTATTTATAATAATCGTTATAAAATGTTATTTTCCTAATGGTATATACCACCACGGTTAATTAAAGAAACCATGATCATATATAGCGCGCCTTCAGCTTTTCTACAACGGTCGTAAGACCATGATTGTAAGTTGCGTATATACAATCACGCCCTACGTAACAACGGCAAGTTACGCGTGATATTATCCATTTTCAAACAGTTGTTGTGTATATTTTTCGTAGTAGTGCGTCCACCATGCTCCTTTGTTCCGATTGCTTCTACTAATGTATCATGTCGTAGTTCAGGAAGAAATGAACCTTCACGGGCCGACATAACTAACGAATCCTATACAACATGATAAGACATACAATGTTAATTACCAAAGCAATTTAAATAAAACATAACACACGCACAACAAATCCTACATACAACTTTTTTCAGCGATTAGTCTTGAGGCATGTGAAGTGTAGTCTCCATTTGGTCTTTGTCGAGCCCTTCTCCATTTCTCATGCCGTTATGGTGGAGATGGGTTGCGATGACGACTCATGGTGTCCTCTTCTCCTAATTGTTGTCTTTTTTTATCAATCAATCTTTTCTCAAGTTTCCTATATCCTTCACAAGGGGTATTTGTTTTTGCCTTGTTCTGCTTTTCTACTTCACTTTTAACTTTATTTAAACATATAAAAAAGATTATCTTGCATGGTTGTATCTATAAAGCATAAGCATAAACTTATCATAAAATACAATATTACTAACCAGGAACTCCTCAGAACTTCGAGAATTCACAAACTTTTGTCAAACCTTCTTGTCAAGATAATACATGTGAGTTGTGACTTAAAGTCACTTCAACACATACCATCATAAGTGAACTAATTTTTTAAAACTTAGAATCATCGAAAAACTCAAACGTAAACTACACAGTAACATCAATAGATATGAATTAATAATTAGATAAAATAATAATATCAAATTGATGAAAATTTTAATTAATACCTTAACGTTTTTCCATATGCTCTCTTTCACCTCCGCTCGTGCATCTTTCCAATCATTTATCAATATACTGACTTTACTACGTTCAAGGAATGCAATATAGCTCTTAAAAAGAGATGAAGGAAGACCATCAAACATCGTATAAACGACACTAAACTCGATCGATAATTTGACACCCAACTTGTGGACTTTTGCTAATTTAGCCATCATTAAGGAACCTCTTTATTTTTTTTCCTTTTTTGTGTCTATATATTGAGAATCATTTGTACGAGTTTCATTTGTATAAGTAGTTTTGTCGCTACTAGATGAAGAAGAGGCCATCTATCAAGACATAAAATATTCAACATCAAGACACAAACACAAGCATCAATCACAAATCCTACTTATAAAATCTATGTTGAAAGTCATAAGGTAAAACACACAAGAATGTCATAAAAGTTTTGCGCTTCTACTCTACTATTTTTTCATTACACCAATTGTAACAACAGGACAAAATTTAACTTATACAAACCAATATAGTTTTAGAAAGAAAGGAGAAAATAATCAATGAGGTCTTTCGGAGGCTAATAAGGAGCTCACTACTTATGGTAGAATCTAAAAAATCTCAAACTCTAACATAAAACAAGATCTACAATACATAAACAACATTAACAACCACATAAACAACAACATATTATTTCAACACCAACAACATAAACCTAAACACAATGGAACCCCATATCATCAAACCTCCAATTTCCAATCTCTACATTAGAAACACAAGAACCTCATATAATTAAACCTAGTAGAACATAAACAACATGAAAAAACTCATAAACAACAACATAAACAATAACATACTATTTCAACACCAACAACATAAACATAAACACAATGGAAAATGAAGTTTACTGTAAATCCATGGAGAAAAACATTTGCGTACCGGAAACGTTATGAATAAGTTAAACAATGTTGTCAGAATCTTTGTCTTCCTCCTCGACATATGTTAAGCCAAGAATGATGAAGTTGGTGTCGGCTTCCTCTTCGACGGCACGTAAGCAAAGAACGATGAAGTTGGTTGAAAATGATGTTGTTTCATTAGGGTTGAAAATGGTGGTATTTCATTTGGGTTGAAATGATGTTGTTTTGTTATGGTTAAAAATAACTTTGTTTCGTCAGGGTTGAATGGCTTTGTTTCGCTAATGGAAATGAAAAGATGCAACTGACATGACAAGCTAGATCAGTGTGTTTTTTGAAGTGAATAAGTCATTCTACCACGGTCGTCTAAATAAACTGTGGTGATATATGGTTTACAAAATGAGATTTTATAAAAAATGTCAGATTTTAAGCATTTAAAAATTAAAAAAAAAATATATTGAAAATATAGCACAACAGTTGTATTAAACAACCGTGATGATATATGGTTTGCATTAATGTGTGTGTGTATATATATATATATATATATATATATATATATATATATATATATATATATATATATATAAGCCAAGTTTTAAGCATTTACAAATTAAAAAATTAAAAAATTAAAAAATATATCACAATGGTGATATTAAACAACCATAGTGATATCACTTTTATTTTTTATCTAAAAACTTATAAAAATGAAAGATGCAACTAAAATACTAAAGAAATCTCAAATTTGTTGGCGCTAAGATTCAAACCCATAAAAGGTATATGATATCATCACGATTGTTCTAAACAACCGTGGTAATAAGTTAACAATTTTTAATTAAAGATACAAGAAAGTTGGTGCCTGAATTTAGAGATATCACGATTCAACGGGTCATCTCCTACCCACCACCGTAGGGCGTTGTTGTATATATTTTTTGTCGTTGACACTTTTCAACGGGTCACCTCCTACCCATCACCGTAGGGAATTTCGATACAAGAAAGTCGGTCCCTCACTCGAATCAGACTCTGATACCACTATTGGGGTTTCAATTCTGAGCTTCAACATGAAAGAGCATTTTTACTTTGGGTTCTTCCTTTATGAGCAACACACTTTGTAAAAGACACACCACATACTCACTAAAAACCTTAATGTAATAGGTGTGTGAGTTCTCTCACTTATAAATGCTTATGTCTTTACATTTCTAACCAATATGAGACTTCTCACACTACTCATACTTGTTTTTTTAACATGTATGAAGTATATGTAAAAAATATATTAAATTTATGGCTCGATGTCAATCCTAGACTTCAAACAATGAATCACACGGTTGTGCTTTTGGTGGTTCTTATCATTTCGTTTGCGTTTAAAAAAAAGGGCAAATAACCTTTTTCGTCCCTTAACTTTACACCAGGGTCCAATTTGATCCCTTAACTTTAAAAAGTGGCGATTTCGTCCTTTAACTTTTTAAAACGTGCCACGTTTATCCTTCTGTTAGCTTCCGTTAGTCCCTTTTTGATAACATTGTCCAAGTGGGAGATTTACCTGTGACGTGGAAGCGTTGGAGGCTTAAATTAATCTGCAGAAAAGGAATAGTCCATTCTGAAAAAATGCGTGTGAAGTTTTCCATTTGAACACGCCTCTATTAGTTTTTATTGTTGTGGCTTTTATCCCTCTTCTTGCTTGCTTGCATTTGTACTACTGTTATCGTATTCATGGCACACAACTGTTACACCTCTTGTAATGGTTAAAACCTGACATTTTTATTTTCTTTTTCATGGCACATTTTTAATTAATGTACTGTTTCAAACGTGTTTAAAAGGACTGCATCAAGTTATAGAAAGAATAATCACATTTCCAACTCCACAAGGTGAAGATTAAATACAGATCTTCATTCAATAGTTAAAAGATAGAACCAACGACTGAAAATAGAAAAAGTTAATGAATCTGACAGACAAGAAAGAGATAGAGCGTTAGGATATTTTAGAAAACAGTGAATTGATTAAATAAATGTTATCATTACAAGAGTTGCAACACAAGAACATGTGATATACTATTACAAAGACACTTAACCCTTACCCCTAATCTTAACCCCCAAATCCATAAAGTGTTCTCCCCTGTCTCTTGAGAGCATAAACAACATCCATTGCAGTAACAGTCTTGCGACGAGCATGCTCGGTGTAGGTAACAACACTGTAACTAAAAAAAGAATTCAAGCCAGAGCCATGTACTGTTTTTGAAGTCCACAAAGCCCAAAATAACTTTCTCATGTTCTTCACTGTTTTTGCCCTTTGAAGTATAGCCATGTCTCCACAATAGCACATGCGCTTCCTCCAACGATTTTCACTGCCTGTTGAATCCCCATTTTCTGCATTTCTCTTGCTCAAAGAAGAAGAAGAATTACCCGATTTCATTTTCCCTAAACCCTAACTTTTACTTTGGAGAAAAATTGTAAGGATTGAAGATGATTTGAGTTTGCCCTAACAAAAATTGGGGGAAATGCGTCTGCAGAATGCACAAAGAAGGAAGAAGACGATAAACATAGTCCATGTCACCTGCCACGTAACAAAATATAAACGGACATTTGACCAAACTAACGGCATGACTAACTTGGCACGTTTTAAAAAGTTAAAGGACGAAATCGCCACTTTTTAAAGGTAAGGGACCAAATTGGACCCTGGTGTAAAGTTAAAGGACGAAAAAAATTATTTCCCCTAAAAAAAATTATAGTGTATATAGTTTTGAGACTCTCTTTTACCCAATTTAAAAAGGGTTTTATAAAACTTTTTTTTTAGTAAAAAATTATGTGTTTACATTTTTGAAAAGGTTATATTTGAATGTTTTTTTTTAATATTAAATTATAAATATTAATAATCTATTTAAATTAATTAATATATTATGTCAAATACAAATAAAAATAGTATTAGTTGAGATCGAATAATAAACCTACAACGCATATCAGTTGCCTTATAACTGATAATTTAATTTAAAAATATATTACTTGTAAATAAAAATATATAATTAAACCTTTTTTTTGTTTCAAATTATAAGACAAAAAGGTTTTAATTAAATTAAGGCAAAATATTCTTTTTGATCTCTTAATTATATTTAGGGATTTATTTTGGTCACTTAACTTTAAAAAGGTCTATATTGGCTCTTAAGTATTCAAAATTTTTTATATTAGTCTTTTTTGTCATATTAGCGACGGAAAAATTTAAAAATCAGTCGCTAAATTCGTTGCTAATTAGACAAAAAATGACTAATTTTAAATGTTTTAAAGAGTTAAAAGATTAAGATGGATCTTTTTAAAGTTAAGGGAATCAAAATAAACTCCGAAGTATAGTTAAGGGATAAAAAAGAATATTTTTAATGTTAATATTTTGTTAACACTATAAATGACACAATTGAGAAAATAGAAAGGAGTTAAAATTTCAATTAATAAGAGATGATTTATTAATACAAATTAGAGTTAAAAAATATTATATTATTAATAAGAAGAAAGCAAATTTGAGAATAAAGCATTAAAGCATTCATCATTGAAAGGAAACCTTATCATTTAATTATAGCTTCAAATATTGGATCTGACAAAGTGGCCCTACAATGTGTTAGGAATAATACTGATGCAATGTTCCATTAGAATTATAACGTGGACTTCCAAGTCTTCCTTTACGAGAAACGTGTTACATACTGGAAAACAAAAACGTGTTTCATATTGCGCTTCTTCAACGAAATTTCCCATTATAGTTGTGCAGCCTTAAACAACTTCTATAAGACTACATCATTTCTCACATAACTAACAACAAGCAGACATAACAATGAAAACCACATTGCTTTCATTCCTTCTCTGCTACTGCTTCATATATCATACTGTTATTGTCTCTGCCAAATGTCTGCAACATCAACAATCATTCTTGCTTCAATTGAAAAACAATCTCACATTTGATCCTAAAAGTTCCACCAAACTGAAATCGTGGAATGAAAACACTGCTTGCTGTAACTGGAATGGTGTAACATGTGACAATGAGGGACATGTTATTGGCCTTGATCTAAGCGAAGAATCAATCTCTGGAGGATTTGATGATGCAAGTAGTCTTTTTAGTCTTCAATATCTCCAAAAATTGAACTTAGCTGACAACTTTATCGATTCTCCCATTCCATCAGGATTCAGCAAGTTGGTGATGTTGAATTATCTAAATTTGTCAAATTCTTACGTCGTGGGGAATATTCCTATGGAGATTTCAAAGCTTACAAGGTTAGTTACTCTTGACCTCTCTTCTGCAGGCATTTCAAAAGAACAAGGGCCGACAATTTACAACCGAAATCTACAAACATTTCTCCAAAATCTAACCAGTCTTAGGCAACTGTATCTAGATGGTATAAATATATCAGCTATGGGAAAGGAATGGGGAAATGCTTTGTTGCCGCTGCGTGACCTACAAGAGTTGAGTATGTCTGACTGTGATCTATCAGGACCCCTTGATTCTTCCCTCACAAAACTAGTGAACCTATCTGTCCTTATTCTTGATGGAAACAATTTTTCATCCCCAGTTCCTGAAACATTTTCTGATTTTAAAAAACTAACCACCTTAAGTCTTTTGAATTGTGGATTGATTGGTACATTTCCACAAAAGATCTTTCAAATTGGAACAATTTCTGCTATTGATTTATCATTCAACTACAATCTCCATACTTCATTTTCAGACTACTCAATGAGTGAATCTCTTCGTAGCATTATTTTGAGAGACACACAATTCTCTGGAACAATTCCACACATGAGACTCTTATCTAAATTGGATCTTTCTCATTGTAAACTTAACGGAACATTTCCCAACTCATTGTCAAACCTCACACACCTTACCTACCTTGACCTTTCTCATAATAATTTAAGCGGTCAAATACCTTTATCCCTTTTTACACTCTCTTCATTGGAGGTGATTGATCTTTCCTTTAACAGACTTAGTGGGTCATTGCAGTTAGATGAGGTTTTGAAGCTTAGAAGTTTAACTAAACTAGAGCTTTCTTACAACAACATATCTATCGATGAGAATGTTGTAAATGTTGATTTGTCTATAATTCCCAACTTTAAATATTTAGGTTTGGCATCCTGCAACTTGAACATTTTCCCTAATTTTTTGATTAATCAATCCAGATTGTTTCATCTAGACCTTTCTAATAACAAAATTCAAGGAGAATTACCAAACGGAATTTGGAAACTAAAACATCTTGAATTACTTAACATTTCTCACAATTTTCTCTTTAATTTGGAAGGACCATTGCAAAACCTCTCATCCAACTTGAATTATCTTAACCTTCGTCACAACAAACTGCAGGGGCCAATACCTTCTTTTCCTAAATATCCTTATTTTCTGGACTACTCAAACAATAATTTTTCACTTCTCCCACAAGATGTTGGTAGTGACCTATCATCCATGTATTTTCTATCTTTTTCTAACAATAATATACATGGAAGCATCCCTGATTACTTATGCAATGCTTCACAACTTCAATTTCTTGATATTTCATTCAACAACTTTTCTGGAATAATTCCTCCATGTTTAATTACAATAACTACCCTTATGGCATTAAATATGAGGAAAAACATTCTCACAGGCCCCATACCAGATACATTTCCAGATTCTTGTGCTATAATCAGGTTGAACTTGTATGGAAATCTCTTACAAGGTCCAATTCCCAGGTCTCTTTCCCACTGCTCATCATTAAAGGTATTGGACATTGGATCAAATCAAATTGTTGATAGTTTTCCATGCTTCTTAAATTACCTATCCAAACTACGTGTCTTGGTTTTGAGGAACAACAAATTTCATGGTTCCATAGACTGTTTCCATGCAGTAGAAAATAAGCCTTGGAAAATAATTCAGATTGTGGACTTTGCTTTCAACAATTTTAGTGGAAAATTACCTGAAAAGTATTTCACAACCTGGGAAAGAATGTTGAATGATACAAATGATTACATATCAGACTTCGACAAAGGGAGAGAGTTCATCGTAGACATGGACTACATCATCCTAGACACAGACGAGTACAGCGACTTATATTATAATAATATTGTTGCAGTTACATGTAAAGGCCAACAACAGGAGTGGGGTAAAATTCTAAAAATTTACACAGTCATTGATTTCTCATCCAATTTTTTTGAAGGACGAATACCTGAGTCGTTGATGGCCTTAAAAGAACTTTATTGTTTGAATTTGGCAAACAATCGTTTCTCAGGTGAAATTCCATCTTCAATAGTGAACATGAAACAATTAGAGTCATTAGACTTCTCAAATAACCATTTGGTTGGTGAAATTCCAGGGCAACTAGCAAGTTTGTCCTTCCTTTCTTATTTGAATCTTTCTTTCAATCATTTGGTGGGGAAGATCCCAACAGGTACTCAACTTCAATCATTTCCAGCTTCTTCCTTTAAAGTAAATGATGGACTATATGGTCCTCCATTGAATGAAATACCTGATGGTAAGACAAATGGCTTGCATCCACAACCAGCATGTGAAAAACTAGTTTGTTCAATAGATTGGAACTTTTTAAGTGTTGAATTGGGATTTGTTTTTGGACTCGGAATGATCATTGGACCTATCATGTTTGGGAAGAAGTGGAGGGTGCGTTATTGGAAACTTGCGGACAAAATTCTTTGCAGGATTTTTCCGTGGATGCATCTCGAATATGTAACTCACAGAGGAAAAACGTATACAGTTTTAAGATGGTAGTGTCATTTATCACAGAATAATGTGCTAATTAGTAAATTAGAGTTTTCTATTTAAAATTATGTCGTTCTTTATGTATTCTTCTTTGTGATATGATCTATAAAATTTGAATTAAATAACGTCACGTAGATTAGTTTATTTATTTGTAACTTTAGATATGATCATATTCAAACATGTTCAAGTTTTATGTGTTTTATATATGGAAGGCTTTCAAAATAGTACTACCTCTGTTCCTTTTTATAAGAGACAATTCACTTTTTAGATTCATTGAATAAGTAATGTATTTGGTCAGTTTTTAGACTAGATACATTGATTATTCAATGAACCTAAAAATTAAATTGTCTCTTATATAAAAAGGAACGGAGGTAGTATATGATTATTTGTGTGGCATGAAAAATATTAATGACATTAGACACAATGAGATACGTTATGGTAAACATAGGGACCGTTTTTAAAACAATAGTGCTTAAGTATTTAATTGTTGCATTGTTAGAAATTAGAATAACAACTACTAATAAAAGAATTTGCTTTTTTTCTACTGAAACAAAATAACTTGACTTGACATATCTAAGGGAGTGATATTAGAATAAACTACTAAAATTTGTGATGAAAATATCTAAGAGGATTATTTTTCTCTAGACTAAAATTACTATTATAGAAGTTTGTGTTAGTATAGTAATAAAATTATGAATAGAATTAGTAATAGTCACTTTAATCTTTTTGCACACATATTTTAATGATAATTTTATCATATTTTCTCTGTTTATTTTAGCAAAGAGTCTAGAATACTTTCCCGTAAATATTCAAATCAAATTCACATTGTATCCACCACATTAAAGTTCCCAATCCCACTTTGACTACAAGAAGCAATTTCCTAGCATTTGTGAATGTGTAAGTAGCACCTGAAACAATGCTCAATAAAATACTTTAGTGTCATCAGATTTTAAAAACATAAATCTATCCAATTTTTTTATGAAAACTTATAAAGAAGCAACAATTGGATATTAAAGTATATACCTTCATAGCCTTCGAAAACTAGATCATCTGATAATAGAAGTGGTGAGATGAAAAAGATTCAACTGAAAGACTATTTGCCGGAGCATGATCTTTAGCTTCTTTTTCTGGGTCTAGTAAGAGAATAAAAAATAACAATTCAAATCGAAGAAATCCACTAGCAATACATGCAAACAACAATATTTTTTTTAAGTACAAATCATCAACACTTCAACACAAGAGAATAACCTTTAAACCAAATAGATATCATAACATCAAACACAATATCATATAGTCTTAACAGATCCAGAATGACAAAACTAAAACATTACAATATCACTAGTTTTCAAACAAATTTGCGTGACTATACAACAAAATCACCAGATCTATGAATGTATAAAGAAAAT
Source organism: Lathyrus tuberosus (assembly GCA_022829125.1). NCBI lineage: Eukaryota > Viridiplantae > Streptophyta > Magnoliopsida > Fabales > Fabaceae > Lathyrus > Lathyrus tuberosus. The sequence continues at coordinate 5,583,244 of JALAZF010000191.1, forward strand.
CAGGTTGCAAAACAAAATAAATCTGAAACTACAAACAAAAATCAGATCGCAATCAACGACCAAAAACAAGTCAAACCAAGACAATTAAGAGAGATAAGCCGAGGAATGATCATTGAACAACACACATCAATGAAAGAGAGATCAAATTAAAGAGGGAAAGTGAATGAGTTTTACCTGAGTTGAAACGGAGTTTGCTTATTGAGAATGAAGAGCTGCAACGACAAGTCGATATGTAGAGAAAAATAAGTCAATAGTTACATGACAACCGGAATCTGGTGTCATCAATTTGTGGTTGAGAGAGAGAGAGAGAGAGTTACTAGGGTTTCACCTCTTTTGCAGGTCTGTTTCAATGAAAGGTGCAACGATCTTGAAATAGGGTTTTGTCCCTTACATTCAAGATTATCTGATGAAAGTTCAAGGCTTGATTATAGATCATCCAAAGCCGTCTTTCCTCAACATTTTGGTCTTCATTCAGCACATGAAATGGCTTCAAGGTTGCTTGCCACACAAATCATCCACAAGGTCACCCAAAGGCTACAAAATCAAGCATTGAAGGTCATCTCCTTGTGCTTATCATTCCCTACATGAATTAGGGTTTATTTTCCTAATCATATGGGTTTCAAGAGGGGTATCTTTTGACAACCATTTTCATTCTCATTGGGTAATTATCTTTGATTTTGTTCATGGCAATTATGTCATCCAAGAAGTTCATTGCAAGTTCATTGTTCAAATTCAAATTCAAATTGGAGGGAATTTTGTTCATTACTTAAAAAGCGAATTACATACAAGGTCGAGGCAATTCAAATCCAAGTTTCATTCTCATTTTTTGCTTATGGTACAAGACTTAAATTCATCTTACAAGTCACAATGCTTATTGTGTTTTCATTTTTGAAAGAGAATATTGAGATTTGCTATAGGCATCGATATTGAGAAACTCTTGGATTGAAGATAAGAAAAAGATGCAAAAGAGTGAATTTATAAATCAAATATCAAAATGGAAAGGTATTCATACATTACAAAAGAAAGGTTACAAAAGAGTTAATTAGCTATTTGTTTTTTCTTATTTTGTTGGCTTGTCACGTTCCTTAATGTGTGAGTGTTTTTCATTTAGTCAAGAGTCTTTTCCTTAAAATTTGGCAAGATATGAAGATGATTACAAACATTACTAGGAAGTAACCTTGATAACAAAGGATTGAAACATTCAAATTAAACTCAATCACAATTTTGTATCACACAAAGTCACAAAAATGACCCTACAATGTATTATGGAATAATTATGGCTAGCCCCATTAGCAAGATAACGAAGACTTCCAAGTCTTCTCTTGAGAGTTTTATATATTCTAACTAAAGAGAAAATATCCTATTATAATAAGTCGACTATTCAATTTTTGGAACCCTTTCTACAACACAACCCTTATTTGATTAAAGAATATACCGTATAAATTGGAGTATCATTTATCTATCTACTACACAAAAATCCCTTGGTAATAAAACACAAAATCATATGAGATATATGATTTATGGAAAAACCTCAAGTTAAACTCTATTTATCCTTCTATTTACGAAACTAAATTGTAATACAAAATACATTTTTAAATCATAATTTTAAATATTATTTAATGAATAGAATTAAAAAAGTGAAGAATTTCTTAAATATGTAAGTTATAAAACAAAAGAAAATATCTAATGATATAAGATAAAGATTTTTTCCTTACTCAAAATCAAACATAAAATCAAAATAAACAACAAAAGGAAGCGAATGAGAACCAATAAACATATATAGTTTTGAGCTCTTAATTTTACATAAATTCAATATAAGTTTAATTAGGGTTTTTTTAAATCTAGTCGCAGATTGAAACTCATACTCCTTACGGGTACAACTAATAATTAAACATAAGAAGGTATATGAGATAGTGTCTTCTCTAGGGATTTCGGGGGAAGGACGAGAGGATTGTTTTGTAGAGAAAATTCAAAAAATGGAGGATATGGATAAGAGACGTAAGAACAAGAAGGAGGAAGTCTTAATGGTGCCCAAATAAATGTGATGTCTTTCAGCATCAAAGGGGGATGGAATTCTATTAAGAGGAAGAGAGTTGCTCACATCATTCAATCTGGTCATATGGATGTAGTGTTTATTCAGGAAACTGAAATATGAGCTCTAAATGATAGCTTGGTCGCTTCCTTGTGGGGTGACAAGAGCGTGGGGTGGTCTGAGGTAGGTTCTTCTGGTGCATCCGGAGGCATAGTTATAATGTGGAGAAAGGATCTCTTCACCCCATTGTTCAGCTTCAGGAGGTTCGGATTCGTGGGCATTAACAGAATCTGGAAGGGAGTTGAGTATTTCTTTGTGAACGTTTATTCTCCTTGTAACTTAGCAGGAAAGAGGAGGTTGTGGGACGAACTAGCGAAATGTAAGGAGAATTTTAATAGAGGAGAATGGATTTTTGGAGGTGACTTCAACTCTGTGAGATACCGTTTTGAGAGGAAGGGAGTTCGTGAGGGGGGCTGCAGTGGTGAAATGGAGGGATTCAATCAATTCATAGTTGAGATTGAGTGTGTTGATGTTCCATGTTTTGGAGGTAGGTTTACCTGGTTTAATAGTGTGGGGACTGCTATAAGCCGTATCGACAGATTCCTCATTTCTGATGGTGTGGCTGCGGATTGGAAGATTGTTGGTCAACAAGTTGGAGCTAGAGACATTTCTAACCATAGTCCTATATGGTTACGAGATAATTCTAAGGATTGGGGCCTAAAGCCGTTTAGGTTCAACAATTGTTGGACTTTACATGCAGATTTCTTCAATTTCGTCAAAGACGAGTGGAAGATGATGCAAATTTCAGGGAGAGGTGATTTTGTGTTAAAAGAGAAATCGAGAATTATGAAGATGAGTCTGAAGAGGTGGAATTATGAAGTTTTAGGCTGGATAAGCTTGAGAGTGGTCGAAGGTGTTAAAGAGCTTATCGAGCTGGATGATCAAGCTGGTGATTTAGAAGGGGCTCCTGATGCTGCGTTTGTTTCAATAAGGGAGGATGTTTTGAAGGTAATTTGGAAACATCTGTACATGAAGGAAAGTCTATTGAGACAGAAGTCAAGGTTTATTCGGCTTAAGGACGGGGATTCGAACTCGAGGTATTTCCACAGAGTTTTGTGTAGAAGGTATATAAAAAACGTCATTTCTTTTGTGGATGCATCAGATGGCAGAAAGGAAGGAGTGATGGAGGTTAAGTGGGCGGTTCGTGACTTTTTCTTAGAGAACTTTAAAGAGAATTTTAGATCTAAACCGTCTCTCATTGGTTTTGAGTTTGTAGGCTTGACTATTAGCGGGAGTCTTTCTTTGGAGGCTGAGTTTTCGGTCTAAGAAATCGAGGATGCGGTGTGGTGCTGCAATGGGTCCAAAAGTCTTAGGCCTGATGGTTTTTCTTTCTGTTTTCTCCAGCATTATTGGGATGTTGTGAAATTGGATGTTGTGCGCTTCGTCCAAGATTTTCATTCCAGACCGGTTTTGATTAAAACGACAATGGTTTCCTCATCACGTTGGTCCCAAAAGTGGTTAATCCTTAAAAGCTTGCTAACTACAGACCAATTTGTTTGTGTTGCACCTCAAAATTTGCCCTCCTTACTTTAGTACTAACTGGCTTATGTTTCATTTCATTTTTGCATTATCATGTATGCATATCATTAGCATAGGGTCAGGGTAAAGTCCTATCTGGTCTACTACCTCATCAAGAGTTCACAGGTTGCAAGGGATCTCAAGTGGAATCACTCTCCTAACCAGTGCATGAATTAGGGTTTTGAAATTCTTGGGTTTATTGCTCCAATGGGCAGGCTCCTTGGGTTTTTATCATCACCAAATGACATATCTTATCTTTGTTGGAGAGGATACACATCATATTCAGAGGAATTTGGATTTGGAGACTGTGCTATTTCCTCCTAGACTGAGGGTACTAAAACTAGGGTTTGCTATAAAGTCAGTTTATTTCTGATCTTTTGGGCAAGACTTGATTCCATGGTATTCCTTGGGTCCCTAAATACCTAGGGGTGGAAGATTGTCCATCAGCTTGGTTCAGGAGAAGTTCAATTAGCCAATGGATTGAAAATCAGTTGAATTTGGGGAAAAGTCAACAGTGAAAGGAGAAAAGTCAACTGTGAAATTTTGAGGTTCTCTTCAGGGATTTTAAGATCTCATATCCTCATATGGTCTCCAGGGGTCAAGTTTCATACATATTTGTCAGGAATCAGGAGTTGGTGCAAAGTTTCTAAATTTGGAAAGTGACCTATAATGAAAAGTTTCCTTTTTGGGCAAGTTCTTGCACTGCATTCAACTTGACTTTTCATCAGCAAGAAAGCTTAAAATGGATTTTTCTCCAACATGAAAGTTGAAGATCTTTTTCTCCTATTTCCAACAAGTACTATTGGGTCTCCATATCATTTGTGAAACTCCAATTATGATCAAAAGAAGGCAAGGTGGTTTTTAGGGTTTCTCATGATCCCATTTTCACAACTCTGGGCATAATGACCTATAATCAATTCCATTGCTTCATGCCACATTCCAATATTAAAAGACATTCCTTGAGGATCATTTTGAGCCCAAGAATGAAGCAATTCCATGGTTTGTTCTTCATTTATTCCCCATTATTCAAAACTCCCAAATTATTTAAAGCTCATAAACCAATTATTTTCAAGGCCCAAGTTCCATAGGGGTGTAATTATCAATCCAAATGCAAGTGATCCATCATGGAATTTTTTAGTGAACATGCATGGAGAGAGGTATATTCCACATAATGCAAAATTCCAAAATAATTCAAAAACTCATGAAACAAACAATTACCCAAGCCCAAATAATCAGACATGAGGTAACCCTAAGTATTTAAGCCTATTCATGCATTGGTTAGGGGACACACACGTGATTTTGGAGAGGAATCCAAGCTTGAACCCTAAAGCTCTTTTTCATCAAAACTCACGATCCACAAGGTCTTTGCCAAAAGTTCTTCCACAAACCTTCTCTTGGTGATCTACAGAGTGCAAATCAATCACCATTCGCAGCCAAAAGCAAGTGCACAAGGGGAACCATCTCAGGTTGGAAGGATTTTTAAGGATCCTAAAACTCTTTTTTTTTATGTCTATATTGTCGTGTTATGTCTGCTGATCATCCTAATATAATTGGTTTTTAATATGGATGCGTATATGGCTTGTAATGATCATTTAAAGTTTCATGCCCTAATCTTTTTCTCTTCGTATCTCACCATGCGTTCGTTTTTTGTTGTTTTTGATGGCATAATCTTAATCCTCGTGAAAATCTGGGTGGGATAGTGTACTCGTACGCGTATTTTGGTGCCATTTTGTTGCAGGTGACCGGAGAAGGGGGCGGAGCCCTAGCTCCTGCGGTGGTGGCCGGCGAACCAGTCCGGCGAGGGCTTTGGTGAGGAAGATGACTCCTCAACCGTCCGATCCATGAATCCAACGGCTCAGATCGCGCCATGTGTTTTCTTTTTATTTTTTTTTCTGAATTTTTATTATTGATCACGTGTATATTCACCCATCGTAGATACCATGTACCACCTAATTATGTTATTTCTTTTTGTTTACTTTCTTTTGCATTGACTAATCATGAACCGTCTGATGCATCAAACGACCCACGTCACGCCAACGCATTAAAAACGTCACGCGCCGTGCACATGGCATTCCACGGTAAACCCATTTTTATTTTTTTTCATTTTTCTGATGATTTAATGGGCGGGCTTCGCTACTGACAGCCCCCATCTCCAGCCCACTCCAATTCCCACATGATTTCCTTACTTAACGCACCCCCCACACTATTTTCATATTTTATTTTATTATTTCATTAACATTTTCATTTTTAGTTATTAAAATTACCTAATTGCATTTTAAAATTACTAAAAAATTTCATACATCATATTTATCATTTTAATAATTTTTACAAATTTTAATTTTAATTTTAATTTTATTTTTATCATTTAAATTAATTGTTTAATCTATTTTCTTTTTGCGTTACTCATATCATGCATACTTAAAATTATTTATTTTATTTCTCTGTATCCGTAAAATATATTTTATCCGTTCTTTTTGCATTTGTCCACTAACATCCTAAATTGCATAAAAATATTTTTCTTTCATTTTTGAATTTATTTCATATTGCATTTAGGTCCTTCCCTTTGGCACACTGAGCCCTAATTCTCACCTGAACTCTGCCTAATTATTTGAATGACTAATATCTTGATTTTTTGCAGGGACTTTTGATATGTTGTTTACCTCTAGTTGAGGAACCTTAATGTTTAATTTGGGAATTTTAGGAGTCATTTTTCTAATTATCTGATTTGTTTTCACTTGAGATTTTCTTGCAGGCGCATCTTTGACCTTGTATGATTATCTGTTAGAAAAGACACTTGTGCCATTTGTTTTGGGGCTGTTTCTTTGTTTCTTTGATTCATGTTTGGATGATAATCATTGTTGTTTGCCATTGTGTGATTTTCATTCACCTCATCTCTCTTACTTATGTCTATTCTGTACTAATCTTTTATGCAGGGTCTAAGGTAAGTTCTTTAAGGGTGTGGATAAGCATCCATATTCACCTTTACTATTCTCTCCTTCTCTCATCTCTTTCCTTTAGGATTTAGGTTGTCGTCAAACCTCACTAACTGTAGGTCACCCATGCATGATCACTTTAGGATTCATAGTCTCCCTTAGAGTTACCCTTGTGTCTTCTCTCTTCTCATCTCGAATTTCTTTAAAACACTTAATAAGAATAAGGTGTATTGCGCACGAGCCTTAAGTATGGGGAATGAGAAATGAGGGGCTTCCTCTCATCTTTCTAGAGTGCTTAGCGAGCATCCTGTCTTGGGACGATGCGTTAAGTGTTCGCCCCTGTGCCCTAGACTTTGGTGCAATGCAGCTTAGGAACTAACTTAAGCCACTTTTGTCCTAAAAGATACAAACCAACTTCAAACCTTTTTGTCCTTCGGGATTTCCAAACTTAAAGGCTATCTTCAAAAAGGGCACGTTACTTTCCGTCTGAGTCGCAAACAGGCATCGACCCTAACGGCCGGACGCGAACTTAACGTCGCTCATAAAAAACACAAAAAGAACTTGGTCCGAACTACGTTGACTCTGAATTCCCCATTGCACAAAGGGGGTACGTAGGCCTAGGATGTTGAGTCCTACAGAGTCGATCTTTGTCTTTCCCTCTCCGTTTTAGTATAGCCCTAGATGATAGTATAACTCACCCTTAGAATAGACAACAAGCGTGGATCCCATCGAGTACGATGGATGTGTGGGGTGCTAACACCTTCCCCTCGCGTAACCGACTCCCGAACCCAGGTTATGGTTGCGATGACCATTCCTTTCCCTCTTCCTCAGGTTTATGCAGTGTTCCCTTTCCCTCTCTTGGGATAAATTTACACGGCTGCGACTCTGTTTTTCCGCGCCACTCTCGTGTTTGTACCTAGATGAAAATCCTGGGAGCGACAGTTTGGTGAATGTTTTTTAGAAGATCTTGTCGAAGATTTTGGCAGCTCGTCTAAAACGGGTGATCACAAGCCTTATTTCTCCTAAACAAACGACTTTTGTGGCGGGTAGAAGCATGTCTGATGGGGTGGTCGTGGTCAATGAAATCTTAGACTTAGGAAAACTACTCTTTGGAAGCATGTTGTGGATTCTTTTAGAAAACGGCTCGCTGTTTGGAAAGGTAGAAATATTTCTATTGGAGTTAGAGTGGTGTTGATAAATTCGGTGCTAAACGCATTTCCTATCTTTACCCTTTCCTTCTATAAGGTCCCAATGTCGATTTTTAAGGAGATGACTAGAATTCAATCTAGATTTCTATGGGGTGGTGTCACACCCCAAATTTGTCCTACCTATGTATAACTTTCATCTGTACATCCACCCACTGACAATTATTCAGAAAAAATCCAAAAATATGTTGTCTTCAACTTCATCTCTCTTTAATTTTTATCCATATATATATTTAACCATTTTAGTCCTAATCCAATTAAATAACCATTTCCATATTCATTTAAATTTCATATCCAAAACCAATTCCCAAAATTATCCATCCATATCCATTTATTTCCATATCCATTTTTCAATTACCCAATTCCATTATCCAATTTCCTTATTTTAAGTTATCCATTTTTTTCTATCCATTTTAGTATCCATTTCAAAACCATTTTATTTTTTACCATAAACCATTATCCATGTCCACTTTTCTTTACATCCATTTTCAAATTTATATTTTTAATTCACTTAATTATCCATGTCATTTTTGTTTGATCATTTCAATGTCCATTTGGATAACCAATCCAATTCATACCCATTTATCAATTATCCATTTCACTTATTCTTTAAAACCTTTGATCATTTCCATTGTTTTTAAATCCCATATCCAAATTCAACAAACCAACTTTGTTCTTTTTTACAAAGTTCTACCAATAAGTTGTAAAAAACAATAAAAGCCCATTACATAGAGAAAGATTACCAAAAATAAATACAATAGAAGAACCATGGCCATGGCTTAAAAGAAGATTCCAAACTTTCACACTGCAAAACACAGTGTCACGCACCACGAGCCCCAGATGATTCCGCACCAATCAGTACAACCAAAAAGGAGGAAACAACCAGACACAACACTCCAGCCATCACAAAAAAATGACCCCACAATCTGCAGGAAGCAAAACACAGCCAAAATGAATTTCAGAAACGCAGCAACAAATAACCAAAATGACACAAACTTTTCCAAATCATTCTCACCTTATTCTCCTATAAATATGAGCTCCCTCATCTTACAACAAGAACCCGGAAAATCCTCTTCACTCTCCTGTCGCATAACTTCATTTTCCATTAAACTTCATTCAATAACAAACACCTCCTTTCTCCTTTATCTTCAACACAACATCTAAACAACCCAAAATCTTCTCTTGCATCCTCAACCATAACCATTTACCCTTTCTCTTTTAACAACATCATTTCAATCTTACCTAAACAATAATGAAACTGAAACCAAAATCTCCAACGCCACCTTCTTGCTACCTCACAACCACCACGAATCCATCCTCCTTCGTCAACAAGTGAACACAGTCGCGCTCCCACCTACCACTATTCATCATCTTCTCTGATTAACACACCACCGAACCACCGTTCTTCTACACAAAACCAAATCGCCAAACCAAATAACGAACAAAGGAATCAATAGAGATTGAGAGAGATTTCACAGACCCATTCACCACAAATCCGAACCAGAAGAAGATGGAATAGATGAAAGATGGAAACTTAAATTAAACCTGAATCTGAAGAGAGACGAAGTGGTCGAGACCGAAACAGAGTGAGATGAATGAAGGAGAGTGCGGAGGAACATCCGTGTTCGTCGAAAGGTTGGATAGGTCGCTATTGAAAGACATCTGCGTCTCATTTCTTCATTCTGATTGAAAGATTGGAACCGTTGACCACGATTGCACACCATCTGATTACCCTTTACCCTTTTTTCTCTTCTGGCTTATTTTTTTCATTTAAATTTTAATTCTTTCTATTTAATCTGAACCGTGCCTCTTTGTGTTGGTGATGGGCTTTGTAAAGCCCAAATGACTCAGCACACCCCTTGTATCCTTTTTCTTTCAAAAAAAATTGTTTCTAATACTCTCTTTTTACGTTATTTTTGAGGATTTCATGTTAGTTCATTGAATTATTTCCTTTAATTTTATTTCATTCCATTTTGATTTCTATTTCATTTCCATTTTTGATTTGGGGCCAATGATCTAGCAATACTCATGATTTAATTGGTTTGTTCAAACCAATGGAATTTTGATATATATGAGGCCTATTTATTTACTTTTTTTATTCCAATTTATATCATTTATTTATTTGAGTTATTCACTATCATTTATTCATTTTATGGGTCAATGAAAACCATACATCAACGATCTATCGATTTCTCGATTAAATCTTGATAAAGGTGAGACCTTTATTCTTTTTCCTATTTATTTCGATTTTATTTCATTTTTATTATTTTTATTCATTTTGGGTCCATGAAAACTAAATATCGATTGATTTATCGATTTCTCGATTAAATCTCGATAAAGGTGAGACCTTTATTCTTTGTATTCATATTTTAGATTAAATTTCTTAATTGTCACTTTATATTCTTTTATTCACTTTTGGTCAATGAAAGTCAAAAGTCGTCGATTATCAATTTATCGATTAAATCGGGATTAAGACGAGACCAACTTTAATTTTATGTCAATACTATCTCTTGTCCATTTTATCTTGATTATATTATTGTTCATACTCTTATCATTGTTCATATCATATTCATATTTATCTAACCATTTTTTATTTGTTCATACTTTAATCAAAAAACACTAAAAATATCGAAACCTTAAAAAATAATTGATGGACTGTTGGTTATAATCATCCACTTGCTCGACGCTTTTGATCTTGCACACACACGGCTTTCTCTTGGGCTACCTTACAATGAGACCCTTTATTTCATGTCATCCCTTGTACTTTACATGTACTCCTCTCCCATTCTGATGTATGCATTTATTATTGCTTTGATTGTGGTTTGTTTACTAGGAGCACCCCTAGGGACTAGCATAGGCAACCCATTTTCAAACTAATTCTCGATTCGTCGTCGAGCCATTTTCAAACAAACCCATTTTCAAACCAAACCCTCGATTCGTCGTCGAGCATTTTCAAACAAACCCATTTTCAACCAAACTCTCGATTCGTCGTCGAGCCCGTTTTCAAATCAACCTCCAACCGAATCATTTTTCAAATCAAACTCTTTTCATACAAACAAACCCTTGATCCAACGTCAAGAGGATTTTCATAATCAAACTTCAAAAACAATTAACAACTATCGCAACTCTTTTAAGGTGAAAAATGGGGGTTCAAGTCTTTGATCTTCCTTCGATTGTTTGGGTGCGAGTTCTCTTACTCGTGTGTGAGCAATTGACGCCTCTTCTTTTAACAAATCAAATCCTTTTCAAAATAACCAAGCGCATACAATAAACCCTTGATCCCATGTCAAGCGGATTTTCATAATCAAACTTCAAAAATAACTAACAACTATCGAAACTCTTTCAAGGTGAAAAATGGGGGTTCAATTCTTTGATCTCTCTTCGATTGTTTAGGTGCGAGTTCTCTTACTCGTGTGTGAGCAATTGACGCCTCTTATAAAAATCAACCAACTCCCTTGTTTCGTGGGCGTACCACGAACTACGACCGCTATGATTCTTTATTCTCGTCCGAGTAAAGATACGTAGGCACAAGATTGCGATGATCTTGGCGAGTTACCTTCCCTCCATCTTTTTCCGTCAAACCCCGTAGTCGAACTACGATTGCTTTGATTTCTCATTCTCGTCCGAATGAGCATACGTAGGCCCGAGGTCGCGATGATCTTGCTGAGCACCATATCCTTAAACCACCCATTTCCCCTCTTATATTTACCTTTACGCATTTATTTTTGAGAAGAAAATAGACAAGCTTAGCTAACAAGTATCGCGATTCGAATCAAGAGGTTCCCGTTGAGTACAACGGACGTGAGGGGGTGCGCGTACCTTCCCCTCACGTAACCGACTCCCGAACCCAGAACGTGGTTGCGACGACCATGTTCTTATCCCCCCTTAAAGGTTTTCTCGATATTTTCCTTTCCCTCTTTTGGGATAAATAAATTTTGGTGGTGACTCTGTCGAACCGTTTTCAGCGCCTTTCGCGCGAAGGGTCATGTCTTCGATTTAAGCGATTTTTTTGAGGTGCGATAGCTGGCGACTCTGTTGGGGAATATTTGTTCCATGCAAGAGAGAGTCAAGCCTATCTTGATTCGAATCGCTAGCTCTTTAGCTTTATTTATTTATTTATTTTCTTCTCGTTTATTCGTTTGCTTATTTGCTTGCTTTCCTATTTCCTTATTTGTGTTACCTTTTGTAACATTGTTGGGTTGTTCTAATATTGGGAACTTTGTGAGATAGCTCTACACCCGAGTCTGAGTATAACCCTAAGATTAGGATGGTGGTTGTGTAGTATAGGATTGCGTGGTCTCTTCCGCGTGAGTTGAAGCGAAAACCACCGCTTGGAGTAGATTCCCTTGGAGATATTATTGTTGTGGTGAATCTTTGCCATGGTGGTAATACTTTCGAGGTGGGTCGTCGATCCCAAGGACCATTAACCCATTTACCCATGGTGGTTGGTAGCGTTAATTCTATGTGAGTTAATGCGAACGCCCCAATTAGATGAGATCCCTCGAACGTATTACTTCCTGACAGTAATATTTTCGACCTTGATCTAGGATTCTGAGAACCCTATTTAGAACCCGTGTGTCGATGGTTGTGTAGTGGACGCCTCCGAGGAATCTTTCTCGTGGGGAAGAAATGAAGACCTCACATAGACCAGATTATTTCAAGGATATTATAGTCGGATGTCTCTTTATCTTGGTTATAATGTTTTCGAAATATATCCATAACTCTAGGCACCTACCCGTTTTAGAAACCTACCTGTGGGTTTTCTTTATCCTAGTTGTGGTTCTTGACCCGTCATCTTCGGCCAACCGCATAACTGTTTGAAGCTGTTTGATTCCGCGATCCTGGATCTTGCATCTTGCATTGCATCTCATTGCATTGTATTGCATCTGTTACGCATCTTGCATTGCATTTTCAACCTCAAAATCTCACTTCAACTTCCTTCCTTCTCCAGTAAATCAAGCTGATTCCTCGACACTGGTACGCAAATCGAGCTAATACCAGACAAATGATGGAGCAGATTCAACAAGAGCAAGCTGCCTTAAGAGAAGAATTGGACTCTATCAAAGGAAAGATTGACCAGATTCTCGAAGCCATCATGATGGCCAGAAAAGAAGAAGAATTGCGTGAAGCCGCTGCTGCCCACAACACGGTGCATGTTCAAGCATCTACCTCAGGGCTCTCAGTTCCTGTTCCCAACCCCATCACTTATGGGATACCAATGGACTTCGCTCCTGCCACATCTCAACCACTCCCAACATCTGGAGTTACTGTTGGAGCTATTCCGCAAGCCCAACCTGTTGTCACTCAGATTCCTATTCCTCATACTGAAGAGAATCAGATAGATCAGTATGATGAGGAACATAACTACCATGCTGTTATCCCAATTGTCAATCCTATTGCTGCTCAGGTTTCTGAAGCTATCAAGATGTGTCGTGATCTAGCTGAGAAACTTCAAGTCATGGAGGGACGCAACTCAACTTCTCTGAATGCTCTGGATATGTGCTTGGTGCCAGATGTTTTCATTCCTCCTAAGTTCAAAGTACAGGAATTCCCAAAGTACAAAGGTCTCAGTTGTCCCCACATGCATCTAAGGATGTACTGCCGCAAGATGGCTGCCCATGCCAAAGACGAAAAGCTGATGATCCATTGCTTCCAAGATAGCCTGTCTGGGGTATCTCTTGAGTGGTATATGCAGTTAGAGCGTAGAAATGTGCGCACTTGGGATGATCTAGCTGATGCATTTATCAAGCAATACAAGTACAACACTGACCTTGCTCCGAATCGTACTCAACTTTAGAGTATGGCTCAAAAGGACAACGAATCCTTTAAGGAGTACGCGCAACGCTGGAGAGAGCTAGCTGCAAGGGTGCATCCACCTCTTGTTGATTGTGAACTGATTGATATCTTCATGGGTAATTTGCAAGGCCAATACTATGAGAAGCTGATTGGCAATGTCTTTGCTTGATTCTCTGATTTGGTGATCGTCGGTGAGAGAATTGAAGAAGGTCTGAAAAGTGGAAAGATCCAAGGAGGTTCTAGCAGCCAGCCTCAAGCCAATAAGCCCTTCAATGGATACAAGAAAAAATAGGGTGAAACAAATGCTGTCTTTGCTCAGAAAGGGCAAGCTCAACAAGCTCCTGCTCCAATGCCTTATCAAATGCCATACTTCCAGTATCCGTATGTGGCTGCTGCACAATACGCTCCAATGCCTTATCAGCCAACAGTTCAAGCTGTTCAAGCTCCAATGCCTCAGCAACAGGCTCCTCAGCAACAATCCTACAATCAACAAGGGTATCAATATCCTCCTCAACATCAACAATAGTGAGCTGCTCAACAACGTCAGCCTAATCAACAGAGGACAAGGAGGTCTGATAGAGACTTTGATTGTCTGCCGACGACATATGCTCAGATATTTGCTCAATTGATGGAGAAGAGGGCAATCACTCCGAGAGACCTAGCTCCTCCAACTGTCATCCCTCCAGATTATGATGCTAATTCTCATTGTGAGTTTCATAAGGGTGCTCCAGGGCATACAATTGAGGACTGCAGAGCTTTTAAACACAAGGTTCAAGACATAATCGACTCAAAGTATCTCACGTTCAATGGGAGGGCTCCAAACTTTATCAAAAACCCTCTGCCGCTGCCAAACTAGTGCCAGCATCAAGTCAAGTCAAGTCAAGTCAAGTCAAGTCAAGTCAAGTCAAGTTTATTCCCCGAAGAAGGCAATCATGTTGCCATCCCATCATTTGCATTCTTGTTATTTTGCTTTTGTTTGTTTAAGTACTGTATGCTATAAACATTGTCGTTTGTATTTGGTTTTCTTAATGTAGTGATTATGCATGTTTTGAATCAGTTATGTCGTATTCACTCATTTTTTTCCTTTTACTGCAAATCACCGACACATTTTTTCCACTCCACTCTCTATATCAAACTGTTGTTAGCAATGATTGGGGGGAGGATGATGACAACGAAATACCCATAATTGCAAAATGTATGCTTTCGGATAGAATCCCGCCGATGATGTACAAGCATTGTTTCAATTCCCCAAACACTGGAGAGACAAGGAGTTAATCCCTAGTAAACCACTTCGAGACTAGAAGTAGTAGTTTCCTTCGGATATTTAAACCCTTACACTCAACCTGGGGCAGGGTAGTGTTCAGTTAACCCAATTACGCACCGAAATCACAAAGACAAAATTCAAAAGACATGTCGGTTGTTCATCAATACCCATGACTTGGCAGTCACTACCCTCCAACAAAACAAACAAAAAAAAACAAAAATCAAAAGCCTTCTAAGTCGAGCACCTCAAAGGGGACTTAGGAAAAAAATTAAGGCAATCCCGATGGACTCGACAAGCGAAATCAGTCCATACAAAAGATGGGATCAAAAACAAAGTCAAAAGACGCCCTCGAATCCTCACCAAAAACAAAATAAGACTCAGTGACCACCAAATCAAAACCAAAGGGTCACTAACACCAATCAAAAACAAAATAAGGTGACTGCTAGTTCTAGAAAACCTTGAGTCATCACGCTTATATCGTTAACCCTTTTGGAAGACAAACATGTGCAAGATTAACTGAACGTAGGATTGGAGTTCATCACGAAGAAGGGGTGTGTACAAACCAAGCTTCGAGCCTAATATCCTTTGTTTCTTAAACCGTGAACCAGACCACGTTACAACCCTCGAAAGACCTAATTGAGGCGAGGTTTATTCGAAAAGCATACTATTGCAAGGTTGAGTAAACTGACTCCCCATATTTGCTAATCTTCAGCATTGGTGTCATTCTCCTTGCTATATCTTTCGCACCATCAAAATCAGCACACGTTTGGGCTAACGGTCCATTCGTCTCACTTACACGACACTCCAATAAACGATTTTTTTTCAAAACTTGCATGAGCATCGTATTAAGATTACCATTTGTAAATGTGCAATTTTAATTGCAAATCAGTGCTAGACATCAAAGTAATTCTAAAAAGGGGCAATCGAAGAGGAATTTGAACTTTCAGTGGTGCCGACCCGAAGCAAGACTCCCTCAAACCCTTAAGCTGGGGAAAATCCTTCAACAGCTCAATCAGGGGCCGGCTATCTCAAAGCATATCAAAGCTCAACATCTCAAAGATCAAATCACTTCAGAACTAATTAATCAGGGGCGGACCATTACCATGTTCAAACTGGGGCAAAACTCATCGCAGTAGGCATATCCTGTCCGTACATTCAAGCAGTTCAGAGCAAGAGCATAATCTTCATGAGCTGATCACCATCAAGTCATCAAGTCCTCTTGACCATTAAGCACAGAGTTGTGGTTCTCTTGGAACATCAATCAAGTCACCAAACTCGAGGCTTCAAGAGCATCTTCGTCTACTTCAACCATGGCGTCTTCAATAAACTGAGTGTCGAGGAAATCAAATCCCTCCCACCACCCAAAAGTCCAATCCTCATTGGCAACTAGCAAAAGTCCACCATGATGGCACCTCCAAAGTTTTCCAATCACCCGTCTGCAATCATGTGCATCACATTTATCATCATAAACATAATGTGCATCATATGCATACCAAAACCAATCATACTTCCCCAGCACTTGCATCTCCGCGCGTCAGCATTTGCATTGCACATCATTACAAAATCAAGCATTCGTATATACACATAGTCAAGATCCAGGATCAATCTCAAGCTCAAGACGATCTCCATCCCAGCCAGGGGCATCTTCTGCAAATTCGTGGGTGTTCCTCACGAAGTCAAGAGCTCAAGAGCAATCTCCAGCCTAGTCAGGGGCATCTTTTCAAGTTCATGGGCGTTCCTCATGAAATTTTTTCAATAAAGCTGTGGTCTCCAAGCAAGTCAGTGGGCGTTCCTCATTGAGTTGTATTTCTCAACCTTTTGTTGCTGAGGTCGTCATCCTCATCCCAACCAATAAATATTCCTCCGAGTCAGTGGGCGTTCCTCATTGAATCTTTTCTTCAAGTCGAACTACGACTGCCCTGATTCTTTATTCTCGTCCGAGTAAAGATACGTAGGCACAAGATTGCGTAGATCTTAACGGGTTACCTTCTTCATTTTTCGTTGTTTCCCTTTCCTTTTCATGGGCTTTCCTCATTGAATTCTTTACTTCAAACTTTTGTTGATGTCTCCAAATAAATCTCATCACATCCCCAACAAACTTGACCTTTTGTCAATTGCCTTACTATGATCCTTTTGGTGATAGCCAAACCCAATCAACTCAATGCAACCTGCGTCCTTTTGGTGTTGGTAACCCTCAAATAAAAACTTTTCTATCATCCTTTTGGTGATAGCCGAAACCGTGTCATTTCAATTTAACCTTCATCCTTTTGGTGTCGGTCCTTGCAAGTAGGAAGTTCCTATCATTCTTTTGGTGGTAGTAGCTTGTTTTGATCTGTCATCCTTTTGGTGTCGCCGATCCGTAAACCCTCGGTCTGTGTTTCATCCTTTTGGTGAGTGACAGCCTGTGTGTGTGCCCTATTATCCTTTTGGTAATAACAGGTTGTGTTGTGTGCCATACTATCCTTTTGGTAGTAGCAGGCTGTGTGTGTGTGCCCTATTATCCTTTTGGTAATAGCAGGTTGTGTTGTGTGCCATACTATCCTTTTGGTAGTAGCAGGTTGTGTGTGTGTGCCCTATTATCCTTTTGGTAGTAGCAGGCTGTGTTGTGTGTCATACTATCCTTTTGGTAGTAGCAGGCTGTGTGTGTGTGCCCTATTATCCTTTTGGTAATAGTAGGCTGTGTTGTGTGCCATACTATCCTTTTGGTAGTAGCAGGCTGTGTTGTGTGCCATACTATCCTTTTGGTAGTAGCAGGCTGTGTGTGTGTGCCCTATTATCCTTTTGGTAATAGCAGGTTGTGTTGTGTGCCATACTATCCTTTAGGTAGTAGCAGGCTGTGTTGTGTGCCATACTATCCTTTTGGTAGTAGCAGGCTGTGTGTGTGTGCCCTATTATCCTTTTGGTAATAGCAGGCTGTGTTGTGTGCCATACTATCCTTTTGGTAGTAGTAGGCTGTATGTGTGTGCCCCATTATCCTTTTGGTAATAGCAGGTCGTGTTGTGTGCCATACTATCCTTTTGGTAGTATCAGGCTTTGACCTCATTTTCATCCTTTTGGTGGAAGGGTCTGTGTGCGTGTGTGCCCTATTATCCTTTTGGTAATAGCAGGCTTTGACCTCATTTTCATCCTTTTGGTGGAAGGGTCCGTGTGCGTGTGTGCCCTATTATCCTTTGGTAATAGCAGGCTTTGACCTCATTTTCATCCTTTTGGTGGAAGGGGCTGTGTGTGTGTATGCCCTATTATCCTTTTGCTAATAGAAGACATTGACCTCATTTTCATCCTTTTGGTGGAAGGGTCTGTGTGCGTGTGTGCCCTATTATCCTTTTGGTAATAGCAGGCTTTGACCTCATTTTCATCCTTTTGGTGGAAGGGTCTGTGTGTGTGTGCCTT
Organism: Lathyrus tuberosus; assembly: GCA_022829125.1. NCBI lineage: Eukaryota > Viridiplantae > Streptophyta > Magnoliopsida > Fabales > Fabaceae > Lathyrus > Lathyrus tuberosus. Next base: position 5,601,442 of record JALAZF010000191.1, read on the forward strand.
ATTATCCTTTTGCTAATAGCAGGCATTGACCTCATTTTCATCCTTTTGGTGGAAGGGTCTGTGTGCGTGTGTGCCTTATTATCCTTTTGGTAATAACATGCTTTGACCTCATTTTCATCCTTTTGGTGAAAGGGTCTGTGTGTGTGTGTGCCCTATTATCCTTTCGGTAATAGCAGGCTTTGACCTCATTTTCATCCTTTTGGTGGAAGGGTCTGTGTACGTGTGTGCCATATTATCCTTTGGTAATAGCAGGCTTTGACCTCATTTTCATCCTTTTGGTGGAAGGGTCTGTGTGTGTGCCCTATTATCCTTTTGGTAATAGGTCTGTCGTCCTTTTTGCATAAGATTTCCTATATTTCAACTTCCCAATCCCTTTTCTTTCTTCCCGGACAAATTTGAGATCTTTTTATATCTAATTGACTTATACCGCGATAAGATTGAACGTCGTAGTAGTTCATCTTACTGGGTTCAAGCCAATTAGATAGGGGCATCTGTCATACCCCAAATTTGTCCTACCTGTGTATAACTTTCATCTGTACATCCACCCACTGACAATTATTCAGAAAAAATCCAAAAATATGTTGTCTTCTACTTCATCTCTCTTTTAATTTTTATCCATATATATATATATATTTAACCATTTTAGTCCTAATCCAATTAAATAACCATTTCCATATTCATTTAAATTTCATATCCAAAACCAATTCCCAAAATTATCCATCCATATCCATTTATTTCCATATCCATTTTTCAATTACCCAATTCCATTATCCAATTTCCTTATTTTAAGTTATCCATTTTTTTCTATCCATTTTAGTATCCATTTCAAAACCATTTTAATTTTACCATAAACCATTATCCATGTCCACTTTTCTTTACATCCATTTTCAATTTTATATTTTTAATTCACTTAATTATCCATGTCATTTTTGTTTGATCATTTCAATGTCCATTTGGATAACCAATCCAATTCATACCCATTTATCAATTATCCATTTCACTTATTCTTTAAAACCTTTGATCATTTCCATTGTTTTTAAATCCCATATCCAAATTCAACAAACCAACTTTGTTCTTTTTTACAAAGTTCTACCAATAAGTTGTAAAAAACAATAAAAGCCCATTACATAGAGAAAGATTACCAAAAATAAATACAATAGAAGAACCATGGCCATGGCTTAAAAGAAGATTCCAAACTTTCACACTGCAAAACACAGTGTCACGCACCACGAGCCCCAGCATGATTCCGCACCAATCTGTACAACCAAAAACGAGGAAACAACCAGACACAACACTCCAGCCATCACAAAAAAATGACCCCACAATCTGCAGGAAGCAAAACACGGCCAAAATGAATTTCAGAAACGCATCAACAAATAACCAAAACGACACAAACTTTTCCAAATCATTCTCACCTTATTCTCCTATAAATATGAGCTCCCTCATCTTACAACAAGAACCCGGAAAATCCTCTTCACTCTCCTATCGCATAACTTCATTTTCCATCAAACTTCATTCAATAACAAACACCTCATTTCTCCTTCATCTTCAACACAACATCTAAACAACCCAAAATCTTCTCTTGCATCCTCAACCATAACCATTCACCCTTTCTCTTTCAACAACATCATTTCAATCTTACCTAAACAATAATGAAACTGAAACCAAAATCTCCAACGCCACCTTCTTGCTACCTCACAACCACCACGAATCCATCCTCCTTCGTCAACAAGCGAACACAGTTGCGCTCCCACCTACCACTATTCATCTTCTTCTCCAATTAACACACCACCGAACCACCGTTCTTCTACACAAAACCAAATCGCCAAACCAAATAACGAAGAAAGGAATCAATAGAGATTGAGAGAGATTTCACAGACCCATTCACCACAAAACCGAACCAGAAGAAGATGGAATAGATGAAAGATGGAAACTTAAATCAAACCTGAATCTGAAGAGAGACGAAGTGGTCGAGACCGAAACAGAGTGAGATGAATGAAGGAGAGTGCGGAGGAACATCCGTGTTCGTCGAAAGGTTAGATAGGTCGCCGTTGAAAGACATCTGCGTCTCATTTCTTCATTCTGATTGTAACTTTAGAACCGTTGACCACGATTGCACACCATCTGATTCCCCTTTATCCTTTTTTCTCTTTTGGCTTATTTTTTTTCATTTTAATTTTAATTCTTTCTATTCAATCTGAACCGTGCCTCTTTGTGTTGGTGATGGGCTTTGTAAAGCCCAAATGACTCAGCACACCCCCTGTATCCTTTTTCTTTCAAAACAAATTGTTTCTAATACTCTCTTTTTATGTTATTTTTGAGGATGTCATGTTAGTTCATTGAATTATTTCCTTTAATTTTATTTCATTCCATTTTGATTTCTATTTCATTTCCATTTTTGATTTGGGGCCAATGATCTAGCAATACTCATGATTTAATTGGTTTGTTCAAACCAATGGAATTTTGATATATATGAGGCCTATTTATTTATATTTTTTATTCCAATTTATATCATTTATTTATTTGAGGTATTCACTATCATTTATTCATTTTATGGGTCAATGAAAACCATACATCAACGATCTATCGATTTCTCGATTAAATCTCGATAAAGATGAGACCTTTATTCTTTGTATTCATATTTTCGATTTAATTTCTTAATTGTCACTTTATATTCTTTTATTCACTTTTGGTCAATGAAAGTCAAAAGTCGTCGATTATCAATTTATCGATTAAATCATGATTAAGACGAGACCAACTTTAATTTTATGTCAATACTATCTCTTGTCCATTTTATCTTGATTATATTATTGTTCATACTCGTATCTTTGTTCATATCATATTCATATTTATCTAACCATTTTTTATTTGTTCATACTTTAATAAAAAAACACTAAAAATATCGAAACCTTAAAAAATAATTGATGGACTGTTGGTTATGATTATCCACTTGCTCGACGCTTTCGATCAAGGCTAGCTTAGGACACCTTGCACACACACGGCTTTCTCTTGGGCTACCTTACAATGAGACCCTTTATTTCATGTCATCCCTTGTACTTTACATGTACCCCTCTCCCATTCCGATGTATGCATTTATTATTGCTTTGATTGTGGTTTGTTTACTAGGAGCACCCCTAGGGACTAGCATAGGCAGCCCATTTTCAAACTAATTCTCGATTCGTTGTCGAGCCATTTTCAAACAAAACCATTTTCAAACCAAACCCTCGATTCGTCGTCGAGCATTTTCAAACAAACCCATTTTCAACCAAACTCTCGATTCGTCGTCGAGCCCGTTTTCAAATCAACCTCCAACCGAATCATTTTTCAAATCAAACTCTTTTCAAACAAATAAACCCTTGATCCAACGTCAAGCGGATTTTCATAATCAAACTTCAAAAACAATTAACAACTATCGCAACTCTTTTAAGGTGAAAAATGGGGGTTCAAGTCTTTGATCTTCCTTCGATTGTTTGGGTGCGAGTTCTCTTACTCGTGTGTTAGCAATTGACGCCTCTTCTTTTAACAAATCAAACCCTTTTCAAAATAACCAAGCGCATACAATAAACCCTTGATCCCATGTCAAGCAGATTTTCAAAATCAAACTTCAAAAACAACTAACAACTATTGAAACTCTTTCAAGGTGAAAAATGAGGATTCAAGTCTTTGATCTCTCTTCGATTGTTAGGGTGCGAGTTCTCTTACTCGTGTGTGAGCAATTGACGCCTCTTATAAAAATCAACCAACTCCCTTGTTTCGTGGGCGTACCACGAACTACGACCGCTCTGATTCTTTATTCCCATTCGAGTAAAGATACGTAGGCACAAGATTGCGATGATCTTGGCGAGCTACCTTCCCTCCATCATTTTCCGTCAAACCCCGTAGTCGAACTACGATTGCTCTGATTTCTCATTCTCGTCCGAATGAGCATACGTAGGCCCGAGGTCGCGATGATCTTGCCGAGCACCCTATCCTTAAACCACCCATTTCCCCTCTTATCTTTACCTTTCCGCATTTATTTTTGAGAAGAAAATAGACAAGCTTAGCTAACGAGTATCACGATTCGAATCAAGAGGTTCCCGTTGAGTACAACGGACGTGAGGGGGTGCGTGTACCTTCCCCTCACGTAACCGACTCTCGAACCCAGAACGTGGTTGCGACGACCATGTTCTTATCCCCTCCTTAAAGGTTTTCTCGATATTTTCCTTTCCCTCTTTTGGGATAAATAAAGTTCGGTGGCGACTCTGTCGAACCGTTTTCCGCGCCTTTTGCGCGAAGGGTCGTGGCTTTGATTTAAGCGATTTTTTTGAGGTACGACAAATGGGTCTTCTAATTGTAAGCCGATCCATTGGATTAGCTGGAATACAGTGTGCTTGCCTAAGAAGTAAGGAGGCCTCGGTATCAAAGACATCTCTAAGTTCAATATAGCTCTCTTGCTTAGGTGTAAATGGAGGATAATAATGGAAGAGGGTGCGTTATGGAAAGGAATTCTTCACTATAGGTACTCGTCTGCGGATTCGTGTTTGACGCTGAAGGTGTTGAGTAAAGGGGACAAAGGAGGTTGTAAAACGGACTCGATATGGTGGAGAGACTTGATGTCAATAGGCTATGATAAAGAGAATTCGTTCGATCCGTTTATGGGCAACATTCGTGGCATCACGGCGATGGAAGGAAGATTCCTTTCTGGAAGTGCAAATGGCTCAGTAATCAAACAATATTGGAAGCTTATCCTATCCTTTTTTCTGTGCAGAAGATTTAAGTTCTAGTGTAGCAGAAATGGGATTCTGGTCTGACTTGAAGTGGTCTTGGTTGAAACCAATTCCTTCTTTACTTTATGACTCTGTGCAACAATTAGAATGGGCGGAACTAATAGATTTTAGGGACGAGAGTGCTCTATATGTTGCTAAAGCTGACAGTTTTGAATGGTTGTTGGAAGAGAATGCGGTTTTCTTGGTGCGTTCCTGCACGCATTCTTACTGCATGATGCAAATAGTTTGGGAGTTGTTCATGTGTAATTGGATTATGCTCTGAAAACTCTATGGAGTTCTAAATTGCAATCCAAAAATCAACTGTTTTCGTGGAGGATATTTCTGAGTAGAATTGCGACGAAGGATTAGTTGGCGAAGCGAGTTTTTGAATTCAAGGGTTTTGACTTCCTTTGCGTGTTTTGCATGGATCTAGAGGAGAACATTACCCACCTTTTTTTGGACTGTAGGATCTCGAGTCAAGTTTGGAAAGGAGTCGAGAAATGGTTTGGCGTGGGATTGAGAAACTCTTCTAATTGCGCTTCGTCTTTCAACGTATTTGTTTGTTTGTTAGCTAAGGAGGTTGGAATTTGAAGGGGTCTTTTAGATGTCCATACGTGGTGTGGGTGCTATGGAAGGGAAGAAACAATTGTCTTTTTAATGGAGTGAAGTTCGCAGTGGAAGATATTGTTTATTCGATTAAGTTCCTCACCTGGACTTGGTACTGTATCTGTTTTAGTTATGTTTCCTCTTGCTCTTTTTAGAATTGTGTCATACCCCAAATTTTGACCACTAGATCTCCCATCATTGTGAGAATCATCACCACAATACGGATGTACCATCATGCTTCATCAATTTCCTCAAGGCATTCACTACAATCAAGAATTAGGGTTTTAACCCCTCTCAGAGCATTTAGACAAAGGATCAATCAAGAAATGACACGATCTTCAACATGTCTAACCTCTTAAAACATCCATGAAAGATCAAGAGGACTCCCATATCAAGAATCAAGCACAGGGTTGCAACATTCTAAGTGGATCAAGCCTCAAGATCGCCAGTGTCACCAAATTAGGGTTTTGGTCGACCAAGGCTTCCAGATTGAAATTCTCATCTGGCCATGAGCCAATACTTCAAAGCATGACCCAATAAGCTCCAAGGGACCTCATGGACCTAATCATCAAGTCAAAACAACCTCAGGGGGAGCATTCATCAAAAATCAAGAATTAGGCTTTCTTGACCTAATTCACCCCTAAGTTGACTTTGGAGGCAAGACATGAGCCAAGACCTCAAGACATGATTTGAGGGCCTCAAATACACCACATTGATCCATTTACAACAATGGATTGATCCAAGAAGCTTGATTCACAAGTTTCAATTTCATCTGGACCACAATTAGTGTTTTTAAGAAAAAGGCAACTATATCTTTGACTTTTGACCAAGACATGTTCCCAAACCTTGGGACATGATTCAAGACACCCTAAAACACCTATGGAATTAATCCATTAGGTTTAAATTAGGTCAAGGACTTGATTTCATAAGGAATCACACAGTTTGGAACTCATCTGACAAAAAGTTAAATGTGCCTAAATTCAAGTTTGACTTTTTGGAATTTTTTACAAATATGATTCCCCTAAGTCCAAAACAATGATAATGTATGGCTTTGATCATCATCCATCAAGAAAAATCAAGAAAAGTGAGGTTTGTTGCTAAATGTGCAACCATAGAAAACTTAGAAATTTTTCTAAGTTAAGGAAGGTAATGGTTTTGGTACCAACTTTAAGTGGTCATAACTCCTAAACCCTAAAGCCATTTGCTTCCATCCAAAGCTCAAATGAAAGCTCTTCTCACATACTACAAAAGTGTAGGATTGGTCCATAGCCAGAAAATGCTTGGATTTTAAGTTATGAAGTGATCAAAATCAAGTAAAAATGTAAAAAAGGAATTCCAACACTTAGAAATTTTTTAGGCAGAATCTGTCTAGTTTTTCACCAAATTTAAGCCCATTTTTCACTTTGATCCAAGCTGAATCAAGACCAACCTTGGACATTAAAGTTGAAGTATGTCATTCAAGCTTTCCAAAGAGTACAAGAACACTAAAATATTCCATGTGAGCAAGGAGTTATGGACCTCCCAAGTTGCCTTGCTGCAACTGTATCCAAGACAGATTTTGGGTCATTTTTCTTGCACCACACGATTTTAATTTGCAAGTTTGTCATCTTGCCAACTTTGTCATCTTCCCAAATCAATGAGGATCATATTAAAGCAAAATATCTCTGAGCCACCAGCCTTGCAAGTCAAGAAATCATCAATGTTGGCATTTGGGATTCAATGATTCAAAATCCAAAACTTCAAATTTGGCTTGGAGAATTCAATGGATGCATCAAGGTGGCATGGACTGAGACAAATCCAACCAAATGAGTCAAGATGAACTCAAGCATCAGAGGACCATAGGCATGCTCTATTGACCCAAGTCAATGGCTAGAGAAGACTTGAACACCTTTATGCCACAATTGGCCAAAGGCCTGTACCAGTTGCCAAACACTATTGCAGCCAAAACAAACTTGCTCTACTATAAATAGAGCTCATTTGTGATCAGTTTGAGTACACCGCACACAAACTTATGCTTTTCTCAAATTATCTCTTTCACTCCAAAAAACACCTTCTTGTGCAAGTTACTATCGGGTTTTGAGTTAGAGAGCATTTCTATCCAAACCAATGGTGCAAACACCTTACATACATCATATGTAAGTGATTCAAACACATAAACAACATCTAGAACATCATAATCCAAAAGTAGTACACCATCTGCTCAAGCTTTTAGCAGATTTGCAGTTGAGGTGCCATATCAAGTTCCAGCTCATTTCAAACCACTCCAAGCATTCAAACACACTCCTTGGCATCTAAGGAAGTTGTCCAGATCATTGGAACCAATCTGTAACACCTCCATCATCAAGCTCGATCACCAACTGCAAGAGGTAAGCCTGAACCCTTCAAACTCTATGATCCATGCATCATAAATGAATTTTTGAGTTTCCATCTTGTTTATACATGTATGTAGAGTAATAACCCTCAATCAATTGCCATGAATCAATCATGTATGGAATTTCATTGTGTTCATACTGAAATTAGGGTTCTTGAGGTTTTCCACTGATTTCTCATTCCATACTCAAGATAAATGCAATTAAACTATATGGCTGTGATCCTTGTTAAAAAACGAACAAGATTGATACTTGAATCGTGCAAAACCATTGAGAAATCATGGAGAAAAGTGAGAAAATGCAATCTGCAGAAACAGGGTACGCGCGTGTTCTTTCTTGACCATTGGCGCCCTTTTTCAAAAGTTTGTATTTTTGAATATTTTGATAATTTTGTTAATTGATTCAAAAATTAATTTCTCTCTGAATAATTGTGTTTTGGAATTGATTCTTTTTCACAAAATTCATAAAAATATTAAATTATTTTATTTTACAAAAAATCCAATTTATATTATTTATTTAATATAGTTAGAATTTTTGTAATTTATTTCATTTTAATTGTTTATAAACATTTTTAAATGAAATTCCCACTTTGATTTTTCATTCCAAATGAATTTCAAACCTTCATGTGGTTAAACATGTTTTTTCAAAATATTTTTCAAAGTGTACAACATGTTTTTGAATATATTTGGTATTTTATATCATTTTTTATTTAATTTCCTTTGTAAATTATATCTTTTAAATTCAAAATTAGGGTTTTCTCTAAATTTTGATTTTTTCAAACACTTTTGGGCCTCTAATAGAGTTTAAGACCCAACCTCTTTGTAAATACAAACTTTTTTGAGCCTCAGTCATTGTATAAGTCCCACTGTGTTTTCAAAAATCTCGGCGCGATCGCCATGTCAAAACAAAATCATCTGGGCCTACCCTTGTGTTGTAAGTCCCATTTCTTTTCTTTTTCAAACACTTAACAACTTTCTCCTTTTATTTAGATTCAAGTTTATAGTTGTTATCAAAACTTTCTTTAATGTCTTGAATAACTAACCATACAACTGTAATAATGGAAGCTTGCTCGCCTGTAAGTTTTTATCAGCTTTCTTTTACATACTTGCTCATATATATCTTATCTATATACATATACTTGTATATCTGCTTAGAGTTTTACCCGACAATTAGGTCTAAGATTAGATAAAGCCAATGATCACTTTTTCAATACAGTCAAAACTAGTTCCCCATAGGAATTTTCAGATACAGCCTTGCCTCCTATTGGGCTTATACAATATGGAACAGAGAAAAGCATTATTCCCGGTGAAACTTTTCTCAGACTGTCACCATTAGAAAATTGTCAAAGAAATTCACTTTCCCCAGAGAGGATTAATTCCCGGTGAAACCTCTCTTCAATTTCTTCAAACCCTAGAACTGTTCACTAATGAAAGGATTAATTCCCGGTGAAACCTTTCTGGAACTTTTCTTAAGGTTGGACCCACAGGCTTCCTAAAAGCATCCCCAACCTCCTCTTGGGCTTTGTACAAGGACCCTCAGGCTTCTTAGAAGTTCTCATGCCTCCTCTTGGGCTTAGTACAAGGACCCAGAGACCTCTTAAAGGGATAGGACAAAACTTAGTCATCCTTTGTTAGAGAAGTCTTTCCTGAGTCAAAACCTCTCACCAGTTAAGGGTTGATTCTCATCCCTTAAAACATCTGCTTTCTCTTGGGCATCATACAAAGAAAAACATTTCCATACCAGTAGACTTGGACAGTCTCATCCCCTCTTGGATTTTAAAGAAACCTCAAACTTCCTAAAAACAGGAAAAATCCTGATCACTTGATCAATCTCCAAGCAGAGTTAGAACCTCCACAGGTTTCACAACTCAATCTCTAAATTCTCACTTTGAAATTCCCCTAGTCAGGGTCAACTTTTGTTAATTTACCATTAACAAATCCCCAACAGAATCAGAACCTCAAGGCATCTGATATTTCAACTCTTATGTAAATCCCTAGTAAGAGTTGATTCCCTAATTTAGACCTGTTTCTGGATCTCAATAATCTTCAGCAGAAGTTAGCCTCCTCTTAGACTTCATATAAGAAATCCCCCTACCAGCCTCCTCTTAGGCTTTGTATAATTATCATCCTTCAACCTTTCAGCCTCAATCTTGGGCTTTGTACAAGACACCCCATAAATATCTCTCCAGTAGAGTCAGTCATAACTTTCAGCCTCAATCTTGGGCTTTGTACAAGACACCATATAAATATCCTACAATTGAGTCAGTCAGGATTTTTTAGCCTCAATCTTGGGCTTTGTACAAGACACCTATAAGTGTCCTCCACAGTGGAGTCATAAATCTTTATCCTCAATCTTGGGCTTTGTACAAGACACCTATAAGTGTCCTCCACAGTGGAGTCATAAATCTTTATCCTCAATCTTGGGCTTTGTACAAGACAAATATAGAAACTCACTAAACAGAGTCAATCCTTTTAGCCTCAATCTTGGGCTTTGTACAAGACAGATTAAACCTTTCCCCAAAAGAGTCAATTCTCTTTTAGCCTCAATCTTGGGCTTTGTACAAGACACAGATAAACACTCTCTTGTTGAGTCAGTATTTTTCAGCCTCCTCTTAGGCTTTGTATAATGATCTCCCAAGTGGAGTCAATCAATCTCTTAGCTTCAACCTTGGGCTTTGATCAAGGCACACAAAAATCAACATCCCCTTAGAGGAAATAAAAAATCTCTCTGCAGGAAGACATTTCTCTATACAATCACACATCAAAACAGACATTCAAAACAAACCCTAATCCCAGATAACTGCTGTAAGTGGCACACTTGTTGATTCAAAAATCCAAGCTGTAGTCCATCTCTTATCTTGGTAAACTTCATCTAATTGTTGTAAGTGGCAAGCCTCTAGATTATTTACATCCAAGCCAATGTCCTTCTCTTAGCAAGAAAAACTCCTAAGGAAAAATGGCATTGCTCTACACAAATTTAAAGTTTTTTCCTTCAGGACAAATCCCCTATAAAGGAAATTATGGCATTGCTGGACTCCATACATTCCAGTTAAAGTAATGCTCCTTTATAAACCAGTCACTCAGACAATTGTAATAAACAAAGGAGATATCTCCCTTTAGAAATGACAAATTCCTTCTCATTCAAACCTTTTAGCTTCAATCTTGGGCTTTGAACAAGACACAAACAAACAACCTTTAGCTTCAATCTTGGGCTTTGAACAAGATACCAGACATCTTTTCCTCCCATAGAAATAGGAGGAACTACGATTGCTCTGATTTCCCTGTTTTATTTAACGGGAATACGTAGGCATAAGATTGCGAAATCTTATCGAGCATACTTACCAAAAACCTTAGGTCTAATACCTTACCGAAAACAACAAAAAACTCTCTCTCTCTCTCTCTCAACATTCCCACAAAGAAAAAACTTTTCCATTTACAGACAAACACCATCAAGTAGAAAACAGAACTTAATGCTAATTGTAGCGTGCGATTTTTGTCGGTGGTGCGACCACCTTATCGCCACGGGTTTTCCTCACCGCAATGGGAGGAGTTAGGTGCTACTTTCTGATTTCTTGTTTATCCTGTGAAGGTGGAAAGGAAAGGGAAGCTATCTAAAACTAACCTTGCACGCAAATGTTTAACTAAACAAATGCTTAAGAGATTGGGGGGGTCCGGGGTCAGGTTATACAATAGGGAGTTGTCAATTACCCATCCTATATGTGGTTATCCACAGGTTGTTAGTAATTTTCCTTACTGCTTTCTACTTACTAGTGTTTGTTAGTCATGGGTTGGGAAAGTTTCTCCTTTGGGAGTGTTTGAGAGAGAGTTTTTGTTGATTTCGGGTTTTTCGATGTTTTTGGTGAGGTACTGGACCTAAGGTTTTTGATTGGTGTGAAGGTACTGGACCTAAAGCTTTTGATTGGTGAGCTCGCTAAGATTTCGTAATCTTATGCCTACGTATTCCCGTTAAAGAAAAATAGGGAGAGCAATCTTAGTTCCTGCTATTCTATGGGAGGAAAAGATGTTTGGGTGTCTTGTTCAAAGCCCAAGATTGAAGCTAAAGGAGTATTTGTGTCTTGTTCAAAGCCCAAGATTGAAGCTAAAGGTTTGACTGAGAGATAATTTGTCATCTCTAAAGGGAGATATCTCATCTGTAAATAATCCAGAGGCTTGCCACTTACAGCAATTAGATGAAAGAAGGGATTTTCCAGGATAAAGAGGGACTACAAGTTGTATTTTTTAATCAACAAGTGGGCCACTTACAACAATTATATGGGATTAAGGTTTGTCTGATTGACTGTTTTGATATGTGATTTTACAGAGAAATGTCTTCCTACAGAGAGAATTTGATTTCCTCTGAGGGGATGTTGATTTTTGTGTGTGCCTTGATCGAAGCCCAAGGTTGAAGCTAAAAGGTTGACTCTATAAGGGAGTTTTTATATCTGTCTTGTACAAAGCCCAAGATTGAGGCTGAAAAGAGATTGAATCTTTGGGGGATATCATTATACAAAGCCTAAGAGGAGGCTAAAAGTTCTAGGGAAATATTTTGTCTCTCTTGTATAAAGCCCAAGATTGAGGCTAAAAAAGGTTTTTTTTGACTCCACTGGGGAATATTTGTATATGTCTTGTACAAAGCCCAAGATTGAGGCTAAAAGGGGAAACTGACTCTACTGGTGAGAGGTTTTATCTGTCTTGTACAAAGCCCAAGATTGAGGCTAAAAGAAGAAACTGACTCTACTGGATAGTATGATTTGTCTTGTACAAAGCCCAAGAGGAGGCTGACTGGGATTGACTCAACAAAAGAGTGTGGAAAGATCCTTATTCAAAGCCTAAGAGGAGGCTATCTTCTGCTGAGGATTATTGAGATCCAGAGACAGGTCCAAGTTGGGGAATCAACTCTTGCTGAGGGTTTATCGAAGAGTTGAAATATTAGATGCCTTGAGGTTCTGATAAAGGTTAATTGATAGTGATTTGACCCTAGCTGGGGAAATTTGGAAGAAAGTTTGAGTTTTAGAACCTACGGGGGTTTTAACCCTACTGGAGATTTATTAAATGACCAGGGCTTCTCCTGTGTTTGTAGGGAACTTGAGAATGTCTTTGAGATCCAAAAGGAAATTAGACTGTCCAAGTCTACTGGTATGAAAGAGTTTATCTTTGCTTGATGCCCAAGAAGAGGCAGGTGTTTTAAGGGATGAGAAAAAACCCTTAATTAATCTGAGGTTTTGACTCTGGAAGACTGCTCTAACAAAGGATGACTAGGTTTTGTCCTATACATGTAAGAGGTCTCTGGGTCCTTGTACTAAGCCCAAGAGAAGGCCTGAGAACTTCTAAGAAGCCTGAGGGTCCTTGTACAAAGCCCAAGAGGAGGCTGGGATGCTTTTAGGAAGCCTGTGGGTCCAAACTTAAGAAAAGTTTAAGAAAAGTTTCACCGGGAATAATCTTTTCTTTAATGAACAGTTCTAAGGTTTGAAGAAATTCAAGAGTGGTTTCACGGGGAATTAATCCTCTCTGGGGAAATGAATCTCTTTGACAATTTTCTAATAGTGACAGTCTGAGAAAAGTTTCACCGGGAATAATGCGTTTCTCTTTGTTCCATATTGTATAAGCCCAAGAGGAGGCAAGACTGTATCTGGAATCCCTATGGGGAACTAGTTTTGAATGTGTTAAAAGAGTGACTACTGACTTTATCTAATCCTAGACCTAATTGCTGGGGAAAACTCTAAGCAGATAATATACAGGCATATATATACAGATGAAATATATACTGTATGTAAAAAGAGGCTAGGAGGACTTACAGGTGAGCAAGCTTCTAGCACAAACAAATATATATATGTGCAAGTATGTAAAAGAAAGTTGTTTAAAACTTACAGGCGAGCAAGCTTCCATTGCAACAACTGTATGGTTAGTTGTTCAAGAAATTAAAGAAAGTTTTGATAACAACTTGAACCTTAATCAAAAGGGAAAGTTGTTTAAGAAGATTGGGGCTTATACTCAAGGAGAGGCCCAGATGAAGAACAGTAATCGTAACGTTGATCTGAAAATTATATTGGGACTTATACAACGACTGAGACCCAAAAAGGTTTTATTTACAAAGGGATGTAACTTACACTATATCAAGAGGCCCAAAAGTTTATTTTTGTACATGGGATGGGGCTTACAACTCAAGTAGAGGCCCATGGAAAGACAGTGATCGTACCGTCGTTTTGAAAACTTTACTGGGACTTGTCATACCCCAAATTTTGACCACTAAGATTTCCCATCATTGTGCAAATCATCATCACAATATGGGTGAACCATCATGCTTCACCAAATGCCTCAAGGGTTGTTGAGCATTCACTACAATCAAAATTAGGGTTTTAAGCCCTCTCAGAGCCTTAGACAAAGGATCAATCAAGGAATGACATGATCTTCAACTTGTCTAACCTCTCAAACATCCACAATGGATCAAGAGGACTCCCACTTCAAGGATTATGCACAAGGTTGCTCCCTTCTAGGTGGATCAAGCTTCAAGATCGACAGTGTCACCAAATTAGGGTTTTGGTCGACCAGGGCCTCCAGATGGAAATTTTTCATCTGGGCACAGGCCAATGATCCAAAACACAACCTAATGTACTCCATGGAACCTCATGGACCCATTCATCAAGTCAATTTTGCCTCAGGGGATGCATACATCAAAAATCAGGAATTAGGGTTTCTTGACCTAATTCACCCCTAAGTTGACTTTTGGGACAAATCAAGAGCCAAGACCTCAAGACATGATTTGAGGGTCTCTAATGAACTATATTGATCCATTTGGAACAATGGATTAATCCAAGAAGCTTGAGCAACAAGTCTCAATTTCATCTGCACCACAATTAGGGTTTCGCGAGGAAAGTCAACTGTAACTTTGACTTTTGACCAGGACATGCTCCTAAGCCCTAGGACATGCCCCAACATACCCTATGACACCCTTGGAACATGTCCATCAAGTTTGATTTAGGTCAAGGACATGATTTCATGAAGAATTGCATAGTTTAGAATTCATCTGATAAAAAGTCAACTGTGCACAAAAGTCAACTTTGACTTTTTTAGATTTTTCACCAAAATGGATTTTTAACCCTAAAATGATGTTAATGTATGATTTGGATCATCATTCATCAAGAAAAATCAAAGAAAGTGGGATAACTTGTAAAAGGGGTAACCATAAAACTTAGAAATTTTTCTAAGTTATGGAAAGAGTACCACTAATACACTAACGTTGGAGGACCATAACTCCTAAACCACAAGGCCAATTTTTTCATCCAAAGATGGATTTGTAGCCCTCATTACCCTCTACAAAAACTTCAACTAGACCTAAGTCCAATTCATTAAGGATTTTGAGTTATGGAGTGATCAAAATCAAGAAATCACACTTTGTTCCAACACTTAGTGAAAATTTTACTAAGTCAGATTTTGCTTCACTTTTTGCCAAATGTAGAGGGATTTTTCACTTGGAATCAGAAGAGATCAAAACCAAACTTGTTCAAACAGTTGTTGTATCATGTAAGGGCTTTCCAAAGTGGCCAAGAACATTGCCAAATTCAACTTACACCATGAGATATGACATTGTCAAGTTGCCTTGCTGAAATCTGTCAAAGGCAAGGCAGAATTTGCAACTTTGCTCGATTTGCCAAAATCAGCCAAATTCAAATGCTCCTATCCACTTGGACACCTCAGAGGATTGAATCTAAAGGGGACAATCACTGAGCCAAGCCTCCAAAGTCCATGGAACAAGAAATAGCATGTTGGACCTAGAATGGCCAAAATAGGGACAAGACTCCAAATTTGGATTGAAGCATTCAATGGAAGCATCAAGGTGGCATGGACTGAGCCATTCTCATCTGAAATCAGTCAAGACTTATCCAAGACCAAGGGAACCAAAGCTCTGTGCCCTAACCTCTAGTCAATGGCTAGAGGAGACTTGGATTTTCATTTGCCAACATTGGCTAAACCTACTTACCAGCTGCCATTCACTATTCCTTGCAAAACAAACTTGCTCTACTATAAATAGAGCTCAATTATGATCAGTTTGAGTACACTAAAGCCATAAAACAGATGTTTTCCTCAAAATCTCTTTCTCTTGGCAAAAATTCCTTTCTTAGCAAGGTAGCTATCGGGTTTTGAGTTTGAGAGCTTTTCCAATCAAACCAATCACTCACACACCTCATATACATCACATATGAGCTGATCAAACACTTAGATCATTTCTGAAACACCAATTTCACAAAATCACCCGCTGGTTGCTCAAATTTTCAATCAAGTTGCAGCTGAGATGCCATGAATTGATCCAACCAATTTCAATCAAGTCCAAGCATTCAAACACACTCCATAGGGTGTAGGGAAGCTGTTCAGATCATCACCACTCATCTGTAACACCTCCAAATCAAAAATCACATTGCACTTGCTGTCACGACTTAGAGGTAAGCACATACTTGGTCATCTCTCAATCTATGCATATTTCCTCGCACAATAATTTGGCCATATGTTCATAATCATGCATGGAATGTTTTCCCTCAATTAATTGCATTGTTTGAATCGTGTATCAAAAATCCTAGCCTTCATGCAGAAATTAGGGTTCTTGAGGTTTCTTCGTGATTTCATGTTTTATGTTTAATTTAAATGAAATTAAGTGTTATAGACATGATCGTGAGGTTGAGACGAGCATAATGATGTGTGGATTGCATGATATGATTACGTATTCAGTGAGATTGGATAGAAAACGCAAATCAGCCAAACCCAGAAAAACGCGCGTGTTCTTGCTTGTGTTCTTGGCGCCATTTTCATAAATTCAAATATTTGAATTTTGTGATTTTATTTAATTGATTCAAAAATTAATTTCTCTCTGAGTTTTAATGATTTTGAGTTGATTCTTTTTTTAATAATTCACTAAAATGTTAAAATATTTTATTTTATCAAAAAATCCCAAAAATATTATTTATTTCATATAATTGATATTTTTGCAAAGAATTAATGTTTTAATTGTTTTTTGACATTTTAAATATTTTTTCTACATTGATTTCGCAACTTTTAATGCTTTCTAATTATTTTGTAGGTCAATACTTAATTTTTAAAGCATTAATCCAAAATCACAATTTGTTTTTCACATGTTAAACAATTTTGATCATTTTAATTGAATTTTTATTCAATTAAATACATTTTTGAAAACAAATTAGGGTTTTTGGATTAATTCAACCCTCATAAATTATTTTCAAAACACTTTGGGCCTCTAATAGAGTGTAAGACCCAATCCTTTCTTGACCAAAACATTTTGGGCCTCAATGTATTGTATAAGTCCCGATACCGTCAAAAAACAAACGGCGCGATCGTCGCCTTTCAAAATAACCTCTGGGCCTACCCTCGAGTAGTAAGGCCCATTTCTTTTCTTAAAACTCATATGGGCCTCTAATAGAGTGTAAGACCCAACCCCCTTTTAACCGAAATCATTTGGGCCTCACTTATTGTATAAGTCCATCCGCGTTAAAAGAAAACCTCGGCGCGATCGCCATTTCAAACGGAAAAATCATCTGGGCCTACCATCGTGTTATAAGCCCCACTCTTTTTCTTAAAACTCACTTGGGCCTCTTGAGAGAGTGTAAGACCCATCCCTTTGTACAGAAAATATTTTGGGCCTCAGTCACTTGTATAAATCCCTCTGTACAAATTCAAACAGTGCGCTCACTGATAAAACCCTGGGCCTCTCCTTGAGCTGTAAGCCCCAAATCTTTCTTTTTCAAAGCACTTTCTCCTTTGATTTTGAATATACTGTTGTTTTCAATCTTTCTTTGTTGAACAACTAACCAAACAACATGGAAGCTCTACAACCGAGTAAGTGGTTATCGCTTTCATTTACCGCTTTCATATACATATAACTGTATTGTGGGGGCTATTTCACTGTAAGTCTTCTTTCATAAACTCATATCAACTGTGTAATAATAGTATAGATATATAGAGTTTCCCCGGCAACTACGTCTAGAACTAGGTGACGCCATTTCGTTTATTCGTAGAAATAGACAACTAGATCCCCAATAGGATCACCAGATACAGTCTTCTCTCAGGCTGTCCTCATTAGGAATTGTCAAGAAACTCTACTCCCAGAGATGAATGTATTCTCCGTGAATGGCATCTTTAAGTTTCTTCCAAATTCTCGAACCTTCCTGACTTTGATCTATTCTGGGTGAATAGCATTGCCTTGAATTTCTCGGGGTTTGGGGACCCACGGGCTTCTTAAAAGCATCGGCCTCCTCTTGGGCATCATACAAGGACCCACAGGCTTCCTAAAAGCAACCCCGCCTCCTCTTGGGCATAGTACAAGGACCCTACGGCTTCTTAGAAGTATTCACAGCCTCCTCTTAGGCTTCGTATAATGATCTCTTCCTCCGGGAATGATAGCCCTCTCTTAGGCTTAGTACAAGGACCCGTCGGCTTCTTAAAAGCTTCCAGCCTCCTCTTGGGCTTCGTACAAATTGTCCCGACGACCTCCTAGAGGTATAGGAACAGAACTTAGTCATTTGCATAGAACAGTCCTTTCATAGAGTCTACTACTGTTTCTCAAAGCACAGTACGAGAGATAAAACCCTAGACTTGGACAGTCTAACTTCCTTGAGTCTCAAAGACATTCTCAAGTGACCCCTTCGTTAAATAGGAAGGAAACCCGTAGACTTGGACATTCTCAATACCCTTTGGATTTCCCGTTTCCTCAAAGAGAGGGAAATATCCTTGATCCTCAAATCAAATCCCTGAGTATAGTGTTGCTCATATAAGAACTGATTTTCTCTTTCAAAATCAGTATACTGGACCTGTCACTTAACTGGAACAGTCACCACAGCCTTCTCTTAGGCTTTGTATAATGATCCTTCTCCAGTGACGTTTAGCCTCCATCTCGGGCTTTATACGAGATACCAAAAGATTCCCTCGTTGAGTCAAAACCTTTTAGCCTCTCTCTCGGGCTTTGTACGAGACACATATCAGCCTCCTCTTAGGCTTTGTATAAGAAAATCACTGGTTAATCCAATTAACCTTTTAGCATCAAAACTGTGCCTCGTTCACAGTACACAAACATCAACAACTCTTTCCTCTTCATCTAATTGCTGTAAGAGGCAAGCCTCTGGATCATCTACATCCATGCCACTGTCCCTATTTTAGCATGAGAAATTCCTAAGGAAAGATAACATTGCTCTACACTGAGTTAAAGCCTTCCCCTTCAGGTTAAAACCCCCTATAAAGGAAATTATGGCATTGCTAGGATCCGCGTATCCCGGTTAAAGTAATTCTCCTTTATAAACAGTTGTGACATACAACTCCCCCTTTAGAGATGACAAATTCTCTCTAAAGTCGAGGTCCTGCAGCTTCACGTCTTGGGCTTTGAACAAGACACAAATAGACTTTTCAGCTTCATATCTTGGGCTTTGAACAAGATAAAAACTACCTTTCGCTTCCCGTCTTGGGCTTTGAACAAGACACCAAAAACAACCATTTCCTCCCATAGAATAGGAGGAACCACGAACGCTCTGATTTCCCTGTTTCGGTAAACGGGAATACGTAGGCATAAGATCGAAAGAAAAGATCTTAGCGAGCACAAGCAACAAAAAACCCAAATCCCATATCTCCATCAATTAAAAGCAGTAATTCAAAAACATCAGTCCTAACATCCTAATCCTTGTTCCCCGCCAGAAACCTGTCATTCTATTAAATAGCACAAGAAAGGCCCCCCCACATTGATAGCATTCGTAACCTAACAGCCCGCTGTTTAAACTCAGTATGCAAAGCAGGGTTAATTGGAGACATCTATTTCCCTTCCTTCATCAGCTCACAATAGGATAAAAAATGAATCGACCTGTAGTTTTAAGATCAACCGCAGAGAGCGACCAGCGCTTAAGAACCGCGTCCAAAATCGCTCGCTACAGAAAAATGGCGCCCATCGTGGGGCACTGTCAAAGTTAGGTCTAGGCACGGTCTTCCTTTTCTTCACTTGTGTGAATACCACAGATTGGGGCTTCCGCCGGGGAACCCATTTTCTGTCAGGAACTTAGGATTCATAGCTTTAAAAGTCTAGGATGTTTAGGACAAATATATATACCACTTTTCCTAATTGCTATACATGTTTATTTTTCTGCTAATGGGAATGCGGGTGATGCCGTATGTGGAAAGAATGAGTATACACCTAAGATACGTGATGGCGACGGGGTCGACCATCAACCTCAGTGGAGGCTGACCAACATAACCCATTCTCTCACCTAGACAATGGGCCGGTTGTTAAGTCTGAGAAGCTGGGGAGCCAAACCCTTTCGTAGTGCGGAAACTATCGGAAATAGTTGTTACGGGATACTACCCGCATTTGAGGCTGGTGATCTATTCTCGGTGAATGGCACTTACTCTAAGATTGCTCTACAACTCGCTGGCGATCCGCTTGTTGTTTTGCTTTCCTGGGAGGAGCTGATGATAATGAGTACAGGTACAAAAATCACCCTAGTATAAACCTTTGGGGATGGGTAGAGCCTTGACTTCATGACAACGACCCTTTGACCCCATGTTTTTTCTATGTTTTTGTGTGCTGCATTCATGCATTCATTTAATAAAACATTAAAACATTCAAAAAAATCTTCTCTTCTAGTCTCTCTGTTCTTTCAAAATAAACTAAGACTGTGATTGCAAATATCAGAGAAAAGGATTGCACTAATGGATTTCGGTAGAAGGAGAACTCACCAGTATACCTTCAAGGTTCCAAAACTAGAGGATTTGAGAAGGTTAGCGAGGATGATCACTAACCCAGAGGCTTTCAGAGCCAAGCACGGAGGTTTACTACCACTGTTAACAGTCCATGTGATTGAGGGAATCATGGATGCGCTCATTCAGTTTTATGATCCGGTTTATCACTGTTTCACATTCCCGGATTACCAGCTCGCACCAACACTGGAGGAGTATTCTCATCTGATTGATTTACACATTACAGATTGAGCTCCATTTTCTGGACTGGAAGAAATTCCAAAGAATCAGACCATTGCAAGAGCAATTCATTTGGACGAGTCTGAGGTCAGGACTCACATGACTACCAAGAGTGGCATCCAAGGTTTTCCAGCCCAGTTCTTGACAAAGAAAGCCCTGTACTTCGCCAGTATTGGAAACATAACTGCTTTTGAAAGCATCTTTGTCTTGCTCACCTACGGGTTATTTTTGTTCCCCAACATTAATAACTTCGTCGATATTAACTCCATTAAGGTTTTTCTCATTGGAAACCCTGTGCCGACTTTGCTCGCAGATGCGTATCATTCTGTACACTTGGGAAATTTGTACAGCGGAGGGGAGATCACATGCTGTGTACCTCTACTTTACAAATGGTTTATCTCTCACTTGCCCAAGTCTGCTGCTTTTTGGGATTGCAAGAGTGCCTTACGTTGGTCGCAGAAGATCATGTCTCTTACCAACTCTGATATAGATTGGTGTAATAGGGTTTATGATGGAATCAGGATCATTGATCGTTGTGGAAACTTCCCCAACGTACCCCTTATAGGAACTAAAGGAGGAATTAACTACCATCCGGTATTGGTTCGCCGTCAATTTGGATACCCGATGAGACACATCCCACTGGGTGTTCATCTGGAAGGTCTTTTCTTCAAAGAAGGAGAAAACGACAGAGCACTAAAGATGGAAATAGTGCACGCTTGGAAGCATGTTCATAAGAAAGGACGAGAGTCTCTTGGAAAACCGGGCTGTGTCTCGGTGGAACCTTACCTCCAATGGGTACAAACTAGAGCTCTCAAGATAAGGATGCCTTATCCTCGTTACGGAATTCTTCCGCCGAGGGAATCTGTCATGTACTTCATGACGGAAACTGAAAAGCTTCAGGTTACTCTCAACAAAGTTCAACGGGAGAGAAGGTCTTGGAAGAACAAGTACCGCACCCTCGACGTAGAGTGCATCAAAATACAGCAATTACTGAAAGAAAAAGATGCTCTGATTGAAATTTTGGAGCAACATGCTGTAGATAATCAGGATAACCAAAGGAATTTGCTCGCTCCTTTCACTTGGCAAAGGAATGACAACCCAACAACGGCCCAAGAGCCCCGGTCAAAGAAAAGGAATATACCAGAATCAACACATGATTTCTCTTCAGAGAGGACTCGGGACCCATTAGCTTAGGTTTCTGTTTCTGCACTTTGTAATCTACTGTATTTCCATTTCTGTAATCCTTTGAATTCAATAAAAAGGGGTTTCCCCACCGTTTGATATTTGCAATCTAATTATCAAAGTTTATTTTGATTAAACAAAAAAAACAATTAATATAATCATTGCATTCATCATTCTCACATCACGTATTCGTCTTACCTACGAATCTCACGTTTGTGTCTCGGTTCTAGAGTCAAACTGTCTCATTCGTACAATACTCTGGCCAATCGTCAAAAAAAGATGGATGATCTTGAGGAAGAAAACAGAGAGTTGAAAGAAGAGATCGACGCTCTAAGAGAGGATATGAGAAAGCTTCGTAACGACATGCAAGCCATGGCAGAAGCTCAGCTACAAAGGACTGTGATCTCAGAGATCACCTCAGCGCCCATAGTGGAGAAGTTTGATCCTAGGTATCAGATGCCGAAAGATCGTCCCTGGGGCATGCCTGCAAACTATATCCCGGAAGGATATGTTCCGCTGATCGTTGAAGATCAGAGAATCGCGACAGATGCCGCTGGGACTGAAGGTTATAAACTTCGGGAAAGCGAAGATGCCAGAGGCATACTGAAGACTCCTGAAGGTTACAAACTTTGGGAGACGCCAAGACTCACTGCCGTAGTCACGGTACCACCCCCTGTGGTGCACACTGTCCCAGAAGGACAGATTCCACAGACACCTTCTAGTAAGAAGGAAACTATGTTTGACATAATGGAGGAATTCCAGGAACAGTTCTTGGAAATGCAGAAGGAACTGCAAGCCATTCGCGGTCAGGATCTATTTGGAAAGGACGCCGCAGATCTCTGCTTGGTCCCAAATGTGAAAGTCCCGCACAAATTTCAAGTGCCCGACTTTGAAAAGTACAAGGGTAACTCTTGCCCTCAAAGTCATCTGGTGATGTACGCTCGGCGAATGTCAGCTCAGACGGAGAATCCGGACCTACTGATTCATTACTTTCAGGATAGTTTAACCGGTGCCACACTCAAATGGTACATGGGTCTAAACCGTGCCACGATCAGCACATTCAGAGATCTTGGCACCGCCTTCGTCCAACAATACAAATACAATTTGGACATGGCACCCGACAGAGATCAACTCAGATCAATGTCGCAAAAGGACAAGGAAACCTTTAAGGAGTATGCTCAAAGGTGGCGTGAAATTGCCGCTCAAATTTGTCCACCTCTTGAGGAAAAAGAGATGACAAAGATCTCCTTAAAGACCTTAAGCTCATTTTACTATGACCGAATGGTTGCCAGTGCGCCCAGTGATTTCACCGAAATGGTCGACATGGGCGTACGTCTTGAGGAAGCCGTCCGAGAAGGACGTTTGGTAAAAGACACTGGATCGACGAGCGGTACTAAAAAATACGGTAGTGCTCTCCCTAAGAAAAAAGAGCAAGATATTAGGAATATCTCCCTCGGAAAGCAAAGACGACGTTATCAACCGGTAGCAGCTGTGACTCCTGCTATCAACCCTGCGTCTATTCCTACGTATCAACCTCAGGTTGCGCAGAGCCAGCCTGATCAACAAAGGACACAACAGTCTCTTCAATAGGCTCGTCCTCCATACAACAACAACCATACAACACGGCCACCAGGATTTGATCCTATACCCGTGACGTACGCAGAGCTGTTTCCATTACTACTGGCTAAGGGGCACATTCAGACTAAATCTCCTCTTACGGTACCGGAAAATCCGCCTTTTTGGTTTAAGGTGGATCAAACTTGCCCTTATCATCAAGGAGGTTCAGGGCATAACATAGAGACTTGTCTTAATTTCAAGTCTGATGTGCAAAAACTTGTTAGGAGCGGGGTCTTATCCTTCAAGGATACAAATCCTAATGTTCTCACGAATCCGCTACCTCAACACGAGAAGGCTGCAATCAATTTGATAGAAGGAGAGACTAACAATGTCTATCAAATTCACGATGTACTCTTGTTAAAGACCAATCTGGTCAAGATGCATTGTAGACAGAGTGGATATGGCCATGTGCCACCTCATACTTATCATCAGTGTAATATCTGCTCTAAAGATAATCAAGGATGTTCGGTAGTGCAAGCAGCTCTACAGGAACAAATGGATCTCGGATGGATCCAGGAGCACCGAGTTCGTGGAGTTAACATGGTCTACACGAATTCTAACGTCATTCAGAACCACGACATCCGTGCAATGAATGTCAACTTGGTGGCGATGCACTCAAGGCAAAGCCAGTATCATAATCTGCCGCGACACGATTACAGTTCTTGTCTGATTTGCACGGTAAACAAACAGGGATGCTCTTTCATACAAGAGGCCCTCCAACGTCAGATGGATCTTGGATGGATCCAAGACTACCATGATAGGAACTCCTATCAAATCAACATGGTTCAGATCTTCGATATTCGCGTAATGAATACCAACCTGGTAGAGTTACATGCTGAGCAGGTCCGACTCAGATTCTTAATATCACATGACTATCAAAGTTGTAAAGCGGGTTGCGAAAACGATCGAGGTTGTACCCTTGTCCAGGAGGCACTTCAGCACTTGTTAAATCATTGGTGGATGCCAATCTATATGGATGAAGATACTCAACAAATTAGTATCAGTAACAGGAATCCTACTCGACGTCAGAGTCAGGATGTCCGATCAGTGGAAGCTAACCTAGTGAGGTTACATTGTATTCAAAGTGGGCGTGGCCAGGTGCCACCACACAACTATGACAGTTGCGGTGTCTGTTCGGAAAGTAACCAAGGGTGTTACCTTGTGAGAGCAGCTCTTCAGGGTCAGGTCGATCGTGGAGAAATTCGTCCATATCCGAGTTCTGGACCCACCAACTGGTCGCCGAACTACCTTGCCGAGCAAGTTGAGGATGTTGTCACAATCTCTGGTCATCACAGGACCAGGGATGTTTTTTCCATCATCCCTCTACTTGACGAATCTAAGGTTCCCAACCGGGAACGAATTGAGATTACTTACGATGGTCAGAAAAATCAGAAAGTTCCCATAGTCATCTATCTGCCGGGACCATTACCATATGAATCAACTAAGGCGATCCCTTACAAATACGATGCAACGATAATTGAAAATGGAAAGGAAATTTCATTACCCTCCGTTGTGAACATTGTAGACATTGGTCGTGTAACACGGAGTGGTAGAATCTTTAACCGAGGAGTTGGAGAACTTAACCAGGAAAAGGAATTTCAGACAGAAGCTCCCGATCCATTAGTCGGTCAATCCAGTAATTCCGACCTTTCAAAAAATAATGATGAGATGCTGAAGCTCATCCAAAGGAGTGAATATAACATTGTTGATCAGCTGTTACAGACTCCTTCAAAGATCTCGGTATTATCACTGTTACTCAGTTCAGAAGCCCACAGGGAGGCTCTACAGAAAGTCTTGGAGCAAGCCTTTGTGGAACAGGATGTAACAATCAGACAGTTCGATAGCATTATCTCTAACATCACTTCCTGCAACAATTTGGGATTTAGTGATGAGGAATTACCCGAAGAGGGTCGCCGTCATAACATGGCGCTCAACATTACAGTTAACTGCCAGGACGATGCTTTAGCCAGCGTACTGGTAGACACAGGGTCAGCCATGAATGTTATGCCGAAGTCCACTTTGATGCAATTATCATTCAAAGGACCTCCGATGAGAATCAGCCAGGTAGTCGTCAAAGCATTCGACGGATCTAGAAAAACGGTTATCGGTGAAGTTGATCTTCCCATAACTATTGGTCCTCACACTTTCCAAGTCACTTTCTAGGTCATGGATATCCAGGCAACGTATAGTTGTTTATTAGGAAGACCTTGGATACATCAGGCTGGAGCGGTTACTTCGACCCTCCACCAAAAGCTAAAGTTCGTCAAGAACGATCAACTTGTCACGGTTTGTGGGGAACAAGCCTTGCTTGTAAGCAACTTGTCATCATCTACTGGTATAGAACCCGAGGAGGTTATTGGAACTCAGTTCCAAGCATTGTCGGTGAGCAAGGACAATCATTTCAAAGGAGGAACCTCGATTTCCTCATACAAAGATGCTATTAAAGCGGTCGAGAGTACCGATACGACAGGATGGGGGCAGCTTGTCATTCCCATTGACAATAAAACAAAGAAGGGTCTTGGTTTTTCTGCAACCTGTACCCAGACAGATGCCAACGATGAAAGTCTTCATCCCCTTCAAAACTTATTCCACAGTGGAGGTTTTCTTCACCCAGTGTCTCAGACAGTTCATGCTATCAATGAGGAAGATCCCTCTGACACAGATGAAGAATGGAAGTCCTACCTTAACAAGGACGGTTATATGTCTCAGGAAGAGGTGCCTATGCCTTTTTGCTTTCCTACAGAAAGTCCGAGATTTATACCAAGATCAGATGTCGAAATGATCTACGGGGATTGTGATCCGGAAGGATACCGCGCTCCGCCAAACTCATTAGAGGAAGACACTCCGATGAAAGATAATTTTGACTACACCTACTATGGCCCAATGGATGGTCTGCCAATGTGGCAACCTTACCCAGAAAACTTGGGGCAAGAAAGTCAGCCGAGTAATGAAGTTCAGCTGACCGTCATTGAACGGAATACCTGTGTCCCCACCATGTCATGGGATCCATACTCGGGTCATCCTAAAACTACTCAACATGAATTTGCAACGTTTGCAGGACTTGAATTCATCAACTATGCTTTTCCCGAGGTCAACGTCATCGAGAGGAATGACTCCTCCAGTTCGAAAGAAGTGTGGGACACCTTGGGACAACCGAGTGGAAAATTCGACTATATGGTCAAGTACACCGCTCCCAAAAGCTCTCGTATCAGGCTCGAGTATATCCAACCAACTGGATGGGGAGATACAGCTGAGAGCACAAATGCTATGCAAAATGTAACAGAGGAATTCTCCTACGACAACTCTGCCTGGGAAACAGATTCCAATGATCCTGCTCCACCAGAAATCAGCGTTATTTCTGAAGACAAATCAAGGAAGGTGCCAGACTTTGTGATTCACCGAGAAGTTCGCCGCCAATGGGTTACTGTCGAGGTTCCGGAGGTCGTTCATCAGTTAAAGTAATTGCCATCTTTAACCTTTCTCCCTGCCCAGGTGAAACGGATGTTTTGATAGGGCTCGCTTTCTGTAAATTTCCCTCTTCGCTTTATCCAAAGCGAAAGAGTTTTGTTTTATAGGGCTGCAGTTTCAAGATTCGACTTGTTCATTAATAAAATAACGTCGTTCTGTAATTTTTGCATTAATTGTTGTTTTCTTTTTGCTTTTTCAGAAAATGGTAATCCTAAAAAACAAAACTATAAAAAACAAGTAGTAAAACAAATACACTGCACACACTTGCATTTTTCTCTATCTCTTCTAAACACGAATCATCACGTCATGCAGATTGCTTGTTTTAAACCCCGTTGAAACATACGATCCGATGCCTTCTCCCAACTTTGAGTTCTCGGTATTCGAGGCTGAAGAAGAAAATGACAAAGAAATTCCAGAAGAGATCTCCCGATTACTCAGACAAGAGGAAAGGTCCATTGAACCTCACAAAGAGCCGTTGGAAACGCTAAACTTAGGTTCAGAGCAAGAGAGAAAAGAAATCAGGATTGGGGCACTGCTCAGTCCAACTGCCAGAGAGGGTTTGATAAAGCTTATCAGAAAATTTTCTGATGTATTCGCTTGGTCCTATCAGGATATGCCAGGGTTGGATATCAGCATCGTGGAACATCACTTACCGTTGAGATCGGAATGTCCTCCAGTAAAGCAAAGGTTGAGACGCACTCACCCGGACATGGCCATCAGAATCAAAGAGGAGGTACAGAAACAGATTGACGCGGGTTTCCTCGCTACGTCTGAATATCCTCAATGGTTAGCCAACATCGTACCTGTTCCGAAAAAGGACGGAAAGGTCAGAATGTGTGTCGACTACCGAGATCTAAACAAGGTAAGTCTAAAGGATGACTTTCCTTTACCACACATTGACATGCTGGTAGACAGCACAACAAAGTTCAAAATTTTCTCCTTCATGGATGGATTCTCGGGCTATAACCAGATCAAAATGGCGCCGAAAGACATGGAGAAAACTTCGTTCATTACCCCATAGGGTACCTTTTGTTACAAGGTAATGCCGTTCGGTTTGAAGAACGTCGGGGCAACCTATCAAAGGGCCATGACTACTATGTTTCATGACATGATACATAAGGAAATCGAGGTATATGTCGATGATATGATTGCAAAATCAAAAACAGAGAGTGAGCACATTTAACATCTGTCGAAATTGTTCGAACGTTTGAGGAAATTCAAGCTCTGCTTGAATCCCAACAAGTGCACCTTCGGTGTCCATTCAGGGAAACTACTAGGGTTCATCGTCAGCCAGAAAGGAATTGAGGTTGATCCTGACAAGGTCAAGGCCATTCAAGAAATGCCTTCTCCGAAAACTGAAAAACAAGTCAGAGGATTCTTGGGATGTTTAAACTACATCTCCAGATTCATATTCCTTATGACCGCCACATGTGCGCCGATTTTCAAATTACTGAAAAAGAACCAGGATTGCGTTTGGTCAGAAGATTGCCAAACTGCCTTTGACAGTATTAAGGAATACCTGTTGAATCCTCCGATTCTATCACCTCCAGTGGAAGGAAGACCACTGATCATTTACCTCACAGTCCTAGAAGACTCAATGGGGTGTGTACTTGGCCAAAAAGACGAAACCAAACGGAAAGAGTCTGCCATTTACTATTTGAGCAAGAAATTCACCGACTGCGAGACTCGGTACACGATGCTTGAGAAAACTTGTTGCGCTTTGGCTTGGGCAGCCAAACGTCTTTGCCAATACATGATTCATTATACTACTTGGTTGGTCTCCGAAATGGATCCAATCAAGTACGTATTTGAAAAACCTGCTCTTACGGGAAGAATTGCCCGTTGGCAGATGCTGTTATCAGAATATGACATAGAGTACCGCGCTCAGAAAGCCGTTAAGGGAAGTATTTTAGCCAATCATTTGGCTCATCAACCGATTGACGATCAAGAATCAATCGGGTTTGACTTCCCAGACGAAGATGTCATGTATTTAAAAATGAAAGACTGCGATGAACCACTACCCAGTGAAGGGCCAGAACCAGGTTCCCAATGGGGACTTATCTTTGACGGAGCAGTTAATCATTATGGAAACGGAATTGGGGCAATCATTATTACCCTTCAGGGAACCCACATTCCTTTCACTGCTAGACTTACGTTCAAATGTACGAACAATGAGGCCCAATACGAAGCTTGTATCATGGGTCTCGAGGAAGCGATTGATTTAAGGATAAAAAACTTGGACGTATATGGTGACTCATCTTTGGTTATCAATCAGATAAAAGGAGATTAGAACATATACCAATCAGGATTGATTCCTTACAAAGACTATGCAAGAAGGTTGTTACCCTTCTTCAACAGAATCGAGTTTCATCACATCCCTCGTGATGAGAATCACATGGCCGACGCTCTAGCCACTATCTCTTCCATGATTAGTGTAGGTCAATGGAATGACATACCTAAGATCGACATAATGCGCCTTGAACGGCCCGCTTACATCTTCACGATTGAAGCAGTCATAGATGACAGACCTTGGTATCACGATATCAAATGCTTCCTTCAGAAACAAGAGTACCCATCTGGGGCACTCAGAAAAGACAGGAAAACCCTCAGAAGATTGGCTGGAAACTTCTTCCTGAGTGGTGACACTCTCTATAAGAGAAATTTTGACATGGTCTTGCTCCGATGCGTAGACAGACCAGAAGCAGACATGCTTATGAAAGAAATTCATGAAGGATCCTTTGGCACTCATGACAACGGACACACAATGGCGAGAAAAATTTTAAGAGCAGGGTACTACTGGTTGACCATGGAATCTGACTGCTACAAGTACATGAGGAAATGTCACAAGTGTCAGATATACTCCGACAGAATTCATGTACCGCCATCACATCTCAAAGTTCTCTCTTCCCCATGGCCATTTTCCATATGGGGAATCGACATGATTGGCATGATTGAGCCCAAGGCTTCGAACGGACATCGGTTCATCCTTGTAGCCATTGATTATTTCACCAAGTGGGTCAAAGCAGCGTTATATGCCAATGTAACCCGACAAGTGGTGGTCCGATTTATCAAAAACAATATCATCTGCCGTTATGGTGTTCCAAGCGAGATCATTACTGACAATGGATCTAACTTGAACAATAAGATGATGAAGGAGTTGTGCGCTGAGTTCAAGATCGAACACCATAACTCATCTCCCTACCGACCCAAGATGAACGGAGCGGTAGAAGCGGCTAACAAGAACATCAAGAAGATCGTTCAAAAAATGGTTATAACTTACAAAGACTGGCACGAGATGCTACCTGTAATACCCCAAAATTTGCTCTCCCTTTTTGGCATCATAGCATAGCATTATCATATCATATCATATCCATCTCATTAGCATTGCATTGCATCTTTAACATAGAAAAATGAAGCATAGCATCCCTCTTACCATCAAGGCATGTGATCAGGTAAAAGGTGGACAATTAAGGAATCATGCAAGGTACAAAAGGTCAAACAAGTTCACTCAAGGCAAGCCAAGAGGTATTTCATGTCTCATACTACCTCAATTGATCATCCATACCTCAAGAAAGGGAGATTCAATAAGAGATTGGAGCACTACATCTTTCACTATGCAAAAGGTCAAAAATGAAGGAAAAACCCTCAAAAGAGATAGGTCATTGGTTCAAAATCATCCTCAAGTGGCATATCTCATCATCCTTTAAGAGGATACACAACATACTCTGAGGAATTTGAAATTGAAGAATGCACATTTTTCTCCTAGGAGGAGGGTACCAAAATTAGGGTTTCCAATTAAATCAGAGCATCTCTGATTTTTTGGACAAAACTTGATGTCATGGTATTCTACATGTCCTCAAGTGTATGATTGTGGAAAATTGCCTCTCAATTGGTTTTAGAAGTGGTTCAATTGGAAGGAAGATAAAAAATCAGGAAAATTGGGGCTAAATCAAATAATCAGGGGAAAAAGTCAACTCTTGACTTTTTGAGGCCAAATTCATGAAATTCATGTTATATGTGACCAATGTACAAAATTTGATCAAGAAACTCCAAAAGAATCTTGAAAAAATCAAGATGTGGAAAGTTGCCATTTTTGGAAGAAGTAGGGTTTCCAAAAATAGTAATTTTAGACCATTTTGCATCAGAGTTTGAACCAAGGCCATTTAAAATTAAGACCTCAAATGAAAATTCCACTCGGCCACAACAAAAGATCTTGTTTCAAGCTTCAAATCCATGTGTAGAACATCTCCATTGGATAAAAATTGAGTGAGATATGATTGACCAAAGTTTGGGCAAAGTAGGTTCCAAACTAGGTCATGACCAAGGATTTTCAGGTCACGCGCATGTCCTTTTTACAAACAGTTGGTGGGCCAAATGTTCACCTATTTTTCTCATGGTTAGAGGCTTCATTTGCAAAACTTGTCAACATAAAAAATGTTCCTTGTAATGTCCTCTTCAAGTTTCATGTTGGGCAAAATTTGATTTGATCAAGCTATGAGGCAGATATAATGGTCTCAAGTTGTGATGATCTTGCTGAAATTCCATGCCAAGATGTATTGCCAGCCAACCTCATTTCCTCGCCCCTAACCAGTTTCCAAACTTGTGTGTTATGAGTCATTTTCCAACCTCTTCCAAGCATCATTTCATTTTATTTTTCACACCAAACTTGTAGCATTATATCCCCTCTTTCAAATGAGCCCAAAAACACACCAAATCATCCATTGGGTAGAGAGAAAAACATCATCAAACTACCCTACATTACACTGATGCATTGTTGGCTTTGAGGTGCAATGTGGTTCAGACATCCATCAAATGTTTCTTTTCCTCTTTTAACCAAACACATATCACCTACACCATGCACATTGGCACGTGCCTTGCATGAAAATAGAAAGAACAAGTTGCTGAGCAAGTTTCTACTACACAAGCCGTGCCATTGCACTTCTCTTCACCTCCACCATAGTTTATCATGAGTTGCCATCACCATAGCTTTGCTCTCCCTAACTAACTTGACTCAGTTAGTTAGGGATGACTCACTTAACTCAACTGTGACTCAGTTAATTCACTCATTAAACCATGGTTAGCTCACGATATAAATAAAAACCTCACCCTCTAATTTCATTTCTAACTTCATTCTTCTCATTTCACTCCAAAACACTCTCTACTTTTCTCTCTGATTCTCTCACTCTTTTTCATCAAAACTTCTTCTCTTGCACGAGATTTTCATCTGCTTCATCTTTATCATCATCAATGGAGCATGATTGAATCCACACGATTTCCTCAAGTATACTTCAGCAAGCTTTGAATCTCTTTGCTCTCAAGATATAGCATTTATTTTGCTTAGTTTTGAAGCTCCAAGGTTGAAGAGCAAGTATTTCCTCTGGTTTTCTCAAACTCTACAAGAACTGCAAGATCAGGTTCCAAAGCTCACAAACTTTTATCTCATAATTACTTGATTATTTTGTTGTTTTCTTGATGACTTGAGCTTAATAGAAGCATTTGAACTCTGGCTAGTTGATAGAGCTTCTTAGAAGCTTAGATCCAAAAACTTAGGGCAATATGTTCATGCTTGTTTCTTGTTGTACGTGAATGGTTTGATAATTTCATTAGTAGATTCATGATGTGTGTTACTTCCTCTTCATTTTGGCATATTGTTTGTGAAATTCTAGAAAGTTGAAGTTGCAGACGGTGGTGGTTCGCTGGAGAAGGTGACCGGAGGTCCCTCTCCGGCCGGTAGCTTTGATGTTAGGGTTTTGTTCCAGTTTTAATCATGACCGTTGATTTATGTGCATCGTAGGGTTAAAAAACGTGACAACGCATTAAAACAAGTGTGCTCCTCACGTGATTTTTTCTGATTTTCATTTAAATGTTTTGTGGCGCAGTGCATGTTAGTTAATGTGTTCCCTCACGCATGTACTTTGATCTTGTTTACTTTGACTTAGTTGTTGACTTGACTGGATCCAATGGTGATCATTTGTTTGACTCATGTTGACTGAGATTCCATGCTTGTTAGGATGTTCTGCGTGTTTAATGGACTTAAGACAATTGATATTCGCACCCTATGTTTCCAAGGCCCAAGCATGTTAAACTGATGGTTTACTATATTTGCACCCCACTCTTGTTTTCATTTCATTTTTATTTTCTACATTTTATGCATGTTTTCTAAAAATACTAAAATGCATCATAAAATTCTATAAAAATTTATGAACATCATTAAGACATTTAGGAAATTTTTGGCATTTTTATTGCATGATTTTATGACATTTTTGCCCCTGTTGCACAATTTTCTTTGAATTTCCATTTGTGTGCTTTCTAAGTGTGATACATAAATTTGTATAATTTTGTTCTTGCTCATTATAACTGGTTTTGATTTGGTTCTTTTTGTATTGATTAATTAAAACTTTGAAGCATGTTAGATATTTTTTTGTTTGATTTTTTAGATCATTTTATGGCATGTTTTGATGCTCATTTTTGTACTACTTTGCATGATGTTTCAATTTGACCTAATTGCATTGTTTGACATCATTTTACCTTGAATTTTCACATGCTATTTTGATATATGATTCACTTCTGATTTAGGCATTCCAATACCATGCTTGCATAATTTTCATAAATCCATTTTATTTTTGTTTGATGCATTACATTTGAAGTATAGTAACATGTCTTATCATTTCAATTTTTGTGCATGTTTACATGATTTCTTGTGTGCATATTTGTATGATCATTTGCATATTGTGTGAGCTATTCTTGTGATATTATAGATCATTGGTACACATTATAGGTCATCTTTGCATGTTCATTTCCCTTTTGAACTTTGTGCATCCTTAACATGTATTGGTTTGCATCTTTTCCTTTGAACTTTCATTTCAATTCTTTTCCTTATATTACTCCTTGAATGTCTTGATGTTTGATCTATGAATAATTTGAGATGTGTATAAGCCATTTTCCATTTAGTTCCATTCTGATCCTTGAATTACATGTTCCATTTATGCATGTTTCTTCTCTTTCTTTTCATCTTTCATCTATCTTTTCTGATGGAAACATGTTGAATGTTAATGGATGGTGATTGTTGCTTATTCATTTGAATTGATAGGATGATATTCTTTTGTTTTCAATATGATGTACATTCTGGTTGTGACATTAGGATTTGATCTTTCATCTCATTCTTTTGAGCTTTATGGTACTTTAAGTGTTCTTTTACTTCTTGTATTTCTTATACATGTTTACTAACCATGTAGGGGCTTTGGTAAGTTGAAATTGAGTATGGATAAGGAATCCACATTCAAACTTCTTTCATTTCATCTCTTTTACAATTCAATCTTGTGTTTTGTTAAGCACTTATGTGTTTACTTTGATTAACTCATTACTTTCCCTTTTGAGTTACAATTTATCTTCTACTTTAGAAGTAAATTGTTTAGCTCATTTCTTCTTTAGACTTTAGGTTTTGCAACCTCACAAACCTTTAGGATCACTCCCTTAACTAATCAATATGGATTGAGTCTTAGATCACATAGATTTTACCTTTCTCCTCCCTTGAGTCTTTCATCTTCTCATCTCAAAGAAAATTCAAAATATGTAATAAAGGTAGGCATTTATTGCATTTAGGCCTTTCATATAAAGAAAAGATTAAAAGGGGTCTTCTCTTATAATCTTAGAATGTGTAGCATATAGCCCATCTTGGGTCAATGTGTTAAACATTTGATCTTGTGTGAGGGACTTAAATGCAATACTTGTTGAAGGTATAAATAAGGAAAAACACTTCTTCATTTCATAATCAATAAAAACACTTAATAAATACAAATATGCTAGTGTGTTTGAACCTTAATAATTGGAACTAAGTGTGAGGGTCTTCTTCCCACTTAGTGTGCTATATTACTCATTCCATCTTGGAATGTGAGGATGTACACATTCCAATGACTAAGATTTAGATACACTCTCATATGCAAACAAATGAAAAAACTCTTAAAAGACAAAAACAAACAATAACGTCTTTCCTTCGTGAATTCTTTTCTCATCTCATTCACTCTTTCCGTAAGGATGCGTCATTTCCATTCTACCGCAAACAGGTAATGCCTAAGTCTCCCTACAGCGAGCCGCAACACCGAACTGCTAGGACGCGAACGTTGACGTATTCAACTAATAAACACAAACAACTTTCCCTAGGTGAGGGGAACTACGTCTCTCTGATTCTCATGCTCCCGATGAGATACGTAGGCAGTGGGGTAGGGCCCATGCGAGCACTTTTTTTATTTTCCCTACATTTGTTTCTCATTCCTTCTCCATTCTTTCTCCTTTCTTTCTTGCAGTTCCTTTTCCAGTATCCTTTTCTATCACCCTTTGATTGAGACAAGCAAGCGTGGATCCCATCGGGTACGATGGACGCGAGGGGGTGCTAATACCTTCCTCTCGCGTAACCGACTCCCTTACCCTTTCTCTTGGTCGCAAGACCATGCTCTATCCTTTCTTTCAGGTTTATGCGGTGTTTCCTTTCCCTCTCTTGGGATAAATACACATTGCTGGCGACTCTGTTTCGGTGCCACTTTCGCGTTTGTACTTGGATGAAAATCTCGGGAGCGACAGCTGGCGACTCTGCTGGGGAATGCCCTTTGAGAGGATTTTACAGAAGACCAACCGTCTCCAAACTCTACTGGGGATAACAGATTGGGGATATCTTTTGTTGGGGAAATTCAAAATGTCCCATGCTCGGGAGAGTCAACAGCTCCGCTGGGGATTATTCTTTGACAAATTTCACCTGCTGAAACCTGCGGGAGATATGACACTACCACTTGCTGGTAAATGCCACAAAGAACATTGCTGCGAGAAGCTTCGTATCTTAAGAGGATTTTATAGAAAACCAAGCATTTTCAAACTCTCAGACGAACACTCTGTCTTGAACTACCCTTCACATCGTCTGCGAGGTATCGGAGGATTGCACTCGTTATTGACATGGAGTGCTCACCGCATTAATAACCGTTATCAACACAGAAGAATTCAATCTTCGGTCGTCGTTGTCACAACACCCGGTGGGAAATCTTGAACGGAAGAATCGACTTAATAAGATACAACAGTATCAAGCCATAGCAAATATCTGCTCGTGATTACGACCGTGCTGCTTGGATCGATCGTACTCATTACCTGCAACAGAAAAAGAATATGCACATGCCCCAGGATATTGTGTGGTCTTTTTAGTCCACCATCCAAGGTTGTCCAACAAGCAAAGTAGTTTTAATTGTCTTTGTTGTGCATGTTTTTGCAAGGCCAAGATATTTTCAAAGTAATGTTTTATTATCAAAAATCAGACGTTTTTGCAAACAAAACACTAAAAATGAAAATTAAAGCTTGTGACTGAATATTCCATTTTATTGATGAAATGCCAAAAATTGGCGAATTTACAATCAGAAGCAAACCCCTGAAAGAGGCGATTGCCATAAAATTGAGAAAAGAAATCTATCCTAATGATAATGCGGAAATTGGATTCCAACTGATTTCTGATTCTGTTATAGCCAGTATGCATTCCAACTCTCTTGATTATCTTCGCCTTCGGAAGTTCATGGTCGGAACAATCCCTCCTTCGGAAACTTGGCTATTTTACTAAAGAGTAGAGAACGTACAGATTAATTCAAACTGCAGTCATTTGCTTAAATCCCTCTTTTGCGTGGATCGCCTTTTCAGGTTTTCAATCCACCGGGATACCCTTTTTTGCCTAAGTTGCCCTTTCGGGTTTTTAACTTACCGGGTGTACAATTCTTTTCAATTATATCCCTAATTTTTGCCAGAACCTTTATTCTGTTTTTGGTTCGCCGGGATGCCCTTTTTTGACTGGATTCTTTTTTTTCTTTTATCCAGTGGGTCTCTTTATACGAAGTATTTTTTAACTGCATCTGAATTAACAGGGGATGAAAAGTCTTCACCATCCATGGTTGTCAGCAACAAGGCTCAACCTGAGAAAACCTTTTTAACCACGAATGGGCCTTCATAATTAGGAGTCCATTTGCCCCTGTGATCTGTACTCGGAGGAAGTATTCTCTTGATTACCACATCCCCGACCTTGTAGACTTGAGGTCAAACTTTTTGATCGAATGCCCTCTTCATTCTGCGCTGGTATAGCTGGCCATGACATACTGCTGCTAGTCGTTTCTCCTCAATAAGGCTCAGCTGATCAAATCTGGCTCGTACCCATTTAGCTTCATCCAGCTTAACGTCTATCAATACTCGGAGAGAGGGAATTTCCACTTCTACCGGCAGAACTGCCTCCATACTGTATACAAGTGAGTACGGTGTTGCCCCAGTGGACGTGCGGACTGATGTTCGATACCCATGCAAAGCCAATGGTAACATCTCATGCCAATCTTTGTACGTGACAACCATCTTCTGCACAATCTTGATATTTTTGTTGGCCGCTTCGACCGCGCCATTCATCTTTGGGCGGTACGGAGAAGAATTGTGATGTTCGATTTTGAAGTCCCGGCATAGCTCAGCCATCATATTATTATTCAAATTAGAACCATTATCAGTAATGATCCTTTCGGGAACTCCATATCGACAAATGATATCTCGTTTCAAGAAATGAGCTACCACTTGCTTAGTGACATTGGCATAAGATGCTACTTCAACCCATTTGGTAAAGTAATCAATGGCGACCAAGATGAAACGATGGCCGTTTGAAGCAGTAGGCTCAATTTTCCTGATCATATCAATGCCCCACATTGCAAATGGCCACGGAGAGGACATGATACTCAACGGATTGGGAGGAACGTGTACTTTGTCGGCATAGATTTGGAATTTATGACACTTGCGGGCATACTTGCAGCAATCTGACTCCATTATCAACCAATAATACCCCAATCTCAACAATTTCTTAGCCATTGCATGTCCTCCGGCATGGGTACCGAAAGATCCCTCGTGCACTTCAATCATCAACAGGTCTGCTTCGTGTCTATCCACGCATCTGAGCAGAACCGTGTCAAAATTCCTCTTATACAGCACGCCATCTTTGTTCAAGAAGAAACTACCAGCTAGCCTTCTTAATGTCTTCTTGTCATTGGAAGATGCCTCAGATGGGTATTCTTGATTTTCCAAGAAGCATTTAATGTCATGGTACCAAGGCTTATTGTCAGACACTGCATCAACATCAAACACAAAAGCAGGTCTATCAAGACGAGATACATCAATCCTGGGTACAAAGTTCCAACCATGCACTTTGATCATCGAAGATATAGTGGCCAAGGCGTCTGCAAACTTGTTTTCATCTCTAGGAATATGGTACAACTTGACAGTTGTAAAGAATGTCAGCAATCTCCTCGTATAATCTCTATACGGAATCAAATTCTGCTAATGTGTGTGCCAAGTTCCCTTTACTTGATTGATTACCAGTGCTGAATCACCAAAGATATCGAGGGTCTTGATTCATAAATCAATAGCTTCCTCAATCCCTAGTATGCAAGCTTCGTATTCTTCTTCATTGTTGGTACACCCGAAAGTTACTCGAGCAGTGAAGGGCATGTGAACACCTTCTGGCGTAATGAGGACTGCACCAACTCCGCACCCATTAATATTAACTGCCCCATCAAACATCAAACTCCATTTGGATTCAGGGTCAAGCCCCTCCTCCAGAAGTGGTTCCTCGCAGTCTTTCGCTTTGAGAAACATGATGTCCTCATCAGGGAAATCCAATCTCATGGGCTGGTAATCATCAAGAGGCTGTTGCACAAGATAATCTGACAGTATACTTCCTTTGATTGCTTTTTGCGAAGTAAATTGAATATCGTACTCTGTCACTACCATTTGCCACCTTGCAACTCTGCCTATAAGCGCTGGTTTCTCAAAAATATACTTGACCGGATCCAATTTTGAGATTAACAGGGTTGTATCTGTGAGCATATATTGTCTCAATCGCTTGGCGGCCCATGCGAGTGCACAACATGTCTTTTCAAGCATTGAATAACGTGATTCACAATATGTAAACTTCTTGCTCAGGTAGTAGATAACATGTTCTTTCCTACCTGTCTCGTCGTGTTGACCGAGAACACAACCCATGGATCCTTCGAGCACTATCAAGTACATAATCAGTGGTCTCCCTTGAACTAGAGGTATCAGAATCGGAGGTTCCTGCAAATATCTTTTTATTTTATCGAATGCGTTTTGACAATCATCATTCCACCTGACCGTTTGATCTTTTCTTAGCATTTTGAATATCGGTTCGCAAGTGGCAGTTAGGTGAGATATGAACCTCGAAATGTAGTTCAATCTTCCTAGAAAGCCGCAAACTTCTTTCTCAGTTCTCGATACAGGCATATCTTGTATAGCTTTCACTTTAGCAGGATCAACCTCTATTCCTTTTTCACTGACAATGAAACCAAGCAATTTTCTGGACCGCGCGCCGAAAGTACATTTGTTAGGATTCAGTCTCAACCTGAATTTCCTCAACCTCTTAAACAACTTCTTCAAGTTGATCAGATGTTCCTCTTCTGTCTTTGACTTAGCAATCATGTCATCCACATAGCACTCGATCTCTTTATGAATTAGATCGTGGAATAACGTCACCATTGCTCTTTGATAAGTTGCCCCTGCATTCTTCAACCCAAAAGTCATTACTTTGTAACAGAAGGTACCCCACGGGGTAATGAATGTCGTCTTCTTTATGTCCTCAGGCGCCATCTTTATCTGATTGTACCCGGAGAATCCATCCATAAATGAGAACACTGAAAACTGAGCAGTATTGTCAACCAGCACATCAATATGAGGGAGTGGAAAATCATCTTTAGGGCTCGCCCTGTTGAGATCTC
Source organism: Lathyrus tuberosus (assembly GCA_022829125.1). Taxonomy (NCBI): domain Eukaryota; kingdom Viridiplantae; phylum Streptophyta; class Magnoliopsida; order Fabales; family Fabaceae; genus Lathyrus; species Lathyrus tuberosus. The sequence goes on from JALAZF010000191.1 coordinate 5,641,170, forward strand.
TGTAATCCACACACATTCTAACTTTGCCATCTTTCTTCGGCACCGGTACTATGTTGGCCACCCAGGGAGGATAATTGGTTACTGCCAGAAAACCTGCATCCAACTGTTTCTGTACCTCTTCTTTGATCTTCAAATCCATTTCTGGTTTCGTTCTGCGCAGCTTTTGCTTGACCGGTGGACAATCCTCTTTCAATGGTAGTCTATGCACAACTATGTCTGTATCTAAACCTGGCATATCTTGATATGACCAAGCAAAGATGTCGACGTATTCCTGTAGCATGACTATCAACTCTTGCTTTACATCAGCCCACAGACTTGCACCAATCTTGATCTCTTTCTTGCTTTCTTCTGACCCAATATTGATAACCTCAAGAGCTTCCTGATGAGGCTGAATGGTCTTTTCTTCCTGTTTCAACAACCTAGCCAATTCTTCCGGGAGTTCATAGTCTTCATCACTTTCCTCCTTGGCTTGATAAATCGGATTGTCGAAATCATACGTGGGCATAACAGAATCATTTTCAGAGGAATTCACAGAATCAAGTCTGCATGATTGGATTTATGCTTTATTTTAGATTATTTTGCTTGAAAACGAAAGAAGAGAAAGTGCATTATCATTTTTATTTTCTTTGTGCAAAAATAAAAATAAAGAAAGAATAAAGGAACACAAATTTGTAAACAAAAACGTCCTTTTTATTGATATTTGAACATTATATGAGAAAATATGGTGGCCCTACAAATGGATCCTCACACCTTGGGCAGAGTGTGGGATTTTATGCATTATGAAAGACAAGAGTTATTACTCTGAATGGTGTACAACATGAACATTTCTTCACTAGACCAGTTTTGCAATGCCTCGCCCGGAGCCAGTGCATATACCCATCTGTCTAGATAATCTGAGCTTTCAGTGCCATCTTCTATTGCTGAGCAGGATTGATTGGGGTTGATAATTCCTCCATTGTTGAAGCTGATTGGCCCACAGAATCGGGGAACTGGCGTCCGGCCCGGTTGGTATCCAATGCCAAACTTATCTTCTTTCACGAACACATCTATAGCTTTACCCCAACCTTGGGCATTTTTGCTTTCAACCACTTCTCTGGCCTGCTTGTAGGACGCAATTGATGCACTCGGCCCAACTGGTACATTTGACACCACAGCTGCTGAAGTAGATTCTGGAGATTTGTTGATATTCAGGGCTTCAAAAGACTGGCACAGGGTTTCATGAATCTCTCCATCCATCTCCACATATTTAAAAGTGGATAGATGACTCACAAATATATCTTCCTCACCGCAAACAGTAACCACTTGACCCTCGAACACATATTTGAGCTTCTGATGCAGTGTGGAGGTCTCTGCGCCTGCTGCGTGAATCCACGGTCAGCCCAACAAACAGCTATAAGCAGGCTGAATGTCCATAACATGAAAGATCGTCTTGAATATCTGTGGACCAACCTGTATTGGTAGTTCTACCTCTCCAAACACCGATCTTTAGGATCCATCGAAAGCTCTCACAATCAGATCGCTGGGTCTAAGAATCAATCCATCTACTTCAATTTTCATCAGGGCCTTTTTGGGTAACACGTTCAAGGAAGAACCTGTGTCAACCAGCACATGCGACAAAACAGCTCCTTTGCATTCAAGTGTGATGTGTAACGCCTTGTTGTGATTACGTCCATCTGGAGTCAAATCCCTGTTCGTAAACCCCAACCCGTGGCTCACATTCACATTAGAAATTACTTCCTCCAACTGATTCACTGTAATCTCTTGGGGAACGTATGCCATATTCAGAACCTTCAACAAAGTAGCCCGGTGTGCATCTGAACTCATTAACAGGGATAATATCGAGATTTTAGAGGGTGTCTGATTGAGCTGATCAATTATCTTGTAATCTCTCTTTTTGATGATCCTCATAAATTCCTCGACGTCATTATCAAAATTGACTTTAGGGTCCTCTTCCTGAGCAGGCACCTTGTCATCAACAACTTGTTTTCCTTTTGCTCTTGCAGCGGCTTCAGCCTCTTTATCATTCCTTAAAGTATGAGGAGCAAACAGCCGACCACTTCTGGTGAAACCACTTGGTCCACTGACATTCTCAATACTAGTACCAACAGAAGCCTCTGCATTCTGTTGACTTCCTCCTTGATAAGTATCAGTTCCATATTGCCATGGAACTGCTCTATTAGACACATAAGCAGTCGATTCAGGAACTATAATCATAACTGGTCTCGGCCTCTCGGGCACGATGATAGCAACAGGCTCTTCAACGGGCACCTGTATTTCAATTGGATTATAATAAATGGTAACGACTGAAACATCATTTTCCTTCTCTATCTTGTGAAACTGAAGTCTTCCTTCGTCCATAAGATCCTGCAGTCCAACTTTCAACTTACTGCAGCCATTAATCTGTCTTGAATAATCCTCACAATCAGAGCCACATCCAGGAAATACTTTTCCTTTTAACAAATGCTCTTTTACAATCAACAGCGGAGTCTTTACCAAATTCACATCAGTAATCAGATTCAGTTTCTCACCATCAGAAATAGCATTCATGCTTGCACCTTCATGATGTGGCATTGGATTATCACGAACATTCGGCGGCTTAGAGAAATTAATAGCTTTTGCGTCAATCAAGTTATGAACCTTATGGTGAAAATCCCAGCACTTCTCTATCGAGTGACCTTGTGCACCAGAATGAAATTCACATCTAGCGTTGGCATCATAACCTTGAGGCAACTTTCCGGAGTCTAGCGGCCTCATAGTCCGAAGTTCCACCAACTTCTCTTTGAGCAGTTGTGGTAACAAAGCAGCATATGACATAGGTAGGGGATCAAACTTACGGTCCCTTGGTCTATTATTCTGGAATCGGGGTCTACCTTGCTGATCTGGAGCTTGCTGTCCTGCTGGAACCGGAATGGTTACAGTATCCACCTGATAATAGGACTGATTCCTACCTCTGCCCCCTCCTCTATGCACAGCACTGGACTCCCCTTCTCTTTTCCTCGATCCATTAGCAAAGGGTTTCCTCGAATTCGAAGCACCAGTCCCACTGACATCTTGAATCTTACCCAACTTCAGCAAACTCTCTATTCGTTCCCCAACAACAACAATGTCAGCAAACCCTGTGGAAGGACACGCAGCCAATCTATCCAAATATGATCCTTGGAGTGTGCTCATGAACATATCAGCCATCTCACGGTCACCCATAGGTGGTTGAACTCGAGCAGCCAATTCTCTCCATCTTTGTGCATACTGCTTAAAGCCCTCTTTAGGATCCTGAGTCATACTCTACAGCTGAGTACGATTAGGTGCCATATCCAAATTATACTGATACTGCTTCAAAAATGCAACGCACAAATCTTTCCAGCTCTTGATATGAACCCTATCCAGCTTGACGTACCATTCCAGGGAAGCGCCTGACAGGCTATCCTAGAAAAAATACATCCAGAGCTTCTGGTCATCAGTATAAGCGGCAACCTTGCGATTGTAAGCTTGTAAATGTGTTTTGGGGCAGGTACTGCCGTTGTACTTATCCAAAGCAGGAAGCTTGAACTTGGGAGGGATTCGCACACCCTGCACGAGACCCATGTCTTCTACATCAATTCCTAGAGGATTTTGGCTCTCGATAGCCTTGAGTCTTTCATCCAGCCCTTCATACTTCCGGTCGTCATTGTAGAACCCCATGTCATTGTTGAATGCAGTGAACTGGTCATCTTGACCATCCTCATTGTTATCAAATCCCAGATGTACCCCACCTGCAGGGATTGTGCCACCAGGAGGAGTGCGCACATTGCGATTTGGTATTTCTGTTTCCAGCCTCTGGATAGTGGTTCTCATAGCTTCTTGACCAACCCTCATGTTTTCCTAACCGGTCCTCAGCTCCTGCTGACCTTGAGCAATCCCCTGCATAAGGTTCATGAACTGTTCCATCCTTCCCCTCAAATCAGTTAATTCAGTCTGAACTTGTTCCATAACTCTTGCTTGATTGCGTCGGGTAGAATATCGGTGAACTGGGGTATCAGCTATCGTGCCTGAAAACCAAATAAAGGTTAACAGGCGCCTGCAAAAAAGAAAACCTGCAATGCAAAAATGATATGCAAATGCAAATGCAAAGTTATGTTTGTCATTTCAAGATGCTTTTCATATCCTGATTCCAATCGTAACCACGAATTCCTGAAGACCAGAAGTCATGATTACTGAGCTTTGCCATGAAGAGATATTCACATATGCCAATCACAAATATCTGATGACCAGAAATAGTGATTTTGTAGTGTGCCAGTGTGCAGATATCTTATCACATCACATATATCTGAAGACCAGAAATTGTGAACAGAAATAGCTCATTTCATATAAATTCCCAAAAGTTTCCAAGCACATTTGTCGTAGTTTCAGCAACAAAATAAGAAACAAGCAGTCAAATGGATCCATCAACAATTCTGATGGTAACCATTGCAAATTACAAAGAAATGGCGAAATCCTTAATCGGATAGCTCTACATCTTTCAGCTTCTGGCTGGAATACTTAATCTCTTCAAACAGGATGCGGGTACGCTGATGATGCGGCTTCTCAATCAGCTCTTTGATTACTACGTCCCTTTTTTCCAATGCATCAGATAATGTTCCCATATGCATCAGCAATGCTTCATCTTCATTTGCTCCTTTGCTCCTCTTGATTCCAGCTTGAATTTTAACCAGTTTCAGCTCTGCTGTGACATCTTCAAGCTCTTTGTTGGCGATTTTCAGCTTGTCTTCAGCATTCCTTGCCTGTTCTTGACTTTTACCAAGATCTTCTCGATACTTTCTTCTTTCTACATGTGCTTTCTTCAGCTCTTCATCTTTATCTTTTAATTGGGCCTGCAATTCAGAGTTTTCAATTCTGACCTCATCCCAGGCTTGATGAAGTTTAGCTAATGAATCCTTGCTTCGGGCTAACGCCTGCTTTGTAGCCTTATGAGCCTGACTAGTATCATCTGCTCCCAAAGTAAGTTTCTGGAAGTACCGAGCTCTATCATCAAAATCTTCTTCCTTATCCGCCATGGTTTTTTCCACTTTCAACGCTCTCTTCTCCAAATCTTTGTTGTCAGCTAAAGCTTTCTGAAGACATCTGCTCATTCCAGAGTTCTCTATCTGCAACTCTCTAACCATTTTCTTCCATTTCTCGCACTCTTCAATCGGTACCATGGAACGTTGATCTGGACATAAGAGAACCTCTCTGGAAAAGGGTAGCAACAACTCTTTGACCTTTATCTCAATCCAAGCATCATAGCCAGGGTATGATCTACAGTCTCCTTTGCCGAACATTAACTTTCCCTCTCTTTGCCTAAATTTCCAGGCATTTATTACTTCTGGCACTCTTTCATTCTTGGTTCCCACGAAAAACAGAGAAGCACTAATCTCTTCATCAGCAGGAGGATTTCTCGAAGCATAACCAAATTGTCTAACTGCCAATACCGGGTTATAATTAATCCCACCTCTTCTTCCAAGTAGAGGCACATTCGGAAAACTTTCACATTTGACAGTAAGCTCTATCGTCAGTAATTTAGGATCAAACCAAATGATGTTATTGGCAGTCAAACCTATCAATCTCTTGGACCACTTTATTGTCTCAGCAGTTTCTACAAACGCACCAGTCCAAGGTAAATGTTTGAAGAGCCAATGACATAACAATTGGGTACAGCAACTAACCAAACTTCCTCTTCCCTTCTCATTTTTGTAGTGTACTGAGTAATAAAAATCCCCTAGCAGGGTAGGAATCGGATTCTTCGAAACGAACACTTTCAACGCCTACATATCAACAAAATCAGGCTGACCGGGGAAAAGCACCAAACCATAGATACAGAGAGCTAACACAGCGTTGTAAGTAGTCCAATTTTTAGCCTTGGCAGCTTCCTGAGCTTGTTGGAAAAGAAACTCCAAATGAAATCCTTCATCTTCTTTGAGTCTTCTTAGGCCACTTTTCACAACAAACAGGTCCAGATGTAGAACAACAACAATTACTTCAGAGGTAAGAGCACCTTCAGAAAAATACGGTATAGAAGACGTGACTGGAATTCCCAAAATAAATGAGAATTCTTCCAAAGTAGGCATCAAAATGTAGTCAGGGAACAGGAAACATCTCATTGACGGTTCATAGAACTGTAAGAAAGTGTGCAACCCATCCTTCTCATACTTTGTGAATGCACAGACCATCTTAATCAACTCTCCATATTCCTTCTGAAAAGTGCTGAGAACATCAGAACCAACCATGCCTATCATCTTGTTCAATAAATCCAGCTTAGGATCAGGGAATTTTTATGACACATTATTCTTCCTTTTAACCTCAACTTCTTGGGAACTCATGATTGGAATAAGACAATATGGTAGGTACCTGAAAATGACAAACATAACCTGTTATGATATGATTATGCAAATGCAAAAGGCATGTGATCAGGTATCCAGGTGTCTGTGTCTGTGTTGAACTGTGTGTAACAATCGTAGAATCATAAGTAAGGTATGTAGGAGGCTGGGTTACCTGCAAACCTGTAAACATCCCACCCATACTCACATGTGGTTCCTAGAAAATAAGGCTTGTCAGTTTCATAGGTTTGAGAAGCGATACCACATTCAACCCGTAGGATACAATGCTATGCCAATTAAAGAGGTCGTCCACTAACTCACCTTAGAAAATAAAGGTCATCCTATGCAAGTACCAAAGTGGGCTCTCGGGTGCGAGTGGGTTTGCCACTGAATGTGGTCTGCCACTGTCACCACTAAAGAGAGATGTTTCCACTAAGGTCCTCATGATCAGTCACTAGAGTCGACAGCTCTCTAGATCGACATCCTGGAATACGCAAGATGCGTACGCCATGATGGGTCCCAAGATAGCCTCGTCTAGCTGTGAATTTCGTGATTACCCAACGTACACAGATGGCACGTAGGTCCCACTACTCTCCACTCTAAATCTAAGTGTATACTCAAGCCTGTGTACTGGGCTTATCTCTCAGAAATCCCATCCCTCCAAACAGAAAACCAGCACAGTCCAGTATAGCATAATATATCATATGAAACGAAAATGCTAAAAATGCGGTAAATACAGTAATGTACAGTAAAGCAGTAAATAACCATACAATAAAACGGTAAGTACAGCACAACAGTAAACACCCAATGAAAGAAAAACAGACAAGCGCTAGGATTGACTCGCTTAGGATGGACCAGCAATAGGTCAACCAGTCCCCAGCAGAGTCGCCAGTTGTCGCTCCCGGGATTTTCATCCAAGTACAAACGCGAAAGTGGTACCGAAACAGAGTCGCCAGCAATGTGTATTTATCCCAAGAGAGGGAAAGGAAACACCGCATAAACCTGAAAGAAAGGATAGAGCATGGTCTTGCGACCAAGAGAAAGGGTAAGGGAGTCGGTTACGCGAGAGGAAGGTATTAGCACCCCCTCGCGTCCATTGTACCCGATAGGATCCACGCTTGCTTGTCTCAATCAAAGGGTGATAGAAAAGGATACTGGAAAAGGAACTGCAAGAAAGAAAGGAGAAAGAATGGAGAAGGAATGAGAAACAAATGTAGGGAAAATAAAAAAAGTGCTCGCATGGGCCCTACCCCACTGCCTACGTATCTCATCGGGAGCATGAGAATCAGAGCGACGTAGTTCCCCTTACCTAGGAAAAGTTGTTTGTGTTTTTTAGTTGAATACGTCAACGTTCGCGTCCTAGCAGTTTGGTGTTGCGGCTCACTGTAGGGAGACTTAGGCGTTACCTGTTTGCGGTAGAACGGAAATGACGCATCCTTACCGAAAAATTGAATGAGATGAGAAAAGAATTCCCGAAGGAAATACGTTATTGTTTGTTTTTGTCTTTTAAGAGTTTTTTCATTTGTTTGCATACGAGAGTGTATCTAAATCTTAGTCATTGGAATGTGTACATCCTCACATTCCAAGATGGAATGAGTAATATAGCACACTAAGTGGGAAGAAGACCCTCACACTTAGTTCCAATTATTAAGGTTCAAACACACTAGCATATTTGTATTTATTAAGTGTTTTTGTTGATTATGAAATGAAGAAGTGTTTTTCCTTATTTATACCTTCAACAAGTATTGCATTTAAGTCCCTCACACAAGATCAAATGTTTAACACATTGACCCAAGATGGGCTATATGCTACACATTCTAAGATTATAAGAGAAGACCCCTTTTAATCTTTTCTTTATATGAAAGGCCTAAATGCAAAAAATGCCTACCTTTATTACATATTTTGAATTTTCTTTGAGATGAGAAGATGAAAGACTCAAGGGAGGAGAAAGGTAAAATCTATGTGATCTAAGACTGAATCCTAATTGATTAGTTAAGGGAGTGATCCTAAAGGTTTGTGAGGTTGCAAAACCTAAAGTCTAAAGAAGAAATGAGCTAAACAATTTACTTCTAAAGTAGAAGATAAATTGTAACTCAAAAGGGAAAGTAATGAGTTAATCAAAGTAAGCACATAAGTGCTTAACAAAACACAAGAATGAATTGTAAAAGAGATTAAATGAAAGAAGTTTTAATGTGGATTCCTTATCCACACTCAATTTCAACTTACCAAAGCCCCTACATGGTTAGTAAACATGTATAAGAAATACAAGAAGTAAAAGAACACTTAAAGTACCATAAAGCTCAAAAGAATGAGATGAAAGATCAAATCCTAATGTCACAACCAGAATGTACATCATATTGAAAACAAAAGAATATCATCCTATCAATTCAAATGAATAAGCAACAATCACCATCCATTAACATTCAACATGTTTCCATAAGAAAAGATAGATGAAAGATGAAAAGAAAGTGAAGAAACATGCATAAATGGAACATGTAATTCAAGAATCAGAATGGAACTAAATGGAAAATGGCTTATACACATCTCAAATTATTCATAGATCAAACATCAAGACATTCAAGGAGTAATATAAGGAAAAGAATTGAAATGAAAGTTCAAAGGAAAAGATGCAAACCAATACATGTTAAGGATTCACAAAGTTCAAAAGCGAAATGAACATGCAAAGATGACCTATAATATGTACCAATGATCTATAATATCCAAAGAATAGCTCACACAATATGCAAATGATCATACAAATATGCACACAAGAAATCATGTAAACATGCACAAAAATTGAAATGATAAGACATGTTACTATACTTCAAATGTAATGCATCAAACAAAAATAAAATGGATTTATGAAAATTATGCAAGCATGGTATTGGAATGCCTAAATCAGAAGTGAATCATATATCAAAATAACATGTGAAAATTCAAGGCAAAATGATGTCAAACAATGCAATTAGGTCAAATTGAAACATCATGCAAAGTAGTACAAAAATGAGCATCAAAACATGCCATAAAATGATCTAAAAAATCAAACAAAAAAATATCTAACATGCTTCAAAGTGTTAATGAATCAATGCAAAAAGAACCAAATCAAAACCAGTTATAATGAGCAAGAACAAAATTATACAAATCTATGTATCACACTTAGAAAGCACACTTGGAAACATAGGGTGCGAATATCAATTGTCTTAAGTCCATTAAACATGCAGAACATCCTAACAAGCATGGAATCTCAGTCAACATGAGTCAAACAAATGATCACCATTGGATCCAGTCAAGTCAACAACTAAGTCAAAGTAAACAAGATCAAAGTACATGCGTGAGGGAACACATTAACTAACATGCACTGCGCCACAAAACATTTAAATGAAAATCAGAAAAAATCACGTGTTAGAGATTTTGTTCTTGCTAAAATCACGTGTTAAAAATCACGTGCTAAAAATCACGTGCTTTCTAAGTGTGATACATAAATTTGTATAATTTTGTTCTTGCTCATTATAACTGGTTTTGATTTGGTTCTTTTTGCATTGATTCATTAACACTTTGAAGCATGTTAGAGATTTTTTTGTTTGATTTTTTAGATCATTTTATGGCATGTTTTGATGCTCATTTTTGTACTACTTTGCATGATGTTTCAATTTGACCTAATTGCATTGTTTGACATCATTTTGCCTTGAATTTTCACATGATATTTTGATATATGATTCACTTCTGATTTAGGCATTCCAATACCATGCTTGAATAATTTTCATAAATCCATTTTATTTTTGTTTGATGCATTACATTTGAAGTATAGTAACATGTCTTATCATTTCAATTTTTGTGCATGTTTACATGATTTCTTGTGTGCATATTTGTATGATCATTTGCATACTGTGTGAGCTATTCTTGTGATATTATGGATCATTGGTACACATTATAGGTCATCTTTGCATGTTCATTTCCCTTTTGAACTTTGTGCATCCTTAACATGTATTGGTTTGCATCTTTTCCTTTGAACTTTCATTTCAATTCTTTTCCTTATATTACTCCTTGAATGTCTTGATGTTTGATCTATGAATAATTTGAGATGTGTATAAGCCATTTTCCATTTAGTTCCATTCTGATCCTTGAATTACATGTTCCATTTATGCATATTTCTTCTCTTTCTTTTCATCTTTCATCTATCTTTTCTTATGGAAACATGTTGAATGTTAATGGATGGTGATTGCTGCTTATTCATTTGAATTGATAGGATGATATTCTTTTGTTTTCAATATGATGTACATTCTGGTTGTGTCATTAGGATTTGATCTTTCATCTCATTCTTTTGAGCTTTATGGTACTTTAAGTGTTCTTTTACTTCTTGTATTTCTTATACATGTTTACTAACCATGTAGGGGCTTTGGTAAGTTGAAATTGAGTGTGGATAAGGAATCCACATTCAAACTTCTTTCATTTCATCTCTTTTACAATTCAATCTTGTGTTTTGTTAAGCACTTATGTGCTTACTTTGATTAACTCATTACTTTCCCTTTTGAGTTACAATTTATCTTCTACTTTAGAAGTAAATTGTTTAGCTCATTTCTTCTTTAGACTTTAGGTTTTGCAACCTCACAAACCTTTAGGATCACTCCCTTAACTAATCAATTAGGATTGAGTCTTAGATCACATAGATTTTACCTTTCTCCTCCCTTGAGTCTTTCATCTTCTCATCTCAAAGAAAATTCAAAATATGTAATAAAGGTAGGCATTTATTGCATTTAGGTCTTTCATATAAAAAAAGATTAAAAGGGGTCTTCTCTTATAATCTTAGAATGTGTAGCATATAGCCCATCTTGGGTCAATGTGTTAAACATTTGATCTTGTGTGAGGGACTTAAATGCAATACTTGTTGAAGGTATAAATAAGGAAAAACACTTCTTCATTTCATAATTAACAAAAACACTTAATAAATACAAATATGCTAGTGTGTTTGAACCTTAATAATTGGAACTAAGTGTGAGGGTCTTCTTCCCACTTAGTGTGTTATATTACTCATTCCATCTTGGAATGTGAGGATGTACACATTCCAATGACTAAGATTTAGATACACTCTCATATGCAAACAAATGAAAAAACTCTTAAAAGACAAAAACAAACAATAACGTCTTTCCTTCGGGAATTCTTTTCTCATCTCATTCACTCTTTCCGTAAGGATGCGTCATTTCCGTTCTACCGCAAACAGGTAATGCCTAAGTCTCCCTACAACGAGCCGCAACACTGAACTGCTAGGACGCGAACGTTGACGTATTCAACTAAAAAACATAAACAACTTTCCCTAGGTGAGGGAAACTACGTCACTCTAATTCTCATGCTCCCGATGAGATACGTAGGCAATGGGGTAGGGCCCATGCGAGCACTTTTTTTATTTTCCCTACATTTGTTTCTCATTCCTTCTCCATTCTTTCTCCTTTCTTTCTTGCAGTTCCTTTTCCAGTATCCTTTTCTATCTCCCTTTGATTGAGTCAAGCAAGCGTGGATCCCATCGGGTACGATGGACGCGAGGGGGTGCTAATACCTTCCTCTCGCGTAACTGACTCCCTTACCCTTTCTCTTGGTCGCAAGACCATGCTCTATCCTTTCTTTTAGGTTTATGCGGTGTTTCCTTTCCCTCTCTTGGGATAAATACACATTGTTGGCGACTCTGTTTCGGTGCCACTTTCGCGTTTGTACTTGGATGAAAATCCCGGGAGCGACACTACCCTTTGCTCTTCACTGTTATCGTACATCTGTCCGTACTTCAACAGGGGCTACCCCTTTCTCTCTAGTATATGGCATGGAAGCAGTGCTCCCCATAGAAGTAGAGATCCCATCAATCCGGGTATTGATGGAAACCAAGCTCACCGAAGCTGAATGGTGTCAAAGTCGACACGACGAATTGAATCTGATCAAAGAAAAAAGAATAACGGCATTATGCCACGGTCAGTTGTATCAACAGAGAATGAAGAGGGCGTTTGACAAAAAGGTCCGACCTCGCATCTTTAGAAAAGGAGACCTCGTGCTCAAGAAGATACAATCTTTTCTCACTGATTCCCGGGGCAAGTGGACTCCGAATTATGATGGCCCCTATGTGGTCACGAAAGCTTTCTCAGGCGGCGCCTTGAGACTTGCAACCATGGACGGAAAGGAATTTGCCTACCCCACGAATGTTGACGTAGTCAAGAAATACTTCGCCTAAACTAAAAAAAAAAAAAATGTCTCGGTGGATTGAAAACCCGAAAGGCGGTCCAGGCAAAAGTTAGAGACATATAAAAAATCATCCCGATGGATTGGAAATCTCATAGTACAATCCAGGCAAAAATTTGGGATAATGGCAAGTAACTATGTTCAACAGAGGCAAGTCCCTCAGCAGCAGCAGTTACATCATCAGAAGAAAACTCCAATTAAGGTCATCTTCGACAGAAGTTCAGGATGCCTTGAATTCAAAGTTGGTAGAAGGATAGTGGTCGTTATGTTTCAACGTAGCCCTTTTCCCTGTAAATTACCATTTTTTAAACTTTGTAAACACTCAATGGAATCACGCGTTTGGTTGATCTCCACCTTATCAATAAAATTTGAGCCCTTGTGCTTTTGTTTGTAATTCCTATTTGTTTTAGCTTTACAGAACGACGTTGTTAACATGATTAACGATTCTTGAAATAAAATAAAATTGAATTTACTTGTTAAAACTTTTTCTGCTTTTAAAATAAAGACGGCAATTTCTTTTGACTGTTAAACCTCAAAAGAACATCAATCGCTTCTCCAGAGGTAAGCGAACTTCAAAGTACAGAATCAAAGTACTCCTTCTACGCCAGTACGCCTGAATGAAGGGATCAACTGTGTCAGAGACCTTGTCTTGTCTGACACGCCACGACAGAGTTCTTACCTCCTAAGCCCGATCAACGGTATTCCCCGCAGGGATTATCTCTCCTGAGCAAGGTGGAATTGCTATCTTGGACCAGCGATATCTCTACACGCCCCGCGATGGCCAAGTATCCTGTCATGTTCATCTTTTAGTTTGTGTGTCGCGTCAGTTTTGTCTGCATATACATACATACATCATGCATTATTGATTTGCATTCACATTTCATATTGCATCGCTATCACTCTAGCCGGTCTTGTCAATTAGTGATAAGAGTTCTCTCAATTGAGTAGTCAGTTCTTTCCTCGCCAGGAAACGTTGTGTCTGAACAATCTCGCCACCAGTGTATCTTTAGATCAGAGTCGGCATTCGACCACTTTGATAACTTGAACCTCTGAAAGGCCAGAGAACCTTCAACAGATGTCACTCTTCGCCATTGAAGATGATATCCTTGCTTTCCCAGATTAAAGAAAATCCCCAGAGAAAGCCTCTTAAGCAAGGGTTCGGCAGTGCATCAGTATTTCTCCGAAAATCTGCTGATGAAAAGGTCATCGGCACCTCAAAATTGGACCCCATCATATGGCATTTCTCTGGGAAGATCCCGAGAAAAGTATGATGTAAGATCCCCAAGCAGAAGCAGTCTTTCAAGAGACTTGTTTTCCCCCCAATAGAGTCGACAAATGGCGTCTCCAACAGAGAAGTTTGTACACCTCTACAACTCAGACGACTGGGTTCCCCAGCAAGTCTGACATCGAAACTTTTTTCACTCGAATGGCATCTCCCTAGGAAAATTCGGCGAGAAGTTTGAAGGAAATCCGCTAAAAATAGTGTTCCTTGTCAATAAAGTTTATTGACAAAAGAAACTAAGACCAGTTCCTTGGTAGGAAACTAGGATCGAGGGGAAGTTTACATCAGAAACTAAGACCAGTTCCTTGGTAGGAAACCAGGATCGAGGGGAAGTTTACATCAGAAACTGAGACCAGTTCCTTGGCTAAAGACCAGGATCGAGGGGAAGTTTACCTTTTCTAAGCATCATTGCTTAGCTAAAGAAGATGAATGCATAAGCTACCATTCATAACCATCAAAATTTCGGGTATTCCGATATTTAATCCTCTTGCACCCCGAATGCCCGAATACCTTCGTCATTCACACCTTCGGGTCCAAGAAGATTAAATAGGGGCATCTGTAATACCCCAAATTTTGACCACTAAGATTTCCCATCATTGTACAAATCATCATCACAATATGGGTGAACCATCATGCCTCACCAAATGCCTCAAGGGTTGTTGAGCATTCACTACAATCAAAATTAGGGTTTTAAGCCCTCTCAGAGCCTTAGACAAAGGATCAATCATGGAATGACATGATCTTCAACTTGTCTAACCTCTCAAACATCCACAATGGATCAAGAGGACTCCCACTTCAAGGATTAAGCACAAGGTTGCTCCCTTCTAGGTGGATCAAGCTTCAAGATCGACAGTGTCACCAAATTAGGGTTTTGGTCGACCAGGGCCTCCAGATGGAAATTTTTCATCTGGCCACAGGCCAATGATCTAAAACACAACCTAATGTACTAAATGGAACCTCATGGACCCATTCATTAAGTCAATTTTGCCTCAGGGGATGCATACATCAAAAATCAGGAATTAGGGTTTCTTGACCTAATTCACCCCTAAGTTGACTTTTGGGACAAATCAAGAGCCAAGACCTCAAGACATGATTTGAGGGTCTCTAATGAACTATATTGATCCATTTGGAACAATGGATTAATCCAAGAAGCTTGAGCAACAAGTCTCAATTTCATCTGCACCACAATTAGGGTTTCGCGAGGAAAGTCAACTGTAACTTTGACTTTTGACCAGAACATGCTCCCAAGCCCTAGGACATGCCCCAATATACCCTATGACACCCTTGGAACATGTCCATCAAGTTTTATTTAGGTCAAGGACATGATTTCATGAAGAATTGCACAGTTTGGAATTCATTTGATAAAAAGTCAACTGTGCACAAAAGTCAACTTTGACTTTTTGAGATTTTTCACCAAAATGGATTTTTAACCCTAAAATGATGTTAATGTATGATTTGGATCATCATTCATCAAGAAAAATCAAAGAAAGTGGGATAACTTGTAAAAGGGGTAACCATAAAACTTAGAAATTTTTCTAAGTTATGGAAAAAGTACCAATAATACACTAACTTTGGAGGACCATAACTCATAAACCACAAGGCCAATTTTTCTCATCCAAAGATGGATTTGTAGCCCTCATTACCCTCTACAAAAACTTCAACTAGACCTAAGTCCAATTCATTAAGGATTTTGAGTTATGGAGTGATCAAAATTAAGAAATCACACTTTGTTCCAACCCTTAGTGAAAATTTCACTAAGTCAGATTTTGCTTCACTTTTTGCCAAATGTAGAGGGATTTTTCACTTGGAATCAGAAGAGATCAAAACCAAACTTGTTCAAACAGTTGTTGTATCATGTAAGGGCTTTCCAAAGTGGCCAAGAACATTGCCAAATTCAACTTACACCATGAGATATGACATTGTCAAGTTGCCTTGCTGAAATCTGTCAAAGGCAAGGCAGAATTTGCAACTTTGCTCGATTTGCCAAAATCAGCCAAATTCAAATGCTCCTATCCACTTGGACACCTCAGAGGATTGAATCTAAAGGGGACAATCACTGAGCCAAGCCTCCAAAGTCCATGGAACAAGAAATAGCATGTTGGACCTAGAATGGCCAAAATAGGGACAAGGCTCCAAATTTGGATTGAAGCATTCAATGAAAGCATCAAGGTGGCATGGACTGAGCCATTCTTATCTAAAATCAGTCAAGACTTATCCAAGACCAAGGGAACCAAAGCTCTGTGCCCTAACCTCTAGTCAATGGCTAGAGGAGACTTGGATTTTCATTTGCCAACATTGACTAAACCTACTTACCAGCTGCCATTCACTATTCCTTGCAAAACAAACTTGCTCTACTATAAATAGAGCTCAATTGTGATCAGTTTGAGTACACCAAAGCCATCAAACAGATGCTTTCCTCAAAATCTCTTTCTCTTGGCAAAAATGCCTTTCTTAGCAAGGTAGCTATAGGGTTTTGAGTTTGAGAGCTTTTCCAATCAAACCAATCACTCAAACACCTCATATACATCACATATGAGCTGATCAAACACTTAGATCACTTCTGAAACACCAATTTCACAAAATCACCAGCTGGTTACTCAAATTTTCAATCAAGTTGCAGCTGAGATGCCATGAATTGATCCAGCCAATTTCAATCAAGTCCAAGCATTCAAACACACTCCATAGGGTGTAGGGAAGCCGTTCGGATCATCACCACTCATCTGTAACACCTCCAAATCAAAAATCACATTGCACTTGCTGTCACGACTTAGAGGTAAGCACATACTTGGTCATCTCTCAATCTATGCATATTTCCTCGCACAATAATTTGGCCATATGTTCATAATCATGCATGGAATGTTTTCCCTCAATTAATTGCATTGTTTGAATCGTGTATCAAAAATCCTAGCCTTCATGCAGAAATTAGGGTTCTTGAGGTTTCTTCGTGATTTCATGTTTTATGTTTAATTTAAATGAAATTAAGTGTTATAGACATGATCGTGAGGTTGAGACGAGCATAATGATATGTGGATTGCATGATATGATTACGTATTCAGTGAGATTGGATAGAAAACGCAAATCAGCCAAACCCAGAAAAACGCGCGTGTTCTTGCTTGTGTTCTTGGCGCCATTTTCATAAATTCAAATATTTGAATTTTGTGATTTTATTTAATTGATTCAAAAATTAATTTCTCTCTGAGTTTTAATGATTTTGAGTTGATTCTTTTTTTAATAATTCACAAAAATGTTAAAATATTTTATTTTATCAAAATATCCCAAAAATATTATTTATTTCATATAATTGATATTTTTGCAAAGAATTAATGTTTTAATTGTTTTTTGACATTTTAAATATTTTTTCTACATTGATTTCGCAACTTTTAATGCTTTCTAATTATTTTGTAGGTCAATACTTAATTTTTAAAGCATTAATCCAAAATCACAATTTGTTTTTCACATGTTAAACAATTTTGATCATTTTAATTGTATTTTTATTCAATTAAATATATTTTTGAAAACAAATTAGGGTTTTTGGATTAATTCAACCCTCATAAATTATTTTCAAAACACTTTGGGCCTCTAATAGAGTGTAAGACCCAATCCTTTCTTGACCAAAACATTTTGGGCCTCAGTGTATTGTATAAGTCCCGATACCGTCAAAAAACAAATGGCGCGATCGTCGCCTTTCAAAATAACCTCTGGGCCTACCCTCGAGTAGTAAGACCCATTTCTTTTCTTAAAACTCATTTGGGCCTCTAATAGAGTGTAAGACCCAACCCCCTTTTAACCGAAATCATTTAGGCCTCACTTATTGTATAAGTCCCTCCACGTTAAAAGAAAACCTCGGCGCGATCGCCATTTCAAACGGAAAAATCATCTGGGCCTACCCTCGTGTTATAAGCCCCACTCTTTTTCTTAAAACTCACTTGGGCCTCTTGAGAGAGTGTAAGACCCATCCCTTTGTACAGAAAACTTTTTGGCCTCAGTCACTTGTATAAATCCCTCTGTACAAATTCAAACAGTGCGCTCACTGATAAAACCCTGGGCCTCTCCTTGAGCTGTAAGCCCCATATTTTTCTTTTTCAAAGCACTTTCTCCTTTGATTTTGAATATACTGTTGTTTTCAATCTTTCTTTGTTGAACAACTAACCAAACAGCATGGAAGCTCTACAACCGAGTAAGTGGTTATCGCTTTCATTTACCGCTTTCATATACATATAACTGTATTGTGGGGCTGTTTCACTGTAAGTCTTCTTTCATAAACTCATATCAACTGTGTAATAATAATATAGATATATAGAGTTTCCCTGGCAACTACGTCTAGAACTAGGTGACGCCGTTTCGTTTATTCGTAGAAATAGACAACTAGATCCCCAATAGGATCACCAGATACAGTCTTCTCTCAGGCTGTCCTCATTAGGAATTGTCAAGAAACTCTACTCCCAGAGATGAATGTATTCTCTGTGAATGGCATCTTTGAGTTTCTTCCAAATTCTCGAACCTTCCTGACTTTGATCTATTCTCGGTGAATAACATTGCCTTGAATTTCTCGGGGTTTGGGGACCCACGGGCTTCTTAAAAGCATCGGCCTCCTCTTGGCCATCATACAAGGACCCACAGGCTTCCTAAAAGCAACCCCGCCTCCTCTTGGGCATAGTACAAGGACCCTACGGCTTCTTAGAAGTATTCACAGCCTCCTCTTAGGCTTCGTATAATGATCTCTTCCTCCGGGAATGATAGCCTTCTCTTGGGCTTAGTACAAGGACCCGTCGGCTTCTTAAAAGCTTCCAGCCTCCTCTTGGGCTTCGTACAAATTGTCCCGACGACCTCCTAGAGGTATAGGAACAGAACTTAGTCATTTGCATAGAACAGTCCTTTCATAGAGTCTACTACTATTTCTCAAAGCACAGTACGAGAGATAAAACCCTAGACTTGGACAGTCTAACTTCCTTGAGTCTCAAAGACATTCTCAAGTGACCCCTTCGTTAAATAAGAAGGAAACCCGTAGACTTAGACAGTCTCAATACCCTTTGGATTTCCCGTTTCCTCAAAGAGAGGGAAATATCCCTGATCCTCAAATCAAATCCCTGAGTATAGTGTTGCTCATATAAGAACTGATTTTCTCTTTCAAAATCAGTATACTGGACCTGTCACTTAACTAGAACAGTCGCCACAGCCTCCTCTTAGGCTTTGTATAATGATCATTCTCCAGTGACGTTTAGCCTCTATCTCGGGCTTTATACGAGATACCAAAAGATTCCCTTGTTGAGTCAAAACCTTTTAGCCTCTCTCTCGGGCTTTGTACGAGACACATATCAGCCTCCTCTTAGGCTTTGTATAAGAAAATCACTGGTTAATCCAATTAACCTTTTAGCATCAAAATTGTGCCTCGTTCACAATACACAAACATCAACAACTCCTTCCTCTTCATCTAATTGTTGTAAGCGGCAAGCCTCTGGATCATCTACATCCATGCCACTGTCCCTCTTTTAGCATGAGAAATTCCTAAGAAAAGATAGCATTGTTCTACACTGAGTTAAAGTCTTCCCCTTCAGGTTAAAACCCCCTATAAAGGAAATTATGGCATTGTTAGGATCCGCGTATCCCGGTTAAAGTAATTCTCCTTTATAAACAGTTGTGACATACAACTCCCCCTTTAGAGATGACAAATTCTCTCTAAAGTCGAGGTCCTGCAGCTTCACGTCTTGGGCTTTGAACAAGACACAAATAGACTTTTCAGCTTCATATCTTGGGCTTTGAACAAGATGCAAACTACCTTTCGCTTCCCGTCTTGGGCTTTGAACAAGACACCAAAAACAACCATTTCCTCCCATAGAATAGGAGGAACTACGAACGCTCTGATTTCCCTGTTTCGGTAAACGGGAATACGTAGGCATAAGATCGGAAGAAAATATCTTAGCGAGCACAAGCAACAAAAAACCCAAATCCCATATCTCCATCAATTAAAAGCAGTAATTCAAAAACATCAGTCCTAACATCCTAATCCTTGTTCCCCGCCAGAAACCTGTCATTCTGTTAAATAGCACAAGAAAGGCCCCCCCACATTGATAGCATTCGTAACCTAACAGACCGCTGTTTAAACTCAGTATGCAAATCAGGGTTAATTGGAGACATCTATTTTCCTTCCTTCATCAGCTCACAATAGGATAAAAAATGAATCGACCTGTAGTTTTAAGCTCAACCGCAGAGAGCGACCAGCGCTTAAGAACCGCGTCCAAAATCGCTCGCTACAGGACTTATACAATGACTGAGGCCCAAAATTATTTTTGTACAAAGGGGGTTGGGTCTTACACTCTATTAGAGGCCCAAAATTATTTTAAAAAAGAAAGATGGGACTTACAACACAAGGGGAGGCCCAGATGGTTTTTGTTTAAAAGGCGACGGTCGCGCCGAGATTTTTAAAATCGTATCGGGACTTATACAATGACTGAGGCCCAAAATGGTTTCCTTTACAAAAGGGGTTGGGACTTACACTTTACTAGAGGCCCAAAAGTTAAAAAAAAAAAGATTTGTGAGGGTGAAAATCAACAAAAAACCCAATTTGATTTTAAAATGTATTTTAATTGAATAAAATTCAATTAAAATGATCAAAATTACCAAACATGTGTGAAAAAACAAGTTGTGATCTTGGATTAATGTTTGAAAAATCATGTTTCATTCATAGAATGATTTGAAAATCATTTGAATTTGCAAAAATCAAGAGAAAGAAATATTTTTAAATGTTTAAAAACAAATAAAACATAATTCTTTACAAAAATACCAAATATATGAACTAAATAATATTTTTGCGAAATTTTTGTAGAATAAAATATTTTAAAATTTTTGGGAATTTTCAAAAAAAGAACCAATAAAAAATAATTAAAATTGAGAGAGAAAATAATTTTGGAATTAATTAACAAAAAACCATGAAAATGTGAAAAAATAGCAAAAATAGAGAAAATGGCAAGATGGTCTGGGTGGGTGTTGAACCCACGGCCTTCCATCAAAACACACATGCGTGCTACCACTGGGGTGGTGATACATCCGTGTATCAAAACCACCCTATGAATATATATGGGTGACTTGGTTTTTAGGTTTGGCCAAGGCACAAAACCATGTTTTGGTGGATTTGCATGATGGCTCAAACTTCCTCAATTCTCCCTGGATTTTGACAAAATTTAAGTGCATCCTGCCTAGAATTTCATGAGGAATCCAATGGTGCTTTTGGAATTTTCTGAAAATGTTTCTATTTTAAAATCCGATAGTGATTTCAAAATAGGCCTAGATTTGCATGTTCTATGCTATCTCATCATATAGGCAACAATAACATGGTAAATTGGTTCAAACACAACATATATGATATGTATGAGATGTCCATGATCAATGGACCTCAAAGCAATGTATGATTTAGAGAGTTCAAGTTGTGATGCACTTACCTCTTGAAGCTTCTTGTGCTATCTGTCAAGTTCCTTGTACCAGAAGTAATTCAATGCTTTGAACACTCTTGATTGATCCCTTAGAAGTTTTTAGGATGATCAAAACTAGCTGGAATCCTCGGTAACAAGTATTGGCTCTTTCTTATAAAAGTGGCAAAAGTGACCAAAATGGTAACCCCCTCAAATGGTGTTCCAGATGAGGGAAACTAATAGGGATAGTTTGAGGATGACATTTGGAGTGTGTTTGAGGCCTTGTTTGGCTTTGGAAGTGACTGAATCAAGACATGGCTTGAAAAATGTAGAAAAGTCAAAATTTGAGGTTTTGGAGGTTGACTTTCTGATTTTGGTGTTTTAGATCAAGGGTGAGTATTTAAACAACTTATATATGATACATTAGATGTTTTTGGATCATGAGCTATGGTGGAATTGCTCTCTAACTCAAAAACTCAGAGGTGACTTGCAAAAGAAGGCATTTTGGCCTAATGAGAGAGATTTTGAGGAAAGCAAGTGTTGTAGTGCTTTGGGGTACTCAAACTGATCACAAATAAGCTTAATTTATACTAGAGCAAGTTTGTTTTGCAAGCAATAGTGAATAGCAACTTGGACAGTCCTTTGGCCAATTGTGGCATAAAGGCATCTTTAGTCTCCTATAACCATTGACTTGAGGTTAGGGCACAGACCTATGGTTCTTTGATTCAGAGCTGAATCTTGACTCATTCAATTATCAATGTCTCAGTCCATGCCACCTTGATGCATCCATTGAATGCTTGGAAACAAAATTGGAGTCTTTGAGTTTTTTAGCCTTTTTAGGGCACTTATGGCTATATGTAGTTCCTTGGACTTGGGAGGCTTGTGGATCAGATCATTTCCTCTTTGATTTTATCCCTTGAGGTGTCTAAATGGATGACAAGGCTTGGAATTATCTAATTTGGCCAAATTGAGCAAATGTCCTGTAATCTGCATTGAACAAAATCAGTCTATGATGCCATGTTCCAAGGGTTGTATCTCCCTACTCAAATTGAATTTGGAGATGATCTGATACTTGTTGGAAATCCCACATGGCATACTTCAACTTTGATGTTCACCTACGGACCTGGTTTAACTTGGATCAAGGTAAAAAATGTCCCTACATTTTGGAAAAAGTAAGGCAGATTCCGACTTATTGAAAATTTCACTAGGCGTTGGAAAAGTGGTCATTTTCATGTTTTTGTGATTTTGATCAATCCGTAACTCAAAATCCATAGGGATTTGGAATCTCTTGTAGTTGACATATTTGAAGTATGTCAGATGGGCTTTCGTTTGAGCTTTGAATGGGAGAAAAAGGCCTTGTGGTTTAGGAGTTATGACTTTGCAAACTTGGTACAAAATCACTTTTGTTCCATAACTTAGAAAAATTTTGGTTTCTCATGGTTGCCCCTTTTGCAAGAAACCTCACTTTTCTTGATTTTTCTTGATGAATGATGATCAAAACCATATACTAACATTGTTTTTTGACTTAGGGGAACCATATTTGTGAAAAATTCCAAAAAGTCAAACTTGATTTTAGGCACAGTTGACTTTTTGACAGATGAAATCCAAACTGTGTGATTCTTTGGGCAATCAAGTCCTTAACCTAATTCAAACCTAATGTATGGACATCATAGGTGTTTTAGGGTGTCTTGAATCATGTTCCAAGGTTTGGGAGCATGTCTTGGTCAAAAGTCAAAGATACAGTTGACTTTTCCTTTAAAACCCTAATTGTGGTCCAGATGAAATTGAAACGTGTGAATCAAGTTTCTTGGGTCAATGCATTGTTGTAAATGGATCAATGTGGTGTATTTGAGGCCCTCAAATCATGTATTGAGGTCTTGGCCCATGCTTTGCCTCAAAAGTCAAATTAGGGGTGAATTAGGTCAAGAAACCCTAATTCTTGATTTTTTATGAATGCATCCCCTGAGGCTAAATTGACTTGATGATTGGGTTCATGAGGCCCCTTGGAGTATCTTGGGTTGTACTTTGAAGCATTGGCTCATGCCCAGATGAAAACTTTCATCTGGAGGCCTTGGTCGATCAAAACCCTAATTTGGTGACACTGGCGATCTTAAGGCGTGATCCACTTGGAATGTTGCAACCTTGTGCTTGATTCTTTATGTGGGAGTCCCCTTGATCTCTTATGTATATTTAAGAGACTTGAAAAGTTGAAGATCATCTCAATTCTTGATTGATCCTTTGTCTAAGTGCTCTGAGATGGCTTGAAACCCTAATTCTTGATTGTAGTGAATGCTCAACAATATTTGAGAGGATTGATGAGGCATGCAGGTACATTCATATTGTGGTGATGATTTGCACAATGATGGGAAATCTTGGTGGTCAAAATTTGGGGTATGAAAGATGCCCCTATTTAATCTTCTTAGACCTGAAGGTGTGAATGGCGAAGATGTTCGGACATTCAAGGTGCAAGAGGATTAAATATCGGAATACCCAAAATTTTGATGGTGGTTATGAATGGAAATTTGCTCATCCATCTTCTTTTGCTAAGCAATGATACTTAGAAAAGGGTAAAACTTCCCCTCGATCCTGGTCTTTAGCCATGGAATTGGTCTAAGTTTCTGAAATAAACTTCCTTTCGATCCTGGTCTTTAGACATGGAACTGGTCTAAGTTTCTGAAATAAACTTCCCCTCGATCCTGGTCTTCAGGCCCAAAACTGGTCTTAGTTTCTAAAATAAATTTCCCCTTGATCTTGGTCTTCAGCCACGGAACTGGTCTTAGTTTCTTCTTGTCGAGTTTCTTCCTTGACAAGGGGTGCTATGTGTAGCGGTCTTCATCAAACTTCTCACCGAGTTTTACTAGAGAGATGCCATTTGACGGAAAAGATTGAAGGCCAGACTTGTTAGGAGTACCCATTCGTCTGAGTTGTAGAGGTGTGTAAACTTCTCTATTGGAGATGACATTTGTTGACTCTACTGGGGAAAACGAGTCTCTTGAAAGGCTGCTTTCTGCTTGGGGATACTACATCATACTTTTCATCGAGATCTTCTCAGAGAAAGGCCATGTGATACAATCCAATTTTGAGGTGCTAATGACTTCATTAACATTGACTTTCTTCGGAGAAAAACCAATGTGTTGCTGAGAGTCTTCGGTTGAGAGGCTTTCTCTGAGGATTTTCCTTAATCCGGGAAAGCGAAAATATCATCTTCAATGGTGAAGAGAGACATTTGTTGAATGTCTTCTTGCCTTTCAGAGGTTCAAGTTATCAAAGTGGTCGAGGAGCGTCTCCAATCCAGAAATAAACTGGGGAGAGACTGCTCAGACAAAACATTTCCTGACGAGGAAATAACTGACAACTCGATTGATAAGAGGACTTTTATCACTTGGGGGATGAATATGACCAGAGTGATAGTAATGCGGTATGATTATGAATGTGAATTAATTATGCTTGATGTATGTATGTTTATGTTGACAAAACTGATGCGACATACAGAGTGGTGAATTCACATGACTAGATACTCGGCCACTGCGAGGAGAAAAGAATTGTCAATCTGTCTTAAGAGGTACGAACTCTGCTGGGGATCTCAGACGAAACATGGCATCTGAAATAGTTGATCCTTCATTCAGGCGCACTGGTTTAGAAGGAGTACTTTGATTCTGCACTTTGAGGTTCAATCACCTCTAGAGAAGCTATCGATGTTCTTTTTGATGTTCAAAGTCAAAAGGAATTGCCATCTTTATTTTAAAAGCAGAAAAATTTTGACAAGTAAATTCATTTTTTGTTTTATTTCAAGAATCGTTGATCATGTTAAAAATGTCATTCTGTAAAGCTAAAACAAATGAGAGTTGCAAACAAAAGTACTAGGGCTCAAATTTTATTGATAGGATGGAAATCAGCCAAGCGCGTGATCCCATAGAGTATTTACAAAGTTTAGAAAATGGTAATTTAAGGGAAAAGGGCTACATAACCGTTATCCTTCTACCAACTTTAAATTCTGGACATCTTGAGCTTCTGTCGAAGATGGCCTTGACTGGAAGTTTTTCGAAGATTAGTGTTACCGCTGGGGGATTTCACCATGTCGGACGTAGTTACTTGCCATGAATCCCTAACTTTTGCATGGATTGTCTTTTGAGGTTTCCAATCCATCGGGATGATGTTTGCTTGTGTCTCTAATTTTTTCCTGGACCGCCCTTTCGGGTTTTCAATCCACCGAGAAATTTATTTTATTTTATTTCATTTAGGCAAAGTATTTCTTGACTACGTCAATATTTGTGGGGTAGGCGAATTCCTCTCCATCCATGGTGGCGAGTCTCAAGGCGCCACCTGAGAAGGTTTTCTTGACCACATAGGGGCCGTCATAATTCAGAGTCCATTTACCCTGGGAATTAGTGAGGAATGATTGTATCTTCTTGAGCACGGGGTCTCCTTTCCTGAAGACACGGGGTCAGACTTTTTTGTCAAACGCTTTCTTCATTCTCTCTTGATACAACTGACCATGGCATAAATTCATCATTCTCTTTTCTTCGATCAGATTCAGTTCATCGTGTCGACTTTGACACCATTCAGCCTCTATTAGCTTAGCTTCCATCTGTCACACCCCAAATTTTGACCACCAAGATTCCCATCATTGTGCAAATCATCATCACAATATGGGTGAATCATTATGCCTCATTAATCTCCCCAAAGATGGGTGATCATTCACTACAACAAAGAATTAGGGTTTCAAGCTCTCTCAGAGGACTTAGACAGAGGATCAATCAAGGAAGGACATGATCTTCAACTTGTCTAAACCTCTCAAACATCCACAATGGGTCAAGAGGACTCTCACTTCAAGGATTAGGCACAAGGTTGCTCCCTTCTTGGTGGATCAAGCCTCAAGATCGCCAGTGTCACCAAATTAGGGTTTTGGTTGACCAGGGCCTCCAGATGGGAATTTTCCTCTGGGCATGAGCCAATGCTTCAAAGCATAACCTAATATACTTCATGGAACATCATGGACCCAATCATCAAGTCAATTTAACCTCAGGGGATGCATTCATAAAAAAACAGGAATTAGGGTTTCTTGACCTAATTCACCCCTAAGTTGACTTTTGGGACAAATCATGAGCCAAGACCTCAGGAGAAGATTTGAGGGTCCCTAACACACCACATTGATCCATTTGCAACAATGGATTGATCCAAGAAGCTTGAGCAACAAGTCTCAATTTCATCTGCACCACAATTAGGGTTTCGCAAGAAAAGTCAACTGTACCTTTGACTTTTGACCAGGACATGCTCCCAAACCCTAGGACATGATTCAATACACTCTATGACACCTATGAAATCAATACATCAAGTTTTATTTGGGTCAAGTACTTGATTTCATAGAGGATCACACAATTTAGAATTCATCTGACAAAAAGTCAACTGTGCACAAAAGTCAAACTTTGACTTTTTGAGATTTTTCACAAAAATGGTTTTTAACCCTAAAATGATGTTAATGTGTGATTGGAATCATCATTCATCAAGCAGTATGGATTTTGAGTTATGGATTTTGATGGACTTTTGTAGCTCTCATTACCCTCTACAAAAGCTTCAAACTGACCTCCTTCTAATTCATTATGGATTTTGAGTTATGGAATGATCAAAATCATAAAAAGTGAAAATGCCACTTTTTTCCAACACTTAGTGAAATTTTCACTAAGTCAGAATATGCCTTGCTTCTTTTCCAGATGTTGGGGCATTTTTCACTTAGATCCAAAAAGTATCAAAACCAAATATGATCAAACAGTTGTTGTATCATATGAGGGCTTTCCAAAATGGCCAATAACATCACCAAATTCCACTTGAGCCACGAGATATGACAATGGCAATATGCCTTGCTGAAAACTGCCAAGGCTAGGCAGAATTTTGCACTTTTCCTTGATTTTGCAAAATCAGATAATTCCAAGCCTTGTCATCACTTTGGACACATCTGAGGGTCAAATCTAAAGGGAACCAACACTGATCCAAGCCTCCAAAGCCTTTGGAACAAGAAGTAGCATGTCAAAACTAGAAATCCCTAAAAGAGGGACAAGACTCCAATTTTGGATTGAAGCATTTAATGGATGCACCAAGGTGGCATGGACTGACACATTTGCATCTGAATTCAGTCAAGAATGATCTGACAACTAGGGAACCACAACTGTGTGCTCTAACCTCTAGTCAATAGCTAGAGGAGACTTGGATTCTCATTGATCAACATTGGCCAAACCTCTGCTGCAGTTGCCATTCACTATTGATCCCAAAATAAACTTGCTCTACTATAAATAGAGCTCATTTGTGCTCAGTTTTAGTACACCAAAGCCATCAAACAGATGTTTTCCTCGAAATCTCTTCTTTCACTCCAAAATGCCTTCTTTAACAAGGTAACTCTGAGTTTTTGAGTTAGAGAGCATTTCCATCACAGCTTATGATCCAAACACATCCAATATGTCATATCTAAGCTATCCAAACTCACAAAAGTGACCTGTAATCACAAAATCACAAAGTCATCTCTCAAAACCTCAAAATAGGCTTTTTGTGCATTTTTCAGGCCATGTCTTGATTCAGTCACTTTCCAAACCAGATAAAACCTCAAACACACTCCAAATATCATCCTTGAACTGTCCCAAATGGCTCCCAACATCTGGAACACCATTTGAGAGAGTTGCTATTTTGGCCATTTTAACCCCTTTTGCAAGAAAGGGCCAGTTTGTGTTTTTGCAGGTTCCAGCTGATTCCAATCATCCTAAAAGCTTCTAAGGGATCATTTAATAGTGTCCAAGGCATCAAACCATTTCTGGAATAAGAAGCTTGGCAGATTGCACAAAAACTCCAAAAGCTCAAAAGAGAGGTAAGCATCATGACTTCAACTTTCCAAAATATGCATTGCTTTGAAGTTCACTGATCATACACACCTCATCCATGTTATATATGTTGTGTTTGAACCAATTCATCATGTAATTCATGCCTGTACCAAAGTGTAGCATAGAAAATGCAATTATAGGCCTATTTCAAAACCACTATCGGGTTTTTAAATAGGTGCATGATCTGAAAAAACTACCACCACCATTGAATTCCTTGTGAAATTCTGGGCCAGATGCATATAAATTTTGTCCCCAACCATGGAGAAATGAGAAAGCTATGAACCTTCCTGTTTCTTGTCAAAACTTGTCTTGCCTTGCCTTGGGCCAGGCCAAAAACAAGGCAAGCCTTGTATATTTATGGTTGTGTTTCAAGCAATGGATGTATCACCACCCCAGTGGTAAGGCGCGCGCCCTATAACCTTGAGGTCGCGGGTTCAAACCCCACCCATGCCATTTTGTGTTTTCTCACTTTTTTTTCTTTCCATTTTTCCAATATTTTCATGTTTTGTTAATTAATTGGAAAATTAATAACTCTTTCAATTTTAATTATTTTTTATTGGTTCTTTTTGCAAAAAATCACAAAAATGTTAAAATATTTTATTCCACAAAAAAATTAAGTTTATATTAGTTATTTAATATAATTAGTATTTTTGTGAATAAATTCCTTTTAATTGTTTTTAAACATTTTAAAAGTGAATATTTACCTTGAAAATCAAAACCAAATGAGTTTTAATTCATCTTGTGATTAAAACCTCATTTTTTAAACATAAAACAAAAATCACAAGTGGTTTATTCAAATTTTATTTGGTATTTTTATCATTTTTATTTGATTTTCTTTGAATAATTACTTTAAAAATGATGAAATTAGGGTTTTGTTGATTTTCACCCTAACAAACTTTTTTCAAACACTCATGGGCCTCTAATAGAGTGTAAGACCCAATCCTTGGTAAATACAAAACCATTTTGGGCCTCACTTATTGTATAAGTCCCATTGTATTTCAAAAAGTTCGGCACGATTATCGCCCGTTTAAAACAAACCATCTGGGCCTCTCCTCGAGCTATAAGACCCATTCAAAATCACCTTTGGGCCTCTAATAGAGTGTAAGACCTAATCCCCTTTTAACCAAAACCATTTTGGACCTCATATATTGTATAATTCCCTCTGTGTTAAAAGAAAACCTCGGCGCGATCGCCAGTTCAAAAATCAAACCATCTGGGCCTACCCTCGTGTTATAAGCCCCATTCTTTAAAAATAAATCTTTGGGCCTCTTGAGAGAGTGTAAGACCCATCCCTTTGTACAGAAAACCTTTCTTGGGCCTCAGTCACTTGTATAAGTCCCTCTGTACAAATTCAAAACGACGGCGCGATCACTGATAAAACTTAAGCCTCTCCTTGAGCTGTAAGCCCCAATTTTCCTTTCAAAAGCACTTTATCCTTTGATTTTGAATATACTGTTGTTTTCAATCTTTCTTTGTTGGACAACTAACCAAAACAACATGGAAGCTCTACAACTGAGTAAGTGTTTACCCGCTTTCATTTACCGCTTTCGTATGTATATAACTGTACTGTGGGACTGTTTCACTGTAAGTCTTCTTTCATAAACTCATATCAACTGTGTAATACTAGTATAGTTATTTAGAGTTTCCCAAGCAACTACGTCTAGCACTAGGTAAAGCCTGTTGATCACTCTTAAAAATAGACAAAACTAGATCCCCCATAGGAGCACCAGATACAGTCTTCTCTTCGGCTGTCCTCTTTAGAAATTGTCAAAGAAACTCTAACTCCCCAGAGATGATCTTTTCTCCATGAATGGTATCTCTTGAGTTTCTTCTAAATTCTCGGACTTTCCTGGCTTGATCTATTCTCTGTGAATAGTCTGTCTTGAATTTCTAGTGGTTTGGGGACCCACAAGCTTCTTAAAAGCATCCTCGCCTCCTCTTGGGCATTGTATAAGGACCATACGGCTTCTTGGAAGTTTTCACAGCCTCCACTTAGGCTTCGTATAATGATTCTTTCTCCGGGAAGATAGCCTCCTCTTGGGCTTAGTACAAATTGTGCCTCGGCTTCTTAAAAGTTTCCAGCGTCCTCTTGGGTTTCGTACAAATTGTCCCGACGACCTCTTAAAGGTATAGGAACAGAAATTAGTCATCTTAATAGAACGGTCTTTCAAAGAGTCTAGATCCTTCTACCATAAACGTACCATCTCTTAATTTGTCTTAAGCATAGTACAAAAGATAAAACTCTAGGCTTGGACAGTCTAATCTCCTTGAGTCTCGAAGGCATTCTCAAGTCCCTTTCAAAGATAGAAAGAACACCCACCGACTTGGACAGTCTCAAAACCCTGTGGATTTCCCATTTCCTTAAATAACAGGAAATGACCCTGATCGTCTGATCAAATCCCAAAGCATAGCAAAACTTTTAATCAGTCTCTTTATAAGAACTGATTTTCTCTTTTATCCAACATACTGGACCTGTCACTCAACTGAAACCGTAACCATAGCCTATTCTTGGGCTTTGTACAATGATTCTCCCCAGCCAAACTTTTAGCCTCCATCTCGGGCTTCGTACAAGATACAAAAACACGCTCTTGTTGAGTACAAAAAGACTCTCTTGTTGAGTCAAAACTTACAGCCTCCGCCTCGGGCTTCGTACGAGACACCAAATCACTCTCTTGTTGAGTATAAAGGACTCTCCTGTTGAGTCAAAACCTTTAGCCTCCATCTCGGGCTTCGTACGAGATACAAAAGGACTCTCTTGTTGAGTCAATCTCTTTTTGCCTTCGTCTTGAGCTTCGTACAAGACACACAAAAAAGACTCTCTTGTTGAGTCAAACCCTTTTAGCCTCAATCTTGGGCTTTGTACAAGACAGAAAGAACATTTTCCCTGGGAAATTCAGCCTTTTAGCCTCCTCTTAGGCTTTGTATAAGGAAACCCCGGTTGAGACAATCAACCTTTTAGCATCAAATCATGCTTTGGTCACAACATATAAACATCAACAACTCCTTTTCCCCATCTAATTGCTGTAAGTGGCAAGCCTCTAGATTATTTACATCCACGCCACTGTCCCTCTTTTAGCATGAGAAATTCCTAAGGAAAGATGGCATTGCTCTAAACTGAGTTAAAGTCTTCTCCTTCAGGTGAAAAACCCCTATAAAGGAAATTATGGCATTGTTGGATTCACATATCCCAGTTAAATTAATTCTCCTTTATAATCAGTCACCCAACTGTTGTGACAAACAGACCCCTTTAGAGATGACAAATTCTCTCTAAAGTCAAAACCCTTTAGCATCACATCTTGGGCTTCAAACAAGATACAAATAGACCCTTCACCTTCACATCTTGGGCTTCGAACAAGATACAAATCACTTTTAGCTTCATGTTTTGGGCTTTGAACAAGACACCAAAACAACCATTTCCTTCCATAGAATAGGAGGAACTACAATCGCTCTGATTTCCCTGTTTCGGTAAACGGGAATACGTAGGCATAAGATTGAAAGAAAAATCTTAGCGAGCACACTAATCAAAAAACCCAAAATTCCATACCTCAATCAATTTGACGTAGTATCCTAACCAAATTCCCCATGAATAGTCCCGACGTTTCATTCTGAACAAAGTAAGAAGAAAGAGGCCCCACTTCCATATAGTATCCGTAACATAACAGACCGCTGTTTAAACTCAGTATGCAAGCAGGGTTAATTGGAGACATCTATTTCCCTTCCTTAGTCAGCTCAATAGGATAAAAAATGAATCGACCTGTAGTTCCCCCAAAGAGAGACAGTGCTTAAGAACCACGTCCAAAATCGCTCGCTACACCATCAATACCCGGAGTGATGGGATCTCTACTTCTATGGGAAGGACTGCTTTCGTGCCATATACTAGAGAGAAAGGGGTTTCCCCTGTTGAAGTGCGGACATATGTACGATAACCGTGAAGATCAAAAGGCAGCATTTCATGCCAGTCTTTGTAGGTTACAACCATCTTTTGAACAATCTTCTTGATGTTTTTGTTAGCCGCTTCTACAGCTCCGTTCATCTTAGGTCGGTAGGGAGAAAAATTGTGGTGTTCGATCTTGAACTCAGCACACAACTCCTTCATCATCTTATTATTCAAGTTAGATCCATTATCAATAATGATCTGGCTGGGAACACCATACTGGCAGATGATATTGTTCTTGATAAAACGGACCACTACTTGTCGGGTTACATTGGCGTATGATGCTTCTTCGACCCATTTGGTGAAGTAGTCAATGGTTACCAGGATAAACTGATGTCTGTTTGAAGCTCTGGGTTCGATCATGCCAATCTTATCGATTCCCCATATAGAAAAAGGCCATGGGGAAGAGAGAACTTTGAGATGCGTTGGCGGTACATGGATTTTGTCAGCGTATATTTGACACTTGTGACACCTCCTCATATACTTGTAGCAATCGGATTCCATGGTTAACCAATAGTATCCTGCTCTCAAAAATTTTCTCGCCATTGTGTGTCTGTTGGCATAAGATCCAAAGGATCCTTCGTGGATTTCTTTCATCAGAATGTTTGCTTTTGGTCTGTCTACGCATCGGAGCAGAACCATGTCAGAGTTTCTCTTATAGAGTGTATCACCACTTAGGAAAAAGTTGCCAGCCAGTCTTCTGATGGTTTTCCTATCTTTTCTGGATGCCCCAGGTGGGTATTCTTGTTACTGAAGGAAGCATTTGATATCATGATACAAAGGTTTGTCATCTACGACTGCTTCGATCGCGAAGATGTAAGCGGGCCTTTCAAGGCGCATTACTTCAATCTTAGGTACGTCGTTCCATTGACCTACACCAATCATGGAAGAGAGAGTAGCTAGTGCGTCAGCCATATGATTTTCTTCACAGGGGATATGATGAAACTCGATTCTGTTGAAGAATGGTTACAACCTTCTCGCGTAATCTTTGTAAGGAATTAGTCCTGATTGGTATGTGTTCCAATCTCCTTTGATCTGATTGATAACCAGGGCAGAGTCTCCATACACATTCAAGTTCTTGATCTTTAAGTAGATCGCTTCTTCGAGACCCATGATACAAGCTTCGTATTCAGCCTTGTTGTTTGTACACTTGAATGTCAGTCAGGCGGCGAAAGGAATATGGGTACCCTGAGGTGTTATGATGATTGTCCCAATTCTGTTTTCGTAAATGTTGACAGCTCCGTCAAAAATTAGTCCCCATTGGGATCCTGTTTCTGGCCCTTCACTGGGTAGCGGTTGATCGCAATCTTTCATTTTTAAACACATGACATCTTCATCTGGGACGTCAAATCTGATTGATTCCTGATCGTCAATCGGTTGATGAGCCAAATGATCGGCTAAAATACTTCCTTTGAAGACTTTTTGAGCATGGTACTCTATGTCATATTTTGACAACAACATCTTCCACCGAGCAATCCTTCCCTTGAGAGCATGTTTTTCATATACGTACTTGATCGGATCCATTTCTGAAACTAACCAAGTAGTGTGACAAATCATGTACTAGCGAAGACGTTTGGCTGCCCAAGCCAGAGCACAGCAAGTTTTCTCGAGCATAGTGTATCGAGTTTCACAGTCGGTAAATTTCTTGCTTAAGTAGTAGATGGCAGACTTTTTTCTTTTTGTTTCGTCTTGTTGGCCAAGTACACAACCCATGGAGTCTTCCAAGACTGTTAAATAGATGATCAATGGTTTTACTTCCACTGGAGGAGATAAAAATGGTGGATTCAACAGATACTCCTTGATACTATCGAAGGCTTTTTGGCAATCTTCCGTCCATACACAGTTTTGATTCTTTCTGAGCAGTTTGAAGATTGGCGTACATGTCGCGGTCATGAGAGATATGAATCTGGAAATGTAATTCAGATGTCCCAGAAATCCTCTGACCTATTTTTCAATCTTTGGTGAAGGCATTTCTTGAATGGCATTGACCTTGTCAGGATCAACCTCAATTCCTTTCCCTGAGCGGACACCGAACGTGCATTTGTTAGGATTCAAGCGGAGTTTGTATTTTCTCAGACGCTCGAATAGCTTTGACAAGTGGGTCACATGCTCCTCTTCTGTTTTAGATTTGGGAATCATGTCATCGACATACACTTCAATTTCTTTGTGCATCATGTCGTGAAATAGAGTAGTCATGGCCCTTTGATAGGTTGCCCCGGCGTTCTTCAAACTGAACGGCATTACCTTGTAATAGAAGGTGCCCCTTAGGGTGATAAATGAAGTTTTATCCATATATTCCGGTGCCCTTTTGATTTGATTATAGCCCGAGAATCCATCCATGAAGGAGAAGACTTTGAACTTTGTTGTACTGTCAACCAGCATGTCTATGTGTGGTAAGGGGAAGTCTTCCTTTGGACTTGCTTTGTTCAGATCCCTGTAGTCTACACACATTATGACTTTTTCGTCCTTTTTTTGGAACAAGCACTATGTTGGCTAGCCATTGAGGATATTCTGAGGTGGCAAGGAAACCTGCGCCAATCTGTTTCTGCACTTCCACCTTGATTTTGATAGCCATATCCGGGTGAGTTCGTCTCAGCCTTTGTTTCACTGGAGAACATTATGTCTTTAACGGTAGATGATGTTCCACGATGCTGGTATCCAAACCTGGCATGTCCTGATAGGACCAAGCAAATACATCGGGAAACTCTTTGAGAAGTTTTATCAAGCTTTCTTTAACAGTCGGACTGAGCAGTGTTCCAATCTTGACTTCTTTCCTTTCTTCTTCTGAACCCAAGTTGACCGTTTCCAATGGCTCTTTGTGAGGCTCAATAGACCTTTCCTCTTGTCTGAGTAATCGGGAGATCTCTTCTGGAATTTCCTCATCTTCTTCTTCTTCAGCTTCAAATACCGGGAATTCAAAGTTGGGAGAAGGCATTGGATCGTATGTTTCAATGGGGTTTAAAACAAGCAATCTGCATGACGTGATGATTTGTTTTTTAGAAGAGATAGAGATGATTCATTTTTTAGAAGAGATAGATAGAAATGCAAAAGTGTGTGCAGTGTATTTTCTGAAAAATGCTTGTTATTGTTATTTTGGGTTGTTTTAGGATTACCATTTTCTGAAAAATGAAAAGTGAAAACAGCAGTAAATGCGAAAATTACAGAACGATGTTTATTTATTTATGATTTGTCGATTCTTGAAATACAACCCTATAAAACAAAACTCTGTCGCTTCGGGCAAAGCGGCGAGGGACATTTACAGAAAAGTGAGCCCTATAAAAACATCTGTTTCACCTGGGCTGGGTGAAAGGTTAAAATAAAGACAACAATTACTTAGACTTATGGACGACTTTCGGGACATCGACAGCAACCCATTGGCGATGAACTCCTCGGTGAATCACAAAGTTTGGTACCTTCTTTCTTGGATTGTCCTCAGAAATGAAGTTGATTTCTGGTGGAGTAGGATCGTTGGAGTCTTCCTCCCAGGCAGAGTTGTCGTAGACGAACTCTTCTGTTGTATCTTGCATAGTGTTTTCACTCTCAGGCGGACTCCCCATCCAGTTGGCTGGATGTCTTCGAGCCTGATACGAGAGCTTTTAGGAGTGGTGTACTTGACCAGGAAGTCGTACTTGCCACTCGCCTGTCCTAAGTTGTCCCATACTTCGGTGGGAGAAGAGGATGCATCCTTCTCGATGACGTTGACCTCAGAAAAAGCATAATTGATGAACTCTTGTCCTGCAATTTTTGCAGATTCATTGTTTATTCTTTTCAATGATGCTCAGCTGATAAGCATCATTTGGCTAACTCTTTTGCCCCAAGTCTTCTGGGTACGGCTGCCAGATAGGCAAGTCATCCAGGGGATCAAAATAGTCATAGTCGAAGTTGCTCTTCAACAGATCATCTTCTAATGAGTTTGGTGGAGCACGACATCCCTTAGGATCACAATCCTCGTATATTATCTTGACGTCTAATCTTGGTATGTATCTCGGACTCTGCGTGGGAAAGCAAAATGGCGTGTGCGTTTCTTCTAGAGACATATAACTGTTGTGATTGAGATAAGATTTCCATTCCTCGTCCGTATCGAAGGAGTCACCCTCATTGATGGTGTGTACTTACTGTGGAAGAAGTCCTAAATGGGACGAAAACTTTCGTCTTTAGTAGTCTGGGTATAGTATAAAGAAAAACCAAGACCTTTGTTTGTCTTGTTATCAGTACGAATGACAAGCTGTCCCCATCCTTTTGCATTGATACTCTTGATCACTTCGAGAGCATCTTTGTATGAGGAAATCGACGTTCCTTTTTCTGATTGATTCTCATTGCCCACCGAGAATGCTTGAAATTGAGTCCCAATAACCTCTTCTGGTTCTACACAGGAGGACAATGATAAGTTGCTCACGATTAAGGCCTGCTCTCTGCATACTGTGACTAACTTGTCATTCTTGACGAACATCAGCTTTTGGTGAAGTGTCAAAGTGACTTCCCCAGCTTCGTGTATCCAAGGTCTTCCTAATAAACAGTTGTATGCTCCCCAGATGTCTATGACCTAGAAAGTGACTTGGAAAGTGTGAGGACCGATAATTATGGGAAAATCAACTTCGCCGATATCTGTTTTTCTGGATCCGTCAAAGGCTTTGACGATGACCTCGCTATCTCTCATCAGAGATCCTTGAAATGATAGTTGCATCAGAGTAGATTTTGGCATAACATTTAGAGCTGATCCTGTATCTACCAGTATGCTGGCTAAAGCATCGTCTTGGAAGTTGACTGTAATGTTGAGCACCATATTGTGATTTTTGCCTTCTTCTGGCAGTTCTTCATCACGGAATCCTAAGTTGTTGTAGGAAGTGATGTTGGAGATGATGCTATCAAATTGTCTTAACGTTACATCTTGCTCTACGAATGCTTGCTCTAAGACTTTTTGCAGAGCTTCCCTGTGAGCTTCGGAACTAAGAAAGAGAGATAGCACAGAGATTCTCGAAGGAGTTTGCAACAGTTGGTCTACAATGTTGTACTCGCTTTTCTGGATGAGCTTCAGCATCTCATTGTGGTTCTTTACCAGTTCAGATTATTGGATTGACCGACTGGTTGATTAGGAACTTCTGTTTGAGGTTCCTTTTCCTGGGTGGGTTCTCCAACTCCTTGGTTGAAGATCCGATCGCTCCGTGTTACTCGACTGATGTCGGCAATGTTTACGACGGAGGGTAACAAAGTTTCCTTTCCATTTTCGATTGTTGTTGCACCGTACTTGTAAGGGATAGCCTTAATGGATTTGTACGGTATTGGACCTGGTAAGTAGATAACCACAGGAGCTCTTTGATTTTTCTAACCATCGTAGGCAGCCTCAATTGGTTTGAGGTTAAGAATCTTTCTACTATCAAGAGGAATTCTTGATTCATCGAGTGGAGGGATTATGGCACAAACGTATTTGGTCCTCCCCTGCTCGGAGATTATGACAACGTCTTTGCTTTGATCAGGGATATAGTCAGGTATCCCGTTTGGTCGACCCAGAACTTGAACATGGTCAAATCTCTTTCTGGTCTAATTGATCTTGAAGAGCTGCTCGTACGAGGTAGCATCCTTGGTTGCTCTCTGAGCAAACTCTACAGCGTTCATAATTGTGTGGTGGCACCCGGTCATATTCGCTTTGTATACAGTGCAACTTTACTAGACCTGTTTCCATCGAGCGGACATCCTGACTTTGATACCTATCAGGATTCTCTTCAGTCATACTGATCTGTTGTGTAGCTTCATCCAAGTAAATTAGAAGCCACCAGTGGTCCAACAACTGTTGAAGTGTTCTTTGTACAAGTGCACATCCTTGGTTGTCTTTACGACACACTTTACAACCTTGATAATCATGTGAAGCCATAAAATCAAGCCTGACTTGCTTAGCGTGTAATTCTACCAGACTGGTATTCATCAAGCGAATATCAAAGATCTGAACCATAATGTCTTGATGGTTATTTCTCTTATGATAGTCCTGAATCCATCCGAGATCCATCTGACGCTGGAGGGCCTCTTGTAAAAAAGAGCATCCCTGATTTCTTATTGAGCAGATCGGACAGGAATTGTAATCGTACCGTGGCAGATCACGGTATTGACTTTGCCTTGAATGCATTTCCACTAAGTTGGTATTCATTGCACGGATGTCATGGTTCTGAACAAGGTTGGGATGTACATGGGCCATGTTGACTTCACGGATTCGGTGGTCCTGGATCCAGCCCAGATCCATCTATTCTTGTAGAGCTGATTGCACTACGGAACACCCTTGGTTATTCTTTGAGCAGATCTCACACTGGTGATAATTGTGAGGCGACGCATGACCGTACTCGCTCTGTCTGCAATGCATCCTCACCATATTTGTTCCTAGTAAGAGTACATCGTGAATTTGATAACTGCGGCTAGATTCTTCTTCTATTAAATTTACTGTAGTCTTTTCATGTTGAGGCAACGGGTTCGTCTGAACATTTAGGTTAGTATCTTTGAAAGATAAGACTCTGTTTCTGACAAGCTTCTGCACATCGGACTTGAAACTGATACAGTTCTCGATGTTGTGCCCCGATCCTCCTTGATGGTAAGGGCATGTTTGATCTGCTTTGAACCAGAAAGGCAAAATTTCTGGTATTGCAAGAGGAGACCTGGTTTGGACGTGCCACTTGGCCAGTAAGAGTGGAAACAGTTCTGCGTACAACATCGGTATAGGGTCAAACACTGGTGGTCGTGTCATACGATTGTTGTTGTCATACTGAGGACGAGTCTGCTGAAGAGGTTGTTGTGTCCTTTGCTGATACTGTTGTTGATTTGGTTGGCTTTGAGCAACCAGAGGTTGATACGTCAGAGTCGGCCCAGGGTTGATAACATGAGTTACCGCTGCTACTAGTTGATACCTTCGCCTTAGCTTTCCGAGAGAGATATTACCAATATCTTGCTCTTTTTTCTTTGGGAAAGCACTACCGTATCTTTTGGTACTGCTGGATGGCTCTGCATCTTTGACCAATCGTCCTTCTCAGACTGCTTCTTCAAGGCGTACCCCCATGTTCACCATCTCAGTGAAGTCACTAGACGCACTAGCAACCATTCGGTCGTAATAGAATGAGCACATGGTTTTCAAAAAGATCTTAGTCATCTCTTTTCCCTCAAGGGGGGGATAGATCTGAGCAGCAATTTCACGCCATCTCTGAGCATATTCGTTAAAAGTTTCTTTGTCCTTCTGCGACATTGCTCTGAGTTGATCTCTGTTTGGTGCCATGTCCAGGTTATACTTGTACTGCTGAACGAAAGCTGCGCCAACATCTCTGAAAGTATTGATCTTGGTGCGATTTAAACCCATGTACCATTTGAGCGCGACACCAGTTAAACTGTCTTGGAAATAATGGATCAGTAGCTGTTGATTTTCTGTCTAAGTTGACATCTTTCGAGCGTACATAACCAAATGACTTTGAGGTCAAGAGTTGCCCTTGTACTTTTCAAAGTCAGGCACCTTAAATTTATGCAGTATTTTCACGTTAGGGACCAGACAGAGGTCTGCGGCGTCCTTTTCGAATAAATCCTGGCCGCGAATGGCATGCAGTTCCTTCTGCATTTCTAGGAATTGTTCCTGGAACTCTTTCATTCTTTCGTACATGTCTTTGTTTCCACCAGAAATTACTTATGGAATCTGTCCTTTCGGGACAGTGTGTACAGCGGGTTATGGTATAGTCATTACGGCGGTGACTCTTGGTGCTTCCCTACCCCGAAGTTTGTAACCTTCAGGAGTTGCCGTCATAACTATTGCGTCTTCGCTTTCCCAAAGTTTGTAACCTTCAGACCCAGCGGTTCCTGCTGCAGTTTCTGGGTCTTCAGTGACCGGCAGGATGAATCCTTTAGGGACAAAGTTGATAGGCATGCCCCAGGGTCGATCCTTAGGCATGTTGTAACGAGGATCATATGTCTCTACTATGGGCGTAGATGTGATCTCCGAGATCACAGTCCTTTGTTGCTGCCTTTGAGCTGCTGCCAGGGATTGCATGTCACTGTGAAGTTTTTTCAGATCTTCCTTCAAAGCGTCAATTTCTTCTCTCAGCTCTCTGTTCTCTTCCTCGAGATCGTCCATTTTATTTTGTTGATTGGCTCGAGTATTGTACAAATGAGATAGTTTGACTCTAGAATTGTGACACATACGTGAAACTCGAAGATAAGAAGAACACGTATGTGAGAATGATGAATGATATGAAATGATATATATTTTTTGTTTTTTTGTTTTAATCAAAAAGAAACTTCAAGAAATAGATTACAAAAATCATACAGTGGGGAGACCCCTTTTATTGAATTTGAAAGATTGCAGAAATGGAAAATACAGTATTTTACAAAGTGTCGTAAAAGGAAATGTCTAAGCTTATAGATCTTGAGTCCTCTCTGAAGAGAACTCAGATGCTGGTTCTGGTATTTTCCTTTTCTTTGATCGGGGTTCTTCAGCCGTTGTCGGGTTGTCAGTCCTTTGCCAAGTAAAAGGAGTGAGCAAGTTCCTTTGATCCTCTATAGCATGTTGTTCCAAAATCTCAATCAGAGCATCCTTTTCTTTTAACAGTTCCTGAATTTTGGTACATTCCACATTGTGTAAGTTATATGTGAGCCTAAGAGGGGGGTGAATTAGGTTCTTAGAATATTATCCCGAATTTTAACGATTTTTTATCTTTACTTTCCTAGAGATTTCTAAGTGATGAATTGGTAAATACGGAAAGTAAATGAACACCGAGAATTATAGTGGTTCCCCTCACAGCCCGAGAGTACTCCGCTCCCCTTTCAACATGAAAGAGAATTTCCTATAGTTTTGGACAAGACAAGACTCTTCCTAGTCTTTCTATACAAGTCACTAACTATCAACCACCAAGAACACCCTCTTGGATTTTACAAGTTTAAAGTCCAACCAGGAACAAATCTTATAATGGACCTCTTGTATCCACAATCTGGATAACAAGGATTCTAACAAACCCTATAAGAGAAACAAAACTTCCCTTATAGTCAACACCTAAAACCAAACACTTGTTGGACCATTAGGATTTTACAATAGTTCAGAATTTTGAGTAAGTAGATGAAATTTTGATTCTTCAATATATCAATCCAAAGATTGATCTTCTCCCTTTTGTAACAATCACTCTTAATGATATTATACAAGTGTTCGACTCAATAAAAATGAAACTAATGCAATGAATATGAAAGTTTAAGTGCAGAAGTTTCACTTAGAAAAGTTTGAAGAACACTTTGATAAAAATGGAAGAATATTTAAGTGATTGAATGTTTGAAAATTATATCAAAAGGAGGTGTGTTTAAATCTGAAAAATTGATGTTTATATAATGCACAAAACACCCCTACATAAAGGTATTAAATATGATACAATGCAATGCTTCAATTGGAAAAGGTTTGAATGAGATATGCTGAAAAAATGCAATTTTTCGCCTCTGCACACAGTAGTAATCGATTAACAACAAATGTGTTAATCGGTTACGCTCCTTCAACGTTTAAAAATATTCAAAATTAAAACACACTGTAAATTGTGGCGGTTATTTTGGTTAATTACGTCGGTTCAAAATGCCGTAATTAACTAAAAACTGAATGTTTAAATAAATTGAAAAATTAAAAATTTGTCTAAATATTTGAACCAATATTATGCAACATCTATTGATTTATCCAAGTCAATAGATTATATTTGAAAGTGATTTAACATGGTTCAAAATAAATAAAAAACAAATAAATAAATAAAGTAAATTATGTTTCAAATGTATGATAAAATTATTTTGTTTTTTAAAGCTAGAAATAAAGATATATTTTCAACCACATGAACCATGTATGCAAGTGAATTTTGAAGATTATTTTGAGAACTATTTTATCAATATATATTGCATGCTTGAGACACTTTTGAACACTTGTGTGCAACCATATTGATAAGTGAGAGT
Source organism: Lathyrus tuberosus (assembly GCA_022829125.1). NCBI lineage: Eukaryota > Viridiplantae > Streptophyta > Magnoliopsida > Fabales > Fabaceae > Lathyrus > Lathyrus tuberosus. Next base: position 5,683,139 of record JALAZF010000191.1, read on the forward strand.
TATACCTTGATTATACTTGAGAATTCTTCAAGACTTGTAAAAATTAAAAACTTTGTGCTAGCTTCAATGTCTTGATCCATTCTTTTTGAGCAAGCATAACATCTTGAATGAATAATGTTGTCTTCATCAAAACCATTGAGAAGCTTGCCTTCACATTCTCCCCCTTTTTGATGATGACAACCCAATTTTGAAAATTTGCTTTAATCTTGTTTCTCTAACACAAAAGGCTCCCCCTTGATCAATGCTCCCCCTAAATTCATGATTTAGAGAGTCTTTGCTAGCTGCATTTTGTTAGGGAAAAACAAACACAAACACATACATCTTCTCCCCCTTTGTCATTAGCAAAAAGGATGGGAAAAGACTTGAAATATATAAAGAAATCTTGAAAAATGAAAAATAGTTTTTACCTATGAGTTTTACCTCATGAAAGACTTCATCAAACATTTATCCTTGCCGAAACATGATTTTGAGGTCTTTGTCACAAAGTTGATTTATACTAGGAAGGTTATGCTTTAGTTTGTCAACTTAAAGTACATCTTCAATGGATGTGAAAGTTAGTGCTTCAACTTTGCCAATGCCAAGAATTCTTTCTTTAAGGGAATCCTCATATGTGAAATAACCCTTGGACTTTGGAACTAGATTTGAAAGTTAGTTTATGCCTCCCATCAAAAGCTTAGAACCACCACTTATCAAAACATCATAGATTTAAAGTGGTCCTCAAGCAAACCTACAAAACAAATTAAGTTTGATTTGGTACCCAATGTGCTTTGGGTCCACCATAGTTAGTTCCTTTCTTAACCCACACATAATGCCCACTTGCAACACTAAAGTTTCTTACATAGCAAGCATTAGGTGTATGGCCAACAATACCACAATAAAAACAAGTAGGTTCAAAGTTGCTCTTATATCTTGGAACATAAGATTTCTTTTTAGGAAATCTTTTCTTTTTAGGATTAGGATGCATATTCCTAGGTTTGTTCACTTTCTCTTTGGAAGTTTGATCCTTAGCCTTAACAAATATAGTTTTACTTGAACTTGGTTTAGAAAACTTTGAATAGCCAAGTCCACTTTTATCATTTGAATATCTTTGTTGACTAAGGACTTCTTCCAATCCAATTTGTCCTTTCTCATACCTTTCAAGTACTCTTTTTAATTGGACAATTTGAAAAGAGAGAGATTCACAATTTTTACATACAAAATTCTGTTTTTTACTAATCATCTTTTGTTTCTCATTTTCGATCTCTTTTTCTAATGAAACATTTTTTTCTTCTAAAGTTGAAATTTGTTTCTTTTGAGATGATATAGTTTTATACAGAATTTTGCATTCATTTAACAATTCATTTATGGCACCTTGTGCATCACTATCAAAAGAATTATTACTAACCTCATCTTCTTCATCATCGGAGAGGTGTGATGCTATCAATGCAAGATTTACATGTTCTTCATCTGAAGATGAACTTGTTTCGTTGTCTACATATGTTTTCCTTTCCTTTTTATGATTCTTTTTCTTGAATTTATTTTTCTTTTGAAGTGTAGGACATTCACTTTTAACATGTCCTCTTTCTCCACATTCAAAGCATTTAAACTTTCTCGTTGGTACTTCCCCTTTAGTGATCTCCTTTTTCTTTTCTTTTCTTAGAAACTTTTCAAACTTCTTGATAAGATCATCATTTTCATCACTATTGGACTCATCCTCTTGATTGCTATCATAATTTTTTACTTTTGTCTTTAAGGCAACGTCTTTTGAATCTTTTACTTGTATTTCATGCTTTTCGAATCTTTCAAGTTCTAACTCATGCTCTTGAAGTTTACCAAATAGAGATGCGGAAGTCATTGTAGAGAGGCTTTTCTTTTCCGATATTGCCGTTACTTTTGGTTGCCATTCTCTAGTCAATGATCTTAGAATTTTGAGATTTAATTCATCATTTGAGAATGTTTTACCAAGTGCCATTAAGTGGTTAGTCAAATGAACAAATCTCTTCTATAATGCAACAGTGGATTCTCTGGGCTGCATTCGGAACATTTCATATTCTTGACTCAAAGTGTTTAGTCTGGATCTTTTTACTTCAGCCGTACCTTCATGTGTTTCTAGCAATGTATCCCATATTTCTTTAGCCGATTTACATTAACAAACACGAAAGAACTCGTCCATACTTAATGCACTCTGAAGAATATTAATATCTTTCTTTTCATCAAGCACTTTCTTTCTATCATCTTCATTATAAGCCGTTTTAATTTTTGGAGTTGCAACATTGTTTACAACACTCATTGGTTGGTGTGGACCATTTTCAACAGTTTCCCATATACCTTCTCCTTGTGCTTCAAGATGTGCTCTCATACGAATCTTCCAAAAATCAAAATACTCTCCAGAGAAAAGTGGGGGCTTGTTACTACTTCCACCGTCTTTGAAAACCGGGTTCGTGCTTGCGGAAGCCATGCTGGATCTTGTCGGAATAGGTTACCTAACCAGCTCCGATGCCAATTGTAAGTTATATGTGAGCCTAAGAGGGGGGGTGAATTAGGTTCTTAGAATATTATCCCGATTTTTAATGATTTTTTATCTTTACTTTCCTAGAGATTTCTAAGTGATGAATTGGTAAATACGGAAAGTAAATGAACACCGAGAATTATAGTGGTTCCCCTCACAGCCCGAGAGTACTCCACTCTCCTTTCAACATGAAAGAGAATTTACTATAGTTTTGGACAAGACAAGACTCTTCCTAGTCTTTCTATACAAGTCACTAACTATCAACCACCAAGAACACCCTCTTGGATTTTACAAGTTTAAAGTCCAACCAAGAACAAATCTTACAATGGACCTCTTGTATCCACAATCCAGATAACAAGGATTCTAACAAACCATATAAGAGAAACAATCCTTCCCTTATAGTCAACACCTAAAACCAAACACTTGTTGGACCATTAGGATTTTACAATAGTTCAGAATTTTGAGTAAGTAGATGAAATTTTGATTCTTCAATATATCAATCCAAAGATTGATCTTCTCCCTTTTGTAACAATCACTCTTAATGGTATTATACAAGTGTTCGACTCAATAAAAATGAAACTAATGCAATGAGTATGAAAGTTTAAGTGCAGAAGTTTCACTTAGAAAAGGTTGAAGAACACTTTGATAAAAATGGAAGAATATTTAAGTGAATGAATGTTTGAAAATTATATCAAAAGGAGGTGTGTTTAAATCTGAAAAATTGATGTTTATATAATGCACAAAACACCTCTACATAAAGGTATTAAATATGATACAATGCAATGCTTCAATTGGAAAAGGTTTGAATGAGATATGCTGAAAAATGCAATTTTTCGCCTCTGCACACAGTAGTAATCGATTAACAACAAATGTGTTAATCGGTTACGCTCCTTCAACGTTTAAAAATATTCAAAATTAAAACACGCTGTAAATTGTGGTGGTTATTTTGGTTAATTACGTCGGTTCAAAACGCCGTAATTAACTAAAAACTGAATGTTTAAATAAATTGAAAAATTAAAAATTTGTCTAAATATTTGAACCAATATTATGCAACATCTATTGATTTATCCAAGTCAATAGATTATATTTGAAAGTGATTTAACATGGTTCAAAATAAAAAAAACAAATAAATAAATAAAGTAAATAAAGTTTCAAATGTATGATAAAAATATTATTTTTTTTAAAGCTAGAAATAAAGATATATTTTCAACCACATGAACCATGTATGCAAGTGAATTTTGAAGATTATTTTGAGAACTATTTTATCAATATATATTGCATGCTTGAGACACTTTTGAACACTTGTATGCAACCATATTGATAAGTGAGAGTTATACCTTGATTATACTTGAGAATTCTTCAAGACTTGTAAAAATTAAAAACTTTGTGCTAGCTTCAATGTCTTGATCCATTCTTTTTGAGCAAGCATAACATCTTGAATGAATAATGTTGTCTTCATCAAAACCATTGAGAAGCTTGACTTCACACATTGAGGATTCGGTACTTGTTTTTCCAAGAGCTCTTTTCAAGTTGAACTTTGTTGAGAGCGACCTGGAGTTTTTCCGTATCAGACATAAAATAAAGGACAGATTTCTTTAACAGAAGAACTTCTTGATGAGGGTAAGGCATCATCAGCTTGAGGGCTCAAGTTTGTACCCAGTGGAGATAAGGTTCCATGGAGGTACAGTCTGGTCTTCCTAGAGACTCTCTTCCTTTCTTGTGAACATGTTGCCAGGCATGCACTATTTCCTTCTTTAGTGCTCCGTCATTTTCTCCTTCCTTGAAGAAAAGACCTTCCAGATGAACATTATGCGGGATATTCTTCATCGGGTATCCGAGTTGACGGCGAACTAAAATTGGATGATAGTTGATTCCTCCTTTATTCCTATGAGGGGTACATTAGGGAAATTTCCACATCTGTTGATGATCCTTATCCCCTCGTAAATCCTATTATACCATCCTATGTCAGAGTTGGTAAGAGACATGATTCTCTATGACCAACGTAGAGTACTCTTACGGTGCCAAAAAGCAGCAGACTTGGGTAAATGGGAAGTGAACCATTTGTACACCAGGGGTACACAGCATGTGATCATTCCTCTGCTGTACAAATTCCTTAAGTGTACAGAATGATAAGCATCTGCGAGCAAGGTTGGTACAGGGTTTCCAATCAGAAATATCTTAACGGCATTGGTATCGACGAAGTTATCGATGTTGGGAAAAAGGAATAACCCATATATGAGCAGAACAAAGATATCTTCGAAAGCAATTATGTTTCCTACACTGGCAAAGTATAGAGCTTTCTCCGTCAGGAATTTAGATGGTAAACCCTGGATTCCATCCTTAGTGGTCATGTGAGTCCTGACTTTTGACTCATACAAATAGATCGCTCAATGGTTTGATCTTTTGGAATTTCTTCCAGTCTAGAAAAGGGAGCCTGATCAGTGATAGGTAAATCAGTCAGGTGAGAGTACTCCTCCAGTGTCCGTGCTAGTTGATAATTCGGGAATGTGAAACAGTGATAAACCGGATCGTAAAAATGAATTAACGTAGACAATATTCCTTCAACTACGTGGACCCTTAACAGAGACAACAGTCCTCCATGCTTTGCTCTGAAAGCATCAGGGTTGCTAATCATCCTCGCCAACCTTCTTAAATCTTCTAGTCTTGGAGCCTTGAAGGTGTACTTGTGCGTCTTTCTTCTACCAAAATCCATAACGCAATCTTTCTCTGATATTTTCAATTATTGTTTTAGTTTATTTTGAAAAAGAAGAGAGGAAGAAGAAGGAGATTTTTCTTTGTTTAAGAGTTGTTTAAATGAATGCATGAATGCAGCACACAAAAACATTGAAAAAACATGGGTTCAAGGGTTCAACATCACGAGCATGGAGTCATGGCTCTACCCATCCCAAAAGGTTGTATTCTAGTTAATTTTTGTACCTGTAGAATGGGTTAAAGATTACCAAATCATTGACCCCCCTAGGGATATCAATAGCAAGTTGGTTCACCCGAGCGAGCTGTAGCATCCTAGGGTAATCTCATTTGAGTGTAGCATCGCGTATCAACTATTCTCGATAGTTACCGCACTACCAAATGGCCATATGGTTAATGTCTACTAAATCCTCAGGGTCATGGGTGCCGCACTGGGATAGCGTCTATTTTCAGAATGATCGGTCGTTCAACATAGTATCCACATGGGCCCTCGCCTCATTTGATGGTCTACCAGGATCGCTTATTCGGGAATCACTCCCTGTAAGTCCACCCGTCTATGCCATCACTTATCTTAGGGTTCTCTCAAACTTTCCACATGCGTATCAATCGCATTCCCATTGACACAAAAATAAACATGGATATCACGTAGGAAAAGCAATATATATATATATAATATAGTATGTAGAAAATTTCTAACAACCTAGACCTCTTAGGAATTCTGATCCTAGTCCTAGACAGATAAAATGTGTCCCCAGCAGAGTCGCCATTGTCCTGTAGCGCGCGATTTTTGTCGGTGACGCGACCACCTTATTGCCATGGGGTTTCCTCACCGCAATGGTAGGAGTTGGGTGCTACTTTTTTATTTCTTATTTATCCTATGAAGCTGGAAAGGAAATGGAAGCTATCTAAAACTAACCTTGCATGCATATGTTTAACTAAACAAATGCTTAAGAGATTGGGGGGTCCGGGGTCTGGTTATACAATGGGGAGTAGTCAATTACCCATCCTATTTGTGGTTATCCACAGGTTGTTAGTAATTTTCCTTATTGCTTTCTACTTATTGGTGTTTGTTAGTTGTGGGTTGGGAAAGTTTCTCCTTTGGGAGTGTTTGAGAGAGAGTTTTTGTTGATTTTGAGTTTTCTGATGTTTTTGGTGAGGTACTGGACCTAAGGTTTTTGATTGGTGTGAAGGTACTGGACCTAAAGTTTTTAATTGGTGAGGTCGCTAAGATTTCACAATCTTATGCCTACGTATTCCCATGAAAGAAAAATAGGGAAATCAGAGCAATCGTAGTTCCTCCTATTCTATGGGCGAAAAAAATGTTTGGGTGTCTTGTTCAAAGCCCAAGATTGAAGCTAAAGGAGTATTTGTGTCTTGTTCAAAGCCCAAGATGGAAGCTAAAGGTTTCACTGAGAGAGAATTTGTCATCTCTAAAGGAAGATATCTCATTTGTTCATCACAGTTGTTGGATGACTGATTATAAAGGAGAATTACTTTAACTGGGATATGTGAATCCAGTAATGCCATAATTTCCTTTATAAGGGAGATGTCATGAAGGAGAAGACTTTTACTCAGTATAAAGTAATGTCATTTTTCCTTAGGAATCTTTCATGCTAAGAGAGGAACATTGGCTTGGATGTAAATAATCTGGAGGCTTGCCACTTACATCAATTAGATGAAAGAAGGGATTTTCTAGGATAAAGAGGGACTACAACTTGGATTTTTGAGTCAACAAGTGGGTCACTTAGAGCAATTATCTAGTATTAAGTTTTGTTTGATTGACTGTTTTGATATGTGATTGTACAGAGAAATGTCTTCCTACAGATAAAATTTGATTTCCTCTTAGGGGATGTTGATTTTTGTGTGTGCCTTGTGTAGCGCAGTTTTTGTGGTTTCGAATCACTATCGCTTTGGGGTGCTACAGTTCGATTCATTTTTTATCCTGTGAAGCTGATTAAGGAAGGGAAATAGATGTCTCCAATTAACCCTGCTTGCATACTGAGTTTAAACAGATGACTGTTAGTTTACAGATGCTATTAAGATAGTGGGTCTCTTTTAGGTTATTTTACTTAAGAATAGAGTGTCTCAACTATTCATGAGGCTTTTGGTAAGATACTAGACCTGATTTTTTGATTGATGTATAAAGGTATTGGACCTAGAGTTTTTTATTAGTATGTTCGCTAAGATTTCGTAATCTTATGCCTACGTATTCCTGTTTAAATGAAACAGGGAAATCAGAGCAATCATAGTTCCTCCTATTTGTAGGGAGGAAAAGGATATTTTGGTGTCTTATTCAAAGCCCAAGATTGAAGCTAAAAGGTTTTAGCAAGAATTTGTCATCTCTAAAGAGGATTGTTGATTTTGGTGTGCCTTGATCGAAGCGCAAGGTTTGATGCTAAAAGGTTAATTGACCCGGTTGGGGGATTTCTTTATACAAAGCCTAAGAGGAGGCTGAATAAGACCGACTCAACAAGAGAGTGTATGTATTGGTGTCTTGTACAAAGCCCAAGATTGAGGCAAAAAAGAGACGGACTCTTTGGGGGGATATCATTATACAAAGCCTAAGAGGAGGCTGACAGTTTGACTTTTCTGAGGAAAAATGTTCTATTTGTCTTGTACAAAGCCCAAGATTGAGGCTAAAAGGGATTTTAACTCCGTTGGGGAGGTTTATATGTGTCTTGTACAGAGCCCAAGATTGAGGCTAAAAGGGTTTGACTTAACAAGAGAGTGTTTTATCTGTCCTGTACAAAGGCCAGGATTGTGCTGAACAAGCTGGAGAAATAATTCTATACAACTTGAGAGGAGGCGGGCTCCTACTAGGGGGAAATCTTTATACCAAGCTTTGGATAAAGATCTACTCAACAAGAGAGTATTTTCATCTATCTTGTACAAAGCCCAAGATTGAGGCTAAAAAAGGTTGACTCAACAAGAGAGTTTGAAAGGTGACCGAATCAACAAGAGAGTCTTTTATACTCAACAAGAGAGTGATTTGCTGTCTCGTACGAAGCCCGAGATTGAGGCTAAAAGGAGATGGACTCAACAAGAGAGTCTGAAACATGATTGACTCAACAAGAGAGTCTGAAAAGGTTAGCTCCGCTGGGGAGAATCATTGTACAAAGCCCAAGAGGAGGCTGACTTCGCTGAAGAAGGATCATTATACAAAGCCTAAGAGGAGGCTATCTTCTGCCGGGGATAATTGAGATCCCGAGGCAGGTCCAAGTGGGGAACTCTCATGAGAGAGACTAGGTTTCTGCTGGAGATTGATCTAGAGTGACCGGGGTTTTTTCTATATTGCAAGGAACTTGAGAATGTCTTTGAGACTCAAGAGGATTAGACTGTCCAAGTCTATTGGTGGGGAAGAGTTTTATCTTTTGTATGATGCCCAAGAGGAGGCACGAGCATTTAAGGGATGAGAATCAACCCTAAAATGGCCGGAGTTTTGACACTGGAAAGACTTCTCTAACAAAGGATGACTAAGTTCTATTTTATACCTTTAAGAGGTCGTCAGGATCCTTGTATTAAGCCTAAGAGAAGGCATGAGAACTTCTAAGAAGCCGGTGGGTCCTTGTACAAAGCCCAAGAGGAGGCGGGGATGCTTTTAGGAAGCCTGTGGGTCCTAAACCAAGAGAAGTTCAAGAAATGCAATTCACCGAGAAGAGATCATTTCATGAAAGTTTGAGGTTTGAAGAAACTCAAGAGATGCCATTCACCGAGAATAGATCACCTATGGGGAGTAGAATTTCTTTGACAATTTCTAGGGGTGACAGTCTGAGAAAAGGTTCACGAAGAATACTGCCTTTCTCTTTGTTCCATATTGTTTAACCCCAAGAGGAGGAAAGACTGTATCTGGAATCCTATGGGGATCTAGTTTTGTTTGTATTTAAGAGTGACTAATAGGACTTTACCTAGTTCTAGACCTAGTTGCCGGGGAAAACTCTAAATAACTATACTTAGTATATATACAGCTGATATATGACAAGTATTTAAAAAGGATATGAAAGAAGACTAACCATGTGCAGCTTCCCATAATATAGTTATATATATATATATATATATGAAAGCAGATAAAGTAAAGCGGATAAACACTTACCCGTTGTAGAGCTTCCATGCTGTTTTGTTAGTTGTTTAACAAAGAAATTAAAGAAAGTTTTAATAAAATCAAAGGAGAAAGTATTTTGAACAGAGATTGGGGCTTACAACTCAAGGAGAGGCCCAAGGTTTTAACAGTGAGCGCACTGTTTGTTTGAATTTGTACAGGGACTTATACAAGTGACTGAGGCCCAAAAAAGGTTTTCTGTACAAAGGGATGGGTCTTACACTCTCTCAAGAGGCCCAAAGTGATTTTAAGAAAAAGAATGGGGCTTACAACTCAAGGAGAAGGCCCAGATGATTTTTTTGAAAATGGCAATCGCGCCGAGGTTTTTGAAAACACAGTGGGACTTATACAAGGTCTGAGGCCCTAAAAATTTTGGTTTTCAAAAGGGGTTGGGTCTTACACTCTTTTAGAGGCCCAAAGTGTTTATTTTTGTACAATAGATGGGTCTTACAACTCAAGGAGAGGCCCAGTTGTTTTTTTATTTAAACTGGCGATCGCTGTAGCGCGGTTTTTGTGGTTTCGAATCACTATCGCTTTGGGGTGCTACAATTCAATTCATTTTTTATCCTGTGAAGCTGATTAAGGAAGGGAAATAGATGTCTCCAATTAACCCTGCTTGCATACTAAGTTTAAACAAATGACTGTTGGTTTACAGATGCTACTCAGATAGTGGGTCTCTTTTAGGTTATTTTGCTTAAGAATAGAGTGTCTCGACTCTCCATGAGGCTTTTGGTAAGATGTTAGACCTGATTGATGCATGAAGATATTGGACCTAGAGTTTTTGATTAGTGTGCTCGCTAAGATTTTGCAATCTTATGCCTACGTATTCCCATTTAAACGAAATAGAGAAATCAGAGCAATCGTAGTTCCTCCTATTCTAAGGGAGGAAAAAGTTGTTTTGGTGTCTTGTTCAAAGGCCAAGATTGAAGCTAAAAGGGTTTTAGAGATAATTTGTCATCTCTAAAGAGGGATTGTTGCTTTTTGTGTGCCTTGATCAAAGAATAAGGTTGATGCTAAAAGGTTGATTGACCCAGCTGGGGGATTTCTTTATACAAAGCCTAAGAGGAGACTAGATAAGACCGACTCAACAAGAGAGTGTACATATCAGTGTCTTGTACAAATCCCAAGATTGAAGCAAAAAAGAGACGGACTCTTTGGGGGATATCATTATACAAAGCCTAAGAGGAGGCTAAAAGTTTGACTTTTTCAGGGAAAAATGTTCTTTCTGTCTTGTACAAAGCCCAAGGTCAAGGCTAAAAAAGGATTTTTACTCCGCTGGGGAGTTTTGTATGTGACTTGTATAAAGCCCAAGGTTGAGGCTGAATGCGAGACTTTACTGACTCAGTTGAGGGTGTCTTGTACAAAGCCCAAGACGGAGGCTAAAACGATTTGACTCTGCAGGAGAGTATTATCTGTCTTGTACGAAGCCCAAGATTGAGGCTAAAAGATTGACTCTGCTTGGGGAAAATATTTGTCCCAAGCTTAAGAAAGTTTATATCTTGTACAAAGCCCAAGATGGAGGCTAAAAGGGTTTGACTCGACAAGAGAGTGCTTTTATCTGTCCCGTATGAAGCCCAGGATTGTGGCTGAACAAGCTGGAGAAATTAATCTACACAACTCGAGAGGAGGCTAACTCCTGCTAGGGGAAATCATTATACAAGGCTTAAGAGGAGGCTATGGACTCAACAAGAGAGTGTTTTTATCTGTCTCGTACAAAGCCCGAGATAGAGGCTAAAAATCGGTTGACTCAACAAGAGAGTGTTAAAAGGTGATTGACTCAACAAGAGAGTCTAAGGGTTTGATTGACTCAACAAGAGAGTCTGAAAAGTGACTGACTCAACAAGAGAGTCTAAAAAGGTTTTTGACTCAACAAGAGAGTCTGAAAAGGTTAGCTCCGCTAGGGAGAATCATTTGTACAAAGCCCAAGAGGAGGCTGGCTGTGTTGAGGCAAGATCCTTATACGAAGCCTAAGAGGAGGCTATCTTTACTGGGGATTATTAAAATCCCGAAGTGGGTCCCAATGGGGAAATCAACTCTTGCAGGGGAGTGCAGAAGAATTGATAGATCAAAAACCTTTGAGGTTTTGATTTAAGATAGTGTTATCTTGATGAGAAACTGACCCTGGTTAGGGATTTTAGGAGAGAGACGGGGTTTGAGAACCCACAAGTTTTAACTCTTGCCGGAGATTAATCTAGAATTCGGGGTTTCTCCTATGTTTGGTAGGGAACTTGAGAATGTCTTTGAGACTCAAGGGTACTTAGACTGTCCAAGTCTACTGGTATGGAAGAGTTTTATCTTTTGTATGATGCCCAAGAGAAGGCGCGGGCATTAAGGGATGGGAGTCAACCCTAAATTCAAGGTTTTGACACTGGAAAGACCGCTCTAGCTAAGGATGACTATGTTTTGTCCTATCCCTTTAAGAGGTCGTCAGGGTCCTTGTATTAAGCCCAAGAGAAGGCATGAGAACTTCTAAGAAGCCGGAGGGTCCTTGTACAAAGCCCAAGAGGAGGCGGGGATGCTTATAGGAAGCCTGTGGGTCCCAAACCAAGAGAAGTTCAAGAAATGCTATTCACCGAGAATAGATCATTTAGTGAAAGTATGAAGTTTGAAGAAACTCAAGAGATGCTATTCACCGAGAATAGATCAACTCTAGGGAGTAGAGTTTCTTTGACAATTTCTAGGGGAGACAGACTGAGAAAAGGTTCACGAAGAATACTACCTTTCTCTTTGTTCCATATTGTTTAACCCCAAGAGGAGGGAAGACTGTATCTGGTAATCCTATGGAGGATCTAGTTTTGTTTGTATTTAAGAGTGACCAACAAGGCTTTACCTAGTTCTAGACGTAATTGTCGGGGAAAACAATAAATAACTATACTAGTATATATACAGTTGATATATGACGAGTATTTAAAAGTGTTAGTTCTTTAATTTTAAGGGTTGGCATTAATTTTGTAAAAAAAATAATAGCAGCAATATGTTAGAGAGTTTTGTTTATCTTGCTAAAGAAGAACAGGTTGAGCAAGAAGTCCTAGTGTGCATTGGAACATGTTGAGCTGAAGTAGTGTTAACATCTGGAACAACATGTCGTATCGAGATGTCCCATGCAGGTTCATTCAACATCGGCCAGAACTGAAGTGGTTTGTTAAGTCTGATAGGTTTTAACTAATGCAGAATATTCAGGAAATAATATACAAATTCCAGGTGGCGCTGAATTAAAAAGGTTTGAAGATTCAAGTCTGAATTTGAGAAGAATATGGGAAAATATGCACTTTCTAAATATGGAGATATTTTAGGAAGTTAAAGATTGAAGTCCTATTATGTAGTAGAAGTCTCTGCTGATTTGTAGCAGCTCATTTGCAATGTTTGTGTAGGCCCAAATCCAGTTGGGAATAGGTTATATATATAGATGTTTTGTAACCTAGTTTCGTAACACAACCAAAGATGTAAAAGTTCTAGTATTAGGGTTGGTTCCTGTACCACTCGACCTGTGAGTTGGACAGTTTGTAAGTGTGATCCTCGAAGCTGTGAAGTAAAAGGAGTATTGTTCTTGGAGGAAGATTTTAAGTAAATCTAAGTTGTGTCGTTCGTGTTGAACTATTGTATAGGTAAAGAGCTGTTGATGCAGTGGCGGATTGTCAACTGCTAGACATCATTGCGATGATTGGGAGTGAGAAGGGTTTCTCATATCTAGAGAGGATCTAGGTAGAAGGGACATTGGGTAGTGATTAAGTGATAAGCTGTAAACGGGTAGTTTAGCTTTGAATTGATACTACTGATAGTGGACTTCATCCCTGGCTTGGTAACCCCCAGAGTAGGTGTGTTCGACTGAACTGGGTTAACAATTTTGTGTGTCTTGGTCTTATCTTTTCAGTACTATGATTTTTGCAATATACCTTGCCCTTTGTGATCATGTCAGACCAGATGTCGAACGGCATGTTCTAGGACATCTGAATTCTGCACATGTACCAGAATTTCAATTGGTATCAGAGCATGTCATTCTATTCTATATCTGGATGAGATCCAAGGGAAGATACTTTCTGGTTCATGGTCAAGGTAGAAGCTTTCTACTGAAAAGTTGTTTGAACTTAGAGTAGTTCATATAGGTGTGAGAATGTTCCCTAGAAGTGGAGGATGAACTGTTCGTGACAGGCAGTGGCAGGCTTGGAGGAGTGGTTGAAAAACTGCTGTGTTGTGGTTCCATTGGTTTGATTTATTTTCAAACCTGTGGTATTGTGGTGTCACCTGGACTATGATGCTAGGGGTGATATGTGACACCTGAAGGTTTTGAGGAGTTTGTATCCGCTGCGAATCTATCTGAAAACTCCTGAGGTTGTAACTGAGAAGGTTGTTCTTCTCTGAATGTATATCCTATGGTGATGGGATATATGCAAGACTGCTTCAACTTACTTTGTCAACGATACTTGAAGATTATTGTTCAAGTCCACTCATAAAGGCATTGATAAGTGAAGTTGTAAGGAAGAGATCTGAAGATAGTGAGAAGTAATTTACTTTTGCCTCTGTTCCTAAAAGGGCTAATCTCCAGTCTTTGATCTCTTGATGTGTTCCTTGGAATGATGTCCTATCTTGTGTTAGAACATCACGTCAGAATTGTGCAGAATTCTGTTGTCTAAAGGAATGGCATAGCAGATGCTCTGGGTGCTAAACTAATGTGGTTTGATCACATGGGTTTAGAACCTACTCCTGATCTGGAAGAGGAGGCATCTGGGTGGTATGTCTAAGAAATTTCTGGCCCTGGAACTTATCTTAGATGTGTGAGTTGGTCAAGGTGTGATCAACATGCTATTTACTCCTGAGGTCAGTTTATTTCTGGTCCTTGCTGCAGGAATGGAGATCTTGAGATTCAAGAAGTATTATCTCTAGCGGACTTCTTGGACATGAAGGTCAAAGATCAAAAGGTCATGTTTTTTCTCTGTTATTTGGAAACTTGTTCTGAATGATCTTATGAAGCTAGATAAGTATTAACTGTGTGTGCTTAGGATTGATACGATATAATCACAGTCTGTGCTGCTATTAAAGGGGAGAATGTTTGGTTCTCTGAAGTACTCTTGGTAGTTTCTGAGGGAGAGTACCTGATGTTTTGGAAGACCTTGAAGACATGTCTCAAGCTGTCTGAGTGATGAGAGTTGGATGAGAGAATACTACTCTCATGCTTCTGTGATGTGATGAGTTATGGTCCCAAGGCTTAAAAAGGGAAGTTTGGAGACTTTGTTTTGAAATGGGGTGTTTGTTTTCTTAGTACAGCTGGATTCTTTTCATGATGTCAAGACTGATGTCTTAACATCTGTTGACAGAACATTCTGGTCAGAATGTTATGGTGTGTGTCTCCAGAGATCACTAGTCTCTACTTGACTTATGGACTGATGTAAGAGTCAAGTAGTAGGTGAATGAGTTCAGCAGGTGTGTTGAACAGAGAGTGCGCTCTTGAAGACATGAAGATGAGTCTCATGTTTTCCATTCAGTTAAGGCATTTTTCTTGCAAAGTCTTAAATAGAGAAAAGTTGATTGGGATCATGTGAGTATTGGTACAAGTGATGATTATGTTCAACTTGTGAGTTGAACAAAGAGTGAGCTCTTGAAGACATGAAGATGCGTCTTATGTTTTCCATTCTTTAAGGTACGAGGATGCACATGTTTTAGGATTTGCATACATGACGATTAAGTGTGTTGCTGAATGTGTTTGTGATATGACCTGGAAGCTTGATCAGCTATTGATGGTTGATCCTCGTGTGCTAGAGCTTTACTATAGATGATATCTTCAAAAAAGCTCTGTGAAGATGTGTGACTGAGATTGATATTGGAACATCAATTTAGGTGGTTGCTTGTTCAGCCAAGGCTTTTTTGCACAGAAAGAAGTCCAAGATCAAGCCACTGATCCAAGTTAAAGTAACTTGTGAATATATGTCATGACAATTTGTCATAAAGAAGAATCAGAAGCTGTCAGACGTATGCAGAAGATGACCTTATTCTAACTAATAGTAGATACTTTGACGGGAGACTTAGTATTTGTCTATTATTGATGTTATGCTTAAGGGTAAATACTTTGACGGGAGACTAAGTATTTGTCTAGAGAATTATGCAAGTCTGCAGTCTGAATACTTTGGTTCTGGGATCTATTCCTTCTGAGTGGTTGTGTTTGATGACAACCTGAGGTAGCCTTATCAGCTGACTGTATTAGAAGTGTGTGATTGAAAAAGTGATCATCATCTGCTGTTTGTTTGTGAATCCTTCTTGGATAACAAATACCTTGTTGGGAGCTTGGGAGTTATCTGATGTGTGGATACAATTCAGATTTCTAAATTGTGTGAGAATTTATTTCTCTCTGTTGTGATCAGGTGGTTATGATTACCTGAATAAAATGCAGAAGGTGTGACCTTTATCTAATGCTGGTGTCCTACATAATGTTACAACATCATTGTTCGTTGTGTATAAAGGTCTGGGACTGTACTTGTGGAGTTGGAAGAAGCAGCATTATTGTCTGAAGTGGAAGTTCTGACATAATGTGGATTAGAATGGGCAGATTCTGATCTTGATGGTAAGTAGTTTGTTCTGGCAATACATGACTACTTCATGATGAAGACTTCATTAGGTACTTGTGAATGTAAGGACAGAAGGATGTTGTCAGTGGTGTGATCTGATCAGAATGGCTGAAGGTTCTTCTAATACAAGTAAAAGGTGGTGGCAATCCTTATCTTGTGTTGCAAGTAATCTAAAGACCTTTGTTATGGAATATGTATGAAGTTCCAAATCAAGTGGGCTTTGCAATTGGACTTGGCATAAACCTGGTGAGATTATGCTCAACAAATACAAGAAGTGGCAGTTCTTGATGTTGAGGATGTGGCAATATCATTGTGCTATCATCTGGTGTCATGTGTTCATCTTCATAAGGAGCAGATTTCTTGTAGCCTGTGTGCTGGTCAAGTTTGTGCTATATCAAACATCATGATGGGACATATCATAGCTGTGTATTCAGGAGAGGTCTGAAAAGCATAATTATTGTATCTGAGAGGATTTATTTTTCTCTGCTGCTCTGAAGGAAGCTAGAAGGGAATGTGAGTTGTGCTGATCGTTAGAAGTCGTCTCAGAATCCAACAGAAAAGAAAATGTGCTTGGGTTTTGGAATGTATAATTTTCTGTGGAGGTTTGGGTGGATAATGTTGTGAGCAAGCAGACATTGTCTGATAAGATGTCAGAACATGGTACAGGACATGTTTCTCTTGAGCCAAACAAGGAATTACTCTGGACGGTGGTGTAAGGATAAGGCGAAACACGTGTCTCTACCTATGCATGGTGTGACGCCCCCAATCTATACCCCAAAACAGATAAAGTAATAAAAGAAAAATTCAAAATTTCGTCAGAGTATATCTAAAAACACGGCATAGACCGAAGGGGTCACATCAATAGAAAACAAAATACAGATAACATACAACACCTGCTCATAAAGATATGCAACGGTGGGGTAGCAATCAAACAGAGGAAACTCAGTTCCTTACACCCACTTTTCAGAAATTAGAATAAAAGCGGAAAATCTAAAATCTGAATAACATATATACAATATCATATAAAAAGTCTGTCATACATCAAGTTATACACATACAATTCCAAAAGATATCATCACATATACAAAATAATCACAAACGGCCACCCTAGCTACCCGGTGTCACATATCAGAGCCGACCGACAAAAGAATGAAGACGCAACGCTTCATAAAAAGAATACCTCCAGCGACTCTAATCTGCAATGCCTCATAGAGCATTATAAAACAGCAGAAGGGTGAGAAAAACAACCATAATATACTTGCGTAAAATTATATATTAACACAAAAATACTCAAGTAGGCATATTCTCACCACCATTGCACAACAATCAAACATAACACAATACGGTACAATTTTCACGTATCAAATACCACTGCACTTCAATCATTCACAATTCAATTACACATATTCCATCTCATCAATCACAATCACAAATCCATGCACAATTAATTCATGATTTATGCAAATGCACAGAGACCGACACAACGACTCTATGCACATGTTATGCGGTACCGAATTCCAATGTCTCATCATCAGTTCACTCAGGAACTACTGGAACCATCGCTCGTTACTGAGGATCGCTCAATAACTCCCCGTCGGGCCTACGATGTTCACCCGTCGCTTTAGGTCTCCACATGAGCACACGACGTTATGGATTGCTTTAGGTCTCCACATGAGCACACAATCCGATCGCTTTAGGTCCCCACATGGGCACACAATCGTCTATAACCATCGAATTAGGTCCTCACATAGGCACACGATGTTATAGCGGATTCCCCCTGGAACCAAACCGTCACTCAGGACGTCACAACAATGCATATCATGATGCTTAGCATACAAATGACTCATGACAATCCAAGGCATACATATATACAACCATGTGAACCATTTCAACATCAATAATCATGCATTGAAAATCAATTCAAACAATGCATTCATCATTAACCACAAATCACAACAACAAGCATATTATCATATGCATTCACACCAATTCACATCAATTACACCAAACGGCAACGAACTCTTTCACAATTAACATGCATATACATTTAATTTAAACAATGCATTTATTTGCCAAAAGGCCACAATTCACAATAATTTCCACAATCTAGGATTCACGCCATAAGGCTACCCACAACACATCGTATAACAGTACATACAAGCTATACGTTATATAACAAAAGCATATTGCACGATAACACCTCAATCGCACGCATTCACGACGGTAAAAATTAACACAACAATACGGTTTCAATTTTATGCTATAATTGAACCATATACAGACCTCAAAACTATTTTTCCTAGAAAGAACATCTCGCTAGCTTTCCAACGCTTCGAACGGGGGTCAAAACCGACTTACGGTTCAAGAGTTATGAATTTTTGAAGTTTTACAAAAACCATAATTTTTCTGCTAACAGCCCTACGGGTTCATGCAATTTCGTCCGAAAATCCGACCGATTCAATTATTTTCTTCGAAACAAACACATACTCATTCATACCAAACATATAGTAGTGATTTGGAACCATTAAACGTGAATTCTACGACTTTCGATTTCACTCCGAATCTTAAACTCTCAATTCTCCAAAAATGCAAAAACTTACAAACTCAACCAAATTCGATAAAACAAGCATACTCGATCACGGCCTAACATTACTCGACACATCTACACAATTTATTCCGACTTTCGTCCGTAAAAACATCGGTTTCTATCGATTTCTACCGTTTCGACCTAAAAGTGAAAACTATGGAAAACAAGCAAACATTCCAAGAAAACATACATAATCATACACAAGCATAAGATAATCGAGTTTCACACCCTTACCCGATTAATTCGCGTTTGAAAAGTCGGTTGAATCGGTTCCTAAATCCACAAGTTTTTCCTCTTTTTCTTCTTTTTCCTCTTCTCTTTCTCTTCTCCTTTTCTTTTTCTTCTTTCTTTCTCTCTTTTCTTACTGCTTTTCTATTTTTATAACAAATCAAAATATCTAACCCCAAAAAGACCAAAATACTTCTTAGCTCAAATATCTCCCAAACGCTCTCAAAATGCAATAAAACATAAACATACAGATGAAATATATTTCGGGAAATAAAAGTTGAAAAGAAATTATAATTTATTGCAAATATTTTACCTATCAGAGAAATTATCCAATTAACAGGTAAAACTCATTTAATATACACAATTCAAAAAAAAGGCCAAAAACTCACTAACTTCCACCAGTGGAACTCAAGTGCAAAACGTGACATAACCAAAAATAACACTAACTTCCACCAGTGGAACTCAAGTGCAAAACGTCACATAACCAAAAATAACACTAACTTCCACCAGTGGAAGTTAGTTCAAAATGTGACTCATTTATGCCACAAAACTCTCAATGCCCAAACATGATGCATTAACATGAAACACAATAAATCACACAATTCACAAAATTTCACATAAATGGAATAATTAAATACGGTTAAATAAATCGGGGCGTTATAACTCTCCCCCACTTAGAAATTTTCGTCCTCGAAAATATTACCTGAGACGAACAACTCTGGATACGACTCCCACATCCTACTCTCCAACTCCCACGTCAAATTGCCCTCAGCAGCGCCTCCCCACGCCACTTTCACAAGTGCAATATCTTTGCCCCTCAACCGCTTCACCTCGCGATCCCAAATACTAGCTGGTAAAGCCTCGACCGTAAGGTTCTCCCTTACCTCAACCTCGTCCATCAGAATCACATGTGAAGGATCCAGAACATACTTCCGAAACTGTGAAACATGAAACACATCATGCAAATTCGACAGATTCGGCGGTAACGCCACCCGATACGCCACAGCACCCACTCTCGCAGATATCTGGTAAGGACCAATAAATCGAGAAGTAAGCTTCTTAGATTTCAATGCACGACTAACACCCGTTACCGGCGTAACTCTAAAAAATACATGGTCACCCTCTTGAAACTCAAGATCCTTCCGTCTCCGATCATGATAACTATTTTGTCTACTCTGAGAAGCCTTCATTTTCTCACGAATAAACTTTACCTTTTCTGTCGTCTGTTGCACCAACTCCGGTCCAACCACCGAACTTTCACCAGATTCGTGCCAACACAACGGTGTTCGACATCTCCGTCCATATAAAGCCTCAAAAGGTGTCATTCCAATACTAGAATGGAAACTATTATTATACGTGAATTCAACCAATGCAAGATAACTATCCCACGCACCACCTTGTTCAAGAACACAAGCCCTCAACGAATCTTCCAACGACTGAATGGTTCTTTCGGTCTGACCATCCGTCTGTGGATGATAAGCCGAACTCAACCTCAATCTAGAACCCAAAGCCTTCTGCAAACTTTCCCAAAATCTCGAAGTAAACCTCGGATCACGATCTGAAACAATACTCAATGGAACCCCATGTAACTTCACAATCACACTGATATAAATCTCAGCTAACCTCTCCAAAGAAAAACTGATGTCAATCGGAATGAAATGCGCCGATTTAGTCAGCCTATCCACAATCACCCAAATAGCATTATGCCCTCGCTGAGTATTTGGCAACCCTGTCACAAAATCCATAGAAATGCTATCCCATTTCCACTCCAGAATATCCAACGGTTGCAACAAACCACTAGGCCTCAGATGTTCCACCTTCGACTTCTGACAAGTCAAACATGCATACACAAACTGAGCCACATCTCTTTTCAAACCAGACCACCAGAAAATCTTCTTCAAATCTTGGTACATCTTATTCGCTCCCAGATGTATACTCAAATTACTCCGGTGTCCTTCCTCCAAAATCATTCTTTTCAACTCCGCATCATCAGGAATGCAAATTCTACCTCGGAACCTCAAAACACCATTAACATCCACTTTAAAGTCCTCATTCACACTTTCCTCTCCCACCGTCATCAAGTCCACAAATTTCACATCCAACTTTTGTTTTTCACTAACCGTCAATAAAAATTCATTAGTGACTTTCAACATTCCAAGTCTCACACTAACCGATGTCACTTCACAAACCAAACTCAAATCTCTAAACGATTCCAAAAGTTCCCACTCCTTAACCATCAATGCGGACATATGCAAAGATTTTCGGCTCAATGCATCGGCTACCACATTAGCTTTACCAGGATGGTAATTCAAGCCAAAGTCGTAGTCTTTCAAAAATTCCAACCATCTTCGTTGCCTCATGTTCAACTCTTTCTGATCAAATAAATATTTCAAGCTTTTATGATCACTAAAGACTTCGAACCTTGCACCATAGAGATAATGCCTCCAAATCTTCAACACAAAAACCACAGCCGCTAATTCCAGATCATGAGTAGGATAATTTTTCTCATGAACCTTTAATTGCCTTGAAGCATAAGCCACAACCTTACCTTCCTGCATCAACACACCACCTAAACCAATCAGAGACACATCACAATACACCACAAATGGTTCATTAGGATTCGGTAAAATCAGAATCGGAGCTGTCGTCAATCTTCTCTTCAGCTCACAAAAACTTTCTTCACACTGAATATCCCAAATGAACCGTTGCCCTTACAAGTCAACTGAGTCAAAGGAAGAGCTAGCTTAGAAAAACCTTCAATGAACCTCCGATAATAACCAGCCAAACCCAAAATGCTTCGAATTTCAGTAACGGATCTAGGAGCCTCCCATTGTAGAACTGCTTCTACTTTAGATGGATCCATAGCAATACCATTACCTGAAATTACGTGCCCAAGAAAACTCACCTCCGACAACCAGAATTCACACTTGGACAATTTGGCAAAAAGCTTCCTTCCCTTCAAAACCTGCAAAACAATACGCAAATGCTCTGCATGCTCCTCACGAGACTTAGAATAAATTAAAATGTCATCAATAAACACCACGACAAAACGATCTAAATGCTCGTGGAAAATACGATTCATGTATTCCATAAACACACCAGGCGCGTTAGAAACCCCGAACGGCATCAAAGAATATTCATAATGACCGTAACGTGTTCTAAAGGCCGTCTTCTGAATATCCTCTTCTTTCACTCTTATCTGATGATACCCCGATCTCAAATCAATCTTACTAAATACACAAGCACCAACCAACTGATCCATCAGATCATCAATCCTTGGAAGTGGATACTTATTCTTAATCGTCACCTTATTCAACTGGCGATAATCAATACATAATCGCATACTCCCATCTTTCTTTTTCACCAACAAAACTGGAGCACCCCAAGAAGAAACACTTGGTCTCACAAACCTCTTTTCCAATAAGTCATTCAACTGCTTTTTCAACTCCACCAACTCAGATGCCGACATTCGATAAGGTGCCATAGAAACAGGTCTAGTACCAGGAACTAGATCTATAGAAAACTCCACCTCTCTCTCTGGCGGTACATCTGAAATATCCTCAGGAAACACTTCAGGAAAATCACACACAACAGGAAACACATCAAGTGAAACTTGACTATCTACAGTCAATGATGCAAACAAACCAAACAACTGAGCTTCATCCGCCAAAAGTTTCTTCAACTCTTTGGTAGATAAGAAACTCGAGTCTTCGTCTTCCTCAAGAGAAGGAAACCTTACTAGCTTATGATAACAATCAATGTGAACCCGATTAAATTGCAACTAATTCATTCCTAATACCACATCTAAACCTTCCAACGGTAAACACACCAAATCCACCACAAAGTCTTTACCATAAATGGTCAAAGAACAACTTAGATAGACCAAAGAAGTAGTTACTGACCCCATCGCTGGAGTATCAATAACCATCTCAAAACCCATCATAGACAACACAAGATTCAAACGCTTCGCGCACTCAGACGAAATAAACGAATGAGTCGCTTTAGTATCAATAATAGCAATTAAAGGCGTATTATTAATAAAGCAAGTACCTCTTATCAGACGATCTGCACTTGAAATCTGAGTTCCCGCCAATGAAAACACTTTACCACTAGCTGTAGCTTTCTTCGGATTAGGACACTTCATGCTAATGTGACCAAGTTCCCCACAACTGTAACACTTCACCACATTCTTCCTTTTACAATCAGCTAAGACATGTCCGATACCACCACAATTAGAACACTTATCCAACTTCTTCCTACATTCTGTCTGACGATGACCCAATTCGCCACACCTAAAACACCTAGGAGAATTAGACATACCTCCTCCACCTGACCTTCGATCAAAAGTACCCCTTTGTTTACCCTTATCAGCGGGTGACACATACGGACCACCATGGAATTGTTGCTTCCCTTTCCTATCACTTACACTTTTATAGTGAGCAGAATGAGCCTTACTATCTTCATCATAAATCCTACAGCATTCCACCAAATCAGCAAACCTTCGAATCCTCTGATAACCGATAGCCTGCTTAATCTCAGGACGCAACCCACTTTCATACTTCACACACTTAGAAAATTCAGCAGTTGCCTCCGCATAATGAGGATAAAACTGCACAAGTTCCACAAATTTAGCAGTATAGTCAACAACATACATATTACCTTGTTTTAACTCCAAAAACTCTATCTCTTTCTTTCCTCGGACATCCTCGGGAAAATACTTCCTTAGAAACTCTCGGCTAAACACTTCCCAAGTGATCTCTTCTTCCTCCGCAGCTTCCAACACGTGACGAGTACTGACCCACCAGTCATCAACCTCTTCATGTAACATATGAGTACCTAGCCTCACCTTATGATCATCTTCACAATCCATCACCCTGAAAATCCTTTCAATCTCTTTCAACCAAATCTGTGCACCATCCGGATCATGTTTCCCTTTAAAGACCGGTGGCTTATTCTTTCTGAACTCATCATTTCCGGCAGCATTCGGTGCACCCTGCACAGCTCATGCCATAGCTTGCATCGCAGCAGCCAAAGCAGCATCATTTCGACCAGCCATATTCTGTTCGTTTCCAATAACAGAAACTATGGTTAAACAACAACTCACCCGAACACAACTGTCGCACAACAACAACTCGCCCAAAATGCCAGACGCAACAGACACAACTGACACGGACTGGCTCTGATACCACTTAATTTGACGCCCCCAATCTATACCCCAAAACAAATAAAGCAATAAAAGAAAAATTCAAAATTTCGTCAGAGTATATCTAAAAACACGGCATAGACCGAAGGGGTCACATCAATAGAAAACAAAATACAGATAACATATAACACCTGCTCATAAAGATATGCAACGGTGGGGTAGCAATCAAACAGAGGAAACTCAGTTCCTTACACCCACTTTTCAGAAATTAGAATAAAAGCGGAAAATCTAAAATCTGAATAACATATATACATATATCATATAAAAAGTCTGTCATACATCAAGTTATACACGTACAATTCCAAAAGATATCATCACATATACAAAATAATCACAAACGGCCACCCTAGCTACCCGGTGTCACATATCAGAGCCGACCGACAAAAGAATGAAGACGCAACGCTTCACAAAAAGAATACCTCCAGCGACTCTAATCTGCAATGCCTCATAGAGCATTATAAAACAGCAGAAGGGTGAGAAAAACAACCATAATATACTTGCGTAAAATTATATATTAACACAAAAATACTCAAGTAGGCATATTCTCACCACCATTGCACAACAATCAAACATAACACAATACGGTACAATTTTCACGTATCAAATACCACTGCACTTCAATCATTCACAATTCAATTACACATATTCCATCTCATCAATCACAATCACAAATCCATGCACAATTAATTCATGATTTATGCAAATGCACAGAGACCGACACAACGACTCTATGCACATGTTATGCGGTACCGAATTCCAATGTCTCATCATCAGTTCACTCAGGAACTACTGGAACCATCGCTCGTTACTGAAGATCGCTCAATAACTCCCCGTCGGGCCTACGATGTTCACCCGTCGCTTTAGGTCTCCACATGAGCACACGAGGTTTGGATTGTTTTAGGTCTCCACATGAGCACACAATCCGATCGCTTTAGGTCCCCGCATGGGCACACGATTGTCTATAACCATCGCTTTAGGTCCTCACATAGGCGCACGATGTTATAGCGGATTCCCTCTGGAACCAAACCGTCACTCAGGACGTCACAACAATGCATATCATGATGCTTGGCATACAAATGACTCATGACAATCCAAGGCATACATATATACAACCATGTGAACCATTTCAACATCAATAATCATGCATTGAAAATCAATTCAAACAATGCATTCATCATTAACCACAAATCACAACAACAAGCATATTATCATATGCATTCACATCAATTACACCAAACGGCAACGAACTCTTTCACAATTAACATGCATATACATTTAATTTAAACAATGCATTTATTTGCCAAAAGGCCACAATTCACAATAATTTCCACAATCTAGGATTCACGCCATAAGGCTACCCACAACACATCGTATAACAGTACACACAAGCTATACGTTATATAACAAAAACATATTGCACGATAACACCTCAATCGCACGCATTCACGACGGTAAAAATTAACACAACAATACGGTTTCAATTTTATGCTATAATTGAACCATATACAGACCTCAAAACTATTTTTCCTAGAAAGAACATCTCGTTAGCTTTCCAACGCTTCGAACGGGGGTCAAAACCGACTTACGGTTCAAGAGTTATGAATTTTTGAAGTTTTGCAAAAACCATAATTTTTCTGCTAACAGCCCTACGGGTTCATGCAATTTCGTCCGAAAATCCGACCGATTCAATTATTTTCTTCGAAACAAACACATACTCATTCATACCAAACATATAGTAGTGATTTGGAACCATTAAACGTGAATTCTACGATTTTCGATTTCACTCCGAATCTTAAACTCTCAATTCTCCAAAAATGCAAAAACTTACAAACTCAACCAAATTCGATAAAACAAGCATACTCGAGCACGACCTAATATTACTCGACACATCTACACAATTTATTCCGACTTTCGTCCGTAAAAACATCGGTTTCTATCGATTTCTACCGTTTCGACCTAAAAGTGAAAACTATGGAAAACAAGCAAACATTCCAAGAAAACATACATAATCATACACAAGCATAAGATAATTGAGTTTCACACCCTTACCCGATTAATTCGCTTTTGAAAAGTCGGTTGAATCGGTTCCTAAATCCACAAGTTTTCCTCTTTTTCTTCTTTTTCCTCTTCTCTTTCTCTTCTCCTTTTCTTTTTCTTCTTTCTTTCTCTCTTTTCTTACTACTTTTCTATTTTTATAACAAATCAAAATATCTAACCCCAAAAAGACCAAAATATCCCTCAGCTCAAATATCTCCCAAACGCTCTCAAAATGCGATAAAACATAAATATACCGATGAAATATATTTCGGGAAATAAAAGTTGAAAAGAAATTATAATTTATTGCAAATATTTTACCTATCAGAGAAATTATCCAATTAACAGGTAAAACTCATTTAATTTACACAATTAAAAAAAAAGGCCAAAAACTCACTAACTTCCACCAGTGGAACTCAAGTGCAAAACATGACATAACCAAAAATAACACTAACTTCCACCAGTGGAACTCAAGTGCAAAACGTGACATAACCAAAAATAACACTAACTTCCACCAGTGGAACTCAAGTGCAAAACGTGACATAACAAAAAATAACACTAACTTCCACCAGTGGAAGTTAGTTCAAAATGTGACACATTTATGCCACAAAACTCTCAATGCCCAAACATGATGCATTAACATGAAACACAATAAATCACACAATTCACAAAATTTCACATAAATGGAATAATTAAATACGGTTAAATAAATCGGGGCGTTACACATGGAGCGTTATTGGCCTAATTTATGGTAAGATTCAGTTGAGAAACATTTAAGGCAGTCAAGGCAGTTTTTTTTGGAAGGTAGGCATTGAATGTTGAATGGAGTTCATAGAAATGTGTTGCCAAAAGAGTTGTCAAACATGATGTCCTAACATTATTCAAATATTCCCTAGAAGATGTTTCTCCAAGATTGCTGTTCACAGTAGCTACTGATGGTTACTGTTAGGTTCAGTAGTTGCTGATGACTACTGACAGTAGTATAGTATTGTGATTGCTGTTGTAATATGTGCTGTAATGTTTATGTGTATTTGTTTTAGCCAAAATTTGCCAAAGAGGGAGAATGTTAGTTCTTTAATTTTAAGGGTTGACATTAATTTTGTAAAACAAATAATAGAAGCAATATGTTAGAGAGTTTTTTTTATCTTGCTAAAGAAGAACAGGTTGAGCAAGAAGTCCTAGTGTGCTTTGGAACATGTTGAGCTGAAGTAGTGTTAACATCTGGAACAACATGTCGTATCGAGATGTCCCATGCAGGTTCATTCGACATCGTCCAGAACTGAAGTGGTTTGTTAATTCTGTTAGGTTTTAACTAATGCAGAATATTCAGGAAATAATATGCAAATTCCAGGTGGCGCTGGATTAAAAAGGTTTGAAGATTCAAGTCTGAATTTGAGAAGAATATGGGAAAATATGCACTTTCTAAATATGGAGATATTTTAGGAAGTTAAAGATTGAAGTCCTATTATGTAGCAGAAGTCTCTGCTGATTTGTACCAGCTCATTTGCGATGTTTTTGTAGGCCCAAATCCAGTTGGGAATAGGTTATATATATAGATGTTTTGTAACCTAGTTTCCTAGCACAACCAAAGATGTAAAAGTTCTAGTATTAGGGTTGGTTCCTGTACCACTCGACCTGTGAATTGGACAGTTTGTAAGTGTGATCCTCGAAGCTGTGAAGTAAGAGGAGTATTGTTCTTGGAGGAAGCTTTTAAGTAACTCTAAGTTATGTCGTTCGTGTTGAACTATTGTATAGGTAAAGAGTTGTTGATGCAGTGGCAGATTGTCAACTGCTAGACATCATTGCGATGATTGGGAGTGAGAAGGGTTTCTCATATCTAGAGAGGATCTAGGTAGAAGGGACATTGGGTAGTGATTAAGTGATAAGCTGTAAATGGGTAGTTTAGCTTTGAATTGATACTACTAATAGTCGACTTCATCCCTGTTTGGTAGCCCCCAGAGTAGGTGTGTTCGACTGAACTGGGTTAACAATTTTGTGTGATCATGTCATACCAGATGTCGAACGACATGTTCTAGGACATCTGAATTCTGCACATGTACCATAATTTCAAAAAGGATTATGAAAGAAGACTAACCATGCGCCGCTTCCCACAATACAGTTATATATATGAAAGCATGTAAAGTGAAGCGGATAAACACTTACCCGTTGTAGAGCTTCCATGATGTTTTGTTTGTTGTTCAACAAAGAAATTAAAGAAAGTTTTGATGACAACATATATTTGAATTCAAAATCAAAGGAGATAGTATTTTGAACATAAATTGGGGCTTACCACTCAAGGAGAGGCCCAAGGTTTTAACAATGAGCGCACCGTTGTTTGAATTTGTACAGGGACTTATACAAGTGACTGAGGCTTAAAAATGGTTTATTTTACAAAGGGATGGGTCTTAGACTCTTTCAAGAGGCCCAAAAGATGATTAATGAAAAGTAATGGGACCTACAACACGAGGGTAGGCCCAGGGATTTTGTTTTGAGAACGGCGATCGCGCCGAGATTTTTGAAATCATACTGGGTCTTATATAATGACTGAGGCCCAAAATATTTTGGTTTCAAAAAGGGATTGGGTCTTACACTCTATTAAAGGCCCATGAGTGTTTGGAAAAAAAGATTTGTTAGGGTGAAAATCAAAGAAACCCTAATTTCATTTTCTTTTAAAAGTAATCCTTTTAATAAATGAATAAAATGACAAAAATACCAAATAAGTCTAAATAAACTACTTGTGATTTTTGGTTAAGGTTTGAAAAATGAGGTTTTAATCACAAGATGATTTAGGGCTCATTTGAATTTGATTTTCAAGATGAATATTCATTTTTAAAAGGTTTAAAAACAATAAAAATGAATTTATTTACAAAAATACCAACTATATTAAATAAATAATATAAATCTGATTTTTTTTATGGAATAAAATATTTCAACATTTTTGGGATTTTTTACAAAAAGAACCAATAAAAAATAATTAAAATTGAGAGAGTTATTAATTTTCCAAATCATTTAAAATAACATGAAAAATGATAAAAAGTGGAAAAAATGATAAAAAAAGAGGATCTGGGGCGAGGGGGATTCGAACCCCATACCTCTAGGGTGCAGTGCGCGCCTTCTACCACTGGGGTGGTGATACATCCGTGTATCAAAACCACTCCATGAATATATGAGGCATGCCTTGTTTTTGGCCTGGCCAAGGCAAGGCAAGGCAAGATTTTGGCCAAAAACGTGAAGCTTGTAACTTTCTCATTTCTCCATGGATTGGGACAAAATTTAGGTCTATCCTGCCTAGAATTTCACAAGGAATCCAATGGTGGTGGTGGTTTTTTCAGATGAGGCTCCTATTTCAAAACCCGATAGTGTTCTAGAAATAGGCCTATAATTGTATTTTTTATGCTACCTCTTGTTACAGGCATGAATTATATGATGAATTGGTTCAAACATAACATATATAACATGTATGAGATGTGCATGATCAGTGGACTTCAAAGCAATGCATATTTCAAAGAGTTCAAGTTGTGATGCTTACCTCTTTAGGAGCTTTTTGGGCAATCTGCCAAGTTTCTTGTGCCAGAAACAATTTGATGCTTTAGACACCCTCAAATGATCCCTTAGAAACTTTTAGAATGGTTGGAACCAACTGGAATCCTCAGGAACAAGTTTGAGCTCTTTCTTGCAAAAGGGGCAAAAGTGACCAATATAGCAACTCTCTCAAATGGTGTTCCAAATGTGGGGAACCATTTGGGACAGTTCAAGGATGATATTTGGAGTGTGTTTGAGGTCTTATCTAGTTTTGAAAGTGACTGGATCAAGACATGGCTTGAAAAATACAAAAAAGTCCAATTTTGAGGTTTTGAGAGGGGACTTTGAGATTTTGGTGTTACAGGTCACATATGAGAGTTTGGACAGCTTAGATATGACATATTGGATGTGTTTGGATCATGAGTTGTGATGGAAATGCTCTCTAACTCAAAAACTCAGAGTTACCTTGCAAAAGAAGGCATTTTGGCCTAGAGATAGGGATTTTGAGGAAAGCAAGTGTTGTAGTGCTTTGGTGTACTCAAACTGAGCACAAATGAGCTCTATTTATAGTAGGGAAAGTTTGTTTTGCAAGCAATAATGAATGGTGGCTGCAGCAGCCCTTTGGCCAATTGGATCACTTTGGAATCTTAAGTCTCCTCTAGCCATTGACTAGAGGTTAGAGCACAGGCCTATGGCTCTTTGGTTCAGAGCTTATCCTTAACTCATTCAGTTGTAATAGGCTCAGTTCAAGCCACCTTGGTGCATCCATTGAATGCTTGGAGACAATATTGAATTCTTGGCACATTTTAGCCTTTTTAGGTTTGGCATGCTACTTGTAGATTCATGGACTTGGGAGGCTGATGGATCAATGCTTGTCCCTTGTTTGTTCCCCCTTGAGGTGTTCAGATGGATAATTATGCTTGTGGTTACACATTTTGGACAAATCGAGCCCTTGTGCACAAATCTGCCTTGCCAAGACAGTTTGCAGCAAGGCATGTTGCAGCTGTCATAACTCCTAGCTCAGGTGGAATTTGATGGAGTTCTTGGCCATTTTGGAAAGCTATCATACGATACAACACATGTGTGATCATAGTTTGTTTTGACACTTTTTGGATCCAAGTGAAAAATGCCCCTACATTTTGAAAAAAGTGAAACAGATTCTGACTTAGTGAAAATTTCACTAAGTGTTAGAAAAAGTGGCATTTTCATGTTTTTGTCATTTTGGTCACTCCATAACTAAAAATCCATGAGGAATTGGAATGAACAGTAGTTAAAGCTTTTGAAGTATGCCATGAGAACTACAAATCCATCTTTGGATCATCTAAAATGGTTGCTTGGATCTCAAGTTATGATCCTTGGAAGTTGGTACCTTAATCACTTTGTTCCATAACTTAGAAAAATTCTAAGTTTTTTATGGTTAACCCTTTTACAAGTTATCCCACTTTCTTTGATTTTTCTCGATGAATGATGATTCAAATCACACATTAACATCATTTTAGGGTTAAGTAACCTTGGTTGACCAAAAAAATAAAAAAGTCAAACTTTGACTTTTTGTACAGTTGACTTTTTCAGCAGATGAAATCCAAACTGTGCGATCCTTTATGAAATTAAGTCCCTGACCTAAATCAAACTTAATGGATGGATTCCATAGGTGTTATAGGGTGTATTGGCTCATGTCCCAAGGTTTGGGACCATGTCTTGGTCAAAAGTCAAAGGTACAATTGACTTTTCCCTCGAAATCCTAATTGTGGTCCTGATGAAATTAAAACTTGTGGATCAAGCTTCTTGGATTAATCCATTGTTAAAAATGGATCCATGTAGTTTATTGGATACCCTCAAATCATGTATTGAGGTCTTGGCTCATGTTTTGTCCCAAAAGTCAAATTAGGGGTGAATTAGGTCAAGAAACCCTAATTCCTGATTTTTTATTAATGTTTTCCCTGAGGCTAAACTGACTTGATGATTGGGTCCATAAGGTCCCTTAGAGTACCTTGAGTTATGTTTTGAAGCATTGGCTCATGCCCAGAGGAAAATTTCCATCTGGACGACTTGGTCGACCAAAACCCTAATTTGGTGACACTGGCGATCTTGAGGCTTTATCCACCTAGAATGCAACTTTGTGCTTGATTCATGATGTGGGAGTCCTCTTGATCCTTTATAGGGGTTGAGAGACTATACATATTGAAGATCATGTCATTTCTTGATTGTTCCTATGTCTAAATGCTCTGAGAGGGCTCAAAGCCCTAATCTTTGTTTGTAGTAAATGCTCAATAATCCTTGAGGAGATTGATGAGGCATGAAGGTACATCCATATTGTGATGATGATTTGCACAATGATGGGAAGTCTAAGTGGTCAAAATTTAGGGTAGATGCCCATATTTAATCTTCTTGGACCCGAAGGTGTGAATGGCGAAGGTATTCAGGCATTCGGGGTGCAAGAGGATTAAATATCGGAATACCCGAAATTTTGATAGTGTTTATGAACGGAAGCTTGCCCGTCCATCTTCTTTTGCTAAGTAATGATGCTTAGAAAAGGTAAACTTCCCCTCGATCCTAGTCTTTAGCCAAGGAACTGGTCTTATTTTACTTTTTTTTTTTGAAATAAACTTCCCCTCGATCCTGGTTTCCTACCAAGGAACTGGTCTCAGTTTCTGATGTAAACTTCCCCTCGATCCTGGTTTCCTACCAATGAACTGGTCTCAGTTTCTAATGTAAACTTCCCCTCGATCCTGGTTTCCTACCAAGGAACTGGTCTCAGTTTCTGATGTAAACTTCCCCTCGATCCTGGTTTCCTACCAAGGAACTGGTCTCAGTTTCTTTTGTCAATAAACTTTCTTGACAAGGGACGCTATTCATAGCGGTTTTCCTCAAACTTCTCGCCGAATTTTCCTGGGGAGATGCCATTTGACGAAAAAAGTTTTGATGTCAGACTTGCTGGGGAACCCGTCCATCTGAGCTGTAGAGGTGTACAAACTTCTCTATTGGAGGCGCCATTTATTGACTCTACTGGGGAAAACGAGTCTGTTGAGAGACTATTTCCTGTTTGGGGGTATTACATCATACTTTTCCGCGAGATCTTCTCTGAGAAATGCCATGTGATGTAATCCAATTTTGCGGGGCTTTCTCTGGGGATTTTCCTTAATCCGGGAAAGCGAAGATATCATCTCCAATGACGAAGAGTGATATTTGTCGAAGGTCTTCTTGCCTTTCAGAGGTTCAAGTTATCAAAGTGGTCGAGAGACCAACTTCAACTCAGAAATAAACTGGAGGATCGATTGTTCAGACGCAACATTTCCTGACGAGGAAAAAGCTGACAACTCGATTGACAAGAGGACTTTTATCACTTGGGGAAAGAATAACCAGTGATAATGATGCAATATGAATATGAATGCAAATTAACGATGCATGATGTATGTATGCTTATGCTGACAAATCTGATGCGGCATACAGACTAATATATGAACACGACGGGATACTTTGCCACTGCAGGGGACGAAGAAGTACCATTTGGTCCAAGATAGTAATTCTGCCTTGCTTAGGAGAGATAGTTCCTGCGGGGAACAACCGTTGGTCGGGCTTAGGAGGCAAGAACTCTGCCGGTGATGTCAGATAGATCATGGTCTCTGACACAGTTGATCCTTCATTCAGGCGTACTGGTTTAGAAGGAGTACTTTGATTCTGTACTTTAAGGCTCGATTACTTCTGGAGAAGCGATCGATGTTCTTTCGATGTTCAATAGTCAAAAGAAATTGCCATCTTTATTTTAAAAAGCAGAAAAAGTTTGACAAGTAAATTCATTTTTGTTTTATTTCAAGAATCGTTGATCATATTAAAATGTCGTTCTGTAAAGCTAAAACAAATAAGAATTGCAAACAAAAGCACAAGGGCTCAAATATTATTGATAGGATGGAAATCAGCCAAGCGCGTGATTTCATAGAGTATTTACAAAGTTAGAAAATGGTAATTTAAGGGAACTGGGCTACATTAAAACATAACGACCACTATCCTTCTACCAACTTTGAATTCGGGACATCCTGAGCATCTGTCGAAGATGACCTTGACTGGATCTTTCCTGATGGATGGCATGACCGCTGCTGGGGAATTTGCCCCTTTGCTGGACGTAGTTACTTGCCATGAATCCCTAATTTTTGCCTGGATTGTACTTTGAGATTTCCAATCCATCGGGATGATTTTTTATTATGTCTCTAATTTTTGCTTGGACCGCCCTTTCGGGTTGTCAATCCACCAAGACTCTTTTATTTTATTTAGGCGAAGTATTTCTTGACTACGTCAATATTTGTGGGGTAGGAAATTTCCTCTCCATCCATGGTTGCGAGTCTCAAGGCGCCGCCTGAGAAAGCTTTCTTGACCACATAGGGATCGTCATAATTCGGAGTCCATTTGCCCTGGCAATCAGTGAGAAATGATTGTATCTTCTTGAGCACAAGGTCTCCTTTCCGGAAGACGCGAGGTCGGACCTTTTTGTCAAACGCCTTCTTCATTCTTTGCTGATACAACTGGCCATGGCATAGTGCCATTATTCGATTTTCCTCGATCAGATTCAGTTCATCGTGTCGGCTTTGACACCATTCAGGTTATGTTATCTTAGCTTCCATCAATATCCGGATTGATGGGATCTCTACTTCTATGGGGAGTACTGCTTCTATGCCATATACTAGAGAGAAAGGGGTTGCCCCTGTTGAGGTACGGACGGACGTACGATAACCGTGAAGAGTAAAGGGTAGCGTCTCGTGCTAGTCTTTGTAGGTTACAACCATCTTTTGAACGATCTTCTTGATGTTCTTGTTAGCCGCCTCTACCGCTCCATTCATCTTAGGTCGGTAGGGAGATGAGTTATAATGTTTGATCTTGAACTCAACGCACAAATCTTTCATCATCTTATTGTTCAAGTTGGATCCATTATCGGTAATGATCTGGCTCTGAACACCATAATGGCAGATGAGATTATTTTTGATAAAGCGGACCACGACATGTCGGGTTACATTGGCGTATGATGCTGCTTCGTCCTACTTGGTGAAGTAGTCAATGGCTACCAGGACGAATCGATGTCCGTTTGAAGACTTGGGTTCAATCATGCCAATCATGTCGATTCCGCATATGGAAAAAGGCTATGGGGAAGAAAGAACTTTGAGATGCGCTGGCGGTACATGGATTTTGTCTGAGTATATCTGACACTTGTGACACCTTCTCATGTACTTGTAGCATACGAATTCCATGGTCAACCAATAGTACCTAACTCTTAGAATTTTTCTCGCCATTGTGTGTCCGTTGGCATGAGTGCCAAAGGATCCTTCGTGAATCTCTTTCATTATCATGTTTGCTTCTGGTCTGTCTACACATCGGAGCAAGAGCATGTTAAAGTTTCTATTATAGAGTGTATCACCGCTCAGGAAGAAGTTTCCGGCCAGTCTTCTGAAGGTCTTTCTGTCCTTTCTTAATGCCCTAGGTGGGTACTCTTATTTCTGAAGGAAGCGTTTGATATCATGATACCAAGGTTTGTCGTCTATGACTGCTTCAATCGCGAAGATGTAAGCGGGCCTTTCAATACGCATTATGTCGATCTTAGGTATGTCATTCCATTGACCTACACTAATCATGGAAGAGAGAGTGGCTAGTGCATCAGCCATGTGATTCTCTTCACGAGGGATGTGATGAAACTCGATTCTGTTAAAGAATAGCAACAACCTTCTTGCGTAGTCTTTGTAAGGAATCAATCCTGATTGGTATGTGTTCCAATCTCCTTTGATCTGATTGATAACCAGGGCTGAGTCTCCATATACATCCAAGTTCTTGATCCTTAAGTCGATCGCTTCTTCGAGACCCATGATACAAGCTTTGTATTCGGCCTCGTTGTTTGTACACTTGAATGTCAGTCGGGAAGTGAAAGGAATGTGGGTACCCTGAGGTGTTATGATGATTGCCCGAATTCCATTTCCATAATGATTGACGGCTCCATCAAAGATTAATCTCCATTGGGAATCTGGTTCTGGCCCTTCACTGGGTAGCGGTTCATCGTAATCTTTCATTTTCAAATACATGACATCTTCGTCTGGGAAGTCAAATCTGACTGATTCTTGATCGTCAATCGGTTGATGAGCCAAATGATCGGCTAAAATACTTCCTTTAACGACTTTCTGAGCATGGTACTCAATGTCGTATTCTGATAACAACATCTGGAAACGGGCAATCCTTCCCGTGAGAGCAGGTTTTTCAATGACATACTTGATTGGATCCATTTCGGAGATTAACCAAGTAGTGTGGCAAATCATATACTGGCGAAGACGTTTGGCTGCCCAAGCCAGAGCACAGCAGGTTTTCTCAAGCATATTGTACCGAGTCTCGCAGTTGGTGAATTTTTTGCTCAAATAGTAAATGGCGGATTCTTTCCTTTTGGTTTCATCTTGTTGGCCAAGTACACAACCCATTGAGTCTTCCAAGACTGTTAAGTAAATGATCAGTGGTATTCCTTCCACTGGAGGTGATAGAATTGGTGGGTTCAACAGGTATTCCTTGATACTGTCGAAGGTGGTTTGGCAGTCTTCTGTCCAAACGCAATCCTGATTCTTTTTGAGTAATTTGAAAATTGGCGCGCATGTCGCGGTCATGAGGAATATAAATCTGGAGATGTAGTTCAAACGTCCCAAGAATCCCCTGACTTGTTTTTCAGTTTTTGGAGAAGGCATTTCTTGAATGGCCTTGACCTTGTCAAGACCAACCTCAATTCCTTTCTGGCTGACGATGAACCCTAAAAGTTTTCCTGAACGGACACCGAATGTGCACTCGTTGGGATTCAAGAGGAGTTTGTACTTTCTCAACCGCTCGAATAGCTTTGACAGGTGGGTCACTTGCTCCTCTTCTGTCTTAGATTTGGCAATCATATCATCGACATATACTTCGATTTCTTTATGTATCATGTCATGAAACAGAGTAGTCATGGCCCTTTGATAGGTTGCCCCGACGTTCTTCAAACCGAACGGAATTACCTTGTAACAGAAGGTGCCCCATGGGGTGATGAACGAAGTTTTCTCCATGTCTTTCGGCGCCATTTTTATTTGATTATAGCCCGAGAATCCATCCATGAAGGAGAAAACTTTGAACTTTGTTGTACTGTCCACCAGCATGTCTATATGTGGTAAGGGAAACTCATCCTTTGGACTGGCTTTGTTTAGATCCCTGTAGTCTACACATATTCTAACCTTTCTGTCCTTTTTTGGAACATGAACTATATTGGCTAGCCATTGAGGATATTCTGATGTGGCGAGGAAACTCGCATCAATCTGTTTCTATACTTCCTCTTTGATTTTGATGGCCATGTCAAGATGAGTCCGTCTCAACCTTTGTTTTACCGACAGACATTCTGGTCTTAACGGTAGATGATGTTCCACGATGCTGGTATCCAACCCTGGCATGTCCTGATAGGACCAAGTGAATACATTGGGAAATTCTTTGAGAAGCTTTATCAAACCTTTTTTGATAGTTGGACTGAGTAGTGCCCCAATCTTGACCTCTTTTCTCTCTTCCTCTGAACCCAAATTGACCGTTTCCAATGGCTCCTTATGAGGTTCAATGGATCTTTCCTCTTGTCTGAGTAATCAGGAGATCTCTTCTGTAATTTCTTCATCATTTTCTTCTTCAGCCTCGAATACCGGGAATTCAAAGTTGGAAGAAGGCATTGGATCGTATGTTTCAACAGGGTTTAAAACAAGCAATCTACATGATGTGATGATTTGTTTTTAGAAGAGATAGGGAGAATGCAAGAGCGTGTGCAGTGTATTTTCTTAAAACTTGTTTTTATAATTTGAATTGTTTTTTAGGATTACCATTTTCTGAAAAAGCGAAAAGAGAAAACATCAATAAAATACAGAAATTACAGAACGACGTTATTTTATTTATGATTTTGTCGATTCTTGAAACTACAGCCCTATAAAACAAAACTCTGTCGCTTCGGGAAAAAACAAAGAGGTACATTTACAGAAAGTGAGCCCTATCAAAACATTCGTTTCACCTGGGCGGGGTGAAAGGTTAAGATAAAGACGACAATTACTTTGACTTATGAACAACTTTTGGAACGTTGACTGCAACGCATTGGCGGCGAACTCCTCGGTGAATCACAAAGTCTGGCACCGTCTTTCTTGATTTGTCTTCAGAAATAACGCTGATTTCTAGTGGAGCAGGATCATTGGAATCTGTTTCCTAGGCAGAGTTGTTGTAGGAAGATTCTTCAGCTGTATTTTGCATAGTATTTGTACTCTCAGGTATATCTCCCCATCCAGTTGGCTAGATGTCTTCGAGCTTGATACGAGAGCTTTCAGGAGCGGTGTATTTGACGAAGTAGTCAAACTTGCCACTAGGCTGTCCTAAGGTATCCCACACTTCAGTGGAACTGGAGGAGTCATCCCTTTCAATGACGTTGACCTCGGGAAAAGCATAGTTGATGAATTCAAGTTCTGTAAGCTTTGCAAATTCATCGTCGTGCTGGATATTTTCAGAATGCCCTGAGTGTTGATCCCATAACATGGTGGGGACGCAGGTATTCTTTTCAATGATGCTTAGCTGACATTCATTGTTCGGCTAATTCTTTTGCCCCGAGTCTCCTGGGTACGGCTGCCATATAGGCAGGCCATCCATCGGGCCATAATAGTCGTGGTCAAAGTTGCCTTTCATTAGAGTGTCCTCCTCTAATGAGTTTGGTGGAGAACGACATCCTTCTGGATCACAATCCCCGTATATCATCCTGACATCTGACCTTGGTATAAATCTCGGACTTTGCGCGGGGAAGCAAAATGGAGTATGCGTTTCATCCTGAGACATATAACCGTCCTCGTTGAGATAGGTCTTCCACTCCTCATCTATATTAGAGGAATCTCCCTTGTTAATAGTATGTACTTCTTGAGACACTGGGTGAAAGAAACCTCCATTGTGGAAGAAGTCCTGAATGGGATGATGACTTTCACTGTTAGCAGCAGTCTGGGTATAGGTTGAAGAAAAATCAAGACCTTTCTTTGCCTTGTTGTCAGTAGGAATAACAAGTTGTCCCCATCCTTTTGCATTGTTACTTTTGATCACTCCGAGAGCATCTTTGTACGAGGATCGACGTTCCTCTTTCTGATTGTTTGTCATTGCTTGGCGAAAGTGCTTGGAACTGGGTTCCAACTACCTCCTCTGGTTCTACACAAGTGGATGATGATAAGTTACTCACGATCAAGGCTTGTTCTCCGTAGACTGTGACGAGTTGGACATTCTTGACAAACTTCAGCTTCTGGTGAAGTGTCGAAGTGACTGCCCCATCCTCGTGTATCCAAGGTCTTCCTAACAAGCAATTGTATGTTGCCCGGATGTCCATGACCTGGAAAGTGACTTGGAAAGTGTGAGGACCGATAGTTATGGGAAGATCGACTTCGCCGATAACTTTTTTTCGGGATCTGTCGAATGCTTTGACGGTGACCTCACTGGCTCTCATCAGAGATCCTTGTTATGTAATCGCATCAATGTAGACTTCGGCATTACATTTAAAGCTGATTCGGTGTCTACCAGTACGCTGGCTAAAGCATCGTCCTGGCAGTTGACTGTAATATTGAGTGCCATGTTATGATTATGACCCTCTTTTGGCAATTCCTCATCACTAAACCCCAAGTTGTTGCAGGAAGTGATGTTTGAAATGATGCTATCGAACTGTCTGATTGTTACATCTTGTTCCACAAAGGCTTGCTCTAAGACTTTCTGTAGAGCCTCTCGGTGAGCTTCGAAACTGAGTAAAAGGGATAGTACTGAGATTTTTGAAGGAGTTTGCAATAGTTGGTTAAAAATGTTGTATTCACTCTTTTGGATGAGCTTCAGCATCTCTTCGCTGTTCTTTGAAAGGCCGGGATTACCGGATTGACCGACTGGTTGATCAGGAACTTTTGTTTGAGGTTCCTTTTCTTTGCTGGGCTCTCTAACTCCTTTGTTGAAGATCTGACCGCTCTGTGTTACTCGACTGATGTATGCAATATTCACGATGGAGGGTAATGCAACTTCCTTTACATTCTCAATTGTGGTTGCATTGTATTTGTAAGGGATATCCTTAGTCGATTCATACGGTAGTGGTCCCGGCAGATAGATAACTACATGAGCCTTCTGATTTTTCAGACCATTGTAAGTAATCTCAATCAGTTCCTGGTTGGGAACTTTTGATTCGTCAAGTAGAGGGATTATATTACAAACATCCTTGGTCCTCCTATGATCAGAGATTACGACAACGTCCTTGATTTGATCGGCGAAATAGTCTGGCATCGAATTGGTTGACCCAGAACTCGGACAAGGTCGAACCTCTCTGTGGTCCAACTGGCCTTGAAGGGCCTCTCGCACGAGGTAACGTCCTTGATTATCCTCTGAACAAACTCTACAACATTCATAGTTATGTGGTGGCACCTGGCCACGTCCGCTTTGAATGTAGTGTAACCTCACTAGTTCTGTTTCCATTAATCGAACATCCTGACTTTGATGCCTAGTAGGGTTGCCATTAGTCATGCTGACTTATTGTGTGTCTTCATCCATATAGATTGGAAGCTACCAGTGGCTTAACAACTGTTGAAGCGTTCTCTGAACGAGAGCACATCCTTGGTCGCTCTCACGACATACTGTACAGTTATGATAATTATGCGAAGTCAGAAAACCGAGCTGGACTTGTGTAGCATGTAACTCCACCAAGCTGGTATTCATCAAGCGAATATCGAAGATTTGAATCATATTCACCTGATACTGACTTTTATCGCGGTAATCCCGAATCCATCCAAGATCCATCTGTCGCTGGAGGGCCTCTTGTACAAAAGAGCATCCCTGATCGTTCTTTGAGCAGATAGGACATGAATCATAGTCGTGTCGTGGCAGATTATGATGTTGGCTTTGCCTTGAGTGCATTGTCACCAAGTTAACATTCATTGCCAAGATGTTGTGGTTTTGAATGACGTTGGAATTCGTATAAGTCATGTTGACCTCACGAATTCGGTGATCCTGGATCTATCCGAGATCCATCTATTCCTGTAGAGCTGATTGCACCACAAAACATCCTTGATTGTCTTTTGAGCAGATATCACACCGGTGATAATTATGAGATGGTACATGACCATATCCGCTATGTTTTCAATGCATCTTGACCAGGTTGGTTCCCAATAAGAGTACATCGTGAATTTGATAGCTATGCTTAAATTCTTCTTCTATCAATTTGACTGCACCTTTCCCTTGTTGAGGCAACGGGTTCGTCTGAACATTTGGATTTGTATCCTTGAAGGATAAGACCCTGCTCCTAACAAGATTCTGCACATCGCATTTAAAGCTGAGACAGTTTTCTATGTTATGCCCTGGTCCTCCTTGATGGTAAGGGCAAGTCAGATCCGCTTTGAACCAGAAAGGCGGATTTTCTGGTACTGTAAGAGGAGACTTGGTTTGGACGTGCTCCTTAACCAGTAGCAGTGCAAACAATTCTGCGTACAACATGGGTATAGGATCAAACCCTGGTGGTCGCGTTATACAGTTGTTGTTGTACGGTGGGCGAGCCTACTGAAGAGGCTATTGCGTCCTTTGCTGATATTGTTGTTGATTCGGTTGGCTCTGAGCAAATTGAGGTTGATACGTAGAAACAGGCACAGGGTTGATAGCAGGAGTTACCGCTGCCACTGGTTGGTAGCGTCGCCTTTTCTTTATGAGAGAGATATATTCTCAATATCCTGCTCTTTTTTCTTAGGAAGAGCACTACCGTATCTTTTAGTACTGCTTAATGGTCCAGCGTCCTTAACTAAACGTCCTTCTCGGACTGCTTCCTCAAGATGAACTCCCATGCCCACCATCTCAGTGAACTCACTGGGCCCACTGGCGACCATTCTGTCGTAGTAAAATGAGCTCAAGGTTTTCAAGAAGATCTTTTTCATCTCTTTTTCCTCAAGAGGTGGACAAATCTGAGCCGCAATTTCACGCCATCTCTGAGCATATTCCTTAAAGGTTTCTTTATCCTTTTGTGACATGGCTCTAAGTTGATCTCTGTCCGGTGCCATGTCCAGATTATACTTATATTGTTGAACGAAGGCAGCGCCAAGATCTCTGAAAGTAGCGATCTTAGTGGAGTTTAAACCCATGTACCATTTGAGCGCGACACCGGTTAAACTATCTTGGAAGTAGTGGATCAGTAGCTGTTGGTTCTCTACCTGAGTTGACATCCTCCGAGCGTACATCACTAGATGACTTTGAGGGCAAGAGTTACCCTTTTATTTCTCAAATTTGGGCACCTTGAATTTGTGCGGAACTTTCACATTGGGGACCAGACAAAGGTCTGCGGCGTCCTTTCCAAATAGATCCTGACCGCGAATGGCTTGCAGTTCCTTATGCATTTCCAGGAACTATTCCTGAAACTCTTTCATTTTCTCATCCATACTTTCGTTTCCACCAGAAGGTATCTAGGGAATCTGTCCTCCCGGGACACTGTGTACCACGGGTGTTGGTACAGTCATTACGGCAACAACTCTTGGTTCCTCCCGAAGTTTGTAACCTTCAGGAGTTGCTGTCATGCCCCTGGCATCTTCGCTTTCCCGAAGTTTGTAACCTTCAGGCCCAGTGGCTCCTGCTGCAGTTCCTGGATCTTTAGTGATCGGCGGAACATATCCTTCCGGGATATAGTTGATAGACATCCCCCAGGGACGATCTTTCGGCATGTTATACCTAGGATTATACTTCTCCACTATGGGCGTTGATGTGATCTATGAGATCACAGTCCTTTGAATCTGGGCTTCTGCTAGAGCTTGCATGTCGTTATGAAGCTTTCTCAAATCCTCTCTCAGAGCGTCGATTTCTTCTCTCAACTCTCTGTTATCTTCCTCGATATTCTCCATCTTTTTCTATCGATTGGCCCGAGTATTGTACGAATGAGACAGTTTGACTCTAGAACCGAGACACAAATGTGAGATTCGTAGGTAAGAGGAATATGTTACGTGAGAATGATGAATGATATGCAATGATTATATTAATTATTTTTTTTAATCAAAATAAACTTCAACAATTGGATTGCAAATATCAAACAATGGGGAAACCCCATTTTATTGAATTCAAAGATTGTGGAATGGAAATACATTAAATTACAAAGTGCTGTAAAAGGAAATCTAAACTAATGGATCCGGAGTCCTCTCTAAGGAGAGCTCAGGTGCTGGTTCTGGTGCTTTCCTTTTCTTTGACCGGGGCTCTTGAGCCGTTGTCGGGTTGTCATTCCTTTGCCAAGTAAAAGGAGCGAGCAAATTCCTTTGGTCTTTTTGGTTCTCTATAGCATGTTGCTCTAAAATCTCGATCAGAGCATCCTTTTCTTTTAATAGTTGCTATATTTTGTTACACTCCACATTGAGAATGCGGTACTTGTTTTTCCAATATTTCCTCTCCTGTTGAACTTTGTTGAGAGTAACCTGAAGTTTTTCCATATCAAACATAAAGTAAAGGACAGGTTCCTTTAACGGAAAAACTTCTTGACGAGGGTAAGGCATCCTCAGCTTGAGAGCTCTAGTTTGTACCCGGTGGAGATAAGGTTCCACCGAGACAGAGTCCGGTTATGCTAGAGACTCTCTTCCTTTCCTATGAACATGTTTCCAGGCATGCACTATTTCTGCCTTTAGTGCCCTGTCACTTTCTCCTTCCTTGAAGAAAAGGCCTTCCATATGAACATTACGCAGGACATGTCTCATCGGGTATCCAAATTGACGACGAACTAAAACTGGATGATAATTGATTCCTCCTTTAGTTCCTATGAGGGGTACGTTAGGGAAGTTTCCACAACGGTCAATGATCCTGATCCCGTCATAGATTTTATTGTACCAATCAATGTCAGAGTTGGTAAGAGCCATGATTCTCTGCGACCAACGTAAAGCACTCTTATGATCCCAAAAAGCGGCAAACTTGGGTAAATGGGAAGTGAACCATTTGTATAGCAGGGGTACACAGCATGTGATCATTCCTCTGCTATACAAATTCCTTAAATGCACAGAATGATACGCATCTGCGAGCAGGGTCGGTACAGGGTTTCCAATTAGAAAATCCTTAATGGCATTGATATCAACAAAGTTATCGATGTTGGGAAACAAAAATAACCCGTAGGTGGGTAAAACAAAGACGCTCTCAAAAGCAGTCACGTTCCCTATACTAGCAAAGTACAGAGCCTTCTTTATCAAAAACTTAGCTGGTAAACCTTGGATTCCACCCTTAGTGGTCATGTGAGTCCTGACTTCTGACTCGTCCAAATAAATTGCTCTTGCAATGATTGGATCCTTTGGAATTTCTTCCAGTCCAGAAAAGGGAGCTCGGTCAGTGATGGGTAAATCAGTCAGGTGAGAGTACTCCTCTAGTGTTAGTGCTAGTTGATAATCCGGGAATTTGAAACAGTGATAGACCGGATCGTAGAACTGAATGAGCATAGCCAGGATTCCTTCAATTACATAGACCATTAACAGAGACAACAGTCCTCTGTACTTAGCTCTGAAAGCATCAGGGTTGGTGATCATCCTTGCCAACCCTCTCAAATCTTCTAGTTTTGGAACCTTGAAGGTGTACTTGTGAGTCTTCCTTCTACCGAAATCCATAACGCAATCTTTCTCTCTGATATTTGCAATCATTGTCTTAGTTTAATTTGAAAAAGAGAGACTAGAAGAGAAAATTTTTTCTTTGTTTAAAAGTTTTTTAATGAAATGAATGCATGAATGCAGCACACAAAAACATAGAAAAAACATGGGGTCAAAGGTTCAGTGTCATGAGGTCATGGCTCTACCCATCCCCGAAGGTTATACTGGTGATTTTTGTACCTGTCCTCAAAATCATTGACCCCTCTTGGGATAACAACAGCAGGCTGGTTTACCCGAGCGAGCTGCAGTATCTTAGAGTAATCTCAAATGAGGGTAGTATCATGTGACAACTATTTCCGATAGCTTCCGCAGTACAAAATAGTAACAAGGTTTCAGTCTACTAAAATCCTCAGCTTTTCAGATAACCCAATCGAACAATCTGATT
Source organism: Lathyrus tuberosus (assembly GCA_022829125.1). Taxonomy (NCBI): domain Eukaryota; kingdom Viridiplantae; phylum Streptophyta; class Magnoliopsida; order Fabales; family Fabaceae; genus Lathyrus; species Lathyrus tuberosus. Next base: position 5,727,596 of record JALAZF010000191.1, read on the forward strand.
TCAACAACCAAAGTCGTATAGGCATTGAATTTGCAAAGGGTATCTCCACTAATTCGATGGTCGACCGGGACATCTTATTTGGGGGTCACTCCCTGTAGGATTACCCGTCTAGTGCCATCACTTATCTTAGGTGTATACTTAATCTTTCCAGATGCGGCATCACACGCATTCCCATTTAAACGAAACAGGGAAATCAGAGCAATCATAGTTCCTCCTATTCTAAGGGAGGAAAAAGATGTTTTTGTGTCTTGTTCAAAGCCCAAGATTGAAGCTAAAAGGGTTTTAGAGAGAATTTGTCATCTCTAAAGAGGGATTGTTGATTTTTGTGTGCCTTGATCAAAGCACAAGGTTGATGCTAAAAGGTTGATTGACTCGGCTGGGGGATTTCTTTATACAAAGCCTAAGAGGAGGCTGGATAAGAACGACTCAACAAGAGAGTGTACATATTAGTGTCTTGTACAAAGCCCAAGATTGAAGCAAAAAAGAGATGGACTCTTTGGGGGATATCATTATACAAAGCTTAAGAGGAGGCTAAAAGTTTGACTTTTCCGGGGAAAAATGTTCTTTCTGTCTTGTACAAACCCAAGATCGAGGCTAAAAAAAGATTTTTACTCCGCTGGGGAGTTTTGTATGTGACTTGTATAAAGCCCAAGGTTGAGGCTGAATGCGAGACTTTACTAACTCGGTTGAGGGTGTCTTGTACAAAGCCCAAGATGAAGGCTAAAAGGATTTGACTCTGCAGGAGAGTATTATCTGTCTTGTACGAAGCCCAAGATTGAGGCTAAAAGAGTGACTCTGCTTGGGGAAAATATTTGTCCCAAGCTTAAGAAAGTTTATATCTTGTACAAAGCCCAAGATGGAGGCTAAAAGGGTTTGACTCAACAAAAGAGTGCTTTTATTTGTCCCGTATGAAGCCCAGGATTGTGGCTGAACAAGCTGGAGAAATTAATCTACACAACTCGAGAGGAGGCTAACTCCTGCTAGGGGAAATCATTATACAAAGCCTAAGAGGAGGCTATGTACTCAACAAGAGAGTGTTTTTATCTGTCTCGTACAAAGCCCGAGATAGAGGCTAAACATGGGTTGACTCAACAAGAGAGTGATAAAAGGTGATTGACTAAACAAGAGAGTCTAAGGGTTTGATTGATTCAACAAGAGAGTCTAAAAAGGTTGTTGACTCAACAAGAGAGTATGAAAAGGTTAGCTCCACTAGGGAGAATCATTTGTACAAAGCCCAAGAGAAGGCTGGCTGTGCTGAGGCAAGATTCTTATACGAAGCCTAAGAGGAGACTATCTTTGCTGGGGATTATAAAAATCCCGAAGCGGGTCCCAATGGGGAAATCAACTCTTGCAGGGGAATGCAGAAGAATTGATAGATCAAAAACCTTTGAGGTTTTGATTTAAGATAATGTTATCTTGATGACAAAATGACCCTAGTTAGGGATTTTAGGAGAGAGACGGGGTTTGAGAACCCACAAGTTTTAACTCTTGCTGGAGATTTAATCCAGAATCCGGGGTTTCTCCTATGTTTGGTAGGGAACTTGAGAATGTCTTTGAGACTCAAGGGTACTTTGATTGTCCAAGTCTACTGGTATGGAAGAGTTTTATCTTTTGTATGATGCCCAAGAGAAGGCGTGAGCATTAAGGGATGAGAGTCAACCCTAAATTCGAGGTTTTGACACTGGAAAGACCGCTCTAGGAAAGGATGACTAAGTTATGTCCTATCCCTTTAAGAGGTCGTCAAGGTCCTTGTATTAAGCCCAAGAGAAGGCATGAGAACTTCTAAGAAGCCGGAGGATACTTGTACAAAGCCCAAGAGGAGGCGGGGATGCTTATAGGAAGCCTGTGGGTCCCAAACCAAGAGGAGTTCAAGAAATGCTATTCACCGAGAATAGATCATTTAGTGAAAGTTCGAAGTTTGAAGAAACTCAAGAGATGCTATTCACCGAGAATATATCAACTCTAGGGAGTAGTGTTTCTTTGACAATTTCTAGGGGAGACAGTCTGAGAAAAGGTTCACGAAGAATATCGTCTTTCTCTTTGTTCCATATTGTTTAACCCCAAAAGGAGGGAAGACTGTATCTGGTAATCCTATGGAGGATCTAGTTTTCTTTGTATTTAAGAGTGACCAACAAGGCTTTACCTAGTTCTGGACATAATTGTCGGAGAAAACTCTAAATAACTATACTAGTATATATACAGTTGATATATGACGAGTATTTAAAAGGATTATGAAAAAAGACTAACCATGCGCCGTTTCCCACAATACAGTTATATATATGAAAGCATGTAAAGTAAAGCGGATAAACACTTACCCGTTGTAGAGCTTCCATGCTATTTTGTTAGTTGTTCAAGAAAGAAATTAATGAAATTTTTGATGACAACATATATTTGAATTCAAAATCAAAGGAGAAAGTATTTTGAATAGAAATCGGGGCTTACAACTCAAGGAGAGGCCCAAGGTTTTAACAGTGAGCGCACCGTTGTTTGAATTTGTACAGGGACTTATACAAGTGACTGAGGCCCAAAAATGGTTTATTTTAGAAAGGGATGGGTCTTACACTCTTTCAAGAGACCCAAAAGATGATTAAAGAAAAGAAATGGGACTTACAACACGAGGGTAGGCCCAAGGATTTTGTTTTGAGAACGGCGATCGTGCCGAGATTCTTGAAATCATAGTGGGTCTTATACAATGACTGAGGCCCAAAATATTTTGGTTTCAAAAAGGGATTGGGTCTTAAACTCTATTAGAGGCCCATGAGTGTTTGGAAAAAAAGATTTGTTAGGGTGAAAATCAAAGAAACCCTAATTTCATTTTCTTTTAAAAGTAATCCTTTTAAAAAATGAATAAAATGACAAATACCAAATAAGTTTAAATAAACTACTTGTGATTTTTGGTTAAGGTTTGAAAAATGAGGTTTTAATCACAAGATGATTTAGGGCTCATTTGATTTTGATTTTCAAGATGAATATTCATTTTTAAAAGGTTTAAAAACAATACCAACTATACTAAATAAATAATATAAATCTGATTTTTTTTGTGGAATAAAAGATTTCAACATTTTTGTGATTTTTTGCAAAAAGAACCAGTAAAAAATAATTAAAATTGAGAGAGTTATTAATTTTCCAAATCATTTAAAAATAACATGAAAAATAATAAAAAGTGAAAAAAATGATAAAAAAAGAGGATCTGGGGCGAGGGGGATTCGAACCCCAGACCTCTAGGGTGCAGTGCGCGCCTTCTACCACTGGGGTGGTGATACATTCGTGTATCAAAACCACCCCATGAATATATGAGGCATGCCGTGTTTTTGGCCTGGCCAAGGCAATGCAAGGCAAGATTTTGGCCAAAAACGTGAAGCTTGTAACTTTCTCATTTCTCTATTGATTGGGACAAAATTTAGATCTATCCTGGCTAGAATTCCACAAGGAATCCAATGGTGGTGGTGGTTTTTTCAGATGAGGCTCCTATTTCAAAACCCGATACTGTTCTTGAATCATTTTAGGGTTAAAGAACCTTGGTTGACCAAAAAAATAAAAAAAGTCAAACTTTGACTTTTTGTACAGTTGGCTTTTTCAGCTGATGAAATCCAAACTGTGCGATCCTTTATGAAATTAAGTCCCTGGCCTAAATCAAACTTAATGGATGGATTCCATAGGTGTTATAGGGTGTATTGGCTCATGTCCCAAGGTTTGGGAGCATGTCTTGGTCAAAAGTCAAAGGTATAGTTGACTTTTTCCTCAAAACCCTAAGTGTGGTCCTGATGAAATTGAAACTTGTGGATCAAGCTTCTTGGATCAATCCATTGTTGCAAATGGATCCATGTAGTGTATTGGAGACCCTCAAATCATGTATTGAGGTCTTGGCTCATGTTTTGTCCCAAAAGTCAACTTGGGGGTGAATTAGGTCAAGAAACCCTAATTCCTGATTTTTGATTAATGCTTCCCCTGAGGCTAAACTGACTTGATGATTGGGTCCATAAGGTCCCTTGGAATACCTTGAGTTATGTTTTGAAGCATTGGCTCATGCCCAGAGGAAAATTTCCATCTGGAGGCCTTGGTCGACCAAAACCCTAATTTGGTGACACTTGCGATCTTGAGTCTTGATCCACCTAGAATGCAACTTTGTGCTTGATTCTTGATGTAGGAGTCCTCTTGATCCTTTATAGGGGTTGAGAGACTAGATAAGTTGAAGATCATGTCATTTCTTGATTGATCCTTTGTCTAAATGCTTTGAGAGGGCTTAAAACCCTAATATTTGATTGTAGTAAATGCTCAACAATTCTTGAGGAGATTGATGAGGCATGAAGGTACATCCATATTGTGATGATGATTTGCACAATGATCGGAAGTCCAAGTGGTCAAAATTTGGGGTATGACAATCGCGCCGAGATTTTTTTGAAAACACCGTGGGTCTTATACAATGACTGAGGCCCAAAAAGGTTTTTATTTACAAAGGGGTGGGACTTACACTCTATCAAGAGGCCCAAAGTTTGAAAAAGATTGATGAGGGTGGAATTAATCAAAACCCTAATTTTTGTTTAAAAATGGAATTAATTTTGTTTAAAAATTAATAAAAATCATTGAAAACATGTGAAAAATGAGTGGTGATCTTGGATCAATGTTTCAAAAATCATGTTTTTATCCACAAAATGATTGGAAATCATTTAAGTTTGGAAAATCAAGGAAGAAAAAATATTTTGAATGTCAAAAACAAAAACAAATTAATTCTTTTGCAAAAATATCAAATATATGAAATAAATAATATTTTTGGGAAATTTTTGTAAAATAAAATATTTTAACATTTTTGTGAATTATTGAAAAAAGAATCAACTCAAAATCATTAAAATTTAGAGAGAAATTAATTTTTGAATCAATTTACAAAAATATCAAAATATTCAAATATTTAAAAATTCAAAAAAGGGCGCCAAAAACACCAAGTTCTTGCCCGCGCCCTCTGTTTCCTCAAATTTGCGTTTTCCCTTTAATCTCACTAAATACTTGATGAAATAACACAATCCATCTATCAATCTACTCGTTTTCACCTCACGATCATGTCTATGGTCTTTAATTTTATTTCTTTTAAGCATGAAATAAGAAATCAAGACAAAACCTCGAGAACTCAAAATTCTGGATGAAGGCTAAGAAATTCTATACACTATTCATACAAAGCAATTAATTGAGGGCAAACCCTCCATACATGATTATGAACATATGGCAAAATTATTGTGCGAGGAAATATGCATGAATCATGAGATGACCAAGTTTAGGCTTACTTGAAGGTCGTGGCAGCAAGAGCAATTTGATTTTTGAGTTGGAGGTGTTATAGATGAGTTGTGATGATCTTAACAGCTTCCCTACACCATATGGAATGTGTTTGAATGCTTGGAGTGATTTGAAATGGACTGGAACAGATTATGGCACCTCAACTGCAACTTGGTTGAAAACATGAGCAATTGGCTGGTGATTTTGTGAAATTGGTGTTCCAGATGTTGCTTAAGTGTTTAGATCACTTCTATATGATGTTTATGAGGTGTGTGTGTGTGATTGGTTTAGTTGGAATTGTTCCCAAACTAAAAACCCGATAGTGACTTGCTTTAGAAGGCAAATTTGAAAGTGAGAGTGTGATTTTGAGGAAAGCATCAGTTTGGGTGCTTTGGTGTACTCAAACTGATCATAAATGAGCTCTATTTATAGTAGAACAAGTTTGTTTTGCAGGGAATAGGGTATGGCAACTGGTACAGGTCTGTGGCCAATTGGATCACTTTGGAATCTCAAGTTTCCTCTAGCCATTGACTAGAGGTTATAGCGCAGGCCTATGGTTCTTTGGTTCAGAGCTTATCCTTGACTCATTCAGTTGGAATAGGCTCAGTTCATGCCACCTTAGTGCATCCATTGAATGCTTGGAAATAAAATTGAATTCTTAGCACATTTTAGCCTTTTTAGGTTTGGCATGCTACTTGTAGATTCATGGACTTGTGAGGCTTGGAGATCAGATCATTCCATCCATGTTTTACCCTCAGATGTGTCCAAAATGATGACAAGGCTTAGAGTTGCTCAAATTGATCAAATCGAGCCATAATGCACAAATCTGCCTTGCCAAGCAGTTTGCATCAAGGCACAATGCAGCCACCATAACTCCTAGCTCAGATGGAGTTTAATGGAGTTCTTGGACATTTTGGGAAGCTGATATATCCTATTTCATCATGATGTCCAACTTTGGTTTTGATCCAACTTGAATATTGAAAACTGCCTCTACTTTTGGGAAAAAGTAAGGCAGATTCTGACTTTGTGAAAATTTCACTAAGTGTTGGAAAAATGTCACTTTTGTGTTTTCAGCCATTTTGATCCCTCCATAACTCAAAATCCATGAGGAATTGGAATGAGCTATACTTGACACTTTTAAAGTATGCCACGAGATCTACAAATCCATCTTTGGATCATCCAAAATGGTCGCTTGGATCTCAAGTTATGGTCCTTAGAAGTTGGTACCCTAGCCACTTTGTTCCATAATTTAGAAAGATTCTAAGTTTTTATGGTTACCCCTTTTACAAGTTATCCAATTTTCTTTGATTTTTCTTGATGAATGATGATTCCAATCACACATTTACATTATTTTCGGGTCAAGGAGCCATAATTGTGAAAAATCTCAAAAAGTCAAACTTGACTTTTGTGCACAGTTGACTTTTTGTCAGATGAATTCCAAATTGTGCGATCCTTGGTGAAATCAAGTACTTAACCTAAATCAAACCTAATAGATACATTCCATAGGTGTTATAGGGTGTATTGAATCATGTCCCAAGGTTTGGGATCATGTCCTGGTCAAAAGTCAAAGGTACAGTTGACTTTTCCCTCGAAACCCTAATTGTGATCCTGATGAAATTGAAACTTGTTGATCAAGCTTCTTGGATCAATTCATTGTTACAAATGGATCAATGTAGTGTATTGGAGACCCTCAAATCATGTCTTGAGGTCTTGGCTCATGTTTCGTTCCAAAAGTCAACTTAGGGGTGAATTAGGTCAATAAACCCTAATTCCTGATCTTTGGTAAATGCATCCCCTGAGGCTAAATTGACTTGATGATTGGGTCCCTGAGGTCCCTTGGAGTATTTTAGATCATGTTTTGAAGTATTGGCTCATGCCCAGATGAAAATTTCCATCTGGAGTCCCTGGTCGACCAAAACCCTAACTTGGTGACACTGGCGATCTTGAGGCTTAATCCACTTGGAATGCTGCAACCTTGTGCTTGATTCTTGATGTGGGAGTCCTCTTGATCCTTTTTGGGTGTTTAAGAGGTTAGACAAGTTAAAGATCATGTCATTTCTTGATTGATCCTTTGTGTAAGTGCTATGAGAGGGCTCAAAAACCCTAATCTCGATTGTAGTGAATGCTCAACAATTCCTGAAGGAGGTTAATGAGGCATGAAGGTGCATCCATATTGTGATGATGATTTGCACAATGATGGAAAATCTTAGTGGTCAAAATTTAGGGTATGACACCTTGATCGAAGCCCAAGGTTGAAGCTAAAAGGTTGACTCTATAAGGGAGTTTTTATATCTGTCTTGTACAAAGCCCAAGATTGAGGCTGAAAAGAGACTGACTGTTTGGGGGATATCATTATACAAAGCCCAAGAGGAGGCTGAAAGTTGGCTTTTCCGGGGAAATATTTTTTCTGTCTTGTATAAAGCCCAAGATTGAGGCTAAAAAAGGATTTTTTTTTTTACTCCACTGGGGAATATTTGTATATGTCTTGTACATAGCCCAAGATTGAGGCTAAAAGGGGAAACTGACTCTATTGGTGAAAGGTTTTATCTGTCTTGTACAAAGCCTTAGATTGAGGCTAAAAGAATAAACTGACTCTACTGGATAGTATGATTTGTCTTGTACAAAGCCCAAGATTGAGGCTGAAAAGAGAGATTGACTCTGCTTAGGGAGATTAATTCCCAAAGACTAAAAAAATGCTGGGAGGAATTGACTCTGTTGGGAAGATATTTATCCAGAGCTTAAGAGAAGGTTTTGACTTTGCTGGAGAAAGTTTATATATGTCTTGTACAAAACCCAAGATTGAGGCTAAAAGGAGATGACTTAGATGAGGATATTTCGGGTGTCTTGTACAAAGCCCAAGATTGAGGCTGAAAGGACTGATTGACTCAACAAGAGAGTGTTTTTTATTTGACTCAACAAGAGAGTGTTTTCATCTGTCTTGTACAAAGCCCAAGATTTAGGCTAAAGAGGTTGACTCAACAAGAGAGTGTTTTAAGAAAGAAGATTGACTCAACAAGAGAGTGCTGAAAAGGTGATTGACTCAACAAGATAGTGCTTTAAGAAAGAAGATTGACTCAACAAGATAGTGTTGAAAAGGTGATTGACTCAACAAGAGGGTGCTTTAAGAAAGAAGATTGATTCAACAAGAGAGTGCTTTTGAGGCCAACACTACTGAGGAAAATCATTATACAAAGCCTAAGAGGAGGCTGGCTGGGATTGACTCAACAAGGGAGTGTGGAAAGATCCTTATACAAAGCCTAAGAGGAGGCTATCTTCTGCTGAGGATTATTGAGGTCTAGAGACAGGTCCAAGTTGGGGAATCAACTCTTGCTGAGGGTTTACAGAAGAGTTGAAATATCATATGCCTTGAGGTTCTAATAAAGGTTTATTGATAGTGATTTCATCCTAGCTGGGAAAATTTGGAAGAAAGTTTGAGTTTTAGAACCTATGGGGGTTTTAACTCTACTGGAGATTTATTAAATGACCAGGGCTTCTCCTGTGTTTGTAGGGAACTTGAGAATGTCTTTGAGATCCAAAAGGAAATTAAACTGTCCAAGTCTACTGGTATGAAAGAGTTTATCTTTGCATGATGCCCAAGAGGAGACAGGTGTTTTAAGGGATGAGAATTAACCCTTAATTAATCTGAGGTTTTGACTCTGGAAGACTGCTTTAACAAAGGATGACTAGGTTCTGTCCTATACCTGTAAGAGGTCTCCAGGTCCTTGTACTAAGCCCAAAAAGAGGCATGAGAACATCTAAGAAGCCTGAGGGTCCTTGTACAAAGCCCAAGAGGAGGCTGAGATGCTTTTAGGAAGCCTGTGGGTCCAAACTTAAGAAAAGTTAAAGAAACGTTTCACCCGGAATAATCTTTTCTTTAATGAACAGTTCTAAGGTTTGAAGAAATTCAAGAGAGGTTTCACCGAGAATTAATCCTCTCTGGGGAAATGAATTTCTTTGACAATTTTCTACTAGTGACAGTCTGAGAAAAGTTTCACCGGGAATAATGCCTTTCTCTTTGTTCCATATTGTATAAGCCCAAGAGGAGGCAAGACTGTATCTGGAATCCCTATGGGGAACTAGTTTTGATTGTGTTGAAAGAGTGACCACTGGCTTTATCTAATCCTAGACCTAATTGTCGGGGAAAACTCTAAGCAGATAATATACAGGCATATATATACAGATGAAATGTATACTGTATGTAAAAAGAGGGTAGGAGGACTTACAGGTGAGCAAGCTTCCAGCATAAACAAATATATATATATATATATATGTGCAAGTATGTAAAAGAAAGTTGTTTAAAACTTACAGGCGAGCAAGCTTCCATTGCAATAGTTGTATGGTTAGTTATTCAAGAAATTAAAGAAAGTTTTGATAACAACTATGAATTTGAACCTAAATCAAAAGGGAAAGTTGTTTAAGAAGATTGGGGCTTATACTCAAGGAGAGGCCCAAATGAAGAACAGTAATCGTACCGTTGATCTGAAAATTATATCGGGACTTATACAACGACTGAGACCCAAAAAGGTTTTATTTACAAAGGGATGGGACTTACACTCTATCAAGAGGCCCAAAAGTTTACTTTGGTACAAGGGATGGGGCTTACAACTCAAGGAGAGGCCCATGGAAAGACAGTGATCGTACCGTCGTTTTGAAAACTGTACTGGGACTTATACAATGACTGAGGCCCAAAATTATTTATGTACAAAGGGGAGTTGGGTCTTACACTCTATTAGAGGCCCAAAATTATTTTAAAAAAGAAAGATGGGACTTACAACACAAGGGGAGGCCCAGATGGTTTTTGTTTAAAAGGCGATGGTCGCGCCGAGATTTTTAAAAACATATCAGGACTTATACAATGACTGAGGCCCAAAATGGTTTCCTTTACAAAAGGGGTTGGGACTTACACTCTATTAGAGGCCCAACAGTTTTTTTTTTTTAAAAAAGATTTGTGAGGGTGAAAATAAAAAAAAACCCTAATTTGATTTTAAAATGTATTTTAATTGAATAAAATTCAATTAAAATGATCAAAATTACCAAACATGTGTGAAAAAAACAAGTTGTGATCTTGGATTAATGTTTGAAAAATCATGTTTCATTCATAGAATGATTTGAAAATCATTTGAATTTGCAAAATTCAAGAGAAAGAAATATTTTTAAATGTTTAAAAACAAATAAAACATAATTCTTTACAAAATACCAAATATATGAAATAAATAATATTTTTGTGAAATTTTTGTAGAATAAAATATTTTAACATTTTTGGGAATTTTCAAAAAAAGAACCAATAAAAAATAATTAAAATTGAGAGAGAAATTAATTTTGGAATTAATTAACAAAAAACCATGAAAATGCGAAAAAATAGCAAAAATAGAGAAAATGGCAAGATGGTCTGGGTGGGTGTTGAACCCACGACCTTCCATCCAAACACATATGCGCGCTACCACTAGGGTGGTGATACATCCGTGTACCCAAGAATGGGTGACTTGGTTTTTAGGCCTGGCCAAGGCAAAAAACCATGTTTTGGTGGATTTGCATGAAGGCCCTAACTTCCTCAATTCTCCATGGATTTGGACAAAATTTAGGTGCATCCTGCCTAGAATTTCATGAGGAATCCAATGGTGCTTTTGAAATTTTCTGAAAATGTTTCTATTTTAAAATCTGATAGTGATTTCAATATAGGCCTAGATTTACATGTTCTATGCTATCTCATCATACAGGCAACAATAGCATGGTAAATTGGTTCAAACACAACATATATGATATGTATGAGATGTCCATGATCAATGGACCTCAAAGCAATGCATGATTTAGAGAGTTCAAGTTGTGATGCACTTACCTCTTGAAGCTTCTTATGCTATCTGTCAAGTTCCTTGTGCCAGAAGTAATTCAATGCTTTGAACACTCTTGATTGATCCCTTAGAAGCTTTTAGGATGATCTAAACCAGTTGGAATCCTCATGAACAAGTATTGGCTCTTTCTTGCAAAAGTGGCAAAAATGACCAAAATGGTAACCCCCTCAAATGGTGTTCCAGATGAGGGAAACCAATTGGGATAATTTAAGGATGATATTTGGAGTGTGTTTGAGGCCTTGTTTGGTTTTGGAAGTGACTGAATCAAGACATGGCTTGAAAAATGCAGAAAAGTCAAAATTTGAGGTTTTGGAGGTTGACTTTCTGATTTTGGTGTTTTAGATCAAGGGTGAGTGTTTGAACAGCTTATATAAGATACATTGGATGTGTTTGGATCATGAGCTATGGTGGTATTGCTCTCTAACTCAAAAACACAGAGGTGACTTGCAAAAGAAGGCATTTTGGCCTAATGAGAGAGATTTTGAGGAAAGCAAGTGTTGTAGTGCTTTAGGGTACTCAAACTGATCATAAATGAGCTCTATTTATAGTAGAGCAAGTTTGTTTTGCAAGCAATAGTGAATGGCAACTTGGACTGTCCTTTGGCCAATTGTGGCATAAAGGCATCTTTAGTCTCCTATAGCCATTGACTTGAGGTTAGGGCACATGCCTATGGTTCTTTGGTTCAGAGCTGAATCTTGACTCATTCAGTTAGCAATGTCTCAGTCCATGCCACCTTGATGCATCCATTGAATGCTTGGAAACAAAATTGGAGTCTTTGAGCTTTTTCACCTTTTTAGGGCACTTATGGCTGCATGTAGTTCCTTAGACTTGGGAGGCTTGTGGATCAAATCATTCCTCTTTGATTTTATCCCTTGAGGTGTCCAAATGGATGACTAGGATTGGAATTATCTGATTTGGCCAAATCGAGCAAATGTCCTATAATCTGCCTTGAACAAAATCAGTCCATGATGCCATGTTCCAAGGGTTGTATCTCCCTACTCAAATTAAATTTGGAGATGATCTGGTACATGTTGGAAAGCCCTCATGGCATACTTCAACTTTGATGTTCACCAACGGACCTAGTTTAACTTGGATCAAGGTGAAAAATGTCCATACATTTTGGAAAAAGTAAGGCAAATTCTGACTTATTGAAAATTTCACTAAGTGTTGGAAAAGTGGTCATTTTCTTGTTTTTGTGATTTTGATCAATCCATAACTCAAAATCCATGAGGATTTGGAATCTCTTGTAGTTAACATATTTGAAGTATGTCAGATGGACTTTCAGTTGAGCTTTGAATGGGAGAAAAAGGCCTTGTGGTTTAGGATTTATGACCTTGCAAAGTTGGTACAAAATCACTTTTGTTCCATAACTTAGAAAATTTTTGGTTTCTCATGGTTGCCCCTTTTGCAAGAAACCTCACTTTTCTTAATTTTTCTTGATGAATGATGATCAAAACCATACATTAAAATTATTTTTTGACTTAGGGGAACCATATTTGTGAAAATTTCCAAAAAGTCAAACTTTATTTTAGGCACAATTGACTTTTTGTCAGATGAAATCCAAACTATGTAATTCTTTGTGTAATCAAGTCCTTGACCTAATTCAAACCTAATGGATGGATTCCATAGGTGTTTTAGGGTGTCTTGAATCATGTCCCAAGGTTTGGGAGCATGTCTTGGTCAAAAGTCAAAGATACAATTGAGTTTTCTTTTAAAACCCTAACTGTGGTCCAGATGAAATTGAAACTTGTGAATCAAGTTTCTTGGGTCAATCCATTGTTGTTAATGGATCAATGTGGTTTATTTGAGGCCCTCAAATCATGTCTTGAGGTCTTGGCCCATGCTTTGCCTCAAAAGTCGAATTAGGGGTGAAATAGGTCAAGAAACCCTAATTCTTGATTTTTTTATGAATGCATCCCCTGAGGCTAAATTGACTTGATGATTGGGTTCATGAGGTCCCTTGGAGTATCTTGGGTTGTGCTTTGAAGCATTGGATTATGCCCAGTGTAATGCCCTGTATAATATATATCTAGAATAATAGCATACAAGTGTTTTATTTGGTACTGACACCATCATAAGTGCCTATTGGCATAATTCACATACTTGTCCATTTTAAAAACATAATACAACCTATGGCACAAGGCATGGAAATTAGCCAAAACAAGAAAATCTATAAATAAAGTACAATATTCCTCATTGTACAAGAAAATAATACACAACGGAATAAGCTTAACTAAGCTTCTCTTGAAACATCCAAGCATAGCTCCACTTGCAAATCATACCTGTAATTCGCTTCCTGAAAATAATCAACAATAATGGGGTGAGATATTAAATCTCAGTGAGTTCCCTATCATATGGATTTTGTCGGCTTTACAGGGTTCTAGTCAAATCCTAACTTAAGTCAAGGGGAAGGGAATGACCTTGAGTTCTCAATCTCACACTATATGGAAACACGTTTATTGAGTCCGTTAACTCAAAAGTTATCACTATCGTCAACCCTATCAAGGCATCCCTTTTTCCCGTCCTCTTCTACGTCTAGAAGTCGGAACGAGTCATGGTTCCTCGTAGATTTCTTGGCATACGAAATAGATTCGGAACTAAGGGACATGTTATCACCTTAATTCGTCACTTCACACGGGCCATAAACCGTCACAAGTCTCTTTACCATATAGGTTCCATTCGTACTATAACATAGGGAATCAAACCTACCAAGAAATCATGCAATCATTTCAGAGGAGCTCGTTACTCATGAAACGTCACATAATGGGGAAATGGTTACGATTTCGTAATTTCACATACAACCATAATTGTATTCAATAATTCTAGGCCACATTAGCCTTTAGGCCTCATTTGCCTTTCTCAATAATTACCATATTTTACACATGTTTCATACTAGTGTTTCACTCTCACCTGGACCATTACTCATGACGGATGTACCTTTCTACATCAAATGCACGAGCATCGCCATCTAGGTTCTCTACTCTAGACCATTACTCGTTAAGGATGCACCTTCCTACATCGAATGCACGAGCATCGCCATCTAGAGTTTCTATCAATTTCCAGTCACAACCTAGAATCATATCATTTTGTTTTGGGGTAAGGTTTCTCACTCTTCCTAATTCATTTTAAGCATGCATATTCTCTCAATCATGTTTAACATCAATATTAGACAAAGCATATTACAATTTGCATAATAGAATCACATATAATAATTCAATCATAAGTTATACAAAGCATATTACAATTGTATAATAGAATCACACATAATGATTCAATCACAAGTTATATCACCCTTAGGTTCCCTCCGATTTATTTAATCGGGCAATGAACACAATATTTCTCACTCTTATCCCGTAGGATATTTCACAGCTTTGCATCGGCTATAACCATGCCTCGATCGGATTTTCGATCCAAAAGATATGGAATTTCAACATATCATTTAAACATTATTTTCATTCATTTTCCACTAATAATTAATCCCACATCATACCCCTTTTTATTGGGTAGAGGATCGTCATAGCTTTCCAATGGTAACAAGAACGCTTAAATCGGGTATACGAATCAAAAGTTATAGATTTTTAAAGAAAAGGAAATTATTTGAAAAACTCCCAGGAGCGCCCGGCGGTCAAAGCTTCACCCGGCGAAGCCCCCTGCGCCTGCTACTACGTCCGGCGAAGCAGCGGCTTAAATCCCATACCAAAAATCAGAAATTCCATAATCAAAATCTGCGGCGCCCCTCAACTTTCGCCCGGCGGAGCAGCGGCGCAAACCTGCGTCGCCCGGCGCTCAAAACGCCGCCCGGCGGTGCATACCAGAAACAGCATTTCTCAGCTTCGTTTTTAGGGTTCCAAGGTGTAGCGAGCAATTTTAGACGCGGTTATGAAGCGCTATCGCTCTTTGGTGTCTACAGTTCGATTCATTTTTTATCCTATTAAAGCTGATGAAGGAAGGGAAATAGATGTCTCCAACTAACCCTGCTTGCAAACTGAGGTTAAACAGCGGTCTGTTAGGTTCCAGATGCTACAAAGATTCGGGGTCTCTATTGGGTGTATTTTTTTAAAAGTGGTGGGAGGTTTAGATGTTAGGACTGATGTTTTTTTATAGATATGTGAGAGTATGGGATTTAGGATTTTTGTTTAGTGTGCTCGCTAAGATTTTTTTCTTTCAATCTTATGCCTACGTATTCCCGTTTACCGAAACAGGGAAATCAGAGCGTTTGTAGTTCCTCCTATTCTATGGGAGGAAATGGTATTTGATGTCTTATTCAAAGCCCAAGACTTGAAGCGAAAGGTAGTTTGTATCTTGATCAAAGCCAAAGATATGAAGCTAAAAGGGTCTATTTGTATCTTGTTTAAAGCCCAAGATGTGAAGCTGAAGAGTTTTGACTTTAGAGAGAATTTGTCATTTCTAAAGAGGGGGTTGCATGTCACAATTGTTTATAAAGGAGAATTACTTTTAACCGGGATGTGTGAATCCGGCAATGCCATAATTTCCTTTATAGGGGATTTTAACCTGAAGGAGAAGACTTTAACTCAGTGTAGAGCAATGCTATCTTTCCTTAGGAATTTCTCATGCTAAAAGAAGGACTGTGGCATGGATATAGATGATCCAGAGGCTTGCCGCTTACAGCGATTAGATGAAGGGGAAGGAGTTATTGATGTTTGTGTACTGTGAACGAGGCACAGCTTTGATGCTAAAAGGTTAATTAGATCAACCAGTGGTTTTCTTATACAAAGCATAAGATGAGGCTATGGGCCCAACAAGAGGGTGTTTTTGTGTCTCGTACAAAGCCCGAGAGAGAGGCTAAAAGGGTTTTGACTCGACGAAGGAGTTTTTTGGTATAAAGCCCGAGATGAAGGCTATTTGACTCAACAAGAGAGTTTTTTGTATCTCGTACGAAGCCCGAGATGGAGGCTAAAATTTGTTTGGCTCGATAAGAACCTTTTTGTATCTCGTATAAAGCCCGAGATGGAGGCGAAAGGGGTGATTGACTCAACGAGGGAGTCTCTTATGTGTCTCATACAAAGCCCGAGGGAGAGGCTAAACGTTGTTTGACTCCGCTGGGGAGAATCATTGTACAAAGCCCAAGAGGAGGCTATGGCGCTGTTTCAGTTGAGTGACAGGTCCAGTATGCTGATATAAAGAGAAAATCAGTTCTTATATGAGTAATGTTGGCACTCAGGGATTTTGATTCGAGGATCAGGGATATTTCCTGTTCTTTAAGAAAGTGGGAAATCGGAAGGGTATTGAGACTGTCCGAGTCTACGGGTTTTCTTCCTATTTAACGAAGGGGTCACTTGAGAATGTCTTGAAGACTCAAGGAGATTAGACTGTCCAAGTCTAGAGTTTCATCTTTTGTACTATGCTTTCAGAAACAGTAGTAGACTCTTTGAAAGGACTGTTCTATGAAGATGACTAAGTTTTGTTCCTATACCTCTAGGAGGTCGTCGGGACAATTTGTACGAAGCCCAAGAGGAGGCTGGAAACGTTTAAGAAGCCGACGGGTCCTTGTAAGAAGCCCAAGAGAAGGTTATCATTCCCGGAGGAAGAGATCATTATACGAAGCCTAAGAGGAGACTGTGAATACTTCTAAGAAGTCGTAGGGTCCTTATACTAAGCCCAAGAGTAGGCGGGGTTGCTTAAAGGAAGTCTGTGGGTCCTTGTACGATGCCCAAGAGGAGGCCGATGCTTTTAAGAAGCCCGTGGGTCCCCAAACCCCAAAAAATTCAAGGCAAGCTATTCACAAGGAATAGATCAAGTCAGGAAAGTTCGAGAATTTGGAAGAAACTCAAAGATTCCATTCACAGAGAATATATTCATCTCTGGGAGTAGAATTTCTTGACAATTCCTAATGAGGACAGCCAAAGAGAAGACTGTATCTGGTGATCCTATTGGGGATCTAGTTGTCTATTTAAACGAAACGGCTTTTCCTAGTTCTAGACGTAGTTGCTGGGGAAACTCTAAATATCTATACTATTATTACACAGTTGATATGAGTTTATGAAAGAAGACTTACAGCAAAACAGCCCCACAATACAATTATATGTATATGAAAGCGGTAAATGAAAGCAATAACCACTTACTCGGTTGTAGAGCTTCTATGCTGTTTGGTTAGTTGTTCAACAAAGAAAGATTGAAAACAGTATATTCAAAATCAAAGGAGAAAGTGCTTTGAAAAAGAAAGATTTGGGGCTTACAGCTCAAGGAGAGGCCCAGGGTTTTATCAGTGAGCGCACTGTTTGAATTTGTACAGAGGGACTTATACAAGTGACTGAGGCCCAAAAAGGTTTTCTGTACAAAGGGATGGGTCTTACACTCTCTCAAGAGGCCCAAAAGGTTTAAAGAAAAAGAGTGGGGCTTATAACACGAGGGTAGGCCCAGATTATTTTTCGTTTAAAATGGCGATCGCGCCGAGGTTTTCTTTTAACGCAGAGGGACTTATACAATAAGTGAGGCCCAAATTTGTTTTTGGTTAAAAGGGGATTGGGTCTTACACTCTATTAGAGGCCCAAAAAGTTGTGAATGGATCTTATAGCTCAAGGAGAGGCCCAAAAGGTTATTTTTCAAAAGGCGACGATCGTGCCGTTTGTTTTTTCGGTATCGGGACTTATACAATACACTGAGGCCCAAAAATGATTTGGTCGAAAAAAGGATTGGGTCTTACACTCTATTAGAGGCCCAAAGTGTTTTGAAAATGATTTTGGAGGGTTGAATTAATCCAAAAACCCTAATTTGTTTTCAAAATGTGTTTTAATTGAATAAAAATTCAATTAAAATGATCAAAATTGTTTTACATATGGAAAACAAATTGTGATCTTGGATTAATGCTTCAAAAATTTAGTATTGACCACTTGCAGCTGGTGATCGTGATTTGTGTTGGAGGTGTTACAGCTAGGTTCCAATGATCTGGATAGCTTCCCTAGGTGCCATGGAGTGTGTATGAATGCTTGGAATGGATTGAAATGATCTGGAACTTGAGATGGTACCCCAACTGCAAATCTGTCAAGAACTTGAGCAATTGGCTGGTGATTTTGTGAAATCAGTGTTCCAGATGTTATGTGAGTGTTTGGATCACTTCTATATGATGTATGTGAGGTGTGTGAGTGATTGGTTTGATTGAAAAAGCTCTCAAACTCAAAACCCGATAGTGACTTGCCTTAGAAGGCAAAATTGGAGTGAAAGAAGAGATTTTGAGGAAAGCATCTGTTTGATGGCCTTGGTGTACTTAAACTAATCACAATGGACTCTATTTATAGTAGAGCAAGTTTGGTTTGCCAGGAATAGTGAATGGCAACTGCTGAGTAGGTTTGGCCAATGTTGGCAAATGAAAATCCAAGTCTCCTCTAGCCATTGACTAGAGGTTAGGGCACAGGCAGCTGGTTCCGTTGGTCTTGGATAAGTCTTGACTGAATTCAGTTGCTAATAGCTCAGTCCATGCCACCTTGATGCTTCCATTGAATGCCCCAATCCAAAATTGGAGTTTTGTCCCTATTTTGGCAATTTTAGGTTCAACATGCTATTTCTTGTTCCAAAGACTTTGGAGGCTTGGCTCAGTGATTGTCCCCTTTAGATTCAATCCTCAGAGGTGTCCAAGTGGATAGGAGCATTTGGATTTGGCTGATTTTGGCAAATCGACCAAAAGTGTAAAAATCTGCCTTGCCTTGGCAGATTTCAGCAAGGCAACTTGCCAATGTCATATCTCATGGCTCAAATTGAATTTGGTAATGTTCTTGGTCATTTTGGAAAGCCCTTACATGATACAACAACTGTTTGAACATGTTTGGTTTTGATCTCCTTTGAATCCAAGTGAAAAATCCCCCTACATTTGGAAAAAAGTAAAGGCAGATTCTGACTTAGTGAAATTTTCACTAAGTGTTGGAACAAAGTGACTTTTCTTGATTTTGATCACTCCATAACTCAAAATCCATGAGGAATTTGGACATAGGTCAGTATGAAGCTTTTGTAGAGGGAAATGTGATCTACAAATCAAGATTTGAATGGGGAGCAATGGCCCTGTGATTTAGGTCAGTATGAAACTTTGATCTACAAATCAAAGTTGGCACATTAGTGTCACTTTTTCCATAACTTAAAAATTTTTCTAAGTTTTTATGGTTACCCCTTTTACAAGTTATCCCACTTTCTTTGATTTTTCTTGATAAATGATGATTCAAATCATACATTAACATCATTTTATGGTTAAAAATCCATTTTAGTGAAAAATCTCCAAAATTCAAAGTTGACTTTTGTGCACAGTTGACTTTTTATCAGATAAATTCCAAACTGTGCAATTCTTCAGGAAATCATGTCCTTGACCTAAATCAAACTTGATGGACATGTTACATGGGTGTCATAGGGTATATTGAATCATGTATTAGGGTTTGGGAGCATGTCCTGGTCAAAAGTCAAAGTTACAGTTGACTTTTCCCGCGAAACCCTAACTGTGGTTCAGATGAAATTGAAACTTGTTGCTCAAGCTTCTTGGATCAATCCATTGTTCCAAATGGATCAATATGGTATATTAGAGACCCTCAAATCATGTTTTGAGGTCTTGGTTCATGATTTGTCCCAAAAGTCAACTTAGGGGTGAATTAGGTCAAGAAACCCTAATTCCTGATTTTTGATGAATGCATCCCCTGAGGCAAATTGACTTGATGCTTGGGTCCATGAGGTTCCATGGAGTATATTAGGTTATGTTTTGGATCATTGGCTTGTGCCCAGATGAAAAATTTCCATCTGGAGGCCCTGGTCGACCAAAACCCTAATTTGGTGACACTGTCGATGTTGAGACTTGATCCACCTAGAAGGGAGCAGCCTTGTGCTTAATCCTTGAAGTGGGAGTCCTTTTTTATCCTTTGTGTATGTTTGAGAGTATAGACAAGTTAAAGATCATGTCATTCCTTGATTGATCCTTTGTCTAAGGTTCTGAGAGGGCTTAAAACCCTAATTTTGATTGTAGTGAATGCTCAACAACCCTTGAGGCATTTGATGAGGCATGATGGTTCATCCATATTGTGATGATGATTTGCACAATGATGGGAAATCTTAGTGGTCAATATTTGGGGTATGACAGATGCCCCTATTTAATCTTCTTGGACCCGAAGGTGTGAATGACGAAGGTATTCGGGCATTTGGGGTGCAAGAGGATTAAATATCGGAATAAACTTCCCCTCGATCCTGGTCTTCTACCAAGGAACTGGTCTTAGTTTCTGGAATAAACTTCCTCTCGATCCTGGTTTCCTACCAAGGAACTGGTCTTAGTTTCTGATTTAAACTTCCCCTCGATCCTGGTTTCCTACCAAGGAACTGGTCTTAGTTTCTGATTTAAACTTCCCCTCGATCCTTGTTTCCTACCAAGGAACTGGTCTTAATTTCTGATTTAAACTTCCCCTCGATCCTGGTTTCCTACCAAGGAACTGGTCTTAGTTTCTTTTGTCAATAAACTTTATTGACAAGGGACGCTATTCGTAGCGGTTTTCCTCAAACTTCTCGCCGGATTTTCCTGGGGAGATGCCATTTGAGTGGAAAAATTTTTGATGTCAGACTTGCTGGGGAACCCATTCGTCTGAGTTGTAGAGGTGCACAAACTTCTCTGTTGGAGACGCCGTTTGTCGACTCTATCTGGGGAAAATGAGTCTCTTGAGAGACTGCTTCCGCTTGGGGATATCACATCATACTTTTCTCAGGATCTTCCCGGAGAAATGCCATATGATGGGATCCAACTTTGAGGTGCCGATGACCTTTTCATCAGTGGTTCTTTCGGAGAAAAATTGCCGTATTGCCGAAGTTCCGATTAAGGGGCTTTTTCTAGGGATTTTCCTTAATCCGGGAAAGCAAGGATATCATCTTCAATGGCGAAGAGTGACATTTGTCGAGAGTTCTCTGGTTCTTCAGAGGTTCAAGTTATCAAAGTGGTCGAGGACCGACTCTAATCTAGAGATACACTGGAAGCGAGAATGTTCAAACGCAGCGTTTCCTGACGAGGCAAAAACTGATAACTCGATTGAGAGGACTGTTATCACCAGGGGACAAGACCGACTAGAGTGATAGTGATGCAATATGAATATGAATGCAAATCAAATGCATGATGTATGTATGTTTATGCTGACAAAACTGACGCGACATACAAACTGACAGGTGAACACGACTGGATACTCGGCCATCGCGGGGTGAAGAAGTACCGTTGGTTCAGAATAGCAATTCCACCTTGCTTAGGAGAGATAGTCCCTGTTGGGAGCTATGTTGGTCGGGCTTAGGAGATAAGAACTCGGCCGAGGGTGTCAGATGGAATAGTCGCATCCGACACTATTGATCCTTCATTCAGGCACACTGGCGTAGAAGGAGTACTTTGATTCTGCACTTTGAAGTTCGCTTACTTCTGGAGAAGCGGTTGATGTTCTTCTGATGTTTAACAGTCAAAAGAAATTGCCATCTTTAATTTAAAAGCAGAAAAATTTTTAACAAGTAAATTCATTTTTGTTTCATTTCAAGAATCGTTGATCATATTAAAACGCCATTCTGTAAAGTTAAAACAAATAAAAATTACAAACAAAAGCACAAGGGCTCAAATTTTATTGATAAGATGGAGATCAGCCAAACGCGTGATTCCAAAGAGTATATACAAAGTTTGAAAATGGTAATTTACAGGGAAAAGGGCTACGTTGAAACATAACGACCACTATCCTTCTACCAACTTTGAATTCAGGACATCCTGAGCTTCTATTGAAGATGACCTTGACTGGAGTTTTCCTCCGATGGATGGTGTAACTGCTGCTTGAGGGATTCGCCTCGGTTGAACATAGTTACTTGCCATTATCCCTAATTTTTGCCTGGATTGTACTATGAGATTTCTAATCCATCGGGATGATTTTTTTTCATGTCTCTAACTTTTGCCTGGACCGCCCTTTCGGGTTTTCAATCCACCGAGACGTTTTTTTTTAGTTTAGGCGAAGTATCTCTTGACTACATCAACATTCGTGGGGTGGGCAAATTCCTCTCCGTCCATGGTTGCAAGTCTCAAGGCGCCGCCTGAGAAAGATTTCTTGACCACATAGGGGCCATCATAATTTGGGGTCCATTTGCCCCGAGAATCAGTGAGAAATGATTGTATCTTCTTGAGCACAAGGTCTCCTTTCCTGAAGACACGAGGTCGGACCATTTTGTCGAACGCCCTCTTCATTCTCTGTTGATACAACTGACCATGGCATAGTGCCGTGATTCGCTTTTCTTCGATCAGATTGAGTTCGTCGTGTCGACTTTGACACCATTCCGCTTCTGTAAGCTTAGCTTCCATCAATACCCTGATTGATGGGATCTCTACTTCTATAGGGAGAAATGCCTCCATGCCATATACTAGAGAGAAAGGGGTTGTCCCTGTTGAAGTGCAGACAGATGTTCGATAACCGTGAAGAGCAAAGGGTAACATGTCGTGCCAATCTTTATAGGTTACAACCATCTTTTGAACGATCCTCTTGATGTTCTTGTTAGCCGCTTCCACCGCCCCGTTATCTTGGGTCGGTAGGTAGATGAGTTATGGTGTTCGATCTTGAACTCTGTGCACAACTCTTTCATCATCTTATTGTTCAAGTTGGATCCATTATCAGTAATGATCTGGCTTGGAACACCATAACGGCAGATGATATTGTTTTTGATAAATCAGACCACCACTTGTTGGGTTACATTAGCGTACGACGCTGCTTCGACCCACTTGGTGAAATAGTCAATGGCTACTAGAATGAACCGATGTCCGTTTGAAGCCTTAGGTTCGATCAAGCCAATCATGTCGATTCCCCAAATGGAAAAAGGCCACGGGGAAGAGAGAACTTTGAGATGCGATGGCGGTACATGAATTTTGTCGGAGTATATCTGACACTTGTGACGCCTCCTCATGTACTTGTAGCAGTCGGATTCCATGGTCAACCAGTAGTACCCTGCTCTTAGAATTTTTCTTGCCATTGTATGTCCGTTGGCATGAGTGCCAAAGGATCCTTCATGAATTTCTTTCATAAGCATGTCTGCTTCTGGTCTGTCTATGCA
This sequence comes from Lathyrus tuberosus, assembly GCA_022829125.1. Lineage (NCBI taxonomy): Eukaryota > Viridiplantae > Streptophyta > Magnoliopsida > Fabales > Fabaceae > Lathyrus > Lathyrus tuberosus. Next base: position 5,750,743 of record JALAZF010000191.1, read on the forward strand.
TCGGAGCAAGATCAAGTCGAAATTCCTCTTATAAAGAGTGTCACCGCTCAGAAAGAAGCTGTTAGCCAATCTTATGAGGGTTTTCCTGTCTTTTTTGAGTGCCCCAGATGGGTACTCTTGTTTCTGAAGGAAGCATTTGATATCGTGATACCAAGATTTGTGGTCTATGACTGCTTCGATCGTGAAGACGTAGGCGGGCCTTTTAAGGCGCATTATGTCGATCTTAGGTAAGTCGTTCCATTGACCTACACTAATCATGGAAGAGAGAGTGGCTAAAGCGTTAGCCATGTGATTCTCACTACGAGGGACGTGATGAAACTCGACTCTGTTAAAGAAAGGTAACAACCTTCTTGCATAGTCTTTGTAAGGAATCAGTCTTGATTGGTATGTGTTCCAATCTCCTTTTATCTGATTGATAACCAGGGCTGAATCGCCGTATACGTCTAAGTTTTTTATCCTTAAATCAATCGCTTCTTCGAGACCCATAATACAAGCTTCGTATTCGGCCTCGTTGTTCGTACATTTGAACGTAAGTCTGGCAGTGAAAGGAATGTGGGCACCCTGAGGGGTAACAATGATTGCCCCAATTCCGTTTCCATAATGATTAACTGCTCCGTCAAAGATAAGTCCCCATTGGGAACCTGGTTCTGGCCCTTCACTGGGTAGCGGTTCGTCGCAGTCTTTCATCTTTAGATACATGACATCTTCGTCTGGGAAGTCAAACCCGGTTGATTCTTGATCGTCAATCGATTGATGAGACAAATGATCGGCTAAAATACTTCCTTTAACGGCTTTTTGAGCGTGGTACTCTATGTCATATTCTGATAACAACATCTGCCAACGGGCAATCCTTCCCGTGAGAGCAGGCTTTTCAAAGACGTACTTGATTGGATCCATTTCGAAGATTAACCTAGTAGTATGACGAATCATGTATTGGCAAAGACGTTTGGCTACCCAAGCCAATGCGCAACAAGTTTTCTCAAGCATCGTGTACCGAGTCTCGTAGTCGGTGAATTTCTTGCTCAGATAGTAGATGGCAGACTCTTTCCGTTTGGTTTTGTCTTGTTGGCCAAGTACACATCCCATTGAGTCCTCTAGGACTGTGAGGTAAATGATCAGTGGTCTTCCTTCCACTGGAGGCGATAGAATCGGCGGATTCAACAGGTATTCCTTAATACTGTCGAAGGCGGTTTGGCAATCTTCTGACCAAACGCAATCCTGGTTCTTTTTTAGTAATTTGAAAATCGGCGCACACGTGGTGGTCATAAGGAATATGAATCTGGAGATGTAGTTCAAACGTCCCAGGAATCCTCTGACTTGTTTTTCAGTTTTTGGAGAAGGCATTTCTTGAATGGCCTTGACCTTGTCAGGATCAACCTCAATTCCTTTCTGGATGACGATGAACCCTAAGAGTTTCCCTGAACGGACACCGAAGGTGCACTTGTTGGGATTCAAGCGGAGTTTGTACTTCCTCAAACGCTCGAATAGTTTCGACAGGTGGGTCACATGCTCCTCTTCTGTCTTAGATTTTGCAATCATATCATCGACATATACCTCGATTTCCTTGTGTATCATGTCATGAAACAGAGTAGTCATGGCCCTTTGATAGGTTGCCCTGACGTTCTTTAAGCCGAACGGCATTACCTTGTAACAAAAGGTACCCCATGGGGTAATGAACGAAGTTTTCTCCATGTCTTTCGGCACCATTTTGATCTGGTTATAGCCCGAGAATCCATCCATGAAGGAGAAAATTTTGAACTTTGTTGTACTGTCTACCAGCATGTCAATGTGTGGTAAAGGAAAGTCGTCCTTTGAACTTGCCTTGTTCAGATCCCTGTAATCAACACACATTCTGACCTTTCCGTCCTTTTTGGGAACGGGTACGATGTTGGCTAACCATTGAGGATATTCAGATGTAGCGAGGAAACCTGTGTCAATCTGTTTCTGCACCTCCTCTTTGATTTTGATGGCCATGTCCGGGTGAGTCCGTCTCAACCTTTGCTTTACTGGCGGATATTCCGATCTTAACGGTAAGTGATGTTCCACGATGCTGGTATCCAACCCTGGCATATCCTTATAGGACCAAGCGAATACATCGGGAAATTCTCTGAGAAGCTTTATCAAACCCTCTCTGGCAGTTGGACTGAGCAGTGCCCCAATCCTGATTTCTTTTCTCTCTTTTTCTGAACCCAAGTTTACCATTTCCAACGGCTCTTTGTGAGGTTCAATGGACCTTTCCTCTTGTCTGAGTAGTCGAGAGATCTCTTCTGGAATTTCGTTGTCAACTTCTTCTTCAGCCCCAAATATCGGGAACCCAAAGTCGGGAGAAGGCATCGGATCGTATGTTTCAACTGGGTTTAAAACAAGCAATCTGCATGACAGGATGATTCGTGTTTAGAAGAGATAGAGAAAATGCAAGAGTGTGTGCAGTGTATTTATTTTACTGCTTTTTTTTATTATTGAATTATTTTTTAGGATTACCATTTTTTGAGAAAAGCGAAAAGAGAAAACAACAATTAATGCGGAAATTACAGAACGACGTTATTTTATTAATGAACAAGTCGATCCTTGAAACTACAACCCTATAAAACAAAACTTTGTCGCTTTGGGTGAAGCAAAGAGGGAAATTTTACAGAAAGCGAGCCCTATCAAAACATCTGTTTCACCTGGGAAGGGTGAAAGGTTAAAGATGGCAATTACTTTGACTGATGAACGATCTTCGGAACCTCGACGGCAACCCATTGGCGGCGAACTCCTCGGTGAATCACAAAGTCTGGCACCTTCCTTGATTTGTCTTCAGAAATGACGCTGATTTCAGGTGGAGCAGGATCATTGGAATCTGTCTCCCAGGCAGAATTGTTGTAGGAGAATTCCTCTGTTGCATTTTGCATAGCATTTGTCCTCTCAGTTGTATCTCCCCGTCCCAATGGCTGGATATCTTCGAGCCTGATACGAGACCTTTCGGGAGCGGTGTACTTGACCATATAGTCAAATTTTCCACTCGGTTGTCCCAAGGTGTCCCATATTTCTTTGGAACTGGAGGGGTCATCTCTCTCGATGATGTTGACCTCGGGAAAAGCATAGTTGATGAATTTAAGTCCTGCAAACGTTACAAATTCATCGTCATGTTGAGTAGTCTCTGAATGACCTGAGTGTTGATCCCATGACATGGTGGGGACACAGGTATTCTGTTCAATGACGGTCAGCTGATTTTTATTGTTCAGCTGACTCTCTTGCCCCAAGTCTCCTGGATAAGGTCGCCACATTGGCAGACCGTCCATCGGGCCATAGTAATTGTAGTCAAAATTGTCCTTCATCAGAGTGTCCTCCTCTAATGAATTTTCCGGAGCACGGCATCATTCCGGATCACAATCTCCGTATATCATTTCGACGTCTGACCTTGGTATAAATCTCAGACTCTCTGTAGGAAAGCAAAATGGCGTAGGCACCTCTTCCTGAGACATATAACCGTCCTCATTAAGATAGGACTTCCATTCTCCATTTGTGTCAGAGGGATCTTCCTCATTGATAGCATGTACTGCTTGAGACACTGGGTGAAGAAAACCTCCACTATGGAAGAAGTTCTGAATAGGATGAAGACTTCCATCGCTAGCAGCTGTCTGGGTACAGGTTGCAGAAAAACCAAGACCCTTCTTTATTTTATTATCAATAAGAATGACAAGTTGTCCCCATCCTGTTATATCGGTACTCTCGGCCACTTTGATAGCATCTTTGTATGAGGAAATTGAGGTTCCTCCTTGGGATTGATTATCCTTGCTCACCGACAGTGCTTGGAACTGAGTTCCAATAACCTCCTCGGGTTCTATACCAGTAGATGATGATAAACTACTCACGAGCAAGGCCTGTTCTCCACAGGCTGTGATAAGTTGATCGTTCTGAGTGAACTTTAGCTTTTGGTGGAGGGTCGAAGTAACCGCTCCAGCCTGATGTATCCAAGGTCTTCCCAATAAACAGTTGTATGTTGCCCGGATGTCCATGACCTGGAAAGTGACTTGGAAAGTGTGAGGACCAATAGTTATGGGAAGATTAACTTCGTCTATAACTGTTTTTCTGGATCCGTCGAACGCTTTAACGACGACCTCGCTGATTCTCATCGGAGGGCCTTTGAATGATAATTGCATCAAAGTGGACTTCGGCATAACATTCATGGCTGACCCTGTGTCTACCATTACGCTGGCTAAAGCATCGTCCTGGCAGTTAACTGTAATGTTGAGCGCCATGTTATGACGGTGACCCTCTTTGGGTAATTCCTCATCACTAAATCCCAAATTGTTGCAGGAAGTGATGTTAGAGACAATGCTATCGAACTGTCTGATTGTTACATCCGGTTCCACAAAGGCTTGCTCCAAGACTTTCTGTAGAGCCTCCCTGTGCGCTTCTGAACTGAGTAACAGTGATAATACCGAGATCTTTGAAGGAGTCTGTAACAGTTGATCGGCAATGTTGTATTCACTCCTTTGGATGAGCTTCAGCATCTCATCATCGTTTTTTGAAAGGTCGGGATTACTGGATTGACCGACTGATGGAGCGGGAGCTCCTGTCTGAAGTTCCTTTTCCTTGTTAAGTTCTCCAACTCCTCTGTTGAAGATTCTACCGCTCCGTGTTACATGACTGATGTCTGTGATATTCACGATGGAGGGTAATGGAATTTCCTTTCCATTTTCAACTGTCGTTGCACCGTATTTGTAAGGGATAACCTTAGTTGATTCATACGATAGTGGTCCCGGCAGATAGATGACTATGGGAACCTTCTGATTTTTCCGACCATCATAAGTAATCTCAATCCATTCCCGGTTGGGAATTCTAGATTCGTCAAGTAGAGGGATGATGGAAAAAACATCCCTGGTCTGGTGACGACCAGAGATTGTGACAACATCCTCGACTTGATTGGCAAGGTAGTTCGGCGTCCAGTTGATGGGTCCAGAACCCAGATATGGACGAATCTCTCCACGATCCACCTGACCCTGAAGAGCTGCTCTCACAAGGTAACACCCTTGGTTACTTTTTGAACGGTCATAGTTGTGTGGGGGCACCTGGCCACGCCCACTTTGAATACAATGTAACCTTACTAGGTTAGCTTCCACAGATCGGACATCCTGACATTGACGCCGAGTGGGATTCCTGTTATTGATACTAATCTGCTGAGTATCTTCATCCATGTAGATTGGCATCCGCCAGTGATTTAACAAGTGCTGAAGTGCCTCCTGGACAAGGGTACTACCTCGATCATTTTCGTAACCTGCTTTACAGCCTTGATAGTCGTGTGATATTAAGAATCCGAGTCGGACCTGCTCAGCATGTAACTCTACCAGGTTGGTATTCATCACGCGAATATCAAAGATCTGAACCATGTTGATCTGATAAGGGTTCCTATCATGGTAGTCTTGGATCCATCCAAGATCCATCTGACGCAGGAAGGCCTCTTGTATGAAAGAGTATCCATGTTTGTTTACCGAGCAAGTCAGACAGGAACTGTAATCGTGTCGTGGCAGATTATGATACTGGTTTTGCCTTGAGTGCATCGCCACCAAGTTGACATTCATTGCACAGATGTCGTGGTTCTGAATGACGTTGGAATTCGTGTAGACCATGTTAACTCCACGAACTCGGTGCTCTTGGATCCATCAGAGATCCATCTATTCCTGCAGAGCTGTTTGCACTACCGAACATCCTTGATTGTTTTTAGAGCAGACATCACATTGATGATAATTATGAGGTGGCACATGGCCATATCCACTCTGTCTACAATGCATCTTGACCAAATTGGTCCTCAATAAGAGTACATCGTGAATTTGATAGACATTGTTAAATTCTTTCTCAATCAGGTTGACTGCAGCTTTCTCATGTTGAGGCAGCGGGTTTGTGAGAACATTGGGATTCGTATCTTTGAAAGATAGGAGCCCACTCCTAACAAGCTTTTGCACGACAAGTATATTCAAAATCAAAGGAGAAAGTGCTTTGAAAAAGAAAGATTTGGAGCGTACAGCTCAAGGAGAGGCCCAGGGTTTTATCAGTGAGCGCACTGTTTGAATTTGTACAGAGGGACTTATACAAGTGACTGAGGCCCAAAAAGGTTTTCTGTACAAAGGGATGGGTCTTACACTCTCTCAAGAGGCCCAAAAGGTTTAAAGAAAAAGAGTGGGGCTTATAACACGAGGGTAGGCCCAGATGATTTTTCATTTAAAATGGCGATCGCGCCGAGGTTTTCTTTTAACGCAGAGGGACTTATACAATAAGTGAGGCCCAAATTTGTTTTTGGTTAAAAGGGGATTGGGTCTTACACTCTATTAGAGGCCCAAAAAGTTGTGAATGGGTCTTATAGCTCAAGGAGAGGCCCAAAAGGTTATTTTTCAAAAGGTGACGATCGTGCCGTTTGTTTTTGACGGTATCGGGACTTATACAATACACTGAGGCCCAAAAATGATTTGGTCGAAAAAAGGATTGGGTCTTACACTCTATTAGAGGCCCAAAGTGTTTTGAAAATGATTTTTGAGGGTTGAATTAATCCAAAAACCCTAATTTGTTTTCAAAATGTGTTTTAATTGAATAAAAATTCAATTAAAATGATCAAAATTGTTTTACATATGGAAAAAAAATTGTGATCTTGGATTAATGCTTCAAAAATTTAGTATTGACCACTTGCAGCTGGTGATCATGATTTGTGTTGGAGGTGTTACAGCTAGGTTCCAATGATCTGGATAGCTTCCCTAGGTGCCATGGAGTGTCTATGAATGCTTGGAATGGATTGAAATGATCTGGAACTTGAGATGGTACCCCAACTGCAAATCTGTCAAGAACTTGAGCAATTGGCTGGTGATTTTGTGAAATCAGTGTTCCAGATGTTATGTGAGTGTTTGGATCACTTCTATATGATGTATGTGAGGTGTGTGAGTGATTGGTTTGATTGGAAAAGCTCTCAAACTCAAAACCCGATAGTGACTTGCCTTAGAAGGCAAAATTGGAGTGAAAGAAGAGATTTTGAGGAAAGCATCTGTTTGATGGCTTTGGTGTACTTAAACTGATCACAATTGAGCTCTATTTATAGTAGAGCAAGTTTGTTTTGCCAGGAATAGTGAATGGCAACTGCTGAGTAGGTTTGACCAATGTTGGCAAATGAAAATCCAAGTCTCCTCTAGCCATTGACTCGAGGTTAGGGCACAGGCTGCTGGTGTTAGATGTTAATCATGTTATATATTTGTATTAAATACTTGGCATTTTTCATTTCTTTCCAACGGTAAAGTGTGTATGTAAGCGGTAAATCGTGTTGTAATGCTTACATTGGAATATATGTGTGGAGCTTGTAATTTGTGTGTTAATGTGCAGGTTTAGGCATAAAAGGAGCAAAAGTGTGAGACACATGGAGTGGATGCAAGTTCCACTGAAATTATTGCTGCAACAGAGTATTCGCAGTGCGAAGGATCTGGCGAAGGTCCAGCGAAGGTTCGCACTGCGAACAACAGCGAAGGAGCCAGCGAATGATGGCAGTGAGTTCCAGTTTTGAGATGACAAAGTGTTCGCACTGCGACCTCCTGGCGAGGGTCCAGCGAAGGCTCGCTGGTTGGTTCGCAGTGCGAAGATGCTGGCGAAGAGAGGCAGTAAGTTTGGGTTTTTGATTGGCCTGGCTCGCTAGTTTATTCGTAGTGCGAATGAGCTAGCGAATCATTCGCTGTGCGAAGGAAAGGTTCGCACTGCGAACGTACGATTTCTGCTTGGGGCGGTTTAAGTCTCAGAGGCACTTGATGTGCCATTTTCTCTCCTTCGCAGTGCGAATGATGTGCTCACAGTTCGAATAGTGCAGATTTCAGAAGTGTATAAATAGATTTTCACTTTATGTAATTGGGATTTTCTTGTTCATTTTCAGTAGAAAACATAGTTTACAGTATTTTGATCATCAAAGAATGTATTTTCACTTGGAGAAGCTGAAGTCGTATCTATTCTCGATTATTCGTCGTGGATGCTCATTCATCTCCTCTCTTTTCTTGTTATCCAATCTACCATGAGAAGTGGTAGCTAAACACTCAATGTTGAGGTTAGAGGTAGTTGATCCTAATTTTATGTATTGCTTTTGATCTTTTGTGTATGAACAAAGTCTTTGATCAATATAGATGATGTTGTTTTCTCTTAATGATCCATGTGTGATTTGTTTTACTCTAGACATAGATTCTACAAATCATGACCTAACAATTTTATCTCTTAAAAACCAAACTCTAGACATAGATTTGGGATTTGCTATTCGCATTGTATTGATCTTAATGATCGTTGCTTAGATTGTTAGCGTGAGACATCATCTAATGGTCTAAACAACGATACTCACGACTTCGCTTTAGACATAAACTTAGTCGGGAGGATACGCGGTTATATTGGTCGGAAACCGAGTTCATATGCTTGATTAATAGTTTATACGTGAAAACGATTGGCGAAACCTAACCTTAACATGCTTTTATAAAACCTTTTACAAAATCTTTGCACCAATTAATCTTTGCTACAAGTGAATGTTAAAAACAATTGAGAAACTTTTGAAACCGTTGAACTTAAAGTATCACAACTATTGAAAGGCACGCATCAAATATCAAACAATCCCTGTGGATACGATTAAAAACAACCCCCACCAATACTCTTCTAACAAAATGGCGCCGTTGCCGGGGATTGTGTATTGATATTACAAGCATTGCGATAGTTGTGTTATTTTAAGCTTGTTACCATCTATCTTGAACTTGTTAATCTATTTTGTTTAGTGTGCAGACTTAGTTTATGCGAGGGAAACTACCGGCGGACCAACTTCTTTTCGATCCTGAGATTGAGAGAATCGCTCGTAGAATCAACAGCAGAACTAGACAAAGGAGGCAGCTAGCGAGACAGAAGCGAGAACAAGAGGAAAGTGCTTCTACACCACCACCATCACCAGTGCCACAGATAATTCTAGTTATTGAGGCAGATCCACCACCACCACCACCACCACCACCACCTGCTTCTAGGCCATGTACAAATAGTCCGAGACACAATGCTCAGTTGGCTCGCCATGCACACAACGGTCGGCATTCTGAGATGAAGACCGGTATTCTTCAACTGTTATATCAAAGTCCATTTACGGGTATGGATCATGAGGATCCCTTTACCCATCTTACAAAATTCTATGAAATAGCGGGAGCGACTGGTGCACCGGAAGCAGAAGAGGAGTCTCTGTTCAAGAGATTATTCCCACATTCCCTCATTGGGAAGGCAAAGGAATGGTATCTTGATCAGTCAACGGCCATAATGATGGATTGGAACCAATTGGAAGAGAAATTTTTGGAGAGATTTTTCCCTCACACTCGGTTCATGGAAGCAAAGACCGCCATCGCGGTATTCACACACGGAGCAAATGAATCTCTCAACGAAGCTTGGGAGAGGTTCAAATCAATGTTACGAAAGTGCAAAGGCCATGGTTTTGATGAATTGTCATAAATTCATATATTTAGAAATGGGCTGCAACTTGTACACAAAACCTTGTTGGACGCCACCGTGGGTGGGTCCTTGTTAAGTAAAACCGCAGCAGAAGCCACAGCTATCATTGATAAAATGGCCTTGAACGATCATCAAGGTAATCACAACCGTGGTCCTTCTCAACGAACTCCGGGAGTGTTGGAATTAGGAACAAACGATGCTATCCTTGCGCAGAACAAATTGTTATCACAACAGGTTGAGTTGTTAACTAAGCAAATGTCTAAGTTGCCGCAACAATTCAAAGAGATGCATGAGTCTTCAAGTAAAAATATGCAAGTGTTAGTGTGTGAATTATGTCGAGGTGACCATCCGACCGGTTATTGTCCTCCCGTTGTGGAGGAAGCAAATTACGCGAGAAATCAAGGTTACCAACCCCGACCTCCGTATCAACAAGGCAACCAAGGTTACCAACAAAGGCCTAACCACGGTTATCAACAACAATGGAGACCGCAAGAAGCCGGACCATCAAACCGTCAAAATTACCAAAATTACACTCAACCTCCGCAAGCTCCCGTTGGAAATACGAAGATGGAAGACACTCTCACAAAATTTATGCAAATGGAAATTTCCAACCAAAAGAACACCAATGCCGCCATAAGGAATCTTGAAACACAAGTCGGGCAATTGTCAAAATAATTGGCCGACCAACAAAAAGGACACTTTACAGCAAATACGCTTCCGAATCCTAAAGATTGCAAAGCAATTCTCACAAGAAGTGGAAGAGAGATTAACATGAGTGTACCTTGGAGGAGGTTTTGAGCGGAATCCCGCCATTGTTCCCTTCCGCGATCCGTGAGATTGTGGTGGACCGTCGAGCTTAGCCGACGTTAAACAAGCGCTCATTGGGAGGCACCCTAACATTGTAAGTATTTTGCTATTATTTGTTGTTTGAAGTCATTTTTGTGAGACTAGTGTGTACATTGTAGTATTGTATTATGTTCAATATGGCAGCAGGACAGAAAAAAAATTTGAAAAATCGGTCTTGTTCGCTGGCTTGTTCGCACTGCGAATCTGGGGCGAGCATTCGCTGGCCATTCGCACTGCGAACATCAGTTAACCTGCCTGGGTGGTTTTGCTGCCACATCATTAAAAGTGAGAGTTTGTGATGGGTGGGCTTGTACGTAGGCCCAAGACCCATATTGAAATTCTGAGAACTTGGGGGGACCAAACCCTAGTCCTCTCCCTTTCATCCCAAAAGCCAAAAGAAAAAAAACTCAAGTTCCCTCTCACGTGCAAGTTTCTGCCATTCTCTCAAGTTTTTTCTCTCAATTGCCAATTCTAAACAAGGTTTGAATTTCGTTTCTATGTTCTTTCTATTATTTTGATTTTGTTTGGAAATTTACATGAGAAATCTTTAAGCATTTGAGGTAGAATTCCGTGTTTGGTTTTTCAGTGCATGTCAAAATTTCTAGTTGTTTTAGGTTTTAGATGAAATGTAGAAGCCATATGTAGTGACATCTGGGTCTGCAAAAAAATTTCAAAATTTTCGTGCATTCGCTGGCTTGTTCGCACTGCGAACCTGGGGCGAACGTTCGCCAGGCTTCGCAGTGCGAGTGTTCTAGCGAGCATCCCAGATTTTTGGTTTTCTTTAGTGCAGTCTGATGCATGTGTGTCCTATTTTCTAATCATCTGTCTTGGTGTTTTTGTGTGGATTTGTTTGTCATTTGTGCAGATGGGTCCTAAAACCATGATCAAGAAAAGGAAAACTTCAACATCCAGACAGGTTCCGATTCGTTTCGACGATACTCGTTTCAGGGGTATTAGGCAGGCGCAGAGGTATGAGGTTTTGGAGACGAGAACCATCCTTGCTGAAAAAAGATTTATTCTGAATGATCAAGGGACTTATCGTTCAATAGCTTCCCTCTTGCATCAGAAAAAGTGGGATCAGTTGATAACGCCCCTTGATTCGTACAATGTGGAGATGGTTCGAGAATTCTATGCTAACGCCCTTCCTGATGAGGGTGATTTGTTTAATTGGACTACTGTTGTTGGAGGGACAACTGTGAGGTTTGACAGGAGGATAATTAATCGAGTGCTTGGAGACCCTCTTCCTTTGCGTGCTAGTGAGGAAGATGATTACCACAAGAACCTTAACCGCAACAAAGATATCGCGCAAATGACCACTGATTTGTTGCGCCCGGGTAAAAATGTAAAGTTCAATCATTCGGGAGTTGCTGTGAGATATCATCGAGAGGACATGTTACCTTTGGCTCAGCTTGTATTACTTTTCGTTGTGACCAACATTATGCCAAAGTCACATTCCTCTACCGTTCTGATTCGCTTGGCCCACCTTGTGCATAGCATCCTTACAAACGTGGAAATTGATGTTGCGAGGATAATAGCAGATGAAATAAGGTCCATTGTGGAGAGTGGATTAGGAGGGAACGCTTCGAGGAAAAATTCCCCTCTTTCTTTTCCGTGCCTAATCATGGCCTTATATGCTGAAGCTGGTGTTAATTTGCCATCGCGTCGTCGGGTCACTATCACGTCGGCTATCGATGATCGATATGTCGAAAAATTTTGCAAACCAAAGGGTGGTAGGTCTAAGACTTCTGAGGCTGCTACTGCTGCAGGGGCTGGTACGAGTGGTGGTAATGCATTTGAGTCGCCGAATTTCTATCCGTATCAGCAAGAGATCTGCCAATATAATTGGGATTGGATGGCTGCCCAGCAGCGTCCAATGATTGATTTACATGACTCTATACAGGTACTCCAGCTGCAAATTCGGGATCCTGCCGCGGAGCATACTATGATGTCGAGGGAGCAGTTTCTCGCACATGCTGGATGGACTAAGGCCAGGCCAGTTTTCGGAGGGGGAGAGGATTCAGCCGGTGGTCCTGCAGATGATGAAGCTGATGAGGATGGAGATGGTGATGAGATTGAGGGTGATGGCACTGATGTGGAGGTCTCGGGGAATACTTCTGATGAGGATGAGATGGTGACCGAGGTTTTGGAGATTGAGTCCGAAGAGGACTAATTTTGTGATTTTCAGATGTGTGTACTTCCTTTGGTCTCCAAAGTGAAGTTTTCTTATATTTTGTATTTTTCAGCTTTTACTAGTCTAGTGTATCCACATAGTGGATAATTTTGATATTGGTGTACTTGTACCCTAGTGGTACCATTTTGGATATTGTAGGTGTTCTTACACCAAGCACTTTATTTATTATGAGTAATGTTAAGTGTTTTGCTTAAAAATTTTTGTTTTGCTTTTACTAATAATTTGTTAGTTTTTAATTGTTAGTATGTTTTCATGTTAATATTCCTTCTTTTATGATGGAATTTTGGAAGTAGGAAGACTCTTGATTTTTAAAGAAAGATTCCTCCATGATGTGAGGGCTATGATAGTATTTTAAGCATTGTGTTGCGACAAGGTACATCGTTACCTGGTTTGAGAATTTTGTATGTTTTAGAACTGTGTGTCTTGTGTGATTGATAATGTGTTTCATGTTACAACTTCCTTTGAATGCATGTGTCATTTTAGGATCAAAACCATTATAGTGAGAAGCCTCCAAACTATACTATATGCTAAGGATTTGTGATGAATGTTGTTTTTACTTTTAATTCATGCCTTATCTTGTGACCATGTGAGTTTGTGGAAGTAGGAGAAGTGATCAAGGCACTTGTTGAAAATGAGCACAACCATGGCCATATATTAAGTTACCCGTGAGTAGTGAGCATTTGATATCCCCTTTGAGCCTTCACAGTATAAAACTCAGGTTAGTGATGAACTTGTTTTATGTACATAAGTTGCAATTTTGGTTCATCACTAATTTTGGTGAGTTTCTAACATTTTCTTCTTGAACCTTTGAAATTGTATACTTTTACTTCCTTGCCTTAAAAAGCAAGGAACATTCACGTTAGGTTGAGTTGAAAATGAGTTGGGGAGAATAAAAAGAATATGGGTGCATTACTCCAAATTTTGAAAAAAAAAATATTCAAGTAAGCATGTAATGAAAAGAGTGTGAATATGTTGTACCAATGAGAAAATGCTTGCTTGAATGAAAAAAAAAATATAGAATCAATAATTGTGCATGGTAGTTTGTGAAGGTGGAATGAAAAATTGGTGAAATGAAGTGTGTTGTGTGAATATGTGTATAGTGAATGTTCTTTTGCTTCGGCAATTTCGTTTCAAAGACCTTTAGAAATGTCCCTTTTTGTTTACCCGACCAAGCTACGCCCTTGAAGTCCTTAGTGATCTTTTACTTCCATGATTTCTTTTGTGTTCATTGAGATATGATATGAATTGCTTAGTATTGCATCATTGGTCATTTGAGTGTATCTGTCCCGTGTTTGTATGCATGTGTACCTTCAATCCTTTTTCGAAGAGGAGTGTAGAATGACATGTGCAGGATGAGTTTGTTGTCTCTTAAAACATTGTTTGAAATTGTTTGGGAGGTAAGTTCTTTTACGTTATAGGTTCTTGAATTGTGTAATTGTGCGTTGTTGTGATCGCTGTTCAGTTGAGCCGTTTTTCTCGTCTTGGTTGAATTGAATGCTCGAGAAAATCCTCGTGAGAGGCATACTTTGCTTGAGGACAAACAAAGAGTTATTTGGGGAGAGTTTGTTAGATGTTAATCATGTTATATATTTGTATTAAATACTTGGCATTTTTCATTTCTTTCCAACGGTAAAGTGTGTATGTAAGCGGTAAATCATGTTGTAATGCTTACATTGGAATATATGTGTGGAGCTTGTAATTTGTGTGTTAATGTGCAGGTTTAGGCATAAAAGGAGCAAAAGTGTGAGACACATTGAGTGGATGCAAGTTCCACTGAAATTATTGCTGCAACAGAGCATTCGCAGTGCGAAGGATCTGGCGAAGGCCCAGCGAAGGTTCGCACTGCGAACAACAGCGAAGGCGCCAGCGAATGATGGCAGTGAGTTCCAGTTTTGAGATGACAAAGTGTTCGCACTGCGAACTCCTGGCGAGGGTCCAGCGAAGGCTCGCTGGTTGGTTCGCAGTACGAAGATGCTGGCGAAGAGAGGCAGTAAGTTTGGGTTTTTGATTGGCCTGGCTCGCTAGTTTATTCGCAGTGCGAATGAGCTAGCGAATCATTCGCTGTGCGAAGGAAAGGTTCGCACTGCGAACGCGCGATTTCTGCTTGGGGCGGTTTAAGTCTCAGAGGCACTTGAGGTGCCATTTTCTCTCATTCGCAATGTGAATGATGTGCTCGCAGTGCAAATAGTGCAGATTTCAGAAGTGTATAAATAGATTTTCACTTTATGTAATTGGGATTTTCTTGTTCATTTTCAGTAGAAAACATAGTTTACAGTATTTTGATCATTAAAGAGTGTATTTTCACTTGGAGAAGCTGAAGTCGTATCCATTCTCGATTATTCGTCGTGGATGCTCATTCATCTCCTCTCTTTTCTTGTTATCCAATCTACCATGAGAAGTGGTAGCTAAACACTCAATGTTGAGGTTAGAGGTAGTTGATCCTAATTTTATGTATTGCTTTTGATCTTTTGTGTATGAACAAAGTCTTTGATCAATATAGATGATGTTGTTTTCTCTTAATGATCCATGTGTGATTTGTTTTAATCTAGACATAGATTCTACAAATCATGACCTAACAATTTTATCTCTTAAAAACCAAACTCTAGACATAGATTTGGGATTTGCTATTCGCATTGTATTGATCTTAATGATCGTTGCTTAGATTGTTAGCGTGAGACATCATCTAACGGTCTAAACAATGATACTCACGACTTCGCTTTAGACATAAACTTAGTCGGGAGGATACGTGGTTATATTGGTCGGAAACCGAGTTCATATGCTTGATTAATAGTTTATAGGTGAAAATGATTGGCGAAACCTAACCTTAACACGCTTTTATAAAACCTTTTACAAAATCTTTGCACCAATTAATCTTTGCTACAAGTGAATGTAAAAAACAATTGAGAAACTTTTGAAACCGTTGAACTTAAAGTATCACAACTATTGAAAGGAACGCATCAAATATCAAACAATCCCTGTGGATATGATTAAAAACAACCCCCACCAATACTCTTCTAACAGCTGGTTCCCTTGGTCTTGGATAAGTCTTGACTGAATTCAGTTGCTAATAGCTCAGTCCATGCCACCTTGATGCTTCCATTGAATGCTCCAATCCAAAATTGGAGTATTGTCCCTATTTTGGCAATTCTAGGTTCAACATGTTATTTCTTGTTCCAAAGACTTTGGAGGCTTGGCTCAGTGATTGTCCCCTTTAGATTCAATCCTCAAAGGTGTCCAAGTGGATAGGAGCATTTGGATTTGGCTGATTTTGGCAAATCGACCAAAAGTGTAAAAATCTGCCTTGCCTTGACAGATTTCAGCAAGGCAACTTGCCAATGTCATATCTCATGGCTCAAATTGAATTTGGTAATGTTCTTGGTCATTTTGGAAAGCCCTTACATGATACAACAACTGCTTGAACATGTTTGGTTTTGATCTCTTTTGAATCCAAGTGAAAAATCCCCCTACATTTGCAAAAAAGTAAAGGCAGATTCTGACTTAGTGAAATTTTAACTAAGTGTTGGAACAAAGTGACTTTTCTTGATTTTGATCACTCCATAACTCAAAATCCATGAGGAATTTGGACATAGGTCAGTATGAAGATTTCGTAGAGGGCAATGTGATCTACAAATCAAGCTTTGAATGGGGAGCAATGGCCTTGTGGTTTAGGAGTTATGGTCCTCCAAAGTTGGCACATTAGTGTCACTTTTTCCATAAATTAGAAATTTTTCTAAGTTTTTATGGTTACCCCTTTTACAAGTTATCCCACTTTCTTTGATTTTTCTTGATGAATGATGATTCAAATCATACATTAACATCATTTTAGGGTTAAAAATCCATTTTGGTGAAAAATCTCAAAAAGTCAAAGTTGACTTTTGTGCACAGTTGACTTTTTATCAGATGAATTCCAAACTGTGCAATTCTTCCGGAAATCATGTCCTTGACCTAAATCAAACTTGATGGACATGTTCCATGGGTGTCATAGGGTATATTGAATCATGTCTTAGGGTTTGGGAGCATGTCCTGGTCAAAAGTCAAAGTTACAGTTGACTTTTCCCGCGAAACCCTAACTGTGGTTCAGCTGAAATTGAAACTTGTTGCTCAAGCTTCTTGGATCAATCCATTGTTCCAAATGGATCAATATGGTATATTAGAGACCCTCAAATCATGTTTTGAGGTCTTGGTTCATGATTTGTCCCAAAAGTCAACTTAGGGGTGAATTAGGTCAAGAAACCCTAATTCCTGATTTTTGATGAATGCATCCCCTGAGGCAAATTGACTTGATGCTTGGGTCCATGAGGTTCCATGGAGTATATTAGGTTATGTTTTGCATCATTGGCTTGTGCCCAGATGAAAATTTTCCATCTGGAGGCCCTGGTCGACCAAAACCTTAATTTGGTGACACTGTCGATCTTGAGACTTGATCCACCTAGAAGGGAGCAGCCTTGTGCTTAATCCTTGAAGTGGGAGTCCTTTTTTATCCTTTGTGTATGTTTGAGAGTGTAGACAAGTTAAAGATCATGTCATTCCTTGATTGATCCTTTGTCTAAGGCTCTGAGAGGGCTTAAAACCCTAATTTTGATTGTAGTGAATGCTCAACAACCCTTGAGGCATTTGATGAGGCATGATGGTTCATCCATATTGTGATGATGATTTGCACAATGATGGGAAATCTTAGTGGTCAAAATTTGGGGTATGACACAAGGGCCTCAAATCCCACCCTTTCACACCAGATCATTTCCAAACATCAAAACAAGTATCATCAAATGATGATATGCATATTACGACTACACTACGCAATTTATATCAATTTTCATCTGTTAGATTTCATTGATTTATCCGTTTAATCATTTTCTCTCAAATCTAACCTAAGTTCAAATCATGGATTTCTAGAACTTAGAGTTTCTAACTAGAATCCACCTGATAATCGAAGAGGAGGTTGAAGAAGATGATGAAAATCCAAGCCTCTTCTTCTTCTTTCCCTTCTTTCTCTCTTCCTTCTCTCTTTCTCTTCTTTCTCTTCTTCTTACTAACTTTCTTTTTCTTTCTTTTCTTTTTTAACATATAAATATATATATATATATATATATATATATATATATATATATATATATATATATATATATATAAAATACCAATATTATATAATATAATCCAATAAGGTAAAACATCTCCAATTGATATTTTATCATCTAACACCAATTGATCAATTATTAGAGTTACCATAAAATTATCTCTTGATCTAATAAATATTGATCTGTCCCTTTAATAAATAATTGATCTCTTCAGAGTTTACTAGTTGCTTTATTGATCCCAATTGATAATACTTAAAGTATGTAGAGGATTCCATTAATCCAATTTACCAAAGATAGAGTACAAAGGCACTCATCTAATCTCATCTGATATCCAATTGAGCATTTAGATAATATGGGGTATTACACCCAGATGAAAACTTTCATCTGGAGGCCTTGGTCGATCAAAACCCTAATTTGGTGACACTGGCGATCTCAAGGCTTGATCCACTTGGAATGTTGCAATCTTATGCTTGATTCTTGATGTGGGAGTCCCCTTGATCTCTTATGGATGTTTGAGAGACTTGACAAGTTGAAGATCATGTCAATTCTTGATTGATCCTTTGTCTAAGTGCTCTGAGAGGGCTTGAAACCCTAATTCTTGATTGTAGTGAATGCTTAACAACCTTTGAGAGGATTGATGAGGCATGAAGGTACATCCATATTGTGGTGATGATTTGCACAATGATGGGAAATCTTGGTGGTCAAAAGTTGGGGTATGACACTAACCAACCCATGGATAACCATGTATAGGATGGGTAATTAACAACTTCCCATTGTATAATCTGACCCCGAACTCCCCAATCTCTCTTAGCGTTTGTTCAGTTAAACATTTGCGTGCAAGGTTAGTTTTAGATAGCTTCCCTTTCCTTTCCAGCTTCACAGGATAAATAAGAAATCAGAAAGTAGCACCAAATTCCTACCGTTGGCGATAAGGTGATCGCGTCACCGACAAAAATCGCACGCTACAGATTGGTTCAATTTTCCGATTTGCTGTCTAAAACGTTAATTCTAGCTCTTGTATCTTTTGTAAGGGCTTTTTCACCCCTTGTGTGCTTATTAGTAAATCTTATTGCCTATTAAAAAAATTTAACATTCTGTTTAATAAAATGTGTAAATGTGTATCTAAACAAAAGTAAAGCTAAAACTTCAATTTTAATGATATTTTAGTGTAACAAAATTTTTAAGAGACGTAACAATAAAAGTCTATACTTTTTTAGTTATATATATTTGTGAGATTTTTAAAATATTTATTTGAGGAATGGAAATGATTAAATTCATTTAATGAAAGTTTTAATCACAATATATTGTAATGATGCAGTGGTTCTCATTTTAACTAAAGAACTAAAGTGTCATATATTTTAACACTTGGTTTGGATGTTTTTTGTTTTTTGTTTAGAATTTATATGTTATTTTAACAAATAAATGGCTAGAGGTGCATCCATCCAAATTCGAACCAGGGGCGTTTCAGCCAAAATGTGCGCCTATACCAAAGAAGTTGCCACTGAACCGATGTATTATTTGGACAAAATTTTGAACGGATATGAATATAACAATGTTAAGCGAAAAGTGATTCAAACGATGCTTACCTTCACCAAATGACAATATTTTCTCTATAAATAGAAGCGAAAAGTGATTCAAACGATGCTTGCCTTCACCAAATGACAATATTTTCTCTATAAATAGAAATATTCTGTAAACTGAAAATACATATGAAAATTACATATTTTAAGTACCCAAAAAATTATATATAAGTAATTTTTTTTATTTTTTTAGTACACAAAAATAAATGAGAACTTTATCGCATAAAATATCGTTGATCAATATACTTAATATGAATATGCGATTCATGTTAAGATTTTCAAAGTATCCTGTATGGAATTCACTGGATTTTGCATCTAATTTGTCTAAAAATCCCTTAATAAGAACCCTTTATTAACTACTACATAAGAATGCCTTAATAATAAAACACAAATTTAAAAACCTCATTTAAACTCTTTTAATGCTTCTATTTTTTAAACTAAATTGTAAAAAAATATTAAATGATAATTCCAAATATTATTTTAGTATTAAAATTTAAAAAATTCAAAAAATTTAAAATATGTAATTTATAAAATAAAAGAAAATATCTAAAAATATAAGATAAAATAAATGTCGCTTTTAGTTTTCAATGCAATTCTAAATTTTATCTTTCAATTTTACTCTCTAATTAATACTCTAAATTAATTATTTTTCATTTAATTTTTTTGATAATTTGAATACACCAATAATAAACAAAAATAATTTAGTAAAAATATTATTCTTTCTCCCTCATTTTATCATATTTTTCACTTATTTAGAGACGAAGAGAGTACGATATAAACCCTAAGTAATAAAACTCAATAATAATAAATTGAAAATACATGTTGTGACGTGATTAACACGACACATCATTTTTTTTTATAAATTTTATAACATTTCACTATCTGAAATGGCAGTTTCTTTTATTTAATTACTAAAAAATTTTAACGACGTGATTATCTCGTCACAACTACTTTTTTTTTTTTTTTTCACGTAGTTTTCACATCAAAATATTATGATGTTGGGGAAGGTTTTCTTATAGTGTTGGATATTAATTGAAGTTTTAATTTCAATTTAATGATATTTTAGTGTAACAATTTTTAAGGGACGTGACAATAAAAATCTACATTTTTTGAGTTGTACCATCACATATTAAATTAATTTAGTCTTTTCCTTAAAATTTCGTAAGATATGAAGATGATTACAAGCATTATTAGGAAGTAACCTCGATAACAAAGGATTGAATCATTCAAATTAAACTCAATCACAATTTTGTATCACACAAAGTCACAGAAATGACCCTACAATGTATTATGGAATACTTATGCCTAGCCCGATTAGCAAGATAAGGAAGACTTCCAAGTCTTGGTGAGAGTCTTATCCTGTTATAATCACTCACAATTCACTTTATAATTATTCTACAACACAACCCTTATTTGATTAAAGCATACGCCTAATAAATTGTAACACATATACCCAAAGATATATAAAATAAAATAAAATACTATAGAGGCATATAGTTAGTAAATGTTTTGAGTTTCTTTTATTATGACTTGTTTTTAGGATTTGTATCATAAAATCAAATACTAGAAAACAAAAAGAGTGGAATTTTCTTTTCCACATTATCTATAAGAATACCATTTCTCACATAACTAGGAGCTAGTAGAATTAACAATGAAAACAGCATTACTCCCTCCGTCTCATAATGAATGACTTAGTTGACTTTTCACATATATTAAAAAAAAGAATAAATGAATGAGAGAAAATGATATTTGTACTAAAGTATCCTTATTATGTATTGAGAAAATGAAAAAATGTACTAGAAATTAAAATGGGTCATTCATTTTAGAACACTATTTTATTCTAAATGGATAACTAATTGTGAGACGGAGGGAGTAGTTTCATTCCTTTTCTGCTACTACTTCATTTATCTCACTGCTGTTGTCTCTTCCAAATGTCTAGAGGATCAACAATTATTGTTGCTTAGCATCATCTTGTCATACCCCAAATTTTGACCACTAAGATTTCTCATCATTGTGCAAATCATCATCACAATATGGATGTACCTTTGTGCCTCATCAATCTCCTCAAGGAATTGTTGAGCATTCACTACAATAAAGCTTAGGGTTTCAAGCCCTCTCAGAGCCTTTAGACAAAGGATCAATCAAGAAATGACATGATCTTCAACTTGTCTAACCTCTTAAACACCCACAAAGGATCAAGAGGACTCCCACCTCAAGAATTAAGCACAAGAGTGCAACATTTCAAGTAGATCAAGCCTCAAGTTCATCTAATACAAAGTCAACTGACGCAGAAAGTCAAAGTTTGACTTTTGGTCAACTTTGAGCTTCACAAGCCATTACTCAAGAAAATATGATGGATGATTTAATTTGATCAATTTTAAATCAAGAAATCATGCAAAATTGCAAAATTGATCAAATTGAAAGAAACTTAGAATTTTTTTCCAAGTTAAAATCATGTTCAAGTGCACAACTTTTCAAGGGTGTAACTATTGATCCAAGCATCCATTGATTTTGCGTAAGAGCTACTTTTAAAGAGGGTATTTGATACTTCAAGATTGTAGAAGGAATCAACTCAAAATATCATAAGGATTAAAAGATATAAGTGACCAAAGTTGGGAATTCTTAATGTCAAATGTTCCGACATTTCATAGGACATCCTTAATATTTTTCCAGCAAGAATGTCCCAACTTCAAGGATGTTTTTCTCCATGATCCAAGTTTATTCAAGCCAAACCTTGAACGTCAAAGTTGAAGTACGTAATCTCAGCTTTCCAGAAAGTTGTAGAACGTCTATTTATCATACTCGAACAGGAAGTTATGGACTGTACAGTAAGGCTTGCTGCAACTATTTTTTAGGACAGATTTTGTGCACTTTTTCTTGTGCCACACAATTTTCAAGCTTTGTCACCATGCAGGACAAACATCAAAGGTACAATTAACTTTAACTCAAACTATCATAGTGGATTAAAAGATATAAGTGATTTGAATTTGGAATTGTTAATGTTCAAAGTTGTCAAATGTTTCAACATTTCATAGGACATCATTAATATTTTTCCAGCAAGAATGTCCCAACTTCAAGGATGTTTTTCTCCATGATCCAAGTTGAACCAAGTCTAGGGTCAAACATCAAAGTTGAAGTATGTCATCTCAGCTTTCCATAAAGACCTGGAACAACCATTTATCATTCTTGAGCAAGAAGTTATGGATTTTGCAACAAGGCTTGCTGCAGCTGATTTTTAAGACAGGTTTCAGGACAGATTTGCACATTTCTTGTGCCACACGAATTTTTAAGCCTTGTCATCATTTTGGACACATCTGAGGATCAAATCCAAGGGGGATGATCTGATCCATAAGCCTCCCAAGTCCAAGATTCCACAAATAGCATGCCAAACCTAGAAAACCCTAAAAGAGGGACAAGACTCCAATTTTGGTTTGGAGCATTTAATGGATGCTTAGAGGTGACATGAACTGAGCTTCCTCTAACTGAATTCAGTCAATATTCCTCCAACAACTAGGGAACCAGCAGCCTGTACCCTAACCTCTAGTCAAGGGCTAGAGGAGACTTGGATTCTCATTGGCCAACATTTGCCAAACCTCTGCTGCAGCCACCATTCACTGTTGCTACCAAAAAAAACTTGCTCTACTATAAATAGAGTTCATTTGTGCTCAGTTTGAGTACACCAAAGCCATCAAACAGATGTTTTCCTCAAAATCACTTCTTTCACTCCAAAATGTCTTCTTTAGCAAGGTAATTCTGAGTTTTTGAGTTTGAGAGCATTTCCATCATATCTCATGATCCAAACACATCCAATATGTCATATCTAAGCTGTCCAAACTCTCACAAGTGACCTATAATACCAAAATCACAAAGTCACTTCTCAAAACCTCAAAATTGGACTTTTTTGCATTTTTCAAGCCATGTCTTGATTCAGTCACTTTCCAAACCAGATAAAACCTCAAACACACTCCAAATATCATCCTTGAACTGTCCCAAATGGTTCCCCCCATCTAGAACACCATTTGAGAGAGTTGACATTTTTGCCATTTTAACCCCTTTTGCAAGAAAGGGCCAGTTTATGTTTTTGCAGGTTCCAGCTGATTCTAACCATCCTAAAAGCTTCTAAGAGGTCATTTGAGGGTGTCCAAAGCATCAAATCATTTCTAGAACAAAGCACTTGGTAGGTTGCACAAAATCTCCAAAAAAGAGGTAAAATTCACAACTTGAATTCTTTGAATCATGCTTTCCTTTGTTGTCCACATACATGCATCATATTGAACAATTCTTGAAGCAAAAATGTAGTCCTTAATGTGTATGATATGATCCTCCTACTGTTTGCACTTTAACATGTTTATATGTGGAGTTTTTGTTGTTTTGAAATCAACATGCAGTTCTGGTTTTTTGCTTTTTGTGTTCTGTACATTAAGTTTTAGTGTGCATGAGTAATACCATTGGATTCCTTGCGAAAAATTGGTCAATATAGGTTCTTACGGATTTTAATTTCATTAAAAATTGAGAGAGTTATGCGTGTTGGAAGTTTGACGAGAAAAGATGTTGAAAACTAAACATGCGGTTCTGGTTTTTTGGTTCGTGTGTTCTGTACATTAAGTTTTAGTATGTATGAGTGATACCATGGGATTCCTTGCGAAAAATTGGTCAAGATAGGTTCTTACGGATTTTAATTTCGTTAAAAATTGAGAGACTTATGCGTGTTGGAAGTTTGACGACAAAAGATGTCGAAAACTACATGTGCAGTTCTGGTTTTTTACTTTGTGTGTTCTGTACATTAAGTTTCAAAGTGTATGAGTAATACCATTGGATTCCTTGCGAAAAATCGGTCAAGATAGGTTCTTACGGATTTTAATTTCGTTAAAAATTGAAAGAGTTATGAATGTTTGAAGTTTGATAAAAAAGATGTTGAAACTAAAGTTTCAGTTTTGATTATTTTAAGATGTCGAATGTGATGTTGTGACATCTTTCCTTTTTCTCTTATCTTCAAAACTCATGAAGGATGTCGAATGTGATGTTGTGACATCTTTCCTTTTTTTCTTAGTTTATTCTCAAAAACTCAACTAATTCTTTTACATAGCAAAAATCATCATTTTCCAATTTTGTTTTACACACTTCTTATTCATACTCCATAATATTTTAATCCACAAAAAATCACAAAAAAATATTATTATTTGATATATTTTTAATATATTCAAAAATATTGTTTTAAATTGTTTTAAATGCTTTTAAAATGATTTCTTTTTCTTGATTTTTAAAACCAAAATGATTTTAAATATTCATGTGGATAAAATACTTTTTTATAAACCTTAATCATTGTTTATAACATGATTATTGATTTTATTTGATATTTTTATCATTTTTTTACTTGATTTTTCTTTGAAAAATGCCTTTAAAAAATGAAATTTGGGTTTCTTTGATTTTCACCCTAACAAATCTTTTTCAAACACTTTTGGGCCTCTAATAGAGTGTAAGTCTCACCCCTTTTGTAAATAAAAATATTTTGGGCCTCACACATTGTATAAGTCCCTCTGTACATTTTCAAAGTTCGGCGTGATCGGTGCCTTTTAACAAAAAAAGACTATTGGGCTTCTCCTTGAGCTATAAGTCCCATTTCTTTTCATTTTAAAACCTTTGGGCCTCTAATAGAGTGTAAGACCCAACCCTTTTTATACATACCAAATATTTTGGGCCTCAGTTATTGTATAAGTCCCGATACGTTAAAAATCTCGGCGCGATCACCAATTTTCAAACAAAAAAACTCATTGGGCCTCTCCTTGAGCTGTAAGCCCCATCTTGTTGTACAAAAATACTTTTGGGCCTCTAATAGAGTGTAAGACCCAATCCCCTTTTAACCAAAACAATTTTGGGCCTCAGATATTGTATAAGTCCCTATGCGTTAAAAAAAATCTCGGCGCGACTGCCAGTTCAAAAATCAAAACCCTGGGCCTTTCATTGAGCTGTAAGCCCCACCACTTGTATAAAAATAAACCTTTGGGCCTCTTGAGAGAGTGTAAGACCCATCCCTTTGTACAGAAAACCTTTTGGGCCTCACATATTGTATAAGTCTCTCTGTACAGTTTTCAAAACAACAGTACAATCTCCGATAAAACCTTGGGCCTCTCCTTGAGCTGTAAGCCCCAAAAAACTGTTCAAAGCACTTTCTCCTTTGATTTTGTATATAATATTGTTATCAAAGCTTTCTTTGTTGAACAAACTAACAAAACAGCATGGAAGCTCTATAACCGAATAAGTGTTTACCCGCTTTCTTTATCCGCTTTCATATATATATATATATAACTGTATTGTGGGGCTGCTCACTGTAAGTCTTCTTTCACAAACTTTTATATACTTGTCAAATATTAACTGTGTAATACTAGTACAGCTATTTAGATTTTTCCCCGACA
Source organism: Lathyrus tuberosus (assembly GCA_022829125.1). Classification (NCBI taxonomy): domain Eukaryota; kingdom Viridiplantae; phylum Streptophyta; class Magnoliopsida; order Fabales; family Fabaceae; genus Lathyrus; species Lathyrus tuberosus. Next base: position 5,776,313 of record JALAZF010000191.1, read on the forward strand.
ACTACGTCTAGCACTAGGTAAAGCCCTGTTGGTCACTCTTAAATACAAACAAAACTAGATCCCCATAAGATTACCAGACACAGTCTTCCCTCCTCTTGGGGTTAAACAATATGGAGACGTGAAAGGCAGCATTCTCGGTGAACCCTTTCTCAGACTGTCACCCTTAGAAATTGTCAAAGAAACTCTAACTCCCCAAAGATAATCTTTTCTCCGTGAATGGAATCTCTTGAGTTGCTTCCAAATTCTCGAACTTTCCTGGCTTGATCTATTCTCTGTGAATAGCATGTCTTGAACTTCTCGGAGTTTGGGGACCCACAGGCTTCTTAAAAGCATCCCCGCCTCCTCTTGGGCGTTGTACAAGGACCCTTCTGCTTCTTAAAAGCTCTCATGCCTTCTCTTGGGCTTAGTACTAGGACCCAGAGACCTCCACAGGTATAGGAACATAACCTAGTCATCAATTTGCTAGAGCTGTCTTTCTGAGTCAAGTGTCAGACCTGTTAATGGGTTGACCTTCATCCCTTAACATACCAGCCTTCTCTTGGGTATTATACTAATATCATTCACTTATCCGAGAATCGATTTCTCAAAACACCAGTAGACTTGGACAGTCTCAATACCCTTTAGATGTTCCATTTCCTTAAAGAACGGGAAATAACCCTGATCCTCTAATCAATCCCTAAGCACAACATTACCCATATAAGAACTTATTTTCTCTTTCATCCAACACACTGGACCTGTCACTCAACTGAAACAGTTACCAGCATAAACAACCTCCTCTTGGGCTTTGTACAATGATTCTCCCCACACTCTCTTGTTGAGTATAAAAGACTCTCTTGTTGAGTCAAACCCTTTTGTCATACCCCAAATTTTGACCACTAAGATTTCCCATCATTGTGCAAATCATCATCACAATATGGGTGTGTCATTATGCTTCATCAGTCTCCCCAAAGATGGGTGAGCATTCACTACTATCAAAATTAGGGTTTCAAGCCCTCTCAGAGTTCTTAGACAAATGATCAATCAAGAAATGACATGATCTTCAACTTGTCTAACCTCTCAAACATCCACAATGGATCAAGAGGACTCCCACATCAAGGATTAAGCAGAAGGTTGCTCCCTTCTAGGTGGATCAAGCTTTAAGATCACCAGTGTCACCAAATTAGGGTTTTGGTCGACCAGGGCCTCCAGTTGGAAATTTTTCTCTAGGCATGAGCCAATGCTTCAAAGCATATCCTAATATACTCCATGGAACCTCATGAACCCAATCATCAAGTCAATTTGACCTCAAGGGATGCATACATCAAAAATCAGGAATTAGAGTTTCTTGACCTAATTCACCCCTAAGTTGACTTTTGGGACAAATTATGAACCAAGACCTCAAGGCATGATTTGAGGGTCTCTAATATACCATATTGATCCATTTGGAATAATTGATTGATCCGAGAAGCTTGAGCAACAAGTTTCAATTTCATCTGAACCACAGTTAGGGTTTTGCTAGAAAAGTCAACTGTAGCTTTGACTTTTGACCAGAACATGCTCCCAAACCCTAGGACATGATTCAATATACCCTATAACACCCATGGAACATGTCCATCAAGTTTGATTTAGGTCAAGGACATGATTTCCCAAAGGATTGCACAGTTTGGAATTCATCTGACAAAAAGTCAACTGTGCACAAAAGTCAACTTTGACTTTTTGAGATTTTTCACAAAAATGGATTTTTAACCCTAAAATGATGTTAATATATGATTTGAATCATCATTCATCAAGAAAAATCAAAGAAAATTGGATAACTTGTAAAAGGGGTAACCATAAAACTTAGAAAAAGTTTCTAAGTTATGAAAAAAAGTGACAAAAGTACCAACTTTGGAGGATCATAACTCCTAAACCACAAAGCCATTTTTTTCCATCCAAAGCTTGATTTGTAGATCTCATTGCCCTCTACAAAAGCTTCATACTGACCTATGTCCAAATTCCTCATGGATTTTGAGTTATGGGTGATCAAAATCAAGAAAAGTCACTTTGTTCCAACACTTAGTGAAAATTTCATTAAGTCAGATTTTGCCTTACTTTTTTCCAAATGTAGGGACATTTTTCACTTGGATCCAAAAAGTATCAAAACCAAATATGATCAAACAGTTGTTGTATCATATAAGAGCTTTACAAAATGGCTAAGAACATCACTAAATTCAACTTGAGCCATGAGATATGACATTGGCAAGTTGCCTTGCTGAAATCTGCCAAGGCAAGGCATAATTTTGCACTTTTGTTCGATTTGCCAAAATCAGCCAATTCCAAGCCTTGTCATCACTTTGGACACATCTGAGGATTGAATCTAAAGGGGGAAAATCACTGATCCAAGCCTCCAAAGTCCTTGGAACAAGAAATAGCATGCTAAACCTAGAATTGCCCAAAATAGGGACAAGACTCCAATTTTGGATTGGAGCATTCAATGGAAGCACCAAGGTGGCATGGACTGAGCTATTAGCATCTAAATTCAGTCAAGACTTATCCAAGACCAAGGGGACTAGCAGCCTATGCCCTAACCTCTAGTCAATGGCTAGAGGAGACTTGGATTTTCATATGCCAACATTGGCCAACCCTACTCAGCAGTTGCCATTCACTATTCCTTGCAAAACAAACTTGCTCTACTATAAATAGAGCTCAATTGTGATCAGTTTAAGTACACCAAAGGCCTACAACACTTGCCTTTCTCAAAATCCACTTCTCACTCTCAAAAATGCCTTTCTTAGCAAGTCACTATCAGGTTTTTCATTAGAGAGCAATTCCACTCAAACCAATCACACACACACCTCATATACATCATATGTGAGCTATTCAAAAACTTAAACAACATCTGGAACACTGATTTCTCAGAATCACCAGTCAATTGCTCAAGGTTTTAACCAAGTTGCAGTTGAGATGCCATGAAGTGATCCAACCAATTTCCATCAAGTCCAAGCATTCAAACACACTCCATAGGGTGCAGGGAAGCTGTTCAGATCATCACAATTCATCTATAACACCTCCAACTCATAAATCAATTTGCTCTTGCTGTCACGACCTAGAGGTAAGCCTAAACTTGGTCATCTCTCAATCTATGTATATTTCCTCGCACAATACTTTTGCCAATTGTTCATAATCATGCATGGAATGTTTCCCCTCAAGTAATTGCTTTGTTTGAATCGTGTATCAAAAATCCCAACCTTCATGCAGAATTTAGGGTTCTTGAGGATTTATCGTGATTTCTTGTTTTATGCTTAATTTAAATGAAATTAATTGTCATAAATATAATCGGGAGGTGAAAACGAGCATATTGATATGTGAATTGCATGATATAATCAAGTATTCAGTGAGATTGGATAGAAAATGCAAATCTGAGCAAAGCTAAAAAACACGTGTGTTCTTCAGCTGTTCTTGGCGCCATTTCTCTCAAATCCAAATATTTGAATTTTGTGATTTTCTTTAATTGATTCAAAAATTAATTTCTCCCTGAGTTTTAATGATTTTGAGTTGATTCTTTTTTTAATAATTCACAAAAATGTTAAAATATTTTATTTTATGAAAAAATCCCAAAAATATTATTTATTTCATATAATTGATATTTTTGCAAAGAATTAATGTTTTAATTGTTTTTGAAATTTAAAATATTTTTTTCCTCCTTGATTTTTCAGATTTTATTGACTTCTAATCATTTTGTAGGGCAAAAATTGATTTATGAAGCATTAATCCAAGATCACAATTTGTTTTCCACATGTTAAACAATTTTGATCATTTTAATTGAATATTTTATTCAATTAAAACACATTTTGAAAACAAATTAGGGTTTTTGATTAATTCAACCCTCATAAATCATTTTCAAAAACTCTTTGGGCCTCTAATAGAGTGTAAGACCCAACCCTTTGTAAATACAACCTATTTTTGGGCCTCACTTATGGTATAAGTCCCGTTGTATTTCAAAAAGTTCGACGCGATCTTCATCCGTTGAAAAACAAATATTGGGCCTACCCTCGAGTAGTAAGACCCATTTGTTTTCTTTAAAACTCTTTGGGCCTCTTAATAGAGTGTAAGACCCAAACCCCCTTGTACAAACCATTTTGGGCCTCACTTATTGTATAAGTCCCTCTGTACAAGTGAACGGCGCGATCGTCGCCTTTTAAAAAAATCAATTGGGCCTCTCCTCGAGCTATAAGACCCATTCAAAAATTTTGGGCCTCTAATAGAGTATAAGATCCAATCCCCTTTTAACCAAAACAACTTTGGGCCTCAGATATTGTATAAGCCCCTTTGTATTAAAAGAAAATCTCGGCGCGATCGCCATTTTAAATGAAAAATCATCTGGGCCTACCCTCGTGTTATAAGCCCCACTCTTTTTCTTTAAACCTTTTGGGCCTTTTAAGAGAGTGTAAGACCCATCCCTTTGTACAGAAAACAATTTTTGGGCCTTAGTCACTCGTATAAGTCCCTCTGTACAAATTCGACAGTGCGATCACTGATAAAACCCTGGGTCTCTCCTTGAGCTGTAAGCCCCAAATCTTTCTTTTTCAAAGCACTTTCTCCTTTGATTTTGAATTATACTATTGTTTTCAATCTTTCTTTGTTGAACAACTAACCAAACAGTATGGAAGCTCTACAACCGAGTAAGTGTTTATATGCTTTCATTTACCGCTTTCATATACATATAACTGTATTGTGGGGCTGTTTTGCTGTAAGTCTTCTTTCATAAACTCATATCAACTGTGTAATAATAGTATAGATATTTAGAGTTTCCCCGGCAACTACGTCTAGCATTAAGCCCGTTGATCACTCTTAAATAGTCAAAACTAGATCCCCATAGGATTACCATACACAGTCTTCCCTCCTCTTGGGGTTAAACAATATGGAGATATGAAAGGCAAATTCTTTTTGAACCCTTTCTCAGACTGTCACTCGTAGAAGTTGTCAAAGAAACTCTACTCCCCAGAGATGATCTCTTCTCCGTGAATTGCACCTCTTGAGTTTCTTCCAAATTTTTGAACTTTCCTGGCTCGATCTATTCTTTGTGAATAGTTGGTCTTGAACTTTTCGGGGTTTGGGGACCCACAGGCTTCTTAAAAGCACCCTTAGGAATTTTCAAGAAACTCTATTCCCTAGGGATGATCTCTTCTCCGTGAATTGCATCTCTTGAGTTTCTTCCAAATTCTCGAACTTTCCTGGCTTGATCTATTCTTTGTGAATAGCCTGTCTTGATCTTCTCGGGGTTTGGGGACCCACAGGCTTCCTAAAAGCATCCCCGCCTCCTCTTGGGCGTTGTACAAGGACCCGTCGGCTTCTTAGAAGTATTCACAGCCTCCTCTTAGGCTTCGTATAAATGATTTCTTCCTCCGGGAATGATAGCCTCCTCTTGGGCTTAGTACAAATTGTCCCTCGGCTTCTTAAAAGTATCCAGCCTCCTCTTGGGCTTCGTACAAATTGTCCCGATGACCTCCTAGAGGTATAGGAACAAAAATCAGTCATCTTAATAGAACAGTCTTTCCAAGAGTCTACTACTGTTTCTCAAAGCATAGTACGAAAGATGAAACTCTAGACTTGGACAGTCTAATTTCCTTGAGTCTCCAATACATTCTCAAGCACCCTTCAAGAATAGGAAGGAACCCCGTGGACTCGGACAGTCTCAATACTCATTGGATTTCCCATTTCCTTAAAGAAACAGGAAATAACCCCAATCCTTGGAACAAATCCATGAGTACATTACTCATATAAGAACTGATTTTCTCTTTGAACCAACATACTGGACCTGTCACTCAATGGAAACAACACCATAGCCTCTCTCTTGGGCTTTATACAATGATTCTCCCCAGCGGAGTCAAACAACCTTTAGCCTTCATCTCGGGCTTCGTACGAGTTACAAAAACACTCTCTTGTTGAGTATAAAGCACTCTCTTGTTGAGTCAAACCTTTTAGCCTCCGTCTTGGGCTTTGTACAAGACACAAATCACTCTCTTGTTGAGTATAAAACCCTTGGCCTCAATCTCAGGCTTCGTATGAGATACCATAGAGGACTCTCTTGTCGAGTCACTTCCCTTTTAGCCTCTATCTCAGGCTTTGTACGAGACAGATCAAAAACACCCTCTTGTTGGGCCACTAGCCTCCTCTTAGGCTTTGTATAAGAAAACCACTGGTTGATCCAATCAACCTTTTACATCAAAGATGTGCCTCGTTCACAGTACACAAATATCAACAACTCCTTCCCCTTCATCTAATCGCTGTAAGCGGCAAGCCTTTGGATCATCTACATCCATGCCACTGTCCCTCTTTTAGCATGAGAAATTCCTAAGGAAAGATATCATTGCTCTACACTGAGTTAAAGTCTTCTCCTTCAGGTTGGAAATCCCCTATAAAGGAAATTATGGCATTGCCAGATTCACAAATCCCGGTTAAAGTAATTCTCCTTTATAAACAGTTGTGACATGCAAACCCCACTTTAGAGATGACAAATTCTCTCTAAAGTCAAACCTCTTCAGCTTCACATCTTGGGCTTTGAACAAGATACAAACTACCTTTCGCTTCACGTCTTGGGCTTTGAACAAGACACCAAAACACCATTTCCTCCCATAGAATAGGAGGAACTACGATCGCTCTGATTTCCCTGTTTCGGAAAAACGGGAATACGTAGGCATAAGATTGAAAGAAAAATCTTAGCGAGCACACTAATCCAAAACCCAAAATCCCATACCTCCACATATCAATCGAAAAGCATCAGTCTTAACTTCCCATTAATCGACCAGAAACTATTTTTTAACAAAATAAACCCAAAAGAGACCCACAATCTTTGTAGCATCTGTAAACCAACAGTCATCTGTTCAAACTCAGTTTGCAAGCAGGGTTAATTGGAGACATCTATTTCCCTTCCTTCATCAGCTTCAATAGGATAAAAAATGAATCGAGCTGTAGATACCAAAGAGCGGTAGTGCTTCGCAACCACATCCAAAATCGCTCGCTACAGAAAAAATGGCGACTCCACTAGGGACAACGAGATCTTGTTCTCTTCCCATCTATTAGGTGGAAACCTTAAAAAAAAAAGTGGCGCCCACCGTGGTGCCGGTCTTTCTATTTTTTCAAAAATAAACAAAGACTGTGATTGCAAATATCAGAGAAAAGGATTGCGCTAATGGATTTCGGTAGAAAGAGAACTCATAAGTACACCTTCAGGATTCCAAAACTAGAGGATTTAAGAGGTTTGGCGAGGATGATCACAAACCAAGAGGCTTTCAAAGCCAAGTACGGAGGTTTTCTATCTCTGCTAAGAGTCCATGTGATTGAGGGAATCATGGATGCGCTCATTTAGTTCTACGATCCGGTCTATCATTGTTTCACATTCCCGGATTCCAAGCTAGCACCAATGCTGGAGGAATATTCTCATCTGATTGATCTACACATTACAGATCCAACTCCATTTTTTGGACTGGAAGAAATTCCAAAGAATCAGACCATTGCAGGAGTAATTCATTTGGACGAGTCTGAGGTCAGGACTCACATGACCACTAAGGGTGGCATACAAGGTTTGTCAGCCCAGTTCTTGACAAAGAAAGCCCTGTACTTCGCCAGTATCGGGAACGTGACTGCTTTCAAAAGCATCTTTGTTTTACTCACCTAAGGGAGGAATCAATTACCATCCAGTATTGGTTCGTCGTCAATTTGGATACCCGATGAGGCACGTCCCACGGAGTGTTCACCTGGAAGGTCTTTTCTTCAAGGAAGGGGAAAGTGACAGAGCACTAAAGACGAAAATAGTGCACGCTTAGAAACATGTTCATAAGAAAGGACGGGAGTCTCTAGGAAAACCGAACTGTGTCTCGGTGGAGCCTTATCTCCACTGGGTGCAAACTATAGCTCTCAAGCTAAAGATGCCTTATCCTCGTCACAGAGTTCTTCCACCGAGGGAGTATGTCATGTACTTCATGACTGAAACTGAAAAGCTCCAGGTTATTCTCAACAATGTTCAACAGGAGAGGAGGTCTTGGAAGAACAAGTACCGTACCCTCAACGTGGAGTGCATCAAAATATAGCAACTACTGAAAGAAAAGGACGCTCTAATTAAAATTTTGGAGCAACATGCTGTAGAGAATCAAGCTGACCAAAGGAATTTGTCACTCCTTTCACCTGGAAAAGGAATGACAACCCGACAACGGCCCAAGAACCCCGGTCAAAGAAAAGGAAAGTACCAGAGTCAGCACCCAATTTCTCTTCAGAGAGGACTCGGGATCCATTAGCTTAGGTTTCTGTTTCTGCACCTTGTAATCTACTGTATTTCCATTTCTGTAATCCATTGAATTCAATAAAAAGGGGTTTCCCCACTGTTTGATATTTGCAATCTAATTGTCGAAGTTTATTTTGATTAAACCAAAAAACAATTAATATAATCATTGCATTCATCATTCTCACATCGCGTATTCTTCTTACCTACGAATCTCACGTTTGTGTCTCGATTCTAGAGTCAAACTGTCTCATTCGTACAATACTCGGGCCAATCGTCAAAAAAAGATGGATGATCTCGAGGAAGAGAACAGAGAGTTGAAAGAAGAGATCGATGCTCTGAGAGAGGATATGAGAAAGCTTCCTAATGACATGCAAGCCATGGCAGAAGCTCAGCTACAAAGGACTGTGATCTCGGAGATCACCTCAATGCCCATAGTGGAGAAGTATGATCCTAGGTATCAAATGCCAAAAGATCGTCCTTGGGGCCTACCTGTTAACTATATCCCGGAAGGATATGTCCCGCCGATCACTGAAGATCAGGGAATCATAACAGAAGCCGCTGGGCCTGAAAGTTACAAACTTCGGGAAAGCAAAGATGCCAGGGGCATACTAAAGACTCCTGAAGGTTACAAACTTCGGGAAATGCCAAGATTCATTGCCGTAGTCATGGTACTACCCCCTGTGGTGCACACTGTCCCGGAAGGACAGATTCCACCGATACCTTTTGGTAAGAAGGAAACTATGTTCGATAGAATGGATGAATTCCAGGAACAGTTCCTGGAAATGCAGAAGGAACTGCAAGCCATCCAAGGTCAGGATCTATTTGGAAAGGACGCCGCAGACCTTTGTCTGGTCCTCAATGTGAAAGTTTCGCACAAATTTCAAGTGCCCGACTTTGAAAAATACAAGGGTAACTCTTGCCCTCAAAGCCATCTGGTGATGTACGTTCAGCGAATGTCAGCTCAGACGGAGAATCAGGACCTACTGATTCACTACTTTCAGGATAGTTTAACCAGTGCCGCACTCAAATGGTACATGGGTTTAAACCGTTCTACGATTAGCACATTCAGAGATCTTGGTACTGCCTTCGTCCAATAATACAAATACAATTTGGACATGGCAACGGACAGAGATCAACTCAAATCAATGTCACAAAAGGACAAGGAAACCTTTAAGGAGTACGCTCAGAGATGGCGTGAAATTGCCGCTCAGATTTGTCCACCTCTTGAGGAAAAAGAGATGACAAAGGTCTTCTTAAAGACCTTAAGCTCGTTTTACTATGATAGAATGGTTTCCAGTGCACCCAGTGATTTCACCGAGATGGTGGGAATGGGAGTTCGTCTTGAGGAAGCCGTCCGAGAAGGACGTCTAATAAAAGACGATGGATCATCGAGTAGTACAAAACGATACGGTAGTGCTTTCCCTAAGAAAAAAGAGCAAGATATTGGGAATATCTCTCTCGGAAAGCAAAGGCGACGTTATCAACCGATAGCAGTTATAACTCCTGCTATCAGCCCTATGCCTATTCCTTCATATCAACCTCAGGTTGCGTAAAGCCAACCTAATCATCAAAGGACACAACAGCCTCTTCAGCAGGCTCGTCCTCCATACAATAACAATCGTACAACACGGACACCAGGGTTTGATCCTATACCCATGTTGTACGTAGAACTATTTCCGTTACTACTGGCTAAGGGGCACATCTAGACTAAGTCTCCTCTTACAGTATCGGAAAATCTGCCTTTTAAAAGGTGGATCAGACTTGCCCTTATCATCAAGGAGGATCAGGGCATAACATAGAGAACTGTCTCAATTTCAAATCTGACGTGCAAAAGCTTGTTAGGAGCGGGCTCTTATCTTTCAAAGATACGAATCCCAATGTTCTCACAAACCCGCTGCCTCAACATGAGAAAGCTGCAGTCAACCTAATTGAGAAAGAATTTAATAATATCTATCAAATTCACGATGTACTCTTGTTGAGGACCAATCTGGTCAAGATGCATTGTAGACAGAGTGGGTACGGCCATGTGCCACCTCATAATTATCACCAGTGTGATGTCTGCTCTAAAAATAATCAAGGATGTTCTGTGGTGCAAGCAGCTCTACAGGAACAGATGGATCTCAGATGGATCCAAGAGCACTGAGTTCGTGGAGTTAACATGGTTTACACGAATTCCAACGTCATTCAGAACCACGACATCCGTGCGATGAATGCCAACTTGGTGGCAATGTATTTAAGGCAAAGCCAGTATCACAATCTACCGCGGCATGATTATAGTTTTTATCTGACTTGCTCGGTAAACAAACAGGTATGCTCTTTCATACAAGAGGCCCTCCAGTGTCAGATGGATCTCGGATGGATCCAGGACTACCATGATAGGAATCCCTATCAGATCAATATGGTTCAAATCTTCGACATTCACTTGATGAATAGCAACTTGGTAGAGTTGCATGCTGAGTAGGTCCGACTCGGATTCTTGATATCACATAATTATCATAGCTATAAAGCGGGTTGCGAAAATGATCAGGGATGTGCCCTTGTCCAGGAAGCACTCCAGCACTTGTTAAATCATTGGTGGATGCCGATCTACATGGATGAAGATACTCAGCAAATTTGTATCAATAATAGAAACCCCACTCGGCGTCAAATTCAGGATGTCCGACTCGTGGAAGCTAACCTAGTGAGGTTACATTGTATTCAAAGTGGGCATGGCCAGGTGCCACCACACAATTATGAACGTTATGGAGTCTGTTCCGAAAGTAACCAAGGGTGCTACCTTGTGCGAGCAGCTCTCCAGGGGCAGGTGGATCGTGGAGAGATCCGCCCGTATCTAGGTTCCGGACCCATCAATTGGTCGCCGAACTACATTGACAATCAAATTGAGGACGTTGTCGTCATCTCTGATCATCAGAGGTCCAGGAATGTTTTTGCCATTATCCCTCTGCTTGACGAATCAAGAATTCCCAACCGGGAACGGATCGAAATCGCGTATGATGGTCAGAAAAACCAGAAGGTTCCCATAGTCATCTATCTGCCGGGACCACTACCGTGTGAATCAGCTAAGGCAATCCCTTACAAATACGGTGCAACGATAATTGAAAATGGAAAGGAAATTCCATTACCCTCCATCGTGAATATTGCAGACATCACTCATGTAACACAAAGTGGTAAAATCTTCAACAGAGGAGTTGGAGAGTCTAACAAAGAAAAGGAACTTCAGACAGAAGCTCCCGATCCATCAGTCGGTCAATTCAGTAATCCCGACCTTTCAAAAAATGATGATGAGATACTGAAGCTCATCCAAATGAGTGAATACAACATTGTCGATCAACTGTTACAGACTCCTTCAAAGATCTCAGTATTATCACTGTTACTCAGTTCAGAAGCACACATGGAGGCTCTACACAAAGTCTTGGAGCAAGCCTTTGTGGAACAGGATGTAACAATCAGACAGTTTGATAGTATTGTCTCTAACATCACTTCCTGCAATAACTTGGGATTTAGTGATGAGGAATTACCTGAAGAGGGTCGCCGTCATAAAATGGCACTCAATATCACAGTCAACTGCCAGGACGATGCTTTAGCCAACGTACTGGTAGACACATGGTCAGCCCTGAATGTTATGCCGAAGTCCACTTTGATGCAATTATCATTCAAGGGCCCTCCGATGAGAACCAGCGGAGTCGTCGTCAAAGCGTTCGACGGATCCAGAAAAACAGTTATCGGCGAAGTTGACCTTCCCATAACTATTGGTCCTCACACTTTCCAAGTCACCTTCCAGGTCATGGACATCCGGGCAATGTACAGTTGTTTATTAGGAAGACCTTGGATACATCAGGCTGGAGCGGTCACTTCGACCCTCCACCAAAAGCTAAAGTTCGTCCAGAACGGCTAACTCATCACAGTCTGTGGGGAACAGGCCTTCCTCGTCAGCAATTTATCGTTATCCACTTATGTGGAACCAGAAGGGATAATTGGAACCCAGCTCCAAGCGCTTTCGTTACACAAGGACGATCAACCCGGAGAAGGAACTTCGATTTCCTCATACAAAGATGCTATTAAAGTGGTCGAGAGTACCGATACAACAGGATGGGGACAGCTTGTCATTCCTACTAGCAATACAACAAAGAATGGTCTTGGTTTTTCTGCAACCTGTACCCGGATAGTTGCTAACGATGAAAGTCTTCATCCCATTCAGGATTTCTTCCACAGTGGAGGTTTCCTTCACCCAGTGTCTTAAATAGTCCATGCTATCAATGAGGAGGATCCCTCCGACACAGATGAGGAATGGAAGTCCTTTCTTAACAAGGACAGTTATATGTCTCAGGAAGAGGTGCTTACGCCATTTTGCTATCCCGCACAGAGTCTGAGATTTATACCACGGTCAGATGTCGAAATGATATACGGAGGTTATGATCCAGAAGGATGTCGTGCTCCGCCAAATTCATTAGAGGAGGACACTCTGATGAAAGACAACTTTGACCATAATTACTATGGCCCGATGGATGGCCTGCCAATGTGGCGGCCTTACCCAGGAGACTTGGGGCCAAAAAGTCAGTCGAGTAATGAAACTCAGCTGAGCATCATTGAACAGAATACCTGTGTCCCCACCATGTCATGGGATCAACACTCAGGTCATTCAGAAACTACTCAACATGACGATGAATTTGCAACGTTTGCAGGACTTGAATTCATCAACTATGCTTTTCCCGAGGTCAACGTCATCGAGAGGGATGACTCCTCCAGTTCGAAAGAAGTGTGGGACACCCTGGGACAACCGAGTGGAAAATACTACTATATGGTCAAGTACACCGCTCCCGAAAGCTCTCGTATCAGGCTCGAAGATATCCAGCCAACTGGATGGGGAGATACAACTGAGAGCACCAATGCTATGCAAAATGTAACAGAGGAATTCTCCTACAATAACTCTGCTTGGGAGACAGATTCCAATGATCCTGCTCCACCAGAAATCAGCGTCATTTCTGAAGACAAATCGAGGAAGGTGCCAGTGGGTTGCTGTCGATGTGCCGAAGGTCGTTCGCCAATCAAAGTAATTCCCATCTTTAACCTTTCACCCTGCCCAAGTGAAACGGATGTTTTAATAGGGCTCGCTTTCTGTAAAATTTCCCTCTTCGCTTCGTCCAAAGCGACAGAGTTTTGTTTTATAGGGTTGTAGTTTCAAGAATCGACTTGTTCATTAATAAAATAATGTCGTTCTATAATTTCCGTATTTATTGCTGTAATAAAATGGTAATCCTAAAATACAATTCAATAATAAAAACAAGCAGTAATAAAAAAAAATACACTGCACACACTTTTGCATTCTCTCTATCTAAACACGAATCATCACGTTATGCAGATTGCTTGTTTTAAACCCCGTTGAAACATACGATCCAATGCCTTCTCCCAACTTTAAGTTCCCGGTATTTGGGGCAGAAGAAGAAGTTGACAACGAAATTCCAGAAGAGATCTCCCGACTACTCAGACAAGAGGAAAGGTCCATTGAACCTCACAAAGAGCCGTTGGAAACGGTAAACTTGGGTTCAAAAAAGGAGAGAAAAGAAATCAGGATTGGGGCACTACTCAGTCCAACTGCCAAAGAGAGTTTGACAAAGCTTCTCAAAGAATTCCCCGATGTATTCGCTTGGTCCTATCAGGACATGCCAGGGTTGGATACCAGCATCGTGGAACATCACTTACCGTTAAGATCAGAATGTCCGCCAGTAAAGCAGAGATTGAGACGCACTCACCCGGACATGGCCATCAAAATCAAAGAGGAGGTAGAGAAACAGATTGACGTAGGTTTCCTCGCTACATATGAATATCCTCAATGGTTAGCCAATATCGTACCCGTTCGGAAAAAGGACAGAAAAGTCAGAATGTGTGTTGATTACAGAGATCTGAATAAGGCTAGTCCAAAGGACGACTTTCCTTTACCACACATTGACATGCTGGTGGACAGTACAGCAAAGTTCAAAGTTTTCTCCTTCATGGATGGATTCTCGGGCTATAACCAGATCAAAATGGCGCCGAAAGACATGGGAAAAACTTCGTTCATTACCCCATGGGGTACCTTTTGTTACAAGGTAATGCTGTTCGGTTTGAAGAACGCTGGGGTAACCTATCAAAGGGCCATGACTACTCTGTTTCATGACATGATACATAAGGAAATCGAGGTATATGTCGATGATATGATTGCAAAATCTAAGACATAGGAGGAGCATGTGACCCACCTGCCAAAACTTTTCGAGCGTCTGAGAAAATACAAACTCCGCTTGAATCCCAACAAATGCACCTTCGGTGTCCGTTCAGGGAAACTCTTAGGGTTCATCGTCATCCAGAAAGGAAATGAGGTTGATCCTGACAAGGTCAACGCTATTCAAGAAATGCCTTCTCCGAAAACTGAAAAACAAGTCAGAGGATTCCTGGGACGTTTGAACTACATCTCCATATTCATATTCCTCATGACCGCCACATGTGCGCCGATTTTCAAATTACTCAAAAAGAACCAGGACTGCGTTTGGACAGAAGACTGCCAAACTGCCTTCGACAGTATTAAGGAATATCTGTTGAATCCTCCGATTCTATCACCTCCAGTGGAAGGAAGACCACTGATCATCTACCTCACAGTCTTGGAAGACTCAATGGGGTGAGTACTTGGCCAACAAGACGAAACCAAAAGGAAGGAGTCTGCCATCTACTATTTGAGCAAGAAATTTACCAACTGCGAGACTCGGTACACTATGCTCGAGAAAACTTGCTGCACTTTGGCTTGGGCAGCCAAACGTCTACGCCAGTACATGATTCGTCACACTACTTGGTTGGCCTCCGAGATGGATCTAATCAAGTACGTCTTTGAAAAGCCTGCTCTCACAGGAAGGATTGCCCGTTGGCAGATGTTGTTATCAGAATATGACATTGAGTACCACGCTTAGAAATCCGTCAAAGGAAGTATTATGGCCGATCATTTAGCTCATCAACCGATTGATGATCAGGAATCAATCGGGTTCGACTTCCCAGACGAAGATGTCATGTACCTAAAAATGAAAGACTGCGACGAACCGCTACCCAGTGAAGGGCCAGAACCAGGTTCCCAGTGGGGACTTATCTTTGACGGAGCTGTCAATCATTTAGGAAACAATATTGGGGAAATAATTGTTACCCCTCAGGGTACCCACATTCCTTTCACCTCTCGACTTACGTTCAAATGTACGAACAATGAGGCCGAATACGAAGCTTGTATTATGGGTCTCGAAGAAGCGATTGATTTAAGGATAAAAAACTTGGACGTATATGGCGACTCAGCCCTGGTTATCAATCAGATAAAAGAAGATTGGAACACATACCAATCAGGACTGATTCCTTACAAAGACTATGCAAGAAGGTTGTTACCCTTCTTCAACAGAATCGAGTTTCATCATATCCCTCGTGATGAGAATCACATGGCTGATGCATTAGCCACTCTCTCTTCCATGATTAGTGTAGGTCAATGGAATGACCTACCTAAGATTGACATAATGCGCCTTGAAAGGCCCGCTTACATCTTCATGATTGAAGTAGTCATAGACGGTAAACCTTGGTATCACGATATCAAATGCTTCCTTTAGAAACAAGAGTATCCACCTGGGGCATTCAGAAAGGATAGAAAGACCCTCAGAAGACTGGCTGGCAGTTTCTTCCTGAGCGGTGATACTCTCTATAAGAGAAATTTTGACATGGTCTTGCTCCGATGCGTAGACAGACCAGAGGCAGACGTGCTGATGAAAGAAATTCACGAAGGATCCTTTGGCACTTATGCCAATGGACACACAATGGCAAGAAAAATTCTAAGAGCAGGGTACTATTAGTTGACAATGGAATCCTACTGCTACAAGTACATGAGGAGGTGTCACAAGTGTCAGATATACTCCGACAAAATTCATGTACCACCAACGCATCTCAAGGTTCTTTCTTCCCCATGGCCTTTTTCCATATGGGGAATCGATATGATCGGCATGATTGAACCTAAAGCTTCGAATGGACATCGGTTCATCCTGGTAGCCATTGACTATTTCACCAAGTGGGTTGAAGCAGCGTCATACGCTAATGTAACCCGACAACTGGTGGTTCGATTTATTAAAAACAATATCAATTGCCGTTATGGTGTTACGAGCCAGATCATTACAGATAATGGATCTAACTTGAACAATAAGATGATGAAAGAGTTGTGCACAGAGTTCAAGATCGAACACCATAACTCATCTTCCTACCGACCAAAGATGAACGGAGCGGTAGAAGCGGCTAACAAGAACATCAAGAAGATTGTTCAAAAGACGGTTATAACCTACAAAGATTGGCACGAGATGCTACCCTTTGCTCTTCACGGTTATCGTACATCTGTCCGTACTTCAACAGGGGCAACCCCTTTCTCTCTAGTATATGGCATGGAGGCAGTGCTCCCCGTAGAAGTAGAGATCCCATCAATCCGGGTATTGATTTAAGCTAAGCTTACAAAAGCTGAATGGTGTCAAAGTCGACACGACGAACTGAATCTAATTGAAGAGAAACGAATCACGACACTATGCCACGATCAGTTGTATCAACAAAGAATGAAGAGGGCGTTCGACAAAAAGGTCCGACCTCGCGTCTTCAGAAAAAGAGACCTTGTGCTCAAGAAGATACAATCATTTCTCACCGATTCTCGGGGCAAATGGACTCCAAATTATGACGGCCCCTATGTGGCCAAGAAAGCTTTCTCAGGCGGCGCCTTGAGACTTGCAACCATGGACGGAGAGGAATTTGCCTACCCCACAAATGTTGATGTAGTCAACAAATACTTCGCCTAAACTAAAAAAAAAAAAAAAACGTCTCGGTGGATTGAAAATCCGAAAGGGCGGTCCAGGAAAAAGTTAGAGACAAAATAAATAAAAAATCATCCCGGTGGATTGGAAACATCATAGTACAATCTAGGCAAAAATTAGGGATAATGGCAAGTAACTATGTTCAACAGAGGCAAGTCCCTCAGCAGCAGTTACACCATCCATCGGAGGAAAACTCCAGTCAAGGTCATCTTCGACAGAAGCTCAGGATGCCCCGAATTCAAAGTTGGTAGAAGGATGGTGGTCGTTATGTTTCAACGTAGCCCTTTTCCCTGTAAATTACCATTTTCTAACTTTGTAAATACTCTTTGGAATCACGCGTTTGGCTGATCTCCATCTTATCAATAAAATTTGAGCCCTTGTGATTTTGTTTGTAATTCTCATTTGTTTTAGCTTTACAGAACGACATTTTAATATGATTAACGATTCTTGAAACGAAACAAAAATGAATTTACTTGTAAAACTTTTCTGCTTTAAAATAAAGATGGCAATTTCTTTTGACTGTTGAACATCAAAAGAACATCAACCGCTTCTCCAGAAGTAAGCGAACTTCAAAGTGCAGAATCAAAGTACTCCTTCTAACCCAGTACGCCTGAATGAAGGGATCAACTGTGTCAGAGACCTTGTTTCGTCTGACACGCCTAGGCCAAGTTCTCATCTCCTAAGCCCGACCAACATAGTTCCCCGCGAGGACTACTTCTCCTAAGCAAGGTAGAATTGCTACTTTTGGACCAACGGTACTTCTTCGCCCCGCGATGGCTGAGTATCCAGTTGTGTTCATCCATTAGTTTGTATGTCGCGTCAGTCTTGTCAGCATATACATACATACATCATGCATTATTGATTTGCATACACATTTCATATTGCATCACTATCACTCCAGTCGGTCTTATCCCTAGTGATAGTTGTCTTCTCGGTCGAGTTGTCAGTTCTTTCCTCGATTAGGAAATGTTGCATTTAAATAATCTCTCCACGAGTTTGTTTCTGGATTGAAGTTGGGTCATTGACCACTTTGATAACTTGAACCTCTGAAAGACCAGAGAACCTTTAACAAATGTCACTCTTCACCATTGAAGATGATATCCTTGCTTTCCCGGATTAAGGAAAATCCCGAGAGAAAGCCTCCTAATCAGAGATTCGGTGGTACAGCAGTTTCTCCAAAAAACCACTGATGAAAAGGTCATCGGCACCTCAAATTGGATCCCATCATATGGCATTTCTCTGGGAAGATCCCGAGCAAAGTATGATGTAAGACCCCAAACGAAGGCAGTCTTTCAGGAGACTCGTTTTCCCCAGTAGAAACAAATGGCGTCTCCAACAGAGAAGTTTGTGCACCTCTACAACTCAGACGACTAGATTCCCCAGCAAGTATGACGTCAATTTTTTCCGTCAAATGGCATCTCCCCAGGAAGATTCGGCGAGAAGTTTGAGGAAAACCAATACGAATAGCGTCCCTTGTCAATAAAGTTTATTAACAAAAGAAACTAAGACCAGTTCCTTGGTAGGAAACCAGGATCGAGGGGAAGTTTAAATAAGAAACTAAGACCAGTTCCTTGGTAGGAAACCAGGATCGAGGGGAAGTTTAAATAAGAAATTAATACCAGTTCCTTGGTAGGAAACCAGGATCGAGGGGAAGTTTAAATCAGAAACTAAGACCAGTTCCTTGGTAGGAAACTAGGATCGAGGGGAAGTTTAAATCAGAAACTAAGACCAGTTCCTTGGTAGGAAACCAGGATCGAGGGGAAGTTTATCTCAAAAGAAAACTGAGACCAGTTCCTTGGCTGAAGACCAGGATCGAGGGGAAGTTTACCTTTTCTAAGCATCATTGCTTAGTAAAAGAAGGTGAATGCAATCTACCATTCATAACCACCATCAAAATTTCGGGTATTCCGATATTTAATCCTCTTGCACCCCGAATGCCCGAATACCTTCGTCATTCACACCTTCGTGTCTAAGAAGATTAAATAGGGGCATCTGTCATACCCCAAATTTTAACCACTAATATTTCCCATCATTGTGCAAATCATCATCATAATATGGGTGTGTCATTATGCTTCATCAGTCTCCCCAAAGATGGGTGAGCATTCACTACTATCAAAATTAGGGTTTCAAGCCCTCTCATAGTTCTTAGACAAATGATCAATCAAGAAATGACATGATCTTCAACTTGTCTAACCTCTCAAACATCCACAATGGATCAAGAGGACTCCCACATTAAGGATTAAGCACAAGGTTGCTCCCTTCTAGGTGGATCAAGCTTCAAGATCGCCAGTGTCACCAAATTAGGGTTTTGGTCGACCAGGGCCTCCAATTGGAAATTTTCCTCTGGGCATGAGCCAATGCTTCAAAGCATATCCTAATATACTCCATGGAACCTCATGAACCCAATCATCAAGTCAATTTGACCTCAAGGGATGCATACATCAAAAATCAGGAATTAGGGTTTCTTGACCTAATTCACCTCTAAGTTGACTTTTGGGACAAATCATGAACCAAGACCTCAAGACATGATTTGAGGGTCTCTAATATACCATATTGATCCATTTGGAATAATGGATTGATCCAAGAAGCTTGAGCAACAAGTTTCAATTTCATCTGAACCACAGTTAGGGTTTTGCGAGAAAAGTCAACTGTAGCTTTGACTTTTGACCAGGACATGCTCCCAAACCCTAAGACATGATTCAATATACCCTATAACACCCATGGAACATGTCCATCAAGTTTGATTTAGGTCAAGGACATGATTTCTCAAAGGATTGCACAGTTTAGAATTCATCTGACAAAAAGTCAACTGTGCACAAAAGTCAACTTTGACTTTTTGAGATTTTTCACAAAAATGTATTTTTAACCGTAAAATGATGTTAATGTATGATTTGAATCATCATTCATCAAGAAAAATCAAAGAAAATGGGATAACTTGTAAAACGGGTAACCATAAAAACTAAGAAAATTTTCTAAGTTATGAAAAAAAGTGACAAAGGTACCAACTTTGGAGGATCATAACTCCTAAACCACAAAGCCATGTTTTCCATCCAAAGCTTGAATTGTAGATCTCATTGCCCTCTACAAAAGCTTCATACTGACCTATGTCTAAATTCCTCATGGATTTTGAGTTATGGAGTGATCAAAATCAAGAAAAGTCACTTTGTTCCAACACTTAGTGAAAATTTCACTAAGTCAGATTTTGCCTTACTTTTTTCCAAATGTAGGGACATTTTTCACTTGGATCCAAAAAGTATCAAAACCAAATATGATCAAACAGTTGTTGTATCATATAAGAGCTTTCCAAAATGGCCAAGAACATCACCAAATTCAACTTGAGCCATGAGATATGACATTGGCAAGTTGCCTTGCTGAAATCTGCCAAGGCAAGGCAGAATTTTGCACTTTTGCTTGATTTGCCAAAATCAGCCAATTCCAAGGCTTGTCATCACTTTGGACACATCTGAGGATTGAATCTAAAGGGGGCAATCACTGAGCCAAGCCTCCAAAGTCCTTGGAACAAAAAATAGCATGCTAAACCTAAAATTACCCAAAATAGGGACAAGACTCCAATATTGGATTGGAGCATTCAATGGAAGCACCAAGGTGGCATGGACTGAGCTATTAGCAACTGAATTCAGTCAAGACTTATCCAAGACCAAGGGGACCAGCAGCCTGTGCCCTAACCTCTAGTCAATAGCTAGAGAAGACTTGGATTTTCATTTGCCAACATTGGCCAACCCTACTCAGCAGTTGCCATTCACTATTTCTTGCAAAACAAATTTGCTATATTATAAATAGAGCTCAATTGTGATCAGTTTAAGTACACCAAAGGCCTACAACACTTGCCTTTCTCAAAATCCACTTCTCACTCTCAAAAATGCCTTTCTTAGCAAGTCACTATCGGGTTTTTCATTAGAGAGCAATTCCACTCAAACCAATCACACACACACACACACACCTCATATACATCATATGTGAGCTGATCAAACACCTAAACAACATCTGGAACACTGATTTCTCAGAATCACCAGTCAATTGCTCAAGGTTTTAACCAAATTGCTGTTGAGATACCATGAAGTGATCCAGCCAATTTCCATCAAGTCCAAGCATTCAAACACACTCCATAGGGTGTAGGGAAGCTGTTCAGATCATCACAATTCATCTGTAACACCTCCGACTCAGAAATCAATTTGCTCTTGCTGTCACGACCTAGAGGTAAGCCTAAAATTGGTCATCTCTCAATCTATGCATATTTCCCCGCACAATACTTTTGTCAATTGTTCATAATCATGCATGGAATGTTTCCCCTCAAGTAATTGCTTTGTTTGAATCGTGTATCAAAAATCCCAGCCTTCATGCAGAATTTAGGGTTCTTGAGGTTTTATCGTGATTTCTTGTTTTATGCTTAATTTAAATGAAATTAATTGTCATAAACATAATCGGGAGGTGAAAACGAGCAGATTGATATGTGGATTGCATGATATAATCAAGTATTCAGTGGGATTGGATAGAAAATGCAAATCTGGGCAAAGCTGAAAAACGCGCGTGTTCTTCAGCTGTTCTTGGCGCCATTTCTCTCAAATTCAAATATTTGAATTTTGTGATTTTCTTTAATTGATTCAAAATTTAATTTCTCCCTGAGTTTTAATGATTTTGAGTTGATTCTTTTTTAAATAATTCACAAAAATGTTAAAATATTTTATTTTATGAAAAAAAATCCCAATAATATTATTTATTTCATATAATTGATATTTTTGCAAAGAATTAATGTTTTAATTGTTTTTGACATTTAAAATATTTTTTTCCTCCTTGATTTTTCAGATTTTATTGACTTCTAATCATTTTGTAGGGCAAAACTTGATTTATGAAGCATTAATCCAAGATCACAATTTGTTTTCCACATGTTAAACAATTTTTATCATTTTAATTGAATATTTTATTCAATTAAAACACATTTTGAAAACAAATTAGGGTTTTTGATTAATTCAACCCTCATAAATCATTTTCAAAAACTCTTTGGGCCTCTAATAGAGTGTAAGATCCAACCCTTTGTAAATACAACCTATTTCTGGGCCTCACTTATGGTATAAGTCCTGTTGTATTTCAAAAAGTTCGACGCGATCATCATCCGTTGAAAAACAAATCTTGGGCCTACCCTCGAGTAGTAAGACCCATTTATTTTATTTAAAACTCTTTGGGCCTCTTAATAGAGTGTAAGACCCAAACCCCCTTGTACAAACCATTTTGGGCCTCACTTATTGTATAAGTCCCTCTGTACAAGTGAACGGCGCGATCATCGCCTTTTAAAAAAATCAATTGGGCCTCTCCCCGAGCTATAAGACCCATTCAAAAAATTTGGGCCTCTAATAGAGTATAAGACCCAATCCCCTTTTAACCAAAACAACTTTGGGCCTCAGATATTGCATAAGCCCCTTTGCATTAAAAGAAAATCTCGGCGCGATCGCCATTTTAAATGAAAAATCATCTGGGCCTACCCTCGTGTTATAAGCCCCACTCTTTTTCTTTAAACCTTTTGGGCCTTTTGAGAGAGTGTAAGACCCATCACTTTGTACAACAAACAATTTTTGGGCCTCAGTCACTCGTATAAGTCCCTCTGTACAAATTCGACAGTGCGATCACTGATAAAACCCTGGGCCTTTCCTTGAGCTGTAAGCCCCAAATCTTTCTTTTTCAAAGTACTTTCTCCTTTGATTTTGAATTATACTGTTGTTTTCAATCATTCTTTGTTGAACAACTAACCAAACAGCATGGAAGCTCTACAACCGAGTAAGTGTTTATATGCTTTCATTTACCGCTTTCATATACATATAACTGTATTGTGGGGCTGTTTCGTTGTAAGTCTTCTTTCATAAACTCATATCAACTGTGTAATAATAGTATAGATATTAAAAGTTTCCCCAACAAGTACGTCTAGCATTAAGCCCGTTAATCACTCTTAAATAGTCAAAACTAGATCCCCATAGGATTACCAGACACAGTCTTCCCTCCTCTTAGGGTTAAACAATATGGAGATGTGAAAGGCAAATTCTTTTTGAACCCTTTCTCAGACTGTCACTCGTAGAAGTTGTCAAAGAAACTCTACTCCCCAGAGATGATCTCTTCTCCGTGAAATGCATCTCTTGAATTTCTTCCAAATCTCCAAATTTCCTGGCTTGATCTATTCTTTATGAATAGCCTGTCTTGAACATCTCGGGGCTTGGGGACCCACAGGCTTCTTAAAAGCACCCTTAGGAATTGTCAAGAAACTATATTCCCCAGGGATGATCTCTTCTCCGTGAATTGCATCTCTTGAGTTTCTTCCAAATTCTCAAAATTTCCTGGCTTAATCTATTCTTTGTGAATAGCCTGTCTTGAACTTCTCGGGGTTTGGGGACCCACAGGCTTCCTAAAAGCATCCCCGCCTCCTCTTGGGCGTTGTATAAGGACCCGTCGACTTCTTAGAAGTATTCACAGCCTCCTCTTAGGCTTCGTATAAATGATTTCTTCCTACGGGAATGATAGCCTCCTCTTGGGCTTAGTACAAATTGTCCCTTGGCTTCTTAAAAGTTTCCAGCCTCCTCTTGGGCTTCGTACAAATTGTCTCGACGACCTCCTAGAGGTATAGGAACAGAAATCAGTCATCTTAATAGAACAGTCTTTCCAAGAGTCTACTACTGTTTCTCAAAGCATAGTACGAAAGATGAAACTCTAGACTTGGACAGTCTAATTTCCTTGAGTCTCCAAGACATTGTCAAGCACCCTTCAAGAATAGGAAGGAACCCCGTGGACTCGGACAGTCTCAATACCCATTGGATTTCCCATTTCCTTAAAGAAACAGGAAATAACCCTGATCCTTGGAACAAATCCATGAGTACATTACTCATATAAGAACTAATTTTCTCTTTGAACCAACATACTGGACCTGTCACTCAACGGAAACAGCACCGTAGCCTCTCTCTTTGGCTTTATACAATGATTCTCCACAGCGGAGTCAAACAACCTTTAGCCTCTATCTCGGGCTTCGTACGAGATACAAAAACACTCTCTTGTTGAGTATAAAGCACTCTCTTGTTGAGTCAAACCTTTTAGCCTCCGTCTTGGGCTTTGTACAAGACTCAAATCACTCTCTTGTTGAGTATATAACCCTTGGCCTCCATCTCGGGCTTCGTACGAGATACCATAGAGGACTCTCTTGTCGAGTCACTTCCTTTTAGCCTCTATCTCGGGCTTTGTACGAGACAGATCAAAAACACCCTCTTGTTGGGCCACTAGCCTCCTCTTAGGCTTTGTATAAGAAAACCACTGGTTGATCCAATCAACCTTTTAGAATTAAAGTTGTGCCTCGTTCATAGTACACAAACATCAACAACTCCTTCCCCTTCATCTAATCGCTGTAAGCGGCAAGCCTCTAGATCATCTACATCCATGCCACTGTCCCTCTTTTAGCATGAGAAATTCCTAAGGAAATATAGCATTGCTCTACACTGAGTTAAAGTCTTCTCCTTCAGGATGGAAATCCCCTATAAAGGAAATTATGGCATTGCCGGATTCACAAATCCCGGTTAAAGTAATTCTCCTTTATAAACAGTTGTGACATACAAATCCCTCTTTAGAGATGACAAATTCTCTCTAAAGTCAAATCTCTTCAGCTTCACATCTTGGGCTTTGAACAAGATACAAACTACCTTTCATTTCATGTCTTGGGCTTTGAACAAGACACCAAAATACCATTTCCTCCCATAGAATAGGAGGAACTACGATCGCTCTGATTTCCCTGTTTCGAAAAAAACGGGAATACGTAGGCATAAGATTGAAAGAAAAATCTTAGCGAGCACACTAATCCAAAACCCAAAATCCCATACCTCCACATATCAATCGAAAAGCATCAGTCTTAACCTCCCACTAATCGACCGGACACTATTTTTTAACAAAATAAACCTAAAAGAGACCCACAATCTTTGTAGCATCTGTAAACCAACAGTCATCTGTTCAAACTCAGTTTGCAAGCAGGGTTAATTGGAGACATCTATTTTCGTTCCTTCATCAGCTTCAATAGGATAAAAAATGAATCGAGTTGTAGATACCAAAGAGCGATAGTGCTTCGCAACCACATCCAAAATCGTTCGCTACACCTTTCAGCCTCCATCTCGGGCTTCGTAGGAGATACAAAGTCACTCACTTGTTGAGAATAAAAGATTCTCTTGTTGAGTCACACATCTTCAGCCTCTATCTCGGGCTTCGTACGAGATAGAAAATCACTCTCTTGTTGAGTATAAATGACTCTCTTGTTGAGTCAATCATTTTTAACCTCCATCTCGGGCTTCGTACGAGATACAAAACACTCTCTTGTTGAGTATAAAAGACTCTCTAGTTGAGTCAAACACCTTTAGCCTCCATCTCGGGCTTCATACGAGATACTAAAACACTCTCTTGTTGAGTATAAAAGACTCTCTGGTTGAGTCACACACCTTTCAGCCTCCATCTCGGGCTTCGTACGAGATACAAATCACTCTCTTCTTGAGTATAAAAGACTCTCTTGTTGAGTCAAACCCCCTTAGCCTCCATCTCGGGCTTCGTACGAGATACAAAACACTCTCTTGTTGAGTATAAAAGACTCTCTTGTTGAGTCAAACCTTTAGCCTCCGTCTTGGGCTTCGTACAAGACACATAAAAACACCCTCTTGTTGGGCCAATAGCCTCCTCTTAGGCTTTATATAAGGAAAACTCTGGTTGAGTCAATCGACCTTTTAGCATCAAAGTTGTGCCTTGTTCATAGCATACAAACATCAACAACTCTTTTCCCCCCATCTAATTGCTGTAAGTGGCAAGCCTCTGGATTATTTACATCCACGCCACTGTCCCTCTTTTAGCATGCGAAATTCCTAAGGAAAGATAGCATTGCTCTACACTGAGTTAAAGTCTTCTCCTTCAGGTTGAAAATCCCTTATAAAGGAAATTATGGCATTACTGGATTCATATATCCCAGTTAAAGTAATTCTCCTTTATAATCAGTCACCCAACAGTTGGGACAAATAGACCAAACATCCCTCTTTAGAGATGACAAATTCTTTCTAATCCTAAACCCTTCAGCTTCACATCTTGGGCTTCGAACAAGATATAAATAGACCCTTCAACTTCACATCTTGGGCTTTGAACAAGATACAAATCACCTTTAGCTTCACGTCTTGGGCTTTGAACAAGACACCAAAACACCCTTTTCCTCCCATAGAATAGGAGGAACTACGATCCCTCTGATTTCCCTGTTTCGTTAAACGGGAATACGTAGGCATAAGATTGTAAAAGAATCTTAGAGAGCACACTAATCAAAAAACCCAAAAACCCAAAATCCCATACATTAATCAATATGGCGCAGTATCCTATCCAAAATCCCCATGAATAGTCCTGTCATTTCATTCTTAACAAAATAAGCAGAGAGAGGCCCACAATCTATACCGCATCTCTAAACCAACAATCATCTATTTAAACTCAGTATGCAAGCAGGGTTAATTGGAGACATCTATTTCCCTTCCTTAGTCAGCTCAATAGGATAAAAAATGAATCGACCTGTAGTACCCCAGAGCGACAGTGCTTAAGAACCACGTCCAAAATCGCTCGCTACAGAAAAAATGGCGCCCACCGTGGGATTACGCAGGGCATCTTGTCCCTCTTATCTCTCTGGTTGAATCCTTAAGTCTGAAAACTGCCAAGAAGAATGACGACTTCACTGGGGATTTTTTTTCTTCCGTCTCTTAGGTGAAACCTTTAAGTTTAGAAAAATGTCGACCACAGTGGGAGACATTCTTAGGTAAAAAACCTTTAAAGTTCACAAAATATCACAGAATGACGACTCTGTCGGGGAGCCATTTTCTGTTAGGATCATAGGATTTATAGCTCTTAAGAGGTCTAGGATGATTAAGACAAATATATATACTGCTTTTCCTAAATGATATATGTGTTTATTTTTCTGCTAATGGGAATGCGTGTGATGCCGCATGTGGAAAGATTGAGTATACACCTAAGATAGGTGATGGCTAAACGAGTAATCTTACAGGGAGTGACTCCTAAATAAGAGACCTCGACCATCGGATCAGTGGAGGCACCCTTTTGCGGATTCAATGCCTATATGACTTCGGTTGTTGAAAGCAGTGTTGTTCGATTGTGGTCGTCGGTGAAACAGATTTAGTAGACTAAAACCATTTTGTAGTGCGGAAGCTATCGGAAATAGTTGTCACGCGGTACTACCCTCATTTGAGGCTGATGATCTATTCTCGATGAATAGCATTTACTCTAAGATACTGCAGCTCGCTGGCTATCCGCTTGCTGTTGTTATCCTGGGAGGAGCTGATGATTTTGAGGACAGGTACAAAAAATCACCAGTATAAACCTTTGGGGATGGGTAGAGCCTTGACTTCATGACACCGACCCTTTGACCCCATGTTTTTTCTATGTTTTTATGTGCTGCATTCATGCATTCATTTAAAAAACATTAAAACAATGAAAAATCTTCTCTTCTAGTCTCTCTTTTTTAAATTAAACTAAGACAATGATTGCAAATGTCAGAGAGGAAGATTGCGCTAATGGATTTCGGTAGAAGGAAAACTCATAAGTACACCTTCAAGGTTCCAAAGTTAGAGGATTTAAGAGGTTTGGCGAAAATGATCACCAACCACGAGGCTTTCAGAGCTAAGTATGGAGGACTGCAATCTCTATTAAGGGTCCATGTAATCGAAGGAAACCTGTCCACGCTAATCCAGTTCTACGATCCGGTTTATCACTGTTTCACATTCCCGGATTATCATCTAGCACCAACGCTGGAGGAGTATTCTCACTTGACTGATCTACACATTACTGATCAAGCTCCCTTTTCAGGACTGGAAGAAATTCCAAAGGATCAAACCATTACAAGAGCAATTTATTTGGATGAGTCAGAAGTCAGGACTCACATGACCACTAAGGGTGGCATCCAAGGTTTGCCAGCCCAGTTCTTAACAAAGAAGGCTCTATACTTTGCTAGTATAGGGAATGTGGCCGCTTTTGAGAGCATCTTTGTTTTGCTCACCTACGGGTTATTTTTGTTTCCCAACATTGATAACTTCGTAGACATCAATGCCATTAAGATTTGTCAGATTGGAAACCCTGTACCGACCTTACTCGCAGATATGTATCATTCGGTACACTTAAGGAATTTATACATTGGAGGAATGATCATGTGCTATGTACCCTTGCTTTACAAATGGTTCACTTCCCATTTGCCCAAGTCTGCTTCATTTTGGGATCAAAAGAATACTTTACGTTGGTCGCAGAGAGTCATGTCTCTTACCAACTCTGACATCGATTGGTACAATCGAATCTACGACAGGATCAGAATTATTGACCGTTGTGGAAGTTTCCCAAATTTACCCCTTATAGGAACTAAGGGAGGAATTAACTATAATCCAATTCTCGTTCGTCGTCAATTTGGATACCCGATGAGGCATGTCCCGCGTAATGCTCATCTGGAAGGTCTTTTCTTCAAGGATGGAGAAAATGACAGGGCACTAAAGACAGAAATAGTGCATGACTGGAAACACATTCATAGGAAAGGACGAGAGTCTCTAGGGAAACTGGAATGTGTCTCGGTGGAGCCTTATCTCCACTGGGTACAAACTAGAGCTCTCAAGCCGAGGATGCCTTACCCTCGTCAGGAAGTTCTTCCATTAAGGGACTCTGCCCTTTATTTTATGTCTGAGACGGAAAAGCTTTAGGTTATTCTCAGCAAAGTTCAACAGGAGAAGAGGTCTTGGAGGAACAAGTATCGTATTCTCAATGTAGAGTGTAGGAAAATACAGCCGCTATTAAGAGAAAAAGATGCTCTGATTGAAATTTTAGAGCAACATGCTGTAGAAAATCAGGATGACCAAAGGAATTTGCTCGCTCCTTTCACTTGGCAAAGGAATGACAACCCGACAACGGCTGAAGAGCCCCGGTCAAAGAAGAAGAAAGTACCAGAACCAGCACTTGAGCTCTCCTCAGAGAGGACTCAGGATCAATTAGTTTAGGTTTCCTTTTTCAGCACTTTGTAATCTACTGTATTTCCATTTCCGCAATCCTTTGAATTCAATAAAATGGGGTTTCCCCACTGTTTGATATTTGCAATCTAATTGTCGAAGTTTACTTTGAATAAACAAAAACATACAATTAATATAATCATTGCATTCATCATTCTTATAAACACATTCTTCTTACCTACGAATCTCACGTTTGCGTCTCGATTCTAGAGTTAAACTGCCTCATTCGTACAATACTCGACCCAATCATCAGAAAAAGATGGATGATCTCGAGGAAGATAACAGAGAGTTGAGAGAAGAGATCGACACTCTGAAAGAGGATCTGAGAAAGCTTCATAAAGACAAGCTCTAGCAGAAGCTCAGATGCAACAATAGCAGACTGTGATCTCAAGATCACATCTATGCCCATAGTGGAGAAGTATGATCCTAGGCACAAAATGCCGAAAGATCGTCCCTGGGGCATGCCACTCAACTATATCCCGGAAGGATATATTCCTCCGATCGCTGAGGATTAGGGAACCGCAGCAGGAACCGCTGAGCCTGAAGGTTACAAACTTCGGGAAAGTGAAGATACCAGGGGCATGACAGCAACTCCTGAAGGTTACAAACTTCGGGAGACACCGAGAGTCTCGGCCATAATGACTATACCACCGCCTTTGGTTAACACTATCTCGGAAGGACAGATTCCCCAGATACCTTCTGGTGGAAACGACAGCATGTTCGATAGAATAAATGAATTCCAGGAATAGTTCTTGGAAATGCAGAAAGAACTGTAAGCCATTCGCGGTCAGGATCTATTTGGAAAGGACGACGTGGACCTTTGTTTGGTCCCCGATGTAAAAGTCCCACACAAATTCCAGGTACCCGACTTTGAAAAGTACAAGGGTAACTCTTGTCCTCAGAGCCATTTAGTGATGTACGCTCGGCGAATGTTAGCTCAGACAAAGAACCAGGAGCTACTGATTCACTACTTTCAGGATAGCTTAACCGGTGCCGCACTTAAATGGTACATGGGTTTAAACCGCACTACGACCGGCACATTCAGAGATCTGGACGCTGCCTTTGTTCAACAGTACAAATATAATCTGGACATGGCACCAGACAGAGATCAACTCAGGTCGATGTCACAAAAGAACAAAGAAACCTTTAAGGAATATGCTCAGAGATGGCGTGAAATTGCCGCTCAGATTTGTCCACCTCTTGAGGAAAAAGAGATGACAAAGATCTTCTTAAAAACCTTGAGCTCATTTTACTACGATAGAATGGTTGCCAGTGTGCCCAGTGACTTCACCGAGATGGTGGGCATGGGAGTTCGTCTTGAGGAAGTTTTCCGAGAAGGACGCCTAGTTAAAGACGCTGGATTATCAAGTAGTACAAAACGATACGGTAGTGCTCTGCCTAAGAAAAAAGAGCAGGATATTGAGAATATCTCTCTCGGAAAGCAAAGGCGACGTTACCAACTAGTAGCAACTGTAACTCCTGCTATTAACCCTGCGTTTGTTCCTACGTATCAACCTCAGGTTGCACAGAGCCAACCTAATCAACAGCAATTTCAGCAAGGGGCATAACAGCCTCTTCAGCAGGCTCGTCCTCCGTACAACAACAACCGTGCAACATGACCATCAGGGTTCGACCCTATACCCATTTTGTACGCGGAATTGCTTCCACTCTTACTGGTCAAGGGGTATGTCCAAACCAAGTCTCCTCTTACAGTACCAGAAAATCCGCCTTTCTGGTTTAAAGCGGATCAGACTTGCCCTTACCATCAAGGAGGACCAGGGCATAACATAGAGAACTGTCTAAGTTTCAAATCCGATGTACAAAAGCTTGTTAGAAGCGGGGTCTTATCCTTCAAGGATACGAAGCCTAATGTTCTCACGAACCCGTTGCCTCAACACGAGAAAGCTGGAATCAATTTGATAGAGGGAGAGTCTAACGACATCTATCAAATTCACGATGTACTCTTATTAAGGGCCAACTTGGTCAAGATGCATTGTAGATGTAGTGGATATGGCCATGTGCCACCTCATAATTATCACCAATGTGATATTTACTCTAAGAACAATCAAGGATGTTCTATGGTGCAATCAGCTCTACAGGAACAGTTGGATCTCGGATGGATCCAAGAGCACCGAATTCGTGGGGTCAACATGACTTATATGAATTCCAACATCATTCAGAGCCACGACATCCGTGCAATGAATGTCAATTTGGTGGCAATGCACTCAAGGCAAAGCCAGTACCATAATTTGCCGTGACATGATTACGATTCCTGTCTGACTTGCTCGGTAAATAAACAGGGATGCTCTGTTGTACAAGAGGCCCTCCAGCGTTAATGGATCTTGGGTGGATCTAGGACTACCATGATAGAAATCCTTATCAGATCAACATGATTCAAATCTTTGATATTCGTCTGATGAATACCAGCTTGGTGGAGTTACACGCCAGGCAGGTTCAACTTGGTTTTCTCACTTCTCACGATTATCTGAACTGTAAACTATGCAGTGAGAGTAACCATGAGTGCGCTCTCGTTTAAAGAACTTTACAACACTTGTTAAACCACTGCTGGCTTCCGATCTATCTAGAGGAAGACACGTAACAAATCAGTGTGCTTAATGGAAACCCTACTCGGCGTCAAAATCAGGATGTCCGATCTATGGAAACCGACCTAGTAAGGTTACACTGCATTCAAAGCGGGCGTGGCCAGGTGCCACCACATAACTATGAACGTTGTAGGGTCTGCTCGGAGAATAACCAAGGACGCTACCTTGTGCAGGAAGCTCTTCAAGGTCAGTTGGATCGTAAAGAGATTCACCCGTGTCCGAGTTCTGAGCCAATCAACTGGACGCCGGACTAATTCACTGATCAAATCAGAGACGTTGTCATAATCTCTGATCATCAATAGAACAAGGATGTTTGTACCATCATCCCTCTACTAGACGAATCAAAGGTTCTTAGCCAGGAACTGATTGAAGTTACTTACGACAGTCTAAAAAATCAGAAGGCTCCTGTAGTGATCTATCTACCGGGACCGTTACCGTATGAATCAGCTAAGGCGATCCCTTACAAATATGGTGCAACAATAATTGAGAATGGAAAGGAAATTCCATTACCCTCCATTGTGAATATTGCGGACATCAGTCGAGTAACACGGAGCGATCGAATCTTCAACCGAGGAGTTGGAGAACCTAACAAAGAAAAGGAACTTCCGACAGAAGCTCCTGATCCACCAGTAAGTCAATCCAGTAATCCCGACCCTTTAAAGGACAATGATGAGATGCTGAAGCTCATCCAAAGGAGTGAATACAATATTGTTGATCAACTATTACAAACTCCTTCAAAGATCTCAGTGCTATCACTTTTACTCAGTTCCGAAGCCCACAGAGAGGCTTTATAGAAAGTCTTAGAGCAGGCCTTTGTGGAACAGGATGTGTCAATATGACAGTTCGATAGCATCATCTCTAACATCATTTCCTGCAACAACTTAGGATTCAGTGATGAGGATTTGCCAGAGGGGGGCAAAAGTCACACCATGGCGCTGAATATCATAGTTAACTGCCAGGACGATGCTTTAGCCAGCGTACTGGTAGACACAGGATCGACCATCAACGTTATGCTAAAGTGCACTTTAATGCGACTATCATTCAAAGGATCCCCGATGAGGGGCAGTGAGGTCATCGTCAAAGCCTTTGACGGATCTCGAAAAGCAGTTATCGGCGAAGTCGACCTTCCCATAATTATCGGTCCTCACACTTTCCTAATCACTTTTCAGGTCATGGACATCCGGGTAGCGTACAACTGTTTATTAGGAAGACCGTGGATACACCAGGCTGGGGCAGTCACTTCGACGCTGCACCAGAAACTGAAGTTCGTCAAGAACGATCAACTCGTCATAGTCTGTGGAGAGCAGGCCTTGCTCGTGAGTAAGTTATCATCATCCACTGTTGTAGAACTAGAAGGGGTGATTGGAACCCAGTTCCAAGCGCTTTCGCTACACAATGACAATCAATCCGAAAGAGGAACATCGATTTCCTTGTACAAAAATGCTCTCAAAGCGGTCGAGAGTACCGATGCAACAGGATGAGGGCAGCTTGTCATTCCTACTGATAATAAAACAAAGAAGGGTCTTGGTTTTTCTGTAACCTGTACCCAGATAACTGCCAATAATGAAAGTTTTCATCCCATTCAGGATTTCTTCCACAGTGGAGGTTTCCTTCACCCAGTGTCTCAAGAAGTATATACCATCAACGAGGAGGATTCCTCCGATATAGAGGAAGAATGGAAGTCCTATCTCAACGAGGACGGTTATATGTCTCAGGACGAAACACATACCCCATTCTGCTTTCCTGCATAGAGCCCGAGATTTATACCAAGGTCAGACGTCGAAATGATATACGGAGATTGTGATCCGGAAGGATGTCGTGCTCCACCAATTTCATTAGAGGAAGACACTCTGATGAAAGACAACTTTGACCACGACTATTATGGCCCAATGGATGGGTTGCCTATATGGCAGCCGTACCCAGGAGACTTGGGGTAAGAAAATCAGCCGAACAATGAAAATCAGCTGAGCATCATCGAACAGAATACCTGCGTCCCCACCATGTCATGGGATCAACACTCAGGTCATTCAGAAAATATCCAGCACGACGATGAATTTGCAAAGTTTGTAGGACTAGAATTCATTAACTATGCTTTTCTTGAGGTCAACGTCATCGAGAGGGATGACTCCTCTAGTTCCACAGAAGTGTGGGACACCTTAGGACAACCAAGTGGTAAATTCAACTTTATGGTCAAGTACACCTCTCCTGAAAGCTCTCGTATCAGGCTCGAAGACATCCAGCCAACTGGGTGGGGAGATATACCTGAGAGTACGAATATTATGCAAAATACAACTGAAGAATCCTCCTACGACAACTCTGCCTGGGAGACAGATTCCAACGATACTGCTTCGCCAGAAATCAGCGTCATTTTTGAAGACAAATCAAGAAAGAAGGTGCTAGACTTTGTGATTCACCGAGGAGTTCGCTGCCAATGAGTTACTGTCAATGTTCCGAAAGTTGTTCATAAGTCTAAGTAATTGTCGTCTTTATCTTAACCTTTCACCCTGCCCAGGTGAAACAGATGTTTTGATAGGGCTCACTTTCTGTAAATGTCTCTCTTCGCTTTGCCCAAAGCGACAGAGTTTTGTTTTATAGGGCTGTAGTTTCAAGAATCGACTTGTTCATAAATAAAATAATGTCGTTCTGTAATTTCCGCATTAATTGCTGTTTTCTCTTTTTGCTTTTCTCAGAAAATTTTAATCCTAAAAAAACAAATAATAATAAACAAGCAGTTTTTCAAAAAATAAATACACTGCAAACACTCTTGCATTCTCTCTATCTCTTCTAAAACAAATCATCACGTCTTGCAGACTGCTTGTTTTAAACCCTGTTGAAACACGCGATCAGATGCCTTCTCCCAACTTTGAGTTCCCGGTATTTGGGGCTGAAGAAGAATTTGACGACGAAATTCCAGAAGAGATCACCCGACTACTCAGACAAGAGGAAAGGTCAATTGAACCTCATAAAGAGCCGTTGGAGACGATCAACTTGGGTTCAGAAAAAGAGAGAAAAGAAATCAGGATTGGGGCACTTCTCAGTCCAACTACCAAAGAGAGTTTGACAAAGCTTCTCAGAGAATTTCCCGATGTGTTTGCTTGGTCCTATCAGTATATGCCAGGGTTGGATACCAACATCATAGAGCATTATTTACCGTTAAGGTCAGAATGTCCGCCAGTAAAGCAAAGGTTGAGACGGACTCACCCGGACATGGCCATCAAAATTAAATAGGAGGTACAGAAACAGATTGACGCAAGTTTCCTCGCTACGTCTGAATATCCTCAATGGTTAGCCAACATAGTACCAGTTCTGAAAAAGGAAGGAAAAGTCAGAATGTGTGTCGATTACAGAGATCTGAACAAGGCAAGTCCAAAGGACGACTTTCCTTTACCATACATTGACATGCTGGTTGACAGTACAATAAAGTTAAAAGTTTTCTCCTTCATGGATGGATTCTCGGGCTATAACCAGATCAAAATGGTGCCGAAACACATGTAGAAGACTTCGTTCATTATCCCATGGGGTACCTTTTATTACAAGGTGATGCTGTTCGGTTTGAAGAACGCCGGGGCAACCTATCAAAGGGCCATGACAACTCTGTTTCATGACATGATACACAAGGAAATTGAGGTATATGTCGATGATATGATTGCTAAATCAAAAATAGAGAATAAGCACGTTGAACATCTGTCAAAATTGTTCGAACGTCTAACAAAATTCAAACTCCGTTTGAATCCTATCAAGTGTACATTCGGTGTCTGTTCAGGGAAACTGTTAGGGTTCATCATCAGCCAGAAAGGAATTGAGGTTGATCCTGACAAGGTCAAGGCCATTCGAGAAATGCCTTCTCCAAAGACTGAAAAACAAGTCAGAGGATTTTTGGGACATCTGAACTACATTTCCAGATTTATATTCGTCATGACCGCGACGTGCGTGCCAATCTTCAAATTACTCAAAAAGAATCAGGACTGCATGTTGACAGAGGACTGTCAAACCGCCTTCGACAGTATCAAGGAATACCTGTTGAACCCACCGATTCTATCACCTCTAGTGGAAAGAAGACCACTGATCATCTACTTAACAGTCCTAGAGGACTCGATGGGCTGTATACTTGGCCAACAAGACGAAACCAAAAGGAAAGAGTCTGCCACTTACTACTTAAGCAAGAAACTCACCGACTGCGAAACTCGGTACACTATGCTCGAGAAAACTTGCTGGGCTCTGGCTTGGGCAGCCAAACGTCTTCGTCAGTACATGATTCGTCACACTACTTGGTTAATCTCCAAAATGGATCCAATCAAGTATGTCTTTGAAAAACCTGCTCTCACGGGAAGGATTGCCCGTTGGCAGATGTTGTTATCGGAATACGACATTGAGTACCATGCTCAGAAATCCGTTAAAGGAAGTGTTTTAGCCGATTATTGGGCTCATCAACCGATTGACGTTCAAGAATCAGTCGGATTTAACTTCCCAGACGAAGATGTCATGTACTTGAAAATAAAAGATTGCGATGAAACGCTACCCAGTGAAGGGCCAGAACCAGGTTCCCAATGGGGACTAATCTTTGACGGAGCTGTCAATCAATATGGAAATGGAATTGGGGCAATTATCATAACACCTCAGGGTACCCACATTCCTTTCACCGCCCGACTGACATTCAAGTGTACAAACAACGAGGCCGAATACAAAGCTTGTATTATGGGTCTCGAGGAAGCAATCGATTTAAGGATCAAGAACTTGGATGTATATGGCGACTCAGCCCTGGTTATCAATCAGATCAAAGGAGGTTGGAACACATAACAATCAGGACTGATTCCTTACAAAGATTATGCAAGAAGGTTGTTACCTTTCTTCAACAGAATAGAGTTTCATCACATCCCTCGTGATGAGAATCACATGGCTTATGCATTATCCACTCTCTCTTCCATGATTAGTGTAGGTCAATGGAATTGTCATACCCCAAATTTTGACCACTAAGATTTCCCATCATTGTGCAAATCATCATCACAATATGGGGGAACCATCTTTCCTCATTAGTCTCCCCAAAGATGGGTGAGCATCCTCTACAATCAAAATTAGGGTTTCAAGCCCTCTCAGAGCCTTAGACAAAGGATCAATCAAGAAATGACATGATCTTCAACTTGTCTAACCTCTCAAACATCCACAATGGACCAAAAGGACTCCCACTTCAAGGATCAAGCACAAGGATGCTCCCTTCTAGGTGGATTAAGTATCAAGATCGACAGTGTCACCAAATTAGGGTTTTGGTCGACCAGGGCCTCCAGATGGAAATTTTTCATCTGGGCACAAGCCAATGATCCAAAACACAACCTAATATACTCCATGGAACCTCATGGACCCAATCATCAAGTCAATTTTGCCTCAAGGGATGCATACATCAAAAATCAGGAATTAGGGTTTCTTGACCTAATTCACCCCTAAGTTGGCTTTTAGGGCAAATCATGAGCCAAGACCTCAAGAGATGGTATGAGGGTCTCTAATGAACTATATTGATCCATTTGGAACAATGGATTAATCCAAGAAGCTTGAGCAACAAGTCTCAATTTCATCTGCACCACAATTAGGGTTTCGCGAGAAAAGTCAACTCTAACGTTGACTTTTGACCAGGACAAGCTCCCAACCCTAAGACATGATTCAATATACCCTATGACACCCATGGAACATGTCCATCAAGTTTGATTTAGGTCAAGGACATGATTTCCTAAGGAATTGCACAGTTTGGAATTCATCTGATAAAAAGTCAATTGTGCACAAAAGTCAACTTTGACTTTTTGAGATTTTTCACCAAAATGGATTTTTAACCCTAAAATGATGTTAATGTGTGGTTTGAATCATCATTCATCAAGAAAAATCAAGAAAAGTTGGATAACTTGTAAAAGGGGTAACCATAAAAACTTAGAAAATTTTCTAAGTTAAAAATAAAGTGGCTAGGGTACCAACTTTGGAGGATCATAACTCCTAAACCACAAAGCCATTTTTCCTCATCCAAAGATGGATTTGTAGCCCTCATTACCCTCTACAAAAACTTCAACTACAAGTCATTCCAATTCATTAAGTATTTTGAGTTATGGAGTGATCAAAATGGCTGAAAAATGAAAACGTCACTTTTTCCAACACTTAGTGAAATTTTCACTAAGTCCAAATCTGTCTTCATTTTTTTCCAAATGTAGGGGAATTTTTCACTTGGATTCAAAAGAGATCAAAACCAAACATGTTCAAACAGTTGTTGTATCATGTAAGGGCTTTCCAAAATGGCCAAGAACATTGCCAAATTCAATTAGAGTCATGAGATATGACATTGGGAAGTTGCCTTGCTGAAATCTGCCAAGGCAAGGCAGAATTTGCATTTTTGGTCGATTTGCCAAAATTGTGCAAATCCAAACACTCCTATCCACTTGGACACATCTGAGGATTGAATCTAAATGGGACAATCACTAAGCCAAGCCTCCAAAGTCCTTGGAACAAGAAAAAGCATGTTGAACCTAGAATTGCCAAAATAGGGACAAGACTCCAAATTTGGATTGGAGCATTCAATGGAAGCATCAAGGTGGCATGGACTGAGCCATTTTCATTTGAATTCAGTCAAGACTTATCCAAGACCAAGGGAACCAGCAGCCTGTGCCCTAACCTCTAGTCAATGGCTAGAGGAGACTTGAACTTCCATTGGCCAACATTGAACAAACCTACTCAGCAGTTGCCATTCACTATTCCTTGCAAAACAAACTTGCTCTACTATAAATAGAGCTCAATTGTGATCAGTTTGAGTACACCAAAGCCATCAAACAGATGATTTCCTCAAAATCTCTTCTTTCACTCCAATTTTGCCTTCTATGGCAAGTCACTATCGGGTTTTGAGTTTGAGAGCTTTTCCAATCAAACCAATCACTCACACACCTCACATACATTATATAGAAGTGATCTAAACACTCACATAACATCTGGAACACTGATTTCACAAAGTCACCAGCCAATTGCTCAAGTTCATGACAGTTTTGCAGTTGAGGTACCATCTTCAACTCTAAACCATTTCAATCCTTTCCAAGCATTCATACACACTCCATGGCACCTAGGGAAGCTATCCAGATCATTGAAACCTAGATGTAACACCTCCAACACCAATCACGATCACCAGCTGCAAGTGGTAAGCATGAGCTCTTCTAACTCTATGATCCATGCATTTTTTGCTGCATAATAATTTGGCCATATGTTCATAATCATGCATGGAATGTTTCCCCTCAATAAATTGCATTGTTTGAATCGTGTATCAAAAATCCTTGCCTTCATGCAGAAATTAGGGTTCTTGAGGATTTTTCATGATTTCTTGTTATATGTTTAATTTAAATGAAATTAATTGACATAGACATGATCGTGAGGTTGAGACGAGCATAATGATATATGGATTGCATGTTATAATCAAGTATTCAGTGAGATTGGAGAGAAAATGCAAATCTGGTCAAACCCAGAACACGCGCGTGTTCTTGGTGTGTTCTTGGCGCCATTTCTTTCAAATTCAAATATTTGAATTTTGTGATTTTATTTAATTGATTCAAAAATTAATTTCTCTCTGAGTTTTAATGATTTTGAGTTGATTCTTTTTTTTTAATAATTCACAAAAATGTTAAAATATTTTATTTTATAAAAAAATCCCAAAAATATTATTTATTTTGTATAATTGATATTTTTGCAAAGAATTAATGTTTTAATTGTTTTTAACATTTGAGATATTTTTTCCACCTTGATTTTGCAACTTTTAATGCTTTCTAATTGTTTTGTAGGTCAATACTTAATTTTTGAAGCATTAATCCAAGATCACAATTTGTTTTTTGATATGTTAAACAATTTTGATCATTTTAATTGAATTTTTATTCAATTAAATACATTTTTGAAAACAAATTAGGGTTTTTGGATTAATTCAACCCTCATAAATCATTTTCAAAACACGTTGGGCCTCTAATAGAGTGTAAGACCCAATCCTTTTTTTTGACCAAAATCATTTTTGGGCCTCAGTGTATTGT
The DNA here is from genome assembly GCA_022829125.1 of Lathyrus tuberosus. Lineage (NCBI taxonomy): Eukaryota > Viridiplantae > Streptophyta > Magnoliopsida > Fabales > Fabaceae > Lathyrus > Lathyrus tuberosus. The sequence goes on from JALAZF010000191.1 coordinate 5,816,078, forward strand.
ATAAGTCCCGACACCGTTAAAAACAAACGGCGCGATCGTCGCCCTTTTGAAAAATAACCCTGGGCCTCTCCTTGAGCTATAAGACCCATTTAAAACTTTTGGGCCTCTAATAGAGTGTAAGACCCAATCCCCTTTTAACCAACACAAATTTGGGCCTCACTTATTGTATAAGTCCCTTTCGCGTTAAAAGAAAATCTCGGCGCGATCGCCATTTTTAAACGAAAAATCAATTGGGCCTACCCTCGAGTAGTAAGACCCATTTCCTTTCTTAAAAACTTTTTGGGCCTCTTGAGAGAGTGTAAGACCCATCCCTTTATACAGAAAACCTTTTTCGGGCCACAGTCACTTGTATAAGTCCCTCTGTACAAAACAACAGTGCGTTCACTGATAAAACCCTGGGCCTCTCCTTGAGCTATAAGCCCCAAATCTCTCTTTTTCAAAGCACTTTCTCCTTTGATTTTGAATATATTGTTGTTTTCAATCTTTCTTTGTTGAACAACTAACCAAATAGCATGGAAGCTCTACAACAGAGTAAGTGGTTATTGCTTTCATTTACCGCTTTCATATACATATAACTGTATTGTGGGGCTGTTTCACTATAAGTCTTCTTTCATAAACTCATATCAACTGTGTAATAATAGTATAGATATTTAGAGTTTCCCCGGAAACTACGTCTAGCATTAAGCCCGTTGATCGCTCTTAGAAATAGTCTAAACTAGATCCCCATAGGATTACCAGACATAGTCTTCCCTCCTCTTGGGGTTAAACAATATAGAGACATGAAAGGCAGCATTCTCTGTGAACCCTTTCATAGACTGTCACTCATAGAAGTTGTCAAGAAACTATATTCCCCAGAGATGATCTTTTCTCCGTGAATGACATCTCTTGAGTTTCTTCCAAATTCTCGGACTTTCCTGGCTTGATTTATTCTCGGTGAATAGAATGTCTTGAATTTCTTGGGGTTTGGGGACCCACAGGCTTCTTAAAAGCACTTGTCAAGAAACTCTATTCCCCAGAGATGATCTCTTCTCCGTGAATGGCATCTCTTGAGTTTCTTCCAAATTCTCGAACTTTCCTGACTTGATCTATTCCTTGTGAATAGCTTGCCTTGAATTTCTCGGGGTTTGGGGACCCATCGGCTTCTTAAAAGCATCGGCCTCCTCTTGGGCATTGTACAAGGACCCACAGGCTTCCTAAAAGCAACCCCGTCTCCTCTTGGGCTTAGTACAAGGACCCTACGGCTTTTTAGAAGTATTTACAGCCTCCTCTTAGGCTTCGTATAATGATCACTCCCTCCGGGAATGATAGCCTCCTCTTGGGCTTCGTACAAGGACCCGTCGGCTTCTTAAAAGTTTCCAGGCTCCTCTTGGGCTTCGTACAAATTGTCCTAACGACCTCCTAAAGGTATAGGAACAGAACTTAGTCAGCTTCATAGAGCAGTCCTTTCAAAGAGTCTACTACTGTTTCTCAAAGTATAGTACAAAAGATAAAACTCCAGACTTGGACAGTCTAATCTCCTTGAGTCTCAAAGACATTCTCAAGCACCCTTCAAAAATAGGAAGAAAACCCGTAGACTTGGACAATCTCAATACCCTTCGGATTTCCCGCTTCCTCAAAGAACAGGAATTACCTGGATCCTCGAATCAAAATCCCTGAGTGCAAGCATTGCTCATATAAGAACTGATTTTCTCTTTAAAATCAGTATACTGGACCTGTCACTTAACTTAAACAACATTTAGCCTCTCTCTCGGGCTTTGTACGAGACACATAAGAGACTCCCTCGTTGAGTCAATTACACCTTTCGCCTCCATCTCGGGCTTCGTACGAGATACAAAAAGGTTCTTATTGAGCCAAACAAACTTTTAGCCTCCATCTCGGGCTTCGCACGCGATACAAAAACACTCTCTTGTTGAGTATAAAAGACTCTCTTGTTGAGTCAAACCTTTTGTCCTCCATCTCGGGCTTCGTACGAGATACCAAATCACTCTCTTGTTAAGTATAAAAGATTCTTCTGTTGAGTCAACCCTTTTAGCCTCTCTCTCGGGCTTCGTACGAGACACATAAAAACTCCCTCTTGTTGGGCCAATAGCCTCCTCTTAGGCTTTGTATAAGAAAACCCCTGGTTAATCCAATTAACCTTTTAGCATCAAAAGATATGCCTCGTTCACAGTACACAAACATCAACAACTCCTTCCCTTTCGTCTAATCGCTGTAAGTGGCAAGCCTCTGGATCATCTACATCCATGCCACCGTCCCTCTTTTAGCATGAGAAATTCCTAAGGAAAGATAGCATTGCTCTACACTGAGTTAAAGTCTTCTCCTTCAGGTTAAAATCCCCTATAAAGGAAATTATGGCATTGCCGGATTCACACATCCCGGTTAAAGTAATCCCCCTTTATAAACAGTTGTGACATACAACCCCCTCTTTCGAGATGACAAATTCTCTCTAAAGTCAATACCTTTTTAGCTTCACATCTTGGGCTTCGAACAAGATACAAATAAACTCTTCAGCTTCACATCTTGGGCTTCGAACAAGATACAACCCACCTTTCGCTTCACGTCTTGGGCTTTGAACAAGACACCAAAAACACCAATTTCCTCCCATAGAATAGGAGGAACTACGAACGCTCTGATTTCCCTATTTCGGTAAACGGGAATACGTAGGCATAAGATTGAAAGAAAAATCTTAGCGAGCACACTAAACAAAAACCCAAAATCCCATACTTTCATCAAAAGCATCAGTCCTAACATCCTAATCCTTGTTCCCCGCTATGAGATCCTAGAAAGAAAGAAATCCGTATTGGCGAAAATACAAATAACCTGTACAAAGGCCCCCCACATTGATAGCATTCGTAACCTAACAGACCGCTGTTTAAACTCAGTATGCAAAGCAGGGTTAATTGGAGACATCTATTTCCCTTCCTTATTCAGCTCACAATAGGATAAAAAATGAATCGACCTGTAGTAAACTCAACCGCAGAGAGCGACCAGCGCTTAAGAACCGCGTCCAAAATCACTCGCTACAGAAAAATGGCGCCCACCTTGGGGCCAAATTCTAATTTCCCTCTTCCTTTTCATCTCTTGTGAGAAAACCACAGATTGGGGCTTCCGCCGGGGAACCCATTTTTGTCAGGAACTTAGGATTCATAGCTTTAAAGGTCTAGGATGTTTAGGACAAATATATATACTGCTTTTCCTAATTGTTATACGTGTTTATTTTTCTGCTAATGGGAATGCGTGTGATGCTGCATGTGGAAAGATTGAGTATACACTTACGATAAGTGATGGCGACGGGGTCGACCATCAACCTCAGTGGAGGCTGACCAATGCAACCCATTCTCTCACCTAGACAATGGGCCGATTGTTAAGTCAGAGAAGCTGAGGAGCCAAACCCTTTTGTAGTGCGAAAACTATCGGAAATAGTTGTTACACGATACTACCCTCATTTGAGGTTGGTGATATATTCTCGGTGAATGGCACTTACTCTAAGATTGCTCTACAACTCGCTAGCGATCCGCTTGTTGTTTTACTTTCCAGGGAGGAGCTGATGATAATGAGTACAGGTACAAAAATCACCCTAGTATAAACCTTTGGGGATGGGTAAAGCCTTGACTTCATGACAACGACCCTTTGACCCCATGTTTTTTCTATGTTTTTGTGTACTGCATTCATGCATTCATTTAAAAAACATTAAAACATTCAAAAAATTTCTCTTCTAGTCTCTTTGTTTTTCAAATTAAACTAAGACCGTGATTGCAAATATCAGAGAAAAGGATTGCACTAATGGACTTCGGTAGAAGGAGAACTCACCAATATACCTTCAAGGTTCCAAAGTTAGAGGATTTGAGAAGGTTAGCAAAGATGATCACTAACCCTGAGGCTTTTAGAGCCAAGCACGGAGGTCTGCTACCACTATTAAGAGTCCATGTGATTGAGGGAATCATGGATGCGCTCATTCAGTTTTACGATCCGGTTTATCACTGTTTCACATTTCTGGATTACCAGCTTGCACCAACGCTGGAGGAGTATTCTCACTTGATTGATCTACACATTACAGATCGAGCTCCATTTTCTGGACTGGAAGAAATTCCAAAGAATCAGATCATAGCAAGAGCAATTCATTTGGACGAGTCTGAGGTCAGGACTCACCTAACCACTAAGGGTGGCATCTAAGGTTTTCCAGCCCAGTTCTTGACAAAGAAAGCCCTGTATTTTGCCAGTATAGGAAACTTGATTGCTTTTGAAAGCATCTTTGTCTTGCTCACCTACGGGTTATTTTTGCTTCCCAACATCAATAATTTCGTCGATATCAACTCCATTAAGGTTTTTTAAATTGGAAACCCTGTGCCGACTTTGCTCCCAGATGCGTATCATTCTGTACACTTAGGAAGTTTATACAGCGGAGGAGAGATCACATGTTGTGTACCTCTTCTTTATATATGGTTTACTTCCCACTTGCCCAAGTCTGCTGCTTTTTGGGATTGCAAGAGTGCCTTACGTTGGTAGCAAAAGATCATGTCCCTCACCAAATCTGATATAGATTGGTGTAATAGGATCTATGATGGAATCAGAATCATTGATCGTTGTGGAAACTTCCCCAACGTACCCCTTATAGGAACTAAGGGAGGAATTAACTACCATCCGATATTGGTTCGTCGTCAATTTGTATACCCGATGAGACACGTCCCACGGGGTGTTCATCTGGAAGGTATTTTCTTCAAGGAAGTAGAAAATGACAGAGCACTAAAGATGGAAATAGTGCATGCTTGGAAACAGGTTCATAAGAAAGGACGAGAGTCTCTAGGAAAATCGGACTGTGTCTCCGTGGAGCCTTATCTCCATTGGGTACAAACTAGAGCTCTCAAGCTAAAAATGCCTTATCCTCGTTACAGAATTCTTCTGCCAAAAGAATCTGTCATGTACTTCATGACGGAAACTGAAAAGCTTCAGGTTACTCTCAACAAAGTTCAAAAGGAGAGAAGGTCTTGGAAGAACAAGTACCGCACCCTCAACGTAGAGTGCATCAAAATACAGCAATTACTGAAAGAAAAAGATGCTCTGATTGAAATTTTAGAGCAACATGCTGTAGAAAATCAAGATGACCAAAGGAATTTGCTCACTCCTTTCACCTGGCAAAGGAATGACAACCCGACAACGGCCCAAGAGCCCCGGTCAAACAAAAGGAAGATACCAGAATCAGCACCCGATTTCTCTTTAGAGAGGACTCGGGACCCATTAGCTTAGGTTTCTGTTTCCGCACCTTGTAATCTACTGTATTTCCATTTCTATAATCCTTTGAATTTCAATAAAAAGGGGTTTCCCCACTGTTTGATATTTGCAATCTAATTGTCAAAGTTTATTTTGATTAAACCAAAAAAACAATTAATATAATCATTGCATTCATCATTCTCACATCACATATTCTTCTTACATATGAATCTCACGTTTGTGTCTCGATTCTAGAGTCAAACTGTATCATTCGTATAATACTCGGGCCAATCGTCAGAAAAAGATGGATGATCTTGAGGAAGAAAACAGAGAGTTGAAGGAAGAGATCGACGCTCTGAGAGAGGATATGAGAAAGCTTTGTAACGACATGCAAACCATGGCAGAAGCTCAGCTACAAAGGACTGTGATCTCAGAGATCACCTCAACGCCCATAGTGGAAAAGTCCGATCCTAGGTATCAAATGCCGAAAGATCGTCCTTGGGGCATGCCTGTTAACTATATCCCGGAAGGATATGTTCTGTCGATCACTGAAGATCAGGGAATCACAACAGAAGCCGCTGGGCCCGAAGGTTACAAACTTTGGGAAAGAGAAGATACCAGGGGCATATTGAAGACTCCTGAAGGTTACAAACTTCGGGAAACGCCAAGATTTGCTACCATAGTCACGGTACCACCCCCTGTGGTGTACACTGTCCCGGAAGGACAGATTCCACCGATACCTTCTGGTAAAAAGGAAACTATGTTCGATAGAATGGATGAATTCCAGGAACAGTTCTTGGAAATGCAGAAAGAACTGCAAGCCATCCGCGGTCAGGATCTATTTGGAAAAGACGCCGCAAACCTCTGCTTGGTCCCCAATGTGAAAGTCCAGCACAAGTTCCAAGTGCCCAACTTTGAAAATTACAAGGGTAACTCTTGCCCTCAAAGCCATCTGGTGATGTACGCTCGGCGGATGTCAGCTCAGACGGAGAATCAGGACCTGCTGATTCACTACTTCCAGGATAGTTTAACCGATGCCGCATTAAAATGGTACATGGGTTTAAACCATACTACGATCAGTACATTCAGAGATCTTGGTACTGCCTTCGTCCAACAATACAAATATAATTTGGACATGGCACCCGACAGAGATCAACTCAGATTAATGTCGCAAAAGGACAAGGAAACCTTTAAGGAGTATGCTCAAAGGTGGCGTGAAATTGCCGCTCAAATTTGTCCACCTCTTGAGGAAAAAGAGATGACAAAGATCTTCTTAAGGACCTTAAGCTCATTTTACTATGACCGAATGGTTGCCAGCGCGCCTAGTGATTTCACCAAAATGGTCGGCATGGGTGTACGTCTTGAGGAAGCCGTCCGAGAAGGATGTTTGGTAAAAGACACTGGATCATCGAGCGGTACTAAAAAACAAGGTAGTGCTCTCCCTAAGAAAAAAGAACAAGATATTGGGAATATCTCTCTCGGAAAGGAAAGGCGACGTTATCAGCCGGTAGCAGCTGTAACTCCTGCTATCAGCCCTGCGCCTATTCCTACGTATCAACCTCAGGTTGCGCAGAGCCAACCTGACCAGCAAAGGACACAACAGCCTCTTCAGCAGGCTCGTCCTCCATACAACAACAACCATACAACACGGCCACAGGATTTGATCCTATACCCGTATCGTACGCAGAGCTGTTTCCATTACTGCTAGCCAAGGGGCACATTCAGACTAAATCTCCTCTTGCAGTACCGGAAAATCCGCCTTTCTGGTTTAAGGTGGATCAAACTTGCCCTTATCATCAAGTAGGTCCAGGGCATAACATTGAGACTTGTCTCAATTTCAAGTCCGACGTGCAAAAGCTTGTTAGGAGCGGGGTCTTATCCTTCAAGGATACAAATCCTAATGTTCTCACGAACCCGCTGCCTCAACATGAGAAGGCTGCAGTCAATCTCATTGAGAAAGAGACTAACAATGTCTATCAAATACACGATGTACTCTTGTTAAAGACCAATCTGGGCAAGATGCATTGTAGACAGAGTGGATATGGCCATGTGCCACCTCATAATTATCATCAGTGTGATATCTGCTCTAAAGACAACCAGGGATGTTCTGTGGTGCAAGCAGCTCTACAGGAACAAATGGATATCGGATGGATCCAAGAGCATCGAGTTCGTGGAGTTAACATGGTCTACACAAATTCTAACATCATTCAGAACCACGATATCTGTGCAATGAATGTCAACTTGGTGGCAATACACTCAAGGCAAAGCCAGTATCATAATCTGCCACGACACAATTACAGTTCCTGTCTGACTTGCTTGGTAAACAAACAGCGTTGCTCTTTTGTACAAGAAGCCCTCCAGCGTCAGATGGATCTTGGATGGATCCAAGACTACCATGATAGGAATCCCTATCAGATCAACATGATTCAAATCTTTGACATTCGCTTGATGAATACCAACCTGGTAAAGTTACATGCTGAACAGGTCCGACTCGGATTCTTAATATCACATGACTATCAAAGCTGTAAAGCGGGTTGCGAAAATGATCGAGGTTGTACCCTTGTCCAGGAGGCACTTCAGCACTTGTTAAATCATTGGTGGATGCCAATCTACATGGATGAAGATACTCAGCAAATTAGTATCAGTAACAGGAATCCTACTCGGCATCAGAGTCAGGATGTTCGCTCAGTGGAAGCTAACCTAGTGAGGTTACATTGTATTCTAAGTGGGCATGGCCAGGTGCCACCACACAATTACGACCGTTGTAGCGTCTGTTCGGAAAGTAACCAAGGGTGTTACCTTATGAGAGCAGCTCTCTAGGGGCAGGTGGATCGTGGAGAGATTCGTCCATGTCCGGGTTCTGGACCCATCAACTGGACGCCGAACTACCTTGCCGATCAAGTTGAGGATGTTGTCTCCATCCCTCTACTTGGCGAATCTAAAGTTCCCAACCGGGAACGAATCGAGATTACTTATGATGGTCAGAAAAATCAGAAGGTTCCCATAGTCATCTATCTGCCGGGACCATTACCGTATGAATCAACTAAGGCTATCCCTTACAAATACAGTGCAACAACAATTGAAAATGGAAAGGAAATTCCATTACCCTCCGTTGTGAATATTGCAGACATCAGTCGTGTAACACGGAGTGGTAGAATCTTCAACCGAGGGGTTGGGGAACATAACAAAGAAAAGGAACTTCAGACAGAAGCTCCCGATCCACCAGTCGGTCAATCCAATAATCCCGACCTTTCAAAAAACAATGATGAGATGCTAAAGCTTATCCAAAGGAGTGAATACAACATTGTTGATCAACTGTTACAAACTCCTTCAAAGATCTCGGTGTTATCATTATTACTCAGTTCAGAAGCGCACAGGGAGGCTCTACAGAAAGTCTTGGAGCAAGCCTTTATGGAACAGGATGTAACAATCAGACAGTTCGATAGTATTGTCTCTAACATCACTTCCTGCAATAATTTGGGATTTAGTGATGAGGAATTACCTGAAGAGGGTCGTCGTCATAACATGGCGCTCAATATCACAGTTAACTGCCAGGACGATGCTTTAGCCAGCGTACTGGTAGACACAGGGTCAGCCCTGAATGTTATGTCGAAGTCCACTTTGATGCAATTATCATTCAAAGGCCCTCCAATGAGAATCAGCGAGGTTGTCATCAAAGCATTCGACGGATCCAGAAAAATGGTTATCGGCAAAGTTGATCTTCCCATAACTATTGGTCCTCACACTTTCCAAGTCACTTTCCAGGTCATGGACATCCGGGCAACGTACAGTTGTTTATTAGGAAGACCTTGGATACATCAGGCTGGAGCGGTCACTTCAACCCTCCACCAAAAGCTAAAGTTCATCAAGAACGATCAACTTGTCATAGTTTGTGGGGAATAAGCCTTGCTTGTGAGCAACTTGTCATCATCTGCTGGTATAGAACCCGAGGAGGTTATTGGAACTCTGTTCCAAGCACTGTCGGTGAGCAAGAATAATCAATTCAAAGAAGGAACTTCCATTTCTTCATACAAAGATGCTATCAAAGCGGTCGAGAGTACCGATACAAACGGATCAGGACAGCTTGTCATTCCTATTAACAATAAAACAAAGAAAGGTCTTGGTTTTTCTGCAACCTGTACCCAGACAGCTGCCAATGATGAAAGTCTTCATCCCCTTCAAAACTTCTTCCACAGTGGAGGTTTCCTTCACCCAGTGTCTCAGGCAGTTCATGCTATCAATAAGGAAGATCCCTCTGACACAGATGAAGAGTGGAAGTCCTATCTTAACAAGGACGGTTATATGTCTCAGGAAGAGGTGCCTATACCATTTTGCTATCCCGCACAGAGTCCGAGATTTATACCAAGGTCAGACGTCAAAATGATATATGGAGATTGTGATCCGGAGGGATGCCATGCTCCACCGAATTCATTAGAGGAAGACACTCTGATGAAGGACAACTTTGACCATAATTACTATGGTCCAATGGATGGTCTGCTAATGTGGCAACCTTACCCAGGAAACTTGGGGCCGGAAAGTCAGCCGAGTAATGAAACTCAGCTGAGTATCATTGAACAGAATACCTGTTTCCCCACCATGTCATGGGATCAACACTCAGGTCATTCAGAAACTACTCAACATGATGATGAATTTGCAACGTTTGCAAGACTTAAATTCATCAACTATGCTTTTCCCGAGGTCAACGTCATCGAGAGGGATGACTCCTCCAGTTCGAAATAAGTGTGGGACACCTTGGGACAACCGAGTGGGAAATACGACTACATGGTCAAGTACACCGCTCCCGAAAGCTCTCGTATCAGGCTCGAAGATATCCAGCCTACTGGATGGGGAGATACAGCTAAGAGCACAAATGCTATGCAAAATGCAACAGAGGAATTCTCCTACGACAATTCTTCCTGGGAGACAGATTCCAATGATCCTGCTCCACCAGAAATCAGCGTCATTTCTGAAGACAAACCAAGGAAGGTGCCAGACTTTGTGATTCACCAAGGAGTTCGTCGCCAGTGGGTTGCTGTTGATGTTCCGAAGGTCGTTCACCAGTCAAAGTAATTGCCATCTTTTAACCTTTCACCCTGCCCAGGTGAAACGAATGTTTTGATAGGGCTCGCTTTCTATAAATTTCCCTCTTCGCGTCGCCCAAAGCGACAACGTTTTGTTTTATAGGGCTGTAGTTTCAAGGATCGACTTGCTCATTAATAAAATAACGTCGTTCTGTAATTTCCGCATTAATTGTTGTTTTCTCTTTATGTTTTATCAGAAAATGGTAATCCTAAAAAACAATTCAATAATAAAAACAAGCAGTAAAACAAAACACTGCACACACTTGCATTTTCTCTATCTCTTCTAAACACAAATCATCACGTCATACAGATTGCTTGTTTTAAACCCTGTTGAAACATACGATCCGATGCCTTCTCCCAACTTCGAGTTCCCGGTATTCGAGGCTGGAGAAGAAAATGACGACAAAATTCCAGAAGAGATCTCCCGATTACTCAGACAAGAGGAAAGGTCCATTGAACCACACAAAGAACCGTTGGAAACGGTGAACTTGGGTTCAGAGCAAGAGAGAAAAGAAATTAGGATTGGGGCACTGCTTAGTCCAACTGCCAAAGAGAGTTTGATAAAGCTTCTCAGAGAATTCCCCGATGTATTCGCTTGGTCCTATCAGGATATACCAGGGTTGGATACCAGCATTATGGAACATCACTTACCGTTAAGATCGGAATGTTCCCCAGTAAAGCAGAGGTTGAGACGGACTCACCCGGACATGGCCATCAAAATCAAAGAGGAGGTACAGAAACAGATTGATGCGGGTTTCCTCGCCACATCAGAATATCCTCAATGGTTAGCCAACATCGTACCCGTTCCCAAAAAGGACGGAAAGGTCAGAATGTGTGTCGATTACAGGGATCTGAACAAGGCTTGTCCAAAGGACGACTTTCCTTTACCACACATTGACATGCTGGTAGACAGTACAGCAAAGTTCAAAGTCTTCTCCTTCATGGATGGATTCTCGGGCTATAACCAGATCAAAATGGCGCCGAAATACATGGAGAAAACTTCGTTCATCACCCCATGGGGTACCTTTTGTTACAAGGTAATGCCGTTCGGTTTGAAGAATGCCGGGGAAACCTATCAAAGGGCCATGACTACTCTGTTTCATGACATGATACACAAAGAAATCGAGGTATATGTCGATGATATGATTGCAAAATCAAAAACAGAGAGTGAGCACGTTGAACATCTGTCAAAATTATTCGAACGTTTAAGAAAATTCAAGCTCCGCTTGAATCCCAACAAGTGCACCTTCGGTGTCCGTTCAGGGAAACTACTAGGGTTCATCGTCAGCCAGAAAGGGATTGAGGTTGATCCTGACAAGGTCAAGGCCATTCAAGAAATGCCTTCTCCGAAAACTGAAAAACAAGTCAGAGGATTCCTGGGACGTTTGAACTACATCTCCAGATTCATATTCCTCATGAACGCGACATGTGCGCCGATTTTCAAATTACTCAAAAAGAACCAGGATTGCGTTTGGACAAAAGATTGCCAAACCGCCTTCGACAGTATTAAGGAATATCTGTTGAATCCTCCAATTCTATCACCTCCAGTGGAAGGAAGACCACTGATCATTTACCTCACAGTCCTAGAGGACTCAATGGGATGTGTACTTGGCCAACAAGACGAAACCAAATGGGAAGAGTCTGGCATTTACTATTTAAGCAAGAAATTCACCGACTGTGAAACTCGGTACACGATGCTCGAGAAAACTTGCTGTGCTTTGGCTTGGGCAGCCAAACATCTTCACCAGTACATGATTCGTCATACTACTTGGTTGGTCTCCGAAATGGATCCAATCAAGTACGTTTTTGAAAAACCTGCTCTTACGGGAAGGATTGCCCGTTGGCAAATGTTGTTATCAGAATATGACATAGAGTACCATGCTAAGAAAGCCGTTAAGAGAAGTATTTTAGCCGATCATTTGGGTTATCAACCGATTGACGATCAGGAATTAATCGGGTTTGACTTCCCAGACAAAGATGTCATGTATCTAAAAATGAAAGATTGCGATGAACCGCTACCCAGTGAAGGGCCAGAACCAGGTTCCCAATGGGGACTTATCTTTGACGGAGCAGTTAATCATTATGGAAATGGAATTGGGGCAATCATTGTTACCCCTCAGGGTACCCACATTCCTTTCACCGCTAGACTTACGTTCAAATGTACGAACAATGAGGCCGAATACGAAGCTTGTTTTATGGGTCTCGGGGAAGCGATTGATTTAAGGATCAAAAACTTGAACGTATACGGCGATTTAGCCTTGGTTATCAATCAGATAAAAGGAGATTAGAACACATACCAATCAGGATTGATTCCTTATAAAGACTACGCAAGAAGGTTGCTACCTTTCTTCAATAGAGTCGAGTTTCATCACATCCCTCGTGATGAGAATCACATGGCTGATGCATTAGCCACTATCTCTTCCATGATTAGTGTAGGTCAATGGAATGACATACCTAAGATTGATATAATGCGCCTTGAACGGCCCGCTTACATCTTCACGATTGAAGCAGTCATAGACGACAGACCTTGGTATCACGATATCAAATGCTTCCTTCAGAAACAAGAGTACTCATCTGGGGCACTCCGAAAGGACAGAAAAACCCTCAGAAGATTGGCTGGAAACTTCTTCCTGAGCGGTGACACTCTCTATAAGAGAAATTTTGACATGGTTTTGCTCCGATGCGTCGACAGACCAGAAGCAGACATACTTATGAAAGAAATTCATGAAGGATCCTTTGGCACTCATGCCAACGGACAGACAATGGCGAGAAAATTTTTAAGAGCAGGGTACTATTGGTTGACCATGGAATCCGACTGCTACAAGTACATGAGGAGGTGTCACAAATGTCATATATACTCCAACAAAATTCATGTACCGCCATCACATCTCAAAGTTCTCTCTTCCCCATGGCCATTCTTCATATGGGGAATCGACATGATTGGCATGATTGAGCCCAAGGCTTCAAACGGACATTGGTTCATCCTAGTAGCCATTGACTACTTCACCAAGTGGGTCGAAGCAGCGTCATTCGCCAATGTTACCCGACAAGTGGTGGTCCGATTTATCAAAAACAATATCATCTGCCGTTATGGTGTTCCAAGCGAGATCATTACTGATAATGGATCTAACTTGAACAATAAGATGATGAAAGAGTTGTGCGCAGAGTTCAAGATCGAACACCATAACTCATGTCCCTACCGACCAAAGATGAACGGAGCGGTAGAAGTGGCCAATAAGAACATCAAGAAGATCGTTCAAAAGATGGTTGTAACCTACAAAGACTGGCACGAGATGCTCCCCTTTACTCTTCACGGTTATCACACATCTGTCTGAACTTCAACAGGGGCAACCCCTTTCTCTATAGTGTATGGCATGGAAGCAGTGCTCCCCATAGAAGTAGAGATCCCGTCAATCCGAGTATTGATGGAAGCTAAGCTCACCGAAGCTGAATGGTGTCAAAGTCGACACGATGAACTGAATCTGATCGAAGAAAAGAGAATCACGGCACTATGCCATGGTCAGCTGTATCAACCGAGAATGAAGAAGGCGTTCGACAAAAAGGTCCGACCCCGAATCTTCAAGAAAGGAGACCTTGTGCTCAAGAAGATTCAATCTTTTCTCACTGATTCTCGGGGCAAATGGACCCCGAATTACGATGGCCCCTATGTGGTCACGAAAGCTTTCTCAGGCGGTGCCTTGAGACTTGCAACCATGGACGGAGAGGAATTTGCCTACCCCACAAATGTTGATGTAGTCAAGAAATACTTCGCCTAAACTAAACTAAAAAAAAACGTCTCGGTGGATTGAAAACCCGAAAGGGCGGTCCAGGCAAAAATTAGAGACATGAAAAAAAATCATCCCGGTGGGTTGGAAATTTCATAGTACAATCCAGGCAAAAATTAGGGATAATGGCAAGTAACTATGTTCAACAGGGGCAAGTCCCTCAGTAGCAGTTACATCATCCGTCAGAAAACTCCAGTCAAGGTCATCTTTGACAGAAGCTCAGGATGCCCCGAATTCAAAGTTGGTAGAAGGATAGCGGTCGTTATGTTTCAACGTAGCCCTTTTCCCTGTAAATTACCATTTTCTAACTTTGTATATACTCTTTGGAATCACGCGTTTGGCTGATCTCCATCTTATCAATAAAATTTGAGCCTTTGTGCTTTTGTTTGTAATTCTGATTTGTTTTAGCTTTACAGAACGACATTTTAACATGATCAACGATTCTTGAAATAAAACAAAAATGAATTTACTTGTTAAAACTTTTTCTGCTTTTTAATAAAGACGACAATTTCTTTTGACTGTTGAACATTAGAAGAACATCGGTCGCTTCTCTAGAAGTAATCGAACCTTAAATTGCAGAATCAAAGTACTCCTTCTACGCCAGTAAGCCTGAATGAAGGATCGACTGTGTCAGAGACCTTGTTTCGTCTGACACGCCTCGGCCGAGTTCTCATCTCCTAAGCCCGACCAACATTGCTCCCAACAGGGACTATCTCTCCTAAGCAAGGTGGAATTGCTATCTTGAACCAGTGATATTTCTACACGCCCAGCGATGGCCGAGTATCCAGTCGTGTTCACCCGTCAGTTTGTATGTCGCGTCAGTTTTGTCAGCATATACATACATACATCATGCATTATTGATTTGCATTCACATTTCATATTGCATCACCCTCACTCTAGTCGGTCTTGTCCCTTAGTGATAGGAGTCCTCTCAATCGAGTTCCCAGTTCTTTCCTCGTCAGGAAATGCTGCGTCTGAACAATCTCTCTCCTCCAGTTTATTTCTGGAATGAAGTTGGCTCCTCGACCACTTTGATAACTTGAACCTCTGAAAACCCAGAGGAACCCTCAGTTAATGTTACTCTTCGCCATTGAAGATGATATCCTTGCTTTCCCGGATTAAGGAAAATCCCGAGAAAAAGCCTCGTAATCAGAGATTCGGCAGCACGTCAGTTTCGCTCCGAAAAAGATTGCTGATGAAAAGGTCATCGGCACCTCAAAATTGGACCCCACCATATGGCATTTCTCTGGGAAGATCCCGAGAAAAGTATGATGTAAGATCCCAAGTGACAGCAGTCTCTCAAGAGACCTGCTTTCCCCCAGTAGAAACAAATGGCATCTCCAATGGAGAAGTTTGTGCAACTCTACAACTCAGACGACTGGGTTCCCCAGCAAGTCTGACATCAAAAGTCTTTCCGTCAAATGGCATCTCCCCAGGAAAATTCGGCGAGAAGTTTGAGGAAAACCGCTACGCGTAGCGTCCCTTGTCAATAAAGTTTATTGACTAAAGAAACTAAGACCAGTTCCTCGGTAGGAAACCAAGATCGAGGGGAAGTTTAAATCAGAAACTAAGACCAGTTCCTTGGTAGGAAACCAGGATCGAGGGGAAGTTTGTTTCAGCAACTGAGACCAGTTCCTTGGTAGGAAACCAAGAACGAGGGGAAGTTGACAAAAGAAAACTGAGACCAGTTCCTTGGCTGAAGACCAGGATCGAGGGGAAGTTTACCTTTTCTAAGCATCATTGCTCAGCAAAAGAACATGAATGCGATCCGCCATTCATAACCACCATCAAAATTTCGAGTATTCCGATATTTAGTCCTCTTGCACCCCAAATGCCCGAATACCTTCGTCATTCACACCTTCGGGTCCAAGAAGATTAAATAGGGGCATCTGTCATACTCCAAATTTTGACCACTAAGATTTCCCATCATTGTGCTAATCATCATTACAATATGGGGGAACCATCTTGCCTCATCAGTCTCCCCAAAGATGGGTGAGCATCCTCTACAATCAAAATTAGGGTTTCAAGCCCTCTCAGAGCCTTAGACAAAGGATCAATTAAGAAATGACATGATATTCAACTTGTCTAACCTCTCAAACATCCACAATGGACCAAAAGGACTCCCACTTCAAGGATCAAGCACAAGGATGCTCCCTTCTAGGTGGATCAAGTCTCAAGATCGACAGTGTCAGCAAATTAGGGTTTTGGTCGACCAGGGCCTCCAGATGGAAATTTTTCATCTGGTCACAAGCCAATGATCCAAAACACAACCTAATATACTCCATGGAACCTCATGGACCCAATCATCAAGTCAATTTTGCCTCAAGGGATGCATACATCAAAAATCAGGAATTAGGGTTTCTTGACCTAATTCACCCCTAAGTTGGCTTTTAGGGCAAATCATGGGCCAAGACCTCAAGAGAGGGTTTTAGGGTCTCTAATGAACTATATTGATCCATTTGGAACAATGGATTAATCCAAGAAGCTTGAGCAACAAGTCTCAATTTCATCTGCACCACAATTAGGGTTTCGCGAGAAAAGTCAACTGTAACTTTGACTTTTGACCAGGACAAGCTCCCAAGCCCTAAGACATGATTAAATATACCCTATGACACCCATGGAACATGTCCATCAAGTTTGATTTAGGTCAAGGACATGATTTTCTAAAGAATTGCACAGTTTGGAATTCATCTGATAAAAAGTCAACTGTGCACAAAAGTCAACTTTGACTTTTTGAGATTTTTCACCAAAATGGATTTTTAACCCTAAAATGATGTTAATGTGTGGTTTGAATCATCATTCATCAAGAAAAATCAAGAAAAGTTGGATAACTTGTAAAAGGGGTAACCATAAAAACTTAGAAAATTTTCCAAGTTAAAAATAAAGTGGCTAGGGTACCAACTTTGGAGGATCATAACTCCTAAACCACAAAGCCATTTTTCCTCATCCAAAGATGGATTTGTAGCCCTCATTACCCTCTACAAAAACTTCAACTACAAGTCATTCCAATTCATTAAGGATTTTGAGTTATGGAGTGATCAAAATGGCTGAAAAATGAAAATGTGACTTTTTCCAACACTTAGTGAAATTTTCACTAAGTTCAAATCTGTCTTCATTTTTTTCCAAATGTAGGGGGATTTTTCACTTGGATTCAAAAGAGATCAAAACCAAACATGTTCAAACAGTTGTTGTATCATGTAAGGGCTTTCCAAAATGGCCAAGAACATTGCCAAATTCAATTTGAGTCATGAGATATGACATTGGGAAGTTGCCTTGCTGAAATCTGCCAAGGCAAGGCAGAATTTTCATTTTTGGTCGATTTGCCAAAATTGTGCAAATCCAAACACTCCTATCCACTTGGACACATCTGAGGATTGAATCTAAAGGGGACAATCACTGAGCTAAGCCTCCAAAGTCCTTGGAACAAGAAAAAGCATGTTGAACCTAGAATTGCCAAAATAGGGACAAGACTCCAAATTTGGATTGGAGCATTCAATGGAAGCATCAAGGTGTCATGGACTGAGCCATTTTCATTTGAATTCAATCAAGACTTATCCAAGACCAAGGGAACCAGCAACCTGTGCCCTAACCTCTAGTCAATGGCTAGAGGAGACTTGAACTTCCATTGGCCAACATTGAACAAACCTACTCAGCAGTTGCCATTCACTATTCCTTACAAAACAAACTTGCTCTACTATAAATAGAGCTCAATTGTGATCAGTTTGAGTACACCAAAGCCATCAAACAGATGCTTTCCTCAAAATCTCTTCTTTCACTCCAATTTTGCCTTCTAAGGCAAGTCACTATCGGGTTTTGAGTTTGAGAGCTTTTCCAATCAAACCAATCACTCACACACCTCACATACATCATATAGAAGTGATCCAAACACTCACATAACATCTGGAACACTGATTTCACAAAATCACCATCCAATTGCTCAAGTTCATGACAGTTTTGCAGTTGAGGTACCATCTTCAACTCCAAACCATTTCAATCCATTCCAAGCATTCATACACACTCCATGGCACCTAGGGAAGCTATCCAGATCATTGGAACCTAGCTGTAACACCTCCAACACCAATCACGATCACCAGCTGCAAGTGGTAAGCATGAGCTCTTCTAACTCTATGATCCATGCATTTTTTGCTGCACAATAATTTGACCATATGTTCATAATCATGCATGGAATGTTTCCCCTCAATAAATTTCATTGTTTGAATCGTGTATCAAAAATCCTAGCCTTCATGCAGAAATTAGGGTTCTTGAGGATTTTTCATGATTTCTTGTTATATGTTTAATTTAAATGAAATTAATTGACATAGACATGATCGTGAGGTTGAGACGAGCATAATGATATGTGGATTGCATGTTATAATCAAGTATTCAGTGAGATTGGAGAGAAAATGCAAATCTGGCCAAACCCAGAACACGCGCGTGTTCTTGGTGTGTTCTTGGCGCCATTTCTTTCAAATTCAAATATTTGGATTTTGTGATTTTATTTAATTGATTCAAAAATTAATTTCTCTCTGAGTTTTAATGATTTTGAGTTGATTCTTTTTTTTAATAATTCACAAAAATGTTAAAATATTATATTTTATCAAAAAATCCCAAAAATATTATTTATTTTGTATAATTGATATTTTTGCAAAGAATTAATGTTTTAATTGTTTTTAACATTTGAGATATTTTTTCCACCTTGATTTTGCAACTTTTAATGCTTTCTAATTGTTTTGTAGGTCAATACTAAATTTTTGAAGCATTAATCCAAGATCACAATTTGTTTTTCATATGTTAAACAATTTTGATCATTTTAATTGAATTTTTATTCAATTAAATACATTTTTGAAAACAAATTAGGGTTTTTGGATTAATTCAACCCTCACAAATCATTTTCAAAACACTTTGGGCCTCTAATAGAGTGTAAGACCCAATCCTTTTTTTGACCAAAATCATTTTTGGGCCTCAGTGTATTGTATAAGTCCCGACACCGTAAAAAACAAACGGCGCGATCGTCGCCCTTTTGAAAAATAACCCTGGGCCTCTCCTTGAGCTATAAGACCCATTTAAAACTTTTGGGCCTCTAATATAGTGTAAGACCCAATCCCCTTTTAACCAACACAAATTTGGGCCTCACTTATTGTATAAGTCCCTTTCGCGTTAAAAGAAAATCTCGGCGCGATCGCCATTTTTAAACGAAAAATCAATTGGGCCTACCCTCGAGTAGTAAGACCCATTTCCTTTCTTAAAAACTTTTTGGGCCTCTTGAGAGAGTGTAAGACCCATCCCTTTGTACAGAAAACCTTTTTCGGGCCACAGTCACTTGTATAAGTCCCTCTGTACAAAACAACAGTGCGCTCACTGATAAAACCCTGGGCCTCTCCTTGAGCTGTAAGCCCCAAATCTCTCTTTTTCAAAGCACTTTCTCCTTTGATTTTAAATATATTGTTGTTTTCAATCTTTCTTTGTTGAACAACTAACCAAACAGCATGGAAGCTCTACAACCGAGTAAGTGGTTATTGCTTTCATTTACCGCTTTCATATACATATAACTGTATTGTGGGGCTGTTTCACTGTAAGTCTTCTTTCATAAACTCATATCAACTGTGTAATAATAGTATAGATATTTAGAGTTTCCCCGACAACTACATCTAGCATTAAGCCCGTTGATCGCTCTTAGAAATAGTCTAAACTAGATCCCCATAGGATTACCAGACACAGTCTTCCCTCCTCTTGGGGTTAAACAATATGGAGACATGAAAGGCAGCATTCTCTGTGAACCCTTTCAAAGACTGTCACTCATAGAAGTTGTCAAGAAACTCTATTCCCCATAGATGATCTTTTCTCCGTGAATGGCATCTCTTGAGTTTCTTCCAAATTCTCGAACTTTCCTGGCTTGATCTATTCTCGGTGAATGGCATGTCTTGAATTTCTCGGGGTTTGGGGACCCACAAGCTTCTTAAAAGCACTTGTCAAGAAACTCTATTCCCCAGAGATGATCTTTTCTTCGTGAATGGCATTTCTTGAGTTTCTTCCAAATTCTCGAACTTTCCTGACTTGATCTATTCCTTGTGAATAGCTTGCCTTGAATTTCTCGGGGTTTGGGGACCCATCGGCTTCTTAAAAGCATCGGCCTCCTCTTGGGCATTGTACAAGGACCCACAGGCTTCCTAAAAGTAACCCCGCCTCCTCTTAGGCTTAGTACGAGGACCCTACGGCTTTTTAGAAGTATTTACAGCCTCCTCTTAGGCTTCGTATAATGATCACTTCCTCCGGGAATGATAGCATCCTCTTGGGCTTCGTACAAGGACCCGTCGGCTTCTTAAAAGTTTCCAGCATCCTCTTGGGCTTCGTAAAAATTGTCCTGACGACCTCCTAAAGGTATAGGAACAGAACTTAGTCAGCTTCATAGAGCAGTCCTTTCAAAGAGTCTACTACTGTTTCTCAAAGCATAGTACAAAAGATAAAACTCCAGACTTGGACAGTCTAATCTCCTTGAGTCTCAAAGACATTCTCAAGCACCCTTCAAAAATAGGAAGAAAACCCGTAGACTTGGACAGTCTCAATACCCTTCGGATTTCCCGCTTCCTCAAAGAACAGGAATAACCCGGATCCTCGAATCAAAATCCCTGAGTGCAAGCATTGCTCATATAAGAACTGATTTTCTCTTTAAGATCAGTATACTGGACCTGTCACTTAACTTAAACAACATTTAGCCTCTCTCTCGGGCTTTGTACGAGACACATAAGAGACTCCCTCGTTGAGTCAATTACACCTTTCGCCTCCATCTCGGGCTTCGTACGAGATGCAAAAAGGTTCTTATTGAGCCAAACAAACTTTTAGCCTCCATCTCGGGCTTCGTACGAGATACAAAAACACTCTCTTGTTGAGTATAAAGGACTCTCTTATTGAGTCAAACCTTTTAGCCTCCATCTCGGGCTTCGTACGAGATACCAAATCACTCTCTTGTTAAGTATAAAATATTCTTCTGTTGAGTCAACCCTTTTAGCCTCTCTCTCGGGCTTCGTACGTGACACATAAAAACTCCCTCTTGTTAGGCCAATAGCCTCCTCTTAGGCTTTGTATAAGAAAACCCCTGGTTAATCCAATTAACCTTTTAGCATCAAAAGTTGTGCCTCGTTCACAGTACACAAACATCAACAACTCCTTCCCTTTCGTCTAATCGTTGTAAGTGGCAAGCCTCTGGATCATCTACATCCATGCCACTGTTCCTCTTTTAGCATGAGAAATTCCTAAGGAAAGATAGCATTGCTCTACACTGAGTTAAAGTCTTCTCCTTCAGGTTAACATCCCCTATAAAAGAAATTATGGCATTGGCGAATTCACACATCCCGGTTAAAGTAATCCTCCTTTATAAACAGTCGTGACATACAACCCCCTCTTTCGAGATGACAAATTCTCTCTAAAGTCAACACCTTTTTAGCTTCACATCTTGGGCTTCGAACAAGATACAACCCACCTTTCACTTCGCATCTTGGGCTTTGAACAAGACACCAAAAACACCCATTTCCTCCCATAGAATAGGAGGAACTACGAACGCTCTGATTTCCCTGTTTCGGTAAACGGGAATACGTAGGCATAAGATTGAAAGAAAAATCTTAGCGAGCACACTCAACAAAAACCCAAAATCCCATACTCTCATCAAAAGCATCAGTCCTAACATCCTAATCCTTGTTCCCCACTATGAGATCCTAGAAAGAAAGAAATCCATATTGGCAAAAATACAAATAACCAGTACAAAGGCCCCCCACATTGATAGCATTCGTAACCTAACAGACCGCTATTTAAACTCAGTATGCAAAGCAGGGTTAATTGGAGACATCTATTTCCCTTCCTTATTCAGCTCACAATAGGATAAAAAATGAATCGACCTGTAGTAAACTCAACCGCAGAGAGCGACCAGCGCTTAAGAACCGCGTCCAAAATCGTTCGCTACAAGAATGACATACCTAAGATCGACATCATGCGCCTAGAACGGCCCGCTTACATCTTCACGATCGAAGCAGTCATAGATGACAAACCTTGGTATCACGATATCAAATGCTTCCTTCAGAAACAAGAGTACCCACCTGGGGTATCCAGGAAAGATAGAAAAACCCTCAGAAGACTGACTAGCAGCTTCTTCTTGAGCTGTGATACACTCTATAAGAGAAACTTTGACATGGTCTTGCTCCGATGTGTAGACAAACCAGAAGCAAACATGCTGATAAAGGAAATTCATGAAGGATCCTTTGGCACTCATGCCAACGGACACACAATGGCGAGAAAAATTCTAAGAGCAGGGTACTATTGGTTGACAATGGAATCCGACTGCTACAAGTACATGAGGAGGTGTCACAAGTGTCAGATATACTCAGACAAAATCCATGTACCGCCCACGCATCTCAAAGTTCTTTCTTCCCCATGGCCTTTTTCCATATGGGGAATCGACATGATTAGCATGATTGAACCCAAGGCTTCAAACGGACATCGGTTCATCCTAGTAGCCATTGATTACTTCACCAAGTGGGTCGAAGCAGCGTCATACGCCAATGTAACCTGACAAGTGGTGGTCCGATTTATCAAAAATAATATCATCTGCCGTTATGGTGTTTCGAGCCAGATCATTAAAGATAATGGATCTAACTTGAACAACAAGATGATGAAAGAGTTATGCGCTGATTTCAAGATCGAACACCATAACTCATCTCCTTACCGACCCAGGATGAACGGCGCGGTAGAAGCGGCTAACAAGAACCTCAAGAAGATAGTTCAAAAGATGGTTGTAACTTATAAACACTGGCACGAGATGCTACCCTTTTCTCTTCACGGTTATCGCACATCTGTCCGCACTTCAACAGGGCCAACCCCTTTCTCTCTAGTATATGGCATGGAGGCAGTTCTCTGCATAGAAGTAGAGATCCCATTAATCCGGGTATTGATGGAAGCTAAGCTAACAGAAGCTGAATGGTGTCAAAGTCGACACGATGAACTAAATCTGATCGAAGAAAAGCGAATAACGGCTATATGCCACGGTCAATTATATCAGCAAAGAATGAAGAGAGCCTTCGACAAAAAGGTTCGACCCCGTGTCTTCAGAAAAGGATACCTCGTGCTCAAGAAGATACAATCGTTTCTCACTGATTCCCGGGGTAAATGGACTCCGAATTATGACGGCCCCTATGTGGTCAAGAAAGCTTTCTCAAGCGGCGCCTTGAGACTCACTACCATGGACGGAGAGCAATTTTCCTACCCCACAAATGTTGATGTAGTTAAGAAATACTTCGCCTAAAAAAAAACAAAGTCTCAGTGGATTGAAAACCCGAAAGGGCGATCCAGGCAAAAATTAGAGACATGATAAAAAATCATCCCGGTGGATTGGAAATCTCAAAGTACAATCCAGGCAAAAGTTGGGGATTAATGGCAAGTAACTACGTCCAACAAAGGGGAAAGTCCCTCGGCATCAGTTACATCATCCGTCAGAAATCTCAATCGAGGTCATCCTATCAATAAAATTTGAGCCCTTGTGCTTTTGTTTGTAATTCTTATTTGCTTTATCTTTATAGAATGATGTTTTTAACATGATTAACGATTCTTAAAAATAAAACAAAAAAGAATTTACTTGTTAAACTTTTTCTACTTTTAAAATAAAGATGGCAATTCTTTTGACTATTGAACATCGAAAGAACATCAATCGCTTCTCTAGAAGTAAGCGAGCATCAAAGTGCAGAATCAAAGTACTCCTTCTAAACCAGTGCGCCTGAATGAAGGATCAGCAATGTCAGATGCGAATGCTCCGTCTGACATCCCCGACAGAGTTCTTACCTCCTAAGTCCGACCAACGGTATTCCGCGCAGGGATAATCTCTCCTAAGCAAGGCAGAGTTGCTATCTTGAACTGAAGATACTTTTCGTCCCCCGCTGTGGCCGAGTATCCAGTCGTGTTCATCTAATAATCTGTATGTCGTGTCAGTTTTGTCAGCATATACATACATACATCATGCATTATTATTTTACATGCATATTCATATCACTTCACTATCACTTCAGTCGGTCTTATCTGTAGCGGTAAAAATCGTGAGTGTAAGTTATTGATTAACTTAACTCGAAAAGCAAGAGTCGCCACCACACTTTTATTTTATCCACAAAGGGAAAGGGAAAAGAGCGAACAAAACCTAAAGAGTTCTAAAACAACAAAAACAAACAGAGAATGGGTAAGGGGGTTGGTTATGTAAAGGGAAGGTTTTACGCACCCAATACATCTATAGTACTCTATAGGAGCCCTTTGATGTATTCATGCTTTTGGTCTGAAAATGGTTTGCTTGTAAGAGATTGAGGAGATGAGAAGAGAAATATTTTTTTTATATTTTTGTGTTTGGAGAGACTTATCGCCTCATGCCTACGTACCCACGATGTGCAATGTAGGATAAAAACCTCGTAGTTCGTGGTACAAAGAACAAAAATTATTGGTTATGGTTTATTTTATCTTGAAAAAGACAACCTGTCATTCTTAAGAGAGAATACTCAACTAATTACCCAAAGGTATGGGAAAGTGGCATTTGCATCACATTAAGATGGAGGATTTGCTTGGATTAACATCAACAAGACTAATCACTTCAACATCTAAGTGGAAAACGACCATACTTTCAACAAAATACCATGGTTAGGAGTTTTACATCTCATAAAAAAAATGACTCATGTCTAATTCTTTTTGAAAAGTTTAAAAGAAAAAGGTGCATAAAAGCACAAAAGAATTTGGATGAGTTTTGTATTTTTTTTTTTATGAAATAGTCAAAATATAGTTAAATGGATTGACATTTATTAAGAAAACAAAGTTTAAAAAGTCACTTGACAAAAGTCAAGGTTTTATTATGAAAGCGGTTTTAAGTTGAAAACAAGAAGGTTTTGAAAAAGAGAGAAGATTTTGAAAATTTAAGAATGGGGAGGAGAAGAAGTGACTATCCTAGTGCATGAAATAAAAGCTAGGGAAAAGAAGGATCTAACCAAAATGGAGCCACTTCAAAGCAATATTAAAATAATTCCATCCTTAAGCAAATTGGCCAAATAAAGGCAAGTCTTCAATCCATACTCCAAGCAAAGGGATAAGAAGTCCTAATTCTAGGTCCATAAGTCCGATATTACTTCAAAAGAGGTCCATAAAGAGATCACTCCAAAGCATAGGATAGTAACCAATAGTCTAAGATGAGGAGAATTAAGTTTTTTATGGTTTAATCCTTTATTAATGTCTTAAGTTCAAATGGATAAGAGAGAAATGGCATAAGCATAAACATATGTCCAACGAACAAAGGAAAAATTGCGAAAACATAAACATGATATGGAATGATAATAATGAAGCATAGAAGAAATAAAAGAGTTAAGGAGCGAGAAGGAAACATAAACAAAATTAAAATAATAAAATTGTTAGTAAGTTAGTGATTAGTTGTTAGTGTTAGTGATCAATAACAATTGAATAAGTGCGCTTAGGTCAAGGTTGATGAAACTCATTAGAGGATTGATAAGACCAAAGCCTCCTAACAACAAGTTTCATGAGTTGTGAACCATAAGACAAATAATCAATCATTCTTGATAGTTTTCCGATTTGGGACAAATATTGCGCTATGTTAAGCAATCGTCGAGTAATTTACGAAGTAATTACCCTACAATGAGGCCGGTCAATAACTCTATGTGCTAATGTACGCTAGATGACGATATATAGATCGTCATCCGAAAGCGATACCGCACGAAAAGAAAAAAAGGTAACGATCTCGTCTTGCTCGAATTTCACTAATGGAATTCCAAGATCTTAGACTTTCATCGATCAAAAAGAAAATAGATGAAGAAAAATAGATCTAAAATTTATGATCCACACAACCAACAAAAAAAAGAAAATGCAAATAAAATCAAGAATTAAGATATTTTTTTAATGGTTTGTCAAGAAAAGTTTTCAAAATAGAATTTAAAATAGAAAGGTCGAAATTAATAGAAATGCGAATTAAAAAAAAGGATTAAGAAAATATAGAGAAAAGAAATTAAAGAAAATTAGAGAAAATTTTATAAAATGAGAGGGAGGTGATAGAAAAAGAAGAGGTGGTGAACTAAGAAAACACACGGGCCAAAGCCCAATGTATGTTAATTTTTTTTTTTAAAAAAGAACAAAGTGGAACATTAAAAAGAGAAAGAAGAAGAATCAAAGTTAAAACTCATCATCTTCTTCGAAATCGCACGGCACTGCTACTGTAGCTCATCAATTCGCGACCAAAAATTCCACTGCGCCGGAATGACGACGGAGCTAAAGCCTCGCGCGGTTTTGGTCAAGATTCACTCTACTCAAATATGTTGCCCATTTCAAGAATTATGCAAACACATGCTCGAATTCAAACCGCAAAAAGTCGTCAAAAATCCATCAAATACCTTCAAACTCAGGTGAGAATTGTTTCAATTCTTTCCTCTTCTTCTTTTCTGGATGCCTATTGTTGAAGTCGTTGTGTGAATGACTGTGGTGAGATGCGAAATCTTGTGTGATGCGAACGATGCATTGTTGCGAATTCAATTAAAGGTTGAAGGAAGAGTTGTTGGAGGTTAATTTGTGAATTTTCTACAGGTTCTATGAATTGGAGATGAAGGTTATAGAAGTTCCGATCTGGAAAAAGAAGGATGTGGTTTGAAGAATTGATGAAGGTGAATGAAGGTGGAATCGAAGATGGTGAAGCTTGAAGCTTGGTGAATTTTTGGCAGAATTTCTGTGGCTTTTCCAAGCTTCCAGAAATGAGGGAGGGGCTGCTCTTATTTATAGATGAATTAGAGAATGAAATATGATACATGATGTCGCCATTTGATTTCTTTGCTCTGCGTTTTAACTTGTTTTGGCTTGCGTTTTGATGAATTCCGAGTTGCTTCAAAAACGTTTAATGTCGTCACCAGAACTCATGTTGATTGCGTGACTTTCTGTGTCGTTTTGGAAATAATTTGCTGCATTTTGATAGTTCACGCGTTTCATTTTTGTGCAGCAGCTTGGAAGTGGCTTTGTGGTTGAAGCTGAAGTTTTACACGGCTTGCTGCAGTTTTGTTGTTTATTCACGTGATGCCGTTTTAATTCAAGTGCAGCTGCGTTTAAATTTGTTGCTGGTGTGTTGTCTCGCGTGGAGAATGGCTCCGGACGGCGTACGCGGCTTGTGGAAAGTAGCAGCTGGAAGTTCTCATGTCACGTGCGGCTCTTGGAAGATGGCTTGGTACTGTAGCACAATTTTTTAATGTGTGGGCTGCATTTGGCTTGGTGAAACGAAGTTGGCTGCATGAAGAATCCGTCTACAGCTTTTTATTTTTGGCAATTTTTGTTGGAATTGGTTATATGGGCTTATAAAAAAAAAGTGGGAAATGGGCTTATGAGGTTTTTTTTAAAATTTTGTAATTTTGGACATTGGTCTTTTTTTTTGTAATATAGATAATGGTTGTGAACTTGGTTTAGATAAGTGGATATTAAAAATGGGAATTTGAAAGAAATGGATGTTAAAATGGGTATGATAGATTTTGAAAAAGATAAAGTAGAAATGTATATGAATAAAATGTGGATATATGGAAAAAAAATGGGAATGGAATATGGTTTAGAAAAATTAAATGGATAATGTATACAAATTGGAAATGGACTTTAGGAAGTGGAAATGAAAAGTGGTTATTAGATATTTGAAAATGTGAGTATTGAAAGGTGACAAAAGGGATTGGATAGCCAAAAATGGGAATGAATATGGATCATGGATAACAAATTTTTATTTTTAACCCAAAATCAATCACAGGCCCCTGATAAAATATGCCACACAGCTACCACTGAACAATCTTGCCACTGAAACAAAACATCTGAATCAAACATCCTCTGAATCTCTGATAATAAGTTCTCAATCACTTCAAAATTCGTCTGAATCAGTCTCTGGGAAAATAAATCCACAGATGAACCCAATTGAACTTAGACTGACGAACTCTGATCATGATGAATCTGATTTTTCTGAACTCAAGCTTGACATGAACTACTGCTTAATAACCTGATGAATCTCAACACAAGACATCTTGCATTTGAACAGCCACTACTTGAGAAATAGCCCACTGAAACAGATAACTTGCACTTGAAGCAAACTCTTGATAGTTGACCGAGATTAGGTCAAACTTCCATCTGACCTCGACCACAATTGAATAGCCACACAATCTCCAAGCCATGTCTTTGCCATCAATTTCCTGCAAAATCCTAAACACACAGAGAAGAAGAAGGAAGTAAAAGTTGCAAAATATTTTTGGTATTTTGGTTAAAGGTTAGTAAACAGAAACAAGTAAGAATAATATACAGATACTCAGGAGAAACACATAGAATGCAAATGATATGTGGGATCTTAGGGGAAAAAATTAGGGTATTACAGCTGCACCTATTTAAGTTTCTTATATCCGGAGATATGAAGATGGACATCTTTGTCTCGACGAGATAGAAGAGACTTAATTATAACAATAAACCCAATTTTTGGCCCTAAGGGACCACAACATGATATGATTATGCAAATGGTATGCAGACACAAGACATCTGTGGGGAGAATATGCCACAGGAGATCAACAAAATGAAGAATAGGAGAAAGAAACTCCAACGGGGAAACACATCACGGGAGACCACCAACTAGCCAGGGAACACACCGCACAACTACTAGGACTCAGCTGAGGAAAAGATTCAAACTGAGGATAACTGTATATGGAAATAAACCACAACACAATAAGGATATAACTCAATAGGGAAGACTTAGCACAGTAGGCTCCACTGGGGAAAATCAATACCTCAACAATGAACTGTCTCATCAAACCGAAGAGACTTACCATTCATCGGAGTCACAAAATCTCAACAACGAACTGTCCCGTCAAATCGAAGAGACTTACCATTCATCGGAGTCACAAAATCTCAACAACGAACTGTCCCATCAAACCGAAGAGACTTACCATTCATCGGAGTAACAAATCTCAACAACAAACTGTCTCATCAAACCGAAGAGACTTACCATTCATCGGAGTCACAAATCTCAACAACGAACTGTCCCGTCAAACCGAAGAGACTTACCATTCATCGGAGTCACAAAAATCTTGACAATGAACTGTCTCATCAAATCGAAGAGACTTACCATTCATCGGAGTCACAAAAATCTCGAAAACGAACTGTCCCATCAAACCGAAGAGACTTACCATTCATTGGAGTACTAAATTCTCAACAACGAACTGTCCCGTCTAACCGAAGAGACTTACCATTCATTGGAGTACTTTCTACCAATTTTTTTTTTTTGAGAAATGTGTCAACCATCAAAAATTTACTGGGGAATCTATTGCCAAGATCAACCAGAAAACCTTCAAATGAAACACCTTCTACCGAGATTTTATATGTAATTCCTACTGCCGAGGAATAATCGAAAACATGCCTGCTGCCGAGGCTTTACTAAAAAATCTTTTAAGGATTCTACTGCCGAGATCCTAAACAGAAAAATACCTTCTGTCGAGGTTGCTGTAATAAAATTTTGAAATTGTCCGAGAAATCTACTGCCGAGATTCTTGGAAAGAAAATACCTTCTGCCGAGGTCAACTAGGAATCAATAACTCTACCAGGGATCTTCACATGAGATATGGGAAAGTTAGATCACGCAACAGACTTCTCAAATAAAGAGACAACCATCTGTTGGAAATTCACAAAAAACTTCTCTGACGGGCACAACCTGAGGGATACCATTTGATGGAAAAGATAACGTCTGATAACCGGAGACACACAAGTTTCTCACATGAAGAGGCTGCTGCTTGTTGTCATGCAAAGGATTCCGAAAGAGTGTTGTCACAACCCTGCTGGAGAAACAAAATCTTCATCTTCTGATGGTAAACACAAACAGATCATCTGCTGAGTAATACAAAATCCTCAAAGGTGCAAAATAAATGCACTCCCAATCATCTAGGTTACAAAATAAATCCTCAATCCAGGAACCAACTGGAGAGAAACGGTCAAACAAGACTCATCCCTAGGAGGATATATCTCAATTGGGGATTAATTCCATCCAGATAATGAACTGGAAAGGAAACTAAATCAAAATCTTCCACGAGAAACAAACTCAGTGGGGAATTAACAAAGATAGGTATTTTCTACTTACGGGTCGACACTCTAAATAAAGAGAGGACACACACGCTCTGCAGGGCTAACAGCACCTAAGAGCAAAGAAGCACAACACAAATGCAAAGATGCACAATGCAACTACAACATGCTATGCACAACAAATGAATGCGCATGCGATGCGTATGAGTATGAATATGCTGACAAAACAGACATACAGATGAACAGAGGATGAATAAACACCACAGCTTAGCTGAATACTCGACTAATCTCAACAAGATAGAGATACCAAAAGAGATCATGTCAAGGAGAACAACAAAGCAAACCTAAAGGGGATGTCAACCAATTGGTGGAAGTCAACATTACTCTTTGCTTGGGGAGTGGCCACGACAACGATATCACAACAAGAGATAAAACTCTGCACGGGGTTCCACATCAAGAGGAAACATCATCTCAAAGCTTACAAATGCTTGATCATAACCTGGATGGAGAATAGAATCATACTCAGCTGGGGAAACTTGAATCAAGACTTAGCCGGAGGAATACCCAAAATAGTACTTGGACGGGAAATACCCAAACTAGCGCTTAATTGGGAAATAATGGATTTCAAGAGTCCAACACTTCACAAATATCTTGAGGGAATCCATCATATGATTAACAACTTGATTACATCCACAAGAACAAATCTGCTCATGTGCGTTGAATTCACCATTTAACTTTTGCCCCAGACTGCATGGTCTACAAAGGATTTTACACCAAAAGGAAACTTTGTACCATAACCACTTGAGATAATCTGCCCCAGTGTCTTCAAACTCTTAGAGAGATTCAACGAATCTCGACGTAACCGCCCCAGATTTACTGAACTTGGCACACTCTTCAATCAATAGAGTCTTCCAGCTTTGCCCCATGTGAAAACATCAACTGGGAAAACAAGTTTGCTCATACTCAACTAAGCCTTCAGGCAACATGCCCCAGGATAGGATCATTCTTGAAATGATTTGCCAATTAATCAATAGAGTTTCAGGCCTCAAAATATTAAGTTCATCACTGATGCTCAAATGTAAACTTCCATGATGTCAAACAAATGTATGCAAGCAGAAAATGTTAATTCTGAGAATGATAATTCTAATGCAACAGACATGTTAATCTTGAAGTTTTTACTGAAAAGATGTCGCAAAACCTTGTGAATGAATCACTAGTTTAGATACGACATTTATTTTTGAATGCACAAGCAATACCAACAAAAATCTTTTAGCGCAACTCATGGGAGTCAGGAACCCTATCTCGCTAAAGTATGCTCTCAAAATAAACTCTACTTCAATTAGGTCTTTTGAGGGTTATAATTTGGTCTGGTTCACGGTTTTCAGAAGAAAAAAAAAGGATTTTTAGGCTCAAAATTTATTTGTACCCACCCATTCTCCGTGATGTTCTTCAGTCCTATATTCAGCTAATTGACACAAATGTTCATCTCTAAAAAAGGATTAAACTGACGGTATAAGAACCAGTGAGATTTTTCGGGGATAACAGTCACCCTTATCGTTTTTTGACTTGTAGTCACACAAAGATTTGTTCTTTTGATGAGAATTTTTCTTTCATTCTTTTTATTTTTCCCTGACTTTTTCCTGGACTGATTTTTTTTTTGAATTTTTTATGTCCAGCGGGATGCCCCAATTTTTGCCTAAGTCACTTGTTTTCCATTTTTTCGACTTAGCGGACTTTTATTTTTCTTTTGATTTCTTTCTTTTTTTTTTGAACAAATCATGTGACATTGCCTTATTTGACATATTAAAAGGGTTGTGACCGCCTCTTCCCTTTGGAATGAGGGATAACCATTGTGGTTGGTCCCTAAATACACACTCCTTTTGAAATTTGGACACTTGGTCAAATTAACTAAAGACTACCCTGCCCCAGGTTAAATGTAAGGGTTTTTTCATTTAGAAAAGAAACTCCTACTTCAAGGCTCAAAGGGGTTAACAAGGGATTATCTTCCTTATATCTCTGGTGTTTGGGAATTTGAAACAATGTCTTACATCATCAACAGGGTCTTATTCAAAAGCACACAACCAGAAATTTTGCATGTTCACTTCATCATCCTCCCTCCGAGAGTTTAAACAAGAAGTTGGTATTGCAAATGCAGGAAAACTAATTTATGAGCGAATGCGAATAGATTACTTCAAGACAAACATACTCATTGTATTATGATTAATATTCAAAATCAAACAAGTTTCTACATGCAAACAAAGCATTAACAATCATAAAAGATTACAAATAAAATTGCAATAATAAACTTGAGATCTGAAGAGATTGTCTCAATCTGAGCTTGAAAGGACACCTTCAACTCTCTTGGGAGACACAGAAGCAAATGCACGAGCCCTGAGGGTCACTCCACTAACATCGGAAATAGGAACCTCCTTGAGTTTTTATCTTCATCATTACAAAGGTGTTCCATCAACAAATGGACTTCCTCCCTTGAAGGTCAATACCTCATCGTCGATCATCTCTGTCACATGGTGGACATTCTGAGGATTTGGCATATACCTCGAAAATCGAGAATCTTTTTCAACAACTGGACCAACCAGATCATTTTGCACAGGTCGGGATCGAGTAGGAACATCCACTTGTGGAGCATCGTCGTCCGGAGGAAAACCGTACATCGGATTAGTCGTCACTGTAAAGCCTGACATGAGATCATCATCTTTTGTTCTTTCCATTGTCCTTCAGTAACTGCTTTGAATTCAGTATGAATGACAGGAAATTAGCTAAATCCTCTTCTTTCTCTGATTAGCCCGAGTATTATACTGGTGCGACAGCTTGGCTGAACGAGGACCAAAAATAAACAATAAGACACCTGGAAAGGCAAGAAACAAATGCAGAATGATGCTTGATGCAAATGCAATGCAATATGAATACAGCAGACAAGGGATCAAAGCTTCCAAAAAAAATTCTGAAAAATTGTTGCGCTGATGGTTGGATGAGCTCAAAGATCCGCTCTGAAGAGAATACCGGAATACCAGGTTGATAAATCCATACTGATAAGAAATCCAAAGTACCGGGCATGTTGAAAGTCAGGGTTTCCTGCAAACCTGTAAACAACCCGCCCCTCTCACATGTGGGTACTAAAAAGCCGAGGATCTTCAATATCACGGACTCTCAGGTCGAGAAATGATGATACGTTCACCATTTATGGTTTGGAATCATCATCAATCGAGGAGGCCTCAACTGATTCCCCTAAAAAATAAGGTCATCCTATGCGAGTCCCTCAGCATTGGGTCCTCGGATCGACAATTGTAATGGGTTTGCCATTTCTGGTCTGCCGTTATCACATGTCGGGAGGAAGGCGTTGTTGAGGTATCGGAGAAACGGTCACCAGAGTCGACAGCTCTCTAGATCAACACCCTAACATGCGCAAGACACACACATCAGAATGCGTCCTATTATAGCCTCGTCTGGTCGTGAATTTCGTGAACACACAAATGCACCAAGATGGCACGTAGGTCCCACTACTCTCCACTCTAGTCCTAAGTGTATACTCAAGCATGTGTATTGGGCTTATCTCTCAGAACATCCCAACCAAAACAAACAAAAAACAAGCAAAACAGACCAAAAGCACTAAATAAATCAAAGTAGGCTAAACCCCTCAAGGGATGGACCAGTAAAAGGTCAATCTGTCCCTAGCACAGTCACCACTTTTCTGTAGCGGTAAAATTCGTGAGTGTAAGCTATTGATTAACTTAAGTCGAAAAGCAAGAGTCGCCACCACACTTTTATTTTATCCACAAAGGGAAAGGGAAAAGAGCGAACAAAACCTAAAGAGTTCTAAAACAACAAAAACAAACAGAGAATGGGTAAGGGGGTTGGTTATGTAAAGGGAAGGTTTAACGCACCCAATCATCTATAGTACTCTATAGGAGCCCTTTGATGTATTCATGCTTTTGGTCTGAAAATGGTTTGCTTGTAAGAGATTGAGGAGATGAGAAGAGAAATATTTTTTTATATTTTTGTGTTTGGAGAGACTTATCACCTCATGCCTACGTACCCACGATGTGCAATGTAGGATCAAAACCTCGTAGTTCGTGGTACAAAGAACAAAAATTATTGGTTATGGTTTATTTTATCTTGAAAAAGACAACCTGTCATTCTCAAGAGAGAATACTCAACTAATTACCCAAAGGTATGGGAAAGTGACATTTGCATCACATTAAGATGGAGGATTTGCTTGGATTAACATCAACAAGACTAATCACTTCAACATCTAAGTGGAAAACGACCATACTTTCAACAAAATACCATGGTTAGGAGTTTTACATCTCATAAAAAAAATGACTCATGTCAAATTCTTTTTGAAAAGTTTAAAAGAAAAAGGTGCATAAAAGCACAAAAGAATTTGGATGAGTTTTGTATTTTTTTTTTTATGAAATAGTCAAAATATAGTTAAATGGATTGACATTTATTAAGAAAACAAAGTTTAAAAAGTCACTTGACAAAAGTCAAGGTTTTATTATGAAAGTGGTTTTAAGTTGAAAACAAGAAGGTTTTGAAAAAGAGAGAAGATTTTGAAAATTTAAGAATGGGGAGGAGAAGAAGTGACTATCCTAGTGCATGAAATAAAAGCTAGGGAAAAGAATGATATAACCAAAATGGAGCCACTTCAAAGCAATATTAAAAGAATTCCATCCTTAAGCAAATTGGCCAAATAAAGGCAAGTCTTCAATCCATACTCCAAGCAAAGGGATAAGAAGTCCTAATTCTAGGTCCATAAGTCCGATATTACTTCAAAAGAGGTCCATAAAGAGATCACTCCAAAGCATAGGATAGTAACCAATAGTCCAAGATGAGGAGAATTAAGTTTTTTATGGTTTAATCCTTTATTAATGTCTTTAGTTCAAATGGATAAGAGAGAAATGGCATAAGCATAAACATATGTCCAACGAACAAAGGAAAAATTACGGAAACATAAACATGATATGGAATGATAATAATGAAGCATAAAAGAAATAAAAGAGATAAGGAGCGAGAAGGAAACATAAACAAAATTAAAATAATAAAATTGTTAGTAAGTTAGTGATTAGTTTTTAGTGTTAGTGATCAATAACAATTGAATAAGTGCGCTTAGGTCATGGTTGATGGAACTCATTAGAGGAATGATAAGACCAAAGCCTCCTAACAACAAGTTTCATGAGTTGTGAACCATAAGACAAATAATCAATCATTCTTGATAGTTATCCGATTCGGGACAAATATTGCGCTATGTTAAGCAATCGTCGAGTAATTTACGAAGTAATTACCCTACAATGAGGCCGGTCAATAACTCTATGTGCTAATGTACGCTAGATGACGATATATAGATCGTCATTCGAAAGCGATACCGCACGAAAAGAAAAAAAGGTAACGATCTCGTCTTGCTTGAATTTCACCAATGGAATTCCAAGATCTTAGGCTTTCATCGATCAAAAAGAAAATAGATGAAGAAAAGTGGATCTAAAATTTATGATCCACACAACCAACAAAAAAAATAAAATGCAAATAAAATCAAGAATTAAGATTTTTTTTAATGGTTTGTCAAGAAAAGCTTTCAAAATAGAATTTAAAATAGAAAGGTCCAAATTAATAGAAATGAGAATTAAAAAAAAAGGATTAAGAAAATATAGAGAAAAGAAATTAAAGAAAATTATAGAAAATTTTATAAAATGAGAGGGAGGTGATAGAAAAAGAAGAGGTGGTGAACTAAGAAAACACACGGGCCAAAGCCCAATATATGTTAATTTTTTTTTTAAAATAGAACAAAGTGGAACATTAAAAAGAGAAAGAAGAAGAATCAAAGTTAAAACTCATCATCTTCTTCGAAACCGCACGACACTGCTACTGTAGCTCATCAATTCGCGACCAAAAATTCCACCGCGCCGGAACGACGACGGAGCTAAAGCCTCATGCGGTTGTGATCAAGATTCACTCTACTCAAATATGTTGCCAATTTCTTGAATTACGCAAACACATGCTCGAATTCAAACCGCAAAAAGTCGTCGAAAATCCATCAAATACCTTAGAACTCAGGTGAGAAATGTTTCAATTCTTTCATCTTCTTCTTTTCTGGATGCCTGTTGTTGAAGTCCTTGTGTGAATGACTGTGGTGAGATGCGAAATCTTGTGTGATGCGAATGATGCGTTGTTGCGAATTCAGTTAAAGGTTGAAGGAAGAGTTGTTGGAGGTTAATTTGTGAATTTTCTACAGGTTCTATGAATTGGAGATGAAGGTTATAGAATTTCCGATCTGGAAAAAGAAGGATGTGGTTTGAAGAATTGATGAAGGTGAATGAAGGTGGAATCGAAGATGGTGAAGCTTGAAGCTTGGTGAATTTTTGGCAGAATTTCTGTGGCTTTTCCAAGCTTCCAGAAATGAGGGAGGGGCTGCTCTTATTTATAGATGAATTAGTGAATGAAATATGATCCATGATGTCGCCATTTGATTTCTTTGCTTTGCGTTTTAACTTGTTTTGGCTTGCGTTTTGATGAATTCCGAGTTGCTTCGAAAACGTTTAATGTCGTCACCCGAACTCATGTTGATTGCGTGACTTTTTGTGTCGTTTTGGAAATAATTTGCTGCGTTTTGATAGTTCACACGTTTCATTTTTGTGCAGCAGCTTGGAAGTGGCTTTGTGGTTGAAGCTGATGTTTTGCACGGCTTGCTGCAGTTTTGTTGTTTATTCACGTGATGCCGTTTTAATTCAAGTGCAACTACGTTTTAATTTGTTGCTGGTGTGTTGTCTCGCGTGGAGAATGGCTCCGGACGGCGTACGCAGCTTGTGGAAGGTAGCAGTTGGAAGTTCTCATGTCACGTGCGGCTCTTGGAAGATGGCTTGGTACTGTAGCACAATTTTTTAACGTGTGGGCTGCATTTGGCTTGGTGAAGCGAAGTTGGCTGCATGAAGAATCCGTCTACAGCTTTTTATTTTTGGGAATTGGTTATATGGGCTTATAAAAAAAAAGTGGGAAATGGGCTTATGAGTTTTTTTGTTTTTAAATTTTGTAATTTCGGACATTGGTCTTTTTTTTTTGTAATATGGATAATGGTTGTGAACTTGGGTTAGATAAGTGGATATTAAAAATGGGAATTTGAAAGAAATGGATGTTAAAATGGGTATGATAGATTTTGAAAAAGATAAAGTAGAAATGTATATGAATAAAATGTGGATATATGGAAAAAAAATGGAAAAGGAATATGGTTTAGAAAAATTAAATGGATAATGTATACAAATTGGAAATGGATTTCAGGAAGTGGAAATGAAAAGTGGTTATTAGATATTTGAAAATGTGAGTATTGAAAGGTGACAAAAGGGATTGGATAGCCAAAAATGGGAATGAATATGGATCATGGATAACAAATTTTTATTTTTAACCCAAAATCAATCACAAGCCCCTGATAAAATATGCCACACAGCTACCACTGAACAATCTTGCCACAGAAATAAAACATCTGAATCAAACATCCTCTGAATCTCTGATAATAAGTTCTCAATCACTTCAAAATTCGTCTGAATTTGTCTCTGGGAAAATAAATCCACAGATGAACCCAATTGAACTTAGACTGATGAACTCTAATCATGATGAATCTGATTTTTCTGAACTCAAGCTTGACATGAACTACTGCTTAATAACCTGATGAATCTCAACACAAGACATCTTGCATTTGAACAGCCACTACTTGAGAAATAGCCCACTGAAATAGATAACTTGCACTTGAAGCAAACTCTTGATAGTTTGACTGAGATTAGGTCAAACTTCCATCTGACCTCGACCACAATTGAAAAGCCACACAATCTCCAAGCCATGTCTTTGCCATCAATTTCCTGCAAAATCCTAAACACATAGAGAAGAAGAAGGAAGTAAAAGTTGCAAAATATTTTTGGTATTTTGGTTAGAGGTTAGTAAACAGAAACAAGTAAGAATAATATACAGATACTCAGGAGAAACACATAGAATGCAAATGATATGTGGGATCTTAGGGGATAAAATTAGGGTATTACATTATCCCCTAGTGATAAAAGTCCTCTCAATCGAGTTGTCAGATCTTTCCTTATCAGGAAGTGAATCATCTAAGTAATCTCTCTCCAGTTTATTTCTTGATTAGAATCGGTCCTTGACCACTTTGATAACTTGAACCTCTGAGAAACAAGAGAATTTTTGACAAACATCACTCTTCGCCAGTAAAGATGATATCTCCGCTTTCCCGGATTAAGGATAATCCCCATAGAAAGCCTCTTAATCAGAGATTCGCCAGTACGACAGTTTTTCTCTGAAAAATCCGCTGACGAAAAAGTCATCAGCACCTTAAAATTGGATCACGTCATATTGCATTTCTCCAAGAAGATCACGAGAAAAGTATGATGCAATATCCCCAAGCGAAAGCAGTCTCTCAAGAGACTCGTTTTCCCAGTAGAATCGACAAATGGCGTCTCCAAACAGAGTAGTTTGTGTACCTCTACAACTCAGACGAATGGGTTCCCCAGCAAGTCTGACATCAAAACTTTTTCCACTCAAATGGCATCTCCCTTGGAAAATTCGGCGAGAAATTTGAAGGAAAATCGCTACACATAGCATCCCTTGTCAAGAAAGTTTATTGACAAAAGAAACTGAGACCAGTTCCTTGGTAGGAAACCAGGATCGAGGGGAAGTTTACAAAAGAAACTGAGACCAGTTCCTTGGTAGCAAACCAGGATCGAGGGGAAGTTTATTTCAGAAATTGAGACCAGTTCCTTGGTAAAAGACCAGGATCGAGGGGAAGTTTCTACCTTTTCTAAAGCATCATTGCCTAGCACAAGAAGATGGATGAGCAAACTGCTATTCATAACCACCATCAAAATTTCGGGTATTCCGATATTTAATCCTCTTGCACCCCGAATGCCCAAATACCTTCGCCATTCGCACCTTCGGGTCCAAGAAGATTAAATAGGGGCATCTCTTATACCCCAAATTTTGACCACTAAGATTTCCCATCATTGTGCAAACCATCATCATAATATGGATGTACCTTTGTACCTCATCAATCTCCTCAAGGAATTGTTGAGCATTCACTACAATCAAGCTTAGGGTTTCAATCCCTCTCAGAGCCTTTAGACAAAGGATCAATCAAGGAATGACATGATCTTCAACTTGTATAACCTCTTAAACACCCACAAAGGATCAAGAGGACTCCCACATCAAGAATTAAGCACAAGAGTGCAACATTTCAAGTGGATCAAGCCTTAAGTTCATCTAATACAAAGTCAATTGACGCAGAAAGTCAAAGTTTGACTTTTGGTCAACTTTGAGCTTCACAAGCCATTACTCAAGAAAATATGATGGATGATTTAATTTGATCAATTTTAAATCAAGAAATCATGCAAAATTGCAAAATTGATCAAATTGAAAGAAACTTAGAAATTTTTTCTAAGTTAAAATCATGTTCAAGTGCACAACTTTTCAAGGTTGTAACTATTGATCCAAGCATCCTTTGATTTTGCGTAAGAGCTACTTTTAAATAGGGTATTTGATACTTCAACATTGTAGAAGGAATCAACTCAAAATATCATAAGGATTGAAAGATATAAGTGACCAATGTTAGGAATTCTTAATGTCAAATGTTCCGACATTTCATAGGACATCCTTAATATTTTTCCAGCAAGAATGTCCCAACTTCAAGGATGTTTTTCTCCATGATCCAAGTTGATTCAAGCCAAACCTTGAACATCAAAGTTGAAGTACGTAATCTCAGCTTTCCAGAAAGTTGTAGAACGTCCATTTATCATACTCGAACAGGAAGTTATGGATTGTACAGTAAGGTTTACAGCAACTGTTTTTTAGGACAGATATTGTGCACTTTTTCTTGTGCCACACAATTTTCAAGCTTTGTCACCATGCAGGACAAGCATCAAAGGTGCAATTCACTTTAACTCAAACTATCATAGTGGATTAAAAGATATAAGTGATTTGAGTTTGGAATTGTTAATGTTCTAAGTTGTCAAATGTTTCAACATTTCATAGGACATCATTAATATTTTTCCAGCAAGAATGTCCCAACTTCAATGATGTTTTTCTCCATGATCCAAGTTGAACCAAGTCTAGGGTCAAACATCAAAGTTGAAGTATTTCCTCTCAGCTTTCCATAAAGTCCTGGAACAGCCATTTATCATTCTTGAGCAAGAAGTTATGGATTTTACAACAAGGCTTGCTGCAGCTGATTTTTAAGACAGGTTTCAGGACAGATTTGCACATTTTTTGTGCCACACGAATTTTTAAGCCTTGTCATCATTTTGGACACATCTGAGGATCAAATCCAAGGGGGATGATCTGATCCATGAGCCTCCCAAGTCCAAGATTCGACAAATAGCATGCCAAACCTAGAAAACCCTAAAAGAGGGACAAGACTCCAATTATGGTTTAGAGCATTTAATGGATGCTTAGAGGTGGTATGAATTGAGCTTCCTCTAACTGAATTCAGTCAAGATTCCTCCAACAACTAGGGAACCAGCAGCCTGTGCCCTAACCTCTAGTCAATGGCTAGAGGAGACTTGGATTCTCATTGGCCAACATTTGCCAAACCTCTGCTGCAGCCACCATTCACTGTTGCTGCCAAAACAAACTTACTCTACTATAAATAGAGCTCATTTGTGCTCAATTTGAGTACACCAAAGCCATCAAATAGATGTTTTCCTCAAAATCACTTCTTTCACTCCAAAATGCCTTCTTTAGCAAGGTAATTCTGATTTTTTGAGTTAGAGAGCATTTCCATCACAGCTCATGATCCAAACACATCCAATATGTCATATCTAAGCTGTCCAAACTCTCACAAGTGACCTATAACACCAAAATCACAAAGTCACCTCTCAAAACCTCAAAATTGGACTTTTTTGCATTTTTCAAGCCATGTCTTGATTCAGTCACTTTCCAAACCAGATAAAACCTCAAACACACTCCAAATATCATCCTTGAATAGTCCCAAATGGTTCCCCCCATCTGGAACACCATTTGAGAGAGTTGGCATTTTGGCCATTTTAACCCCTTTTGCAAGAAAGGACCAGTTTCTGTTTTTGCAGGTTCCAGATGATTCTAACCATCCTAAAAGCTTCTAAGAGGTCATTTGAGGGTGTCCAAAGCATCAAATCATTTCTGAAACAAAGCACTTGGTAGGTTGCACAAAATCTCCATAAAAGAGGTAAAATTCATAACTTGAATTCTTTGAATCATGCTTTCCTTTGTTGTCCACATACATGCATCATATTGAACAATTCTTGAAGAAAAAATGTAGTCCTTAATGTGTATGATATGATCCTCCTACTGTTTGCACTTTATCATGTTTATATGTGGAGTTTTTGTTGTTTTAAAATCAACATGCAGTTCTGGTTTTTTACTTTGTGTGTTCTGTACATTAAGTTTCAGTGTGTATGAGTAATAACATTGGATTCCTTGTGAAAAATCGGTCAAGATAGGTTCTTACGGATTTTAATTTCGTTAAAAATTGAGAGAGTTATGCGTGTTGGAAGTTTGACGAGAAAAGACGTTGAAAACTAAACATGCAGTTCTGGTTTTTTGCTTCGTATGTTCTGTACATTAAGTTTCAGTATGTATGAGTGATACCATGGGATTTCTTGCGAAAAATCGGTCAAGATAGGTTCTTACGGATTTTAATTTCGTTAAAAATTGAAAGAGTTATGTGTGTTGGAAGTTTGACGACAAAAGATGTCGAAAACTACATGTGCAGTTCTGGTTTTTACTTTGTGTATTCTGTACATTAAGTTTTAGTATGCATGAGTAATACCATTGTATTCCTTGCGAAAAATCGATCAAGATAGGTTCTTACGGATTTTAATTTCGTTAAAAATTGAGAGAGTTATGAATGTCTGAAGTTTGATAAAAAAGATGTTGAAACTAAAGTTTCAGTTCTGATTATTTTAAGATGTCGAATGTGATGTTGTGACATCTTTCCTTTTTCTCTTATCTTCAAAACTCATGAAGGATGTCGAATGTGATGTTGTGACATTTTTCCTTTTTCTCTTATCTTCAAAACTCATGAAAGATGTCGAATGTGATGTTGTGACATCTTTCCTCTTTTTCTTAGTTTATTCTCAAAAACTCAACCAATTCTTTTATATAGCAAAAATCATCATTTTCCAATTTTGTTTTACACACTTCTTATTCATACTCCATAATATTTTAATACACAAAAAATCACAAAAAAATATTATTATTTGATATATTTTTAATATATTCAAAAATATTGTTTTAAATTGTTTTAAATGCTTTTAAAATGATTTCTTTTTCTTGATTTTTAAAACCAAAATGATTTTAAATATTCATGTGGATAAAATACTTTTTTATAAACGTTAATCATTGTTTATAACATGATTATTGATTTTATTTGATATTTTTATCATTTTTTTTATTTGATTTTTCTTTGAAAAATGCCTTTAAAAATGAAATTGGGGTTTCTTTGATTTTCACCCTAACAAATCTTTTTCAAACACTTTTGGGCCTCTAATAGAGTGTAAGTCCCACCCCTTTTGTAAATAAAAATATTTTAGGCCTCACACATTGTATAAGTCCCTCTGTATATTTTTAAAGTTCGGCGCGATCGTCGCCTTTTAACAAAAAAAGACTATTGGGCTTCTCCTTGAGCTATAAGTCCCATTTCTTTTAATTTTAAAACGTTTGAGCCTCTAATAGACTGTAAAACTCAACCCTTTTTATACATACCAAATATTTTGGGCCTCAGTTATTGTATAAGTCCCGATACGTTAAAAATCTCGGCGCGATCACCAATTTTCAAACAAAAAAACCCATTGGGCCTCTCATTGAGATGTAAGCCCCATCTTGTTATACAAAAATACTTTTGGGCCTCTAATAGAGTGTAAGACCTAATCCCCTTTTAACCAAAACAATTTTGGGCCTCAGATATTGTATAAGTCCCTCTGCGTTAAAAGAAAATCTCGGCGCGACCGCCAGTTCAAAAATCAAAACCATGGGCCTCTCCTTGAGCTGTAAGCCCCACCACTTGTATAAAAATAAACCTTTGGGCCTCTTGAGAGAGTGTAAGACCCATCGCTTTGTATAGAAAACCTTTTGGGCCTCACATATTGTATAAGTCCCTCTGTACAATTTTCAAAACAACAGTACAATCACTGATTAAACCTTGGGCCTCACCTTGAGCTGTAAGCCCCAAAAAACTATTCAAAGCACTTTCTCCTTTGATTTTGTATATAATATTGTTATCAAAGCTTTCTTTGTTGAACAAAATAACAAAACAACATGGAAGCTCTACAACCGAGTAAGTGTTTACCCGCTTTCTTTATCCGCTTTCATATATATATAACTATAGGCTGCTCACTGTAAGTCTTCTTTCACAAACTTTTATATACTTGTCAAATATTAACTGTGTAATACTAGTACAGCTATTTAGAGTTTTCCCCAGCAACTACATCTAGCACTAGGTAAAGCCCTGTTGGTCACTCTTAAATACAAATAAAACTAGATCCCCATAAGATTACCAGACACAGTCTTCACTCATCTTGGGGTTAAACAATATGGAGACGTGAAAGGCAGCATTCTCGGTGAACCCTTTCTCAGACTGTCACCCTTAGAAATTGTCAAAGAAACTCTAACTCCCCAGAGATGATCTTTTCTCCGCGAATGACATCTCTTGAGTTTCTTCCAAATTCTCGAACTTTCTTTGCTTGATATATTCTCTGTGAATAGCATGTCTTGAACTTCTCGGGGTTTGGGGACCCACAGGCTTCTTAAAAGCATCCCTGCCTCTTCTTGGGCATTGAACAAGGACCCTTCGGCTTCTTAAAAGCTCTCATGCCTTCTCTTAGGCTTAGTACAAGGACCCAGAGACCTCTACAAGTATAAGAACAGAACCTAGTCATCAATTTTCTAGAGCTGTCTTTCAGAGTCAAGTGTCAGACCTGTTAATGGGTTTACCTTCATCCCTTAACATACCAGCCTTCTCTTGGGCATTATACTAAGATCATTCACTTATCCGAGAATCGATTTCTCAAAACACCAGTAGACTTGGACAGTCTAATACCCTTTGGATGTCCCATTTCTTTAAAGAACGGGAAATAACCCTGATCCTCTGATCAATCCCTAAGCACAACATTACCCATATAAGAACTGATTTTCTCTTTCATCCAATACATTGGACCTGTCACTCAACTGAAATAGTTACCAGCATAAACAGCCTCCTCTTGGGCTTTATACAATG
The DNA here is from genome assembly GCA_022829125.1 of Lathyrus tuberosus. NCBI lineage: Eukaryota > Viridiplantae > Streptophyta > Magnoliopsida > Fabales > Fabaceae > Lathyrus > Lathyrus tuberosus. The sequence goes on from JALAZF010000191.1 coordinate 5,860,492, forward strand.
ATTCTCCCCACACTCTCTTGTTGAGTATAAAAGATTCTCTTGTTGAGTCAAACCCTTTCAGCCTCCATCTCGGGCTTCGTACGAGATACAAAATCACTCTCTTGTTGAGTATAAAAGACTCTCTTGTTGAGTCACACACCTTCAGCCTCCATCTCGGGCTTCGTACGAGATAGAAAATCACTCTCTTGTTGAGTATAAAAGACTCTCTTGTTGATTCAATCACTTTTAGCCTCCATCTCGGGCTTCGTACGAGATACAAAACACTCTCTTGTTGAGTATAAAAGACTCTCTGGTTGAGTCAAACACCTTTAGCCTCAATCTCTAGCTTCATACGAGATACTAAAACACTCTCTTGTTGAGTATAAAAGACTCTCTGGTTGAGTCACACACCTTTCAGCCTCCATCTCGGGGTTCGTACGAGATACAAATCACTCTCTTGTTGAGTATAAAAGACTCTCTTGTTGAGTCAAACTCCTTTAGCCTCCATCTCGGGCTTCGTACGAGATACAAAACACTATCTTGTTGAGTATAAAAGACTCTCTTGTTGAGTCAAACCTTTAGCCTCCATCTTGGGCTTCGTACAAGACACATAAAAACACCCTCTTGTTGGGCTAATAGCCTCCTCTTAGGATTTGTATAAGGAAAACCCCAGTTGAGTCAATCGACCTTTTAGCATCAAAGATGTGCGTTGTTCATAGCATATAAACATCAACAACTCCTTTCCCCCCATCTAATTGTTGTAAGCAGCAAGCTTCTGGATTATTTACATCCACGCCATTGTCCCTCTTTTAGCATGAGAAATTCCTAAGGAAAGATAGCATTGCTCTACACTGAGTTAAAGTATTCTCCTTTAGGTTGAAAATCCCTTATAAAGGAAATTATGGCATTACTGGATTCACATATCCCAATTAAAGTAATTCTCCTTTATAATCAGTCACCCAACAGTTGGGACAAACAGACCAAACATCCCTCTTTAGAGATGACAAATTCTCTCTAATCCTAAACCCTTCAGCTTCACATCTTGGGCTTCGAACAAGATATAAATAGACCCTTCAACTTCACATCTTGGGCTTTGAACAAGATACAAATCACCTTTAGCTTCACATCTTGGGCTTTGAACAAGACACCAAAACACCTTTTTCCTCCCGTAGAATAAGAGGAACTACGATCGCTCTGATTTCCCTGTTTCGTTAAACGAGAATACGTAGGCATAAGATTGCAAAAGAATCTTAGGGAGCACACTAATAAAAAAACCCAAAATCCCATACATCAATTAATCTGGCGCAGTATCCTATCCAAAATACCCATGAATAGTCCCGTCATTTCATTCTTAACAAAATAAGCAGAGAGAGGCCCACAATCTAAACCGCATCTGTAAACCAACAGTCATCTGTTTAAACTTAGTATGCAAGCAGGGTTAATTGGAGACATCAATTTCCCTTCCTTAGTCAGCTCAATAAGATAAAAAATGAATCGACCTGTAGTACCCCAGAGCGACAGTGCTTAAGAACCACGTCCAAAATTGCTCGCTACACATCTAATACCACTTGTAGAGAGCTACCCTACTGTTCATCTTCTCCGTCTGTTCATTCAATCATCACCCGGCGTTTCGACTCTTTTTGAATGCCCAATGTTTCAGGTACACCAACAACCATTAATCTTCAGAGCTTCACGACAGGGCTGGGTTTAGGGTTTGTGTGTGGATATTATAAGATCTTAATGGTTTGGTTTAAAGTTATAATCTGAGGATTAGGGACCTTCCTCCCTTAAGGTCGGTTTCGGTGTCCAGCTACCCCCTTACTCGCAGTCTGGGAGTGCTCTTTGTTAGGATGTAGAGTTCGATTTACGCTGGTAGTGGATAGTGGGTAGTTAATTTTCAATTTGTTCTGGGAGGTGTTAGTTTTCATTTTGTTCTGGGAGGTGTTTGCGGATAGAAATTTGTACTTTATTAGTTTGAGATGGATTCTGGTTGGACAAAGGTTAAGAAGCAGAAATCATATCAGGGTATAGTGGCTAGAAGATCCATCTGGAGGGCTCTTGGGGGCAAAGGGACTGAACTAGATATGAAGAAGGCCTCTTCATTCTTTTTCACGAAATTCCCAGATGGTTTCGAGGCAAGACAAATGTTCGACGTATTCAAAGATTACGGCTTGGTTCTTGAAGTTTTCATCCCTCTAAGGTTAGATAAAAGAGGCAGAAGGTTTGGCTTCGTAAGATTCAAAAAGGTGGATGACGAACATCTTCTTGCCATTAAACTTGACAACATTGTCATTGAAATTCTGGCACAGATATCAGATGTCCTACACAGATATTGAGACACTGATATCCAACACAATGAACAAGATAACAATAAAAATAACAGTGCAGAAAGTAAATAAAAAAGTGATATGTTTACCCAGTTCGGATCAAGAATCCTACTCTGGGGGCTACCAAGCCAGGGACGAAATCAATATACGATAATATCAATTCACAGATCATACAATAACCAAACCCTGTTATAATCTGCTCACTTAATCACTACCCTTCCTATGACTTCTACCTAAGACTCACCTAGGTATGAGGCCCTCCTCAAATCCCTCTACAACCACAACCCGTGATTGGTTTCTTTCCACACAAGTAACACCATGAAAGTAACACTTTCAAAACACACAATTCTCAATACTTCACAGCTTATGAGAATTGACACACAAGAAACTCAATGCTTAAAAGCTTATGAGTAACTGACAGAACTTACAACACAAAAACCAGTCCTTATACTGTTATCAGAATGATACCAGTTATGCTCACAAAATACACTCGAAAACCCTAACAAAACATACGTAAGTTCCACACCTAAACTAGGTTTACACCAGTCAATATATAGCATTAAATCTGGACTGGATTGGGCTTCAAAAACGCAGCAAATAGACTGCTCACAAATCTGCAAAATAAACTCCAACAAAATAGGTCTTCAATCTAAAGTTTCCTAATATGTCTCCATAATTAGAAACAGCTGAAAATCCGAAAAACCAACACATAAACACAATCCAAAAAAGCTTTGGATGCCACATAGGATAACCAAATATTCACAGAATATTCAGTAACAAATCTCAGCAACAAAATCTGCTTTTAAACTGAATCCAGACACGATGTCCTATGAGCAGGTATGGGACATCTTCATTCGACATGTTGAGTGCAGCAAACTAGAACATCTTGTTTCAACATCTTGCTGCTAGAAAAGTTTTAGCAAAATAAATTCCAACCACATAATCAATGAAATAACAATCTCCCCCTTTGGCTTATTTTGGCTAAAACTACATACCAAACTAATCTTGTAAAGAAGCACAAGAAAAAATCCATATCAGAGACAGCAGCGAAATACCAACACACAACACACATAGCAGCAAAAAAACAGCATAACAGCACTCCCCTTCAACTGCATACAACACACAGCACACAAAAAAAACTCCCCCTCAATTGTAGCAACACAAACATTCCACATTCTCCCCCTCAACTACTGCAGCAACACAAACACACCACACACAAGCATACTACTCCCCCTTTTTAGCCAGAATAAATAACATCAGAGAGTAGATGCACACCAAATCACATGACCAAGTGTTATGCACAAACTTCAGCATTTTCCCTTCATTCACACACTGCACTACCAGAACCTCCTTTAATCTTTCCAATCTGGTAGCCAGAAGGAACATTAATTGCTATAGTTCTTCATGAATGCAAACCCCAAGTCTGCTCCTCAGGTTTTCAAACTGAACTGCATCCAGAGCCTTGGTAAATATGTCAGTAAGCTGATTTTCTGTGCTCACATGCTCAAGAGTTATGACTTTGTCCTCCACAAGTTCTCTGATGAAGTGATGCCTGATATCAATGTGCTTAGTCCTGCTATGTTGAATAGGATTTTTGGAAATATTAATAGCACTCAGGTTGTCACAAAATAATGTCATGACATCTTGTGTGACATTATACTCAGATAACATTTGCTTCATCCACACCAGTTGAGCACAACTACTTCCAGCTGCTATGTACTCAGCTTTAGCAGTAGAAAGAGATACAGAATTTTGCTTCTTACTAAACCATGAAATAAGATTATTTCCCAAAAAGAAATATCCTCCAGAGGTACTCTTCCTATCATCAGCACTTCCAGCCCAATCAGCATCACAGTAACCTACTAAAATGGGACTTGAGTCATGGGAGTACAACAACCCATAATCACATGTACCACTCACATACTTAAGAATTCCCTTAACTTGATTGATGTGACTGACCTTGGGTTCTGCTTGGTATCTTGCACACACACCAACAGCAAATGTTTGGTTTGGCCTACTTGCTGTAAGATACAACAGACTGCCAATCATGCTTCTGTACAAACTTTGTTCAACATTCACTCCCTTTTCATCTTTGGATAACTTCAAGTGAGTAGGAGCAGGAGTTCTCTTATGCTTGGCATTATCCAGTCCAAACTTATTCACAATGTTCCTCGCATATTTGCTCTGACAAATAAAAATGGAATCTTCCATCTGCTTGACTTGTAATCCAAGGAAGTATGTCAATTCACCTACCAAGCTCATCTCAAATTCAGACTACATTTGGTTGACAAAATGTTGGACCATTTCATCCGACATCCCACCAAACACAATATCATCTACATAAATCTAAGCAATCATTAGTTTCCCATCCTTCTCCTTGACAAAAAGCGTTTTATCAATACCACCCTTCCTGTATCCATGGTTGACTAAGAACTCAGTCAGTCTTTCATACCAAGCTCGTGGAGCTTGTTTCAGCCCATACAAAACCTTCTTCAGCTTGAAAACATGATCAGGAAAATTTGGATCCACAAACCCTTTAGGCTGCTCAACATAGACTTCCTCATTAAGATAACCATTCAGAAAGGCACTCTTGACATCCATTTGAAACAATCTGAATTTCAACAAATATGCCACTCCTAGCAGCAATCTGATGGATTCCAATCGAGCCACAGGAGCAAATGTTTCATCGAAGTCTACTCCTTCAATCTGTGTGTATCCTTGAGCAACTAATCTGGCTTTGTTCCTGGTAACAACTCCTTGTTCATCAGATTTATTCTTATAAACCCATTTTGTTCCAATCACATTTGTTCCTGCTAGTCGTGGTACCAGTTCCCAGACTTCATTCCTCTTGAATTGACAAAGTTCATCTTGCATAGCACTTATCCAGAACTCATCTGTCAATGCTTCTTTGACATTCTTTGGTTCAATCTTTGAAACAAAACATGCATTTGACACAGTCTCCCTCGTTCTAGTTCTTACACCTTCATTCAGATTTCCAATAATCAATTCCTTAGGGTGATCCTTCTGAATCCTTATAGAGGGTCCCCTGTTAGCACCCTCTACCTCTTCATTCTCAGGTCTAGTGTCGGTTTCATGAGCATTATTTTCTACGGGCTCAAAGTCTTGTGAGACTTCATTGTTCATAGGAAGGCATGCTCCAACATCATCTGGGACATCTTCGTTTTTCCCAGAGTCATCAACCACCACATTTATGGATTCCATCATCACCTTAGTTTTGGAATTAAATACCCTATATACTTTACTGTTTGTAGAGTATCCCAAGAATATCCCTTCCTCGCTCTTAGGATCCATCTTTCGCCTATGCTCACGATCCGCCAAGATATAGCACTTACTCCCAAACACATGGAAATACTTCACATTTGGCTTTCTACCTTTCCATGAGAGTGACAGAAGTTCCTGATCTGATGGTTACCCTATTGTGTATGTAGCAAGCGGTATTCATGGCTTCAACCCAAAAATGATATGGAAGCATTTTGGCATGAATCATGACTCTTGCATACTCTTGTATAGTCCTGTTCTTGCGTTTCACCACACCATTCTGCTGAGGAGTGATCGGTGATGAGAATTCATGAGTGATTCCTTCAGATAAACAAAACTCTTCAAAGCTGCTATTTTCGAATTCTTTCCCATGGTCACTTCTGATTCGAACAACACCACAATCCTTTTCCCGTTGAATCCTTTGACACAACTCTTTGAAGGCTGCAAATACTTGAGACTTTTCTCTGATAAAGCTTATCCAGGTGAATCTGGAGTAATCATCAACGACAACATAGGCATACTTCTTCCCACCAAGACTTTCAACCTGCATAGGTCCCATTAAGTCCATGTGAAGTAGTTCCAGAACTCTAGAAGTTGTGGTAAGATGTTAAAGCCTCTTGTGTGACACCCTTGTTTGCTTCCCAACTTGACATGCACCACATATTTTATCCCCATCAATCTTCAGCTTGGGAATACCTCTAACAGCTTCACTTGACATAACTTTCTTCATCCCTTTCAAGTGTAAGTGACCCAATTTCTGATTCCACAGTTTGGTTTCATCTTTCTTTGACATAAAACAGGTAGACAAACTTTCCGGTTCTTGAGGATTCCACAGATAACAGTTATCCTTAGACTTGGTTCCCTTCATAACAACTTCATCTTTCTCATTGGTTACTAGACATTCAGATTTAGTGAAATTTACTTTGAGACCTACATCACACAGTTGGCTTATACTGATCAAATTTGCGGTCAGCCCTTTGACAAATAGAACACGATCCAAATTTGGTTGTCCTTTGTAGTCCAGCTTTCCAACACCTTTTATTTCACCCTTTGATCCATCCCCAAAAGTGACATAATTGGTGGAGTGAGGCTTGATATCTGACAAGAATTTCTTCACACCAGTCATGTGTCTTGAACAACCACTGTCAAAGTACCAATCTTCCCTTGCAGATGCTCTAAGAGAGGTATGTGCTATGAGACCAGCCATCATTTTTCTAGGAGTCCATCTTCTCTTCACTTTAGCCCAACTCTGTCCTTTATTTTATTGATGAGCAGTTTTGGGATAGCCGTGCAACTTGTAGCAAAAGGACTTTAAGTGACCAATCTTTCCATAGTAATGACATTTCCATGGTTTATACTTTGAACTACATACTCTTTTCTGATGCTTCATCTGATGTTGAAACATGTGACTTGACATCCCCTCTTCTTGCTTTATTTTCTGAGGAACAAACTTTAATACAGGCTTCTTGTAGTTCTTTGCTTGATTGTTAAAACCAAGGCCTTGCACATTTCCAGCATCTTTCCCAGTCTGAAGAATCTCATCCAGCTGCGTGGTACCATTATTCAGCATTCTTATAGATTTGGTCATATTGTCAAGTTTTGACTTTTGCCATACAACCTCCTCTTTCAGATCAGCAATGATTGATAGATGTTCTTCCTTCTCAGCTTCTAGTTGAGCTATCAGAACCTTCTGTTCTAATATTATCTGGCATCTTTCTTCATTCTTGATACACAACTCTGAGAACCCGGTGAAGACTTCTTCCTTAGTGAGTTCTCCAATATAAGATTCTTTGTCAGAGTCAGACTCACAAGTAGTTTCTCCATCAGCCTTACATATCCCGGTTAGGGCTGTCACCAATTTTGCTGATTCTTCTTCAAGATCACTCTCAGACTCCCCTTCTGACCAAGACACAGATAAGCCCTTCTTTTGCCTTTTGAGATACGTGGGACACTCAGTCTTTATGTGCCCAAATCCCTTACATTCAAAACACTGAACTCTCTTCCCTTGATTGGAGTCTTCTTTAGTTCTGGACCTTCTGCCTCCATCCTGATTTTTACTGATGTCGAGTGACTTGTTCTGAGCATTTTCTATCGACTTCCAGTTAATCCTTTTCAACACTTTGTTAAATTGTTTTCCAAGCAATACCAGATCTTTAGACACCCCTTCATCTCTGACCAAGTCACCCTCATCTTCTGAGTCACCAGCATTTGATACAAAAGTTATGCTCTTCTTCTTTTCAGACTTTTCACTGATCCCTAATTCAAATGTTTGAAGAGATCCCACAAGTTCATCCACTTTCATCTTTTCTATATCCTGAGCTTCCTCTATAGCAGTCACTTTCATGTCAAATCTCTTAGGTAAAGATCTGAGGATTTTTCTGACCAGTTTGCTGTCAAACATCTTTTCACCTAGGGCACTTGAGGCATTAGCTATCTCAATAATGTTCATGTGAAAATCATGAATGCTTTCATCCTTCTTCATCTTCAAACTCTCAAACTTGCTAGTGAGAAGCTGAAGTTTTGACATCTTCACCTTTAAAGTCCCTTCATGAGCAACCCTCAAGACCTTCCACGCCTCTTTTGCAATGGTGCAATGTTCAATCAACCTGAAGATATTCTTGTTGACACCATTAAACAATGCATTTATGGCTTTGGAATTTCCCACGGACCCTATGTAGTCTGCATCATCCCAGTCTTCCTCTTCCTTCACCACATCAGTAGGGGTACCTTTTCCATATTTAACCTTTGGGGGTTCCCATCCTTTTATAACAACTTTCCATGCTTGATCATCCATGGATTTGATGAATGCTGTCATCCTTGGTTTCCAATAGTCATAGTTGGAACCATCAAGCAGAGATGGTTTGTTCAAAAATCCTTCATCCTTGTCCATTGTACCAGAAAGTACCTTCCCTGAATTTCACCCAGAACCAAACAAGGGTGCAAGCTCTGATACCAATTGAAATTCTGGCACAGATATCAGATGTCCTACAAAGATGTTGAGACACTGATATCCAACACAATGAACAATATAACAATAAAAATAACAGTGCAGAAAGTAAATAACACAGTGATATGTTTACCCAGTTCGGATCAACAATCCTACTCTGGGGGCTACCAAGCCAGGGACGAAATCAATATACGATAGTATCAATTCACAGATCATACAATAACCAAACCCTATTATAATCTGCTCACTTAATCACTACCCTTCCTATGACTTCTACCTAAGACTCACCTAGGTATGAGGCCCTCCTCAAATCCCTCTACAACCACAACCCGTGATTGGTTTCTTTCCACACAAGTAACACCAAGAAAGTCACACTTTCAAAACACACAATTCTCAATACTTCACAGCTTATGAGAATTGACACACAAGAAACTCAATGCTTAAAAGCTTATGAGTAACTGACAGAACTTACAACACAAAAACCAGTCCTTATACTGTTATCAGAATGATACCAGTTAGGCTCACAAAATACACTCGAAAACCCTAACAAAACACACGTAAGTTCCACACCTAAACTAGGTTTACACCAGTCAATATATAGCATTAAATCTGGACTGCATTGGGCTTCAAAAACGCAGCAAATAGACTGCTCACAAATCTGCAAAATAAACTCCAACAAAATAGGTCTTCAATCTAAAGTTTCCTAATATGTCTCCATAATTAGAAACAGCTGAAAATCCGAAAAACCAACACATAAACACAATCCAAAAAAGCTTTGGATGCCACATAGGATAACCAAATATTCACAGAATATTCAGTAACAAATCTCAGCAACAGAATCTGCTTTTAAACTGAATCCAGACACGATGTCCTATGAGCAGGTATGGGACATCTTCATTCGACATGTTGAGTGCAGCAAACTAGAACATCTTGTTTCAACATCTTGCTGCTAGAAAAGTTTTAGCAAAATAAATGCCAACCACAAAATCAATGAAATAACAGTCATTAATGGCAACATGCTATTCGCAAATACACCAAGATTCGAAAGAGACGATAGGCGAGTAAACAAAGCTAGTATAAACAACAGACCAATGTATAACACTAAACCAAAGTTTGGGAGTGTAGCGAATAATCGTAAATACGAAACAACAGCTGATGGGAGGTCATATGCACAAGTTACAAAAGGCTTTAAGCATACTCAAACACACCTTAAGAAGAACTCTAATTAAGTGTTGTTGGGAGATAAACTAGACTTTGGGCACTTGATGTTTAATGTTTGTGAGGAAAATATAGAGAGATTCAACCAAGCATTTGTGGGTGTTATGGAAGTTCCGGGTACATCTTATGAGGTACAAGAAGCTCTCCATATTGAAGGTTATTTCAAGATAAAAGCCACACCTCTCGGCGCTAACTTATGCCTTCTCGAAGAAGTCACAGGAGATATAATCAAGATGGTCGCAGAAGATTCTGAATGGATATCGAAATGGTTCAGTGAGGTACATCCATGGACTCCATTTGATGTGGACAAGGAGAGATTGACATTTGGGCTCCCTTGTCACGTTTGGGGAGAAAATTTTTTAAAACTCTTGGTTGGAAATGTAGGAAGCTTTGTCAAAGCTGATAGTGATACTCAGAAGCACTTGAAGCTAGATGTTGCGCGAATCCTCATCAGGACAAAATTCTCCATGAACCTCAATGAAGTTTTTAATATAGAAGTGAATGAGAACATATATTGCATTAAGTTGGTGGAAGAGTCAATGAATATCTGTCATAAGAACACTCAATCGTTCTCGAGCTATTCAGTAACCGATAGTTCGGAAGAGATCTTATCTGACATGGAAGTGGAAGATTCTTTGAGAGGATCGGAGAATGACATTGCGATGATCCACCGGAAACAGAGTCAGGAAAAGGCGAATGGTGGAGGATATGAGAAAGATAACTATCTTGATGTTGGTGTCCAAGGCGAAATTTTTGAGACAGAAAAAGGAGGTTCTGGGAGCAAGTGTATACAGAGCTGTAAATTTAAAAGTGATAGTGATGCGGCCTCATTTACATCTGATGTGGCATTAGGTGTGTCAGGAGGAAAACACATCAGTACTCCTACATAAAAAGCAAATTGAGGATCCCTTTATGTAGCTGACACTTTTGAGGAGGATACTGAAAAAGTTGAAAAGACACCTCAACTGGGAGACGGGGAGCTGGGCCTTTCTGAGTCACCGATGGATAAAAGTTTGGGACCTAATAGAAAAGGACACAACTTTTATGTGGAGCCTACATTTATGGAAAGAGGCGTAGAGAGTTTCAATAGAGATGTAACGGTCAATGAGAATTCTCGTGGGGCCATTGCTCGGGTACAAGACTTATGGATAAACCTAAAAGGAAGAAAAAACTTTTAGCTGATATTATGCAGAATATTAAAATTCCCTTCACACCATCCTACTATTATACTATTCTTCAGGTAGAAAATCAAATTCAATATTCCCCCATGCTGGTTGAAACCTCTCCATTGTTGTCGGAATCTTTAGCTGAGACTGAGGAAAATGACTCCATCTCCAATGTTTATGAAGAATCAATAGGAGTTAGAAGTGAATCTATAGAAGACGTGGAGGTTATTAGAAGCAATTCCAGGATTAAACAAAAGTTAGCAAATATGCCTGCTAGGGTGTGGGAATCCATTAAACGGCTAGGGGTGGTAGCGGATGAGGATGGCGAAGTATTCGAGATGGTTATTTGTAATTTGGATGCGGAGGACAGAAAAGCAAAAAAAGGAAAGAAGGCTGCTACTAAGAGGAGAGTATGAATTACATTACATACAACATCAGAGGGTGTGGTAGTAAGATCAAGAGGAGGAAAATTCGTAAGTTGTTACAAGATGGAGGGGCTAACGTTTGCTTTCTACAAGAAACTAAACGTATACTAATGACAGAAGAAATATTTCAGAGCTTGTGGGGGAATTCGAATTGTCAGTGGACTGTGTCAAACTCGAACGGGTTGTCAGGCGGCCTTCTAATCATATGGAGGAAAAATTTCCTCAATCCTGTCTGTAGTTTTAAAGGAAAAAGATATATTGGTATAAAGGTAGATTGGAGGGGGAGTACATGTTATCTTTTAAATATATACTCATCTTGTATGAATGCAGAAAAGAGAGAGTTGTGGAGTACTATTTTACAACTAAAGTCTAAATTGGAGCCGAGAGAGTGGGTTATTGGCGGAGACTTCAACGCCGTAAAAAATGCTAAGGAAAAGATTGATAGTAGCGAGCACGGTAAGAATTTGATGATAGAATTTGGGGACTTTATTCAGCTATCGGGTTGTGTTGATTTACCGGTGGAAGGCAATAAGTATACATGGTTTAGTGCAACCGGTAAGGCTTGTAGTAGACTATACAGGTTTTTGGTATCTCCGGGTTTGTTGGCGGAGTGGAATATGGTGTCTCAGAGAGTTGGCCTAAGGGATATATCCGATCATAGGCCTGTGTGGATTTCGGTTAGAAACATCAACTAGGGACCTAAGCCGTTTAAGGTTCTTAGTTGTTGGTTTGAACATCCAGAGTTCTTACCATTTGTTAAAAAGTAGTGGGAGTCATTTATCATACATGGCAAACCCTCTTTCATTCTATCCAAGAAGCTCCAATATCTCCGGTCAAGATTGAGATGGTGGAATAAAAATATATTCGGGTGGATAGATACAAAAATCGAAGAGAACATCGGAACAATCAATGATATAGAAGACGTGATTGCAGATTTGGGGGATGCTAGCAGGTCGCAAGAATTGGCCAGAAGAAGTATAGCAGTGGAATATTTATGGAAGTATTTGAGGATAAAAGAGAGCATCCTGCTACATAAATCTCACACAAAATGGATTGTTGACGGTGATCAAAACACAAAATACTACCACGCAAGCATTAAACATAGAAATATTCGTAATACCATTTCTTCGGTGAAAACGGAAAACGGTATTGTGAAGGATGTTGTTGGGGTTAAAGAGGTTATAGCAGGTCACTTTGCCAACAAATTCTGCGCTACTGTTAGGCCTCTGCCTGATTTGGGATCAGCGCATTTCAAGTCCTTATTAGTGTTGGACAGAATTAAGCTGGCAAAGCCATTTGAAGATGAGGATATTAAGTTGGCAGTGATGCAATGTGACGGGGAAAAGAGTCCGGGACCGGACGGTTTTAGTTTAGAGTTTTTTAAAATTTTGTTGGGAGGTGGTTGGAGGGGAGTTTACAAAGTGCATTCAGGAATTCTTTGTAAGTGACACATTTCCAAAAACTCTTTCCTCTTCCTTTTTAGTCCTCATTCCAAAAGGTGACGGCCCTAAATCGCTGGATGATTATAGACCGATTAGCTTGATTGGTTGCGCTTATAAAGTAGTTGCTAAATTGTTAGCTGGAAGACTGAAAAAGGTGGTGGACAGTATTGTTTCGCCCTCTCAAACAACATTCATTGAAGATAGAAACTTACTTGATGGTGTGCTTGTTTTAAACGAAATTATGGATTTCGCAAAAAGAAGCAAGAAAAATGGGTTGATCCTTAAAGTTAATTTTGCGAAAGCTTACGACTGTGTCGAGTGGCCGTATCTTCGGATGACTTAGGCAAACATGGGATTCGACGACAAATGGATGAAGTGGAAGGAAGGGAATGTAATGAACAATTATATGTCAGTCCTAGTTAACGGCAGCCAAACTCGTGATTTTCCCGTTACTAGAGGACTTCGGCAAGGGGATCCCCTATCTCCCTTTCTTTTCGCTATTTCGGCGGAAGGATTAGCGGTGTTAATGAAGATAGCCATTGACGCAGAATTTTTCAAGCCTTTTAACCTTGAATACGGTACCAATTTTAGCATCCTCCAAAACGCTGATGATACGGTTATTGTGGGAGACGGTACTTGGAGTAATATTTGGGCAATGAAAGTCATACTTAAAGGTTTTCAATTAATATCCGGATTGGAGATCAACTTTAGCAAAAGCTCATTGTTCGGATTTGGGATGGAAGACACATTCTTGAAGGCGGCTGAACGATTCCTGGTTTGCAAAACTCTAACGTGCCCGTTCAAGTTTCTTGGCATACATATAGGGGTAATCACAGACTCCTATCTTTCTGGCAGTCGGTTATCGATAGGATTACAGCTAGATTAGCTTCGTGGAAAGGCAGGTTCATGTCAATGGGAGGGAGAACAACTCTCATAAAATCGGTTCTATCCAATTTGCCTATCCATTACATGTCTTTTTATAGAATGCCTGCCAAGATTATCAACATTATCACGACAATTCAGAGGAGGTTTTTGTGGAATGGTTCTACAATTAAAAAAGGAGTGGCTTGGATTAAATGGAAATTGGTATGCAAATCTAAGGAGGAGGGAGGTCTAGGCATTCTAGATGTCCGGAATTTTAATACGGCTTTGGTAAGCAAATGGTATTGGAAATTTCTGAATTGTAATGAAGGTTTGTGGAAAGGCATTTTGGTAGGGAGATATGGCCAATACAACATAGATTTGGTTTGCGGTTCATTTCCTAAGTACAAGGTTCCTCCGTCCCTTTGGTGGCGAGATTTATTCAAGGTATCCAAGATTTTCGGGGAAACATCTATGGCGAAAAACATGAAGTCAGTGGTGGGCAACGGAGAAACAACTCTATTTTGGTCGTCGGTGTGGCATGGTTTCAGCTCTCTATCGTCTCTATTTCTGGAGTTGTGCTTGGCCACCAATAAATTCGACAGCTTGGTATCGGAAAATGGATATTGGGAGGGTTCGGTTTGGCACTGGCGAATTTGTATTAAGGATGAGGGCCTGCGGTTTAATTGGGTGCAGGAAGTGGAAAATCTACTGCTTCTGCTTGCTGAAGTTACTGTCACGGATCAGAAAACAGATGTTTGGGTTTGGCCATACAACACTGAAGCGAAATAATCTGTCAAATCAGGTTACCAATGGCTGCTACGGAAAGAAATTATTGCCGAAGTGCAGGACGTGAATCAGGACGTCTTCAAACTTATTTGGATGGTTGCAGCACCCCTTAAAATTATTCTGTTTGGTTGGAGATTGTTTCATAACAGGCTGCCGACTAGAGATAATCTTATGGCGCGAGGTATTTTGTCAAATCCACACGATTCGGTCTGCCCGTTTTGTTTTCTCGAAGAGGTATCTGCTTTTCATATAGTCTATCTGTAGTACCCTAAATTATGACCAGTGTATTTTTTTTTTTTTTTTTTACCTTTTTAGGGATTTTTTATGCTATCGGGGGTGTCATTTAGGTGGCGTTAGGCTTCTGAGATTGTTAATTTTTGGGCCCATTTTATGGTTTGGTATCTTTAGTTAGAATTAAAAGTTTTAGTTTAATTAATTAGATAATAATTAGGATTTTGTTTTAGAGTTATTTATTTTTAAAATACTTTTTGAATATTATTTTTGGTTCATTTTTGAAAGATTTTTGTTAATTAAATAATTATTTGCTTTGCCCTATTTTTACTGAATTAAGGGTCATTAGATTTAAATTATAAATTCAAATTATAAGATTGGTCATTTAAATTGAATTAATGGTTAGGATTTTTTTTTAAGGTTTTGTAGTGATATTTAGATCCAATTGGGAAAGGGACCAACCTATTAATATTTTGATATTATTTTTATTTATTAATATTTTTTTTTTAATATGGTTATAATTTTTATTGCAAATATATTATTTATAATTATTTATTTTATGTTTATTTATATGGTTATTGTTATATTATTAATTATTATTAATTATTATTTATTTAGTAATATGGTTGTATTAGTAATATTCACGATTATTATTTTTTATTGTTATTTATTTATATGGGTGTTGTTATTAATATTTATAATTATTATTTTTTTTATTTTTTTATTTTTTTATTTATTTATTTTTGGGTCAAAATTTTTGACCCCAAGGTGGGTCGTCTTCCCCAAATCAAACCCTAATCTGTGCCGAAGTGGAAAAGTGAATCAAAGCAAAATCAATCAACATCAATTTCATTAATTTTTTGGATCAAATTACAATCTAAATCATATAAATCTAGAACCCTAATTCTAAAACTAAATCAAAATCAAATCTCAGAAATACATCAGATTTTTCCTAATACAAAGCTAATCTAATTAATTCCTAAGCCTAATTTCTAATGCTATAAAAACCTAAGAAATTGAAGAAAATAAAACCCTAAGCGAAGTAGGGGAATTGCTGCACGAAATCTCCCAAATCTCCTTTAAACCTGCAAACAAAATAGAGAAGGGATTGGTGAAAAGAATCAGGAAATAAAAGGAATTGAAGTAGCATAACAAGGTCACAGCAAGGAAAGGTGAGTCACTTAGCTTTGTTTGTGTTGTTGATTGTTGGATTGTGGTTGTTTTTTATTTATTTATGGGTTTCAGTTTAGGGTTAGGGTTCTTGATTAGGGTTAGAGTTCTTAAGGCTAGGGTTAGGGTTCATCTGTGTAGGTTAGGGTTCTTCCCAAAACCCTTAGGGTTCTTGGGGTTCATACGATTCTGGGTTTTTTGATGAAGGTTTAGGGTTAGGGTTCTTAGGGTTCCTCATGAACCCTAAAGAACCAGGTAAATCGGGGTGGGAAAGGGGCTAGGGTTTATGGGATGAGGGTTTTTTGGGTTGATGTTCTTCACCCAGATGAACATGGTTGCAGATTCCGGTTATCTTCAACCGAAAATCTGGGGAAGACGGTGGTTGAGGGCGGCCGGAGGTCACTTAGGGTGGTGGTCGGAGAAATGAACGTAGAAAGAAGGTAGAGAGAGGAGAGAGCGAGAGAAGTGAGAGAGAAGAGGTTTTAGAGAGAGAATAAGAAATGAATTATGAGAGGAATCAGAAGCAAAAATGGGTTTTGTAGCTCCTCATGTACGACTTGAATCAACGTCATGTGGCGTTCAGTTGCCCCTTGGATGGGTTGACTATCCCGTCAACTAAAGGATCCTGCGTGTAAGGTTGCATGGTGAGTCTGCGCTGACTTTCCATCTCGTTCGCATGATTAACATACCGGAAGATCAAAGGGTGGATATCAAACGGAAAGACGATCGTCTGATCATCATCAAACGCTCCAGAGAGAGTCAAATGTTGACTCTCTCCTTGGTGAGCTCTCTAGGGTTCTGGGTTTAGTTGATGGGCCTTGCGCCCAGACTGCTATTGGCACCCCCAGTTTCGTTTGGCCCATTACTAATTCAGTGAAAATACACCCCCTGGGTCAAATCAATTAATTAAATTAATTCCTTAATTTAATTATTAATCAGGGATTAAGTATTTTAATTAGGATTTTTTAGGATTATTAGGGGAAGTTTAATTAGGAATTTTATGGCTTAATTTTGGGGATTTTCAATTTGTTAATTTTTTTAATTTAAAATGATTTGTATTTTTAAATAGGAATAAATTTTTATAAATAAGATTTTATTCCTGAATTTTTGGGATGACATAGTTGGGAAGAATTTGAATTTTTATTTGGGTTTTGATTTATTTCTAGGAGAAAAGGTATTTAAGAGTTTTAGGGTTTATTTTGGATTTTTATAGAATTTGAGAATTTTTCTTAATTTTGGGTTTTATAATATAAATAATTTATTTATATTTTAAATAGGGATAATTTTTAGTATTTTTATCTATGGTTTTTTGGGATGACATTTTGAGAGTTGAATTTATTAAAAATTTGTGTGATTTGTTACAAGGGAAATTTATATTTTTGGGATTTTTAAAATTGGATTGAAATATTGGTTTTGGGGATGAGGATATAAATTTAAAATTAATTTAATTTTTGGGATTAAAATTTTTATTATTTGGGGAGTATTTTGGATTTAAGACTTTATATAGTTGATTTGAATAGTTGTGGGTTTAATTTTTGCTATCTTGACATGATGTCATTAGTAAAATTTTTATTATATACTTTTAGGGATTTAATTTTAAGGGATTTAAGGGATTTTATTAAAGACTTAAGGGATATAAAAGAATTTTTTTTAAGGATTTAAAATTTGGGATAAAACTCTTTGTCCAAGAGTCTAAAAATGGATGGGATTTAGGGATAACACTCTTAGGTTCCAATAGTATAAATATAGGCCAAGGGATAAAGGATTTTGGGATAAAACTCTCCATCCGAGAGTATAAACAATGGATAAGGAATTTTGGGATAAAACTCTTCATCCGAGAGTATAAACAATGAATAAGGAATTTTGGGATAAAACTCTCCATCCGAGAGTATAAACAATGGACAAGGATTCTGGGATAAAACTCTCCATCCGAGAGTATAAACAATGGATAAGGGATTTTGGGATAAAACTCTCCATCCGAGAGTATAAACAATGGACAAGGATTTTGGGATAAAACGCTTCCTCCGAGAGTATAAATAAACGGATCGGGATTTAAGGGATAAAACTCCTTATCTAGGAGTATAAATAATAGATCAAGGGATAGAACTCTTTATCTTGGAGTATAAATAATAGATTTGGCGATAGAACTCTTTATCCAAGATTATAAATAATGGATTAGGTTTTGGGATAGGATTAGGGGGTAGGAATAGGGGAGGTGAACTACGGTTACTCTGATCCTTCAAAATTGAAGGTACGTAGGCATAGGGTTGTAAACCCTAACGGGCACAATAATAAAAGACTTAGGATTCTTTTATAAAATAAATAAAAGTTAGACGACAAACAAACATACCCTAAAATCTAAGGAGGATCCCATTGAGTACAACGAAGGTGAGGGGTGCCTAACACCTTCCCCTCACTTAACCGACTCCCGAACCTTAGGAATCTCTACCCTTGGGATTAGGATTTTAGGTTTATCATTTATTTTCCTTAAAAAAATATGATGGCGACTCGAATATTTTAGCCGGCCGCGACACTATCAATGTTACAAAAGTAAAAACGTGTGGTTGGGCTTATCCTCTTGGTTGGGCATTGAAAGGATACATATTGATAACATCGAAGATCATTTTAGACAGTGGATCACTTTTCTTCTTGCGCGTGGCGTCGACATCAACAATGCGACGGACTTGTGGCCGGTATGTTGCTGGTGTTTTTGGTTACTTAGAAATAATATTATGTTTAGAGATGGTAGTTGGGATGGGGAGTTAGTAGAACATAATATTATTATTACATCTTGGTGGTGGATTGGGAAAAATATAAAGAGACCGTTTACTTGTAATTATTATGAATGGGTCAAGTCACCATATGATTTTATGTACGGTGCTTTTGTTAGTGATTTGTGGTAGTTTTGTATACGGGTTGGATACCCCTTTGTATCCGTGATATATAAAAGTTTTGCTTATTAAAAAAAACAATTATTGTTGCTTCATTTAAAAAACAATTTCACATTTGATCCTATATTTTCCATCAAACTTAAATTGTGGAATGAAAACATTGCTTGCTCTAACTGGAATGGTGTATCACTTTAAATTTGTAAAGAATTTAAAGAATTTTAAACACTTTAAATTGTTAGATTATTATGTATTGCTCATAAAATATAATCTTTCACCCCAAAACAAACAGTTGTCAAGGTGAACTATAGTATTATTAGAAAATAAATGAAGGGCAAAGTTTTGAATCATTCAAAATAAATTTTATTCAATGATACCTTGACTTTGTTGCTTTATTAGGAGATAACTTCCAACTACCACGTCTTCCATGAGATTTTTAGTATCCTAATTTATATCTTGGCATAATCAATGTATTGGAAATGAATATATAGAGCAATTATATTAAAATAAAATTTACTTTAAGATCAATTATATAGACAATATTTTTAAAACATTTATAAGAAAATATTTTGCAGAAATATTTAAGAAAATATAATTTTTTTTTGCAATCGCCTTAGTTACTAACAATGCTTAAATAAAAATTTATAAAAAATATAAATATAGTTTTCAAATTTATAGAAAATATTTTCACCATATTGTAACACACAATTATATTTTAATTAGTTATTTTGTGTTCTATTGTAAATATAAACATAAAATAGAAACTACTTTTATATATTAAAAAATATAGTTAAAATTTTCATTTTAAACATTAAAATATTTATTTAACAAAATGATTTATTAAAAAAACATACACAAACATAATTTGAAACATTAAATAGGATTTCTTGTTTAAAAAGTGATTTTATCCCAAAATAACTTATTGAAAATTTTACTCAAATTACCAACTTTTTCAAATAAATACTCAAACTAACCCACTTTTCCATCTATTTCCCAAACTAACCCACTTTAAAAAAAATAAAAAATCAACAAAGAGGAGTCGCCAATCCAATTGGCGATAGTGTACAAACACATAAGAGCAGTCGTCAATCTAATTGGCTACAGTGTACACACTCTCTCCTCTATGTTTGTGCAATGTCGCCAATAGGATTGGAGACTGTACTTATGTGTTTGAACACTGTCGTCAATTGTATTGATGACTCCTCTTTGTTGAATTTTTATTTTTTTAAAAGTGGGTTAGTTTGAAAAATACGTGAAAAAGTGGATTAGTTTGGATATTTAGTTGAAAAAGTTGGTTATTTAAGTAAAAGATTCTAACTTAAACAGACATACTCATATCTTGTTAATAAATTTTATAAAAATTATGAAATTGAACTAATTCCTTTGTAATTTTTTAGGTGTGGTCTTTTAAATAAAATTTAATATTAACTATTATTTTTTCAACAACAATTTAACTGTTGTATTTTAAAAACTAGTTCCATTTTAATTATTATTTTTAACAATGTAGTCATTTAATTATTTTTATATTTTAAAATATGTTCAATGTTTTTATTTTGTTTTTAAGATGTTTATGTGACAAACCAAAATATCATATTGTCAATAAATGTTGCTTTCTAAATTTCAACAAAGTATGGAGTGTTATTTTCCATCATATCGAATTGAAAAAGTGAGACTCTCAATCTTTCAAACCTCTTCTTCCACGAAACTTTTCTTATTATACTTTTTCATCCTTCAACAACATCTATAAAACTATCATTTCTCACATAACTAAGAGCAAGTAAAAATAACAATGAGAACTATTTTACTTTCATTCCTTATTTCCTACTACTTCATATATCTCACATTTGTTGTCTCTGCCAAATGTCTTCAAGATCAACAATCATTGTTGCTTCAATTCAAAAACAATCTTACATTTTGTCCTCAAATTTCCACCAAACTTAAATTGTGGAATGAAAACACTCCTTGCTGTAATTGGAGTGGTGTAACTTGTGACAATGAGGGACATGTCATTGGCCTTGATCTAAGTGGAGAAGAAATATATGGTGGAATTGACAATTCAAGTAGTCTTTTCAGTCTCCAACATCTTCAGAAATTGAACTTGGCGGACAACTATTTCAATTCTTCTATTCCATCAGGATTCAGCAAGTTGGTGATGCTGAATTATCTGAATTTGTCAAATTATTACAATGTGGGGAATATTCCTATGGAGATTTCAAAACTTACAAGGTTAGTTACTCTTGATCTCTCTTCTGATAATATCTTTTCAAGAGAACAAGCGCCGACAATTTACCTCCGAAATATAGGAACATTTCTCCAAAATCTAACCAGTCTTAGGAAACTGTATCTAGATGGTATAAATATATCAGCTATGGGAAAGGAATGGAGAAATGCTATGTTGCCGTTGCATGACCTACAAGAGTTGAGTATGTCTTCCTGTGATCTATCAGGACTAGAGGTGGCAATTGGATCCATTAAGGCAAAATTCATCCAATCCATCCACCAAAAACTTCAGTCAATCCATCCACTACATAAAAAGTAAATTAATGGATTGGATCCATTTATATACATGGATTGGTTTAATCCATCCAACATATTTTAAAGATCCAATAAATTATTTTTATCTTCATTAGATTTATTTTTTTTTAAATAAATAAAAATAATTTTTTTTTTAAAAAAGAATTAATTTAAACAAAAAACCAATTTTTTTCAAAACAAAAAAACCGATTTTTTTTTTCTGAAAAAAAAAACCGATTTTTTTTTCCGAAAACAAAAACCGACTATTTTTCCCGAAAAAAAAAACCGACTTTTTTTTTCGAAAAAAAATCGACTTTTTTTTTCAGAAAAAAAACAATTTTTTTTCGAAAAAAACCGACTTTTTTTTTGAAAAAAAAACGATTTTTTTTTTTCGAAAAAAAAAACCGATTTTTTTTCGAAAGAAAAACCGACGTTTTTTTTCTGAAAAAAACGACTTTTTTCCGAAAAAAATCGACTTTTTTTTCGAAAAAAAACCGACTTTTTTTCCGAAAAAAACAACTTTTTTTTCGAAAGAAAAACCGACGTTTTTTTCCGAAAAAACGACTTTTTTTCTGAAAAAAAAACCGACTTTTTTTTCCGAAAAAAACCGATTTTTTTCCAAAAAAAAACCAACTTTTTTTTTAATAAAAAAACTGATTTTTTTTTAAATAAAAAAAAAATTGGATGGATGGATTTGATGGATTTTATTCTTAACGGATGGATCGGATTGAATAATTTTAAAAAAAAATTAGTGGATTATTAATGGACTAATGGATTGTTTTGATTCATCCATTAACCATCCAATCCATATCCATCTAATCCATCCATTTTGTCACTCCTAATCAGGACCCCTTGATTCTTCAATCACAAAACTAGTGAACCTATCAATCCTTATTCTTGATGGAAATAATTTTTCATCCTCGGTTCCAGAAACATTTACCAATTTGAAAATTCTAACCACCCTCAGTCTTAATGATTGTGGATTGATTGGTATATTTCCACAAAAGATCTTTCAGATTGAAACACTTTCAGATATTGATTTATCAGAAAACAACAATCTCCATGGATCGTTCCCAGACTACTCAATGAGTAAATCTCTTCATAGCATTATTTTGCAAAACACACAATTCTCTGGAACAATTCCACACACTATTAGCAACATGAGATTCTTATCTCATTTGGATCTTTATTATTGTCAATTTAATGGAATACTTCCTGATCGTACCTGGATCAGACAGTTACAGGTGGCCAACGACGTCCGTTGAGTTCCGGCTCCGGTGAGGTTGAAGTACGGCGGGGGGGGGGGGGGGGGGGGGGGGTGTACCTGCAAGGTACTCCGACGCTCAAGTTAGGGAGTGCACAGAGTAACAGCAAATACAAAGAGTGAAAAAAGTGACTTAACCTGACCCTCTCAAGTGAGAGAGTATTTATAGAGAGCCCCCAGCGCGGGGCCAACGGTTACTTGCGTTGGGCTGGATTGTCAGGCCCAATCCAAGTAACTGCCAGGGCTTACGTGGCGTAGTGAAGACCAGCACGTGGTCTTCGCCCTGGGGTAACCGTTCCTAGATTTCCGGGATTAGGGCAGACCGAATCCTGCGGAAGCGGGAGGTTACTTGGAACGTGTCCATGTGGTACGGACCGTTAGGCACTCCTCGCGGGGGAGGAGTCTTCTGTGTCGAGGACCAACAAGCCGTACGACGGGCATGTCCTCGCGGGGAGGGACCATGTCTGCCGAGGAGTGGTATGTGGCATTCTCGCGGGGGAGAAGCTGGTATGTCGAGGAGGTACCTCTCCGCCGGGATGCGAGGTCCTCCTGTCCTGCTGACCTAGATGCCCGACACTGCAAAGTGCTCGGGGGGAACGTTGGTCTGCTTGCAGCAGTCAAGGGCCCCCCGGAGGGGTCTTAGTGGGCCTCCCCATGCTATATGGGTTGGGCCTGCTTGACTGTTGGGCAGCCTCGGCCCAGTCCAGAACACTTCCCAACTCATTGTCAAATCTCTCACGCCTTACCTTCCTCAACCTTTATGATAATAATTTAAGTGGTCAAATTCCACATTCATTGTCAAACCTCACACACCTTACCTTCCTAGATCTTTCTCATAATAATATAAGTGGTCAAATTCCTTCATCCATTTTTACACTCCCTTCATTGGAGCACGTATTGTTGAATAAATTTTAAATGTTTTGTTTAGTGGAGATGTAGTTGGAAAGTCAAAAGGTTTAGTGGGTCTTTAATTTAGAGTTAATAGTAAGGTTAAGAGTTAGTGGACTATTATTAGTATTTATTGTTTTATTGGAATAGTAGAAAACTTGAGCCTATATAAAGGGGCCAAGATTGTATCTTTGCATCTTGTACAGAACAACTCAATATATAGAAAAAGTATTGCTTCTGTCATCAAATTGGCATCAGAGCTAATGGCAAATACGATGAGTAAAATGCCGTTGCCGCGTTTAACGATGGCGAATTACGAGAACTGGAGTATCCAAATGAAAACTCTTCTTGGATCTCTAGATGCGTGGGAGGTGACCAGGGATGGTTTTGCAGAACCAGCAGACACCACGGAGTATACGGCGGCTCAACAAAAGGCGTTGAAAGAGACGCGTTCGAAGAATAAGACGACATTATATATGATGTTCCGACCAGTTGACAAATCAGGCTTTGAGAAAATTGTCGGTTCGACTACGTCGAAGGAGGCTTGGGACACGTTATAAAAAGTGCTCAGAGGAGCAGATCGAGTGAAGCAAGTTTGACTTCAAACTCTTCGTGGAGAATTCGAGAGGATGCAGATGGAGTCAAAAACTGTATCTGACTACATCACGCGTGTACAAACGGTGGTGAACCAACTCACTAGAAATGGCGAAGCAGTGACTGATGCACGAGTTGTTGAGAAGATTCTAAGATCTTTAACAGATAAATTTGAGAACATAGTATGTGCAATAGAAGAGTCAAAGGACCTTTCGACGCTCTCAGTCGAAGAGCTCGCGGTTCTCTCGAGGCACACGAACAACGAAAGATGAAGAAGAAGGAGGAAGCAGTCGAAGAAGCAAATCAAACGAAGGAGTCTGTTAAAGACGAAAAGGTACTATATTCTCAAAACTTTCGAGGAAGAGGACGTGGCCATGGAGGTCGTGACAGTGGTCGAGGCAGCAACTTCGACAGAGGACAATCGAGCCAGCAAAATTGGCGTGGCAGAGGACGTGGTCAAAGAGGTGGTCGGTCGAACTATTCCAACGCGAATGTTACAAATGTAACAAGCTTGGTCATTTTGCGAAGGATTGCAACTCCTTCAAATGTTATAACTGTGGTAAAGTGGGACATCTTGCAAAAGATTGTCGAGTCGAAAAGAAAGTAGAAGAAACAACCAATCTAGCTTTGGAAGTCGAAGCGAATGATGGTTTTCTGTTGATGACTCAGAAGGAAGAAGACGGGGAGAATGACACTATGTGGTATCTCGACTCTGGAGCAAGTAATCATATGTGTGGTCACAAACACCTGTTTAAAGAAATGCAAAAGATTGAAGATGGTCATGTGTCTTTCGGAGATGCATCGAAAGTGAAGGTCGAAGGCAAAGGTACGATTTGTTACTTGCAGAAGGATGACTTGACTGGGTCAATCCAAGATGTTTATTGTAACGCCCCGATTCCGATTATTCCCATTTTGTTGAGTCTTTTATTTAAATTGAGTGATAAATTATTTTATTTGAGAAATTGGTGTGTTAATAGGCTATGTTGACATGTTATGATATTTTACCGTTTTTGAGAGTTTTCGGGGAAATTAGAATGGAGGGTGTTTTGGACATTTCTCAATTAATGATAAGTTAGAAATTTAGTGGAAATAGAATTATGTGAGAAAATGAATTAATTGAATTTGAGTAGAAAAAAGAGAAAGAAAAGAGAAATAGAGAGAAAAAGGAGAGAAAGAAAGAGGAAGAAGAGAAAAGAGAAGAAAACTTGGAAAAACCTAGAAAACCATCAAGAACAATCATCTAGCAAGCTTGGAATCCGGGTAAGGGTGTGAAATCTTATTATCTCATCAATGTATATCATTATGTATGATTGTGTTGTTGTTGTTGTTGATTTTTATGAGTTTTTGTATAAACTCATTTGTGTAGAAAGTGTTATAATTCGATTAATTAGTGTTGGAAATGATGTTTTCGTGTTCCTTGTTGTTGATACACGATTGATATATGTTGTTGTACATCAAATTGGTATTTTTATGAGTTTAGATGATGAATTTGGGTGTGGTTGGAGTGAAAAACGCAGAAAAAATTATGCAGAAAAATTCTGCATTTTGCCTGGCCATACGCGTATTGGGGCAGGCCATACGCGTATTGACTAGTGCAATACGCGTATGGGTGGCGCATTTGAGGGCCAATACGTGTATGGGTTGCATGTTTTCCCGGCCATCTGGTGAAACACGTATGATACGCGTACGAATTTTGGGCCATACGCGTACGGAATTGGTGCATACGCGGATGGACAGGACAATGGTAAAATGGGATTTTTCGAAATATCGTTTTCGTTTTTCTTTTGTAACTTGTGTTCCGTTTATCCAAATTTTACATTCTTGGTATTGTTTTGAAGCTATTGAGCTGTACTTTCTTATTATGATGACTTGGAAATTGTTAGCCGATTTAATTATGTCGGAAAGTCGGGAATAGTGTTATTTAGCGACTTTTACCGTTTTAAATGTGTGTTTTGGATGTGAATCATACAATAGTGCATTGAGGTGAATGTATATAGATTGTATGTGATAGTATGAGATGAATGTATGAATATATTGTGAATATGTATGCATTTCAAGAATGTCTTGAGTCATTTTGTATGTGAAGCATAATGATGTACATTCTTGTGTTGTGTGATTCTAATGAGAATCCGTTGTAACGTCGTGTGCCTATGTAAGGTGTGAGCGATGATTACAAACGATTGTGTGCCTAGGTGAGGTGTGAGCAATCGGATTGTGTGCCTATGTGAGGTGTGAGCAATCCATAAACATTGTGTGCCTATGTGAGGTGTGAGCAATGGGTGAACATCGTAGGCCCGACGGGGAGTTATATTGGTAACGAGCGATGGTTCCAATAAGTTCCTGAGTGAACTTGAGATGATTGAGTCGGTACCGCATTGCATTTGCATAGAGTCGTGAGTCGGTCTCTATGATTTTCATTTATCATCTTTATAATTGTGCATTGATGAATAAACATGAATATGTATGTTTATGTGGAATGATAAGAATTGTGAAAGTATGCATGATTAATATGCTTGGTTTTGTATATATATACATTGTGATGTATATGAGTGAGTTGTGATGAATTGTGGTGAGAATGTAGAATATGTGTATTTTTTTGCTAAGATATATAATTATATGCATTGTTATTAAGATAATATTTCTCACCCTTCTGCTGTTTTATGATACTCTATGAGGCATTGCAGAGTAGGTATGCTGGTGGTCTTTTTGTGAAGCGTGTCTTAAATCTTTTGGTCGGTCGGCTCTGATATATAGCACCGGGTAGCTAGGAAGATTATGATTCTTTTGTGATACATTTGTACATGTATCTTGTTGATGAATGTTTATGTAAACATGAATTATGTTAGTGGATAATACTTGATGATATATATATATATATATATATATATATATATATATATGAATGTTTGATGTTATTCAGTGTTTAGATCTTCCGCTTTTATTCTAAATATTGAGATGTGGGTGTAAGGACTAAGTTCCTCTGTTGCAAAGTTACACCACTGTTACATATCAATTGTTGAGCGGGTGTTGAATGTTTTAATTTCATGTATAATGTGACATACCTATTTGATACTATGTTTATAATTATACTCTGACGGAATTTTTAATATGTGCCTAAATGATTATGGGATTATTTGGGGGTATAGAAAGGGGGTGTTACATTAAGTGGTATCAGAGCCAGTGTTGAGTCAGTTGTGTCTGTCTTGTTGTTGTGATGGTTGAACTGTTGTTTAACCTTGTTATCATTTTTGGGAATGATCAGAATATGGCTGGTAGAAACGACAATGCGATGGTTGCTGCTTTGGAAGAAATGGCTAGGGCGGTGCAAGGTGCACCGAACGTGAATGCTAATGACGAGTTCAGGAAGAATCAACCACCGGTCTTCAAAGGAAGATTTGATCCCGAAGGTGCTCAAATTTGGTTGAAAGATATTGAAAGGATCTTCAGAGTCATGGGCTGTGCGGAGGAGAATAAGGTGAGGCTTGGGTCTCACATGCTGAAGGAAGAATCCGACGATTGGTGGGTCGGTATGCGTCAAGTTCTTGAGGTGGATGATGAAGAGATAACTTGGGATTTATTTCGTACCGAGTTCTTGAGGAAGTATTACCCTGAAAGTGTGAAAGGGGAGAAGGAGATGGAGTTCCTTGAACTGAAACAAGGTAGTATGTCCGTGGTGGACTATACTGCTAAGTTTGTGGAGTTGGTTCAATTCCATCCTCACTATGCTGCAATTACTGCTGAGTTCTCAAAGTGTATTAAATATGAGAACGGTTTGCGTCCTGAGATTAAACAAGCTGTGGGCTATCAAAGGATAAGAAGGTTTACGGATTTGACGGAATGTTGTAGAATCTTCGAGGAAGATAGCAAGGCTCGTTCTACACATTACAAAAGTTTGAATGAGAGGAAGGGAAAGCAACAAGCTAGAAGTGGACCTTATGTGACACCCGTTGATAAGGGCAAGCATAGGGGAAACTTTGAGAAGAGATCTGGAGGAGGAGGTTCCGATTCTGTCAAGTGTTACAAGTGTGGTGAAATGGGTCATAAATCATTTGAGTGTGGGAAGACCGTGGTGAAATGTTCTAACTGTGGAGGCCTTGGGCATGCTACTACCGATTGTAGAAGGAATATGGTGAAGTGCTATAATTGTGGAGAAGTTGGTCACATTAGTACTAAGTGTACTAAGCCGAAACAAGCTCAAGCGGGCGGAAAGGTGTTTGCATTAGCGGGGACGGACACTACTATTGCAGACCATTTGATTAAAGGTACATGCTTTATTAATAGTACACCTTTAGTTGCTATTATTGATACGGGAGCGACTCATTCATTCATTTCTCATGAGTGCGCTAAGCGTTTGAATTTGTGTATGACTTCTTGGAGTGGTGAGATGGTTATTGAGACTCCTGCTTCAGGGTCGGTAACTACGTATTTGGTGTGTGTAAGTTGTCCTTTGACCATGTATGGTAAAGACTTCATTATGGATTTAGTGTGTTTGCCGTTGAAGGGATTGGACGTAATCTTGGGTATGAACTGGTTGCAATTTAATCGAGTTCATATAGATTGCTATCACAAGTTAGTGAGATTTTCTTCTTTGGAAGATGATGAAGATGAGAGTTTCCTATCCACTAAAGACTTGAATAAATTTTTAGCGGACGAAGCTCAATTGTTCGGTTTGTTTGCATCATTGTCGGTGGAGAGTAAAGTTGAGCTCGATGTGTTCCCAGTGGTGTATGATTTTCCAGAAGTGTTTCCGGAGGATATTACGGATGTACCGCCGGAAAGAGAAGTTGAGTTTTCTATTGATCTAGTTCCGGGTACTAGACCGGTTTCGATGGCACCATATCGTATGTCGGCATCGGAGTTGGTAGAATTGAAGAAGCAATTGAATGACTTGTTGGACAAGAGATTTGTAAGACCAAGTGTTTCTCCTTGGGGTGCTCCGGTATTGTTGGTAAAGAAGAAGGATGGGAGTATGCGGTTATGCATTGATTATCGACAATTGAACAAGGTGACAATTAAGAACAAGTATCCGCTTCCAAGGATCGATGATTTGATGGACCAATTGGTTGGTGCGCGTGTTTTTAGTAAGATTGATTTGAGATCGGGATATCACCAGATTCGTGTGAAAGGAGAGGATATTCAAAAGACGGTCTTTAGGACACGGTATGGCCATTACGAATATTCTGTGATGCCATTCGGGGTTTCTAATGCGCCGGGTGTGTTTATGGAATACATGAATCGTATTTTTCATGAACAGTTAGATCGTTTTGTGGTTGTGTTCATCGACGATATTTTGATTTACTCTAAGTCTCAAGAGGAGCATGAAGAGCATTTGAGGATTGTGTTACAAATTTTGAAAGAGAAACAATTGTATGCTAAGTTGTCGAAATGTGAATTTTGGTTGTCGGAAGTAAGTTTTCTTGGACATGTTATTTCCGGTAGTGGTATTAGTGTTGATCCATCCAAGATTGATGCGGTGATGCAATGGGAGGTTCCTAGATCGGTTACGGAGATTCGAAGATTTTTAGGCTTGGCGGGTTATTATCGGAGGTTTATTGAGGGATTTTCGAAGTTGGCACTTCGGTTAACGCAATTGACTTGTAAAGGAAAGGCTTTCATTTGGGATATTCATTGTGAAGAGAGTTTCAATGAGCTAAAAAGAAGGTTGACAACAACTCCGATCTTGATTTTACCAAATCCGACGGAACCATTTGTTGTGTATTGTGATGCTTCATTGACTGGTTTAGGTGGTGTTTTGATGCAAGATGGAAAGGTTGTGGCTTATGCTTCAAGACAATTGAGAGTGCATGAAAAGAATTATCCTACACATGACTTGGAGTTAGCGGCCGTGGTGTTTGTTTTGAAAATTTGGAGGCATTATCTTTATGGTGCAAGATTTGAAGTTTTTAGTGATCACAAGAGCTTGAAATATTTATTTGATCAAAAAGAATTGAACATGAGACAAAGAAGGTGGTTAGAGCTTTTGAAGGATTATGATTTTGGTTTGAATTACCATCCGGGTAAGGCAAACGTGGTGGCCGATGCTTTGAGTCGGAAGTCGTTACATATGTCCGCATTGATGATGAGAGAATGGGAACTTTTCAAGAATTTTAGAGACTTGAGTTTGGTTTGTGAAATGACGCTGAGAAGTGTGAGACTTGGTATGCTACATGTTACGAATGATTTTCTTGCAACCGTATGTGAAAAGAAAAAGTTGGATTTGAAGTTCGTTGATTTGATGATGAATGAGAATGAGGATTTCAAGGTTGATAATTTTGGAGTTTTAAGATTCTGTGGTTATATTTGTATTCCCGATTATGCGGAGTTGAAAAAGATGATATTGGAAGAAGGACACCAAAGTAACTTAAGTATTCATCCGGGAGCGAATAAAATGTATCAAGATTTGAAGAAAATCTTTTGGTGGTCCGGATTAAAGAGGGATGTGGCTCAATTTGTGTATGCGTGCTTAACTTGTCAAAAGTCTAAGGTGGAACATCAAAAGCCTAGTGGATTGATGCAACCGTTGGACATTCCGGAGTGGAAATGGGATAGTATATCGATGGATGTTGTTACGGGATTGCCGAATACGCAAAGAGGTCATAATGCTATTTGGGTAATCGTTGATAGGCTTACTAAATCTGCTCACTTCATTCCAATTGATATTAGTTATCCTTTGGAGAAGTTAGCCGAGATTTATGTTCTTGCGGTTGTGAAGTTACATGGAGTTCCTAAGAGTATTGTATCGGATAGAGATCTTAGATTCACATCGAGGTTTTGGGAGAGTTTACAAAAGGCTTTGGGTTCTAAGCTAAGATTGAGTTCGGCTTATCATCCGCAAACGGATGGTCAAACCGAGAGGACAATTCAATCGTTGGAGGATTTATTGCGTGCTTGTGCGCTCGAGCAAGGTGGTGTTTGGGATAGTTATTTGGCGTTGATTGAGTTCACCTACAATAATAGTTTTCATTCAAGTATAAGTATGGCACCATTTGAGGCTTTGTATGGTCGGAGATGTCGAACACCTTTGTGTTGGCATGAAACCGGTGAGAGGACGATAGTTGGACCGGAGATGGTACAACAAACGACGGAGAAAGTGAAGTTTATTCGTGAGAAGATGAAAGCTTCTCAAAGTAGACAAAAGAGCTATCATGACAAGAGAAGGAAAGATCTTGAGTTTCAAGAAGGCGACCATGTGTTTTTGAGAGTTACGCCGGTTACGGGTGTGGGTCGTGCTTTGAAGTCGAAGAAGTTGACTTCTCGTTTTATTGGTCCGTATCAGATTACTGCACAAGTTGGTGTTATGGCTTACCGTGTGGCGTTGCCTCTGAATCTTTCGAATTTGCATGATGTATTCCATGTTTCGCAACTTCGGAAGTATGTTCCGGATCCGTCACATGTTATTCCTATGGACGAGGTTGAAGTGAGATATAACCTTACGGTTGAAGCTTTACCGATTAGGATTTTGGACCGTGAAGTTAAGAAGCTAAGAGGCAAGGATATTGCGCTTGTGAAAGTAGCGTGGGGAGGCGCTGCGGAAGGCAATATGACTTGGGAACTAGAGAGTAGGATGCGAGAGTCGTATCCGGAGTTATTTGAATCAGGTAATATTTTTTAGGACGAAAATTTCTAAAGTGGGGGAGAGTTGTAACGCCCCGATTCCGATTATTCCCATTTTGTTGAGTCTTTTATTTAAATTGAGTGATAAATTATTTTATTTGAGAAATTGGTGTGTTAATAGGCTATGTTGACATGTTATGATATTTTACCGTTTTTGAGAGTTTTCGGGGAAATTAGAATGGAGGGTATTTTGGACATTTCTCAATTAATGATAAGTTAGAAATTTAGTGGAAATAGAATTATGTGAGAAAATGAATTAATTGAATTTGAGTAGAAAAAAGAGAAAGAAAAGAGAAATAGAGAGAAAAAGGAGAGAAAGAAAGAGGAAGAAGAGAAAAGAGAATAAAACTTGGAAAAACCTAGAAAACCATCAAGAACAATCATCTAGCAAGCTTGGAATCCGGGTAAGGGTGTGAAATCTTATTATCTCATCAATGTATATCATTATGTATGATTTTGTTGTTGTTGTTGTTGTTGATTTTTATGAGTTTTTGTATAAACCCATTTGTGTAGAAAGTGTTAGAATTCGATTAATTAGTGTTGGAAATGATATTTTCGTGTTCCTTGTTGTTGATACACGATTGATATATGTTGTTGTACATCAAATTGGTATTTTTCTGAGTTTAGATGATGAATTTGGGTGTGGTTGGAGTGAAAAACGCAGAAAAAATTATGCAGAAAAATTCTGCATTTTGCCTGGCCATACGCGTATTGTGGCAGGCCATACGCGTATTGACTAGTGCAATACGCGTATGGGTGGCGCATTTGAGGGCCAATACGCGTATGGGTTGCATGTTTTCCCAGCCATCTGGTGAAACGCGTATGATACGCGTACGAATTTTGGGCCATACGCGTACGGAATTGGTGCATACGCGGATGGACAGGACAATGGTAAAATGGGATTTTTCGAAATATCGTTTTCGTTTTTCTTTTGTAACTTGTGTTCCGTTTATCCGATTTTTACATTATTGGTATCGTTGTGAAGCTATTGAGCTGTACTTTCTTATTATGATGACTTGGAAATTGTTAGCCGATTTAATTATGTCGGAAAGTCGAGAATAGTGTTATTTAGAGACTTTTACCGTTTTGAATGTGTGTTTTGGATGTGAATCATACAATAGTGCATTGAGGTGAATGTATATAGATTGTATGTGATAGTATAAGATGAATGCATAAATATATTGTGAATATGTATGCATTTCAAGAATGTCTTGAGTCATTTTGTATGTGAAGCATAATGATGTACATTCTTGTGTTGTGTGATTCTAATGAGAATCCGTTGTAACGTCGTGTGCCTATGTGAGGTGTGAGCGATGATTACAAACGATTGTGTGCCTAGGTGAGGTGTGAGCAATCGAATTGTGTGCCTATGTGAGGTGTGAGAAATCCATAAACATTGTGTGCCTATGTGAGGTGTGAGCAATGGGTGAACATCGTAGGCCCGACGGGGAGTTATATTAGTAACGAGCGATGGTTCCAATAAGTTCCTGAGTAAACTTGAGATGATTGAGTCGGTACCGCATTGCATTTGCATAGAGTCGTGAGTCGGTCTCTATGATTTGCATTTATCATCTTTATAATTGTGCATTGATGAATAAACATGAATATGTATGTTTATGTGGAATGATAAGAATTGTGAAAGTATGCATGATGAATATGCTTGGTTTTGTATATATATACATTGTGATGTATATGAGTGAGTTGTGATGAATTGTGGTGAGAATGTAGAATATGTGTATTTTTATGCTAAGATATATAATTATATGCATTGTTATTATGATAATATTTCTCACCCTTCTGCTGTTTTATGATGCTCTATGAGGCATTGCAGAGTAGGTATGCTGGTGGTCTTTTTGTGAAGCGTGTCTTAATTATTTTGGTCGGTCGGCTCTGATATGTAGCACCGGGTAGCTAGGAAGATTATGATTCTTTTGTGATACATTTGTACATGTATCTTGTTGATGAATGTTTATGTAAACATGAATTATGTTAGTGGATAATACTTGATGATATATATATATATATATATATATATATATATATATATATATATATATATATCTATGTATATATGTTTGATGTTATTCAATGTTTAGATTTTCCGCTTTTATTCTAAATATTGAGATGTGGGTGTAAGGACTAAGTTCCTCTGTTACAAAGTTACCCCACTGTTGCATATCAATTGTTGAGCAGGTGTTGAATGTTTTAATTTCATGTATAATGTGACATACCTCTTTTATACTATGTTTATAATTATACTCTGATGGAATTTTTAATATGTGCCTAAATGATTATGTGATTATTTGGGGGTATAGAAAGGGGGTGTTACATTTATTATGTACCAGATCTCAAGACAAATATTTTGAGTCTGGGACAACTCACAGAAAAAGGTTTTTCGATATTCATGAAAGATCGAATATTACACTTGAAGGACAAGTTAGGGCATCTGATTACTCAAGTCGAAAAGGGGAGAAATCGAATGTACAAGCTGAACTTGAGGAGTGTTCAAGGAAAATGTTGGCAAATCATTGTCGAAGACAAAGCGTCGTTGTGGCATCAACGCTTTGGTCATTTACATCATGCTGGTCTAAGAAGGTTAGCAAAGAGGAACATGGTACACGAGCT
The DNA here is from genome assembly GCA_022829125.1 of Lathyrus tuberosus. Taxonomy (NCBI): domain Eukaryota; kingdom Viridiplantae; phylum Streptophyta; class Magnoliopsida; order Fabales; family Fabaceae; genus Lathyrus; species Lathyrus tuberosus. The sequence goes on from JALAZF010000191.1 coordinate 5,894,713, forward strand.
ATCAGATATGGACTATGAAGGAAAGTTTTGTGAAGATTGTGTGCTTAGCAAACAAACAAGAACCTCATTTCAAAAGAAGGCAAAATATCAAGCTAAAGATATTCTCGAATTGATTCATACTGATATTTGTGGGCCAATCACTCCAGAATCTTTCAGTGGCAAAAGGTACTTCATCTCTTTTATCGACGATTTCTCACGAAAAACCTGGGTTTATTTCTTAAGAGAAAAATCTGAAGCATTCGAGGTGTTCAAAAGGTTCAAAGTGATGGTGGAGAAGGCAACTAACAGACACATCAAAGCAGTTCGATCTGACAGTGGTGGTGAGTATACTTCGACAACCTTTACGAAGTATTGTGAAGAGCAGGGCATAAGGAATTTTTAACTGCACCATATTCACCTCAACAAAACGATGTAGCTGAAACAAAGAATCGAACAGTACTCGACATGGTTCGATCAATGCTTAAAAGCAAGAACATGTCGAAGGAATTCTGGGCAGAAGATGTACAATGTGCTGTTTATGTTCAGAATCGATGTCAACATTCGAAGTTAGAAGATCAAACACCACAAGAAGCATGGAGCGGACAGAAGCCAATAGTTTCTCATCTCAAAGTATTTGGTAGTGTGGCTTATGCACACGTACCAGATCAACGAAGAACGAAGCTTGAAGACAAAATTTAAAAGTACATATTCATTGGGTATGATGAGAAGACGAAAGGGTACAGGTTATTCGATCCCATAAGCAAGAAGGTGATATCGAGTAGGGATGTTCGAATAAACGAAGTGAGCAAGTTGGATTGGAACAGTTCGATAGAGGTTATTGTCGAAGCTGGATCAGTCACTATACCAACAAGCATTTCGACATAACCTGAAGATTCTGAAAATGAAAATGAACTTCGACAACCCAGAATGCGAAGTCTACAAGATTTGTATGATTCGACAAGTGAGGTACATCTTGTATGTCTTTTGGTAGATGATGAAAATATCAATTTTGAAGAAGCATTGAGAGATAAGAAGTGGAAAACTGCCATGGACGAAGAAATTAAGGCGATTAATCACAACAACACATGGGAGGTGGTCGAATTACCAAAAGGAAGTCAACCCATTGGTGTGAAGTGGGTATTCAAGAAAAAGATGAATGTTGAAGGTGAAGTGGAACGATATAAGGCACGACTTATTACAAAGGGATATAAGCAGAAGGCAGGAATCGACTATGATGAAATATTTGCTCCTGCTGCAAGAATAGAGACAATTCGACTACTCATTTCACAAGCTGCTCAATTCAAATGGCCAATATTTCAAATGGATGTCAAATCAACATTTTTGAATGGTGTGCTCGAAGAAGAAGTCTATGTTGAACAGCCACCAGGGTATATGAAAGCTGGAGAAGAGAAGAAGGTGCTAAAATTGAAGAAAGCACTTTATGGGCTGAAGCAAGCACCACGGGTATGGAATACACGCTTGACACATATTTTAAGGAGAATGGGTTCAAGCAATGTCCTTATGAGCATGCCCTTTATGTAAAGAAGAATGGAGGTAATATGTTACTTGTTGCTCTTTATGTTGATGATCTCATCTTTATGGGTAGTAATGATCAGATGATAGAAGAGTTCAAGGGCACAATGACACGAGAATTTAAGATGACAGACTTAGGTCTGATGAGATTTTTTCTTGGTCTGGAGGTTCGACAAGAAGAAACATAAATTTGTATTTCACAAGAAAAATATGTAAAAGAAGTCTTGAAGAAATATAAGATGGAAAGCTGTAATCCAATTTCGACGCCAATGGAACCAGGTGCCAAGCTGTCAAAATTTGATGGGGGAGATCGTGTCGAAACAAGTAAATTTCGAAGCTTGGTAGGAACCAAGGCCGGACATTTCGTTAAGTGTTGGCATTGTCAGTCGATTCATGGAGGAACCAGTCTATTCACATTGGAAGGCATTGAAAAGAATCCTTCGATACATCCAAGGAACTGTGTTACTTGGAATGTTTTATTCAAGAAGAGAAGATTATAAGTTGGTTGGTTACTCCGACAGTGATTGGTGCGGAGATGTAGACGATCGAAAAAGCACATCAGGATATGTGTTCTTTATGGGAAATACTGCTTTTACCTGGCTCTCCAAGAAGCAACCAATAGTAACACTTTCGACATGTGAAGCTGAATATGTGGCAGCATCTTGGTGCGTTTGTCATGCAATATGGCTGAGAAGATTGTTGGTCAAAATGGAGTTAAAACAGGAAGGTGCAACCGTGATACACGTGGACAACAAATCAGCAATTGAGCTAGCAAAGAATCCAGTGAATCATGAAAGAAGCAAACACATTGATGTTTGATTTCATTTCATTCGAGAACATGTGAAGGAAGGAAGTGTCGAATTAAAGCATGTGGCAAACAAATACCAAGCAGCAGATATCCTTACAAAACCATTGTCGAAAGAACTTTTCGACAGAGGCAAGAAGATGATAGGCTTGATGGATGGGAAAAACATTTAAGTTTACAGGAAGTTTTGTTGAATAAACTTTAAATGTTTTGTTTAGTGGAGATGTAGTTGGAAAGCCAAAAGGTTTAGTGGGTCTTTAATTTAGAGTTAATGGTAAGGTCAAGAGTTAGTGAACTATTATTAGTATTTATTGTTTTATTGGAATAGTAGAAAACTTGAGCCTATATAAAGGGGCCAAGATTGTATCTTTGCATCTTGTACAGAACAACTCAATATATAGAAAAAGTACTGCTTCTGTCATCACGTATATCTTGCATCCAACCAATTGAGTAAATTTGACATATTCATAAATGTGTCTTCCTCTGTATTGAAAGGCATTGATGTTAGTAAAAACAATCTTTTAGGGCCTTTTCCTATGCCTATCTTTAAAATTCATTCTCTGTCTTTCCTTGATCTTTCCATTAACATGTTGAATGGGTCACTGCATCTAGATGAAGTTTTGAAGCTTAGAAATTTATATAAACTAGACCTTTCTCACAACAACATATCAATCATTGAGAATGTTGCAAGTGTTGATTTTTCTTTAATTCCAAACTTTCATCATTTGGGCTTGGCATCCTGCAACTTAAAAAATTTCCCAAGTTTTTTGGTAAATCAATCCACATTGACTTATCTAGACCTTTCAGATAACCAAATCCAAAGAGAAATACCAAACTGGTTTGGCTATCTACAAGATCTTTATTCACTTAATATTTCTCACAACAAATTGCATGGGTCAATTCCTGCTTTTCCCAACGATCCTCATGTTTTGGACTACTCAAACAATAATTTTTCTGTTGTCCCGCAAGATAATGGTAGTTCCCTATCATCCATGTATTTTCTATCTTTTTCTAACAATAATATACATGGAAGCATCCCTGATTACTTATGCAATGCTTCAACACTTCAATTTCTTGACATTTCCTTCAACAACTTTTCTGGAACAATTCCTCCATGTTTAATCACAGTGTTAGGTAACCTTGAAGTATTAATATTGAGAAATAATAGTCTCACTGGCCTTATACCAGATATGTTTCCAAATTCTTGTTCTGTAACCCGATTGAACTTCCATGGAAATCAAATACAAGGGCCAATTCCCAGGTCATTATTCCACTGCTCGTCATTGGAGATATTGGACTTTGGATCAAATCAAATTGTTGATCATTTTCCATGCTTCTTAAATAGCATACCAACACTTAGTGTCTTGGTTTTGAGGAATAACAACTTTCTTGGTTCTATAGAATGCTCAGAAAATAAACCTTGGAAATCGATTCAAATTATGGACATTGCTTTCAACAACTTCAATGGAAAACTACCTAAAATGTATTTTACAACCTGGGAAAGAATGATATATGAGGATGATGTTGCACGTGACATCCACTATATGACGTTACAGTACTTCCCATATTATCATGATAGTGTTACAGTTACATATAAAGGACAACAACAGGTTTTCGTTAAAATTCTAACAATTTTTAAAGCCATTGATTTCTCATCCAATTTTTTTGAAGGGCCAATACCTGAGTCATTAATGGACTTGAAAGCACTTTATATTTTGAATTTTTCAAACAATGGTCTTTCAGGTGAAATCCCATCTTCGATTGGGAATTTGAAATAGTTAGAGTCCTTGGACTTTTCAAATAACTCCTTGGTTGGTGAAATTCCAGTGCAACTAGCAAGTTTGTCCTTCCTTTCTTATTTGAATCTTTCTTTCAATAATTTGGTGGGGAAGATTCCAACCGGTACTCAACTACAATCATTCCCAGCTTCTTCCTTTGAAGGAAATGATGAACTATATGGCCCTCCATTAGATGAAATGCCAGATGGTAAAACAAAGGAGTTCCATCTACAACCAGCATGTGAAAAATTAGTTTGTTCAATAGAGTGGAACTTTTTAAGTGTAGAACTGGGATTTGATTTTGGACTCGGAATGATCATTGGTCCTATCATGTTTTGGAAGAAATGGAGGGTAGGTTATTGGAAACTTGCGAACAAAATTCTGTGCAAAATATTTCCATGGATGCATCTTGAATATACCACTGACAGAGGGCAAACTTACACAGTTTTAAGGTGGTAGTGGCATTAAGATCTAATGTGTGACTGTGTGTGCTAAATAATAAAATAGTATTTTATATTACATCATTTGTTGTTCTGTATGTTTGCTTCTATGTGATAATATATCACATGCTTTTAATAATGTGGAAGACTAGTTTCTGACTTTCTTATTTGTGCACAATATTTTTCATATTAATTTATGAAAATTATTGTACAGCCTTTGTTGAGATCTGAACGTTTTGATATGTAAATTAATGTCCATTCTATTTATTATGAATGTTGAATAACAACCATGATTATGAAAAGAAGATCAGAGTAAAGGAGAAAAACTGAGAAAGAATGAGTAAATCTTGATTATTGATGATGACTTAAAGGTTTATATATACAAGGTAAAGGTAGTTACTTGTTACATAAGTAAGCTAACAAATTTAACTAACTCATAACAAACTACTCTATTGATTATTCATCATCTATTAGGCTCCCTGTTGTACCCCAAATTTTGCCCTCATTTTTCTGCTAGTTGTTGTTTTATTATCTTTCTCTATATTTTAATTTAATAATTATCTTGGTTTATTTATTTATTTTTATTTTAGTTTAATTTCAATATGGCCTATTTTTATTTCATTATTTAAGTTGTTTAAATTAATCTTAATTTTATTTAATTTTAATAATTAGTTTTAATTAATTAGATTAATTATTCATGTAGTTTATTTTTCTAACTAATTTTAATTTAGAATATTAATTAGTTTATTATTGTTATTATCAATCATATTATTAATTCAAAATTAAGAAAAAATATCATTTCCATTTGCCCACGAGTTCTTTTTCTAAATCCTTATTTTAAGGTGCTCTCTTTTTAAAAACCAATTTGCTTAAGTCCATTCACCAAGGCCCATTATGTACAATTCAAATAAAAATACAAGGTTTGTTGTGACAAGTTGTTGTCACCATACAAAAACCTCTGCTCCTATGACTGCCAATGCCAAAAGCTTCAAACCTTGCATGCTAGTGACAAGGACTTGTCACAATGTTAACCTGCACCTAACCTGAAGCACCAACGGACCAATTCCTTCTCCAAAAGTTTTCAAAACTTCCACGACCTTTCAAACAACCATGCTGACGGAGGCTATAAAAAGGGGACGCTCTCTCTTATGCAGGGGGGCATTCGATCAAAATCTAACAAAGGATACCAACCATCATCGCTCCATCACAAACAAAAAACACTAGTTCCCTCCACTCACCTAGCTGCACCAATAACAACAAACCACTTCACAATACCACGCACTGTCTCAAGAAGGAAAAGCTCGTGTAACCACAACAATCTACAACACAATCAGAATATCCGTCACATTACAAACACATCACAAAGAGAAGGGGAGAATCGGATACACGAGCTGCACGGTTCACTCAAAGCCCAAACACCCCAACGTCACAGCCAGTATACAAGTTTGACGGTTACGACGCTTTCGACTGTAACACTACGTACTGCAGATATAGGTATCCGTATTATTATTCACCTTCTTGTATGTGTCATTTGCAAGGTAATAACATGTTCATGTGATTTCCTACTGATAGAGCTTTCCATGCCGTTTGTTTTCTTCATGTATCGCATCTATATATTGTCACGATGAGTAAATAGTACATGTATAGGTTATGTGTTTCCTTCGCTAGTATTAGCTCACCATGTCAGCTTGTTACTTGTTTTTTTTAGTAAGGAGGTTTTGCTTGCCATAGGTAGATGTGGAGGTAAATTGTGTTTGATCGGTGGTTAGTGGTTTCGCGATGGTTATGTGATTTACATCGCAGCTTGGTGTTAGTCATAAGTGGTTATTTTCACTTTTCATTAACTCATAGTTCCATGCTTTGAAATACTATGAACTTGTCGTTATCAGCCTGGTTTATTGTGCACTTAACTCTTTTGGTGTCATGGATATTGATGCATAAGCTAACGTTGTGTTTGAATTCACTTTAAAACTGCACTACCATGATGTGTATGTGATTTCACTTTTAGACACATTTATTCTATTTTGTTTCCACCTATTTGTACCACTGTTTGGTTTAGTCTAAGGGTTTCAGGGGCGTGTGCGTTTTCGAGATAGGGGTTGAACGTGTTAAGATACTATCAGGATGACCAGTGCGTGTTTAAATTCAGACTATGTAGCATGATCTGCACTGGTATAAGGATATGAGAAGAGTGTGCTTTTTTTGTTTATTTCTGAACACATCTGTGTCATGTTGTTTTCTGGATATTAATGTTATCACCTTAAGTGTTTTAAGTTTTATCAGCTTTACCTTGCCTTTACTCTCGACGCGACTACTATATGTTCCCATGTTGTGAATGTTACACGGTGAAGTTTAGTTCTTTTGACTTTGGTTGAGTCATGTTAGCAAAGACAGTATAAGAGAGAAAATTGATGTTTTGGAACTTTTAAGTTTGGATTAACCCTGTCTCCTCAAAATCACGTTAGCTGGGGAACATATTGCCATCATCCCTTTTCTTTTCCAAACCTTAGTGTTTCCCTTGTTTTGTTACCATAAGATTGGGTTTGTTTTTATCTCATAATTACGGTCAAGTTTTGATAAAGATAGGGGTTGAACAAGGTGAGGGTTATATCTTTCATGGTTGTGTGTTGTTGTTTCTTTTTCACGAGGAATTCGTGAGTTCTGGACATGCTTGCATGGTGGCATGAAGGCGAAACTGTCGTGGCACTGCGTGGTGAGGTTTTTGTTTTATGGTCATGAGATGAGGTTGGAATATGGTCGAGATGGTAGCATGAGGACATACGTTTTTTTTACGAAGATATTATGATTAGTTTGCATGGGCATGAAAGAGAAAAGGCGTCGCAGCATGTGATAGGCTAGGCGGTCTTTTTTTGTCTTTTAGCATTTAACTCTCTTGACCGATTGAAAAAGCTCCATTACATGGGATGTAGTTTATTTTACGTGGTTTGTTTTAACTGGAACTTTATTTCACTAGTTTGGCTTAAATATTATTGGGGTGGGCGTATACACTGGATGTATAGCCACCCCAGTGGTAGAGAAGCCGTGCCTTTAACCTCTAGGACTGGGGTTCGAATCCCCCTCGCCCCAGTCCTTTCGATTGTTTTTTCTGATTTTCGCTCACCTCATAATATTTACTTATGTTTTCATTATGTGTTTGAATGTGCGCGTTTGGCCTGTTGGCTATGGTTAGGCTGCAAGCAAGGAGTCCTGGGTGAAAACCTTAGGAATGCCACTCCTTTCTTTTTTAATACCTTGTTGGTTTTGTTCATTTTTCAAGTTGGTGCTTCAATTTTCAAATTATCATAACTTATTTAATTTTTATCATTTTTCTTCCCTTCTTTTTGCCATGTTCTCCTTATTGACTCTATTTTTCATATATAAAAAGAAATTGGTAAAAATATTAAAGCCTTTATGCATGATTAGATCATAGATGTTTATTAGAGTTTTTGTTGCACTTTCTTATTCAACATGCCATATTATGTCTATCTAACATGTTTGATCATTGCCTAACATGTATAATTACTTTGGTATCATGATTTTAGCTCATCTCTCTTATTTGTGTCTTATGGCATTATCATATTTGCATTATATCTCTTTATCTTAATAATTATTACAACTATTATCTTCCCCCAATTCCAAAGGAGGGTGAATTAATGTTGACTCTTAAAGTCATAGCCCCCATCTTACCTTAGTAGCCTCATAAGAGCTTGGCCTCGTTTCTTGGCCTCATGAGAGCCATGGAATTATAACTAGCCTTAGGAGAGAGTTCTTACACTCTTGGTGATATTCATCCTAATGAGTACTCACTTTCCCTATTGACTAAAACTTCAACATAGGACCATTATAACTTAGATTTAGTGAGTTCTTGAACTCTAGAATGAGCTTGTACTCATTCTCCCCTGTGAGCTTTGACCATAGTCAAAAGTTCATTACTTAGTAGAACTACGCATACTATGATTCTATTCCCGAGGATACTGCAATACCCCAAAATTTTCCCTCTCATTTCTTCATATCATTTAGCAAGAGCTTTCATTTCATTGCATTGCATTCAAGCATAGAAAAAACAAAACATCAAGCATTGCATTGCATCTTGCATAAGGGCATGTGATCAATGGTCCTTCAAAGAGGTGGATTGTCCAAAGCAAAAGAATAAGAGCCAAGGGTCTTCAAACAAGCCTCAAGGGTCTCTTATGTCATATATCATCCCACTTGATCTCACAAGTCATTGGAAGATGGGAACTCATTAAGAAGATTGGACAGTGCATCATCTCCTACACACAACAGTCAAAATTAGGGTTTTGGATGCAAGTGGTCTCCTGATGAAATTTTGATGCAAACTAGATCTCAGTGTTTTCTACATAATATCAAGTGTCTAAGGATGGAAGATTGGCCATTGATTCATTTTAGAAGAGGTTCAATTGATCAGTTGCTTGATAATCAAGAAATTGGGGAAAAAGTCAACTGTACAGTGAAAAAAGTCAACTCCTGACTTTTTAAGGTCAAATTTATGAAATTCAAGTTATATATGTTCATTGGACAAGATTTGATCAAGAAATGATGGAGGAATAATGAAAAATCAAGAAATTACAAAACTATCAAAAATAGAAACTTTGGGGTTTCCAAAAATAGTAAGTTTTGGCCATTTTAGCACCTCTCTTTGAGTCAGGTTTTCTCAATTTTAAAGCATCAAATCAAAAATCCACCAGGCCACAACAAAAGATCTTGTTTCAAGCTTCAAATCCATATAAAGAACTCTTCCATCGGATCAAAATTGAGGGAGTTATGATCAATCAAAGTTTGGTAAAATCAAGGCAAAAACCAAGTCATGGCAAGGCAAGACCAGGCCCATAGGCCATAATTTCATCGAACAGTTGGCGTGCCAAATGTCTAGCCAATTTTCTCCATCAATAAAGCTTCAAATGAAAAATTGTTGAACATCAAAGTTGTTCATCTCCATGTCCTCTTCAACTTTAATGTTGGACATTTTTTCATTTGAACAAGTTATAAAGGTCATACGAGGGCTCGAACATGGTGGTTTCATGCTGAAAATTCACAAGTCACAAGGCCTTGCTTGCAGCCCAAGTCACACAACTACACACTAGTTGTGGTTCCTTGTTTTCCAAGCAACCGAGTTAATCCTAACTAACCGAGTTAACTAACTTGACTCGGTGAGTTGAGTCTAACTAAGTCCGACCCTAGCTCCAAACCCAAACCTCATTCCAAACCTCTTATACTCCAAACCTAAAATCTATTTAAGAGATGCTTCACTCATTTTCAAACCTTCAACCATTTTTTGCTCCATTTTCACTCTTAATTCTCTCACATTTCTCTCTAATTTCTCTACTCATTCTTCATCAACTTCTACTTCTCTCTTCCAAAACCACACACAAAAGCTCTTATTTCTTGAAGAATAATCACTTTTTACATTGAAAAGTGATTAATTCTTGAGCTTAACCTTCATCATTTAGCATTCTTTGGTTGGATTCTGGAAGTTCAGAGTATTCTTCTTCAATCCAAAGGTTTCTCACCATTTATTTTGGTGCAAGTTGGATTTTGGTGGATTTTTGCGATTTCGTTCGGTTTCGACGCGTTTCGGCTACTAATTGAGGAATCTCTGGTTTTCTTTCATTTTCTGCACCAAGATTACTTTGCAAAAATTACCAAAGCAAGTCTCCGCTTTGTAGGTTGGTTTTCCCTAAATCTACACTGTTTTTAGCTTATTCGCAACTTATTCGATGTAGATTTTGTGGATTTTGATTTGGATTCATGTGCTTGAATATGATTCTTGATGTGACTGTTAATTGAATCAAATCGATGTTTGTTGACTGTAATTCAATGTAATTTCGTGCCTAATTGTGTACATGATCATTTGGATGCTTGGATAAGTGATTTACTGCTGAAAAGTGCTTTTCAAAGTTGAATTTTTGCCTCTGTTTCAGTTGTAATCGATTACTCTAATAGAGTAATCGGTTACTCTGCTTTATTTTCACGTTTTTAGCCAATTTTCAACTGAGTAATCGATTACCCTATGTGAGTAATCGATTACCACTGAAGCAGTTTGTGTTTTTCTTGCATTTTCTTGCTTGTTTGAGATCTCTTGCATGTCTAAACTTCATGGATTGATCCGTTGATGATTAGTGGACTATTCTTGAGCTGTTTCACTTCACACTATTGCATGAGCATAAGTTTTTGACACGCGGTTCTTGATTGTTAATCGATGAATCTTTATGTTTGCGTTGTTGATTAATCGATGTAATGAGCACATAATGCACACACATTGAGCTTGTTAATTGTTAATTGATGCTTGTGTTGCTGGAATTTCTATGTGCATGTTCATTTGCTTTCTATTTCAAGAGGTGCACATTTGTTTTAATTTGTTCACATGCTTAACAATGTGTATTCTCTTACAATGTGCATTTTTCCATGATATTTTCAAGTTTATTCAACATGATGTATGATGTGTTTGTGATCATGATTAGTTGAGGAATGCATGATGTTGGATGCATGTTTGCTATGCCATGATTGAATTGCATTCAAATGCATTGCATGCTGTCCTGTTTCTACTGCTGATTATACACATATGTGTTGTTGTATGTGCTGCCAAATGCTTTTTACACCCAGTTTGTAGGCTAAACATGTGTTGTTAATTGCTGTTTGGTACATGATGATAGTTTTTACTGCTGCATTGCATTTATGAGCTGTAATTGTTGATGTTTTCATTGTTTCATCCCATTTTATTTGTTTATTTGGATAGCACGATATGTTGTCTTGTGTAGAATTTTCTTCACACCTTTAGGACATTTCTTCTTTAATTCTTAGCTTGTTAATAATTACTTGTTATTCTTTTCCTTATGGCATTACTTGTAAATTGTTTTAAACTAACATTTTCATGTAGGAGCTAAAGGTAAGTAAGTGTGTGGACTTAGTTCCACATACATTTCTTTCTCTTATGTTCTCTTATTTCTTTTAAACTTTCTATGTGTGTTTGATAAGCATTTACATGCTTTTCTTGAATAACTTCTTCTTCACCCATCTTTAGGATCAACTTAACTTCCATCTTGGAAGTAAGTTGCTTCTTTTGCTCTTCTTCTTTCTTTTAGAAGTAGGTTTGTCAAACCACATTAACCATAGGATCTCTAAGCATGCTAACACTAGGGTGTCTTAGTCTCCCTTTAGTTTTCACCCTTGCTTCTCTTTTGAGCCTCTTCTTCTCATCTTCAAACAAAAGTAAAAAAATACTTAATAAAGGCATAACACCTATTGTATTTAGGCCTTTCATATGGAAACAAGGACGTGTGGGGTCTTCTCTCACTTTCTTGGAATGTTTAGCATACGTCCCGTCTTGGGTCGATATGTGAGGCACTCGATCCTACATGAGGGACTTAAATACAATACATGTTACAAAGCACAAAAACAATCAAAACACTTCTTTCTTAAAAGACAAAAACAAACAATAACGTCTTTCCTTCGGGAATTCTTTTCTCATCCCACTCATTCTCAACGTACGAACGCGCTTCTTCTCGTTCTCTTGCAAGATGGTAACGCACTCGGACCAGCGAGCCTGTAACACCTGAGCTAGAACGTTAGCCGTTCCCTAAAAAACACAAACAATCCATCCCTAGTGAGGGGAACTACGTCGCTCTGATTCTCATGCTTCGATGAGATACGTAGGCAGTGGGGTAGGGCCCATTCGAGCACTTCTTTTATTTTCCCTACATTTGTTTCTCTTTCTTTCTCCTTTCCTTTTCCAGTTCTCCAGCTAGCAGTTCCTTTTCCAGTATTCTTTCCTTACACCCTTTGATCGAGACAGGCAAGCGTGGATCCCATCGGGTACGATGGACGCGTGGGGGTGCTAATATCTTCCTCGCGCGTAACTGACTCCCGAACCCAGTTCTCTTGGTCGCAAGACCACGCTCTTTCCTTTCTCTTCAGGTTTATGCGGTATTTCCTTTCCCTCTCATGGGATAAATACACATTGCTGGCGACTCTATTTCGGTGCCACTTTCGCGTTTGTACTTGGATGAAAATCCCGGGAGCGACAGCTGGCGACCGATTGACCTCTTGCCGGTTCATCCCTAAGCGAGTCAATCCTAACACTTGTTTATTTTTTTTCTTTCTTTCATTGGGTGTTTACTGTCGTGCTTTATTTTACTGTTTATTTACTTTACTGTATTTACTGCATTTTGGCATTACATATCATATTATTACTGTTGTGCTGGACTGGTTTTCTGTTTGGCGGGATGGGATTTCTGAGAGATAAGCCCATTACACAGGCTTGAGTATACACATTGGATTAGAGTGGAGAGTAGTGGGACCTACGTACCGTCTGGAGTACGTTGGGTATTCACGAAATTCACAGCCAGACGAGACTATCTTGGGACATGTTCTGACATACGTATCTTGCGCATTTTAGAATGTTGATCTAGAGAGCTGTTGACTCTGGTGACCATTCTCGAGGACTCAATTGCGGCACTCCTCCCGAGATGTGACAGTGGCAGACCACATTCCATGGCAAACCCATTGTACATTCTCGATCCGAGGACCCAATACTGGGAACTTGCTTTAGGATGTCCTTTTTGAAAGGGAATCAGTGGAGGCACTCCTCGATTGGCGATAGTACTGTACCCCAAGGGATGAATGTACTATTGCTTCTCGACCTCAGTACCTGAAGCTGAGGATCTTTCGTTTTTGTGAATCAGTTGAGGCCTCCTCGATTGATGATGATGCCAAACCAGAAATGGTGAACGTATCATCGTCTCTCGACCTGAGAGCCCGGGATACTAAGGATCTTAGTACCCACATGTGAGAGGGGCAGGATGTTTACAGGTTTGCAGGTAACCAAGCTTCCTGCATACCCTGTCTTGTTGGTACTATTATATACAGATGGTGTATCCTATTACAGTGGTTTGGTGCTCGCCTACAGAAATGTTATCATATTTATACAGACACAATGCACACAGTCTAGCACAGACACCTGATGACCTGATCACATGCCCTTTTGCATTGCATTATCATATCATAATGGTTGTGTTTGTCATTTACAGGTGCATAATACACTTCTGATTCCAATCTATGGGTTCAACAGAGAATGACGAGAGAAGGAAGAACAATGTTTCTTACAAGTTTCCAGACCCTACCTTGGATTCACTGCTCAAAGTTATAGATATGGTTGGCCCGGGTGTTCTTGATAGGTTTCAAAAGAAGTACGGGAATTTGGTTAAGATGGTCCGTACTATCACAAAGTATGAACATGATGCTTTGCACACTCTGCTGCAATTCTACGAGTTTTCGCTGAGATGTTTCCTCTTTCCAGATTACATTTTGATGCCAACACTGGAAGAATTCTCATTTATTTTGGGGATTCCAATCACGTTGGCAATACCGTTCTTTTCTGGTAGTTCTCCTAGTACAAAAGAAATTGCTGCTGCAATGTAAATAGATCAGTCAGTGATAAAGAGTGGTGTGAGTAGCAAAAACGGAGTTGACGGATTTCATCTGGAATTCCTCTCTGATCAAGCTCAAGAGGCTGCTAATGCTAAAAACTGGACGATTTACAATTCCATTCTGGCTCTCTGCATATATGGCCTAGTTCTTTTCCCTAATCAGCAAGACTTTGTGGATATGCAGGCGACGAGGGTTTTCGTTCTTAAAAATCCAGTCCCTACTTTGTTAGGAGATTTTTATCATTCTGTACATTACAAGAACGAGAAAAGAAGGGGAGGACCTGTTAGTTGTTGTACTCCACTACTGTGCCATTGGCTTTTCAAGCATTTGCCTCAAACAGGTGCCTTTGTGGAAACCATAGATGTTGCGAAATGGTCCAAGCGAATGATAGGCTTAACTGCTGATAATATTATTTGGTTTGATCATCGGTTATTGAGAATAGAGCTTATCACAAGATGTGGAAATTTTCCAAATGTACCTCTGATTGGCAGAAAAGGAGGGATCAATTATAATCCAGTTTTGGCCATCCGACAGTTCGGGTATGCTTCCAGGAATCCTCCTACGGAGCAAGACGTTGAAGAATCTTTGTTCTTTACAGGAACTAAAGATGAGAAGGTGGCAGAAGTAGTGAATGCTTGGGAGTATAAGCATAAATTTGGAAAAACGGTTTTTGGGAAAGGAGATTGTAGGTCTTATCCTGAATATGACAGATGGATCGAGATGAAAGTAAAAGAACTGCTTTTACCCTTTTCAAGGGAACCTCTTTTATGTTCAGTAGAGCCAGAAACGCCAACCATGGTGGCTATGGAAGAGTGTGAAAAGTGGCAGAGGATAGTAAAAGAGCTTCAAGCAGAGAATGCTGGCATAAGTAGATGTCTCCAGAAAGTCCTGCATGACAATAAAGATCTAGAAGGAAGAGCTCAGAAGGCAGAAAAGATCTTAGCATCCAAAGAGAAAGATTTTTATGAAAGAGCACAACACTTCTAGAAGATCAGCAAAGGTGCCGATGCTGCCACTCAGGCTCACAAGACAACTAAACAGGACTTAGCTCAGACCAAAGAATCATTGGGCAAATTCCAACGAGCATGGGATGATGTCAGAATTGAAAATGCTGAGTTACAAGAACAGTTGAAGATTAAAGACGAAGAGCTTAAGAAAGCACATGAGCAGAGGAGAAAGTATCGGGAAAGCCTTGGTAAAAGTCAAGAACAGTTAGAAGAAGCTAGAAAAGAGCTGAAGAATACCAAGAAATAGCTTAAAGAAGTCATGATAGAAAGGGAGATACTCAAAACGCAAGCTGGCATAAAGAGACACAAAGGAGTGTGTGATGATGAAGCTTTGATGCTGCATATGGGTTCCTTAACTGAGGCTCTTGAGAAAAGGGATGTTTTGATCAAAGAGATGATTGAAAAGCCAAATCACCAGGGTACTCGCATACTCTTTGAGGAGATCAAATACACAAGTGATAAGCTGAAGGACATGGAGTTATCAGACTGATGTTCTTTTTTCTTGTAATTTGTTGTTAATGGTTATCATCAGGCTTGTTGATGGATCCATCTTTCCCTTGTATTTCATTTGTTGATGAACCCCTTTTGAATGTACTTGAATACTTTGTTGAATGGGGATGAGCAGTTTTATTCAGAATTAGTCCTTATCAGATATATGTACACAAGCACATGACCACGACACGTCTCTTTATATCACGATTTCTGATCTTCAGATTTCTGTGGTTAAGATTGGAATCAGGGTGTAAGGCACCTCGGAAATGATAAACATGACATTTGCATTGCATTGCATATCATTTTGTATTTTGTTGCTTGCTTTTTCAGGTACCTGTTGTGGGGTCTCTAACCTTTATTTGGTTTCAGGCATTATAGCTGAGAATCATATTCACCGATACTCAACTCGAAGAAATCAAGCAAGGATTATGGATAAAATGCAGAATGATTTGGCTGAAATGAGGGCACGCATTGACCAGTTTATGACTCTCATGACTGGTTTGGCTCAAGCTTAGGAAAGATTGAGGCTTCTGGTCGAGCGTCCAGAAACTACGCCTGAAGGTAATCAAGTGGACAATTTGCAGACAAGGGTCACTCCTCCTCCTGGTGGTAATCCTCCTCCTGGTGGCAACCCTCCTCTTGGTGGTAATCTGGGTAATGGAAATGGCAGAAATGTTGGTGGTATTCAAGAAGATATTCTGGAAGACCAATTTACCCTACTGGATGCTGATATGGGTAACCCTGGTGACCAAAGGTATGATGAGTTAGCTGAGAAGATCCGGGCCATAGAGTGCAAGAATTCTATGGGTATTGACGTTACTAGTTTGGGGCTGGTACCAGGAGTCAGGATTCCTCCAAAATTCAAGCTGCCAACTTTCGACAAATATCATGGCAATACGTGTCCCCGGACACATATTCAAGCTTATTTTGGGAGGATTTCAGCCCATACAGATGATGAGAAGTTATGGATGCATTACTTTCAAGACAGTCTGGCTGGAGCTTCCTTGACCTGGTATATGAAATTGAACAGAGCTGCTGTGAGAAGTTGGAAGGATCTGGCAGAAGCATTCCTAAAGCAGTACCAGTACAATATCGAAATGGCGCCCAACCGCACTCAATTGCAAGGGTTGTCACAGAATGCTAAGGAAAGTTTCAAGGAATACGCTCAAAGGTGGAGAGAAATGGTTGCACTGGTTCAACCTCCTTTGCTGGATAGAGAAATGGCAGACATGTTTATGGGCACCCTACAAGGGGCATTTCTTGAAAGGTTGGCTGCTTGTCCATCAACCGGATTTGCTGATATTGTGATCGCTGAAGAAAGAATAGAGAGTCTGTTGAAGCTTGGGAAGATCCAAGATGTAAGTGGGGCTGGCTCTTCTGGGACGAAGAAACCATTTGCTAGTGGTCAGAAAAGAAGAGAAGGTGATACAAATGTTGTGTACAGAGGACGAGGAAGAGGACGTTCTCAACCTTATCATCAAGTAGGCGCAGTGACAATCCCAGCAGTAGCAACTACAACAGCAGGTTCAGCAACAGCAGCAACCTCCTTTCCAACAGAGGTTTAGGCAGAGGGATCGTAAGATTGACCCTCTCCCTATGACGTATTCTGCATTGTTACCACAGTTACTCAAGTTGAAGTTGGTTGAGCTTCGTACTATGAGACCTCCTGCCGCTGGTAATTTGCCACCTAATTTTGGTGTTAACGCCCGCTGCGAGTTCCACTCAGGTGCTCAAGGGCACTCCATTGAAAAATGTTGGGCGTTTCATCATAAGGTACAAGACTTGATTGATGCCAAAGCAATCAATTTCTCGTTACCTCCTAATGTTCTCCAGAACCCCATGCCGTATCATGGTGTGGCAAATGTGCGTGCTATTGAAGACGGAAAGAGGTTAAATTTGGTAATGGATATCAGTCAGGTGAAGACTCAGTTGCTAGTGGTGAAGGATCATTTGTTGAAGGGACAGGTGTTCCCGAGTTGTGATCAAGATTGTTCTGAATGTATGAGTCAGAAGAATGGCTGTGATAAGTTGAGAACTGGTTTGCAGAATCTGATTAACGAGGGACGTCTACAGTTTGACCGAGCCATGAAAGAAACTGATGAGGTGTTAACTGTGACCATCTATTATACTCCCGCTGAGATTCAGGTGCCTGCAAGCACAGCTCCTGTAGCAAGTGTTGTGCCCGAAAAATCCTGTCCTGTTACCATCACGGTGCCAGGACCAGTTCCGTTTACATCTACAAAAGCAATCCCATGGCACTATGGGGCAGACGTGTATTATGAAGGGAAAAAGCAGGAAGTCGGGACATCAGCCAGTTCAAATATTGATAATGTGGGTGGTGTAGGTGGCTTTAATCGGAGCGGAAGGTTGTTTGCTCCCCAAACTTTGCGTAGTGATAAAGAGGTTGAAGCCGCAGCAAAAGCTAAAGGAAAACAGGTGGCTGAGAGTGTGCATGTGCCTGAAACAGAGACAAAGATTACCTTTGACAATGAGGTGGAAGAGTTCTTGAGGATAATAAAGAAAAGTGATTATAAGATTGTCGATCAGCTGAACCAGACGCCCTCGAAAATTTCAATTTTGTCATTGTTGATGTGTTCTGACGCGCACCGGGAGGCTTTATTGAAAGTATTGAAGAGAGCATGTGTTCCACAAGAAATCACTGCTAATCAGCTTGAGGATGTAATTTCTAACGTCAATGTCAGCCATGGTTTGGGCTTCACAAGTAGGGATTTGACTTCTGAAGGAAGAAACCACAACAAAGCTTTGCACATCACAATGGAGTGCAGGGGTGCAGTGTTGTCTCACGTACTAGTAGACACTGGTTCCTCGCTCAATGTCTTACCTAAGAAGGCGCTAATGAAGCTAGAGGTTGACGGTTTGATTTTAAGGCCCAGTGAGTTGGTTGTCCGAGCATTCAATGGAACGAAAAGATCCGTGTTTGGTGAAGTGGAATTGCCCGTGCAAATTGGACCGCAAGTGTTCAAATCTACATTCCATGTGATGGACATACAGCCTGCGTATAGCTGCTTATTAGGCCGCCCTTGGATTCATGCGGTCGGGGCTGTTACATCCACCTTACACCAAAAGTTGAAATACAAGTTCGAGGGACAAGTTGTGACAGTGTGTGGTGAAGAAGATATTTTTGTTAGCTACTTGTCCACGTTCAAGTATGTTGAGATGGATGGGGAAATTCACGAGATGCTCTGTCAGTCATTTGAGGCGGTAAATATTGACAACGTGCCTGAATCTTCCCTTGCATCAGGTAGAGCCGGTACATCCATTTCTTCCTATAAGCAAGCTGTCGAGGTCATCAGAGCAGGCAATGCCCAAGGCTGGGTCAAGCTGATAGAGACACCAATGAAGGAGGACAAGTTTGGTATTGGATATCATCCTTCTATGACTTCATTTGTAGAGAACAGTGGACCCATCACTTTCAACAGTGGGGGAATCATTTACCCAGATCAGTCTTGTGCTGCTACAGAAGACGGCGTTGACAGTGACTGTGACTTAGACAACTGGGTACGCCCACGTGCTCCGGGACAACTATGGCAGAATTGGTCTGTTGAAGAAGTCATCCGGGTTACTCTTCAAATAGAGTAATTTTCTTTGTTTTTCTAACCATAATGCATATTAAAATCTTGCGCTCTGCCCAAGGCGTATAGATTTATTTGTAGGGCCACCCTGTTTGCATTTGCAATTTTAATCATCAATAAAGGACGTTTTGCACTCAAATTTTGTTCCTTGTCTGTCTTTTATTTTTGCACAAAAATAATAAAATGGCAATGTTTTGTGTCTTGTTTTTTTAAAAATAAATTCTAAAATAAAGCATGAACCCGTTCGTGCAGACTTGATCCTCCAGATTTCATTGATAACGGTTCTGCTATGGCTATGTATGACTTTGAAAACCGATTTATCAAGCCGAAGAAGGGGATGAGAAAGGCTGTGAACTCCCTGAGGAACTGGCCAGATTGTTAAAACAAGAGGAAAGGGTCATCCAGCCTCATCAAGAGACCATAGAGATCATCAATATTGGTACCGAGGATGCTAAGAAAGAGATCAAGATTGGCGCTAGCCTGCAAGCAGATGTGAAGAAAGCTTTGACTGAAATGTTATGTGAATATGTTGATATCTTCGCCTGGCCGTATCAAGACATGTCAGGGCTGGATACTGATATTGTGGTGCACAGGCTGCCATTGAGAGAAGAATGCCCGCCAGTCAAGCATAAACTTCGTCGGACTCATCCCGATATGGCCATAAAGATCAAAGAAGAAGTTCAGAAGCAGTGGGATGCAGGGTTTCTTGTTATGACTAACTATCCTCCCTGGGTTGCCAATATTGTGCCGGTGCCAAAGAAATACGGAAAGGTTAGAATGTGTGTGGTTTATCGAGATTGTAACAAAGCTAGCCCAAAAGATGATTTTCCACTGCCCCACATCGATGTACTGGTTGACAATACAGCTCAGTTTTCAGTGTTCTCATTCATGGACGGTTTCTCCGGGTACAATCAGATTAAGATGGCACCTGAAGATATGGAGAAGACCACGTTCATTACCCCATGGGGTACATACTGTTATAAGGTGATGCCTTTTGGGTTGAAAAACGCAGGGGCAACATACCAGCGGGCAATGGTAACTTTGTTTCACGACTTGATTCACAAAGAGGTCGAATGTTATATGGATGGCATGATCGCCAAGTCGCGAACGGAAGAGGAACATCTGATTAACTTGAAAAAGTTGTTTGAAAGGTTGAGAAAGTTCCGTTTGAGGTTGAATCCAAACAAGTGCACTTTTGGGGTGCATTCTGGAAAGCTGTTGGGTTTCATTGTGAGCAAAAAAGGGATTGAGGTTGATCCTGCCAAAGTGAAAGCAATACAAGATATGCCTGAACCGAGAACAGAAAAAGAGGTTCATGGTTTCTTAGGAAGATTGAACTACATTGCAAGGTTCATATCTCACCTAACAGCCACGTGCGAACCAATATTCAAACTGCTAAGAAAAGATCAAACGGTCAGGTGGAATGACGATTGCCAATTGGCATTCGATAAAATAAAAGAATACTTGTAGGAACCTCCAATCCTCATGCCTTCAGTTTCAGGAAGGCCTTTGATAATGTATATGACAGTGCTTGAAGGTTCTATGGGTTGTGTTCTCGGTCAACACGACGAGACAGGTAGGAAGGAGCATGCTATCTACTGCCTGAGCAAAAAGTTCAACGACTGTGAGTCCCGATACTCAATGCTTGAGAAGACATGCTGTGCACTTGTATGGGCAGCTAAGCGATTGAGGCCGTATATGATCAGGCACACAACCTTGTTGATTTAAAAAATGGATCCTATCAAATACATTTTCGAGAAACCAGCACTAACAGGCAGAGTTGCACGGTGGCAAATGGCTTTGACAGAATATGATATCCAGTATACTTCCCAAAAGGCCATCAAAGGAAGTATCTTGTCAGACTATCTTGCGCAACAACCAATTGATGATTACCAACCCATGAAATTTGATTTCCCTGATGAGGACATCATGTTTCTCAAAGCTAAAGACTGCGAGGAACCACTCCCGGAGGAGGGGCCAGACCCTGAATCCAAATGGAGTTTGATGTTTGATGGGGCTGTCAACATGAATGGATGCGGAGTTGAAGCAGTTCTTATCACGCCGGAAGGTGTTCACATGCCTTTCACTGCCCGAATAACTTTCGGATGCACCAACAATGAAGCAGAGTATGAAGCTTGTATAATGGGAATTGAGGAGGCGATTAATTTGCGAATTAAGACCCTTGATATTTTCGGTGATTCAACTTTGGTAATCAATCAAGTGAAAGGGAGTTGGTACATGCACCAGGCGAATCTAGTTCCGTATAGAGATTATACGAGGAGATTACTGACATTTTTCACAACAATGAAGCTGTACCATATTCCTCGAGATGAGAATAAGTTTGCTGATGCCTTGGCCACATTATCTTCCATGATCAAAGTGCAAAGATGGAACCTTGTACCTAAGATTGAAGTGTCTCGTCTTGACAGACCTGCATTTGTGTTTGCTGTTGATGCAACGTCTGATGACAAGCCATGGTTTCATGACATCAAGTGTTTCTTGGAAAGTCAAGAGTACCCGCCAGGGGCATCTGCCAAAGATAAGAAGACGTTGAGAAGGTTATCTAGTAGCTTCTTCCTGAATCAAGATGCCGTGCTGTACAAACAGAATTTTGATATGGTTCTGCTTAGATGCGTGGATAGACACGAAGCAGACCTGTTAATGCAGGAAGTACATGAAGGCTCTTTCGGTACCCATGCCGGAGGTCACGCCATGGCTAAGAAACTATTGAGGTCGGGGTATTATTGGTTGACAATGGAAGCGAACTGTTACAAGTACGCCCGCAAGTGTCACAAATGCCAGATCTATGCAGACAAAGTGCATGTTCCTCCAAATCCGTTGAGTGTCATGTCCTCTCCCTGGCGTTTTGCAATGTGGGGCATTGATATGATCGGGAAAATTAAGCCTACTGCTTCAAACGGCCATCATTTCATCTTGGTCGCCATTGATTATTTCACTAAATGGGTTGAAGCAGCATCTTATGCCAACGTCACTAAGCAGGTGGTAGCTCGTTTCCTGAAACGGGATATCATTTGTCGCTATGGGGTGCCCAAAAGAATCATTACTGATAATGGTTCTAATCTGAACAACAAAATGATGGTTGAGCTGTGCCGGGACTTCAAAATCGAACATCACAATTCGTCTCCGTATCGCCCGAAGATGAATGGCGCTGTGGAGGCGGCCAACAAGAATATTAAGAAGATTGTGCAGAAAATGGTTGTCACATACAAAGATTGGCATGAGATGTTACCATTTGCTTTGCATGGGTACCGAATGTCAGTACGCAGTCCACTGGGGCAACACCATTCTCACTTGTATACGGTATAGAGGCAGTACTACCGGTTGAAGTGGAGATTCCATCCCTCAGAGTCATGATGGATGTCAAGTTAGACGAAGCTGAATGGGTTCGTGCCAGATTTAATCAGTTGACCCTTATTGAGGAGAAACGACTGGCAGCGGTGTGTCATGGGCAGTTATACTAGCGGAGGATGAAGCAGGCATTTGACCAAAAGGTGCGTCCTCGGGTTTACAAAGTGGGAGATGTGGTACTCAAAAGGATCCTTCCTCCTAGTACAGATCACAGGGGCAAATGGGCTCCCAACTATGAAGGTTCATTCGTGGTTAAGAAGGTTTTCTCGGGCGGAGCCTTATTACTTACAACCATGGACGGCAAAGACTTTTCATCCCCTGTCAACTTAGACGTAGTCAAAAAATACTTCGCATGAATAGACCCGCTGGACAAAAAAAAAAGAAAAGTCCAGGAAAAAAAGGGCATCCCGGCGAACCACAAAAACAGAATAAAAAGGTTCGGGCAAAAATTAGGGATAATAAATAAAAAAATTTGTACACCTGGTGAGTTGAAAATCCGCAAGGGCAACTCAGGCAAAAAAGAGTATCCCGGTGGATTGAAAACCCGAAAGGGCGGTCCACGCAAAAGAGGGATTTAAGCGAACTACTACGGTCTGGGTTATTTGTACTCCATCACCGTTTCAACAACTGACATTCCAAAGGGTAGGAATCAGTCTGATCATTCCTCAGAAGGCAAGGTCGGGGAGTCTTGAAGACATACTGGCCATAGCAGAATTGAAACTCAGTGGAATGCCGTATTCACATTGCCATTAGGATAGTTTCTTTTCTCAAATTTCAACGATCACCTCTTTCCAGGGATTGCTTCCTGATGTAATTGTCTATTCTGGGCTTTTCTTCAATAAATTGAATTTCAGTAAAAAGCTTCTTATTTTGTTTTATTGCTTTGTTTGCAAAAATGTCCGAATTGTTGATAAAACATTGCATTTGAAAACATGGTGGCTTTACAATAACATGCGCAGAAAAACATTTAAAATTACTTCGAATGTTGAATAATCCTGGATGGTGGATTCAAACCACACAATATTCCGGGGCATGTGGGTGTATTCTTTTGTTGCAGGTAACAGATCCAGATGATTTCAATCACAAGAGGCATCTCTCCTAGACGAGTAATCACTTATCCCCATGCAGAAGACTGGGGCAATCATGTTCAGGGAAGGGCTCACGTGTCACCCTTTTGTCACAACGTTTACTAATTGAGTCCATCATTCGGTCGGCGGTCGGTCACGACGTTTCGATATCGGTAAATGGAGTTCAACTGGATAGTGTTGTATCTTATTACGTCGATTCTCTCATTCAGTACTTCCAACAGTTACAAGCTTTTCTATGTCGATAACGGTTGCAAATTCCCCAGTAAAGTTGCTTCGCAGACACCGAAGTTGATGGTAAATCCCCAGTAAAATCGCCAGGAGGTTGAAGATGCTTAATCTTCTGTAAAATCCTCTTATGACGTGTCTTCAGGTAAGTCTTGTATCCTGGAGCAGGGAGTAAGTTGTTGACCTTCCCAAGCATGGGGCATATTGAATTTCCCCAGCAGAAGATTTCCAGATCTATTATCCGCAGTAGAGTTAAGGACGTTTGGTCTTCTGTAAAATCCTCTCAGGAGACGTTCCCCAGCACGAGATGTTGGAAGCGGTTCTCCCCAGCAGAGTTTGTTATAAACTCATCATCCCCAGCGGAGTCGTCAAACGGAAAGTTCGCCTAACGTGGGGCATTGTGGCACTTATCCTAAGCTCGACAGTTTTGTTTCTCAGCAGACTACCATGGAGTTGCTTTGGATTTCCCAGCAGATTTCTAGGGACTCTTTCCCAGCAAGTTACAGTGAAATATTCTAACCAGGATTCGCATATCCCCGGCAGAGTAGCCCTGATTCCCAGCAAAATCGTATCTCTGACCATTGTATTCCCCACAGAGTTCAGCATTGAATCTTGTCAGAAATACTCCCCAGCTGAGTTGTTTTCTTCCTTACAGAAGTTTAGCAGGTCAACAGAATCTATTCCTCAGCAAGGTGATAGTACAGGCTTTCCCCAGTCGGGTTAGCAGGTTGACTCTCCACGCAAAGGATCTCGGGTTTGGTAGATCCTCATGCAGAGTTCTAATGACCTTTCTTCCCTAGTAGGACATCATTCAAAAATTCTAATCCCCAGCGGAGTTACTGTGACCAGAATTCATCCCCAAGCAGATGAAGTGATTCCTGGCAGAATCATCATTTCCTTATATCTCAAAGTCCAATTTATTTTTGGCAAGCTTGACAATTCGAAGTAGACGGATTGTTCATTCATTCTCCAGCAGAGATACCATCCTTTCAGGAGTCTCTAAAGTCAAATCATTGATCATTGTTCCTCAGCAGAGTCAGCAGAGATGTCTGACATGGATGCAGAGAGTAATCCAATATTGGAATTCTTAAAGTCCAACCGTAGATTGGCAAAAGGTCCATCCAAGGGTGGCAAATTCTTAAAGTCCAACCGTAGATTGGCAAAAGGTCCATCCAAGGGTGGCAAAGCAAGGCAAATTCCAACCGTAGATTGGCAAAAGGTCGATCCAAGGGTGGCAAAGCAAGGCAAAAGTCTACCCGTAGTGTGGCAAGTCAGTAGTCGTCTGACTCCCTTTAAAAGACCGCAGCTAAGTCCAACTGTAGATTGGCAAAAGACCATCCAAGGGTGGCAAATCATTAGCAAGTCCAACTGTAGATTGGCAAAAGTCCACCCACAGTGTGGCAATTCAGCTGCAAAGTCCAACCGTAGATTGGCAAAAGTTCACCCGTAGTGTGGCAAGTCAGTAGTCTTCTGACTCCGTTCAAAAGACAGTCCACCCGCAGTGTGGCAAGCCAGTAGTCGTCTGGCATTGTACAAAAGACGTTGTTAAAGTCCACCCGCAGTGTGGCAAGCCAGTAGTCATCTGGCGTTATACAAAAGACATTGTTAAAGTCCACCCGTAGTGTGGCAAGCCAGTAGTCGTCTGGCGTTGTGCTAAAAGACATTGTTAAAGTCCACCCGCAGTGTGGCAGGCCAGTAGTCGTCTGGCGTTGTTCTAAAAGACATTGCTAGAGTCCACTCGTAGTGTGGCAAGCCAGTAGTCGTCTGGCGTTGTTCAAAAAGACATCTCTTCGGTGTTATTCTTCCCATCAGAGTTTTATACAAGCAGAATTCATTTGGTTGGGTTTATATCCCTTTTCTTCTTCTTCACAGAGTGTAAATTTTCTAGTTATTTTTGGTATTCAATCCCTCCATAACTTGAAAGTTTGACAGCAATCGCTATCATCCATTCAGGTCTGCAGTGATTGAATAGGAGCAGCTGTAATACCCCAAAATTTGCCCTCTCATTTCTTCATATCATTTAGCATGAGCTTTCATTTCATTGCATTGCATTCAAGCATAGAAAAAACAAAACATCAAGCATTGCATTGCATCTTGCATAAGGGCATGTGATCAATGGTCCTTCAAAGAGGTGGATTGTACAAAGCAAAAGAATAAGAGCCAAGGGTCTTCAAACAAGCCTCAAGGGTCTCTTATGTCATATATCATCCCACTTGATCTCACAAGTCATTGGAAGATGGGAATTCATTAAGAAGATTGGACAGTGCATCATCTCCTACACAAAACAGTCAAAATTAGGGTTTTGGATGCAAGTGGTCTCCTGATGAAATTTTGATGCAAACTTGATCTCAGTGTTTTCTACATAATATTAAGTGTCTAAGGATGGAAGATTGGCCATTGATTCATTTCAGAAGAGGTTCAATTGATCAGTTGCTTGATAATCAAGAAATTGGGGAAAAAGTCAACTGTGCACTGAAAAAAGTCAACTTCTGACTTTTTAAGGTCAAATTCATGAAATTCAAGTTATATATGTTCATTGGACAAGATTTGATCAAGAAATGATGGAGGAATAATGAAAAATCAAGAAATTACAAAACTGCCAAAAATAGAAACTTTGGGGTTTCTAAAAATAGTAAGTTTTGGCCATTTTAGCACCTCTCTTTGAGTCAGGTTTTCTCAATTTTAAAGCATCAAATCAAAAATCCACCAGGTCATAAGAAAAGATCTTGTTTCAAGCTTCAAATCCATATAAAGAACTCTTCCATCGGATCAAAATTGAGGGTGTTATGATCAATCAAAGTTTGGTAAAATCAAGGCAAAAACCAAGTCATGGCAAGGCAAGACCAGGCCCATAGGCCATAATTTCATCGAACAGTTGGCGTGCCAAATGTCAAGCCAATTTTCTCCATCAATAAAACTTCAAATGAAAAATTATTGAACATCAAAGTTGTTCATCTTCATGTCCTCTTCAACTTTGATGTTGGACATTTTTTCATTTGAACAAGTTATGAAGGTCATACGAGGGCTCGAACATGGTGGTTTCATGCTGAAAGTTCACAAGTCACAAGGCCTTGCTTGCAGCCCAAGTCACACAACTACACACTAGTTGTGGTTCCTTGTTTTCCAAGCAACTGAGTTGATCCTAACTAACCGAGTTAACTAACTTGACTCGGTGAGTTGAGTCTAACTAAGTCCGACCCTAGCTCCAAACCCAAACCTCATTCCAAACCTCTTATACTCCAAACCTAAAATCTATTTAAGAGATGCTTCACTCATTTTCAAACCTTCAACCATGTTTTGCTCCATTTTCACTCTCAATTCTCTCACATTTCTCTCTAATTTCTCTACTCATTTTTCATCAACTTCTACTTCTCTCTTCCAAAACCACACACAAAAGGTCTTATTTCTTGAAGAATAATCACTTTTTACATTGAAAAGTGATTAATTCTTGAGCTTAACCTTCATCATTTAGCATTCTTTGGTTGGATTTCTGGAAGTTCAGAGTATTCTTCTTCAATCCAAAGGTTTCTCACCATTTATTTTGGTGCAAGTTGGATTTTGGTGGATATTCGCGATTTCGTTCGGTTTCGACGCGTTTCGGCTACTAATTGAGGAATCTCTGGTTTTCTTTCATTTTTTGCACCAAGATTACTTTGCAAAAATTACCAAAGCAAGTCTCTGCTTTGTAGGTTGGTTTTCCCTAAATCTACACTGTTTTTAGCTTATTCGCAACTTATTCGATGTAGATTTTGTGGATTTTGATTTGGATTCATGTGCTTGAATATGATTCTTGATGTGACTGTTAATTGAATCAAATCGATGTTTGTTGACTGTAATTCAATGTAATTTCGTGCCTAATTGTGTACATGATCATTTGGATGCTTGGATAAGTGATTTACTGCTGAAAAGTGCTTTTCAAAGTTGAATTTTTGCTTCTGTTTCAGTGGTAATCGATTACTCTAATAGAGTAATCGGTTACCCTGCTTTATTTTCACGTTTCTAGCCAATTTTCAACTGAGTAATCGATTACCCTATGTGAGTAATCGATTACCACTGAAGCAGTTTGTGTTTTCTTGCATTTTCTTGCTTGTTTGAGATCTCTTGCATGTCTAAACTTCATGGATTGATCCGTTGATGATTAGTGGACTATTCTTGAGCTGTTTCACTTCACACTATTGCATGAGCATAAGTTTTCGACACGCGGTTCTTGATTGTTAATCGATGAATCTTTATGTTTGCGTTGTTGATTAATCGATGTAATGAGCACATAATGCACACACATTGAGCTTGTTAATTGATAATTGATGCTTGTGTTGCTGGAATTGCTATGTGCATGTTCATTTGCTTTCTATTTCAAGAGGTGCACATTTGTTTTAATTTGTTCACATGCTTAACAATGTGTATTCTCTTATAATGTGCATTTTTCCATGATATTTTCAAGTTTATTCAACATGATGTATGATGTGTTTGTGATCATGATTAGTTGAGGAATGCATGATGTTGGATGCATGTTTGCTATGCCATGATTGAATTGCATTCAAATGCATTGCATGTTGTCCTGTTTCTACTGCTGATTATACACATATGTGCTGTTGTATGTGCTGCCAAATGCTTTTTACACCCAGTTTGTAGGCTAAACATGTGTTGTTAATTTGATGTTTGGTACATGATGATAGTTTTTACTGCTGCATTGCATTTATGAGCTGTAATTGTTGCTGTTTTCATTGTTTCATCCCATTTTATTTGTTTATTTGGATAACACGATATGTTGTCTTGTGTAGAATTTTCTTCACACCTTTAGGACATTTCTTCTTTAATTCTTAGCTTGTTAATAATTACTTGTTATTCTTTTCCTTATGGCATTACTTGTAAATTGTTTTAAACTAACATTTTCATGTAGGAACTAAAGGTAAGTAAGTGTGTGGACTTAGTTCCACATACATTTCTTTCTCTTATGTTCTCTTATTTCTTTTAAACTTTCTATGTGTGTTTGATAAGCATTTACATGCTTTCCTTGAATAACTTCTTCTTCACCCATCTTTAAGATCAACTTAACTTCCATCTTGGAAGTAAGTTGCTTCTTTTGCTCTTCTTCTTTCTTTTAGAAGTAGGTTTGTCAAACCACATTAACCATAGGATCTCCAAGCATGCTAACACTAGGGTATCTTAGTCTTCCTTTAGTTTTCACCCTTGCTTCTCTTTTGAGCCTCTTCTTCTCATCTTCAAACAAAAGTAAAAAATACTTAATAAAGGCATAACACCTATTGTATTTAGGCCTTTCATATGGAAACAAGGACGTGTGGGGTCTTCTCTCACTTTCTTGGAATGTTTAGCATACGTCCCGTCTTGGGTCGATATGCGAGGCATTCGATCCTACATGAGGGACTTAAATACAATACATGTTACAAAGCACAAAAACAATCAAAACACTTCTTTCTTAAAAGACAAAAACAAACAATAATGTCTTTCCTTTGGGAATTCTTTTCTCATCCCACTCATTCTCAGCGTACGAACGCGCTTTTTCTCGTTCTCTTGCAAGATGGTAACACACTCGAACCAGCGAGCCTGCAACACCTGAGCTAGAACGTTAGTCGTTCCCTAAAAAACACAAACAATCCATCCCTAGTGAGGGGAACTACGTCGCTCTGATTCTCATGCTCCCGATGAGATACGTAGGCAGTGGGGTAGGGCCCATTCGAGCACTTCTTTTATTTTCCCTACATTTGTTTCTCTTTCTTTCTCCTTTCCTTTTCCAGTTCTCCAGCTAGCAAGTCCTTTTCCAGTATTCTTTCCTTACACCCTTTGATCGAGACAGGCAAGCGTGGATCCCATCGGGTACGATGGACGCGTGGGGGTGCTAATACCTTCCTCGCGCGTAACCGACTCCTGAACACAGTTCTCTTGGTCGCAAGACCATGCTCTTTCCTTTCTCTTCAGGTTTATGCGGTGTTTCCTTTCCCTCTCATGGGATAAATACACATTGCTGGCGACTTTGTTTCGGTGCCACTTTCGCGTTTGTACTTGGATGAAAATCCCGGGAGCGACAGATACGTAGGCGTAAGGTGCGATGCCTTATCGAGTATACTTAGATACTAACCCCTAGGGTTTCAACCTTTAGCATAGAACCTTTAGCAAGCATAAGATAACATTAAACAAGAGGTTCCTGTAGAGTACTACAGATACTTAGGGTGCTAATACCTTCCCTTTGTATAACCAACCCCCGAACCTTAGATCTCCCCCCTTTAGGTTTTTCTAACGATCTTGAACCTTTCCTTTGGATAAATCAAAGTCGGTTGTAAAAGAAAATGATGCAAGTTAATTAATAGCTTGTTATCCAATTTTCACCGCAACAGAAATGGCGACTTCACTGGGGATTAATATTTCTGAGGGTTAAGCCCACCTTTGTTTTACTTGTTTTATTTATGCTTGCTTACTATATTTGTATATCTGTTTGATTGCCTGTATATATGCTTTGCTTGATTATCTTTTGTTGGCTTGGTTCTTGAGTGGTGAGATAAATCTTGTACCCGAATTTGAGTGCCCTTATGATAGGAATATGGTATTCAAGGAGGCTTTAAGGGAGTCGATTCCTGAAAAGTTGAATTGAAAACACCATCACTCAGTTGAGGCCCTCTTGAGAGTCTAGTTATGTTGAACGAATCCATTCGTGAAAGCGTGCTACTCTCGACCTAGGAGCCCATGATATTGAGAACCATAGTTACCAAACCCCACTTGGCCTTTTAGGATGTAGTGCGGTGACCATGATGGAGTCTATTTCTGAATTGGTTGTCACGCGATACTACACTCAGACGAGATCCTCTTGAGAATTTTATTGATTACCAAGTCATCTGGGAAGTCGATAAAATCCGAAAGATGGGTTGCCGACTCTGGGAACTTCTTAGACCCCTATTCAGCAGGTAAAAACCAGTAGTACATACCTATTGGGATGGGTAGACCATGGCTCCATTCATGAGACCCCAAAACCTAGGATTTGTATGTCTTGTTGTGTGTACATATGTCTGTGCCTGTGTGCTTTATGCATCCTTACATTCAAGCATTCCTAGCCCTTTGGTCTCGAGGAACTCCAATGTTTGTTTCCTTTTCAAAAGATCAGTAGAGATCAAGAATTTTAAAAAGAAACTTCTTCTGTTTTCCAAAAAAATTTCGCAACTTGCCTTTGAGTTCCTTGAAACCATTTGACTTGCATTAGCATCTCATTTGCATCATGTCATAGCATGTGCATTTCCTCTCTATCTTCGTCTCATGTCACCGTTTTCCCTTCAGAATCGTCACCCGAGTCCGAACTCGACAAAGGATGTCTGAACAATACTGTGAAATGGACAGAGTCAACAACGAATTGAGTGAGCTCCGAGGAGGAATGGGGTAGATTCTGGAAGCAATTCAAGTTATGAGTGCAAGTATGGATACACAAGCGACGGTGGTCTCCAAGATTATCACTACAACTGTAGAACCTCCCGTTACTATTGTGAACCTCACTTTAGGCATGCCTTTTAACTTTATGCGTGCTCCTGCCGCCACTTCTACTCAATAAGCTGTGAGGCTTTTCAAGCTATTCCTACCTTCGCTCCAGCAGCAGTGCGAGCTCAGATATTGTGGTTGTGGGGATTAAAGTAGAGCTTGGTCTGAAGAGTGGAAAAATGACCAAGAGAGCTGGTAGTTCGAGCGACGATGCCAAGATATCCTTCAAAAGGGAAGGAGAAACCAGTGCAGTGATGACAAACAAAAAGAGGAAAAAGCAGTTCTGGAAACGACAACAGCAACAACAGTGTTATTCTGTTCAGCAACCTTATGTGGCCGTTATCGCGTCGACATTCAACCACCAAGCTTCTGTTTATCAGCCGGTTCCTCAACCACCAGTGTATCAACGAGCGCCCAACGCTCCTGCTTATCTCCAACGGACTCAAGTTTCTCGTCAGAACATTCCAGGCAAAAGAACGGGTGGAAGGCCTCCGATTCCTCCCATCCCTATGACATATACAGTATTGTATCCTGCTTTGGTGCAACAAGGATTAATAACTACAAGGTCATCAGGCCCACCTCCTGATCCGCTTCCACCTTCTTATAATCCCAATGCTCATTGTAAATTCCATGAAGGTGCACCAGGCCATAATTTAGAAGGTTGTTTTGCCTTGAAGCATATTGTGAAGGACTTAGTGGAGAGAAACATTTTGTCTTTCGATGGCTCCCAGCCTAATATCAAGAACAATCCTTACCCGCTCATGAGATAAGTAATGATGTGGAGGAAGTATCAAGACAAAGACGGATTAAGGGTCTGCGATTGAGCTCCTCTCTGATTTTCTGTATTTGATTCCCTAAAGCTGGCAATCTTTTGGCTGTTTCAGCAATTTTATTGTATTTCCTTTGCACTTTGAATTTGTATCTGCCTATAAGCTTTGTTGTACTTTCAAATTGGCAAGGTTAATGAAATGTTTATGCATCTTTTGGATTAAGTCCATTCGTTTCACTCATATACTTTTATCGCTATACAAAAAAATATAATAATATCTTCACCTTGTTTCACTCTCTTTATTCAACTGTTTGTTTAAACAAAGATTAGGGAGGATGGTGAAAACATTATATTCATAATTGCTGTGGTATGCTGCCAATTAAACCTTGCTGATGATATAAGGCATTGTTTCAATTCCCAAATACTGGAGAAATAAGGAAGATAATCCCTCGTTAACCCTTCGAGCCTAAAAGTAGGTTTCTTTTCTTACACAAAAAACCCTTAAATCTCAACCCTGGGGCAGGGTAGTCCTTAGTTTAACTTGGTTATGCAATCAAATGCAAGCGCTTCATGTAAGGCGCCAATCATCTCTCTAAACTATCATCAATTCATTCCTAACTTAGAGGAACCTGAATGTATAGCTTGAGTTAACTAAGTGTAGGATTGGAGTTTATCACAAAGATGGTGGGACAAATAAACTTTGAGCCTTTATCCTTTGTTTCATAAATCATGAACCAGACCATGTTACAACCTTTAAAGGACCTAATTGAGGTAAGGTTGTTTTGAAAGCATACCACAACAAGGTTGATTAACCTGACTCCTAATAATCTTTGTTATTTGCGTGTGTTGGTCACTTCATCTGTCAATCCGTAAATGACTAGATCCACCTTTGTTTTGATATAATCACTCCACCATAAAATTTTGTTTTCAAAAGCTTGCATAAATATCGCATTGAAATTGCCAATTTTTGACGAACAATACTTGTTTGTAAAAACAATTCAATATCACAGAAATCCCAACAAATGCAGCCAGCTAGGGGATTCAACTTGATAGAGAAAGCTCAGTCAGGGGCAACCAAGCGGAAGGATTCGCCAATCTACCGAATCAGGGGCAGAACTCGTCAAAGTTCAGAATACTGGAACAAGTCTCCTCCAGGTCATCTTATGACAAGTGTGGACTCCAGTGACCCATCAGCAGGGGCAAGTTTATTCCCCAGTCGTCTCTACTACAGTTTGAGTATTACGAATACAGTTGAACGGAGGCAGTTACGTCAAGATCTCTCCAAGAGTTTGAAGATATTGAAACACCTTGTATGCCAATTCTTCTATAAAATCCTCTTGTTATCGTCTTCTGACAGACCATATAGCCTGGGGCAGACAAGATTTGAAGATGACCATTATGCCAGTAGGATGCATAACTACTTTGTTCTTATGATATCCTTTGCAAACCCCTCAATAAGTTATTACTTCAGCTAATCTTGACAATCTCCATGGATTCTCCTCTAACAAAGAAATCAAGCTCATGATGGCAATACTCATGATGTTATACCGCAAGTGGAATGATTTTTTCACCAGTAAAGTTGTTGATTCTTCTTCATCCCCAGTATTGGTCCAACCTATTGAGTTTGGCTGGGTGTCCTTGTCGAGACGTTTATTTCATCTCCGGTTTCGCTTCTTGTCTGTTTTGTCAGCATGGCATAAGCACTCATATGCGTAGCATCTTAGCATTTCTGCTTCTTTTTTCTAGTGTCTACCTGTTTTGGTTCACTTTGGCGTTTGTCTCCCCAAGTGACTGGGTTTGTCTATTCTCTCCAATAGAGTTGTCAGCCCTTAGGCATAAAGTGCCCATTCTTTTCTGAATTCCCCACAGAGTTTGATTCTCGTGGATGATGGTTGGTTCAGTTATCTTTTCCACATTTGGATAAGATAAATCCCCATTTGAGTTCTTTCCTCAATTGGAGTCTTGTTTGACCGTTTCTTTCTAGCTTGTTCCTAGATTGAACTTTGGTCCCTGGCAGGTGTGATTTTTAACCTATCTTTGAATGTGCATTTATTTTGCACTATGTCTCGCAGGAAGAATCTTTTACAAGATCCTCATGGAAGACAAATTATTTCTCCGACAGTGTTGTGATACCATCATATCTTTGAAGCAGCAGTCTCTTGAAGAAGTTTATTTTTTGGCGATAAGTGGCAGTCTCTTATCAGCAGCTTATCTATCTCTGGTACTATTCAGCCTTTTGCAACCATAATCGGTATTCCCCAGGTAGTCTCATCTTCAGTAATGCAATTCCGGTACTAATCTATCACATACTATACCTTTATTGGAGCCCAATTTTTGGTTTTATCTCCAATAAGGTTGTTTTTCTTTCTAAAGTGCCAACCGGTCATGCTTGAACCTGTTGTTCCATCACTTTGGATGTCTTTTCCCAATGAAGACCGTTTTTCGGTTCAACCTTCATTGCGGATCCTTTCTAGAATGTCATCTAGTCATGTCTAGCCTTGATGATCAATCATTCTAGATACCTTTATGAGGGCCCATTTTTTGGTTCTATCTCCAATAAGGTTCTCTTTTTTTCTGAAGTGCCAACCGGTCATGCTTGAACCTGTTGTTCCATCACTTTGGATGACTTTTTCCCAATGAAGACTGTTTTTCGGTTCAACCTTCATTGCGGATCCTTTCTAGAATGTCATCTGGCCTTGATGATCAATCATTCTAGATGCCTTTATTGGGGCCCATTTTTTGGTTCTATCTCCAATAAGGTTCTCTTTTTTCTGAAGTGCCAACCGGTCATGCTTGAACCTGTTGTTCCATCACTTTGGATGTCTTTTTCCCAATGAAGATCGTCTCTCCGGTTCAACCTTCATTGCCGATCCTTTCTAGAATGTCATCTAGCCTTGATGATCAATCATTCTAGATACCTTTATTGGGGCCCATTTCTTGGTTCAATCTCCAATAAGGTTCTTCTTTTTCCAAAGTGCCAACCGGTCATGCTTGAACCTGTTGTTCCATCACTTTGGATGTCTTTGTCCCAGTGAAGACCGTTTCTCCGGTTCAATCTTCATTGCGGATCCTTTCTAGAATGTCATCTAGCCTTGATGATCAATCATTCTAGATACCTTTATTGGAGCCCATTTCTTGGTTCTATCTCCAATGAGGTTCTTCTTTTTCCAAAGTGCCAACCGGTAATGCTTGAACCCGTTGTTCCATCACTTTGGATGTCTTTTTCCCAGTGAAGACCGTTTCTCCGGTTCAACCTTCATTGAGGATTGTTATTTCTAGAATGTCATATAGCCTTGATGATCAATCATTCTAGATACCTTTATTGGGGCCCATTTCTTGGTTCTACTTCCAATAAGGTTACTTTTTGGCTCCTACCGGTTTTCCTCATGAAGCAGATTATGTGTTATCTCAACCAACTCTTATGGATACCAGAGTCTATTCTTGGCTCATTGACCTTGTTTCCATTTAAACTCCAACTGTTTATCTTCGGTTATCGTGAACCGTTTGCTTATATCAGGTTATCTTGAACCTATATTGCTCATTCCAGGTGTTTTTTTTATCTGTCGCGCAGAGTTCGTCTCTGTCTTTTCTGGCTTTTCTTGAAGATCCCGTTTGAAATCTTCAGCATAAGAAATCCCCAGAAAATCTTTTTCGGGTGTCTATCCTTTTGTTTCAACTAATCTCCAGTGGAGATCATGCCTTCTTTCTGGTTTCAGGCCCAGTAAGATTGTGCATTTTCCCCAGTGTCGTCCGGTCATGTTTGAACCTGTCGTCCACCTCCCTGGATCTTTCCCCGGTGGAGATTTCCTTTTATTTTCTATCCCTAGTGTTTCTTTGGAGTCTCTCCGGTGAGTCTCTTTTGTTGGTTGGCTTGTATCCCCAGTGAGTGTTTCTCATGGATACTAACCTTCCTCCTTCCCCAGTGAAGCTCATCGTGTGTTTGCTTCCTGTCTGTCCTTTGGTGTCTCGTTGTGTCTGTATCTTTGCATCTTCTTTGGCATCTTATCATCATGTTTGTTGCATTGCACGTCTACGCATCTGAGGGCAAAATTTTCGGTTATCTGTATTCAAATATCTTTCACCTTTGATTCCATGAAGATCTCCATCTCTCATGCCATCCGGCGAAGATATTTAAATAGGGGCAACTGTTGTACCCCAAATTTTGCCCTCATTTTTCTGCTAGTTGTTGTTTTATTATCTTTCTCTATATTTTAATTTAATAATTATCTTAGTTTTTTTATTTGTTTTTATTTTAGTTTAATTTCAATATGGCCTATTTTTATTTCATTTATATTTAAGTTGTTTAAATTAATCTTAATTTTATTTAATTTTAATAATTAGTTTTAATTAATTAGATTAATTATTCATTTAGTTTATTTTTCTAACTAATTTTAATTTAGAATATTAATTAGTTTATTATTGTTATTATCAATCATATTATTAATTCAAAATTAAGAAAAAGGTCATTTCCATTTGCCCACGAGTTCTTTTTCTAAATCCTTATTTTAAGGTGCTCTTTTTTAAAAACCAATTTGCTTAAGTCCATTCACCAAGGCCCATTATGTACAATTCAAATAAAAATACAAGGTTTGTTGTGACAAGTTGTTGTCACCGTACAAAAACCTCTACTCCTATGATTGCCAATGCCAAAAGCTTCAAACCTTCCATGCTAGTGACAAGGACTTGTTACAACGTTAACCTGCACCTAACCTGAAGCACCAACAGACCAATTCCTTCTCCAAAAGTTTTTAAAACTTCCACGACCTTTCAAACAACCATGCTGACGGAGGCTATAAAAAGGGGATGCTCTCTCTTATGCAGGGGGCATTCGATCAAAATCTAAAAAAGGATACCAACCATCATCGCTCCATCACAAACAAAAAACACTAGTTCCCTCCACTCACCTAGCTGCACCAACTACAACAAACCAGTTCACAATACCACGCACTGTCTCAAGAAGGAAAAGCTCGTGTAACCACAATAATCTACAACACAATCAGAATATCCGTTCACATCGCAAACACATCACAAAGAGAAGGAGAGAATCGGATACACGAGCTGCACGGTTCACTCAAAGCCCAAACACCCCAACGTCACAGCCAGTATACATGTTTGACGGTTACAACGCTTTCGACTATAACACTACGTACTGCAGATAGAGGTATCCGTATTATTCTTCACCCTCTTGTATGTGTCATTTGCAAGGTAATAACATGTTCATGTGATTTCCTACTGATAGAGCTTTCCATGCCGTTTGTTTTCTTCATGTATCGCGTCTATATATTGTCACGATGAGTAAATAGTACATGTACAGGTTATGTGTTTCCTTCGCTAGTATTAGCTCACCATGTCAGCTTGTTACTTGTTTTTTTTAGTAAGGAGGTTTTGCTTGCCATAGGTAGATGTGGAGGTAAGTTGTGTTTGATCGGTGGTTAGTGGTTTCGTGACGGTTATGTGATTTACATCGCAGCTTGGTGTTAGTCATAAGTGGTTATTTTCACTTTTCATTAACTCATAGTTCCATGCATTGAAATACTATGAACTTGTCGTTATCTGGCTGGTTTGTTGTGCACTTAACTCTTTTGGTGTCATGGATATTGATGCATAAGCTAACGTTGTGTTTGAATTCGCTTTAAAACTGCACTGCCATGATGTGTATGTGATTTCACTTTTAGACACATTTATTCTATTCTGTTTCCACCTATTTGTACCACTGTTTGGTTTGGTCTAAGGGTTTCAGGGGCGTGTGCGTTTTTGAGATAGGGGTTGAACGTGTTAAGATACTATCAGGATGGCCAGTACGTGTTTAAATTCAGATTGTGTAGCATGATCTGCACTAGTATAAGGATATGAGAAGAGTGTGCTTTTTTTTTATTTCTGAACACATCTGTGTCATGTTGTTTTCTGGATATTAATGTTATCACCTTAAGTGTTTTAAGTTTTATCAGCTTTACCTTGCCTTTACTCTCGACGCGACCACTATATGTTCCCCTGTTGCGAATGTTACACGGTGAAGTTTAGTTCTTTTGACTTTGGTTGAGTCGTGTTAGCAAAGACAGTATAAGAGAGAAAATTGATGTTTTGGAACTTTTAAGTTTGGATTAACCCTGTCTCCTCAAAATAACGTAAGCTGGGGAACATATTGCCATCATCCCTTTTCTTTTCCAAACCTTAGTGTTTCCCTTGTTTTGTTACCGTAAGATTGGGTTTGTTTTTATCTCACAATTTCGGTCAAGTTTTGATAAAGATAGGGGTTGAACAAGGTGAGGGTTATATCTTTCATGGCTGTGTGTTGTTGTTTCTTTTTCACGAGGAATTCGTGAGTTCTGGACATGCTTGCATGGTGGCATGAAGGCGAAACGGTCGTGGCACTGCGTGGTGAGGTTTTTGTTTTATGGTCATGAGATGAGGTTGGAATATGGTTGAGATGGTAGCATGAGGACATACGTTTTTTTTACGAAGATATTATGATTAGTTTGCATGGGCATGAAAGAGAAAAGGCGTCGCAGCATGTGATAGGCTAGGCGGTCTTTTTTTGTCTTTTAGCATTTAACTCTCTTGACCTATTGAAAAAGCTCCATTACATGGGATGTAGTTTTTTTTACGTGGTTTGTTTTAACTGGAACTTTATTTCGCTAGTTTGGCTTAAATATTATTGGGGTGGGCGTATACACTGGATGTATAGCCACCCCAGTGGTAGAGAAGCTGTGCCTTTAACCTCTAGGACTGGGGTTCGAATCCCCCTCGCCCCAGTCCTTTTGATTATTTTTTCTGATTTTCGCTCGCCTCATAAGATTTACTTATGTTTTCATTATGTGTTTGAATGTGCGCGTTTGGCCTGTTGGCTATGGTTAGGCTGCAAGCAAGGAGTCCTGTGTGAAAACCCTAGGAATGCCACTCCTTTCTTTTTTAATACCTTGTTGGTTTTGTTCATTTTTCAAGTTGGTGCTTCAATTTTCAAATTATCATAACTTATTTAATTTTTATCATTTTTCTTCCCTTCTTTTTTCCATGTTCTCCTTATTGACTCTATTTTTCAAATATAAAAAGAAATTGGTAAAAATATTAAAGCCTTTATGCATGATTAGATCATAGATGTTTATTAGAGTTTTTGTTGCACTTTCTTATTCAACATGCCATATTATGTCTATCTAACATGTTTGATCATTGCCTAACATGTATAATTACTTTGGTATCATGATTTTAGCTCATCTCTCTTATTCATGTCTTATGGCATTATCATATTTGCATTATATCTCTTTATCTTGATAATTATTACAACTATTATCTTCCCCCCATTCCAAAGGAGGGTGAATTAATGTTGACTCTTAAAGTCATAGCCCCCATCTTACCTTAGTAGCCTCATGAGAGCTTGCCCTCGTTTCTTGGCCTCATGAGAGCCATGGAATTATAACTAGCCTTAGGAGAGAGTTCTTACACTCTTGGTGATATTCATCCTAATGAATACTCACTTTCCCTATTGACTAAAACTTCAACATAGGACCATTATAACTTAGATTTAGAGAGTTCTTGAACTCTAGAATGAGCTTGTACTCATTCTCCCCTGTGAGCTTTGACCATAGTCAAAAGTTTATTACTTAGTAGAACTACGCATACTCTGATTCTATTCCCGAGGATACGTAGGCGTAAGGTGTGATGCCTTATCGAGTATACTTAGATACTAACCCCTAGGGTTTCAACCTTTAGCATAGAACCTTTAGCGAGCATAAGATAACATTAAATAAGAGGTTCCTGTAGAGTACTACAGATACTTAGGGTGCTAATACCTTCCCTTTGTATAACCAACCCCCAAACCTTAGATCTCCCCCTTTAGGTTTTTCTAACGATCTTGAACCTTTCCTTTGGATAAATCAAAGTCAGTTGTAAAAGAAAATGATGCAAATTAATTAATAGTTTGTTATCCAATTTTCACCGCAACACCCCCACAAGTTGGAATTTGGTAAATGTTTAGCAAATTCAACTTGGACTTGAGAGATTAAAAAGGTTTAGGGAGGAGAGGCTTGGTGAAAAAATTGCAAGTTGGTTGTGTGAGGCTACAGGAAGCAGTTTCATCACACCAGCTGTGTATTTTTCTTGAACAATATGACAGTCAATATCAAGGTGTTTCGTTCTTTCATGGAATACTGGATTAGCAACTATATGGAGAGCACTTTGGCTGTCACAAAACAGGACTGGAGTTTGTGTGCAGGTGATGAACATGTCGCGAAGCAAATATAGTATCCATTGGAGTTCACAAGTAGCTGCAGCCAATGCTCTATATTCTGCTTCAGAGGAGGATCGTGAAACGGTTGTTTGCTTTTTGGTACGCCATGAGATAAGTGAATTGCCTAGATAAAAACAGGAACCAGAAACAGATCTTCTAGTATCCACACATCCAGCCCAATCTGCATCAGAGAAGCCTGTGACATGTAGGGATGAACTGCGAGGAAAGAATAAACCTTGGCCTGGGCATTGTTTCAAGTATCTGAGCACACGACAAGCAACATTGTAATGTTGAGTAGATGGTTTAGAAAGGAATTGGCTGAGTTGTTGAGTGATGAAAGTGATATCAGGTCTTGTAGTGTTTAGGTAAATGAGCCTACCAATGAGTCTTCTGTAGGAAGGAATGTCTGCAAAGTCAGGGCTGTTATCATGGCATAATTTGATGGAAGGGTCAGATGGTGTAGAGGTTGGTTTGGAGCCTATGAGACCTGAATCATTAAGGAGATCAAGGCAATACTTGCGTTGGCAAATAAAAATGCCTTGTTTGGAATGAGAAACTTTGATGAATTGGAATTCTTGTAAGGAATCACCTGCCAGGATAACATCATCAACATATACAAGAAGGATTGTGAATGTAAATTGTGTTTTCTTGAAAAACAAATAATGATCAGATGCTGCTTATTTGTATCCATGATGAATAAGGAGTGAAGTTAACTTTTCAAACCATTGTCTGCTGGCTTGCTTTAAGTCGTATAATGATTTGATAAGTTTGCAAACCTGATTTGGTTTAGATGTTTGAACACCAGGTGGAATTACCATGTATACATCTTCATGTAAATCTCCATGCAAGAATGCATTGTTAACGTCCAGTTGATGAAGATGCCACTTCTGAATTGAGGCCAAAGCAAGGACAAGTCTGACCGTGGTGAGTTTGGCAACTGGGAAGAAAGTATCTGAATAGTCAAGGCCTTCTATCTGATTGTAACCTTTAGCTACAAGGCGTGCTTTGAATCTCTCAATGCTTCCATCAGATTTATGCTTAACCTTGTATACCCAACGACAGCCAATAGGTTTCACATTGGGTGGAAGATCTACAATCTTTCAAGTACCAGTTTGCTCAAGAGCACAAAGCTCAATTTTCATAGCTTGGTTCCAACATTCATATTTGCAAGTCTCTTTGTAAGTTTTAGGTTCATGGTTAGTGGAAATTGAGAGACTAAAACGATATTGAGAAGGAGAAAGATTAGAATATGACAGGAAATTTGAAATAGAATAAGGTGTACCTGAAGATGATTGTGTTAGTGTGTCATTGAAGGTTGTACAGACATAGTCCTTTAAATGAGATGGTGGATTTTTTATTCTAAAAGAGACACGAGGGTGAGATTGAGATGTGTTTATGGCTTGTGGTGGAAGATTATCAGTGTGTTGAGGTGTGGTTGTAGGTTGTGTTGAAGGATCATCAATGTATATAGGTTGGTCAGAATTAGGAGGGTTAGGAGTATTAGAGGAGAGATGGTTATCAGTAGGAATAGATGAAGAATCTTCATGAGGTTGAGGTGCATTGGATTGTGATTTGGGTTTTGAGGTACTGAAATATTGCCAATTTTGAGTGACAGAATGAGATTGGTTATGGTAAGGGAGAATATGTTAATGGTGTGTAACATTTCTGGATATGAATATAGTGTAAGAGTGTAGGTCAAGTAAGATGGAACCTTTATAACCAACAGCATAACCAAGGAAAAAGGGATTTTCTGGCTCTAGTGTCAAGTTTGGTTCTATGATTGGTTAAGGTTGATGCATAACATAAAGATCCAAAGACCTTAATTTGACAAATGTCAGGTGGTGTGTTGTGAAGCATGTGGTATGGTGAGTGATTATCAAGCAAAGGTGTATTGACTTTATTGATGATAAATGCTCCATAACTGACAACATAAGACCAATAGGATTTTGGTAGATTAGATTGATAAAGTAAAGCTCTACCTACATTGAGGAGGTGTTGATGTTTTCTCTCAACTATAGCATTTTGTTGAGGGGACTCTACACAAGATCTTTGGTGGACAATACCTTTTGATGCATAAAACTGAGGAATTAAAAACTCAGGTCCATTATCTGACCTGATGTATTTTGGACATGTGTGGTATTGGTTTTCTATTAAAGTAATAAACTATTTGACATGTTCAGAAACAACTGATTTTGTTTTAAGGAGGATGATCCAAGTGAATCTACTAAAATCATCAACAACTGTTAGAAAATATTTGTGATTATGAATAGATTGAATAGAGATAGGACCCCAAATATCAAAGTGAAGTAATTCAAATTTTTGGGAGGCTTTGGAATGGTTTAATGTATAAGGCGGTTTCTTGTGTCTAGCATAATGACATACATCACACACAACTTTATTATCATTGAAAATAGAAGGGTACATCAAGGACATTTTGGAGAGTCTATCATGAATCTAAAATGCCAAATGGCTTGTTGAGGGATCACTTTACAGTTATTAAGGGAAGTGCTAGATGTAGTGGTAGAATGTGGTGTGACTTCTGCAGTAAGGCAACTAGGATCAGTTATGAGTCTGTACAACCCTTCAACTTGTTTAGCCAAACCAACCATCTTATTGGTGTGCACTTCCTGAATAAGACATTTGTTATCAGAAAATTGAAAAGTACAGTTTAGAGATTGACATAATTTTGAGATAGAAATAAGGTTCAAGGAAAATTCAGGAGTATACAATACATTGGACAAGTAAAGATGAGGTGAAAAACTGATTGTGCCTGCATGTTTAGCAACTATAATAGATCCATTGGGCAAACACACATTAATTGGTTGAATTTTATGGTAAGAATTAAACCAATGTAAAGATGAGCAAACATGATCATTTGCTCCTGAATCAAGGATCCAAAATTTAGGTGTTGTAAAGGTAGAACATGAAACCGTGGAGACAAAAGTTTTACCTGAGGATTCATATGGTGTATGTTCAGTTATAATGGAAATATGGTTGGCACTGGTGTTTGAGTTAGGATTAAGAGGCAGCAAATTTGTCTGTTGTAACAAAGTAATCAATTGAGCCATTTGATCTTGAGTAATGTTAGCACTTGGATTACTTGTAGAGACTTCTTCACCAGCATGTACCACTGACTGTGATTCAGCAGAGGATGAATTAGATGCATTTGCTGAACTCTGTCTCTTTGTGAAGTTTGGAGGAAAGCCATGCTTACGATAACATACATCAATGGTATGACCAGTCCTGTGACAAAAAGTGCATAATCGACTATCTTTCTTATTGTTGGATGCACCACTATAGCTATTAGAATTTTTACCACGATCAGTAAATTTTCTTGAATCATAAGCATTGACAAGAGTATTAGCCTCATCTGTATCAGTAGGTGTATTATTTTTGGAAAGTAAAGCTACATTGTTACTCTCTTCTTGTATCACCATAGAGTAAACTTTGTTAATA
Organism: Lathyrus tuberosus; assembly: GCA_022829125.1. Classification (NCBI taxonomy): domain Eukaryota; kingdom Viridiplantae; phylum Streptophyta; class Magnoliopsida; order Fabales; family Fabaceae; genus Lathyrus; species Lathyrus tuberosus. The sequence goes on from JALAZF010000191.1 coordinate 5,938,394, forward strand.
AAGGGAAGAGGATCCATTAGCAAAACCTGTGTCTTTATAACAGAAAACTTGTCATTCAAACCTGTTAGAAATTGGATAATTTGATCTTCAAGACGAAAATCTCTTGCACTTCGCATGGCTTCACAGCGACATTGATGATTACAGGTACAAGTTAGAATTGGTCTATGGGAATTCAACTCTTCCCATAATCCACGTAACTCAGTGAAGTAATCAAGAATAGACTTGTTACCTTGTTTGAGATTGTTGATCTCAACACGTAAATTGGAAACTCGAATGCGATCAACTTTGGCAAAACGTTCTTTGAGATCATTCCATGCATCAAGGGCATTCTCCAAGATCACGATGGTTTGAACAATGGCAGGGCTAACAGAATTGAGAATCCAAGAGTGAACGAGACAATTACAACGCTCCCATGCAGGATGGTTAAGATCATTACCAGCTGGAACCACAATTGATCCATTGATGAATGCAATCTTGTTCTTGGCTCCAAGAGCTCGTTCCATGGATCGTGACCAAGAAATGTAATTAGAACTGTTTAGTTGAGGAGTGATGCTGACAGAATTAGGACCTTCACTCGGATGCACGTAATAAACATAATCGGCATCACCTTTAGTGATACGATTTGCAGTGGGATCAATCCGTGGAGGCATGGTTAAGAAGAAAGAAAGGATAATGTGAGAGGGAAGAAGAAAACATTGAAAAATGGTTACAAGAGATGGATTGTATCAGAGATGATCGAACTAAGAGAGATGCGGAAGTGTGTAAGGAAGGATCGAAGACGATGATACCATATTATGAATGTTGAATAACAACCATGATTATGAAAAGAAGATCAGAGTAAAGGAGAAAAACTGAGAAAGAATGAGTAATGATCTTGATTATTGATGATGACTTAAAGGTTTATATATACAAGGTAAAGGTAGTTACTTGTTACATAAGTAAGCTAACAAATTTAACTAACTCATAACAAACTACTCTATTGATTATTCATCATCTATTACTATTTATGCATTATATTCATTACTCCGCAATGTTGCATTTCTCCATAATACATGTTTTAGGTTTTGCAATTCTGGTTTGAAGTAATTATCCTACCATTGATTTGGATGCAACAAATTTTAGTGAATAATAATTGGAAGGCTTAGAAAGCTAAATGATGTTTATATACTTATAGCAAAATAGTTTGTCAAGATAAATGCCATTATCTTTTGAAAGTATCAAAGATTTTGAATCATTAGACATGTACTGTAGAATTACTCATTTTTACTATTAGCATTTCCCTGCAACTCTCATACAGGGTCATAAAATAGAAATAGTATTTGGAATGACATATCTATTATATGCCTCAAAAAAATTGTGGTTGGGAGTTATGCTTGTCAGCTAAAGTAAATAAGGACTTAATTGTGATGCACACATTGTATTCCAAATGCAAATATAGAATCTTATGCAGCCTAAATTCATGCTTGTCAGCTAAATATTAAAACTGTTTGAAAGATAATTGACTAGAAGTTTTCTTGTTAGTTAATTAGTTGTTGCCACAAGCATAACTGTGATTCATATGTAGTTCTCTTATTGCTATTTCCTTCTAATATGAAACTTTTCTACATGACCTTATTCTATGCTCTTTTTGTTAAGTGATTACACCTGGGAATTGTATGGACTAAGAAGTCATTGATACTAAACAAGAGATAATTGTTCCATATATATTAATTAACCTAATGATAAAACAAATCAAAGTTATACATTTAAAAAACAACATTGTTGAAAATAGAAAATACTACTTTTTTAGTTAGCACACTCATTAGTCACAAATGCCACCTTAATACTATGTATGTTTGTCCTCCGTGGGTTACATACTCAAGATATATCCTTGAAAAGATCCAGCAAAGAATATTATCCACAAATTTCCAATACCATATCCTCCACTTCTTCCAAAACATTAGAGGACCAATCACAATTCGAAGACCAAAAACATATCCCAATTCTACACTTAACAAATTCCAATCTATTGAACAAGCTAGCCTTCCGCATCCAAGTTTTTTTTAATAAGCAAATATATTCAAAGGATACAAGGGGGTATCCTAACCCAAATACAAAAGAGACACCGACCGACCTATAAGCCAACCCTACATAAAATCACAAGGTGACTTATACCAATCGTAATAATTACAAGTAATCGGATGCTTAAATTTTTTTCCAATCCACCACCAAGATAACAAAATAATCTTATGTACCACCGCATCTCCGTCCCAAACCCCGTCATTAAACAAGATATTGTTCCTAGAAGTCCAGAGACACCAAAACGAAATAAGCCATAGACCCATAACGATAATATTGTTGACGTGTCTATAACGAAAAGCCTCCATCCAGCCTCTTAAGTGAGCAAAAATACTGATATTAGGACTAACCAAGATCCCCAACCACCCATATAATTTATCCCACGCTTTCCTATTTTTGTAACATTGAAAAACCATATGCAAACAATTTTCATCGACTAAGAAGCAAAAATGGCAGATCTTTTCATGAGGATTTGAGATAATACCCCTAGCAAAAAGATTATCACGAGACGGGAGTCTATTATGAAAAAGACGCCAACCAAAAAGTATGGTTTTCAAGGGAGGAGAAGCTAACCACAACAATTTGAACACTGCCGCCTGACAGTTCGCAGCAACAGGCAAAATCGTGTTTTTTCTCAGAAAAGCATAACCCGAATGAGCAGTATAACCCAAAGAAGAATGAAGAGGCCAAACCAACAAGTCATTGCCATCTTTTATCAATGAAGTTTCATCCAACAAGTCAGTCAAACCGTCGAAAGCTTGTTGGATAAAAAGATGGGCGTTGCTGCTGGCAAACTGGATGTTCCAACGCCACTGGTTGCCGGACCAGAACCCATTATCTGCAATTCTGCTGTGTCTGTGAAGTGCCAACCCACAAAGGTCTGGAAATAAGGAGGCCAAACTATCTCTGCCAATCCAAGGGGAGGACCAAAAAAGAGTGGATTCTCCATTCCCAACTGTTGAAGACAACAAACCAAAGAAAGAGTCTGTACAGAATAAGTTGGAAATGGTGCGTAAATCACGCCACCAAAGCGAAGCTGGAACCTTATATTTAGGAAAAACACCTTGAACCAGATCATGAAAAAAATGATCACCATACCGACCAACAAGAATGTCGCCCCATAAACTGTCATTTGGCTGGGTGCATTTCCACAACCATTTAGCAAGAAGCGCAATATTAAAGCAACGAAGATCCAAAATACCAAGGCCGTTCTCCTCCTTAGATTTGCACACCACGTTCTAATTGATCCAGGCCATTCTTTTTTTGATAGTAAAACCAGACCAAAGGAATCTACGTTGAAGAGTGGTGAGGATACGAATGACTTTGCTAGGCATCTTATAGAAGGACATACAGTGAATAAGAAGATTGGATAGAACAGATTTGATGAGAGTAGTCCTTCCACCCATTGACATAAGTCTTCCTTTCCAAGAAGTAAGTCTCATTTGGAACTTATCAATAACCGGTAAGGAAACTAATCTATGATTACCACCGATTTGTATTCCAAGAAATTTGAAAGGAGTCGTTTGGATTTTACAACCCAAGAAACTTTCAGCTGCCCTCAACCAAGATTGATCCAAACCAAAAACAAAAAGACAACTTTTACTATAGTTAATGTCCAGGCCAGACAGCAATTGAAAGCCCTTAAGAATGACTTTGATTACCTACAAAATATTCCAAGATCCCTCTCCTACAATTACGGTATCGTCGACATATTGAAGTAAATTGAAAGAAACATGTTGATCCAAATAGAAACCTTTAAAAAGCTGACTTTCTATAGCCCTTTTCATTAACACCACCAAACCTTCCGCCGCGATAGCAAAAAGATAAGGCGATAGAGGATCACCTTGTCTTAAACCTCTTGAAACTTTGGAATTGTGAGTTGGACTTCCGTTGATAAGAACGGACATATAGTTGTTGAACACACTGCCTTCTAACCACTTCAACTAGATTTCTCTGAATCCCATAATGTTCATGACTTTACGAATGTACTGCCATTCAACGCAGTCGTAGGCTTTTGCAAAATCTACTTTAAGAACCAACCCCTTTTTTTACTTCGTTTAGCAAAATCAACAATCTCGTTTAAAACCAGGACTCCATCTAACAAATTCCTTCCCGAAATAAAAGCCGTTTGAGAAGGTGAAACTACACTGTTTATCACGAGTTTAAGTCTACCAGCCAGAAGTTTAGTTATAACTTTGTAGACACATCCAATAAGAGTAATTGGCCTATACTCATCAAGATTTTCAAGATGATCACATTTAGGGATAAGCATAAGAAAGGAAGAGGAAAGAACCTTCGGAAGTTCGCCTTACTCAAAAAACTCTTGAACACAATTTGTAAATTCCTCTCCCACAATCTCCTAGCAGACTTGAAAAAAATTCAAATTGAATCCGTCCGGACCCGGAATTCTGTCTCCTTTGCATTGGAACACAGCATTCTTAATCTATTCCGCCCCAAAACAATCTTCAATAGCTATCCTATTAGCATCTGACAATACTTTGAAATGATCCCTACCAATAGATGGCAAAGGACAACGGGCAGATTGAAACCGCTTCTCAAAATGATTAGCAACCGCATATTTCACCCCATCCACATCTTCAATAGTTTGATTGTTGACAGTGACAGAAGAAATGTTATGCTATATGTTTTGATGATTAATGGCAGCATGAAAAAATTGTGTATTAAGATCTCCCTCTTCAATCCATCTAGAATGAGATTTCTGATGAAGAATACTTTCCTTTATCCTAAGATGTTTCCATAAATCGTCTTCTGCCAGCCTACGATTGATGAATTCTTGAGACCCTCCCTCAATATCCTTCTCAGCCAAATTCTCTTCAATGAAATTCAAAGTTCCCTGTTAGGTGTGAAAATGTGTTTATTTTCATAGTTTATTTTGACACCTTTTTAGCTCTTTTAATTGCTTTAATCAGGAAACGACTTATTATTTAAGCAAGTCTTGCATTTTTGTGAATATATGGTGCTTTGATGTGTTTGCTACTTTTTCCAGGAATTCTGGTATTTTAATCGCTAATCATTTCGACCGGATTTAGACTTTGTGAAAATCCTAAGTTTTGTTCCTGAGGCCTCTACACCGCCTGGCGCAGCAGAGGCAGTTGGGCACCCCAATTTCCATTTTTTTCATTTCCAAGTTCCAGGAAGTTGACATTGCTGCGCCTCCTAATTTTGCCCGGCACAAATTTACACCGCCCGACGCTTTTGAACTTTCGCCCGACACTCCACAGGCGATGCCTCATCCCTTGTTTTCTCCAATTTCTTCAACCAAGTTCCAGGGAGTTGACATTGTTGCGCCTCCTGATTTCGCCCGGCAGTTTTTGCATTGCCCGACGCTTTCATCCTTTCACCTGGCGCTTTTTGTAAAATATCTTTGCCACTTTTGGCATTGTTGCTGTCACGTGGGATGAAAGGTGGGCTTCGTCCAGCACAATTTTACACCGCCCAGCACTCCTTTCTGGGCAAAACTTCTATATAGGCTTATGTTTGTGCTATTTTTGAAAGTACACCCTACTACTTTTCATATTCTCACTTTGTAACTTAGATATTTTGGAGAGAAAACTCCATTAAAACCCATTTTCTTGCTTTCTTAGTTTTTATGCTTCAATCCTTGATTATTGAAGATTGATGCTCCAAAAACTTTGTCCATTACTTGTTGTGCAAGCTACAATGAAGATGTGTAGCTAATTTCTCTTTTGTGTCAAGGTTAGATGTAGGTAAACCTTTCCTTTGTATGTATATGGATGGATTCTAGTTTGTGAACTCTTAGATAATGAATGTATGGTGAAAAACCTTGTTTCTATGTTTATTCTTTGTGTTGGTTCATGATTGAGAAATATGCTCCAACTCTTTACCTAGGTTTTTCATCCATCAATGTTCATTAGCTAGAGATAGTAATGTGTGTTGATGTTCACCAAATATTGAACTTTAATGTTGTCATTTTGATAGTTTTTGTGAGAAATCAACAAAGGATCAAAATGGCAAAACTCACAATATGTGTTAGAGATAAACATATTGGTAGGATATGTGATTGTATTTATCATTTAACCGAGTTCATTAGCTTATCGATTATATACGTGCAAAGTGGTTTGTCGAACCCTAATCTTGACATGCTTTTATAAACCGTTAAAACAATCTTTTTACCGCTTTTAATTAAATTTGAATGCAAACGCTACGAAACCAACCTAAAACCCCTTGTTACTTTAAAGTTTGAAACGTTACGACTGTAGAACGGCGGTAATATCACGAACAATCTCTGTGGAACGATAACACAAAACCCGAACTCTATTTGTATTTCAACAAATTGGCGCCGTTGCCGGGGATTGTAAATTGATATTGCAAGCATTGCAATAGTTGTGAAATTTTAGACTTGTTACAAATTTTTCTTGTGCTTGTTGATTTGTTTTGTTTAGTGTGCAGACTTGGTTTATGCGAGGGAAACTACCGGCGAACCAACTTCTATTCGATCCTGAGATTGAAAGAACCGCTCGTAGACTCAATAGCAGAACTAGACGGAGGAGGCAACTTGCGAGACAAAGACAAGAGCAAGAAGGAAGTTCTACTACAACACCACCACCATTCACACCAATCATGGTGCAACCACCACCTCCACCTCCCGCATCCACACCTTGTGTGAACAGTCCACGACACACCGCTCAGTTTGCCAACAACAATCAAGGAAGGCAAGCCGAGATGACAACTGGAACTTTGAACTTGTTGTATGGAATTCCATTCACCGGAATGGACCATGAAGACCCTTTTACGTTTCTCACAAAATTCTATGAGATTGCATTAGCGGCCGGTGTAGATCAAGCACAAGAGTTACCTCTTTTTAAAAGATTATTTCCGCATGCTTTGCTTGGCAAGGCAAAGGATTGGTACCTCGATCAAACTCCCGCCGTGATGACCGATTGAAATGTCTTGGAGGAAAAATTTATTGAACGGTTCTTCTCTCATAACCGTTTTATGGAGTCAAAAACTGCAATTTCAGTGTTCTCTCAAGGCACTAATGAACCCCTCAATGAAGCATGGGAATGATTCAAGTCCATGCTTCGCAAATGTAAAGGTCACAGGTTTGATGATTTAACACAAATTCATATCTTCAAGAATGGTCTCCAACCAAATTGCAAGATATTATTGGATGCCACTTCAGGAGGAAGTTTGTTGTCAAAGAGTGCCGAGGAAGCAACTGATATTATTAATAGAATGGCTCTTAATGATCTTCAAAGTCAAAGCTGTGGCAGCTCACAAAAGAAGCCCGATGTCCTGGAACTAGGAACGAATGATGCGATCCTTGCGTAAAACAAGCTTATCTCTCAACAAGTGGAGCTTTTGACTCAACAAATCAAAGAAATGAAGGAGCCGAGCAAAAGTAAGCAAGTAGCTTGTTGTGAACTTTGAAAAGGGGAGCATGACACCGGATTTTGTCCTCCTCCGGGTTTTGAAGAAGTGAACTATATGGCAAATCAAAGGGATTATCAAGGTAGACAACAACAACCTTACCAACAACAACACAATTCTCAACAAAATTATCAAGGAAATCAAGGATTTCAACCGTGAGCAAATTATCAAAATAATCAAGGTTATGGTGTCGGTCCTTCAAACCGGCAAAATCCGTATCAACCTCCACCACCTCCGGTTGCTAGCTCAAAGTTGGAAGACACTTTAAACCAATTCATGCAAATGTCAATGGCCAACCAAAAGAGTAGTGATGCGGCGATTAAGAATCTTGAAAACCAAGTGGGGCAACTTGCCAAGCAAATTTCCGAACAACAATCGGGTCCTTCCTTTTCCGCGAATACTTAAGTGAATCCTAAGGAGCATTGCAAGGCGATTGCTACTAGAAGTAGGAAGGAGTTGGAGAAAGAAAAGGAGAAAAATGTGAACGAAGAAAAACTTGATGGTCTTATGGAGGATTGTAGTGATGAGGAAGTAGTTGAAAATAAAAGTGATGAAATGGTTGAAGTTGAAAATAATAGTGGTGAGGAGTTGAAGAAAAAGGAGAGACTTAGGAGAGTGAAGAAGGGAAAGGAACTAGTGAGCGCTATTCCGATCCAAAACTTACCATATCCTCATGCTCCTTCAAAGAAGGAAAATGAGCGGAACTATGCGCGTTTCATGGACATTTTCAAGCAATTACAAGTTAACATTCCGTTTGCCGAAGCTTTGGAACAAATGCCAAAGTATGCAAAGTTTATGAAAGACATTCTCCCAAAGAAGCGGAGGTATTCAGAACCGGAAACTATTGTTCTTGATGCGAGTTGTAGTGCCATCATCCAAAGAACTCTCCCTAAAAAAGAAGTTGACCCGGGGCGTGTGACTTTGCCGGTCACCATTGGTGACGTCTATGTTGGAAAGGGCTTAATTGATTTGGGCTCAAGCATTAATCTTATCCCATTGTCCATTGTAAAGAAGCTTGGGAACATTGAGATGAAAGCCATTCGTATGACTTTGCAATTGGCCGACAAGTCCACAACTCATCCTCATGGGTTAGCTCAAGATGTCTTGGTAAAAGTTGACAAATTTTTCTTCCCGGTTGATTTTGTTGTTATCGATATGGAGGAAGATGAAGATGCACCTTTAATTCTTGGCCGACCTTTCATGAAAACCGCCCGAATGATGATTGATGTGGATGACGGTTTAATGAAGGTGAGGGTTCAAAATGAAGAGGTTTGTTTTGATCTTTTTGAAGCTATGAAACATTCAAAAGATAAACATGATAGCTTTCGGATCGATGCAATTGAAGAAGCAACTTTGGAGGTTTCTAAGCATGTACATGAAATCTCTCCATTGGAAATGGCTCTTAATGATTCTTTTGAAGTGTTTTCCGAAGAAGAAGAAAGAGATCTTGAAGAGTGCTTAAAAGAGCTTGAATCCCTCAAAGAGTTGCAACCATGGGAGGTAGAACCGGGAGAGTTAAAAAAGGATGTGAAAGATGAGAAGTCACCACTTGAATTGAAGGTCTTGCCTTCCAATTTAAAATACGCGTTTCTTGATGACGGTGGTAACAAGCCGGTTATCATTAGTAACGTTTTGTCCAAAAATGAGGAAGGTCGTCTAATTCATGTTTTGAAGAAACACCAAGATGCTATAGGTTGGGTCCTTTTCGATTTAAAAGGAATTAGCTCGGCTTATTGCATGCATCGTATCTTGATGGAAGAAGATTTCAAGGCGGTAGCCCAACCGCAACGCCGCTTGAATCCCACAATGAAAGAGGTGGTGAGAAAATAAGTGGTTAAGCTATTGGAAGCCGGTATGATTTACCCGATTTTCGATAGCCCTTCGGTTAGTCCAGTCCATATTGTGCCAAAAAAGGGAGGAATGACCGTGATTCGTAACGAAAAAAATGAGTTGGTCCCGACAAAAATAGTGATGGGGTGGAGGATGTGCATTGATTATAGAAGGCTCAACACCGCGACAAGGAAAGATCATTTTCCATTACCGTTTATGGACCAAATGTTAGAGAGGTTATCCGGGCAGCAATTCTATTATTTCTTGGATGGATATTCGGGGTATAACCAAATTGCAGTTGACCCGACGGATCATGAAAAGATGGCCTTTACTTGTCCCTTTGGCATTTTTGCGTATCGTAAGATGCCTTTTGGTTTATGTAATGCGCCGGCAACTTTCCAACGGTGTGTTCAAGCTATCTTCTCCGACCTTATAGAAAAGACGATGGAAGTGTTCATGGATGACTTTTCGGTTTTTGGAGGCTCATTTGATTTATGCTTGACAAATTTGGAAACCGTTTTAGAGAGGTGTGTGAAGACAAATCTAGTGCTAAATTGGGAGAAGTGACACTTTATGGTGACGGAGGGAATTGTGCTCGGCCACAAGGTTTCGTCCAAAGGCCTTGAGGTAGATTGAGCAAAAGTTGAAGTGATAGAGAAGTTACCTCCTCCGACCAACGTAAAAGGGATCTGAAGTTTCCTTGGGCATGCCGGATTTTATCGGCGTTTTATCAAAGAATTTGCAAAGGTGGCTAGACCATTGAGCAACTTGCTAAGCAAGGAATAAGTATTTCTTTTTAATGATGAATGTCTTCATGCTTTCGAAATTTTAAAAGAAAAGTTAGTTACCGCTCCAATAATAATCGCTCCAAATTGGACTTTGAATTTTGAACTTATGTGCGATGCGAGTGATTATGCCGTTGGAGCGGTACTTGGTCAGAGGAAGGAAAAAAGTTTCCATGCCATACACTATGCAAGTAAAGTTTTAAATGAGGCACAAGTTAATTATGCCACGACTGAAAAGGAATTACTTGCTATTGTGTATGCGCTTGAGAAATTTAGATCCTACCTCATCGGGTCAAAAGTTGTTGTTTACACCGATCATTCGGCGATCAAGTATTTGCTAACCAAACCGGATTCGAAGCAAAGGCTCATCCGATGGATCCTTTTATTACAAGAGTTTGATTTAGAAATAAAAGATAAAAAGGGTTCGGAAAATTTGGTGGCGGATCACTTGTCTTGCCTTGTCAATGTTGAGTTCACCATAGCTGAAAAGGAAATCCAAGAGGAATTTCCTGATGAAAAACTTTTTAAAGTTCAAGTTAGGCCTTGGTTTGCAGATTTTTCTAACCATAAGGCTACTGGTTGGGTGCCCGAAGACCTAACTTGGAACCAAAAAAGGAAGTTCCTTTCGGATGCTAATTACTATGTGTGGGACGACCCGTATTTGTTTAAATTAGAGAGTTATAACCTTTTGAGAAGGTGTGTCACGAGCGATGAGGCTCAAAGCATTCTTTGGCATTGCCACAACTCGCCGTATGGAGGCCATTTTAATGGTGCGAGGACGGCCACTAATGTCCTTCAATCGAGCTTTTATTGGCCTTCTCTTTTTAAAGACGCACATCTCCATGCCAAAAGTTGTGACATGTGCCAAAGAACGGGTGGAATTGGACAACGTGATGAAATGTCTCTCCAAAACATACAAGAGGTAGAAATTTTTTATTGTTGGGGCATCGATTTTGTTGGTCCATTTCCACCATCTTTTGGTAATGAATACATGTTGGTAGCAGTTGACTATGTTTCGAAGTGGGTTGAGGCGATTGCCTCACATAAGGCGGATGGCAAAACGGTGATAAATTTTTTAAAGAAATACATTTTTTCCCGTTTTGGCACTCCTCGGGTGCTCATTAGTGATGGTGGGTCACACTTTTGTAATACACCACTTGAAAATGTCTTAAAACACTATGGTGTATCACATAAGGTGGCGACCCCTTACCACCCGCAGTCGAATGGTCAGGCTGAGGTAACAAACCGTGAGGTCAAAAGAATCCTAGAAAAAACAGTGTCAAGTTCGAAAAAGGATTGGTCGCAAAAATTGGACGAGGCTTTATGGGCATATCGCACGGCTTATAAAGCTCCAATTGGTCTAACTCCGTTTCAATTAGTTTATGGTAAAACTTTCCATTTACCAGTTGAATTGGAGCACAACGCTTTGTGGGCTTTGAAAATGTTAAATTTTGACAAGGACTTGGCCGGTACCAAAAGAAAAGTGCAACTTCTTGAGCTGGAAGAAATGCGTAATGCCGCATACCACTCAAGTTGGTTGTACAAAGAAAAAGTGAAAGAATACCACGACAAGAAGCTCCGGCAAAAGGACTTCAAGGCTGGACAATTGGTGTTATTGTTTAACTCTCGGTTAAGACTCTTTTCGGGAAAATTAAAATCCAAGTGGTCCGGTCCTTTTCGTGTGAAGGAAGTGAAAAACTTTGGAGCGGTTGTTATCGAAGACTTGGAAAAGAAAGACTCTTGGACCGTAAATGGTCAGCGTCTAAAAATTTACCTTATAGGGAATTTCGATCGCGCTTCAAGTTCTGTTCTCCTTGATGTTCTTAAGTGAGCATCTTGGACCGTCGAGCTTATCCGACGTTAAACAAGCGCTTGTTGGGAGGCACCCCAACATTGTAAGTATTCCCTTAAATTTCTTGATTTTTAGTGTTTTTGAGTGTTGCTTTACGCTTTGATGTTGTATGAATTTTTCTGCATAAATTAAGATGGAGCTTTGGTGCATTTGCTGATCTGTTGCACCAAAGCAGAAAAAAATTTCTGGTGTAAAGCGCCCGACGCTTTAATTGTGTCGCCCGACGGTGGTTTGTTTGATGGCCCCTCCTGGGCCAGGCGTGAGAATATGGGGGGGGGGGGGGGGGTAATATGAAATGGTTTATCTTTTGAATTTTTCTGAGGTTTTTTTAATTTAATTATTATGTTTTATGGGTGCTTTTACCATTGTGCCCCTTCTTGCTTTAAAACCTTGGAAAGTGTTTTGTTGGTTCATTCTCTCATTTGGAAAACTCACGAATTGTCTCTCCCTCTGCTCTCACGAATTCTCAACCTCAGTTTTTTTTTCTCAGCACTCAAGGTATGCATGTTATTGTTTTGCTTTGAACCAGCTCTTTTCATCTTTGTGTCATTAGTCACTTTTTGGTTTGTTTGTTTTTGAAGATAATTTACTCAAACCCTAACTCAAATTGCATGTTCTGATTGTGAAACAAATTGATTTTGAATTAAATTGCATGTTCTAATTTTTTTTCCTTGATTTCTGTTTAATCTTTTCTGGTGTGGGTTTTGAGTAAATGTTGAAGTGTTTTATTTTTTCTGGTGTGGGTTTTGTAACCTCTTGCTGCTGCTGTGTTTTTTTTTTCTGGTTTTCGCGATGTCGCCCGGCCATTGTGAGGCGCCGCATCGCCTGCATATCGCCCCGCGGTTGAGGGGCGATGCAAAGCCTGTGCGTCGCCCGGCGGTTGAGGGGCATTTTGCCCTGTTCTGATCTTTGCTGCTGTTCCATTTTTTTGTTTTCTGACAGAGCTGATGGTTTCTTTTGTCTTTGCATGCTTTTGTTGTTGTTTTTTGTGGCAGATGGCTTCTTTTGGACCTCAACAGCGAAAAGCGAAGAAGAGAAGTGTAGCATCCATATCCAATGTTCCAACGGAATTCGACAGCTCCCGATTTATCTCTGCTTACCATGAATCAAGGATCAAGTCTCTAAAGGGCAGAACTGTCCTCTCTGAAAAGAAGTTTGCTATCAACCGTGAGGGGGATTATCGGCGAATTCAGGCCATATTTGAAAAGAAGAAGTGGGAAATTTTGTTGAACCCTACTGATCGTGTTTGCTATCAGCTGATAAGAGAATTTTATGCAAACGCGATTCAGCCTGAAGACGAATTTTACAGGTTCAAAACCTTCGTAAGGGGCAGGGAAATTAGCTTTAGCCGAGATGCCATCAACAAAATCTTGGGAAAGCCGAGTTCCTTGGGTATCTTGCAAACCGACGATTACTCGAAACTGTTAACGAATTTGCATGATCACCAGGCTATTGGTAGTGTACTTCTTAAACCGAGATGCAAGGTCGATAAAAATGCTAAAGGGGAGCCGATTAAGTATAGTCGGAAGTACATGACTCCGGAGGCACAAGCCGTCCTCCTTTTGTTGTGCTACAATGTAAAGCCGCGACAACATCGCTCTTCTGTCCCGCTTGATGTAGCACTCCTCATGTACTGCATTATGACGGATAAAGAGGTGGATGTTGCCAGGGTCATAGCGGGGGAAATGAAAAATTTTGTTGAAAATACCCGGAGGCCAGGAGTTCATGATGATGCTCCTATTATTTTTCCTTGTTTGGTTCAATCTTTGATCTATGAAACTGATATCCTCATTCCAGGTGTGATTAACGAAAAACTGAAGTTTTTGGTTGATGACAATTATTTGGATCGATTTTGTAAACCAAAGGAGGAAAGGAAGAAGAAGGCAGCAGCGGAGAAGGGAAGCAGTTCAGGTGTCCAGGCGGATACGAGTGACTCATCCGTTTTCGATATGAAAGCGACATTCAACTACACTTGGGACATGGGTGAGTCACTCAACAGGTCTAACCAATTTAATTTTGATTGTATGCAGCAGTTATATCATTATCAGACGCACCCGGCGGAGTACCTTCCTTTTCCTACAAGGGAGGCGTACGACGCTTATGCAAATTGGCCTGGGGACAGGCGCCCATTCTTTTCGGAGGGGGCAAGCACCGGTGGTGTTGTTGCGGAGGATAATGATGATGATGATGATGATGACGATGGTGATGATGGCATGGATGAGATGCAGGATGATCTCAATGATTTGATTAATTAGGTTCAAAGGGAAGGAATTTAAGTTTGTCTTGTCAATTAATTATGGAGTTATTTTCAGTTTTAGTTTGAACCTTTGTTTCAGTTTTAGTATGAACTTTTGTTTCAGTTTTTAGTATGTACTTTTGGATCATTTTGGCGAGTACATTTTCGGTGTTGTTAGCACCATAATTATAATATTTTAAGTTGGTTAAATTTGGTTTAGTATAAATTCTGTTTATATAGTGTTAAATTCTGTTTTTTTTATGATGGTTGTCCTTGAAATGTTGGAAAATTTTGTGTGTTAACACAAGGAAGAGAAAAGAATACCTTGTTGGCTTTCAACATGGATGGTGATGATATTATTCTTGATGGTGTGCACAACCAAAGTTTGGAATTTTGTGTGGTAGAATCATAATATTGTTGAAGTTGGGGAGATTGGTTCATTTTCATAAGAGAAGAAGGAATTGTGGGCAATGCATTCTCAAAAGATTGAAATAGAAAAATTGATATAAAAAAAAGAAGAAAAAGATATAATAAATAAATAAAATTGTGAAATTCAAAAGAAAGAGAAATAGAATGCATTGTGAGAAAAGTTGGTAAGTTTGAGCATAAAGGATTGTTTCGAAACAGAAAATGCTCTTCACAAAATATACCCCTTTCGTGTTCAATAGCCGTGTATATATGTCCTTTATTTCTTAACCCGACCAAGTTTCAACCTATAAAAGTCCTTTTGTGATCATTGTTTCCATTTTTGCTTGATTAATTATGAGATGAGTGCATAAATTGTTTTGGATGTGGCACTGTTGTTTTGAGTTTGTTTTGTCCTTTGTATATATTGAGCTAGGCTCATTTGAATAAGTTAGGTGATTCATTTCGAACTTGAGGATACTTTGTGTTGCATTGTATGATTTTATGATTAGGATGAAGTCATATTCATGTTTTGATCCTATGTATATTTTGAAAAATTTTGCGCATGCATCTTTCGAGTTTGAACCATGTATGGTTTCGGGTAATTTGGTATTTGGAAATCTTGTTTGTGTTTGATTAACACTTACTTTTGTTTGAGGACAAACAAAGATGCAAGTTGGGGAGAGTTGTTAGGTGTGAAAATGTGTTTATTTTCATAGTTTATTTTGACACCTTTTTAGCTCTTTTAATTGCTTTAATCGGGAAACGACTTATTATTTAAGCAAGTCCTGCATTTTTGTGAATATATGGTGCTTTGATGTGTTTGCTACTTTTTCCAGGAATTCTGGTATTTTAATCGCTAATCATTTCGACCGGATTTAAACTTTGTGAAAATCCTAAGTTTTGTTCCTGAGGCCTCTACACCACCCGGCGCAGCAGAGGCGGTTGGGCACCCCAATTTCCATTTTTTTCATTTCCAAGTTCCAGGAAGTTGACATTGTTGCGCCTCCTAATTTCGCCCGGCACAAATTTACACCGCCCGGCGCTTTTGAATTTTCGCCCGGCACTCCACAGACGATGCCTCATCCCTTGTTTTCTCCAATTTCTTCAACCAAGTTCCAGGGAGTTGACATTGCTGCGCCTCCTGATTTCGCCCGACACTTTTTGCATCGCCCGGCGCTCTCATCCTTTCGCCCGACGCTTTTTGTAAAATATCTTTGCCACTTTTGGCACTGTTGCTGTCACGTGGGATGAAAGGTGGGCTTCGTCCAGCACAATTTTACACCGCCCAACACTCCTTTCTGGGCAAAACTTCTATTTAGGCTTATGTTTGTGCTATTTTTGAAAGTACACCCTACTACTTTTCATCTTCTCACTTTGTAACTTAGATATTTTGGAGAGAAAACTCCATTAAAACCCATTTTCTTGCTTTCTTAGTTTTTATGCTTCAATCCTTGATTATTGAAGATTGATGCTCCAAAAACTTTGTCCATTACTTGTTGTGCAAGCTACAATGAAGATGTGTAGCTAATTTCTCTTTTGTGTCAAGGTTAGATGTAGGTAAACCTTTCCTTTGTATGTATATGGATTGATTCTAGTTTATGAACTCTTAGATAATGAATGTATGGTGAAAAACCTTGTTTCTATGTTTATTCTTTGTGTTGGTTCATGATTGAGAAATATGCTCCAAATCTTTACCTAGGTTTTTCATCCATCAATGTCCATTAGCTAGAGATAGTAATGTGTGTTGATGTTCACCAAATATTAAACTTTAATGTTGTCATTTTGACAGTTTGTGTGAGAAATCAACAAAGGATCAAAATGGCAAAACTCACAATATGTGTTAGAGATAAACATATTGAGAGGATATGTGATTGTATTTATCATTTAACCGAGTTCATTATCTTATCGATTATATACGTGCAAAGTGGTTTGTCGAACCCTAATCTTGACATGCTTTTATAAACCGTTAAAACAATCTCTTTACCGCTTTTAATTAAATTTGAATGCAAACGCTACGAAACCAACCTAAAACCCCTTGTTACTTTAAAGTTTGAAACGTTACGACTGTAGAACGGCGGTAATATCACGAACAATCTCTGTGGAACGATAACACAAAACCAGAACTCTATTTGTATTTCAACATTCCCACATTCTCATCTATTTTAGTATCAATCCAACCAAAAATAGATTTATTCCACTCCCGTAACTTCGAACGCAAGAGATTGAGTTTTTTCGATAAAATATAAGCATGGCTTCCAAGAAACGACTCAGACTCCAAACGTCTTTGATGAACTTAAGAAAACCAGGATGTTGGAACCAACAATTGAGGAATCTAAATGATTTAGGACCCCAATTAGTCTTTTTGACATAAATCCACACCGGTGGATGATCAGAAATATCTCTTAAACCCATTTTCTCACAAACCATGTTCCAATCCATTAATAACCGATGAGACACCAAGAAGCGATCGATGCTACTACAAGCTCTACCAGCAGAACCAAACCAAGTGAATTTGCTGCCAAAGATAGGTAGATCAATGCAACCTGTCAAATGAATAAAATCAGCAAATTATGCCATTATCTTTCTATTATGGATACCTCTACCCATTCTCTCCCTCGTATTCTTCACTGCATTGAAATTGCCTCCTATGACCCATTCACCCGCTTCCAGTTTAGATTTCAACTGAAGAATATTGCTCCATAGAGCTCTCTTCTCAACATTGGTGCATTAAGAATAAATATTAAAGAAGTAACAAACTTTCTCTTTCCAAATTGCTTTCAAGCCAAGGAAGCCTTTCCCTCTATAGCTACATACAGGATCAAACAAGTCTTTCCTCCATATAGTGAGAATTCCTCCTGATAAACCTTCCGCATTTGAGGCAGACCAAGAGCAATTTGAATTACCCCAAATGTTCTTGACCACAACATCATTCATCTGAGCACATTTAGTTTCTTGAATAAAAACCAAATCAGCCTCCCCGCTTGTCAACGTATTACTAATTTTCCTATTCTTAGCCTTGCTGCCACTCCCTCTAATGTTATATGTAACAAAGTTCATAGAGAACTTATAGCTACCACCTTCTTGCCTTTCTTAAGAGTTCTCTCCTCCGCTTCCATATGTCGAATAATAGATTCGAACGCTTCGTCGTCTTCGTCAGCTTATATTCCCAGTCTCTTAATAGAGTCCCAAATCCTATTTGGTAAATCAGCCAATTTTTTCTTGATCCTGGAATTGCTTTTAGTGACCTCAAAATACCTATCGAGCCAGAACTATCTCCAGACAAACCTTCAGAAACTCTAGAGAAGGACTCAATGCTTTCTTCAACCTCACTGTCAAGGCCATCTATGTCTGTTAACATCTTAGCATGAGTAAAAGGAGTTTTATCCGCATGCAACAAAGTTGAGTAGAACGTGGGAGCAAAAGGAATTTTTAAATTCTGATAAATATCATCTAAAAGTTTCTTTTTTCTAGGAGGCTTATTATTATGGAAAAGGTCAAAAGAAGTGGACCTAACTTTCTTTCCAGATTCCAAAGCTTGCGCCTGTAATAACCTTTCACACCTATATGCATTCTCAATTAATGCCTCGTTATGACAAAAACGTTTATCTACTGCTAGTAGCTTCCTCGATAGCCGTATGGCAAACCTCTGTCTCCTAACACTCTGTTTCTGCAGCAGGTAGGGTAGGACGCAGAGGAGCCTTTTGCCCACCTAGCACCTGCAAATTCCTAGCTTCTTGACTTATGCTTTTTGTGTGGGCCCGAGGAGTAGACTCCTCTAAACCCTTCAACCCAACATCTTCTTTGAAACCAAGGTTATTAAAAGTAAAGTCGCCCTCAGCACATGGCGTGTCAATAACTTTCAAATCAGAACCCAACCTATTCAAGACCTGGTCAATTCTTCCTTCATCTTTATCCTCTACACAGAGGTTAATATCCCCTGGAAACTCGCTACCTAAAGCAGATTCTTCCATCCCAAAACTAGATGATTCAACCTCAGAACTATCAGCCAAAGAATTGTCAAAGAATAAACATGATTTTCTATTACAAAAACCAATCGATTCTTCAACAATTTTGATACGATAAATGTGTTTATTAACTTCAATGTTGCAAACTTTGTTAAGGTTCAAAGAACATTTAGTTCTGATGAGAATGCGAGCTACATCCAACTTAACATGTTTTTGAGTATCTTCGTCCGCTTTGACGAAAGACCCAATTCTATCTGCTAGGAAACGAAAGAACTTCAGTGTAGCTTTGATTTTAAAGAATCCTTCCATATGCAGAGCTTCTTGTATCTCATATGATGTACCTGATACCTCCACAGTCCCCACAAAAGCTTGTTCAAATCTCTCTAAATCTTCATCTTTAACGTTGAAACATAAATGTGCGAAGTTTGGTTTATCACCCATCAGAACCTGATGAAAAATATTCTTGTTAAAATCTCCTTTGGTGGCATCTGCATAAGAATTCCTTTCGTTATGAAATCTTGCATCACGATTGATCTTGTTACTAGTAAAATTCGAACTAAATCCTTTCCCCGTTTTAAAATTCCACATCTCCAACTTAGTATCATTCAAGTTTCTCTGGAATCTAGGTGTATTTGCAAATATCTTATTGCCATTAATGACAATATTGTCAAGTTTAATGGCAAAAAGATGTTCATCCAACACCTTCTTAAATCTCACAAAACCAAATCTTCTACCCCTCTTATCCAACCTCGCCGGAATAAAAACTTCCAGAACAAGCCCCGATTCTTTGAACACGTCGAACATTTGTTTCGTATCGTACGAATCTAGAAACTCCGTAAAGAAGAACGAAGAAGCTTCAAGGATGTCTTGAGCAATCCCTTTACCTCATGAAGATTTCCAAATAGATCTCTTAGGAATAACTGGTCTGTTAACATTCCTTTTCCTAACAAATTCCCAGTCCCCATTTTGTTGATATGCTTGGACCACTTCAGAAAGCGAACGAGACCACCGCACCGCAACAATGAAACCAGAAGGTTAAAGAACAAAGAAACAAGCTCCAAGGGAGAAAGGTCCCTAGGATTAGGACTTTAAACCAAACCCTCCAAGTTGATGATGTAGCTCATTCTGCTTTTTATCATCTAGTTTTTCCTTCAATTGAGATCCATATAGTCCATCATTTCCTTCAAATGAAGAAGCTGAAAATGACTGAAGTTGAGTACCAATTGGGATCCTCCCCACCAAATGATTGAACAAAAGGTCTAAATAAGAAAGGAAAGACAAGCTTTTCAGCGGCACAGGAACTGCGCCAACCAGAGAGTTGTCTGAGAGGTCTAAAGACTCTAATTGATTCAAGTTACCTATAGAATATGGGATTTCACCCGAGAAATGGTTGCTTGAAAAATTGAGAACATGAAGTGCTTTGAAGCCCATAAGTGCCTCGGGTATTGGTCTTTTAAAAAGATTAGATGAAAAGTCTATGGAAGTGATAACTGTTAGAATTTTAACAAAATCCCGCTGTTTGACTTTGATTGTAAGTGTCACTGAATCTTGATAATATATCTGACCATACTCAATAACCATAAATCGAACATTGTTTACCTTTGAATTAGCTTGGTTTTCACCAGATATCATTGCCTCCCACGTTTGTAAGTATTTATTAGGTAGTTTACCATGGAATTTGTTAAATTCTATATCAACTATCTGAAGCATGCGCCAAGTACCGTTGGTGTTTGGACATCCGATGGGACCATATAATTTGTTTTTGCGCAAGACTAAGACACGCAGAGTAGATATGCTCTCTAACAAACATGGAAATGTGTCAATGATGTTATTGTTTGCAAGATCTAGAACTTCTAGTGCTGAGCACGTCACAAGAGATTTTGGAATCTGTCCATCTAAGTTATTCTTTTGGATATCAAGAGTCCTTAGAGCACAAGAAGGTTGAAACACATCTGGGATAGTTCCAATGAGGTTGTTGATCCTCATATTTAATACCACAAGGGTCTGAGTTATTTTCATTAAACATGAGGGAATTGTTCCGGAAATGTAATTAATGGAAATATCAAGCACTTGAAGATTTGAAGCATTGCACATGGAATTAGGGATATTTCCCTCTAAAGTATTACTCCCTCTGTTCCTTTTTAAGTGTCATTTTTTGACATTTTACACTTACCAATAAAATTAATAATTATAGTTACTTTTCAAACAATAATGCTCTTATTACCTAT
Organism: Lathyrus tuberosus; assembly: GCA_022829125.1. NCBI lineage: Eukaryota > Viridiplantae > Streptophyta > Magnoliopsida > Fabales > Fabaceae > Lathyrus > Lathyrus tuberosus. The sequence continues at coordinate 5,959,168 of JALAZF010000191.1, forward strand.
AATATCCCTAATTCTTTATTATATTCATCTAACTTTTTCTCTCAATTTAATGATTACTTAGGGGTAATTTTGACAAAAGTACAATTAATACTATCTTGAATTTTGCAAGTGCCAATTAAAAGGGAACAAAAAATTATTCTAAAAATGACACTTAAAAAGGAACGGAGGGAGTATTTGAAAGGGATAGAAAAATAGTGAAAAAAATGTAGTTACCGATATCTTGTGGGATAACAAAACTAAATTTGTTCATTGAGTAATCCAAATAGGAAGCAAGTTTAGGAAAAATAGGTATTGGTCCTCTCAGTTGGTTGTTGTGAAGGTTGAGGGCTATCAAGTTGGAAGTTAGGTTTTCAAAGGTCCTTCCAAATCAGTGAGCATACTGTGTGAAACATTAATGCTTTGAAGATTTTGTAACTTCCAGATTGAGTTGGGCATTTTCCTTGAATTTGATTATTCGAAATGCCTAAAGTGTTTAATTTGGACATGTTCCACAAGAAACTAGGAAAAATTTTAAGGTTGCAGGATGCTAAATTTAGGGCACTAATATTGGGAAAGGAAGTATGATCAGCATTTACGACATTCACATTTATTGATGTGTTGTTGTATGAAATGTCTAGTGTAGTTAAATTTCTAAGCTTCATAAGCTCATTTAGTTCGAACGACCCAGTCAATCGGTTAGAGGAAAGTTCGAGGACAGAAAGTAAACTGAGCTGGAATATAGATGTTGGAAAAGGCCCGGAAAGATTGTTGCTACTTATATCAAGGGTGTGAGTTACCGGGGAAGACACATTTATCAATTTGTCAAGTTTACTAAACCAATTGGATGAAAGTTGAATATTTTGTAGTAATGAAAGTGTAAAAAGGGATGAAGGAATGCTCCCATTGATAGAATTATCACGCAAATCAATGTTGACTCTGAAGTCCTTCAAAGTAAGAAGATGTTTGAATTTCTCCACTTACGCGATTGTGAGAAAGGTCTGGGTGTGGAAGGTTTTTTCCCATGCAAAATCTTCCACAAAGTTTCTCTCTTTAATATGATCTCATAGAACAATTTCCACACATGAGACAATTGACAATTCCAAGCACAAAAGCAAGTCTTAGTTTCATTCGATAGCGTTGTCTATGGATGCAATCTGAAATTCTGGTCAAGTAGATCACTAAGATGTTGGATAGGATGGCGTGACACTTGATCTCTACTTCTCACACAAGGATAATAAGGAGCAGAATAGAAACAACAGAAAGCAAAAAGACACACAAGAATTGTTAACCCAGTTCGGTGAACAACAACACCTACGTTTGGGGGCTACCAAGCCAGGAATGAAATCCACTAAGCAGTATTAGTTCTAAGCTAAACTCCACCGTTTACAACTTGTCACCTAATCACTACTCGTGCTAAATTTCTACCTAAGACACTCTTAGGTATGAGACTCTTCTCAATTCCCTTTCAATCACAGCAATGACTGAACAATTACAACTCAATAATACGGTTCAACTCAGGTATTCACGCAATACAAGATAGGCTCACAAAAGTAAAAACCCTAGTACTCACTAACAGCCGTGTATCTTCACTGCCTATTCTATGTTAAATCCACCCTATTTATAACAATAAACAAAACTGGACATGGGCTTCAGAATCGCATCAATTCAGCTCCACAGAATCTGCAACTTATTCTTCTCTAAAATAGTTTCTTCAATCCTAAGTTTCCTAAAGTGTCTCCACACTTAGAAACGACATCTTCCATTTAGAATCAGAATCTATGATTCCACAATCTTGGACGCCACCTAGGACAAATAGACATTCCCATAAAAATTGGAAATCAGAAAAAACCAAATAACAGTTATCACAAACTGTAACAGACAAAGATGTTGAATCAACATGATAGGACATCTTGTCTAACAGCTTAATCTTCAGTCATTTCAACATGTTAGGACATCTTGTCTAACATCTTTCTGATAAGTTAGTTTTACCAAAATTGATGCCAACCTCAAAGGTTTGGACTCATCAATCTCCCCCTTTGGCAGATTTTGGCTAAAACTAACTACAATTAACCTGTAGACAGAATTAATCAGAGGCAAAAACCAGATCATCAGAACAGCAGTGGAAAAAATCTTATTGTCTCCCCCTCAACCAGTTCCTTCTTCTGCAAGCAGCATTACTCCCCCTCAATGGTTAGCAGCAGTCAGCAGTGGTTAGTAAAGTTAGTATTACTCCCCCTTTTTAGCCATAATTTGACAAAGGTAGAAAGGGTAACTAAATAACCAAATAAACAACATAAATATTTAAAGTACACACCAAGCACAAAAAGAAAAATATCCTGGGCATTAAGCCCTTACATAACCAAACAAAAACGAACTTGAGAGAAGTCTTGAAAGCCCTCTCAAATTTGATGGGAATACATATCCAGTTACTTGAATAGCATTCCCACACCTAGTGGTATGTTATAGATCCTCAGATAGACAAACTCCAAGCTTGCCCCTCAACACTTCAAATTGATTCGCATCCAAAGCTTTAGTGCTGATGTCAGTTATCTGGTTCTCTGTGGCAACATGCTCCAAGGTTATGACTTTGTCTTCCACAAGGTGTCTAATGAAGTGATGCCTGATGTCAATATGTTTAGTTCTGCTGTACTAAATAGGATTCTTTGAAATATTAATTGTGCTCAAGTTGTCACAGAAAAATGTCATAACACCTTGAATGACATTGTATTCAGTCAGCATCTGCTTCATCCACATCATTTGAGAACAGCTACTACCTGCAGCGATGTATTTAACTTCAGCAGTAGACAAGGAGACACAATTTTTCTTCTTACTAAACCAAGAGATCAAGTTGTTTCCTAGAAGGAAGCATCCACCAGAGGCGCTCTTCCTATCATCTGCATTCCCGACCCAATCAGCATCACAGTATCCTATTAACACAGAGTTAGAGCTATTCGTATAGAGCAGTTTTTAGTCACATGTACCATTCACATACTTCAGAATTCTTTTGACCTGATTAATATGGCTAACTTTAGGTTCAGCCTGATATCTCGCACATACTCCTACTGTAAACGTTATATCGGGTATAGAAGACTTCCAATCATGCTTCTATACAGACTTTGATCAACACTTACCCCTTTCTCGTCTTTAGACAACTTCAAGTGAGTAGGAGCAGGAGTCCTCTTATGTTTTGCATTCTCCAAACCAAACTTCTTAACAATATTTTTAGCATATTTCCCTTGACAGAGAAATATAGAATCTTCCATTTGTTTGACTTGGAGAACAAGGAAGTAAGTTAATTCACCAACTAAACTCATCTCAAACTCTGATTGCATTTGCTTGGAAAAGTGTTGAACCATCTCTTCTGACATTCCTCCAAACACAATATCATCAACATACATTTGTGCTATCATAAGCTTTCCTTCCCTTTCTTTGACAAAGAGAGTTTTATCAATTCCACCTTTTTTGTAGCCATGGGTGACAAGGAAAATCAATTAGCCTTTCATACCAAGCCCTCGGAGCTTGTTTCAACCCATACAAGGCTTTCTTCATCTTGTATACATGATCTGGAAATGTAGGATCAACAAAACCTTTGGTTTGTTCCACAAAAACTTCTTCGTTCAAGTATCCATTCAGAAAGGCACTCTTGACATCCATTTGAAAAAGCTTGAATTTCAGCAGGCAGGCTACTTCAAGTAGCAGTCTCACAGACTCCAATCTAGCAATAGAAGAAAAAGTTTCATCAAAATCCACTCCCTCAAACTGAGTGTACCCTTTGGTAACAAGTCTAGTCTTCTTTCTTGTGACTACACCTTGTTCGTCAGACTTGTTTTTACGTACCTACTTTGTCCCAATAACATTTGAGCCTTATGGTCTTGGTACAAGATCCCAGACCTCATGCCTCTTGAACTGCCACAGCTCCTCTTGCATAACATTAATCCAGAATTCATCATTCAATGCCTCCTTGACATTCTTGGGTTCCATCTTCGACACAAAACAAGTGTTGACAAAACAATGCATTTATGCTCATGCGAATGTCCTAAGACTACACTAGAAGTAATGTCAATTATCAAACCAAATGAAATGAGCTCAAATGAGGTAAGAACCTACATAGGTCAGTAGCTATATCCTCTATATCACACTCATGCTATTGTCCTAAGAAGCACAAAAGAGTTCAAGTTATGTCTCGTGTTAGCACACAAATAATTGTCAATCAAAAAGTCATGCAAAATATACCTCTCAAGGCTACACAAATGAAGTTAAGCCACACATACAAGTTGGGATAGTAGATTACATGATACAATCATGGCAAAGTAATGCTTAGGGTGTCAATAAATGGTTATGAAAACCACACCAAGTCATGTTCAAAAGATTAGGCAATTCTACACAAAGATGTCACATTTATGTCATGCATCATTCACTTATGATTACACAATGAACAAGTAAACATGAAATGGACTTGTCAACGACCTAAGTCAGAAGCTAACTCATGTGTTTAATGTTTAAAAGTTACTTCAAAGAATTGTAAAAGTTTCATGTCAAAGCATTCTTGGAAGTGAGAACAAGTAATGACCACATTCAATCCTAATCGTCCTCTATAATCATGTGAATTGTCAATCATGTAAAGGAATGAAAAGGTCATGTCAAGTGAGTATCTAAGCATACAAGTTAGAAGAAAATGACCTATAATATCTCACATTTAAGTCCCACAAGCATTCAATAAAGAGGGCATACAATTGGCTCAAAGGAAGTTGTCAAAGTTGATACACAATCATGCTCAAATTCATGAAAGTATAACACCAATTAGAGGCATACAAAATGACCTATAAAATGGTATGGAAAGGATTTACCTCATGCTAGATCAAATGAGAAACAAGACCTATAATCATGGCACAATTGCATCCTTAAACATCCTAAGAATCAACACCAAAGCTCAAGTAGGAATGCATGTATTTGGACTCAAAGCAAGCATATAGATCATGATAAAAAATCAATGTCAAAACATCCCAATGGTGTAAAAAATATATCCATGAATACGCCTGGACATGTCACGAAAGTTGTTCTAAAAAGAGTCACACACAAGTATAAACTCAACCCTAATTCTAAGCATCCATCCAAACATTAGGCATGCATTGATTCACTCATGAAAAATAGTTAATGGACTTGAAAAATCATGAAAATTTAACCAAGGTATGATGAAGTCAGTATCTCAACATGTTCAAAAAATAGGCTCAAGATTATGTACAAAAGGTGCTCAAACCATGTCACACAAATGGCAATTTACAATCATGGATCACTCAAAACAAGAATCATAAAATGACTTTAAAAATGAACCAAAAATCATGGTACAAATGCCAAATGAACATCAACATGTCACACAATCAAGTAAATAAATGTGTACAAAAATTGGGATCCAAACAATTAAGGGAAGATCTATTTCAAACCCTAATGTGTAAACTATGTAAACTTGAAACCCTTAACATCAAAAATCCAGAAAAAATATGAAGATGGATCAAAAGTGAAACTAAAAATTATAAAAAAATTAATTAAGGCATCATCGATCATCTAGGATTATTTTCAAAAATTTTTGGTGAAGGAAAATATTTTTAAAAAATCAAATTGAAACATGCATTAAAAGGGAAAATGAAAATCACACAAAGGACAAGGAAGGTGCACTATTAGTAACTTCTATGTTCATTATTACATTGGGCCAGAAACTAGGGGTGGGATTAGTAATTATAGCGCAACCCAGTTTACGAGCATTTCTTAATACACCACATGGGTTTCTTAGGCACCGCGGAAATTCCTTCTTTTCCCCCTGATTCTAGATGTGCACATCCGGCCGCACCACTTCTTTAAAAAACATTGATTTCTTCCGGATGTGCATAACTAGAATAATTCCTGATGTGGAAATCAGGAAAAATATAAGATTTAGAATATAAAAGCCTTAGAATAATCAACGTTTAACAATCTTATATTCTAAATCTTATATTTTTTCTAATTTGCACATCAGGAATTATTCCTGATATGCACATCCGGAAGAAATCAATGTTTTTTAAAGAAATGGTGCGTCCGGATGTGCACATCCGGAATCAGGGGGCAAAAAAGGAATTTTGCATGGTGCCTAAGAAACTCATGTGGTGTATTAAGAAATCCTCCCAAATTACAATTCCCATAATCCTTGTTTTTGTCTGATTATTATTATTGACTTATTCAGAAAATAATAAAAAAAAAGAAAGGCAAGGGAAGAAAATAGCACGTGGGGAATCTGCAGCCTCATTAATGCGTTGTCCACACGCTATAGGTGAGATTCAAAAATTTCACACGCGGGCTCAGAGGAATTACACGTTGGATGGGTTTTTGCACATGTGGATTAAGAAATATTACATGGCCTAGTAGAGTGAAGACACGCGCGCATGGTTGACCAACGTTGAAAGATTACAAATGCTGGAGCTAAGCTTCGGTCGTCTTCTCCGACGACCACCCACCTTCGACGGTGGCGAAATTCTCCAGAAATTAAAAAGAGAACCATGATTCTGCTTTTTTTTCATGTGGATTACGAATCTGGGCTTCGAAATCTCATTTGCTATCTCTATCATGCAATACGAAGGGAATAAGTTAAACCCTAGAATTGAAGATCTATCACATCTTGCCCTAATCTATCCGCAAATAATGCCTATGATCATAGGACTTCAGATCCAGCTATTTTACATTATTCTAACCACCTGCACTGCCGTAAAATGATGCAAGAAGATTCTAGAAACTAACCTATTCTGAATTGCAATTAAAGCTCCAAGAAACCCTGAAAACTTCACTGCACAATCTTGTAATCTCCAATGGAAGCAAAATAAATGCTTAATGATCCTTGAATTTGGATGAAATCAGAGTTTGATGATGAAGAAAGATGGACTCGTGTATGACAGTATGAAGCTCCTAGATGAAAACCAATGCATACAGTAGCAAGAGTGAAGTGTGGAGATAAAGATTGTGGAAAAAATTGAAGAAAAGCTTCAGAATTGAGTGAGATTTGAAGCTTTCAAGTTAAGGGAATCAATGGAGTTTTTGGATCTATTTGCTCTGAAAATGGTTGTAACTGCGTGTAACTGAATTTGTTAGGGTGATTAGAGCTCTTATAGGGTTGTTTAGAGTGTGGTTAGGGATTAATCATAGTTAGAAAGTTAGTTCAAGCTTAGTTAAGAAAGATGAAAATGAATTTATGGTCATGGTTTGGCATGGGTTGTTCTCTATGCATGTATGCATGATTGTTATCATGGAGTGCTACATGCTGATGGCGATGATGGTAATGAGTTAGTACAATTAAAAAACTTGCTGGTTAAGTTTGTTTCTTCTCTTGCATGGCTATGTGAAGTAAAGATGGTACATGTGCATGGGATGTAAGGTTTTGTATGGCAAAATGAGGTAATGTGAAGGTGACATGAAGTGTGTCATGCGCAACAACAATATGATGCCTTTATTTTGCAATTTGAGTGAGATAACATGCCTTGAACACTTGAGGAACATTTTTTTATGATGGTAACTTTGATTATGCATAACTTGAAGAATATGACATCAATTGGAAAGATCTTGGCATCATTGGAAAGGTGACACTTGGGAGAGCAACCTTCATGTTTGAAACAAGTTGAAAGGAGGTCTTGAACATAATGAAAAGTGTCCATGAAGATGCTATGTCACAAACTACCTTTGCCCTTAAAAATTCTAAGAGTTTTTTTTCCATGTTGAATAACTTTGATGCCATGACTTTGAGTGACCATAACTTTTGATTTAGGAATCCAAATGGGACATTCTTTATATGGTTGGAAAGGTGGAGGATCACTCTACAACTTTGGTTTGAAAATAATTTCCAAATAAGGCTTGGGAGCCACTAAAAAATGAGCTTGAAAATTGGCACCAAAACTGACCCTCAAACACTTAGAAAAAATTTTTAGTGTGGGAAAATGCAAGTGTGAAAATGTTCAACTTCCAACAATCATAACTTGCTCAAAAATGATCTAATGGAGATGAATTTTATATGGTTAGAAAGCTTGAAATGCATCCTACAACTTTCATGTTAGACAAAAATTGAAATGAAGCTTTGAACATGGAGAAAATTGACCATGAAGGTGGCTGCAAACCATGAAAACTTTCCAAATATGGAAACTTTCTAAAACCCTAATTTGCCAAAAATGGAAGCTTTCCATAATTCTTGATTTTTTATGATTCTTTTGGCTTTTATTGATCAAATTTCACCCATTGGTCATATTTAACATGTCAAACATAAAGTTGACCTCAAAAAGTCAGGAGTTGACTTTTTCACTGCCCAGTTGACTTTATTCTCAATTTGGCTGGATCTCAATCATATGGTCAATTGAAACCCTTTTGAATGAAATTGATGGTCAATAATTCACTCATAGATACTTGAGAACATATATAAGACCATGAAATCAAGCTTTGCCCAAAGAATCAGAAATAAATTGATTTTACACAAAACCCTAATTTTAGCCTCATGAGTTATGATATGTTGATCAATGGTCTAAACCCTAATTCCTCTGAGGTAAGTTAAGAATCCCTTGAACCAAGATGTTTAACATGACATGAGGATGATGAGGCCTCAAAATCCTTGCCCATGAAGATGTCATATACACAGATAGACTAAACCCTAATCTGAGGACCAAAGATAGGAGAGAGTGATCCTTTCCAAGTTTCTTGCCAATCTCAATCTCCAAATGAAATGGTGTACCAAATATGATGTCTTGAGGCACGAGGAGCCTTTGTAGCTTGAGTGCTTGAGTATATCTCATTCTCCTTGCTGTGTACAACCAATGATATAGAAACCTCTGATCCCATGCCTTGGGAAAACCAATGGTGTATGTATGATGTTTATGACCTAAATGCACATGTATGTGAAGCATAAGCCACTTATTGATGGTAAAATATGAGGCTAAATTTTGGGGTGTTACACGGCTACATATAAGTTAGGTTTAAGGTAAAATCTGATTAACAAGTGCTTTTATAGTAAAATCTTAGTTTCTAATCCTTCGGTTAATAAAGAAACAAAAGGAATAGATCTTTAATTTAAAAATATAAAATAAAATAAAAAGAAATGCACAACTTTTGAAGAAATAAACACAAAAACTGCATTTGTTGGGATTCGAAGCATATCTTGAATTATTTTTCCTCTCAGTTATATTTAGAAACCGAGGAAATATGTTGTATTTATTTTTTTAGGGTTAATACACATTTTAGACCTTGTCATTTGAAGCGAATTCGAAAAAGGACACTGTAAAAAGTTTCATTTTAGACCCTGACGCTGCTGCCATTTGAAAATTGTTTCATTTTGGATCCTGACGCTGCTTTGTTGGCTTTTTTATTTAATTTTTATTCTTTTAATGTGACGTGGCTGCTTTGTTGGCTTTTATATATTTTATCTTTTTGTTTTAATAACACGCGTGGCTTATTTATTATTATTTTATTGTTGTGGTTTAAATTGTAAATTTCAAAAATTAAATATTTTGCTTCAAAGGAGTGTTGAACCCATGTCTTTTTGCTTGCATGAAAGTCCCTTTACCACTATTCTACAATGTTTTTATTGTTTATGTTTTGTATCACATATATATAATATAAATTAAACTAAATTAAATTTAGATGCATGTTAAAATATTTATGATTTATTTATTTATTTAATATTTAATATTTAATATAAACTAATCTAAAATTTATTTAATTACAGCATTTCAAACGTTTTAATAAACTAAATTTTATTTTAATATTTTATTTACAAATTAATATTAATGTTTTAATAAACTAAACAAAATTAATATTAACATTTGAACTAAATTAATATCAATATAAACTAAATTAAACTAAACTATTTTTTTTAATGTTTTAACTAAATTAATATTAATAAAAAACTGACCTAAATTAATATTAACATTTTAACTAAATTATAATAAACTAATATTAACGTATTTTGATGAAATAAAATGAAATAACTATATAATTTACGTATATATTTTTATTTTCAATTTACGTATATATTTAATGTTAAGATAATTATTTAATTTTAATTTACGTATATATTTTTATTTTCAATTTATTATTAATTACTAATATTAAAACTACTATTTTAATTAAAAATATTTTAATTTTCAGTTTATTAGTAATTACTAATATTAACGTATTTTGATGAAATAAAATAAAATAACTATTTAATTTACGTATATATTTGTATTTTCAATTTACGTATATATGTTTAATATTAATATAAACTAAATTAAACTAAACTATTTTTTTTTAATGTTTTAACTAAATTAATATTAATAAAAAACTAGCCTAAATTAATATTAACATTTTAACTAAATTATAATAAACTAATATTAACGTATTTTGATGATATAAAATAAGATAACTATTTAATTTACGTATATATTTTTATTTTCAATTTACGTATATATTTAATGTTAAGATAATTATTTAATTTTAATTTACGTATGTATTTTTATTTTCAATTTATTATTAATTACTAATATTAAAACTACTATTTTAATCAAAAATATTTTTATTTTCAGTTTATTATTAATCACTAATATTTAAAACTGCTATTTTAATTAAAAGTATTTTTATTTTCAGTTTATTTTTAATTTCTAATATTAAAAATGACTATTTTAATTAAAATTAATATTTTAATTAAATTATTAACATTAATATTAATATAAGGATGATAAAATTAATATTTTAGTTAACATTAATTATGTATAATATAAATACTTTAATATCAGTATGTTAAAATAAATATTTTAATAACTATAAGTATTTGATGCATACCATAAGTATGTTAAATTAAAATAAGTATTTGATGTATATTATAAGTAAGTTAAAAATTAAATGAAATAGTAAAGTGAAAGTAAACTATTTGATGCAATCTAGGAGAAATAACTAGACTAGTGGTAAATGGACTATCATGCAAGCAAAAGGACATGGGTTTAAAATAAAAAGATAAAATATATAAAAAGCCAACAAAGCAGCCACGTCACATTAAAAGAATAAAAATTAAATAAAAAAGCCAACAAAGCAGTGTCTGGGTCCAAAATAAAATAATTTTCAAATGGCAGCAGCGTCAGGGTCTAAAATGAAAGAATCTTTAAATGACAGAGACGGAATCTGTTTTTTTTTTACATGGTCCTTTTTCGAATTCGCCCCAAATGACAGCGTCTAAAATGTGTATTAATCCATTTTTTACATTGATTTTTTATTAAGTGAGGTGAACGTTTTATAATGAAATATTTTATTTGTAGTATTGGTATGTCGAAAATGGCTAACTTACAAAACAACGAATTACAACTTTTAACAATTCCCACCCTTAATCTAGGCGAGTGGACTGAAGATAGTTGGGCGTAGGATATTTGGCTTAATATTAATGATATTTCGGATGTAGATGCAGTTCTGCTTGCTAATTTGTTAATGATTCTGCAAAATGTGTAATCGGATCCTATTTTGGAGGATCGTATGTTTGGTGTAGGCATAGAAGTGACTTTTCAATCAAGACTAGTTATTTAAGGATGCAAGAGTCTATTAATTGCGGGCTAGTGTTAGAGGCTGAAACGTCTCGTGTTCTGGCTAGTTTGTGAAAAACAAAGACGCCTAATAAAGCTCTCATTTTTTGTAGAATATTGATCCTTAACAAAATGCCTACTATGGTAGATTTGGAAAGGCTTGGATTTCTTGAGGGTGTGCACAATCTGGTTTGCTCTTTGTGTTTTTTCGAAAAAGAAGTTGTGGAACATCTCTTTTATTTTTGTGCGGTTAGCAAACTGATTTGGAATAGAACTTGTGTGTGGCTTGGAGTGGACTTAGATAATCATGCAGGTTTGATAGTTTCTAGCTTGCAAGCTTTGAATTTGTTGACAACGTCAAACTTTAAATCTGAGTTGCATTGGCAGTTTGATTTAGCTCTTAGTTTGTCCAATTGAGCTTGTCGGAATTCAAATTTTCCCCAATTGTTTATAAAAAATATAGGTATATCATTAAAAATATATTTTTCATATCAAATTATATTAAGAAAATTTCAAATTAATGGTATACTCAAATTTCAAATTGAGTATATCATTTTCTAACAGTCATATAATAATCATATTTGTGGCTTATCTAAGAATAGATCCAGTTTTTCAATTGATATTATCTATTTTAATATCATTTCAGTAATGGTTTCAATGATATTCAAAGTATAAACTATGCATTCAAGTATAATACCACGTATGTGTAGCGAGCGATTTTGGACGCGGTTCTTAAGCGCTGGTCGCTCTCTGCGGTTTGAGCTTAAACTACAGGTCGATTCATTTTTTATCCTATTGTGAGCTGAATAAGGAAGGGAAATAGATGTCTCCAATTAACCCTGCTTGCATACTGAGTTTAAACAGCGGTCTGTTAGGTTACGAATGCTATCAATGTGGGGGGCCTTTGTACTGGTTATTTGTATTTTCGCCAATACGGTTTCTTTATTTTTATCTGGGCAGAAGGTTTCTGGCGGGGAACAAGGATTAGGATGTTAGGACTGATGCTTTTTGATAGGTATGTGAGAGTATGGGATTTTGGTTTTTTGTTGATTGTGCTCGCTAAGATCTTTTCTTTCGATCTTATGCCTACGTATTCCCGTTTATCAAAACAGGAAAATCAGAGCGTTCGTAGTTCCTCCTACTCTATGGGAGGAAATGGTTGTTTTTGGTGTCTTGTTCAAAGCCCAAGACGTGAAGCGAAAGGTGGTTTGTATCTTGTTCAAAGCCCAAGATGTGAAGCTGAAAAGTCTATTTGTGTCTTGTTCAAAGCCCAAGACGTGAAGCTGAAGGACCTCGACTTTAGAGAGAATTTGTCATCTCTAAAGAAGGGTTTGTCTGTCACAACTATTGGGTGACTGGTTATAAAGGAGAATTACTTTAACCGGGATACGCGGATCCTAGCAATGCCATAATTTCCTTTAAATGAGATTTTAACCTGAAGGAGAAGACTTTAACTCAGTGTAGAGCAATGCTATCTTTCCTTAGGAATTTCTCATGCTAAAAGAGGGACAGTGGCATGGATGTAGATAATCCAGAGGCTTGCCGCTTACAGCGATTAGATGAAGGGGAAGGAGTTGTTGATGTTTGTGTATTATGAATGAGGCACAGCTTTGATGCTAAAAGGTTGATTGGATCAACCAGTGGTTTTCTTATACAAAGCCTAAGAGGAGGCTATTGGCCCAACAAGAGGGAGTTTTTATGTGTCTCGTACGAAGCCCGAGAGAGAGGCTAAAAGGGTTGACTCAACAGGAGAATCTTTTAGACTCAACAAGAGAGTGTTTTTGTTTCTCGTACGAAGCTCGAGAGAGAGGCTAAAAGGGTTGACTCAACAGGAGAATCTTTTATACTCAACAAGAGAGTGTTTTTGTATCTCGTACGAAGCCCGAGATGGAGGCTAAAAGTTTGACTCAACAAGAGAGTCTTTGTATCTCGTACGAAGCCCGAGATGGAGGCTAAAGGTTTGACTCAACAAGAGAGTCTTTGTATCTCGTACGAAGCCCGAGATAGAGGCGAAAGGGGTGATTGACTCAACGAGGGAGTCTCTTATATGTCTCGTACAAAGCCCGAGAGAGAGGCTAAATGTTGTTTGACTCCGCTGGGGAGAATTTTGGTATCTCGTACGAAGCTCGAGATGGAGGCTAAACGTTTGCTTCGCTGGGAAGAATCATTGAACAAAGCCCAAGAGGAGGCTATGGTAATTGTTTCAGTTAAGTGACAGGTCCAGTATACTGATTTTAAAGAGAAAATCAGTTCTTATATGAGCAACACTGTACTCAGGGATTTGATTTGATGATCAGGGATATTTCCTTCTCTTTGAGGAAACGGGAAATCCAAAGGGTATTGAGATTGTCCAAGTTTGCGGGTTTCCTTCCTATTTAACGAAGGGGTCACTTGAGAATGTCTTTGAGTCTCAAGGAACTTAGACTGTCTGTGTCTAGAGTTTTATCTTTTGTACTATGCTTTGAGAAACAGTAGTAGACTCTATGAAAGGACTGTTCTATGAAGATTACTAAGTTCTTTTCCTATACCTCTAGGAGGTCGTCGGGACAATTTGTACGAAGCCCAAGAGGAGGCTGGAAACTTTTAAGAAGTCGATCGGGTCCTTGTACTAAGCCCAAGAGGAGACTATCATTCCCGGAGGAAGAGATCATTATACGAAGCCTAAGAGGAGGCTGTGAATACTTCTAAGAAGCCGTAGGGTCCTTGTACGAATCCCAAGAGGAGGCGGGGTTGCTTTTAGGAAGCCTGTGGGTCCTTGTACGATGCCCAAGAGGAGGCCGATGCTTTTAAGAAGCCGATGGGTCCCCAAACCCCGAGAAATTCAAGGCAAGCTATTCACAAGGAATAGATCAAGTCAGGAAAGTTCGAGAATTTGGAAGAAACTCAAAGATGCCATTCACGGAGAATACATTCATCTCTGGGAGTAAAGTTTCTTGACAATTCCTAATGAGGACAGCCGGAGAGAAGACTGTATCTGGTGATCCTATTGGGGATCTAGTTGTCTATTTCTACGAATAAACAAAACGGCGTCACCTAGTTCTAGACGTAGTTGCCGGGGAAACTCCAAATATCTATACTATTATTACACAGTTGATATGAGTTTATGAAAGAAGACTTACACTGAAACATCCCCACAATACAGTTATATATATATGAGTTTGTGAAAGGAGACTTACAGTGAAACAGCCCCACAATACAGTTATATACATATGAAAGCGGGTAAACACTTACTCGGTTGTAGAGCTTCCATGCTGTTTGGTTAGTTGTTCAACAAAGAAAGATTGAAAACAACAGTATATTTAAAATCAAAGGAGAAAGTGCTTTGAAAAAGAAAGATTTGGGGCTTACAGCTCAAGGAGAGGCCCAGGGTTTTATCAGTGAGCGCACTGTTGAATTTGTATAAAGGGACTTATACAAGTGACTAAGGCCCAAGAAAGGTTTTCTGTACAAAGGGATGGGTCTTACACTCTATTAGAGGCCCAAGTGAGTTTTAAGAAAAGAAATGGGTTTTACTACTCGAGGGTAGGCCCAATGGTTAATTTTGAAAAGGGCGACGGTCGCGCCGAGGTTTTGCAAACACCGTGGGACTTATACAAGTGACTGAGGCCCAAAATTTTGGTATTTACAAAGGGATTGGGTCTTACACTCTATTAGAGGCCCAAAGAGTCTTGAAACATTTGAGTATGATTAAAAATCAAAGAAACCCCAATTTTCACTTTTTAAAAGTAATTTTTCAAAGAAAATTAATAAAAAAATGACAAAAAAAAACAAATAAGTTTAAATAAACCACTTGTGATTTTTGGTTAAGGTTTGAAAAATGAGGTTTTAATCACAAGATGATTTAAAACTTATTTAGTTTTGATTTTCAAGATGAATATTCACTTTTAAAATGTTTAAAAACAATTAAAAATGAATTTATTCACAAAAATACCAACTATATTAAATAAATAATATAAATTTGATTTTTTTGTAGAATAAAATATTTTACTATTTTTGTGATTTTTCAGAAAAAGAACCAATAAAAAATAATCAAAATTGAGGGAGTTATTAATTTTCCAAATCATTAAAAAAACAATATGAAAAATGAGAAAATATAAAAAAGAGGGGTTAGGTCTTACACTCTATTAGAGACCCAAAGTGTATTTTTGTACAAAAGATGGGGCTTACAACTCAGGGAGAGGCCCAAAATATTTTCAGTTTGAAAATGGCGATCGCGCCGAGATTTTTAACGTATCGGGACTTATACAATAGCTGAGACCCAAAATTGTTTCGTTAAAAAAGGGTTGGATCTTACACTCTAATAGAGGTCCAAAGTGTATTTTTGTACAAAAGATGGAGCTTACAACTCAGGGAGAGACCCAAAATATTTTCAGTTTGAAAATGGCGATCGCGCCGAGATTTTTACCGTATCGGGACTTATACAATAACTGAGGCCCAAAATTGTTTCGTTAAAAAAGGGTTGAGTCTTATACTCTAATAGAGGCCCAAGTGTTTAAAAATGAAAAGAAATGGGACTTACAGCTCAAAGAGAAGCCCAGTTGATTTTCGTTTGAAAATGGCGATCGCGCCAAAGTTTTCTTTTAACGCGGAGGGACTTATACAATAAGTGAGGCCCAAAATTGTTTTTGGTTAAAAGGGGATTGGGTCTTACACTCTAATTGAGGCCCAAAGAGTTTAAAAAAGATTTGTTAGGGTGAAAATCAAAGAAAACCCCAATTTCATTTTTTAGGCATTTTTCCAAGAAAAATTAAGGTAAAAATGATAAAAATATCAAATAAAATCATTAAATAATGATTAAAGTTTATGAAAAAAAATATTTTATCAACATAAATATTTAAAATCATTTTGGTTTTAAAAATCAAGAAAAAAAAAAAAGAAATCATTTTAAAAGCATTTAAAACAATATAAAACACTATTTTTAAATATATTAAAAATAATAATTTTTTTTTGTGATTTTTTTTTTGGAATAAAATATTATGGTGTATGAATTGGAAAATGATGAATTTTTGCTGTGTGAAAAAAATTGGTTGAGTTTTGAAAATAAAAAGTAAGAAAAAGAGGAAAGATATCAAAATATCATCTCCGACATTTCTTTTGGGGTAAAAACGAGTACCGAAACTTTAATTTTCAACACGTTTTTATCAAATTTCAAACACTCATAACTCTCTCAATTTTTATCGGAATCAAAATCCGGAAATACCTATCTTGACCGATTTTTCGCAAGGATTCCGATGGTATTACTCACGCACACGGAAAATCAACACACAAAACGCAGAAATTAAAACCAAAATTGCTATCGTTTAAAAACATCGTTCCGCGTCGAATTTCCAACACGCGTAACTCTCTCGATTTTTAACCGAATCAAGATCCGCAAGAGCCTATCCTGACCGATTTTTCGCAAGGAATCCAATGGTATTACTCACGCGCACGGAAAATTAACACACAAAACGCAGTGATAAAAAAACCAGAGCTGCTACGTTGTGAAAACGTCGTTCCGTGCCAAACTTCCGACGCGCGTAACTCTCTCGATTTTTAACCGAATCAAGATCCGCAAGAGTCTATCTTGATCGATTTTTCGCAAGGAATCCAATGGCATCACTCACGTACACGGAAACTCAACACACAAAATGCAGAAATTAAAAAACCAAAACTGCACGTTGTTTTCGACGCCGTTTCGCGTAAAATTTCCAACGCGCGTAACTCTCTCAATTTTCATCGGAATTGAAATCCGTAAAAACATATCTTGACCGATTTTTCGCAAGGAATCCAATAGTATTATTCACGCACTCGGAAACTCACTGTACAGAACACACAAAGCGAAAAAAACCAGAACCGCTATCGTTAATTCGACGTCGTTTCGCGTCAAATTTCCAACGCGCGTAACTCTCTCAATTTTCATCGGAATTGAAATCCGAAAAACCTATTTTGACCAATTTTTCGCAAGGAATCCAATGGTGTTACTCATGCAAACTAAAACTTAATGTATAAAACACATCAATAAAAAAAAATCAGAACTAGATATGATTTTAAAACAACCAAAATTCCACATATAAACATGTTAAAATGCAAACAGTGGGAGGATCACAACATACACATTATGGACT
Source organism: Lathyrus tuberosus (assembly GCA_022829125.1). NCBI lineage: Eukaryota > Viridiplantae > Streptophyta > Magnoliopsida > Fabales > Fabaceae > Lathyrus > Lathyrus tuberosus. Next base: position 5,976,797 of record JALAZF010000191.1, read on the forward strand.
ACATTTTTGCCTCAAGAATTGTTCAATATGATCCATGTATGTGGACAACAAAGGAAAGCATGATTCAAAGAATTCAAGTTGTGAATTTTACCTCTTTTTTGGAGATTTTGGGCAACCTACCAAGTGCTTTGTTCCAGAAATGATTTGATGCTTTGGACAACCTCAAATGACCTCTTAGAAGCTTTTAGGATGGTTGGAATCGGCTAGAAACCTCTGGAGCAAGTTTGTGCACTTTCTCGCGAAATGGTCAAAAACGGCCAAAATGCCAACTCTCTCAAATGGTATTCCAGATGTGTGGCACCATTTGGGACAGTTCAAGGATGATATTTAGAGTGTGTTTGAGGTTTTATCTGGCTTGGAAAGTGACTGAATCAAGACATGGCTTAAAAAATGCAAAAAAGTGTCATTTTGAGGTTTTGAGAGGTGACTTTGTGATGTTGTGATTACAGGTCACTTTTGATGGTTTGCACAGCTTACATATGATATATATGAGGTGTGTGTGTGATTAGTTTGAGTGGAATTGCTCTCTAGCTCAAAAACTCAGAATTTCCTTACTAAAGAAGGCATTTTGGAGTGAAAGAGAGAATTTAAGGAAAGCATCTGTTTGATGGCTTTGGTGTACTCAAACTGAACACAAATAAGCTCTATTTATAGTGGAGCAAGTTTTTTTTGGGATCCACAGTGAATGGTGGCTGCAGCAGAGGTTTGGTCAATGTTGGCCAATGGAAATGCAAGTCTCCTCTAGCCATTGACTAGAGGTTAGGGCACAGGGCTGTGGTTACCTTGGTCTTGGATAAGTCTTGACTAATTTCAGATGAGAATGGCTCAGTCCATGCCACCTCTAAGCATCCATTAAATGCTCCAAACCAAAATTGGAGTTTTGTCCCTCTTTTAGGGATTTCTAGGTTTTGGCATGCTTTTTTTGGTTCCTTGGACTTGGGAGGTTCATGGATCAGATCATCCCATTTGGATTTGATCCTTAGATGTGTCCAAATTGATGACAAGGCTTGAAAATTCGTGTGGCACACAAAATGTGCAAATCTGTCCCTGAAAAATTCAGCTTCAGCAAGGCCTTTTGTAAGATCCATAACTCCCTGCTCGAGTATGCTACATGGACGTTCTAGGACTTTTCGGAAAGCTTAGATAACGTACTTCAACTTTGATGTTTGGCCCTAGACCTGGTTCAACTTGGATCATGGAGAAAAACAGCCTTGAAGTTGGGACATTGTGCTGAAATTACAAGGCAGATTTTGGCTAAGTGTTGAAAAATGTCAATTTTAAGTTTTTAGCCATTTTGATCCAAGCATAACTCAAAAACCATGATGAATTGGGATGAAGTGTAGTTGACACTTTTGTAGAGGGACATGAGGGCTACAAATCAAGCTTTGGATGGGGAAAAATGACTTTGTGGTTTAGGAGTTATGATCCTCCAAAGTTGGTACCCTTGCCACTTTTTTTCATAACTTAGAAAATTTTCTAAGTTTTTATGGTTACCCCTTTTACAAGTTATCCCACTTTCTTTGATTTTTCTTGATGAATGATGATTCCAATCACACATTAACATCATTTTAGGGTTAAAAAACCATTTTTATGAAAAATCTCAAAAAGTCAAAGTTTGACTTTTGTGCACAGTTGACTTTTTATCAGATGAATTCCAAACTGTGCGATCCTTTAGGAAATCATGTCCTTGACCTAAATCAAAATTGATGGACATGTTCCATGGGTGTTATAGGGTGTATTTAATCGTGTCCCACGGCTTGGGAGCATGTCCTGGTCAAAAGTCAAAGCTACAATTGACTTTTCTCGCGAAACCCTAATTGTGGTTCAGATGAAATTGAAACTTGTTGCTCAAGCTTCTTGGGTCAATCCATTGTTGCAAATGGATCAACGTGGTATGTAGGAGACCCTCAAATCATGTCTTGAGGTCTTGGCTCATGATTTGTCCCGAAAGTCAACTTAGGGGTGAATTAGGTCAAGAAACCCTAATTCCTGATTTTTGATGTATGCATCCCCTGAGGCTAAATTGACTTGATGATGGGGTTTATGATGTTCCATGGAGCATTTTAGGTTATGCTTTGAAGCATTGGCTCATGCCCAGAGGAAAATTTCCATCTGGAGGCCCTAGTCGACCAAACCCTAATTTGGTGACACTGGCGATCCTGAGGCTTGATCCACCTAGAAGGGAGCAAACTTGTGCTTAATCCTTGAAGTGGGAGTCCTCTTGATCCATTGTGGATATTTGAGAGGCTAGACAAGTTGAAGATCATGTCATTACTTGATTGATCCTTTGTCTAAGAGCTCTGCGAGGGCTTGAAACCCTAAATCCTGTTTGTAGTGAATGCCCACCCACCTTTGGGGAGACTAATGAGGTATGATGGTCCATCCATATTGTGCTGATGATTTGCACAATGATGGGAAATCTTAGTGGTCAAAATTTGGGGTATGACAGATGCCCCTATTTAATCTTCTTGGACCCGAAGGTGTGAATGGCGAAGGTATTCGGGCATTCGGGGTGCAAGAGGATTAAATATCGGAATACCCAAAATTTTGATGGTGGTTATGAATGGTAGCTTACGCATTCATCTTCTTTAGCTAAGCGATGATGCTTAGAAAAGGTAAACTTCCCCTCGATCCTGGTCTTCCGCCAAGGAGCTGGTCTCAGTTTTTTTTTTTGAAATAAACTTCCCCTCGATCCTGGTTTCCTACCAAGGAACTGGTCTCAGTTTCTAAAGTAAACTTCCCCTCGATCCTGGTTTCCTACCAAGGATCTGGTCTCAGTTTCTGATATAAACTTCCCCTCGATCCTGGTTTCCTACCAAGGAACTGGTCTCGGTTTCTAAAGTAAACTTCCCCTCGATCCTGGTTTCCTACCAAGGATCTGGTCTCGGTTTCTGATATAAACTTCCCCTCGATCCTGGTTTCCTACCAAGGACCTGGTCTTAGTTGCTGAAATAAACTTCCCCTCGATCCTGGTTTCCTACCAAGGAACTGGTCTCAGTTTCTTTTGTCAATAAACTTTCTTGACAAGGACCGCTATTAGTAACGGTTTTCCTTCAAACTTCTCGCCGAATTTTCCTGGGGAGATGCCATTTGAGTGGAAAAAGTTTCGATGTCAGACTTGCTGGGGAACCCATTCGTCTGAATTGTAGAGGTACACAAACTTCTCTGTTTTGGAGACGCCATTTGTCGATTCTACTGGGGAAAGCGAGTCTCTTGAGAGACTGTTTTCGTTTGGGGTCTTACATCATACTTTTCTCGGGATCTTTCCGGAGAAATGCCATATGATGGGATCCAATTTTGAGGTGCCAATGACCTTTTCATCAGTGGTTTTTTCGGAGAAAAACTGCCGTACCGCCGAATCTTTGATTAAGAGGCTTTCTCTGGGGATCTTCCTTAATCCGGGAAAGCAAGGATATCATCTTCAATGGAGAAGAGTGATATTTGTTGAAAGTTTTCTTGTTTCTCAGAGGTTTAAGTTATCAAAGTGGTCAAGGACCGTCTCTAATCCAGAGATAAACGGGAGAGAGATTGCTTAGATGATTCACTTCCTAACGAGGAAAGGTCTGATAACTCGATTGAGAGGACTTTTATCACTAGGGGATAAGACCGACTAGAGTGATAGTGATGGAATATGAATGTGAATGCAAATCAATAATGCATGATGTATGTATGTATATGCGGACAAAACTGACGCAACATACAGACTAAAGGATGAACATGACTGGATACTCGGCCACAGTGGGGCATGTAGAAATATCGCTGGTTCAAGATAGCAATTCTTCCTTGCTTAGGAGAAATGGTCCCTGTTAGGGGTGACGCTGTTCGGGCTTAGGAGATGAGAACTCGGCCGAAGATGTCAGATGGAACATGGTCTCTGACATTGCTGATCCTTCATTCAGGCATACTGGTCTAGAAGGAGTACTTTGATTCTGCACTTTGAGGTTCGAACACCTTTGGAGACGCGATTGATGTTCTTTCGATGTTTAACAGTCAAAAGAAATTGCCATCTCTATTTTAAAAAAGCAGAAAATTTTTATCATGTAAATTCATTTTTGTTTTATTTCAAGAATCGTTGATCATGTTAAAATGTCGTTCTGTAAAGCTAAAACAAGTAAGAATTACAAACAAAAGCCCAAAGGCTCAAATTTTATTGATAAGACGGAGATCAGCCAAACGCGTGATTCCAAAGAGTATATACAAAGTTTGAAAATGGTAATTTACAGGGAAAAGGGCTACGTTGAAACATAACGACCACTGTCCTTCTACCAACTTTGAATTCGGGACATTCTGAGCTTCTGTCGAAGATGATCTTGACTGGAGTTTTCCTCCGATGGATGCTGTAACTGCTGCTGAGGGACTTGCCTCTGTTGAACATAGTTACTTGCCATTATCCCTAATTTTTGCATGGATTGTACTTTGATGTTTCCAATCCATCGGGATGATTTTTTTCATGTCTCTAACTTTTGTCTGGACCGCCCTTTTGGGTTTTCAATCCACCGAGACGTTTTTTTTTTTTTTTTTTTTAGGCGAAGTATTTCTTGACTACGTCAACATTCGTGGGGTAGGCAAATTCCTCTCCGTCCATGGTTGCAAGTCTCAAGGCACCGCCTGAGAAAGCTTTCGTGACCACATAGGGGCCATCATAATTCGGAGTCCACTTGCCCCGGGAATCAGTGAGGAAAGATTGTATCTTCTTGAGCACGAGGTCTCCTTTTCTGAAGATACGAGGTCAGACCTTTTTGTCGAACGCCTTTTTCATTCTCTGTTGATACAACTGACCGTGGCATAGTGTCGTTATTCTCTTTTCTTCGATCAGATTCAGTTCATCGTGTCGGCTTTGACACCATTCAGCTTCTGAAAGCTTCGCTTCCATCAATACCCGGATTGATGGAATCTCTACTTCTATGGGGAGCACTGCTTCCATGCCATACACTAGAGAGAAAGGGGTAGCCCCAATTCCGTTTCTGTAATGATTGACAGCACCGTCAAAGATAAATCCCCACTGGGAACCTGGTTCTGGCCCTTCACTGGGTAGCGGTTCATCACAGTCTTTCATTTTTAGATACATGACATCTTCGTCTGGGAAGTCAAACCCGGTTGATTCTTGATCGTCAATTGGTTGATGAGCCAAATGATCGACTAAAATACTTCCTTTAACGGCTTTCTGAGCGTGGTACTCTATGTCATATTCTGATAACAGCATCTGCCAACGGGCAATCCTTCCCGTAAGAGTAGGTTTTTCGAAAACGTACTTGATTGGATCCATTTTGGAGACCAACCAAGTAGTATGATGAATCATGTATTGGCGAAGACGTTTGGCTACCCAAGCCAAAGCATAGCAAGTTTTCTCAAGCATCGTGTACCGAGTTTCGCAGTCGGTGAATTTCTTGCTTAGATAGTAAATAGCAGACTCTTTCCGTTTAGTTTCGTCTTTTTGGCCAAGTACACATCCCATTGAGTCCTCTAAAACTGTGAGGCAAATGATCAGTGGTCGTCCTTCCACTGGAGGTGATAGAATCGGAGGATTCAACAGATATTCCTTAATACTGTCGAAGGCGGTTTGGCAATCTTCTGACCAAACGCAATCCTGGTTCTTTTTCAGTAATTTGAAAATTGGCGCACATGTCGCGGACATAAGGAATATGAATCTGGAGATGTAGTTCAAACGTCCCAGGAATTCTCTGACTTGTTTTTCAGTTTTCGGAGAAGGCATTTCTTGAATGGCCTTGACCTTGTCATGATCAACCTCAATTCCTTTTTGGCTGACGATGAACCCTAGTAGTTTCCCTGAACGAACACCGAAGGTGCACTTGTTGGGATTCAAGCGAAGCTTGAATTTTATTAAACGTTCGAACAATTTTGACAGATGTTCAACGTGCTCACTCTCTGTTTTTGATTTTGCAATCATATCATCGACATATACCTCGATTTCCTTATGTATCATGTCATGAAACAGAGTAGTCATGGCCCTTTGGTAGGTTGCCCCGGCGTTCTTCAAACCGAACGGCATTACCTTGTAACAAAAGGTACCCCATGGGGTAATGAACGAAATTTTCTCCATGTCTTTCGGCGCCATTTTGATTTGATTATAGCCCGAGAATCCATCCATGAAGGAGAAAACTTTGAACTTTGTTGTACTGTCAACCAGCATGTCAATGTGTGGTAAAGGAAAGTTGTCCTTTGGACTTGCCTTGTTCAGATCTCTGTAATCAACACACATTCTGACCTTTCCGTCCTTTTTGGGAACGGGTACGATGTTGTCCAACCATTGAGGATATTCAGATGTGGCGAGGAAACCTGCGTCGATCTGTTTCTGTACTTCTTTGATTTTGATGGCCATGTCCGGGTGAGTCCGTCTCAACCTTTGCTTTACTGGCGGACATTCCGATCTTAACGGTAAGTGATGTTCCACGATGCTGGTATCCAACCCTGGCATATCCTGATAAGACCAAGCGAATACATCGGGGAATTCTTTGAGAAGCTTTATCAAACTTTCTTTGACAGTTGGATTGAGCAGTGCCCCAATCCTGATTTCTTTTCTCTCTTTTTCTGAACCCAAGTTTACCGTTGCCAACGGCTCTTTGTGAGGTTCAATGGACCTTTCCTCTTGTCTGAGTAATCGGGAGATCTCTTCTGGAATTTCATTGTCATCTTCTTCTTCAGCCCCAAATACTGGGAACTCAAAGTTAGGTGAAGGCATCGGATCGTATGTTTCAACGGGGTGTAAAACAAGCAATCTGCATGACGTGATGATTTGTGTTTAGAAGAGACAAAGAAGAATGCAAGAGTGTGTGCAGTGTATTTATTTTACTGCTTGTTTTTATTTTTGAATGTTTTTTAGGATTACCATTTTCTGAAAAAGCAAAAAGAGAAAATAACAATTAATGTGGAAATTATAAAACGACGTTATTTTATTAATGAACAAGTCGATCCTTGAAACTACAGCCCTATAAAACAAAACTCTGTCGCTTTGGGCGAAGCGAAGAGGGAAATTTATAGAAAGCGAGCCCTATCAAAACATCAATTTCACCTGGGCAGGGTGAAAGGTTAAAAGATGGCAATTACTTTGACTGATGAACGACCTTCGGAACCTCGACGGCAACCCATTGGCGGCGAACTCCTCGGTGAATCACAAAGTCTGGCATCTTCCTCGATTTGTCTTCAGAAATAACGCTGATTTCTGGTGGAGCAGGATCATTGGAATTTGTTTCCCAGGCAGAATTGTCGTAGGAGAATTCCTCAGTTGTATTTTGCATAGCATTGGTGCTCTCAGCTGTATCTCCCCATCCAGTTGGCTGGATATCTTCGAACCTGATACGAGAGCTTTCGGGCGCAGTGTCCCACACTTCTTTAGAACTGGAGGAGTCATCCCTCTCGATGACGTTGACCTCGGGAAAAGCATAGTTGATGAATTCAAGTCCTGCGAACGTTGCGAATTCATCTTCATGTTGAGTAGTTTCTGAATGACCTGAGTGTTGATCCCATGACATGGCGGGGACAAAGGTATTCTGTTCAATGATGGCCAGCTGATTTTCATTGTTCGTTGACTTTCTTCCCCCAAGTTTCCTGGATAAGGCTGCCACATTGGCAGACCATCCATTGGGCCATAGTAGTTGTGGCCAAAGTTGTCTTTCATCAGGGTGTCTTCCTCTAATGAATTTGGCGGAGCACGGCATCCTTCCAGATCACAATCCCCGTATATCATTTCGACATCTGATCTTGGTATAAATCTCAGACTTTCTGTAGGAAAGCAAAAAGGCAGAGGCACCTCTTCCTGAGACATATAACCGTCCTCATTAAGATATGACTTCCACTCTTCATTTGTGTCGGAGGGATCTTCCTCATTGATAGCATGAACTGTCTGAGACACTGGGTGAAGGAAACCTCCACTGTGGAAGAAGTTTTGAAGGGGATGAAGACTTTCATCGTTGGCAGTTGTCTGGGTACAGGTTGTAGAAAAACCAAGACCCTTCTTTGTTTTATTGTCAATAGGAATGACAAGCTGTCCCCATCCTATCGTATCGGTGTTCTTGACCGCTTTGATAACATCGTTGTATGAGGAAATCGAGGTTCCTCTTTTGAAATGATTGTCCTTGCTTACCGACAGTGCTTGGAACTGTGTTCCAATAACCTCCTCAGGTTCTATACCAGTAGATGACGACAAGTTGCTCACAAGCAAGGCTTGTTCCCCACAGACTGTGACAAGTTGATCGTTCTTGACGAACTTTAGCTTCTGGTGGAGGGTTGACGTAACCGCTCCAGCCTGATGTATCCAAGGTCTTCCTAATAAACAACTGTATGTTGCCCGGATGTCCATGACCTGGAAAGTAACTTGGAAAGTGTGAGGACCGATAGTTATGGGAAGATCAACTTCGCCGATAACTATTTTTCTGGATCCGTTGAATGCTTTGACGACGACCTCGCTGACTCTCATCGGAGAGCCTTTGAATGATAATTGCATCAAAGTGGACTTCGGCATAACATTCAGGGCTGACCCTGTGTCTACCAGTACGCTGGCTAAAGCATCGTCCTGGCAGTTAACTGTAATGTTGAGCGCCATATTATGACGGCGACCCTCTTCGGGTAACTCCTCATCACTAAATCCCAAATTATTGCAGGAAGTGATGTTAGAGACAATACTATCGAACTGTCTGATTGTTACATCCTGTTCCACAAAGGCTTGCTCCAAGACTTTCTGTAGAGCCTCCCTATGGGCTTCTGAACTGAGTAACAGTGATAATACAGAGATCTTTGAAGGAGTTTGTAACAGTTGATCAACAATGTTGTATTCACTCATTTGGATGAGCTTCAACATCTCATCATTGTTTCTTGAAAGGTCGGGATTACTGGATTGACCGACTAGTGGATCGGGAGCTTCTGTCTGAAGTTCCTTTTCTTTGTTAACTTCCCCAACCCCTCGGTTGAAGATTCTACCACTCCGTGTTACTCGACTGATGTCTGCAATGTTCACAACGGAGGGTAATGGAATTTCCTTTCCATTCTCAATGGACGTTGCACCGTATTTGTAAGGGATAGCCTTAGCTGATTCATACGGTAGTGGTCCCGGTAGATAGATGACTATGGGAGCCTTCTGATTTTTCTGACCATCATAAGTAATCTCGATCCGTTCTCGGTTGGGAGCTCTAGATTCATCAAGTACAGGGATGATGGCAAAAACATCCCTGGTATGGTGATGACCAGAGATTGTGACAACATCCTCGACTTGATTGGCAAGGTAGTTCGGCGTCCAGTTGATGGGTCCAGAACTCGGATATGGGCGAATCTCTCCACGGTCCACCTGACCCTGAAGAGCTGCTCTCACAAGGTAACACCCTTGGTTACTTTCCAAACAGATGCTACAACGGTCGTAATTGTGTGGTGGCACCTGGCCATGACCACTTTGAATACAATGTAACCTCACTAGGTTAGCTTCCACAGATCGAACATCCTGACTTTGACGCCGAGTGGGATTCCTATTACTGATACTAATCTGCTGAGTATCTTCATCCATGTAGATTGGCATCCACCAGTGATTTAACAAGTGCTGAAGTGCCTCCTGGACAAGGGTACAACCCTGATCGTTTTCGCAACCCACTTTACAGCTTTGATAGTCGTGTGATATTAAGAATCCGAGTCAGACCTGCTCAGCATGTAACTCTACCAGGTTGGTATTCATCACGCAAATATCGAAGATCTAAACCATATTGATCTAATAAGGGTTCCTATCATGGTAGTCTTGGATCCATCCAAGATCCATCTAACGCTGGAGGGCCTCTTGTATGAAAGAGCATCCCTGTTTGTTTATCGAGCAAATCAGACAGGAACTGTAATCATGTCGCGGCAGATTATGATACTGGCTTTGCCTTGAGTGCATCGCCACCAAGTTGACATTCATTGCACAGATGTCGTGGTTCTGAATGACGTTGGAGTTCGTATAGACCATGTTAACTCCACGAACTCGGTGCTCTTGGATCCATCTGAGATCCATCTGTTCCTGTAGGGCTGCTTGCACCACAGAACATCCCTGGTTGTCTTTAGAGCAGATATCACATTGGTGATAGTTATGAGGTGGCACATGGCCATACCCACTCTGTCTACAATGCATCTTAACCAGATTGGTTTTTAACAAGAGTGCATCGTGAATTTGATAGACATCGCTAGTCTCTTTCTCAATCAGATTGACTGCAGCTTTCTCATGTTGAGGTAGCGAGTTCGTGAGAGCATTGGGATTCGTCTCTTTGAAAGATAAGAGCCCGCTCCTAACAAGCTTTTGCACGTCAGACTTGAAATTGAGGCAAGTCTCTATGTTATGCCCTGATCCTCCTTGATGATAAGGGCATGTCTAATCTATCTTAAACCAAAAAGGCAGATTTTCCGGTACCGTAAGAGGAGACTTAGTCTGAATATGCCCCTTAGCCAGTAGTAACGGAAATAATTCTGCATACAACATGGGTATAGGATCAAACCCTGATGGTCGTGTTGTACGGTTGTTATTGTATGGAGGACGAGCCTACTGAAGAGGCTGTTGTGTCCTTTGCTGATCAGGTTGGCTCTGCGCAACCTGAGGTTGGTACCTAGGAATAGGCGTAGGGCCGATAGCAGGAGTCACAGCCGCTACTGGCTGATAACGTCGCCTTTGCTTTCCGAGAGAGATATTCCCAATATCTTGCTCTTTTTTCTTAGGGAGAGCACTACCGTATTTTTTAGTACCGCTCGTCGATCCAGTGTCTTTTACCAAACGTCCTTCTCAGACGGCTTCCTCAAGACGTACGCCCATGCCGACCATCTCGGTGAAATCACTGGGTGCACTGGCAACCATTCGGTCATAGTAAAATGAGCTTAAGGTCTTTAAGAAGATCTTTGTCATCTCTTTTTCCTCAAGAGGTGGACAAATTTGAGCGGCAATTTCACGCCACCTTTGAGCATACTCCTTAAAGGTCTCCTTGTCCTTTTGCGACATCGATCTGAGCTGATCTCTGTCGGGTGCCATGTCCAAATTGTATTTGTATTGTTGGACGAAGGCAGTACCAAGATCTCTGAATGTACTGATCGTAGTACAGTTTAAACCCATGTACCATTTGAGTGCGGCACCGGTTAAACTATCCTGAAAGTAGTGAATCAGTAGGTCCTGATTCTCCGTCTGAGCTGACATCCGCCGAGCGTACATCACCAGATGGCTTTGAGGGCAAGAGTTACCCTTGTATTTTTCAAAGTCGGGCACTTGAAATTTGTGCGGGACTTTCACATTTGGGACCAAGCAGAGGTCTGCGGCGTCCTTTTCGAATAGATCCTGACCGCGAATGGCTTGCAGCTCCTTCTGCATTTCCAAGAATTGTTCCTGGAATTCATCCATTCGGTCAAACATAGTTTCCTTTTTACCAGAAGGTATCGGTGGAATCTGTCATTCCGGGACAGTGTGCACCACAGGGGGTGGTACCGTGACTACGGCAGTGAGTCTTGGCGTTTCCCGAAGTTTGTAACCTTCAGGAGTCTTCAGTATGCCCCTGGCATCTTCGGTTTCCCGAAGTTTGTAACCTTCAGGCCCAGCGGCTTCTGTTGAGATTCCCTGATCTTCAGTGATCGGCGGAACATATCCTCCCGGGATATAGTTGACAAGCATGCCCCAGGGACGATCTTTCGGCATCTGATACCTAGGATCATTCTTCTCCACTATGGGCATTGAGGTGATCTCTGAGATCATAGTTCTTTGTAGCTGAGCTTCTGCCATGGCTTGCATGTCGTTATGAAGCTTTCTCATATCCTCTCTTAGAGCGTCGATTTCTTCTTTCAACTCTCTGTTTTCTTCCTCAAGATCATCCATCTTTTTCTGACGATTGGCCCGAGTATTATACGAATGAGACAGTTTGACTCTAGAACCGAGATACAAACGTGAGATTCGTAGGTAAGAAGAATGCGTTACGTGAGAATGATGAATGCAATGATTATATTAATTGTTTTTTTGGTTTAATCAAAATAAACTTTGACAATTAGATTGCAAATATCAAACAGTGTGGAAACCCCTTTTTATTGAAATTCAAAGGATTACAGAAACGGAAATACAGTAGATTACAAAGTGCAGAAACAGAAACCTAAGCTAAAGGGTCCCGAGTCCTCTCTGAAGAGAAATCGGGTGCTGATTCTGGTATCCTTCTTTTCTTTGACCGGGGCTCTTGAGCCGTTGTCGGGTTGTCATTCCTTTGCCAAGTGAAAGGAGCGAGCAAATTCCTTTGGTCATCTTGATTCTCTACAGCATGCTGCTCCAAAATTTCAATCAGAGCATCTTTTTCTTTCAGTAATTGCTGTATTTTAATGCACTCTATGTCGAGGGTGCGATACTTGTTCTTCCAAGACCTTCTCTCCCGTTGAACTTTGTTGAGAGTAACCTGAAGCTTTTCAGTTTCCGTCATGAAGTACATGACAGATTCCCTCGGCGGAAGGATTCCGTAACGAGGATAAGGCATTTTCAACTTGAGAGCTCTAGTTTGTACCCAATGGAGATAAGGCTCCACCGAGACACAGTTTGGTTTTCCTAGAAACTCCCGTCCTTTCTTATGAACCTGTTTCCAAGCTTGCACTATTTTTATCTTTAGTGCTCTGTCGTTTTCTCTTTCCTTGAAGAAAAGACCTTCCAGATGAACACCCAGTGGGATGTGTCTCATCGGGTATCCAAATTGACGAAGAACCAATACTGGATGGTAGTTGATTCCTCCTTTAGTTCCTATGAGGGGTACGTTGGGGAAGTTTCCACAACGGTCAATGATTCTGATTCCCTCATAAATCCTATTGCACCAATCTATATCAGAGTTGGTGAGGGACATGATCTTCTGCGACCAACGTAAGACACTCTTGCAATCCCAAAAAGTAGCAGACTTGGGCAAGTGGGAGATAAACCATTTATAAAGCAGAGGCACACAGCATGTGATCTCCCCTCCGCTGTACAAATTTCCCAAGAGTACAGAATGATACACATCTGCGAGCAAAGTCGGCACAGGGTTTCCAATGAGAAAAACCTTAATGGCGTTGATATCTACGAAGTTATTGATGTTGGGAAACAAAAATAACCCGTAGGTGAGCAAGACAAAGACGCTTTCAAAAGCAGTTATATTTCCTATACTGGCAAAATACAGGGCCTTCTTTGTCAAGAACTGGGCTGGCAAACCTTGGATGTCACCCTTAGTAGTCATGTGAGTCTTGACCTCAGACTCGTCCAAATGAATTGCTCTTGTAATGGTCTGATTCTTTGGAATTTCTTCCAGTCCAGAAAATGGAGCTCGATCCGTAATGTGTAGATCGATCAGATGAGAATACTCCTCCAGCGTTGGTGCTAGCTGGTAATCCGGGAATGTGAAACAGTGATAAACCGGATCGTAAAACTGAATGAGCGCATCCATGATTCCCTCAATCACATGGACTCTTAACAGTGGTAGCAGACTTCCGTACTTGGCTCTGAAAGCCTCAGGGTTTGTGATCATCCTTGCTAACCTTCTCAAATCCTCTAGCTTTGGAACCTTGAAGGTGTACGTATGAGTTTTTCTTCTACCGAAATCCATTAGCGTAATCCTCTTCTCTGATATTTGCAATCATAGTCTTAGTTTAATTTGAAAAACAGAGAGACTAGAAGAGAAAGTTTTTTGAATGTTTTAATGTTTAATTAAATGAATGCATGAATGCAGCACACAAAAACATAGAAAAAACATGGGGTCAAAGGGTCGTTGTCATGAAGTCAAGGCTCTACCCATCCCCAAAGGTTTATACTAAGGTGATTTTTGTACCTGTACTCATTATCATCAGCTCCTCCCAGGAAAGTAAAACAACAAGCGGATCACCAGCGAGTTGTAGAGCAATCTTAGAGTAAGTGCCATTCACCGAGAATAGATCACCAGCCTCAAATGAGGGTAGTATCGCGTAACAACTATTTTCGATAGTTTCCGCACTACGAAAGGGTTTGGCTCCTCAGCTTCTTAGGCATCACAACCGACCCATTGTCTAGGTGAGAGAATGGTTACATTAGGATGCCTCCACTGAGGTTGATGGTCGACCCCGTCGCCATCACTTATCTTAAGTGTATACTCAATCTTTCCACATACGGCATCACCCGCATTCCCATTAACAGAAAAATAAACATGTATAGCAATTAGGAAAAACAGTATATATATTTGTCCTAAACATCCTAGACCTTTAAAGCTATAAATCCTATGTTCCTGACAGAAATGGGTTCCCCGACGGAAGCCCCAATCTGTGGTATTCACACAAGAGATGAAAAGAAGAAAATGTTTGACAAAGACCGGCCCCACGGTGGGCGCCATTTTTCTGTAGCGAGCTATTTTGGACGCGGTTCTTAAGCGTTGGTCGCTCTCTGCGGTTTGAGCTTAAACTACAGGTCGATTCATTTTTTATCCTATTGTGAGCTGAATAAGGAAGGGAAATAGATGTCTCCAATTAACCCTGCTTGCATACTGAGTTTAAACAGCGGCCTGTTAGGTTACGAATGCTATCAATGTGGGGGGCCTTTGTACTGGTTATTTATATTTTCGCCAATACGGTTTCTTTCTTTTTATCTGGGCAGAAGGTTTCTGGCGGGGAACAAGGATTAGGATGTTAGGACTGATGCTTTTTGATAGGTATGTGAGAGTATGGGATTTTGGTTTTTTGTTGATTGTGCTCGCTAAGATCTTTTCTTTCGATCTTATGCCTACGTATTCCCGTTTATCGAAACAGGGAAATCAGAGCGTTCGTAGTTCCTCCTATTCTATGGGAGGAAATGGTTGTTTTTGGTGTCTTGTTCAAAGCCCAAGACGTGAAGCGAAAGGTGGTTTGTATCTTGTTCAAAGCCCAAGATGTGAAGCTGAAAAGTCTATTTGTGTCTTGTTCAAAGCCCAAGACGTGAAGCTGAAGGACCTCGACTTTAGAGAGAATTTGTCATCTCTAAAGAAGGGTTTGTCTGTCACAACTATTGGGTGACTGGTTATAAAGGAGAATTACTTTAACCGGGATACGCGGATCCTAGAAATGCCATAATTTCCTTTAAAGGGGATTTTAACCTGAAGGAGAAGACTTTAGCTTAGTGTAGAGCAATGTTATCTTTCCTTAGGAATTTATCATGCTAAAAGAGGGACAGTGGCATGGATGTAGATAATCCAGAGGCTTTCCGCTTACAGCGATTTGATGAAGGGGAAGGAGTTGTTGATGTTTGTGTACTGTGAATGAGGCACAGCTTTGATGCTAAAAGGTTGATTGGATCAACCAGTGGTTTTCTTATACAAAGCCTAAGAGGAGGCTATTGGCCCAACAAGAGGGAGTTTTTATGTGTCTCGTACGAAGCCCGAGAGAGAGGCTAAAAGGGTTGACTCAACAGGAGAATCTTTTATACTCAACAAGAGAGTGTTTTTGTATCTCGTACGAAGCTCGAGAGAGAGGCTAAAAGGGTTGACTCAACAGGAGAATCTTTTATACTCAACAAGAGAGTGTTTTTGTATCTCGTACGAAGCCCGAGATGGAGGCTAAAAGTTTGACTCAACAAGAGAGTCTTTGTATCTCGTACGAAGCCCGAGATGGAGGCTAAAGGTTTGACTCAACAAGAGAGTCTTTGTATCTCGTACGAAGCCCGAGATGGAGGCGAAAGGGGTGATTGACTCAACGAGGGAGTCTCTTATGTGTCTCGTACAAAGCCCGAGAGAGAGGTTAAATGTTGTTTGACTCCGCTGGGGAGAATTTTGGTATCTCGTACGAAGCCCGAGATGGAGGCTAAACGTTTGCTTCGCTGGGAAGAATCATTGAACAAAGCCCAAGAGGAGGCTATGGTAATTGTTTCAGTTAAGTGACAGGTCCAGTATACTGATTTTAAAGAGAAAATCAGTTCTTATATGAGCAACACTGTACTCAGGGATTTGATTTGATGATCAGGGATATTTCCTTCTCTTTGAGGAAACGGGAAATCCAAAGGGTATTGAGATTGTCCAAGTCTGCGGGTTTCCTTCCTATTTAATGAAGGGGTCACTTGAGAATGTCTTTGAGTCTCAAGGAAGTTAGACTGTCCGTGTCTAGAGTTTTATCTTTTGTACTATGCTTTGAGAAACAGTAGTAGACTCTATAAAAGGACTGTTCTATGAAGATTACTAAGTTCTTTTCCTATACCTCTAGGAGGTCGTCGGGACAATTTGTACGAAGCCTAAGAGGAGGCTGGAAACTTTTAAGAAGCCGATCGGGTCCTTGTACTAAGCCCAAGAGGAGACTATCATTCCCAGAGGAAGAGATCATTATACTAAGCCTAAGAGGAGGCTGTGAATACTTCGAAGAAGCCGTAGGGTCCTTGTACGAAGCCCAAGAGGAGGCGGGGTTGCTTTTAGGAAGCCAGTGGGTCCTTGTACGATGCCCAAGAGGAGGCTGATGCTTTTAAGAAGCCGATGGGTCCCCAAAACCCGAGAAATTCAAGGCAAGCTATTCACAAGGAATAGATCAAGTCAGGAAAGTTCGAGAATTTGGAAGAAACTCAAAGATGCCATTCACGGAGAATACATTCAGCTCTGGGAGTAGAGTTTCTTGACAATTCCTAATGAGGACAGCCGAAGAGAAGACTGTATCTGGTGATCCTATTGGGGATCTAGTTGTCTATTTCTACGAATAAACAAAATGGCGTCACCTAGTTCTAGACGTAGTTGTCGGGGAAACTCCAAATATCTATACTATTATTACACAGTTGATATGAGTTTATGAAAGAAGACTTACAGCGAAACAGCCCCATAATACAGTTATATATATATGAGTTTGTGAAAGGAGACTTACAGTGAAACAGCCCCACAATACAATTATATACATATGAAAGCGGTAAATGAAAGCGGGTAAACACTTACTCGGTTGTAGAGCTTCTATGCTGTTTGGTTAGTTGTTCAACAAAGAAAGATTGAAAACAACAGTATATTCAAAATCAAAGGAGAAAGTGCTTTGAAAAAGAAATATTTGGGGCTTACAACTCAAGGAGAGGCCCAGGGTTTTATCAGTGAGCGCACTGTTGAATTTGTACAAAGGGACTTATACAAGTGACTAAGGCCCAAGAAAGGTTTTCTGTACAAAGGGATGGGTCTTACACTCTATTAGAGGCCCAAGTGAGTTTTAAGAAACGAAATGGGTCTTACTACTCGAGGGTAGGCCCAATGGTTAATTTTGAAAAGGGCGAAGGTCGCGCCGTGGTTTTGGAAACACCGTGGGACTTATACAAGTGACTGAGGCCCAAAATTTTGGTATTTACAAAGGGATTGGGTCTTACACTCTATTAGAGGCCCAAAGAGTCTTGAAACATTTGAGTATGATTAAAAATCAAAGAAACCCCAATTTTCACTTTTTAAAAGTAATTTTTCAAAGAAAATTAATAAAAAAATGACAAAAAAAAAACAAATAAGTTTAAATAAACCACTTGTGATTTTTGGTTAAGGTTTGAAAAATGAGGTTTTAATCACAAGATGATTTAAAACTTATTTAGTTTTGATTTTCAAGATGAATATTCACTTTTAAAATGTTTAAAAACAATTAAAAATGAATTTATTCACAAAAATACCAACTATATTAAATAAATAATATAAATTTGATTTTTTTTGTAGAAAAAATATTTTACTATTTTTGTGATTTTTCAGAAAAAGAACTAATAAAAAATAATCAAAATTGAGGGAGTTATTAATTTTTCAAATCATTAAAAAAACAATATGAAAAATGAGAAAATATAAAAAAGAGGGGTTGCGTCTTACACTCTATTAGAGGCCCAAAGTGTATTTTTCTACAAAAGATGGGGCTTATAACTCAAGGAGAGGCCCAAAATATTTTCAGTTTGAAAATGGCGATCGCGCCGAGATTTTTAACGTATCGGGACTTATACAATAGCTGAGGCCCAAAATTGTTTCGTTAAAAAAGGGTTGGGTCTTACACTCTAATAGAGGCCTAAAGTGTATTTTTGTACAAAAGATGGGGCTTACAACTCAGGGAGAGGCCCAAAATATTTTCAGTTTGAAAATGGCGATCGCGCCGAGATTTTTAACATATCGGGACTTATACAATAACTGAGGCCCAAAATTGTTTCGTTAAAAAAGGGTTGGGTCTTACACTCTAATAGAGGCCCAAGTGTTTAAAAATGAAAATAAATGGGACTTACAACTCAAAGAGAAGCCCAGTTGATTTTCGTTTGAAAATGGCGATCGCGCCGAAGTTTTCTTTTAACGCGGAGGGACTTATACAATAAGTGAGACCCAAAATTGTTTTTGGTTAAAAGAGGATTGGGTCTTACACTCTAATAGAGGCCCAAAGAGTTTGAAAAAGATTTGTTAGGGTGAAAATCAAAGAAAACCCCAATTTCATTTTTTAGGCATTTTTCCAAGAAAAATTAAGTAAAAAATGATAAAAATATCAAATAAAATAATTAAATAATGATTAAAGTTTATGAAAAAAAATATTTTATCAACATAAATATTTAAAATCATTTTGGTTTTAAAAATCAAGAAAAAAAAAAAGAAATCATTTTAAAAGCATTTAAAACAATATAAAACACAATTTTTAAATATATTAAAAATAATATTTTTTTTTTGTGATTTTTTGTGGATTAAAATATTATGGGGTATGAATTGGAAAATGATGATTTTTTGCTATGTGAAAAAAATTGGTTGAGTTTTGAAAATAAAAAGTAAGAAAAAGAGGAAAGATATCAAAATATCATCTCCGACATTTCTTTTGGGGTAAAAACGAGTACCGAAACTTTAATTTTCAACACGTTTTTATCAAATTTCAAACACTCATAACTCTCTCAATTTTTATCGGAATCAAAATACGGAAATACCTATCTTGACCGATTTTTCGCAAGGAATCCGATGGTATTACTCACACACACGGAAAATCAACACACAAAACGCAGAAATTAAAACCAAAACTGCTATCGTTTAAAAGCATCGTTTCGCGTCGAATTTCCAACACGCGTAACTCTCTCGATTTTTAACCGAATCAAGATCCGCAAGAGCCTATCCTGACCAATTTTTCGCAAGGAATCCAATGGTATTACTCACACGCACGGAAAATCAACACACAAATTGCAGCGATAAAAAAACAGAGCTGCTACGTTGTGAAAACGTCGTTCCGCGCCAAACTTCCGACGCGCGTAACTCTCTCGATTTTTAACCGAATCAAGATTCGCAAGAGTCTATCTTGACCGATTTTTCGCAAGGAATCCAATGGTATCACTCACGCACACGGAAACTCAACACACAAAATGCAGAAATTAAAAAACCAAAACTGCACGTTGTTTTCGACGTCGTTTCGCGTAAAATTTCCAACGCGCGTAACTCTCTCAATTTTCATCGGAATTGAAATCCGTAAAAACCTATCTTGATCGATTTTTCGCAAGGAATCCAATGGTATTATTCATGCACTCGGAAACTCACTGTACAGAACACACAAAGCGAAAAAAACCAGAACCGCTATCGTTAATTCGACGTCGTTTCGCGTCAAATTTCCAACGCGCGTAACTCTCTCAATTTTCATCGGAATTAAAATCCGTAAAAACCTATCTTGACCTATTTTTCGCAAGGAATCCAATGGTGTTACTCATGCAAACTAAAAATTAATGTATAGAACACATCAATAAAAAAAATCAAAACTAGATATGATTTTAAAACAACCAAAATTCCACATATAAACATGTTAAAATGCAAACAGTGGGAGGATCACAACATACACATTATGGACTACATTTTTGCCTCAAGAATTGTTCAATATGATGCATGTATGTGGACAAAAAAGGAAAGCATGATTCAAAGAATTCAAGTTGTGAATTTTACCTCTTTTTTGGAGATTTTGGGCAACCTACCAAGTGCTTTGTTCCAGAAATGATTTAATGCTTTGGACAACCTCAAATGACCTCTTAGAAGCTTTTAGGATGGTTGGAATCGGCTGGAAACCTCTGGAGCAAGTTTGTGCACTTTCTCGCGAAATGGTCAAAAACGGCCAAAATGCCAACTCTCTCAAATGGTGTTCCAGATGTGTGGCACCATTTGGGACAGTTCAAGGATGATATTTAGAGTGTTTTTGAGGTTTTATCTGGCTTGGAAAGTGACTGAATCAAGACATGGCTTAAAAAATGCAAAAAAGTGTCATTTTGAGGTTTTGAGATGTGACTTTGTGATGTTGTGATTACAGGTCACTTTTGATGGTTTGCACAGCTTACATATGATATATATGAGGTGTGTGTGTGATTAGTTTGAGTGGAATTTCTCTCTAGCTCAAAAACTCAGAATTTCCTTACTAAAGAAGGCATTTTGGAGTGAAAGAGAGAATTTGAGGAAAGCATCTGTTTGATGGCTTTGGTGTACTCAAACTGAACACAAATGAGCTCTATTTATAGTGGAGCAAGTTTGTTTTGGGATCCACAGTGAATGGTGGCTGCAGCAGAGGTTTGACCAATGTTGGCCAATGGAAATGCAAGTCTCCTCTAGCCATTGACAAGAGGTTAGGGCACAGGGCTGTGGTTCCCTTGGTCTTGGATAAGTCTTGACTAATTTCAGATGAGAATGGCTCAGTTCATGCCACCTCTAAGCATCCATTAAATGCTCTAAACCAAAATTGGAGTTTTGTCCCTCTTTTAGGGATTTCTAGGTTTTGGCATGCTTTTTTTGGTTCCTTGGACTTGGGAGGTTCATGGATCAGATCATCCCACTTGGATTTGATGCTTAGATGTGTCCAAACTGATGACAAGGCTTGAAAATTCGTGTGGCACACAAAATGTGCAAATCTGTCCCTGAAAAATTCAGCTTCAGCAAGGCCTTTTGTAAGATCCATAACTCCCTGCTCGAGTATGCTACATGGACGTTCTAGGACTTTTCGGAAAGCTTAGATGACGTACTTCAACTTTGATGTTTGGCCCTAGACCTAGTTCAACTTGGATCATGGAGAAAAACAGCCTTGAAGTTGGGACATTGTGCTGAAATTACAAGGCAGATTTTGGCTAAGTGCTAAAAAATGTCAATTTTAAGTTTTTAGCCATTTTGATCCAAACATAACTCAAAATCCATGATGAATTGGGATGAAGTGTAGTTGACACTTTTGTATAGGGCCATGAGGGCTACAAATCAAGCTTTGGATGGGGAAAAATGGCTTTGTGGTTTAGGAGTTATGATCCTCCAAAGTTGGTACCCTTGCCACTTTTTTTCATAACTTAGAAAATTTTCTAAGTTTTTATGGTTACCCCTTTTACAAGTTATCCCACTTTCTTTGATTTTTCTTGTTGAATGATGATTCCAATCACACATTAACATCATTTTAGGGTTAAAAAACCATTTTTATGAAAAATCTCAAAAAGTCAAAGTTTGACTTTTGTGCACAGTTGACTTTTTATCAGATGAATTCCAAACTGTGCGATCCTTTAGGAAATCATGTCCTTGACCTAAATCAAAATTGATGGACATGTTCCATGGGTGTTATAGGGTGTATTTAATCGTGTCCCACGGCTTGGGAGCATGTCCTGGTCAAAAGTCAAAGCTACAGTTGACTTTTCTCGCGAAACCCTAACCGTGGTTCAGATGAAATTGAAACTTGTTGCTCAAGCTTCTTGGGTCAATCCATTGTTGCAAATGGATCAACGTGGTATGTTGGAGACCCTCAAATCATGTCTTGAGGTCTTGGCTCATGATTTGTCCCAAAAGTCAACTTAGGGGTGAATTAGGTCAAGAAACCCTAATTCCTGATTTTTGTGTATGCATCCCCTGAGGCTAAATTGACTTGATGATGGGGTTTATGATGTTCTATGGAGCATTTTAGGTTATTCTTTGAAGCATTGGCTCATGCCCAGAGGAAAATTTCCATCTGGAGGCCCTAGTCGACCAAACCCTAATTTGGTGACACTGACGATCCTGAGGCTTGATCCACCTAGAAGGGAGCAAACTTGTGCTTAATCCTTGAAGTGGGAGTCCTCTTGATCCATTGTGGATATTTGAGAGGCTAGATAAGTTGATGATCATGTCATTACTTGATTGATCCTTTGTCTAAGAGCTCTGCGAGGACTTGAAACCCTAAATCCTGTTTGTAGTGAATGCCCACCCACCTTTGGGGAGACTAAAGAGGTATGATGGTCCATCCATATTGTGCTGATGATTTGCACAATGATGGGAAATCTTAGTGGTCAAAATTTGGGGTATGACAGTATGTCACTGTGGTGCTACTTCTTAATTCATCTACCAATGTTTAATACGTATGTACGCTTTGAAATTATAGGAAACTATTTTCTTTGTTTATTAACAAATTAAGGTACTATTGAGTGTTAGAGTAGAAAGATAAATATCACACAAAAAATAAAAAATCAAGGAGTAGGAAAATTGACACAAAATATTTACGTGAAAAACCCTCAACAAATAAGGAAAAAACCATGGGCACCGATAGAAAATATTTTCACTAAATTGAAAAAATTACAACACTTCTCTCTATATACAAGGAGAGAACAAATTACACTCTCTCTTGTAATATGAGAACACTCACTAAAAGAATCTTATAGGAGAAAATACAATATATTCTATCTCTCTAAATTTTTCTTTTATGTTATGTTGCAATGCTTTGTGGTGTTGTGTTAGGAATGAGAAATGCACCTCTATTTATAAGTGCTCATCTTCACAAAACCCCGGGAGTTGTTACAAAACCATGGGTGTTTCATTCTTCGTCCACAAATTGTGACTTTATTCAACCACAATCCTTGACCATAATCTTTTACCATGACTACAATATTTGACTATGACCACAATCTTTAACAATCTCTCACTTAAAGTCACATTTGTGATCTTCCAAAATCTTCTTTACCTTGCCAACTCCATGCTGATTACGCCTCTAATAGGCCATAGGAATACCTACACCATGCAAACTTATCAGAGTTAATTGGCTTCGTCATTGCATCTGCTAGGTTCTCTTTAGTGTGAATTTTCTGCATATCCACACTTCCTTCTTCTACTACCTCTCTGACAAAATGGTATTGAACTCCTATGTGTTTTGTCTTAGAATGAAAAGTTGGATTCCTTGTAATGTGCAAGGCACTCTGACTGTCACAGTTCACAGTAATCTTTTGTTGCTTGTGCCTGAGTTCCTCCAATAACCTTTGAATCCAAATTGCTTCCTTACATGCTTGGGTAGTGGACATGTATTCAGCTTCTGTAGTAGACAAAGCTACAACAGTATGCAATTTGGATAACCAGCTTACCGCTCCTCCTGTAAGTGTGAACATATAGTCAGTAGTAGATTTTCTTTTATCAAGGTCGTCTGCAAAATATGAATCAACATAGCCTCTAATAGTGAATTTTGATTCCCCAAAACATAATGCAGCACCTGAGGTTCCTTTGATGTATCTAAGGATCCTCTTCAGAATATTCCAGTGTTCATTACCTGGATCTGCCATAAACCGACTGATCTTTCCATTTGCTTAAGCAATATCTGGTCTAGTACATATCATAGCATACATAAAGCTTCCCACCGCTGATGCATACGGTACTCGAGACATTTCCATCCTTTCTGTTTCATTGTTAGGATTCATACTTGAGGATAATTTATAATTGACAGGAAGTGGGGTAGAGATTGGCTTACAGTTTTGCATGTTAAAGCGGCGCAAGACTTTAAGGAGATAATTTTTCCGAGAAAGCCAGATCCTTCTGTCTTTTCTGTCTCGTCCCTAAAATGTTGTTTGCTGGTCCTAAGTCCTTTATATCAAACTCCTTAGCCAATTGTGCCTTCAATTCTTGGACTTAATCGTTGTTGGGGCCTACCACCAACATGTCATCCACATACAACAGCAAAATGATAAAATCATCATTATCATCAAACCTTTTGTAATACGTACAATGGTATGAACTTAATCTGTTGTATCCAAGGCTCACGATGAAGGAATCAAATCTCTTGTACCAACACCTTGGCGCTTGTTTTAAACCGTACAGAGATTTGGTCAACCTACAAACCAAGTTTTCTTTTCCTTGTTCTTCAAAGTCTTCGGGTTGGAGCATATATATTTCCTCTTCAAGTTCTCCATGGAGAAACGTAGTCTTTACATCAAGTTGCTCTAGATTTAGATCAAATACAGCACACATCGCCAAGACCACTCTGATTGTGGTGAGTCTTACCACTGGAGAAAATATCTCATTGAAATCAATATCTTTTTTCTGAGCATATCCTTTGACCACCAGTGTTGCACGATATCGTTCCACCTGATCATTGCCATCTCGCTTAATTTTTAACACCCATTTGTTACCGATGGCTTTCTGACCTTTTGGAAGTTCAACAAGTTCCCATGTGTTATTTCTATGTAAGCCTTCAATTTCCTCTTGCATTGCTATCATCCCCAGAGAAGCATCTTAACCATTTAATGCCTCATGAAAGGTTGATGGTTCTCCATCTTCTGATATATGACAATATGCATCATGACTTTCCATCACATATTCTGAGTGCTAGGATGGTTTTTTTGATTTGACGTGTGGTTCTTTTGGGATCTAAATTATTGACCTCAGTTGGTTCTTGTTCTTCGTGCTCTGGCTCTGCTTCAGAAGAATCATTTTCTCCTGACTTTTCCTCCATATCCACTGTAGTAGTCTCTTTTATAGTGTTTTCATCTTTTTTTCTCCTTTTGTAGTTCATTTTCTACAAAGATTACATCTCTGCTAACAATAATCTTGTGGGCAGCGGGATCCCACAGACGATACCCCTTCACATTGTCAGCGTAACCCAAGAATATGCATTTCCTGGATTTTGTGTCCAACTTTGTTCTTTCTTGGGAGTTGTACATCACGTACACAGGACATCCGAATACATGCAAAGAAGAATAATCACCTGGTTTTCCCTTCCACGTCTCCATTGGTGTCTTTAAATGAATCGCAGTTGATGGCGATCGATTTATCACGTGTTCGCTGGTGAATTTGGCGAACAATCTCTGGTTTCCTAATTTACAAAAATTAGTTTACTAACAGGACCAACCAAACAAATCCTAGGACAAAGTGCTTTTGAGAGTATGTTTGATTTTGAAAGTTAACGTATTCGTTTTATGTTTCTAAGATTCCTTTTAACAACTATTTCGACTGGTAGGACAAAACATGGGAATAGCGAAAAAGTAATTGAAACAACTTAAACTAAAACAAAGTAAATTTTTGAAATGAAAGATACCTTGAATATAAAGAAATGAAGGAAAACTGGAAATTTTATTGAAATGCATAAAGGTAAACTGGTGTTTCCTACACATACATTTTACAGAACACTCGTTTCTCTCGCACGGTTACTTTGAGTATTTGCAGTAATTTGTACAAAATTTGGAACACACCGAATCTAACATCAAGATCTCCTATTTATATACAAACGAAAGAAGCACCTATAACAGCTATTTCTCCTAATGGCGACAAATGTCATTCTGCATGTATTTGCCTCCTAGATGCGTTCCACGCGTCCTATTTCAAAATAACACTTCCCTCCAGAAATTTGAAATTCAAAACACCCGTCGAATGGACCGAGTTCTTCTTAGTCGAAATATACTTCCTCACTTGGCAAAAATCTACCAATGCTTCTTGCAAGTATCATTCTCTTTCGACTTGCCTCTCACTCAGGAGCTTTCGCCAAAGAATTTCCTAACTGCAGTGCCCGGTCGAATCCTACCTGTCGAATTTTCTCTTTTTCTTTTTAAACCATTTCCCCGACGTCAAATTTAGCCATTTACAAATTGCCCCCCAGAAAATGCGTTTTCGACTGAGGAAGAAAACCATTTTTTGCCAGTGCCTTTCGACGCCATGGACCATTCGACTAGTGACTGTTCATATGATTTAGACATTAGAAATGTCAGAACCATCATTGCGCTTTTTCCAAAACATCATCTCAGCCCACGTTTTTGAGATCACATCATTCCTACTCGACCCCTATCACATCGTGGGTCAAACCTTAACTGCCACCGTCAGCATTATCCACTTCATACTCACCACGTGTCCGATAACTTTCCCACCACTTTTCCATTTCCTCTTTCAGAATACCAACCGCTTCTCTTTCCCAACTTATATATAAGCTGAAAGCTTCATTTTCCCCCTTTTACGTTATTTTTCAAACTTCATCTTCCTCGTTTCCACTCCAAGAGCTCTTTCAAAACTTCATCTTCCTCGTTTCCACTTTCTCTGTAACCAGCAATGGCGTCTTCCGCTTCTCAAAAGATCACCGGCAAAGACCCTCAGAAATCCAACAATCTAGCACCAGTGGAGAGGATTCTTGGTCCCAAAGTGGTGGGGAATCACGAGTACATTCCAGAACCTCCTAATGAAGAAGAAAAGCGCTCCATTTACCAATCTCAGGTACTTATTCCCATTTTAATTTCTGGAAAATCTCATGCAATTTTAGGACCGTTACCTGACTTAACACTAAACCCAGTTAAGGTGCGAGAATTTTTTCCCACCTACCATCGCTACAAACCCATAGCAAATGGTGTTAGAACTAGGACGGACAAGGAGAAGATTATAGATGAAAAATCCAAAATAGATGGCCAAGGGACTCCTTCTGACGAAGTGATAAACCTAGAATACATGAACAATTTTAGAATTTTTAGGTCCTGTCCTCTGTCGAATGACCCCTCTGACTATTTGGCTTGGTTGGAAAAGATAGAAAAGGTTAAGAGCAACGATTGGAAAACCATGGGCATTTACGATCTCATTCAACTGTCGAAAGTAGGGCCAGGATATTGCCCTTCCATGCTTTTGGCCTCTCTCTATTTCTGGGATAGTACTTACGACAATTTCCATATTCCCTGTGGGATGATCACTCCTACGCTTTTCGACATAGCTGCTATCACTGGATTAAGCCCCTTAGGAGTCGACTATGATCCCAACTTGCTTGCTGACGATTCAATAGGTTTCGACACCAACAAGGCCACCTTTACAGCCTATATTGCCAATTACCATGACAAGGAAACCAAGGAAGTTTCTGACCAAGAACATGTAGCTTTTTTGGCCCTCTGGCTGTCGAGGTGCGTTTTTTGCTCCAGATCTCTCCAGGTGGCGAAGCGCTATATCACCACAGCGAATCAGCTTCATGCTGGGCACCAGCTATGTCTTAGCGAGATGATCCTGGCGAACCTATATGAACCCCTTGGCGAAGGAGTCACCATTTTGAAGAACATCAAGGAAAAGAAGACTTTGCTGCTATCAGGGCCTTTTTGGCTTTTACAATTGTGGCTCAATGCCATTTTCGAAGCCTCTCTTCCAAACAAATCCACTGTGGACCCAGCTGTTCTAGGGGACAAACGCGTCGAAGGTCTTCGTTTGGCGCAGCTGACACCTCATGACGAAGGCCTGAGTCTTCAACAAACCTTTACTAGCTACGTCATGATGTTTGCGAAACGTTATAGTTTTACACCCAACATGGCTCCCTTTGCTGAAAGGAAAGTTCGACCCTCATGGTTCACCAGAAAACTTCCCCAGGAATCGAAATTGCTAGAAGACGAATTCCTCAACGTCTGGGAATCCTTCCTTACTCCAAGACTTTTAGTGTCCAAACTTGGCCCTTCAAAACTCAAAGTTTCCCTTGTTAATTATCAGCCCAACCTGGTTTCTCGACAGTTTGGGTTGATACAGATAGTACCAAAACCTCTTTTCTCCAAGAAAGGTTCTCTGATTCATTACAACATGACCCACATTGAAGATGAATGCTCTGAGTTGTTAGCGAATTATTCTAACCTGGTCGAAATCCAACCAGTGGTCTTTCGACCTAACTTCCTCTGCACTCAAGAGTTTGATGAATGGTGGAGGGCTTACTATGAGTCTCAAATGTTTAATGTGGATTCTTTTACCACTCAACTGACTAAAGCCTTCGCCCTTGTGCAGGACAGGACCAAGAAAGGTACTTCTCGACACATCAAAGAAATCCAAGCTTTCCATAAATACTTTGAAACTGCTTACAGGCCTGATGATCTTAGTCGAACCATACGCGAAGCAGCAGTTACTTTGAAATAAAAGTTTACAGAAAAACTTGGTGAGTTAAAACTACCTTCTTATGTTCGACTAGAACAACGTTATGAGGTAGCTTTTAAACTTTATCGCCCAAAATTTCCCCCTCTACCATCTGC
Organism: Lathyrus tuberosus; assembly: GCA_022829125.1. Classification (NCBI taxonomy): domain Eukaryota; kingdom Viridiplantae; phylum Streptophyta; class Magnoliopsida; order Fabales; family Fabaceae; genus Lathyrus; species Lathyrus tuberosus. Next base: position 6,004,878 of record JALAZF010000191.1, read on the forward strand.
TGAATTTTGCATGGCTTTTAGCCCTCCATTCCCAGATTGGTTCATTTGTGGGGAGTCTCTAAAAGTTCTTCGACAAGACAACTAAAAACGTGCCAAGCGAGTGGTTCCGACTAAGTACACCCTGGACAATTTCAAAGGCCACCTTCATATTGGCATAGAACACGTTCGCGTGGAAACTCCTATATATGAAGGTGTGGAAAAATGGGAAGCAGTTCAATCTCACTTTTATTTATTCGAATATAGGTTTTTATGCTTGACTATTTTCTTCTTTTCTTTTCTAGCTATAAAGATTCCAATCAAGAAACCTGCCACAGTCGAAGCAACAACTGCAGGAGAAGCAGAGCCTCAGAAGGATACTGCCAAAACACCTTTGGCGAAGGTATCAATTTACTTTCTTTTTATAGTTCACCAAATGTTTCATTCTCTTGAACTAACTAATGAAATTTTCTTTGATCCACAGGGCAGTCGAAGACCCCCATCAACGCCAAAGAAGAGGCAAGCAAAAGAAGTCAAAGCTGATGAAACTGATGATGGTGATGAGTCACCAGATCAAGTAAAACCCACCAAAAAGAAGAAGAAGACCACCAAACCTCTCCCACAGAAACCTCCTACTCCCAAATTTTTAGAGAAAATTCTATCGAAGAAACCAGGTGAGGAAATCACTCCTGCTCCAGCAGAAAGTGAAAGTTCTAGCTTGAAGACCAAAACTTAAAAGGTATGATTTTTTCTTTTCCTTTCGATGCTAACAAACTGTTTTACTTGTATTCCCTTCTTTAACCTATTTATTCTGCAGGTACCCGTCGATACTCATGGACACCCTATGGTCCAAGTTCTTCCCAAGACTAGCAGTGATCCAACTTATAGCCCAACCAGCGCCTCCAAATCCTCTCCTAAGAATTCAGCGAAAGAATCAGCAACCGAAGTGAATCAACCTATTGCCATTTCTATACGAATTCCAAAAATAGTGGAAGAAACAACTGGTCCTGAAACTGAAGACTTCGTCGAAACTGATGGGGATACTGTGATGCCCACTGCAGCGGCCGCCACAGGAAATGAAGCTGAGGATCAATCTCCCCCTCATTCAGCATTTGCTGACGAAGAGAAAGATGAGGAGGCTGCAAGTGATGCAGAAGAAGAAGAAGAAAAAGAACATGAAAGGCCGCCAACTCCCGCCGCTGATACTGACGAAGAGACAGAGAACGTAGAAGAAAATCTTGGCAAAACAACTAAACCTGCTTCGACCGGGACGACTTCGACCCAACTCTCTCATGAGGAGCTAGAAAGTATGAAGGTGCAAAGGCCTTTTGAGTACCTAAAGACCATGCTCAGTTCCCGCTACAACTTTGCTGATACTACTATCAGTAGTTCGACCACCTCAGGAACTACTTCTGATGCCAAATCAATGGACGAATCACTGGCAAGCATTCGAAAGAAAGTCCTTGATATTGACTTATTTCAACTTCTGGAGAATGACTCCTCTGCTCAATTCGACCTGAAGAAAATCCTAAAGCAAGTCAACGTCCTGGAGGCTCCTCCTGAAGTTACTGATGTGGTGCTGGATCTTACTACCTTGATAGATCTTGTGGTAACTGACTTCAATCGACTTCGAGAGTACTCCAAGAAGCTTGAAAACAAAACAGAAACCCAACTTGCTGAATGGGAAGCTGCGTCGAATTCGTCCAACAAGGTAACTGAACTGGAGCAAGTGTCTGAGCAAAATAAGCGGGAAGCAGCTTTGTGTGGCGAGAACATCCTAAAATGGAAAAAACAAATTGCTAGCCTTCAAAGCAAAATTTCACAGGCAGAAAAACGTCAAGCAGAACTGCAGCAGAATGACCAGGAGGAAATTCGCAAAGAGGTAGAAGTTGGTGTGCATCATGTCGACAGGGCCCGTAAACTTGGTGAGGAGATTGAGGAGATTTCGAAAAACAAGACACTTTGTGAGCGACGCCTTCAAATCCAGAGGTCGAAATTTGAGAAGCTAAAAGCATCTTTTCCCGTTTGAACACTTGTAATTTTTGTTTGGCTTTTTAAAGCCCTTTTGTAATGACAATGAATCTATATTATTTGGCGAGAAGATTTTTTAATCCGCCATATTGCTTTTCTTTTTACAATTACTCGACTGTTATTTTAATTTCTTGCAATGTGGGCCTATATTTTTTCAAATATTTCCCGTTTATTTTAAACATACGCTTATCTTTATCCACCTCCTCGATTTCGTATGCGCCATTGGAAAATACTTTTATGATTTGAAAAGGTCCTTCCTATTTAGGAGACCATTTTCCCATAAACCTGTCTTTTCGATCCATGGGGAGAATTACTTTCCAAACTAACTCACCAATTAAGAACGTCTTATATTTTACTTTCTTATTGTAAAACTTTTCGACTCTTTCTTATTGCCTTCTCAATAAATCCAACGCATTTAATCTTTCTTCGTCCAAATAGACTAACTCGTCCATCATCATATTCCAATATATATCTGATGGAATTTCATGATGCCTCTGAATTTGAAATGACTGTAAATAAATCTCGGCTGGTAAAACTGCGTCATGTCCATATGTTAATCTAAATGGGGTAGCATTTGTTGCTTCTTTAGGGGATGTTCAACAAGCCCATAAAATTTGATCCAGCGTCTTATGCCAATTCTTGGGCTTTGTCCCTACATGCTTTTTAATTAAACTTATCACCACCTTATTTGCTGCTTCGACTTGTCCATTTGCTTGAGCGTAATAAGGCGTCGAAGTGAGAAGCTTGAATCCCATCTCTCTTGCGAATGTTTGCATATTCCTCCCCGTGAATACAGACCCTTGATCTTTTGTTATTGTCTCGGGTATCCCGTACCTATAGGTAATATGTTTTCGAATGAATTCTATGACTGCTTCTTGATCAACATTTACCAAAGGTATGGCTTCAATCCATTTTGTGAAATAATCTATTCCAACCAAAATGTATCTTTGGCCTTTCGACGATGACGGTCGAATTTCTCCAATTAAATCTAAAGCCCAACCCCTAAATGGCCAAGGCTTCACAATAGAATGTAACTCATTTGCAGGAACATGTGGTATTCCTGCATGTACTTGACACTCCTGGCAACCTTTTACAAATTCGACACAATCCTTCAACATTGTTGGCCAATACACCCCTTGTCGAAATAATAACCATTTCATTTTATGACCTGCTTGATGAGCACCACATGCTCCACTGTGCACACTCGACAATGCTATAAAAGCTTCATTTTCGCCCAAGCATTTTAACAAAACTCCCTCTGAAGTCTTTTTAAATAGCTCATTTCCAAAAAGCACATAACTTAATGCCCTATACTTAACTTTCCTTTCGACTTTCTGATTTGGGTCTTGTAAATAATCCTTGATGGGCTTTCTCCAATCCTCGACTCTCGAATCATTTATATTAAATATCTCAAAACTTTCTTCGTTAGCATATCCTAATTTTATTGTCTCCAAATCTGATGGAGACAACTTAGTTGATACAACTCTTCCTCTTACTTCAATGGCTTTTTCCAACTTCTCTTTCGACACTTTATAACCAGATGCAAGTTGTGCCAAATCATTCGCCACTTGATTTTCCATTCGAGGGATATGTCTGATAGTTACACTGTCGAATTTCTTCAAGAGCCTGTTAGCTATTACGAAGTACATGATCAAATTTTCTTTAACACACTTGTACTCCTTGGTTACTTGCTTTATTACCAACTCAGAGTCTCCCATTATTTCGACTCTAGTTGCCCCCAATTCCAATAAAATTTCAAGTCCAGTTATCAAAGCTTCATATTCTGCTTCATTGTTCGAACATAATCCTTCGACTCTGTACTTGAATTTTGTTGGAATTCTGTTAGGAGAAATAATTAATAGTCCAATCCCAGTTCCATTCTTATGACTGGAACCGTCGAAGTATAGCTTCCATGGTTCTATTTCAACATATTCAACACCATCTTCATTTATGGCGTGGTCAGCTATAAAGTCAGCCACCACTTGTCCTTTAACAGCCTTCAAAGGTAAATACATTAAAGAATATTCAGTCAATGCCAAAGCCCATTTCCCAATTCGACCATGTAAAATTGATTTTGATAACATATGCTTTATTACGTCAAAATGAGAGGAAATATATACATCGACTGGCTTTATGTAATGCTTTAACTTCATACACGAAAAGTAAACACACAGACACAACTTTTCTATTATACTATACCTAGTTTCGGCATCATTTAAGACTCTACTGAGGTAGTAGATGGCTCTTTCGACGCCATTCTCATCCTCTTGACATAACATACTTCCTAATGTCCTATCTGATGCCGCTATATACAACCTCATACTTTTACTTCTACAAGGGGACATCAAAATTGGGGGATGGGTCAAGTATTCCTTGATTTTGTCGAACGCATCTTGTTGATCTTTCCCCCATGTAAAATCTTCCTTCTTCAGTCGAAGTAGAGGAGAGAAGGCTTGCGTTTTTCCACTAAGGTTGGAGATGAACCTTCTAAGAAAGTTGATCTTCCCAAGCAGAGACTGCAACTCCTTCTTTGTTGATGGTGCTTTCGCCTCCATTATTGCTTTGGCCTTGTTTTCATTGATTTCAATCCCCTTCTTGTGGACCACAAAGCCAAGGAAATCTCCCGCCTGCACACCAAAAGCACATTTGAGAGGGTTCATTTTTAAACCAAACTTCCTCATCCTTTCGAATGATTGTCGAAGATGGTCAATATGATTTTTACCTGAAATAGACTTAATTACAATGTCATCTATATAGATCTGCATAAAAGTTTCGATAAAATCATGAAAAATCTAATTCATGGCTCGCTGATAAGTTGCCCCTGCATTTTTAACCCAAATGGCATTACCACCAATTCGTAGGTGCCTATGGCTCCGGGACAACGAAATGCCGTCTTAGGGACATCTTCTTCAGCAATAAAAATTTGATTATAGCCAGAGTATCCATCTAACATGCTTAGATACTCATGGCCTGCAGCAGAATCTATAAGCATTTCCGCTATTGGCATAGGATATTCGTCCTTAGGGGTAGCTGAATTCAAATCTCGAAAGTCAATGCATACCCTTAATTTGCCATTTTTTTTATTACAGGAACAATATTTGCAATCCATTCAACGTACCTCATTGTGCGGATGAACTTGTATTTCAGAAGTCTTTCGACCTCCTCTTTAATCTTCGACAAAATTTCTGGTGCGAAGCATCTAGGAGTTTGCTTGACAGGCTTCTTTCCTGCTATTATAGGCAATTTTAATTTGACCAAACTCCTGTCGAGACCAGGTATTTCGTTGTAGTACCACGCGAAACAATCTTTAAACTCTTTCAGCAGTTGGACTATTTCGACTTTTAACTGGGGGTCCATCTTGGCACTTATGTAGGTTGGCCTTTTTTCTGCCCCCAGTCCTAAATCGACTTCTTCTAATGGATCCTGCACCACCATCTTCATATCAGTCGAAGCTGGATCCTTTTCAAACCCCAAGGGTTCGTCATCATAAATGGCGTCTAGCTTTTGATGTTGCCATTCGCCAATCTCTGTGTGGAACAAATCTTCTTCAACGTCCCTTCTAGGACATTGTTTGTTGAAATCTTTTTTATTGGCTTCGACAGCCATATACTTTACTTCGGCTTCTAGAGCCGCCTTGAGCTTATTTTTGGCTACATAAGCCGTAATCCTTTCGAGCGCTGCTGATTCACTCATTGTCACCAAACTCGCTTCCCCATCCAGATGGCTCTATATGTGCAGCCCCAAAGATGTAGTTTGCTTCGTCGACCACTTCTATATCCCACTGGAAACCATACGTGGGGTGGAGATACAGCAAACAAAATGCATTATCAGTAGCGTTCAGGTCGAAATTTGCTGGGCTGCATGGAGCTATGTGAGCCAAGTGTTTGTCGAAACTGCACCGATCCACATGGTTTACTTCAGCCATGAAATAGCTTTGATCCGCCTCTATGTTTTCGACGATACCATCAGATCTCCAAATAGCTATGCGCTGATGCATCGACGAGGGTATAACACCTACTCCATGGATCCATTCTCTACCCAGAAGTAAGTTGTAATTAGCCTTAGAGGCTATGACCATGAACATCGTTGGTCTAGTTATTGTTCCAATAGTTAAGTCCACTTGAATAACGCCCATAGTTGTTCCTACTTTGCCTTCATAATTTGATAGTACCATGTTGTGGGGCTTTGTCTCGGAATCATCTTTCCCAATTTTCTTCAACAAATAATGGGGCATTAAATTAACTGTAGCCCCTCCATCCACCAGGATTTTGTTTACTCCTACATTCTCCACCTTCCCCTTTATGAATAGGGGCTTGAGGTGGCCACACATGGAGTCATTTGGCCTTTCAAAAAATGCATTTTGTTCTTCGACACAGCCGTTATTCATGATATAGTAACACACTGGCCTGTGTCCTATAACCTCACTTTCGACAACATCCTCCTCTTCTTCGACCTCCATGATTTGGTCGTATTCCTTTGGGAGGACAGATACCACGTTGCACATAATGTCGAGAGATGCATCTGATTCGGACCTGAAATCATCCGTCATTTCGTCATCTTCGACCACTTTTTCCTTGGGTTGTATCGGCTCAATTGCATTGCATGAATTGATACTGTAAGATGCTCCTTGTTGATTTGCTATTTCAATATTGCTACTTGACACTGGCTTGCTTCTTTCGACGACTACTTCATCAGCAGCTCCTTTTTCAGCAGCTTCCTTTTCCGCCCTTTTTTGTCTTTGGAAACGCCTCCATTAGGACCTCGACATGGGATTCTTGACTTTATAATTTTCTGAGGGATAAGGCCTTGGTTTTGGCCTTTCAACTTCCTTGTTGCCAGCCATAGACGAACCCCTCTGAACTTCGAAGTTTCTCCACTTTTTCTGTCCCTGGGCTTCCCTTATTGGTTGAACCCATCTGTCATTAGGAGCTTTGTTGGTGGGTTTGAAGGTATTTGGGTACCTTCGACCAAACCTTTGCTGATTCTGATCACTTCGCCTTGGGTCGAACCTTTCCGTTCTCGCAGGTGGAACTGCCCCCTAGTTTCCTTTCCTTTTGGCTTTTTCAATTCCCTCCAGGTTGTCTGCTGCCTTCTTGTCGAACACGGCACTACAGCGGGAGCACGACATAACCTCGGATCTTTTCTTTTGACATCTTTGGAGGAACTCAATCAGATTCTCTTCTTCCTTAGGGTACGCCACCTTTTGATATTCTTCTCTGCGGCGCTCTTCGTCAATCTGCATTGGAGCTTTCTGGGATACTTCGACCATATTAACGTTGGCCGATTGACCATCTTCGATACTTAACTTATTCATTTTCAAAGTGAGTCCCTCCTCAATCTCATGTTTCTTCTTAGCCAGGTCGAAATCCCCTTCTGGCTTATTAATGTTGTGTTGGAAGCAAAAACCCACACATTTCTCTCTGGGATCCTCTGCTGTTTTTCGTAAAATCCCATAAACGGTTCGTTTTGTAGGACCATCAGTGGTTGTTGCATTCACCTTAGCAAAATCTTCGCCAATTTCAGTACTGGCTTGGTTGACAGTAACACCAATCTCCATGCTGTCTCCATTAAGGCCCTCAGTAGCCTTATTCTTGTCTTCGACAGAGCCTTCAGTAGCTTCGTCATCCTTCACCGAGTTGAGACCCTCAGTAGTCTTCTCCTCTTTCTCGACGCAACTCTCAGTAGTTTCGTTATTCTTCACATAGTTGAGACCCTCAGTAGTCTCCTCTTTGTTTACATTATTTAGGTCTTCAGTGGCCTCTTTGCTAACACAATTCTTCAAGCTTTCTTCGTCAAGGTATTGAGTAACCTTGATCATTACTGGTTCATTGACGAAATCTTCAGATATTTCCTCTACATCACTTTCTCCTGTAGGGATCTCAGTGATTTCTACCATGTTCACATTTGCGTCGAAACCTTCAGTGGCTTCTATCATCTCAAAGCTGCAGTCAGAACCCTCTTCGACCTCCACCATGTTTACTGTGGATGGTTCAGCATAGTTAGCTTCGACCATCTGCATCAGATTTGAGTCAACCTTCATTGGTGGTTTCGACTTGTCACCGAACTTCAATCTTCCGTCAGGAATGGCATTTTGTACCAGATCCCTGAAAAGGAAACATTGAGATGTTTTATGACCTAAAAAATTATGGTACTTACAAAAACCTCTCTTTTTCTGTTGTTCTATGGGAGGCACTTTGGTGCCAGGTGGCACTATCATTTGGCCATCTTTAACCAGCAAGTCAAATATTTCGTCACACTTAGTGACGTCGAATGTATAGGTCCTCTTAGGAAATTTATCATTCTTCTCAGGTTCGACAGGGTTTTTTCCGTTCGACGGAGCCAATACTTTACAGGAGTATGGCGGACCCTGTTTCAATTCTTCTAAGTCAACTTCTTGTTCGTCGAAACTAAACGATTCGCTCTCGTCATCATCATCTTCTTGACATACGCCTGCATATGCCACTCTTTCTTTCTTATTTTTAGTTGCTCTGGCCTTTTCGGCTTTTAAACGTTCGACCTGCCTCACCATGTCCGCCAATTGTGCCATATCCCTCAGATATTGGGTGTCTAACTTCTTCCTAATCGAATAGTCTAGGCCACCTGCTGCCATTTCGACTAACTCGTGCTCAGGCACTTGCCTGAAACATCTCGCCTTAAGTAGCCTAAACCTATTTAAATAATCATCGATTGGCTCAGAGAATTTTCTTTTAACACTAGCCAATTCCTTCAAACTTATTTTTGTTTATCCCATGTAGAATTGTTCATGGAACAACCTTTCTAACTGGACCCACGTGTGGATCGAATTCGCAGTTAAAGATGTGAACCATGTGAAGGCATTTTTCGTCAAAGAACTTGGAAAATATTTCATTTTTAAATTTTCATTACGTGCGATTTCTCCAGCTTCGATCAAGTAACGGGCCACGTGTTCGACAGTGGATTCGCTAGTGTCCCCTAAAAATTTGATAAACTTGGGGACCTTCCACCTTGGGGGTAATTCCTCCTGCAAAATATATTCAGACAACGGTGATGTATAATTGGGCCTTTGCAGCCCCACATTCACACCATTTCTGGCCATAATCCTTTCGACCATGGCTGCTAAGTTATTTTCTACTGGCATGTTATTATAGCGTAATTGTTGCACGACGTTATCAGCGTCTTGGTCTCTATGGACTAACACCCTTCTAGGCTCTTGTTGGACAGGAATTTCAACATGAGGCTGTTCGACCACTGCCTCTTGGTTTCTAGGATTTCCTTGAGGCATATTCGCCGGCCTTTGATTTATTGTGGGCTCCTCTTCGACAGCCACTCTAGGATTCTGAACTATCTGTTCCCTTGGCTGGGTTTGAGGAACACCAAAGAAATCAGCGATGCGCGTCATTTGCGCTGCTAATAACCGGTTCGTCTGGGTGGTGTTTTGGATTAAATAATTAAACACAGCCCCCATCTGTTGTGTTAACATCTGCACCATGTCATGGTTACTTTCGTCCATTTGTTGCCTAATGACTTGTGCAGAATTATTAGTGATTACAGGCATATATGTTTGGTATCCCGTTGACACAGGCTGACCTATTATGCCTATGTGATTTGCACCAGACCCTGATCCTTGCAGGGGCAAAGTAACATTCATCAAAGGATCAGAAAATAATGAGGACGAATTGTGCAAATTTGCCATCACCGTTGTTGGCATTCCATAAGGCTGTTCTCTACCATGTGGAGGCATTGAAAAGTTCGTCACAAAGGCCTATGAACACCCCCTATAGGAGGAGGGGTCATTTGAGACATTTGGGGTCCCAACGTAGAAATACTGGGCGCGTTTTGGGATGCCGAAAACGCTGGAATTGACCCGTCGATAATGGTATTGTTTCTGACACAGAAACTGACGCCGTATTGTCTCCTGTCGAAGAAATAGGCGTTGGGTTGTTAACATTCTGATTATTAGGCGCGTTTTGATTCGCCATTCATCTTGTTCTTGTTCTTTTTGGTCTTTCTTCGTTGTTCAAGGCTAACTTGCCACTTCTTAGAATCATACAACGAGATAAACTTTTTCTTTCAAAAAATTATTATAAGAACAAAATGAAAAACTAAACAACTGCACTAGGTCCCACTGGGCGTGCCAATTTGTTCGCTGGTGAATTTGGCGAACAATCTATGGTTTCCTAATTTACAAAAATTAGTTTACTAACAGGACCAACCAAACAAATCCTAGGACAACGTGCTTTTGAGAGTATGTTTGATTTTGAAAGTTAACATATTCGTTTTATGTTTCTAAGATTCCTTTTAACAACTATTTCGATTGGTAGGACAAAACATAGGAATGGCGAAAAAGTAATTGAAACAACTTAAACTAAAACAAAGTAAATTCCTGAAATGAAAGATACCTTGAATATAAAGAAATGAAGGAAAACTGGAAATTTTATTGAAATGCATAAAGGTAAACTGGTGTTTCCTACACATACATTTTACAGAACACTCGTTTCTTTCGCACGGTTACTTTGAGTATTTGCAGTAATTTGTACAAAATTTGGAACACACCGAATCTAACATCAAGATCTCCTATTTATATACAAACGAAATAACTACCTATAACAGTTATTTCTCCTAATGGCGACAAATGTCATTCTGCATGTATTTGCCTCCTAGATGCGTTCCACGCGTCCTATTTCAAAATAACACTTCCCTCCAGAAATTTGAAAATCAAAACACCCGTCGAATGGACCGAGTTCTTCTTAGTCGAAATATACTTCCTCACCTGGCAAAAATCTACCAATGCTTCTTGCAAGTATCATTCTCTTTCGACTTGCCTCTCACTCAGGAGCTTTCGCCAAAGAATTTCCTAACTGCAGTGCCCGGTTGAATCCTACCTGTCGAATTTTCTCTTTTTCTTTTTAAACCATTTCCCCGGCGTCGAATTTAGCCATCTACATCACGTAACAGGCAGTTTTGATAGCTTCTGCCCAGAAAGACTTTGCCAATCCTCTTGTTTTCATCATAGCTCTCATCCTTTCCAGGAGATTTCTATTCATCCGCTCTGCTAGACCATTCTGCTAAGGTGTATGAGTAATAGTAAATTGCCGCATAATACCTTCATGCTTGCAGAATGTCAGGAAATCACCATTTATATATTCTCCTCCATTATCTATCCTCAAGCACTTAATTTTTTTTCCTAATTTTAAGTTCCATGTGTGCTTTGAACTCCTTGAATACTAGATACACATCTGACTTCTTCTTGATTGGGTACACCCATAGTCTCTTGAAGTAATAATTAATAAATGATACAAAATACTTTTCTCCTTCAATGGACATTTCTGATGACACCCACACATCAGAATGAATCAAGTTTAGTATGTGTTTGCTTCTAGCAGTTGACTTAGCAAACTTTAGTTTATGTTGCTTGCTGATCATACGGTGCTCGCAGAAAGGTAAATTTACAGACTTGAGCCCGAATATGAGATTACATTTTACAAGAACTTTCAAGCCTCATTCTGACATATGGCCTAGTCTGCGATGCCATATCATCGTTGTTTCTTCCTGGCTTCCACCTGCTACTAATGCATCTCCTCCTTTCATCGTGTCTCCTTAAAACATGTATAGATTTGCAACGACCTTCTCTGCTTTCATCACTACTAGCGAACCTTTCACCACTTTCAAGATCCCATCTTGAACATGGGTCTTGCATCCGAGGTCATCTAGTTGTCCAATAGACAACAAATTCTTCGTCAATCCTTTCACGTGTCGTGCCCCTTGAAGTGTGCGGATAATACCATCATACATTTTCATTTTGACAGTACCAACCCTAGCAATTTCCAAAGCATGGTCATTCCCCATCAATACATGTCCTTTTGAGATAGGTTCGTAAGTGCAAAACCAATCTCGTCATGGAGTCATGTGCCATGTTGCTCCTAAATCTACTATCCAACCATCAGTGAGTTGAATTTCGCCTTTGGTACTAACTGGTGCTCCACTGTAAAGGATTTCTCCATCATCGGAGGTACTACCAATACATCCTTGAGATGTAATTGCTTCAGAAGACTTCTCACCATTCTTCTTGTTGAACCAACATTCTTTCTTCAAGTGCCCTCTCTTGCCACAATTGTAGCATTTGAGGTTTGTTCTTCTTTGTAATATTGATGACGAGTTGATCATATGAATTTGGTAAACTCTGAAGAAGAAGTTCTTCTCGTTCATTTTCCACTACTGTGAAATCTGATACAGATAGTTGAACAAATAATGTATTCAAATTGTTGATATGATCCGACACCGAAGTCGATTCACTCATTCGAAGAGTGTAGATTATCCTCTTTAAGAAAATTCTATTGTGAAGTGACTTGACCTCGTACAGTTGGATGAGAGTATCCCAGACCTCCTTTGCAGTTTTCTTCTCTGCTATACTTGACAAAACTGAATCTGCCATTGCTAAGTGCAAATTGGCAACATCATTGTCATCCATCTCTGTCCACTTTTCATCAGTTATATCTGTAGTTCTACCTTTAATTGCTAGTGAGCAATTATCCTTCCTCAGGATTGCCTACATCTTCAATTTCCACAGGGAGAAATTACTCCCACTGAATATTTCAATCTCAAATTTTGCAGCCAGTTTTTTTCACTGAACTGCTTTACATAATTTCACCGTGAATATCAGAGTATACGTAAGCAGTATTGTATATTTTTACGGCACACTAGAATAAATCTAGTATACGTTAACAATCACTGTAAAAGTATATAACCACACGTGTGAATAGTAACCATACGCCGCAACAGAAATAGAGACCGACACCAACAGCTTTGATAACACTATTGAGTATCAGAGTAGCAAGATAAATATCACAAAAAAAAAAAAGAGATCAAGGAGTAGGAAAATTGACACATAATATTTACGTGAAAAACTCTCAACAAATAAGGGAAAAACCACGGGCATCAGTAGAAAAGATTTTCACTAAGTGGAATAAATTATAACACTTTTCTCTGTATACAAGGAGAGAACAAATTACACTCTCTCTTGTAATATGAGAACACTCACTAAAAGAACCTCATAGGAGAAAATACAATATATTCTATCTCTCTAAATTTGTCTTTTATGTTATGTTGCAATGCTTTGTGTTGATGTGTTAGGCATGAGGAATGCACCTCTATTTATAGGTGCTCATCTTCACAAAATCATGAGAGTTGTTACAAAACCATGGGTATTTATTTCTGGTCCACAAATTGTGACTTTATTCAACCACAATCCTTGACAATAATCTTTTACCATGACCACAATATTTGACTATGACCAAAATTTTTGACAGATATATCTTTCAACCTATTGTATTCTATTTATACCTCACATGTAAGAGTTCCAATCACAATGAAATATACAACATATTTCTACAAACTCTATTAGCATCTACCAATGTTTAATACGTATGTACGCTTTGACAAGCCTATGCAATTATTGTTATACTATACTGAGTTCCTGTCTAATTAAATAATTGCGTCATTTAAAAGTAGAATAAGTAAATATTTCTGTTAACTCTTTTATTCTCTCATCTTTTATTTTGTGCATAGGGAATATATTTTGCAAGTTACTCTTCATATGGCTTTGTGGTAATCTTAAGAAATGTGGTATATTTAGCAAGGTATGAAGTTTCCTTGACTATTGAATTGTAGATTTCATATGTATGTTTGCCTATGTGCTGCTAGTTTGTTGAGTCAGTGTCAATCTTAATTTATGGGGGATAAGATAACATTGAAACTGTTTCAAGGTCGTAGGACAAAGCCAATCCAACACAACTAAAAGTTTTGACCTATCCATTTCCACACCTTTACCTGACACCACATGACCTAAGTATTTCACCCTTTACAACCCAAAACAGCATTTTGAAAGCGTAGAAAAAAGACAATGTTAACTCAACAATTGGAGTTCTTCTAAGTGACTAAATGAGATGAACATGATGGGCTAAAAACCAAAAATGTCGTAAAAAAAAAAACCAAAACTGATTTCCGAAGTGGAAACTTAAGTATTGCATTCATCAAACTCTGAAATGAGGCAGGAATATTCGTAAGGCCAAATGGCATGACAAACCATTCATGTAATCTTTGATGTGTTGATGTCTTGTTGACATCCCTAAATCAAGGGTATAAAAATGAGTTTCCCTAAATAACTCATCCACTATAGGAATAGGGAAACTATCCAAGATAATTAGAGTATTTAGAGCCCTATAATTCGTGCAAAAATGCCATGAACCATCCTTCTTTCTATTCAATATCACTAGCGAAGAGAATGGACTTGAACATGGTTGAATAATGCCAACTTGCAACATTTCATGAACCATTTCTTCTTTGGAGTAACATGCAATGTAGTACCACTATTAATTATCCACATGTTCTCGTCTGAAACAAGATTGATAGATTCATTATCACAGAAAATAACAAGATCATCACTAGTAGAAATAGAAATAGTACTAAAATTTCATCATCAAATTTAATACACATTATTGACATCTAATCAAGGAGCCCTTGAAATTCACTCAAGTGGTCTGAAATAGAAGTCACCTCCTTATACTACAAACTTATGAAGCTATTCAACAAGAACAATTTATTATTCATCCATTTAGAGGCGTACAATGACTCTATCTTATCACACAAATTCTTTGCATGTGTCTCATTAGCAATATGATTATGAATCTTATCTTCTACATATTGTCGAAATCCTATAGATGTTCAAACTTCCATTCTTCATCAGACACAAATTTCAACTTTGCGGAACTAAACACCGATAAATGCAATTTCTCCAAAAATAATAAGTTTTTCATCTTGCCCTTCCGCAAATGGTAATTAGAACCATTTAATAATACCATTTTCATATTTATATCTGGCTCCATTATTCAAAAATTTAAAATAACCCTTTATCAAGAGCTCTGATGCCAATCTGATGGGAAATTAACACACAATAACAGACCAATATGCAGCGGATATATGGTTTTCCTTGTAAGAACCTTGAGTATTAACAACAAATATATAATAGAAAATGGAACAAATAAAGGCACGAGAAAACACCAATATTTTTATGTGGAAAATCACTAAATATGAGTAAAATCCACGAGTCATCCAGACCGAAGAAATAGCTCCACTATAGTCAAACAAGAGAGTCTTAAAGTGATTCACAAACTAATGCTAGAAATCATAAATCATAAAGCAAACTAGCTTACAAATAAGAATCAAGAAGTTGAAAAATTACCCAAATCTGCAATTTTAGTGTGAAGCAGATATTCTTCAGCTCAGACTTCGTTTTGGAGATCCGAACCGTCAAAAGGTAGATATGGGTGTTGCGAACCCGTCCTCCGATTTGAACTCGACCGATAGTTAACAAATTCATAATCGTCAATCTAG
This sequence comes from Lathyrus tuberosus, assembly GCA_022829125.1. Taxonomy (NCBI): domain Eukaryota; kingdom Viridiplantae; phylum Streptophyta; class Magnoliopsida; order Fabales; family Fabaceae; genus Lathyrus; species Lathyrus tuberosus. The sequence goes on from JALAZF010000191.1 coordinate 6,020,253, forward strand.
TGAGATTGATTGCAGAAAAATGGGAATAGGTTTATTCCCTCTTTTCTCTCTTTTGAAGCCTTCTTTTCTCTCTATCTTTCAGAATTCGACAATTAACGTATTTGGGATTTTCTCGACATAGGGAGGAAGTACAAACCCAACAGTTATCTTTGCCAAATGTCTCAAAGATCAACAATTATTGTTTCTCCAATTAAAAAAAAACTCACATTTAATCCTCAAAATTCCACCAAACCTAAAATAGGTAATGAAAAAACTGCTTGTTGTAATTCAGTTGTATAAATCTGTGACAATGAGGGACATATTTGTATAATCATAAGATTTACATTTGTTGGAGTTTCAATTCAGGAGTTCAACATGAGGGAGCATTTTTACATTGGAGTCTTCCTTTATGAGAAACACACATTGAAAGAGATACGCCACATATTCAGCTAAAATCTTAAGGTAATAGGTGTGTGAGTTCTTCCAGTTATAAATACTTAAGTCTCCACATTTATAACCAATGTGGTATTTCCTACACTACTCACACTTGTTTTTTTCAACACCTCACCCCCTCAAGTGTGAGTCAATTCACAATGCTCCCCCTCAAGCTGTAATACCCCGTAAATTATTTTGCTCTGGATAATATTAGTTGTGATCAACTGAGTCCCAGTGTGCTCTGAGAAATTATCTGCAGAGATAATTACGGTAACTGTTGAACTTAGAGTAAATCCAATTAATATTATCTGACTGTGAGATATTTAAATATTTGGACTTTAGAGACTTTTTGGACAATTAGTAGTGTTGTTAATTGATGATGTTTACTATATCTTTTCCTTTTCCTCTCATTTTCCTCTTTAGAAGCAAAGGGGGAAAAAGATAGAAAGAAGTGGAGAGAAAGAAAAGAGAAGGAAAGGAAGAGAAAAAGAAGAGAAGCTCAAGATCAAGAACATCATCAAATCTTCATCCAATCATCTTCAAATCTTCACCATCTTCATCTATTCAAGGTGGGTTCTAGATAGAAGCTTTTGTTTCAGATTTTTCTTGGATTCTAGGACTAGGTTAGAATTGTAAGGAAATTGGATTAATTGCAAAATCTTGAAAATTAACGGTTGAAATGTGTTATAAACTGAGTAGTATGAGTTATATTAGTGTAGAATCGTTTATGTTTGATTGTGGGATGTTTGGATATGTTCTGGTGGGGTTTTGGAACCATGGGAGATCAGCTGTTACGCTGATGAACTTTTTCATTTCCCAGATTCACACTGCGAATCCCCCAGCAAAGGGGAAATCGTGGACTCGCTGGCAGCTTCGTACTGCGAATGAAGTAGCGAACGTTCGCCAGTGGTTCGCACTGCGAACCTTACGTTGTTTTTGCTACTGCCTTAGTTTGCTAGCGTTCGTACTGCGAATGGGGCAGCGAACAAGTGTTGGCTAGGCGTTCGCTGGACGCTTCGCACTGCGAATGAAGTAGCGAGCATTCGCTGGCTTCTTCGCAATGCGAACATAGCAGAACATCCATATTGCTTCTTGCATAACTTTTGACTCGTTTATCCGTTTTGCGTATTCTTGGTATCGTTGTGAAGCTAGGAACGTATTCTAGCTAATGGCAGTGAGAAATACCTGTTTATTGCCCGATTAAATGAATAGGAGGGAACCGTAAATTGGTATAAATTGTGGTATGTTGAATTTTGGTGTTCCATTGTGTGATTAATGATTACATGCCTATGTTATTATTGTTAAACATGTTGGAATATGTATGCATGTTAAAATATGAATAGGTAGAGTGAGGAACATTACCTTAAATGATGTAGAAAGTGTGTAATGACATGGTGACAACGCTCGTGCAAAAGAGGCCGAGGCGTGTGTCTAGAAATCATAACCGATTGATCTTGCGGTGTAGTTTCATGAGACTCGAGCACCTCCTCTGAAACATATGCACAATTACTTGGCAGGTTTGATTCCCGCGTATAGTACGATTGGAGCCTACGGGTATAGAGACTTGTGATGGTTAACAGGCCATGAAAAGTGACGGTTCACGGTTAACAGGCCGATGATCCCGAATCCAATTCGTATGCCAAGTAAATACGAGGATCCATGACTCGGGTCGTCTTCTAGACGTAGAAGTGGACGGGAATAGGGGATGCCTTGGTACAGTTATTGATTAGCGAGAGTCTTGAGTTAACAGGCTCAGGATTTACTTTGGTACTAGAGTGAGTTAACAGGCTCACGAGTGTGAATGCTTATATGGCGTGTGTGTACTCAAAGTCTTTTCCCTTCCTTTTTGACTTGAGTTAGGGTGTTAGACCCTTGTAAAGCCGAGAGGACTATAAGATAGCGAACTCACTGAGATTTGATGTATCTCACCCCATTGTTGTTGTTTACATCACAGGTACTGCAGGTTCAGCGAAGGGTAAGGATAAAGTGGTTTGACTTTTCCTTATGGGTCGTAGCTTTTGAGATGGCATGGCTTTCGCTATGGCGTTTTATTTTGAGATCATTGTATTGATCTAGTTCTTATTGAATTTTGGGACATCTTATATATGTTATGCCGTAGACTTTAGACTTTGTATTTAGGGCATTTAATGTATATAATGTGTTAACTAGGAACTTATGGTATTTCAGTACCAAATACTTGGATTCATGTATAATATATATGCTTTGATGTATATTGTTATATATGGGCGTTACAGTTGGTATCAGAGCAGGTCGTATCCTTGACCTAGCCATGAAATAGTATAAGTGTTTCTTTTTGTTTCATATGTGCTGTGTCGCCATTGGTCTTACGTGTTATATTTATGGTATTGAGCCTGATCAACTTAATCCTATCTGTATGACATTTAGGAACATGGGCGGCCGACGCAGAAACAACCGTGGTAGACCGAGAACTACTCCAGCAGAGACAAATCCGCCAGGGGATGAAGGGAATGCCCCTCTGTATCAATTCATGCAGCAGATGCAGCAACAACAGAATCAGTTTGTGCAGCAAATGGTACAGCAAATGGCTGGTGGTGTGCATCCCCCAGTTGTTTTTCCAGAAGCTGCAGGGGGAACCTTTAGGGATTTCATTCGTATGAATCCTCTGGAGTTTCTGAGAGGGTTAGATCCAGTAAAGGATCATGAATGGATATCCGGTATAGAGCGGATTTTCTTGATCGTTCAGTGTAGTAAAGAAAATAAGGTTGTTTTTGCTTCTTACTTGTTAAAAGGTCCTGCTATGAGATGGTGGGAAAACGCTTCAGCCTTGATGACAATTCAAGAGGTACCGAAAGTGTGGGAACAGTTTAAGATAACATTCATGGAGAAGTATTTTCCAAGTTCCTTAAGGTCTCAAAAAGAATTCGAGTTTAAGCAGCTGAGACAAGGTAACTTGACTGTGGCTTCTTATTCGGAAAAGTTTGAGGTTATGGCTGGTTACTCTAGACAAGCCATGTACGCTCCTGATGAAAGGTGGAAGATTGATCAGTTTTTGTTTGGTTTAAGGGTTGAAATTTCACATAGCGTATCTCAGCAGGAATTCACTAGCTATGCTGAATTGTTACGACAGTGTTATGTGGCAGAGCATAGTTTGAAGAAGGTACAAGCGGAAGGAGAATTAAGTAGGGCGAATCAAAGTGATCGTGGGCGATCGAATCAACAATTTAGACCGAGACAACAACCTTTTAAAGGGAAACACATTCAGAGTTCAAGGACTAGTGTGCCTCCAGTATGCCATACTTATGGTAAGAATCACTTTGGTAGGTGCAGTTTGGAAGGAATAAGATGTTATCAGTGTAATAAGGTGGGTCATTTGTCGAGGGATTGTCCTCAGAGGAGGAATCAGACACAAGAAAAGAATATCGGGCAAGTATATACCTTAGATGCAAGGAAAACAAAGAGTGATAACTCTCTAATTGCTGGTACGTGTTTTGTGAATGGAAATCCTTGCTTTGTTTTATTTGATTGTGGAGCTACACACTCCTTTGTATCGATGCAATGTGTAAAGAGGCTTGGGTTACAAGCGGTTCCGTTGTCTCTACCCATGGTGGTTACTACTACCATGGATGAGATGGTTGAAACACCTTTAATGTGTGAAAATTGCGTTTTATCTGTGGATGGAAGAGTTTTCCAGATTGATTTGATTTGCTTACCGCTTAAGAAAGTGGATGTTGTTCTGGGAATGGATTGGCTTTCAGCTAATTCGGTATTTATCGGATGTGAAGAAAAACTAATCATTATTCCATCTACTGAAGCTACACCGAAGGATGTGTTAACTACTATTTTAGAAGGTACGGTCAGAATGATTAATTTCTTATTTGAGGAGGAAAAATCTGTTCTTTTGATTCTTACTAAGGAGGAGGGTAGTAACCGTCAAGTTGTGAGTATTCCGGTAGTTTGTGACTTTCCTGAAGTTTTCCCAGAGGATATCACTTCTCTTCCCCCGGAGCGGGAAGTGAAATTCTCTATTGACCTGATACCGGGAACGACTCCAATATTCGTTTCTCCGTATCGGATGGCACCACTTGAATGAAGAGAATTAAAGGATCAATTAGAGGAGTTGTTGGCTAAGCATTTTGTTCGACCAAGTGTTTTGCCTTGGGGAGCTGCAGTGTTGTTGGTAAAGAAGAAGGATGGTGGAATACGGTTGTGTATTGATTACCGCCAATTGAACAAGGTCACCATCAAGAACAAATACCCATTGGAAGGATAGACGATTTGTTAGATCAATTGAAAGGAGCCTGTGTGTTCTCGAAGATTAATTTACGTTCGGGTTATCATCAGATTCGGGTGAAGAGTTCAGATGTACCAAAGACTGCGTTTAGAACTCGTTATGGTCATTATGAATTTTTGGTGATGCCTTTTGGGGTGACGAATGCTCCGGCAGTTTTCATGGATTATATGAATCGGATATTTCAACCTTACTTGGACCAATTTGTGGTGATTTTCATTGATGACATTCTTATCTATTCTCGTGACCCTCAAGAGCACGGAGAACACCTAAGAATCGTTTTATCCATTTTGCAAGAGAGACAACTTTTTGCTAAGTTAAGTAAGTGTGAGTTTTGGATGTCAGAGGTTAATTTTCTTGGACATGTCATATCTCAGGGAGGTGTAGCGGTTGACCCATCAAAAAGTGGAAGCAGTGATAAATTGGGAGAGACCGAAGAATGTGTCTGAAGTTAGAAGCTTTTTGGGACTAGCAGGTTATTATAGAAGGTTTATTAAAGGCTTTTCCCAACTGGCTTTACAGATGACGAGACTTACTCGGAAGGATTATTCGTATGAATGGGATTTGGCCTGTGAGTAAAGTTTTAGGAGCTTGAAGGAAAGATTGACGACCGCTCTTGTGTTGATTATTCCTGATCCTAGCAAGTCGTATGAGGTATATTGTGATGCCTCGAAGATGGGATTAGGGGGTGTGTTAATGCAAGATGGACATGTAGTGGCTTATGCTTCTAGACAGTTGAAAGTCCATGAAGAGAATTATCCAACGCATGATTTAGAATTGGCGGCGGTTGTATTTACCTTGAAGGTGTGGTGTCACTACTTGTATGGTGTACGTTTTGAGATGTATAGTGACCACAAGAGCTTACAGTACCTCTTTGATCAGAAGGAGTTGAACATGTGTCAAAGGAGATGGATGGAATATTTGAAATATTATGACTTGGAACTAAGATACCATCCGGGTAAAGCGAATAAGGTGGCGGACGCTTTAAGCAGGAAAGTGTTGCACAGTGCCGACTTGATGATGTTAGAGTATGGCTTAATGGAAAAGTTTAGAAATCTAAATCTTCAATTCAATTGGACTCCTAATTGTGTGATTATGGGAAATTTGAATATCACTTCTACTCTTCGAGAAGAAATCCAACAAGAGCAAGGGTTAGACGAGAAGTTACAAGAAGTGTTATTGCAACCGGGTTTTGTGCGAGCTACTGACGGAGTCATTGTATTTAACCGAAGGATTTGTATTCCGGACAACACGGAGTTAAAAAGGAGGATTTTGGATGAAGCACATAAGGGTGCTTTTACTATACATCCGAGATCTTCAAAGATGTACCAAGATCTAAAGAGAGACTATTGGTGGTCCGGGAATAAAAGAGATATTGCGGTATATGTGTCGGAATGTGCGGTGTGTCAACAAGTGAAGATTGAGCACCAAAGGCCAGGTGGCTTGTTGCAACCTTTGGAAATTCCGGTGTGGAAATGGAATAGTATTTCGATGGACTTTGCGGTGGGTTTACCCCATGCGCAAGGCGGTTATGATTCGATTTGGGTAATAGTAGATCGGTTAACGAAGTCTGCTCATTTCTTGGCCGTAAAGACTACTTATAAGGCGAGTCATCTCGCAAGATTGTTCATTTCGGAGATAGTGAGGTTGCATGGTATTCCTACTACTATCATTTCGGATAGAGATACAAAGTTCACTTCTAGATTTTGGAGAGCTTTTCAACAAGCGATGGGGACGAAGTTGTGTTTGAGTACTTCGAATCACCCACAAACGGATGGTCAGACGGAACGGACAATACAAACCATGGAAGACGTGTTGAGAGCTTGTGTCCTTGGAAGTGGAGGAAATTGGATAGAACTTTTGCCATTGATTGAGTTCTCTTATAATAACAGTTATCATGCAAGTATTGGTATGGCACCTTATGAGGCGTTGTATGGAAGGAAGTGTAGGACACCGTTGTGTTGGGCAGAGGTTGGTGAAGATAGGATGTTGGGACCCGAGATTATTCACGAAACTACGGAGAAGATTAGGATGATCCGTGATAAGGTTAAGCAAGCACAGGATAGTCAGAAGAGTTATGCGGATAACCGAAGAAGACCTTTAGAATTTGAAGAAGGCGATCACGTGTTTCTGAAGGTTACTCCGAGATTGCAGTTGAAATGACCGTTTCGGTCGCGGAAGTTAAGCTCAAGGTATGTGGGACCATATCAGATTTTGGAAAGAATTGGGGAAGTAGCCTACAGATTGGCCTTACCCGCCTTCTCTGTCGGAGATGCACGACGTTTTTCATGTGTCTCAGCTTCGGAAATTTATCCGAGATCCTCTTCAGCCAATTTTACCAGATACAATAGGGATAGAAGCAGATTTGACCTTTGAGCCTCAACCGAGTCGTATCACCGGAAGAGAAACTAAAGTGTTAAGGAATAAAGAGATTCATCTTGTTAAGGTCCAGTGGGATGAGACGCATCCGGGCGATGCAACTTGGGAATTGGAATCGGAGATGCGGGAGGTTTATCCTCGTCTTTTCAGGTAATTGCTTTAAATTCGTGGGCGAATTTCTATTTAAGGGGGGGAGGATGTAATACCCCGTAAATTATTTTGCTCTGGATAATATTAGTTGTGATCAACTGAGTCCCAGTGTGCTCTGAGAAATTATCTGCAGAGATAATTACGGTAACTGTTGAACTTAGAGTAAATCCAATTAATATTATCTGACTCTGAGATATTTAAATATTTGGACTTTAGAGACTTTTTGGACAATTAGTAGTGTTGTTAATTGATGATGTTTACTATATCTTTTCCTTTTCCTATCATTTTCCTCTTTAGAAGCAAAAGGGAAAAAAGATAGAAAGAAATGGAGAGAAAGAAAAGAGAAGGAAAGGAAGAGAAAAAGAAGAGAAGCTCAAGATCAAGAACATCATCAAATCTTCATCCAATCATCTTCAAATCTTCACCATCTTCATCTATTCAAGGTGGGTTCTAGATAAAAGCTTTTGTTTTAGATTTTTCTTGGATTCTAGGACTAGGTTAGAATTGTAAGGAAATTGGATTAATTGCAAAATCTTGAAAATTAACGGTTGAAATGTGTTATAAACTGAGTAGTATGAGTTATATTAGTGTAGAATCGTTTATGTTTGATTGTGGGATGTTTGGATATGTTTTGGTGGGGTTTTGGAACCATGGGAGATCAGTTGTTACGCTGATGAACTTTTTCATTTCCCAGATTCGCACTGCGAATCCCCCAGCGAAGGGGAAATCGTGGACTCGCTGGCAGCTTTGCACTGCGAATGAAGTAGCGAACGTTCGCCAGTGGTTCTCACTACGAACCTTACGTTGTTTTTGCTACTGCCTTGGTTCGCCAGTGTTCGCACTATGAATAGGGCAATGACAAGTGTTGGTTAGGCGTTCGCTGGACGCTTCGCACTGCGAATGAAGTAGCGAGCATTCGCTGGCTTCTTCGCAATGCGAACATAGCAGAACATCCATATTGTTTCTTGCATAACTTTTGACTCGTTTATCCGTTTTGCGTATTTTTGGTATCGTTGTGAAGCTAGGAACGTATTCTAGCTAATGGCAGTGAGAAATACCTATTTATTGCTCGATTAAATGAATCGGAGGGAACCGTAAATTGGTATAAATTGTGGTATGTTGAATTTTGGTGTTCCATTGTGTGATTAATGATTACATGCATATGTTATTATTGTTAAACATGTTGGAATATGTATGCATGTTAAAATATGAATAGATAGAGTGAGGAACATTATCGTAAATGATGTCGAAAGTGTGTAATGACATGGTGACAACGCTCCTGCAAAAGAGGCCGAGGCGTGTGTCTAGAAATCATAACCGATTGATCTTGCAGTGTAGTTTCATGAGACTCGAGCACCTCCTCTGAAACGTATGCACAATTACTTGGTAGGTTTGATTCCCGCGTATAGTATGATTGGAGCCTACGGGTAAAGAGACTTGTGATGGTTAACAGGCCATGAGAAGTGATGGTTCGCGGTTAACAGGCCGATGATCCCGAATCCAATTCTTATGCCAAGTAAATACGAGGATCCATGACTCGGGTCATCTTCTAGATGTAGAAGCAGACAGGAACAGGGGATGCCTTGGTACGGTTATTGATTAGCGAGAGTCTTGAGTTAACAGGCTCAGGATTTACTTTGGTACTAGAGTGAGTTAACAGGCTCACGAGTGTGAATGCTTATATGGTGTGTGTGTACTCAAAGTCTTTTCCCTTCCCTTTTGACTTAAGTTAGGATGTTAGACCCTTGTAAAGCCGAGAGGACTATAAGATAGCGAACTCACTGAGATTTGATGTATCTCACCCCACTGTTGTTGTTTATATCACAGGTACTGCAGGTTCAGCGAAGGGTAAGGATAAAGTGGTTTGACTTTTCCTTACGGGTCGTAGCTTTTGAGATGGCATGACTTCTGCTATGGCGTTTTATTTTGAGATCATTGTATTGATCTAGTTCTTAGTGCATTTTGGGACATCTTATATATGTTATGCCGTAGACTTTAGACTTTGTATTTAGGGCATTTAATGTATATAATGTGTTAACTAGGAACTTATGGTATTTAAGTACCAAATACTTGGATTCATGTATAATATATATGCTTTGATGTATGTTGTTATATATGGGTGTTACACAAGCGAAATCTCTTTTACTCAGATACAATTGTTCCGCCGTTGACACTTTTCAATGGGTCACCTGCTACCCACCACTGTAGGGAATTTTGATACAAGGAAGTTCGTACCTCACTCAAACCAGACTCTGATACCAAAGTTGGGGTATCAATTCCGGGGTTCAACATGAGTGGGTATTTTTACATTGGAGTCTGCTTTTATGAGCAAAAAACCTTGTAAGAAACATACCACATACTCACCCAAAACCTTAATGTAATAGGTGCATTGGTTCTCCCACTTATAAAGGCTCAAGTCTACACATTTGTAAGAAATGTGGGACTTCTCACACTACTGACACTTACTTTTCTCAACACCCCCCTCAAGTGTGAGTCTATCCAAAATGCTCTCTCTCAAGAGAATGTTGTTTTATTCACATACACTTGTACCGTCTTTCGCACTTTTCAATGAGCCACCTCCTACCCACCACCGTAGGGAATTCAATACTAGGAAGTTTATCACTCACTCAAACCAGGCTCTGATACCACTATTAGAGTTTCAATTCAGAGGTTCAATATGAGGGAGTATTTTTATATTGGGGTCTCCCTTTATGAGCCACACACCTTGTAATAGACACACCACATACTCACCCAAAACTTTAAGATAATAGGTGTATAGGTTCTCCCACAGATAAATGCTCAAGTCTCCACGTTTCCAAGCAATGTGAGATTTTTCACACTACTCACTCAGCATGTATGAAGTATATGGAAAAATAACTTAAATTTATGGTTGGATGCCAATCCTAGACTTCAAACCATGAACCACACAGTTGTGTTTACGAGTTTTTGGTGGTTATTATTACTTCGTCTACATTTTAAAAAATTATAGTGTATATAGTTTTGAGACTTGATGTTTGACCCAATTTAAAAAATGTTTTATAAAACTTTATTTTAGCAAAAAAATTGTATCTTTACTTTTAAAGGAGTTTTAATTTGAATATTTAAAAAAAATTAAAAATATCAATATAGTTAATACATTATGTTAAATACAAAGGAAATTATTATTAGTTGAGTTTGAATAATAAACCAACAACTCACTCTAATATAACATCAGTATATATCAGTTAAGTTGAGTTATGTTTTTATAATTTATAGTTTAATTTCTATTTTACCATTAAAAATATAGTACTCGCAAATAAAAATATATTATTAAAACTATTATTCGTTTCAAATTATAAGAGAAAAAGGTTTAAATTAAAATTAATGTTAATATTTTGTCAACACTAGAAATGACACAATAGAGGAAATAGAAAGGAGCTAAAATTTCAACTAAAAAGAGATAATTTATTAATACAAATAAGAGTTAAAAAATATTAAATTATGAACATAAATATATAAGAGACCCATTAAAATAAGCTCAAAAGATTATTATCATGCCATAAAACCTTATCTTCCACCCCAAATGAAATTTTTGTCAAGTTGAATTACAAACATTAATAAATAGGAATAAAGCAAATTTGAGAATAAAGCATTAAAGCATTCATCATTGAAGTATAGCTTCAAATTTTAGATCAGACAAAGTGACCCTACAATGTGTTAAGAATTATAACAAGGACTTCCAAGTCTTCCTTTAGTGTTTTTTAAAATTTGGGTTGGGTCTAACTTATCCCTACAAAATCGGTTTGTAAAGTGAGGGTTACTCCCACTTATAAACACAACACATGTCATATCTCCAAGAAACGTGGGATTAAATCCACCCCTTCAAAGCCAACACAATGGAGGTGTTAGGGACTGCAATGAGGCAAGCTAAAGTTCCACAATTAAGGTGACTAGGAGTGGACTGCAATTAAGGCAGAAAGTCCAACACACCCACTCACGCTTAGGCCTTAATGAGCCCAAAACGTGGATGATGCGGGAAGCCCAAAAATAGATATAGGATAGGTTCTGATACCATCTCAAAATTTGAGTTAGACCTAACTCATCCCTACAAAACCAGCTGCTAAGGTGATGATTACCCCCACTTATAAACACAACACATGTCATATATCTAAGTAATGTGTACTTGTTTCCTAGAATAGAGAACAAGGTGTACTTGATACATAATGAGAGGTACAGGGTAATAACCATAACAAATATCACAACACTTAAGATTTCTAAGATATTCAATGTTTAAGAAATCTTAAGGCTTTGTACAATTTACAACATACAACACAAATTCTGCATACTCGATTGTGTTACTATTGCATCTTGTTATTCTTTCATTCTGATAGAAGAGTGGAACAGTTCTATTCTTCATGGTTCTTCTTCTTTATTTCCTTGTTCCTTGTTGAAAATTCAGATTGAATCTTCAGCTACTTATATAGCAGTTGTAGAAGAATAGCCGTTGTAAGAGATAACTTATACAAGTGTCTTTGTTACTCTATATTACTAAGAGACGTTGAAAATAGATACACCAAAATATCTTTATCCTTTGCGTAACATGTTTAACCATTGCGTCTTCCTTGTGATCTTGTATTATAGATCTATTGAGAGTAGATATCCATAAAGCATGTCAACTCTTCTTGAGCCTTATGAACGCATACTCTAGCTGACAAACTGATTTGACATTGTAGCTTAATTTTTGCAATACGGATAATTTAGTTTTGTCACCGGTTCTGAATGATCACCAGAAGCTGATACAATCAATAAGTGTAGAGACAATATATTGCTCTTTTGATGTTGAGGCCTTCAGCTTCAGAGTCTACGGAAACCTATATTATCAGACTTCACTTAAAGAACGTTCTTCAGATTCTGAACCACCAGAAGTCAATAACTCAGCTTCTTTCAAATGCGTCCTTATATCAGATTCTGAGTATATTCTTCTCATGCTTTAGAACCTGCATACTTAAAACACACGTTAGATAACACCATTGTTCTTTCAATACTTTGTTATCATCAAAACCCAAAGAATATATGTCATGAACAAATCTTGTTCTTACATTTTACACGTCACAACTAATATTTTTTTAAATTTGAAATCCCCCCAAGTGAAATCACTGAGGTCTTTTCTTATTTGAAAATATATGTTGTGACTTGATTAACACAACGTAACATTTTCTTATAAAATTTTTATAACATCCAACAATCTGAAAAGAGGTGTCATACCCCAAATTTTACCCTCAGATATTCTGATCGTTTTCATATCATCATGAGTCTGCCTCTTTTTCGCATTTTTCAGTTAATCATTAATCAGACTTTTTTAGTTGATTTTATCATTCTATACTTTTTTGTTTTTCATCATTTTATTTAGATAATTAATTAAGTTTATTATTTTATAGTTAATTTCCTTAATTTAGTTTATTTTCAATTATAGTTTTATTTTTTTAACCTAATTTAATTTTAACCTTAGTTTGACTTTTATTCTTTATTTTAGATTAGTTTTAATTAGATTAACTTTAATTTAACTGTTGTTAGTCTAAATTTAATTAGTTTAAATTTTGTTAATTTAGTTTAATCTTTACTTTTATTTTAATTACAGTTTTAATTTCATTTTAATTTTTAAGTTTAATTTAATTTAGTTTAATTTTATTAAGTATTCTAAGCTTTATGAAAAATACAAAAAAAAAAGACATTTTTCTTTAAGCCCATTTCCCTTTTCTTTCTATTGTAACAAAAAGTAAAAAAACACATCTTTGTGACTCCAAGCTCCCACCGTACCAAAGCCTTGCACCAAAACCACCTGCAAACAACTTTGACCATGCTGCTACCACCTGCTATGCTGAACAGCGACTTCTCACCAAGCCTGTAAAACCTTATGTACACACCCTGCACATGAAAATGACACAACATAAGCAACCGGACAAAACCATTGTACCTGAAACTTAATCAACAAGTCTTGATTTCATTTTAAAGGGCAGAATAATTCATAACAGAGGGGGGAGAGAACTTTTTCACAAACCTCAACAAATCCGAACATCAACAACAACGTGTAACTCACCATTCACTTCTCTCAAGTCCACCACTTCCACCAACCTCACAATACTCCCTCTGCCGTATGTTTTATTTCTGACCGCCACTAACCCTCACCTCACTCCATACAACCACCAAACTGAACTCTTATTCTTCACCAACATCAACCTACAAAAACCCACAATAACATCATCTTTGCACCACAATCGCAACTGCATCATCACGGTCTTCTACCCTTCAATACACACAGTCTGCGCATCACTCTATTCACCACCAGACTTCACTAACAACCACCTCCCTGTTCCCATCATCCATATCCTACCTTCTTCAATAACAATCAAACCGTTTTCGATTTTTCAAATCCTCCGTCGTCACCCTTCAACCTTTATTTTTTTCCTCCACCTTCAATCAAAACTATAACCTTAGACCTTCATTGTCGCTTCAACCCGACCTCTGTTCCATCCCTTCCAACCATTAAACACCCAAAAACTCAAACCCACCCTCCATTCACATAAACCAGAAATTGAAAGAGAGGGAAAAAGACCTTCACCCACAACACATATTTCACTTCCATCACCATACAACAACCCGCGCTGCCGCAACACCGAGACGAGAAGAGATACCCGCCGTACCAATTACTGATAACGTCACAGCTACACACAAAAGCTCTCGCTGTCGCGAGCGAGAAATCAGAGAAACACAAGCAGGGAAGCGGAGTGCGATAGAGAAGAGAGAGCGAGGAATCGAGCAAAACGTGGAGTGCACACCTGAGAAGAGAGTCAAAGGTCGAAGCGAGCAGAAAGACGATGAGAGCGGATCTTTTGTAGTAGCGTTTCAGAGGTTCTTTTTCTTTTTTTTCTTCTTGATCGTGATACCGCCTTTTTCTCTTTAAGGTCTAGGTTTGTATGGTAATCTGAAACCCAACTGGTTTATACTCCCAGCTGACCCGTCTTCCATTGGGTTTGGATGCCCTTCATGTGGGCTTTCTTGTTTTGTTCTCTCCGGGCCCATCTCCCCTTTAGTTTAAGTCATTTTCAATGTTTTAGTTAATTAAGCTTGTAGCTTGATTAATATATTAGTTAGTTAGATTTCAATGAAATTAATAACTCAGTTTTTTTTTCATTAGGTTTTATTTAGTCAGTTTTAATCGGATTCTAATTAAGCTTATTAGGATTAGTTTTTAGTGGTTTAGTTTAGGTTCAGTTAAATAGATTTAAATTAATTAGTTTTTTTACTAGAATTAGTTAGTTTTAACTAGATAGTTTTTTATTAAGTAGTTTTGTTTATTTAAATTTAGTTAATTAATTTTAAGTTAAGATTTAGTCTAGTTAGGACTTGTAGCCTTTTACTTAGTTAATTAGTTTTATTTAGAATTAGTTAATTAAGTTTAATTATTTTTAGTTAATAGTTTTAATTTTATATTCAAATTAGAAACTAGTTTGGATAGTTCTAGTTAGAATTAGTTTTAATCTTCATTAATTTTCTTGACTACTAACTTATTGATATTTAACTTAATCCCTCCTCTTAGAGACTTGACTATTTCTAGTTGAGTTTTCGAGCTCGATTCTTGCATTGATTGTCTTTGTCTTCACTATTTTATGCTCATCACCATTCGCTCACGATTATTATCTTTTATGCTTAAAGCTTCATCTTTTCCTCCTTGTTTCTCTGCTTACTTCATTCCAAAGGAAAGCTCCCAAGTTGACTCCTAAGTCAATAAACACCCCACCTTTCACCTTGGCCTCATAAGAGCCATTTTCCTCATAGTTTAGTAATAGGATAGAGTTATCGTGAACTCTATGTGATTCTCACTATCATGAGAACTCACTTTTCCCCTTTTACTTAGACTTAGAGAGTTATCGTGAACTCTAAATGAGCTCGCACTCATTTCCCTTTGGAACTTTGGCCATAGTCAATGGTTCCTCTTTCACCCTTAGGTAGGTGAACTACGGGTGCTCTGATTCTTTAGTCAGATACGTAGGCACAAGATGCGACGTCTTGGCGAGCAAACTTAGTGTACATACTCTTAGGTCTTTACCTTAGCATAGATATCTTAGCAAGCAAACATAGACTAACACAAACTAAACAAGAGGTTCCTGTAGAGTACTACAGATACTTAGGGTGCTAATACCTTCCCTTTGTATAACCAACCCCCGAACCTTAGATCTCCCCCCTTTAGGTTTTCTACGATCTTGAACCTTTCCTTTGGATAAATCAAAGTCGGTTGTAAAAGAAATATGATGCAAGTTAATTAATAGCTTGTTATCCGATTTTCACCGCAACAAGAGGGTTCCTTTATTTAATTATTAAAAAACCTTAACGACGTGATTATCACATTACAACTTCCTTTTTTTGCCACGTAGTTTTCTTTTCATAATATTTTGACGTTGGAGGGAAGGTTTTCTTATAGTGTTGGATTTTTTTATAGGAAAGCAATTCAATAACAAAAAGATTACAAGGGGTAATCTAACCCTTACAAAAGAGACAAGCACAATTTACATACAAAATGAAGGAACCGTACACCGATCGTACCTGTTTTATTTTTTTTTATAAGCAAATTCATTAATATGAGATTAAGGAAATCTCAGACCAAAGAACTACAACCCCCAAAAAACCTAACAATTACAGGAAATCAAAAGGGAACTTAAACCAATCATACAACCTACACTTCTTACTATCCTCTTTACCTAGAATCATCCAACTCCACGAGTAAATTTTGATATAATTAACAATATCATCAACATCTAGAAAGGAATCATTAAACAAAATTTTGTTCCTAGCCCTCCAAATAAACCAACAAGCTATGAACCAAATTGAGCTAACTTTATCCGCTTTACAACGACCTCTAAGGCTCAAATTCCAAACCTTAGCATGACTGCTAGTGCTGAATTCCGAAAAATTTCAGATATCCACCCACTTGCACAACTTATTCCAAACCACGACGGATTTAGGGAACGAGAAGAATAAATGAGAAACATCTTCTAAGTGACGGAAACAAAACACACACACTGTATCATGCTCGTTAACGATTATCCTCCTATTGAGAAAATTAGACCTACTTGGCAATCTATCTAAAGCCAACCTCCAATTAAAAATTTGGACTTTCAAAGGGGCGGTCGACTTCCATAAAACCTCCAGTTGCCAAGCAGTATCAGCTCCAATAACCATGCCAGGAGAAGGATAAGCCAAGGAGGAATAAAAAGAGAAAACCGAGAACAAACCTTTATTGATAAGAGACCAACGCCAAACATCCTACACATTCTTTTTAACAGAATAAGATTCCAGCAACTTACAACATTCATACCACTCAAATTCATGAAAAGGATCAACGAATTCCATCGAATCAAACAAATTCCACTACCACTGCTCACCGACACAATGACCCATCTCGCTAACAGTCGACAGCTTACTTCTGCAGATCTGGTACAAGTTCGAAAATTTAATCTTCAAAGGTAAGTCATCCATCCATGTCACCTGCCATAAGGCAACACCAGAGCCATCACCTAAAGAAACATCCATAAAATTACAGAAATTAGCACATTGCTCGGTTACAGAAATCGACAACATGTCCCTCATCCACAACAAATCCATCTTCAGGCTACCAACTTCAGCATAAAACTACACCTTCATACCCAAATGGCCGTATCTAAGATTAAGAAACTTCCTCCAAATTTTGTTCCCACCTTTTTGGAACTTCCAAAGCCACTTAGCAAGCAGAGTGCGGTTGAAATGGCCAACATGTTTTATCCCAAGACCTCCCTGATCCTTAGGTTTACAAACAGAGTTCCAGGAAATCCAAGAAACAAAACTGTTATTGGAATTGCCCGCCCACAAAAACCTACGCTGGATAGCTATGAAATCCTTCATCACTTTCTTGGGAGCTTTGTAGAAAGCCAAATGGTGGATAGGGAGATTCACTAGAACCGAAATAATGAGGGTTACTCTACCACCCATAGACAAATTCCGGTCGGACAGGAAATTTAACCTGTTCCTCAAGGACGACAGCATCTGATTCCAAAAAACGTAACGAAGATGGTTACACCCACAGACAGGCTAAGAAATCTGAAGGGAAGACTCCCTGAGTTGCAATGCAGAAACATTTCAGCCGCTGATAGTAACGCCTGGTTAACCCCAATCCCGTAAAGACAGCTTTTCGAAAAATTAATTTTTAGACCAGAAGTCAATTCAAAAGCTCTCAAAATAGCCTTGAATGCCCAAAAGTTAGTAACCGACCCATCTCTTATCAGTAACGTATCATCAGCGAACTACAACAAGTTGGGCGAAGAGGTCCCATTAATTTTGAAATCTGAGAGCATATTGCCAATGGAAACATTTCTCACCAAGCTGGCCAAACCTTCAGCTGCAATGGCAAACAAGAAAGGGGCAAGGGGATCACCCTATTTCAAACCCCTACCAACTTTGAAATCTTTCGAAGGGCTACCGTTGATGAGAATCGACACGTAACTATTCAAAACAGATCCACGAATCCATTTAAGCCAATTGCTGCCAAAACCCATCTTAATAAGCATATCTTCAAGGTAGGACCAGTCCACGCAGTCACAAGCCTTAGCAAAATCAATTTTAAAGAAAACACAATCCTTCTTAAACCGTTTTGCATAATCTGCAATTTCACTGGCCAAGAGGACACCATCAAAGATCTGGCGACCCAGAATAAACGCGAATTGAGAGGGAGAGATAAGTTTGTGGATTATTTTGCCCAGTCTGCAGGCCAGCATCTTAGAAATAATCTTCAGAACGCAACTTACCAAGCTTATTGGCCTGAACTCTTCAAAGTGTTGAGGATTACTAATCTTCGGAACCAACGAAATAAAGGACGGAGCAAATATCTTAGGGAGGAATCCAGTTTTAAAGAATTCCAAAACACAATTCGTGAAATCCTCGCCTATAAAATCCCAACAAGATTTGATGAACTTAAAATTAAAACCATCCACACCTGGGCACTTGTTACCATCACAACTAAAAACTGCCTCTTTCACTTCTGCAACACTGAAATCAGCTTTAAGAATACTTTTATCTGATTATTCCAAACAAGCAACACTGAGAGAATCACTCCTAAACTTGAAAACATTATTGTTCCTGTATCTTTCCTAAAAAAACTTCACAGCTTCGAATTTAATATCCTCTGGCTCTTCCACACCAATACCTCTCACTTTAACTGCAGAGATAAAATTCGAACGGTTTCTCGACTTAAGAGAATTGTGGAAAAATTTCGTGTTTAGGTCCCCATCTTGGACCCATTTAATCCTGGCTTTTTGAGCCAACATATTCTCTTTTAATCTCAACTTCTTCCACATTTCCTCCTGCATTCTCAGTTTCTCCGAAACAGATACGTCATCAAGGGGACCAAAACTAGGCTCGGAGGTAAGCTCAATCTGGTTAAGATTAAGAATATTATCCTCAATCTGAAGATCAAGCCAACCAAAAACATTGAGGTTCCAAACACGAAGATCAGCTTTAAGGACTTGCAATTTCTTAATCAGCACGTTACATTTAGAACCAAGGAAGTGATAAGAATTCTAAGCGTTTTTTACGAAAGGTAGGAAGTCCTTATGAGAGAACCAACAATTGAAAGTCCTAAAAGGTTTAGGACCCCAATTAACAAAGTTAGACTTCAACCACACAGGGCGATGGTCCGAAACGTCTCTAGCTCCAACCTCTTGGTTCTTCAAGGAAAGAATAGAAATAGCAACATCATCAACAAGGATTCTATCCAACCTGCTCTTGCTCTTACAGTTAGAATTAAACCACGTGAACCGATTTCCTGAGACCGGGAGATCAATCAGGTTGAAGGTCTCAATAAACAAGCTAAAATCCTTCATCTCTCTGCTACTAGTAACACTAGTACCTTTCCTCTCCTCCCCGTTTTTCACTGAATTGAAATCCCCGCCCACAATCTAGCCACCTCCAGGGTATCTACCTTTAAGCTCAATTAACCCCCTTTACAACCTCTTTTTGTTAGAGTAACCACAAGGGGCATAAACATTAACCACTATCAGGCAATGATTTTTCCACTTAACCTGCACACCCAAAAAGCCATTTCCACATAAACTAGAGGTAGCAGTAATAGTTCTACTATTCCACATTGAAAGAATCCCGCCGGATCTACCAAAAGAGTTCAGAGCCGACCACTCTACATCATAATTCCTCCATAGACTATGAATAACACCAACCTCCATCTCAGTAACTTTCGTTTCCTGAATAAGACACAAATCTACGTTTCCTTTTAAGAGAGTTTGAGAGATTCTCCTCCTCTTCAAGGAACTACATCACCCTCTAACATTATAAGATACAATATTCATTGACCACGAATTGCTACACCCTTCTTACCAGATCTTGTTTCCTTATCACTTCTATCCAAATTCCTCAAGATACCATATAGGCCTTCTTCCTCCACGCCTCCTTGGATACCAAGTTTTTTCAATGACATCCTCACCTTGGACGACACTTCATAAAGGGCCATGCGGCATCTCACATTACCTCTTTCAACATCAGTGTCAGTTATCGTTTCACAGCACAGAAGAGAAGAGCTTGAACCAATATTGGCACTTCTACCAGACTGCTTCTTTTTAGACTCCTTTTCGAGACTCCTTATGGGAAGGTCTTCATTAACTTTCAAAGCTGAATGAAGAAGAGTGGAGAAATAGGAGGGAGAGTAGGGAATGTTGATGCAGTTGTAAACCTCGTGAAGGAGTTTTTTCCTCCTAGCCTTTCCCCAATTAGAAGGCCCAACTAGACCTCCTGGGGGCCCAGAGATAGGGTTAGGGAGGCCCAAGTCCACGACTAAATCACATTTTAAAATGTTAACTTGATTGGCATTTAACTCCTGATTAGGGTCAATCTTAACCGAGCAATTAATAGCTTTGGAACCAAAAGCCACATCAGCATTATCATTGAAAAAACTATACAGTAAAGTGTCACCACTTTTACCCACCTCTGATCCCTTACTAGACTCAGATTGGATCTTCCCAATGCTCCTACGGGACCCACCACCTGCAGCACTTAACCCTTGACTTTCACCAACATACGATAAATTATCAGAAAAAGTGCAGCCTCCATCTGTCCGATGATCTTTTTGGACACAATCTGTAGCAGCCTTCTCTGCTATTGAGAAACTAGTTTCCTCACTCTCTTCTTCTTCAAAAGACTCCCGCGCGCCATCAAAGTCTGAAGGAACTGAAGAGTCAAAATCTTCAGAGTCAATCACTTCATCTTCGCCTTCAAACAGAGACACTACTCTCCCACACGAGAAATCTTCCGTTATGAAAACAGAGAAGAAATGACCATTCACTTAGACATCAACCTTCATATTCAAAATCACCCCCAAACTCGTTTTTATCAGCAGTCTTGCTTCATCAAAACACTCATTGCTCCTAGTAGTCTCATCACTCTTAATATAAGACCCTAGATTTGCGGATAATAGGCGAAAATTATTATCGCTCTAAGCTACACAAGGTAAACCGAAACACTTAATCCACACAAATCTATCTTTGTCAATAACCTCCGGAGACCAAAGTCGGATTTCTTTGAACCACACATCAAGCCAATCTCTGTATTCATTAACAAAATCTTCAATATCACCTCCTGCAGTGTCTTCCAGTAAGCACAAAGAAGCTCCCGGAGGTGTATCCTTGATATTGAAAATACCTTCTTCATTAATATTCCTCTAAATATTAAAAGCGTTACCATCGTCCATAACAACTCCCACTCTCACCCTGTTAAGCCTCTCCAACCAAACATCATCCACCCCTAAAGATACTCTGAGACCTCCACCCTCAACCTTCCCAGAATCCTTAACAGCAGCACTCCCAACCACATTAGCAAAAGACCTTCCTCCACGAGTAGAATTCTCAAAACTTCTATTGTGACTTGGGTGATTGACGTTAACCTTCGATTTGTGTCCAACCTGCACACCCCTATTAAGCTCCAGACTAAACTTAGGGATGTTAGCGAACAACTTCTTGCCTTCCAGAATGATACTATCAAGGTTACAAGCTAGGATTCGAGCATCATGAACTTTACGAAACTTAGCAAACCCAAACCGTTTACCCCGTTTATCTCTTCTAGCAAATATAAACGCTTCAGAGATGACGCTATAGACCTTAAACACCTCGAAGAGATCTTTGGCATTCATCTTCTCAGGAAACTCAGTAACGAAAAAAGAGGTCGTAGGTTCCCCTTGTAATGCACCTTTACCAAAATTTTCCTTCTACACTGAAAGACCACCTCCGTATGCCTTTCTGGGTTTCCTCCCAACCCTAACCCAATCCATAGAAAGGGCATGCAACAAAACGAAATCCTGAATAGATCTAAGAAGACAACCAGAACAGAAAACTTAGACTAACCTCAATCCCCACCCAGACGAAGCTTAAGGTATACCAAGGCCCCGAAACTCGAAAGCTAGGAATTTAAGCCGAAGATACACCAACACTTCACTGAACCGAAACCAAGGGTCCAAGTTGAGAAGGCAAAACTTCAAGAGGAAGAGTGAAAACGCGAAGATGAAACGATTCTAGAGAGAGGGCCGACTTTCTCTCTCATCATTTTTTTTCATTTGGATGAAGAAATACATTAATTTACATGTGAGTTATCAGGTGTAAAGGGACAGATACATCTTCATCTATGGAGGTGGTGACATAAAATGGATCCAAGACTTCACATTAGCATTGGAAAAAACAAGTTGAAAACCGGGGCTGCTAAACTACCATCGTTAATCTAGTTCCAAGTCAACAACTCGATGGAAAGAATGGCTTTGTCGACACTGTTGATTCTGTTAAAAACTGCATCGTTCATCCCCTCCCAAATTACCCAACAAGCTGCAATCCAGAAAATCTCAGTGTTTTAATGATATTTTAGTGTAACAATTTTTAAGGGACGTGACAATAAAAATCTAAATTTTTTGAGTTGTACCATCACATATTAAATTAATTTAGTGAGGGATGATTATGAGTGTGATATTAAACTACTTTAGTGGATAAGGATTCATGATAGAAAAATAGAGGATGAGAAGATTTTAAGAGACGATAAGAAAATTTGTTAGAATGACAAATCACCACAATTATTGCTTAATTAGCTATTTGTTTTTTCTTATTTTGTTGAATTTTCACGTTCCTTAATGTATGAGTGTTTCTCATTTAGTCAATAGTCTTTTCCTTAAAATTTGGCAAGATATGAAGATAATTACAAACATTACTAGGAAGTAACCTTGATAACAAAGAATTGAATCATTCAAATTAAACTCAATCACAATATTGTATCACACAGTCACAAAAATGAGCCTACAATGTAATATGGATTAATTATGGCTAGCCCCATTAGCAAGATAACGAAGACTTCCAAGTCTTCTCTTGAGAGTTTTGTATTTTCTAACTACTACAGAAGAATCCCTTAATAATACAACACAAATTTAAAAACCTCATTTAAACTCTTTTAATCCTTTTATTTATAAAACTAAATTGTAAAAAATAAATTAAATGATAATTCCAAATATTATTTTGTTATTAGAATTTTTTTTAATAAGCAAATATATTCCAAGGATACAAAGGGGTATCCTAACCAGTATACAAAAAGTCCACCCCAAAAATCACCTTACATAAAATCACAAGGTGACTTGAACCAGTCATAATAATTACAAGTAAAACCTATGTTATGTCTACCAATCCAAATCCACGAAAGAAAAATAATCTTATGGACCGCAAGATTTCCATCCCAAATTTCGTCGTAAAACATAATATTGTTCCTACATAACCACAAAACCCAACAAATTATAATCCAAAAACCCATCGCCTTCTTCACGTCGACACCAAGGGAGTGTATGGCGACAATCCAATCTCTACAGTGACCAAGGATGTTCCTAGAAGGAATCCACTTAATACCCAGCCAAAAGGAAATGCTTTGCCAAACCTTAATAGACTTGTTGCATAAGAAAAAAAGATGAGCAAGAGTTTCATCGTCACCAAAACATAGAGGACAAACCTTGTCGTGAGTATTTGAAATAATTCCTCGAGCAAATAAGTTGTCCCGAGTCGGAAGCCTATTGTGAAAAAGACGCCATCCAAAGAGAATAGTTTTAAGAGGAGATTTTGCAAACCATAACATTTTAAACGCCGCCGACTGTTCTCCCGTCAATACACTAAGCTGCACAGTTTGAGAGAGAAATTTGTAACCCGAGTTGGCCGAATAAGTAGAAAACTGATCTAGATTCCAAGCAAAAGTATCAGTTCCCTCTTTACATATAGCAAAGTCCTTCAAAATGTCGTTCAGTTTCCCCAAAGCCTGCTGTATTGTGAAAATAGAGTTGTTGTCCTGTAACTGAATATTCCATTTCCACACACCCCCGTCCCAAAAACCGTTGTAAGCGACGCAGCTGTTAGGCCACATAGCTGCGTCACGAACTTCCGGGAACAATGCATAGAAGTTACCTGAACCAGACCAATACGAACACCAGAAGGAAATCAACTTACCGTTTCGAACTGTCGGTGAAGTATTATCATAAAAAGAGTGTGATCCAAAACAGCGAGAGATTGAAAAAAGATCTCGCCACCAAAGCAAGGAAGGTATCCTGTATGAAGGGTGGCTTCCCCCAATCAAGTCCGCTCCATAATTATCGTGTCTACCTTTAAGGATGTCGTGTCATAAACTCTTATCAGGACAAGTGAACTTCAACAACCATTTAACTAATAAAGCAACGTTAAAACGTCTCAAGTCCAAAATACCGAGTCCCCCGTCTTCTTTGCTCTTGCAAACCAACTCCCAATTAATCCACGCAATTCCTTTTTTAATAGAGGAACTGTTCCATAGAAATCTTCTCTGAATGGACCCTAAAATCCGAATGACCTTGCACGGCATCTTGTAAAAAGATAAGTAATGAATATGAAGGTTAGAAAGAACAGATTTGATTAAGGTGACTCTACCTCCGATAGACATAAGTCTGCCCTTCCTTGAAGCCAATCTCAGTTGAACCTTATCGATAACCGGTTTCCAAAATGAAACAAGACGACGATTACTGCCAATTTGAATTCCAATAAATTTGAAGGGAGCCTTCTGAATTTTGCAAACTAGAAATTTCTCCGCCGCCTTCAAAAATGACTCTTCGACACCAAATCCAAAAAAATCCTCTTGCTGAAATTAATATCAAGTCCAGACAGTAGTTGGAAACCTTTAAGGATGACCTTGATTGCCTATAAGTTGCTCCATGTTCCCTCACCAACCATTACCATATCGTCGGCATATTGTAGTAAACTAAAAGACAGATGTTGTTCCATCTTAAAACCTTGAAAAAACTGATCTTCAACAGCTCTTCGCATCAGAACCGCTAGACCCTCAGCTGCAATGGCAAATAAATAAGGTGATAGAGGGTCACCTTGTCTAAGACCTTTAGATACTTCAAAATTGCGTGAAGGACTTATGTTAACCAGCACAGATATATGGTTCTTGAATACACTACCCTCCATCCAGTTCATCCATCTTTCTCCAAATCCCATAATCGCCATCACCTTTCGAATATACGCCCATTCTACACAGTCGTAGGCCTTGGTGAAATCTACTTTAAGAAGCATGACTTCTCTTTACTTCTTTTTGCGAAATCTACAATTTTATTCAACGCAACCACCCCATCAATCAGATTCCTACCCATAATAAAAGTTGTTTGGGATGAGGAAATGATGCTGTCCATGATCAACTTTAGCCTATTTGTCATTATTTTTGCAATGATCTTATAAACACATCCAATTAAGGTTATCGATATGTACTCGTCGAGATTACCAGGAGCCTCACTATTAGTAATGAGAACAAGAAAACTAGATGATAACACTTTGGGAAGTATACCATCCTCAAAGAACTCTAATACGCATTGAAAAACCACGTTCTTAATCTCAGCAGCATTAATTGGTTCTTCCAAACTCTTTCTATCATTGTCGGACATGATTTTGAAATGATTTCTTCCAATATAAGGTAAAGGTCTTAACTCTGATTTAAACCTTTTCTTAAAATGATTTTCCACCTCTTCTTTCACACTAGCCACATCTTCAATTATCTGATCATTAATGACTACAGACGGAATAGCGTTACTGATTTTGCGAGGATTAATGGCTGCATGGAAAAGTCTCGTGTTATGGTCTCCCTCCTTTATCCATTTGGTGCGAGATTTTTGATGTAATATACTTTCTTTGATTCTTAAATGCTTCCAAAGATCATTCTCTGCATTTGCCCTCTTAAGACTGTCTTGAGCGCTTATCTGACCGGCTGTTTCAGCCATCAAGTCCTCAATGTCGTTAGTGACACCAGTGTTCTCGACAATATTAGTATCGATCCATCCAAAAACAGACTTATTCCACTCTTTCAATTTGGACCAGAGATGTTGTAGCTTCTTGGAGAAGATAAACAATTGATTGCCACGAACAAAGTAAGATTCCCAAACCTGCTTAACAAAACTAAAAAAATCCTGGTGCAAAAACCAGTAATTGAGGTTCCTGAAGGGCTTAGGACCCCAATTAATATTACGAGCTATTATCCACACTGGAGGATGATCTGAAATGTCACGTATACCCACTTTCTGGCAGACCAAGCCCCACTCATTAAGGAGGCCGGTAGAGACAAAAAACGGTCCAATCTGCTACAAGCTTTGCCACTCGAGTTAGACCAAGTGAACTTGTTTCCGGATACAGGTAAGTCAACACAGCCTGTCAACTGAATGAAATCTCCAAATTTAGCAAGCATTTTTTGTTATGAATCTCCCTACCCACTTTCTCCTTAACACATTTAACAACGTTGAAATCTCCTCCAAACAACCACTATCCCGCTTCCAATGTTGATTTTAAAGTCAAAATTCGATTCCAAAGAAGTCTTTTCTCTGCGTTGTTGCAAGAAGAATAAATGTTAAAAGAGTAACATACTTTGTTCTTCCAAATTGCCTTCATACCCAGAAAACCATTTCCTCTGTAGCTACAAATGGATTGAAAAACATCTTTATTCCAAATGGATAAGATTCCTCCTGATAACCACTCTGAATTTACCGCAGACCATTGACAGTTGGAATTTCCCCAGATTTTGTGAACAATGGCATCAGTCATGTGACCACATTTTGTCTCTTGGATAAACACTAAATTAGCCCCTCCACCTTTCAAAGTATTACTAATTTTCTTGATCTTACTTTTGCTGCCACACCCTCTAATGTTATATGTAACAAAGTTCATTAAGGAACCATAGCTACCACCTTCTTTCCTTTGTTGATCTTCCTGTCTTCTGTTTCCAAGTTTCGAATTATGGATTCAAATGCCTCATCATCTTCTTCAGCCTCAACTCCCAATCTCTTTATTGAATCCCAAACTCTAACAGGAAGATCTGTTAATTTCTTTTTAATTCTGGAGTTAGATTTGAACACTTCAGCATCACCAATAGAACCACTGCTACACTCAGTAGGAGACTCTGATAAACTAGACATACCTTCATTCATACGCTCAACCCTTATGCGACTGCCTGTTATTTATTCCTCATTAAAGGAGGTGGAACGATGATGTTTATCTGACTAAAGAAGGGTTGAGTAATAGGATGGTGCAAAAGGAATTTTAATGGTTTGGTAAATCTCCTCTAAAAGTTTTCGCTTTCTAAAAGGTTTATTACCCTCAGCCAAAATACATTTAGGCCCAGAGCCCTCTCCATGATCCAGCCCACTCCCAAAATTCAAGTTACACTTTAAATTCGTACCACCTGTAGAATCCTTGTCTTTACACTTAATCTGTTTGGGACTTTCAAAAACATAGGGTAGATGTCCTATACCCTTAGCCTGCTGGCTTTTGTCAGGTTCCCCAGGGTTTAACGTCTGCTCAAAGTTCTGCAGACCTCCATATAGGTTCTCTCCAACTACCATATTGTCCTTGTCAAGGTGGGCCCCAAGTGGAACTGCATCAATATCAAGAGTCCTTTTGTTATTGGAATGTGTTGAAATCTCTAGACATTCGCCGTCTTCTTTTTGTGTCCTGTCCTTTTCTCTGTTAACATCTTTTCTAATAAGACAATTCATCACCTCCTCTTCATCATTAAACGTTTTATGAATTATCTTCTGGGTGTTGACCTCTAGTTCACTGAAGGCATAAATCGATTTCTCCGCCATACTTTCATTCTCTGACTAATTCACCTCCGAGCTTTCATCTGTTAATTTGATTGTTGAGCAACAAGTTTTCCTTGTGTAGAAACCAACAGCCTCTTCTACAATTTTGATACGGTAAACGACCTTGTTCACTTCAATGTTGCAAACCTCATTCAAATTCAAAGCAAACTTAGTTCTTATAAGGATACCGGCAATGTCAAGCTTGTCATGTCTTTGTGTTTCATCATCCGCTTTCACAAATGACCCTATTGTTTTCTCCAGAAACTCAAAGAATATTTTGCCCCAGACATGACATGGTAGACCATAAATATTCACCTAAGTTAACCTCTCTTTGTCAACATCCGAGGGTGAACACGGATGGATATCTGAAAACCATTTTGAAATCCTTTCTTTATCTTCGACCACCATCTTCTTTATATCTCCTGTGCACTCTTCCTCCAATAACACCAAGTTAGCTCCCAGAGGCGTTGCTTTGATTCTAAAATAACCTTCAACATGTAAAGCTTCTTGGATCTCGTATGACGACCCTGGCACCTCCATAACTTCCACAAATTATTGTTCAAACCTCTCTAAATCCTCCTTATTAATATTAAAAATCAGATGAGCAAATTTTGGTCTATCACCCAAAAGAAACTGTTGCGATCTGTTCTTGTTCATCCCTCTTAAAGTAGCTTCTGCGTACGATATTTTCCCATTCATATTAAACTGGTTTCTGACTGTCTGATCTCCTTCTTGTTCCGGATAAAAACTCTTCTCGTGTCTTGTTTTCGTCAAACCGTCTTTAACAAATATATCTCCCCTCCTGAATCTAGGCGTATTTGCGAATATCTTCTTGTCATTAATGACAATATTGTCCAGTTTAATGGCAAGAAGATGTTCGTCGGTCACCTTCTTGAAACGGACAAAACCAAACCTTCTTCCCCGTTTATCTAATCTAGCTGGAATGAACACTTCTTCCTCCTTAAAAACCTCAAACATTTGTTTCGCTTCGAAGGAATCTGGGAATTCCGTAAAAAAGAAAGACGATGCTTCACGAGAATCATGGTTAGTCTCCTTATTTCCATTAGCTTTCCAGATTTATCGTTTAGGGATAGCAGATATTTTGACATTCCCCCTCTTAACATATTCCCAGTCCCCGTCACGATGATTTGTTTGCACCATTTCAGCTTGCCGCCACACCACCCCACAGCAATGAAACTAGCATGTGGAAAGAAAAACCTAGACACAAGCTCGAAGAGAGGAAGGTCTCTAATCTAAGATTAGGACTTTAAACCAAACCCTCCAAACTTATGATTTTCTTTCACCAAGACTAGAACCAAAAACCAGGATGCGATGAAGCAAGATTCAGACCAAAAACTTACAAATTAGTGTACCTGATATATCGTTGAGAGAATGATGAAGCTTCCACTCCTGAAAGAATAGGGATGTGAAGAGTTGCGAAGAACAAACTTAGAGAGAGGTCAGAGTAACCCTAACCCTAATCCTAATATTCGAAAGTGAAAAAAGGTTTGTTGTTATTAGAATTTAAAAAGGGGAAAGAATTTAAATACCTAATTTATAAAATAAAAGAAAATATCTAAAGATATAAGATAAAATAAAGGTCACTTTTAGTTTTCAATACAATTCTATATTTTATTTTTCAATTGTACTCTCTAATTAATACTCTCAATTAATTATTTTTTATTTAATATTTATTATAATTTGAGTACACCAATAATAAACAAAAATAATTTAGTAAAAATATTATTCTTTCTCCTTCATTTTATCATATTTTCACTTATTTTAAGACAAAGGGAGTACGATATAAACCCTTAGTAATAAAACTCAATAATAATAAATCAAAAATACATATTTCGACGTGATTAACAGCACACAAATTTTTTTTTAATAAATTTTATAACAACCCACCATCTAAAACGGCGGTTTCTTTTATTTAATTAATAAAAAAACCTTAACGAGTAGTTTTTACGTCTATTATTATGTTGGGGGAATGTTTTCTTTAAGTGTTGGATATTAATTGAAGTTTTAATTTCAATTTAATGATATATTAGTGTAACAATTTTAAGGGACGTGATAATAAAAATATAAAGTTTTTGAGTTGTACCATCACATATTCAATTAATTTAGAATGACATATCACCACAATTATTGTTTAATTAGTTATTTGTTTTTTCTTATTTTGTTGGCTTTACACGTTCCTTAATGCGTGACTGTTTTTCATTTAGTCAAGAGTTATTTCCTTGCAATTTTGTAAGATATGAAGATGATTATGTTGGGAAAATAAATATAAAAAAACCAATTTCTATACATGTGAAAGCATATCCACACAAAAATAAAAGAAGCAAATAATTTTAACAAAAACTCATAAAATTATATTTCAACTTGTAATTTTTACAAGGACAAAATTACAAACTCTCTCATACAACTACAAATTTTAAAAAAAAATTTGCAAACCCTCCAAATTACAATTTTTGAACGGAAAAATTGCAAACCCTCTCTCAATTGTAATTTTTGGACGGAAAAATTGCAAACCCTCCCCGCAAACTATTTTTGAACGAAAAAATAGGAAATCCTCTCTAAACACACAACTACCCAAATCCCCAAAACACTCAAAAGACTACATTTTATTGTTGTGTCGAAAAACTAAAACTAACTATCTCTATTTATATTAATACTCAAATTCTATTTTTTTCGACTACCCGATGTGAGACTTAGATGAATATACTATTTGACCCAACAGTTCCTCCCTTCATCCAAAGTCTCACATATCTTCTCTTTGTCTTCAACTTCATCTTCAAAGTGGTCATTATAATTATAATGATTAGACATATTTGTAAAATTATTACTCTTCAAACTTTTTGTCTTCTTCCTCCCTTGATCAGAATAATTGTTACTCTTCCTTCCTCCCTTGATCGGAACCTTAGCTATGATACCAGTTGTTGGGAAAATAACAAAAAAATAAATTTCTACACACGCAGAAGCATACCCACAAAAAGTAAAAGAAGCAAATAATTCGAACAAAATCTCATAAAATCATACTTCAACATGTAATTTTTACAGAGACAAAATTACAAACCCTCCCATACAATTTCAAATTTTAAGGAGAAAATTGCAAACCCTCCAAATTACAATTTTTGAACGAAAAAATTGTAAACCCTCTCTCCGTTACAATTTTTGGATGGAAAAATTGCAAACCATCTCACAATTGCAATTTTTGGACGGAAAAATTGCAAACCCTCTCAACAAACTAGTTTTGAATGGAAAAATAGAAAACCCTCTCAACAAACTATTTTTGAATGGAAAAATTGAAAACTCTCTCTAAACACACAACTACCCAAATCCCCAAAACACTCAAAAGACTACATTTTATTGTTGTGTCGAAAAACTAAAACTAACTATTTCTATTTATATTAATACTCAAATTCTATTTTTTTCTACTACCCGATATGGGATTTGTATGAATATACTATTTGACCCAACAGATTACAAGCATTATTAGGAAGTAACCTTGATAACAAAGGATTGAATCATTCAAATTAAACTCAATCACAATTTTATATCACACAGAGTCACGTAAATGACCCTACAATGTATTATGGAATAATTATGCCTAGCCCGATTTGCGAGATAACGAAGACTTCCAAGTCTTGTTGAGAGTCTTGTCCTGTTATAATCAGTCAGAATTCAATTTATGATTATTCTACAACACAACCCTTATTTGATTAAAGCATATACCTTTTTTTTCTTAAAGCAATTGGTATTGAATGAGAATACAATGGGTATTCACCCTTACAAAAGTAACATAAAGACAAACATGATATTCCAAACCAACACAACACTAGCCTTAATCAACTAAGAAATTTGAACAAAAAGCTAGAAAATTAGAGTTGGACTGAGAAATATCATAGCAGATAGACCACTTCCACACCAGAATTTTGATATCCCAACATAAATCATTAAAATTCAACAAACCATTATAAAAATAATCTTATTTCTCTCCCTCCAAATGCTCCAACAAGTGGAGAGCCAAATATAACCCAGTTTAGCAGTAGCAGGTTCTGATGTTCCTGTAGAACTCCAATCAACAACAAATTTCCAGCTACACCCATCAAAAGCCGTAACGCGCCCATACCACAATTCAATTAACTTCCATATTCCAGCCACAAAAGAACAATCAAAGAAGAGATGAACAATATTTTCTTCCTCAGTTCTACATAAAACATACCTGTTATCATTAATGGCCACCGCACGTTTTAATAATTGGTCCACAGTTGCGATTCTATTCCAAAAAAAAAATGCCAGCCAAAAGCCTTGAATCGAACCGGGATCTTCAAATTCCACAACAAATTAAAAGCTTTGGTTTGATCTAGTTGAATAATATTTAGATCTCTGCCTTCCTCTCGAGTTTTGTATCCAACTTTCGCTGAAAAACCATTGAAGGGATCCTGGTTCCAAATCACTAAATCTTTCACTTTCCTTCTAGGCGAAACAGTGAGAAGTTTCTTCTTCAAAACCAATAGACTCTCTAATTCTTCAGAATTCAGCGCTCATCGAAAGTTTAATTCGTCCCACTGCCACTCTCCTTGAACAAAATTACCCATATCAAAAACTGAGCTCTTTTTGTAAATACTTATGGAGTAATAGTTACTGAACTGGACTTCTAAAAGAATATTATCAAGCCAACAAGCTTTCCAAAACGGAACCGTTTATCCTTATCCAAGCTTATAAGAAATCGAACCTGCAAAAAAGAAACTTTCATTAGAATAAACCAACTCTGTCTTGATTTGATATTTTCACCAAAAGGAAGAAGATCTATCCAAAAAAACATGCTTCGCCAACATTTTTTCTTCGACATAACCATATATGCCCCTCAACACTTCTTTCCAAACAGACTCTTTATCCTCAAATATCTTCCATTTCCATTTTGATAGGAAAGCCACATTAAAATCCTCCAATCTAATAACTCCCAACCCCCCTTTATCCTTAGGGATACACACCACTTCCCAATTAACCCAATGGATATTTGCTTTTTTATCTCCTCCACCCAAAGCAAATGTTTCCTGATCAAATCCAACCGTTTCAGAACTCCCAGAGGAACTTTATAGAAAGAAAACCAAAATATTGGTAGACTAGAGAGCACATAATTTAATAAAGTGATCCGACCTGCCATCGAAATCATCTTACTCCGCCAACTCGCAAGCTTGCTAGAAAACTTATCAATCAAAAACTTCCACGATGATATTCTTCTAGGATTACATCTAATATGAATACCCAAAAACCTGAAAGAAGCTTTTTTAATCCTGCACGCTAGGAAATTTGATGTCGTCTTCATGAAATGAACACTGGTGTTAATTCCCATTATACTGCTTTTTTAAAATTAACTCGAAGCCCCGAAATGAGTTCAAAGCCTCTAAGTAAGGCCTTAATACTCCATAAGTTGCTACATCCACCTTTTCCTATTATAACTGTTTCGTCGGCAAACTGAACAAGATCCACTTTCAAATTTTCCCCTACTTCGAATCCTTTGAAAGCTCCACTGATACTAGCCTTCTTCATTAATTGAGTTAAACCTTCAGTAACTAAAACAAACAACAAGGGTGACAAAGGGTCACTCTGTCGGAGACCTATTTCCGCTTTAAAATCTCTAGTCGGGCTATCATTTACCAGTACTTAATGATGACAGCTAAATATGCACGCTTCCATCCAATTCCTCCATTTACTCCCAAAACCCATAGTTTCCATCAAGAACTTGAGATAGTTCCAGTTAATATAATCGTACGCCTTCTCAAAATCTACCTTGAATAATAAACACTCTTTGTTTTCTCTAGTTGATAAATCAATGATTTCATTAGCAACAACAACTCCCTCTAACATTTGCCTAGCCGGACCAAACGCCGATTGATTTTGAGAGACAAAACCACCTATGACCTTTTTCAACGTATTCGCTAACAGTTTCGCCAAGATTTTATACAAACTCCCAACAAGATAAATAGGTTTATACTCCCCAAGATGTAATGAATTATCGCCCTTGGGAATTAAAGTAATAAACGACGATGTAACAGCCTTTGGAAGGAAGGAATGGGATTTAAAATCTGTTAGAAATTTATAAATATCATCCTTTAAGAAGAACCAACATCTTTTGATGAAGACAAAATTGTATCCATCTAGACTATGACTCTTGGATCTGTCACAATCCCAAACCACTTCCTTGATCTGTGAATCTGTGAAAGGAACCTCTAAAGAGTTTGCCTCTGAGAAAGTTAACTTATTGAATCCTCCATATTCCATGTTAGGCCTTTCATTTTCAGTCTCTGAGTACTTACCCTTGAAAAACCATTGAACAACTTCCTTAATTTCCTCCACCATCTCCACTCTGCCAGCTTCTGATTCCACCACTCCTATAAATTTCTTTCTAAGTCTACCATTAATATAGCTTTGAAATAATCTCGAATTTTCATCACCTTCTACACTCTATCTCCTCCTAGATTTCTGGATAATCATATTGTCTTTAATCTTTAGATTACACCACATCTGTCAGCAAGCCTCTGATCTCTTCTTCACTAAACCCTCAACCTCCTGACTATTACAAACTGAAAGCTTCAGATCCAACTCAGTCATCTCCTCGATACCTTCTTCCGCCTTTATCTCATGCCATCCAAAAACATTAGTGCTTCACTCTCTGATTTTGTCCTTCAACGACTTAATTTTTTCTTTTATGACAAAGTCACTTCTACCTGAAATCTTGATCTACTTCCAAGCTTTTTCCACAAAACATAAAAAAGAAGGATTATCGAACCAACTATCATTAGACTTGAAGGGTTTAGGACCCCAATTCGTTGTTTTGATGTGGATCCAAATCGGACAATGATCCAAAACATCTCTTTTTCCAATCGATTGACCCACCATACCCCACTTGTTTATTATATCTCTGTCAACCAAGAATCTGTCTAATCTGCTCATTGAAAGCCCATCTCCACTACACCAAGAAAATTTGTTACTGGACACAAGAAGATCCATCAGATCAGATTCAACAACAAAATTATGAAAAGCCTTTTTTTTTATATTGTCTTTCTAGCACTACAACCTTTCCTCTTTGAATAGAGAGAAACTGCGTTGAAATCTCCTCCTATAATCCAAGCACCATCCTTCCATTTGTTTCTCAACATCAATATCTCCCTCCAAAGTTTTTTCTTAGCTAAGAAATCGCAACTAGAGTAAACGTTTAACAGATAGTAAGATCCAGCTTTCCATTCCACTTTTATCCCTAGAAAACCCTCTCCTTTAAAAGACAATATTGTTTTAATTGTCTCCTCCTTCCATAATATAATCATTCCTTCGGATTGACGTTGAGAACTATTGTAGGACCAACCCACTTCATCTTTGCTCCAGAAGCTTTTAGCAGTAGCTAAATCCACTTTTTTCAATTTAGATTCTTGAATAAAAAAGACATCAGCCATACCTACAGATATATTTTTGTTGATTCTTTTCCTTTTGGAAAGAATACCTCCCCCTCTGAGGTTTAGAGATCCGATGATCATTTCACATCCTTGAAAGACACCTTCTTACCACCAGTTTTGAATTTATCCATGCATTCCATTTCCTCAAGTTTCTTCTGATAATACTTATTTTTGTCCATCGCCACGACCCCCAATTTTGAGACCGCATCCCAAATCTTCTCTCCGACATTTGATTCCAATTGGTTCCAAATTTTTTTATTACAGCTCCTAACATCTGAATCAGAAGTAATATCACAGCAAAGAACCTCACCTCCAGAAAAATTTTCAGATTCCTGCGAAAGAGATGGAGAGAAGACAGAATTTTGAACCACAGAAGTTTTAGGGTTTTCCATCGAAAGGCCCTCAAATTAAATTTATAAATTGGGAAATCCTTTGAATGATCCACCCCAACAGTGGAACTAACTGGGCTAATCGAACTCAAGGTTCTACACACTTTTATTTTGTTGGGCTTAATTACTCCCACTGGCCCATTAATATCCACTAGCTTCTTCAATTTAACCTTTTTTGAAAGAACTTTCTTCTCACTAACCGACAAAATTTCCCTATTAAATTTTATCAGGTGTCCCGTACCCACAAAAGGAACTTCACCTTCCACCTCAGATAAAACTATATTTCTCTTTTCAGCTTTTTCTGCCTCCTCTTTTCTTGCTACTTTACAAGCTACTAAAGCAGCATCGAACTCCAAAAAGCCTCCTTTAGACCCAGTCATAGAGTTAGCTACCACTTTAGAGCCCATATTCCTCTGACATGCCCTACCACCATCAACCTTATCTCTGCCCTGCAACCCGACGATGTTACCCGAAGGACAAAGACCTCCTTCTTTTTCATCGTCCTTACGAAACATAACCTCGCACTTGAACTCTTCTTCTTCGTTCTTATCAAAAGAACTCCAGTTTTCCTATGATTCAGAAGAGAAACCACAATCCTCCCTTTTAACTTTATCAGAAACTGCTGCAATACGTAGATGTCCGTGAGAATCCTCTATCATTTTTATACACAATATCTCATCATTGATCTTAACCTTGAATATCTCATTCAAAACCACCGCATAACTGGTTCTAACCATTATTCGTGTTACATCCATGCAATCTCCTTTCAAGGTGTTCTCGTCGAGGCAAACATATTTTCCAACTGTCTTTGCAATTAGCTCGAGGAATTTAATGTTC
Organism: Lathyrus tuberosus; assembly: GCA_022829125.1. Lineage (NCBI taxonomy): Eukaryota > Viridiplantae > Streptophyta > Magnoliopsida > Fabales > Fabaceae > Lathyrus > Lathyrus tuberosus. The sequence goes on from JALAZF010000191.1 coordinate 6,056,322, forward strand.
CAAGCTTGACAAGGTATACCAAAAACACGCAACCACGTTATCCTTTCTTTGTCCACATCGTCTTCTTTCCACTTTCTGATCTCAGAGAACCATTGCTTCCACCATGTTTCCCCTTCCATAATTAAATCTCTAATCTCTCCTTCCTCGCTTTCCTCCATCAGACATAAATTAGCTCCCAACGGAGTAACTTTGATCGAAAAGTATCCTTCTATCTCGAAACTTATTTGTATGTTATAAGACATTCCTGGATTAAGCACCACTCCAACATAAGCGTTGTTGAGTCTTTCAAGATCGAAAACCTCCGGCTTATAACTAAAATGCACTGGAACCTTTTGAGGACCTACAATAGTTTAGACACCAGAGTTCTTCACTATCTCTGCAAACGATTGCTCACCAACTCTTCCTCCACCAAAACCTTCCTTCTTCCCTCCTAGCCTCACCTCTACTTCCCTGACCTTCTTGTATCCTTGAACTTGAGCTTTATCCTTTAATATACCTAATAAATTTAACACATATACCCAAAGATATATGAAATAAAAGAAAATATCTAAAGACATAAGAAAAAATAAAATACTATAGAGGCGTATAGTTAGTGAATGTTATGAGTATTTTTATTATGACTTGTTTTTATGAGTTGTATCATAAAATCAAATATTAGAAAACAAAAAGGTTACTAATCCAGAGTGAAAATTTCTTTTCCACGTTATCTATAAGAATACCATTTCTCACATAACTAGGAGCAAGTAGAATTAACAATGAAAACTATATTACTCTTTCCGTTCTACAATAAGTGATTCAGTTGACTTTTCACGCAGATTAATAAAAAAGAATAAATGAATGAGAGAATGTTATTTTTACTAGTACCCTTTTTTTTTATAGGCAATCATCAATAAAAAGAGATTAAGAAAATCTCAAACCAAAGTATAGGAAATACAACCGAAAATACGGGAATTCCCCAAAATAACCCAACAAACTAACCCTACTATAAAAAATCTAAGGGAAATTTGGTCCATTCGTAAAGGCTAAAACACTGCTTGTGTTACGCTTACCAAAAGCCAACCAATTCCAGGAAATCGCAACAATTGCGTTAAAAATAGAGTCGACATTACAGACTTTGTCCCTAAACAATATATTATTCCTAAATCTCTAAATATTCCAACAAGCTATAAACCAAATAGAATAGATAAATTCCTCCTTACATCTACCTTTTAATCTAAGCAGCCAGGCCAAAGCGTGGGGACAACATTCCAATTCAGAAATCTGATCAATGTCAATCCAGTCACACACCAAATTCCAAACCAAAACAGATTTATGACACATAAAGAAAAGATGAGAAGAGTCTTCATTAGTCCAGAAGCAAAACATACATACCTTATCGTGGGCACTACTACAAAAACCCCATTTAACGACGTCGGGTTTACCACGGTTTCGTATCCCACAGTTGTATAAGGACTAAAAATTTATAACGCCATGTTTAACGACGGTTGTATTACATAACCGTTGTAATACAAGCTGTGTAACAAGCTTCGATTCCCAGCTACTATATTTTTTTTCCATATTTTTACATTTTAACACGCTTGTATTAGAAGACCGTTCTAATACATGTATCACGCTTCGATTCACAGCAATGTATTTTTTGTCATATTTTTAGATTTTAAACATGTATTAATTTTTTAAACATGTCTAACGCCATGTAATGTATGATGTATATTCCCAGCAATGTATTCTTTAGTATTTTTAAGTGCAATAGAGTATATATATAACTTTAAAAATAAAACTCTAAGAGATGAATATATATAGAGATAATTTTTTTTTAATATTCCATTGAGAGTACATTGATAAACATATTACATATCAAGATCATTGTCAGAGCCCATAGCATAAAATGGATCTTCATAATCTAGACATCTCTCTTCACTCCCGTCATCAGAATCATAATATACATGCCTCATTTTCTTCTTTATCTTCTACTTCTTCGGCTTCTTCTTCTTCTTCTTCTTCTAATCCTTCCTTACCCTTAAGGCATCCCTGAAGTTGGCAATTGCTGGTTGGACGACCTCTTGGATTGGCGCCTGACGTTCCTCATTGAGGTTTCTAGGATTCTCATTTGTTGAACTCATTGTTACGAAGAATATATTATTTAGATATGTAAAATTGTCTATTTATAGATGAGGTTGAAGATGAAAAGACTAATAGTTTAATGCTTATAATGATGATAACTTGTAAACCGTTCATATTCTGGAACGATATTTTCTTGTAAATCGTTCATATGTTGGGAAGTGCAATGGTTAATAATATTACGACGGTTATAAGTAATGACCGTAGCGATATCACTTATAATCCAGGCGTAATTTTAGGAAAATGTTGTTGCCTGGTGTCGAACCTTGTACCACGTATAAGGGGTATCGCTACGGTTATTATAACTAACAGTTGTGATATTATTAAATTAATATATAATCTATCATAACGGTTATTTAAGAAAACCGTTGTGAAAAATTTACCTATATAAGGGAATTAACTTTCTCTTTTTGACAGTCGCGCCGTTTCCTTCACAGCGAAACCCTAGCACCCAAACTTCATCTTTTTTTAGAATCTGCGAAAAGAAATTCAAGAAGTATGAAGCTTTTGATTTAAGCTTTTTCCTCCTTGAATTCCTTCTTGCAGAGTCTAAAACTAGATGAACATGGTGATGATGCTGGCGTAGCAAGCGTAATGTACATATTGTTTATGGAAAATAAGGTATTCTTCCACTTCAATCTTTTTGTTAGACAGTACTCATTATCTTGTTTGCTTCATGATGTTTTTGTTGATTGTTCTCTTTTTGCGCAGATTCGACTTCAATGCTTCACAAGCAAGGTGAACTTCATTGTTATGGTACAGTCCCACTTCTTAGCGTTTTCTTTCAACTTTTGCTTGTTTTGTTTTGAATACTAACTAATTTTCTTCATTGCTTCCCACTTCTTAGGGTTTGTTTCTAATTTTGCTTGTTTTGTTTTGAATAATAACTAATTTCCTTCATTGCTTTCCCACTTCTTAGGTTTGTTTCACATGGTGATGATGATGGTGGTACATATATATATGAATTCATTCTAATAAGGTACATATATATGAATTCATTCTGATATTGTACATATGAAATTTAGTTTATTATTCTGATATTGTACATATAAAATTTAGTTTATTATTCTGATATTGTACATATGAAATTTAGTTTATTATATACTATGTATATTGTTTGTTTTACTATCCTTTTACTGAAAATGCAATCTGTTAAATTGGTATCGAAACTTATAATCTGAAAATTAAGATGTATTTGAAAACCAACCATTATCATGTCAATGTTTTTCGAATCGCATCTATTTCATTCATCACATTGAATGTTCCTTAACGCATAATATACGATTCAATGGTCTGATTCCTTCTACACATCGATATCTTTTATATTATATAGTTTACCTATTCATCGTCAAAAATCATCGTGGTTTTTATGATCATGATTGTTATGATGATAAAATCGCGATGATTTTTGGCGATGGAGAGGTAAACTATAATAAAAGATATCGATGAGTAAAGTGAATCAGACCATTGAATCGTATATTATGTGTTAAGGAACATAAAATGTGCAGAATGAAATGGATGCAATTCGAAAAATAGTGGTGTGTTTAAGTTGGTTTTCAAGAATAGTTTAATTTTCAAATTATATATTTCCTTACCAATTTAATGGTTGTAATTCCTTAACTAGGTGTATGGTAAAACAAGCAATATACATTTGTATATAATAAACTAAGGGTACATGTAACAACGGTTGAAACTAATATCCGTTGTGATTGATAATATATTTCACAACGGTTGAAACTAATATCCGTTGTGATTAATAACATATTTCACAATGGTTGATACAACTAACCGTTGCAATATATCGCGCGTTTTCCAGAATACAACAACGGTTTCCAGACCGTTGTAGAAACAACGAAGATACAACAACAATCTACATAACAACGTCTTCGCCCGCGTCATTATATGTCATTCCCAACCGTTGTTAAGTGGGTTTTTCGTAGTAGTGAGGGATTATCTAAAATACCTCTCGCAACCAAATTCGAACGAGTTGGCAGCCTATCGATAACTAATCTCCAAGTAAAAACTTTGAGTTTCATTGGAATAAATGACTTCCAAATAAAATCCAAAAGACGAACCAAATTATCATCAACCGAAACCAAAGCACCCTGCGAGGAAATGCTATCATAGAAGGACTTAACAAAAAACCCATTATTATCGTCCAAATTCCAAAGCCATCTATCTTAGACATTGGCCTGCAACAAAATATGTTCAACAGACTGCAACAGCTCCTCCATGTCACTGTACATCTGCTGAGGGTTATTAGGAACTAATGCAGAAACATTCTAGGTCCACTTCTCATCCACCCACTCACCCAATTCTGAGACAGTACAGGATTTACTGCTACAAATATGAAACAGATTGTTAAAGGAATCCTTTAAGGGCGTAACTCCACACCACACCGAATGTCAGAACAACACTCCCTTTCCATTTCCCACTACAGCTTTAATGTAGTCATTGAAAGAAGACTGAGGAACAGGATTAGAAATAGATAGAATATTCTTCAACCAAGCAGAATCAGAATGAATATTACCAATAACACTAAAAAGATGAACTTTACGACTTAAATTACCATACCTACTTATGAGAATAGGACGCCATATTTCATTTCGTTCGTTACTGAACTTCCACAACCATTTAGCGAGAAGGGCTTTATTGAAGAGACCAACATGTTTTATTCCGAGTCCACCGCAACTTTTCGGTTTACAAACCGAATTCCAACTAGCCCAAGAAATACATCGACTGCTCGAGATACCCGCCCATAAGAAACTCCTTTGGATTGCTATGATGTCTTTCACAACCTTTTTAGGAACCTTAAAGAAGGAAAGATGATGAATCAGAAGGTTCGCTAGCACTGTATTAATAAGGGTAACCCGTCCTCCAATCGATAAATTACGCCCAATCCAGTTGGATAATCTAGCCCTCATACAATCCACAACAGGCCGCCAAAAAGAAATACCCCTATGGTTGCCTCCCACTCCAAGGCCAAGAAATTTAAAAGGCAGAGAACCCGACTTACAATGGAGAAAGTTCTCAGTAGCAGCTAACAGCTCTGGATCAATACCGACACCATACAGGCAGCTCTTAGAATAGTTAATCTTTAGACCAGAAGTAACTTTGAACCCACATAAAATAGACTTGAAGGCCCAGATATTCAAAATGGAACCATCCCCAAACAGAAGGGTATCATCCGCAAACTGAAGTATATTAACCGAAGCTGCATTACTGAATTTAAAGTTGTTCAGAATATTTAGGGAAGAAGCTCTTCCCACTAAGCAAGCCAATCCCTCACCAACAATCGCAAACAAGAAAGGAGATAGGGGATCTCCTTGCTTTAATCCTCTCGTCTCCTTGAAATCTTTTGAAGGGCTACCGTTAATTAAGACCGAGAGATAACTATTGAACATTGAACCACGTATCCACTTCAACCAATTGGTACCAAACCCCATGTTAATCAACATCGATTCCAAAAATTTCCAGTCCACACAATCGTAAGCATGAGCAAAGTCCACCTTGAATAAAAGGCACTTCTTCATTTTTCTTCTTGCAAACTCGATGGTTTCATTGGCCACAAGAACACCATCCAAGAGTTGATGACTTGGAATAAAAGCCATTTGAGTAGGTGAAATCAGCTTCCCTATCACAGAACTTAATCTTCTAGCAAGCATTTTAGAGATGATTTTTAGAACACAACCTATTAAGAAAATAGGTCTATAGTCTTCAAACTTTTGCGGGCTATCCACTTTAGGCACAAGGGAGAGGAAAGACGAAACAAACACTTTATCCAACTTACCGGTGTGGAAGAAATCCAAAACGCAGTTAATAATATCAGTTCCCACAATATCCCAACAAGATTTGAGGAATTTGAAGTTAAAACCATCATTTCCAAGACATTTGTTGCCTTCACTAGCAAATACAACATCCTTAACATCTTCCTGCAAAAACTCAGAATCTAAGAACTCCTTATCTTCCAGACAAAGAACAGCAACACTGTCAAAGTTGCAATGAGTTTTTAACTTACTCAGTTCTTTAAATTTCTTCTCAAAGAAATTCATAGCCTCATGTTTTATCAAGACAGGATCCTCCAACAGGGTACTCCCCACTTTTATACCCGATATATTATTGGCCCTATACCTAGCTTTAAGAGAATCATGGAAATATCTCGTATTGTTATCACCATCGGTCACCCACTTACTTCTAGAGTTCTGTTTAATCATCAACTCTTTGAGCTTGAGGTTTTTCCAAATATCTTCTTGTATGTCCAACCTCTCCTTTACAGTCCCCTCTTCTTGGCTGTTATCATTCTCCACCAATTTCAACTCAAGCTCGTTTAGAATAGAGATACTATCATCAATTTTCAAATCAAGCCAACCAAATACATGGACATTCCACCACCTAAGATCACTCTTAAGAACTTTAAATTTATTCCATAAAACCATACTGGGAGAACCCGAGACAGCCCCTTAATCCCAAGACTTTTTCACAAAATTTTTAAAACCTTTATGCTTCAACCAACAGTTAAAGAACCGGAACGGCTTCGGTCCCCAGTTTACAGACTTAGAATTCAACCACAGCAGACGATGATCGGATATGTCCCGATCCCCCACCCATTGACTCTTCAAATCCAATTTAGAAATAACTGCATCACTAACTAGATATCTGTCCAATCTACTACAGCTAAGCCCATTAGCATTGAACCATGTATATTTACTTCCTACCACAGGCAAATAAAGCAAATTCAGGTTTTCAATTAAAGAATTGAATTCCAGCATCTCACCATAATTAACACTACTCCTGCCTTTTCTCTCCTCTCTGACTTTTATAGCATTAAAGTCTCCGGCTATAATCCAACTTACATTAGGAAGCCGATTCTTAATGTCAATCAACTCCGACCAAAGTATCCTTTTCTCAGATATTGCACACGCCGAGTAAACGTTTACAACATACAGATTCGTATTATTCCATATAAAGTGAATACCTAAATAACCTTTCCCTCTGAAGGTGGAACATGCGAAGGCCATGTCCTTTTTCCAGATTGTAAGAATCCCACCGAATTGACCATCCGAATTTGTCGCCGACCAATTGTACCCCGACGACCTCCAAATGCTTTGAACAATCCCATCATCTATATGTCTCAACTTGGTTTCTTGAAGTCAACACAAATCTGCCTTGCCCTTACTAAAAATTTGGGAGATCCTCCTTCTTTTTAGAGAGCTACAACACCCTCAAACATTAAACGACACTATATTCATTGACCACCTCTTTCAACAATTTTCTTACCTCTTTTACCTTGTTTATCTTCATCGTCCAACTCCCTTAGAATGCTTACAAAACCTTCATCTTCGATGTCTCCCTCCACCCCTAACTGTTTCAAAGTGTTCAAGACTTTAGATGGAACTTCTTCTAAGGCCTTCTTACATCTATTATTCCCTCTAAACACATCAGTATCTGTTAAAGATTCATTGCATCTTAGCGAGTTAGAACCTTCTCTATCAAGAATAGCTCCCGGACGAGAGGGTTTAGGCTTTTTAATTGTACGAACACAACTGGGAATAACTGGGAAATCAACCGCAGCATGGAGAAGGGAAGAGTAGTAAGATGGAGAGAAAAGAATTTTAACACTATCATAAACCTCGTGTAACAGTTTCTTTTTCCTGTTTTTGGCCCATTTAGACGGCCCAATTAAGCCACCCGAAGGCCCAGAAATTAGATCTGAGCAATTCAGGTCCACCACCAGCCCATTAAAAAACTCTCCATTTAAAAAGTTACTACCCGCTACTGTCACGTCCTTGTACTTTTGAAAAGGAAGTTCTTTAGACAATTCAACATTATCTAACGCCTCCGTACCCTCTATATCCACTTTGTCAGCACACAGAATGTGTTTCCCAACCAAAGGTCCAACTCCCAACATTGGATTTAAACGACAAGGATCCAATCCCACCACAAATTCATTTGGCTCGTTAATATCCCCTTCAACCTTGTCAGCTACCTCAAAAGTAGCCCTAACTATAGATACGTCAACCGATCCCTCTCCCCCTATACCTGACACATCCTTAACATGTGACACATCGCGATCTCCAACTAATTGTGTAGGTTTTCTAGACTCAACCACTTCCTCCTCAAAGGTATCATCCCAATCACTATCACCTTCATCAGATGAGTCAACAAGGTCTGAAGAAGAATAAACTCCATCCCCTTCATTATCCAGCGTTTGGTTAAACAACACCTTATTCTCGCAGAAATCTTCAACCAAGGAAACTTGAAAGGATAAATTGTTACACATAGTAACCACACTCTCGTTCAAAATTAAAAGCAATTTAGTAATAACTTGGATACGAGCCACTTCCAGCTTAGTCTTCTTAAGTGTAGCCTCATCTATCTGGTATAACTTACCCACCCCGAATACAATAGATTGAAAAATAGATAAATTCCAGGTTGCAAACGGAAGACCATAACACTTAATCCAAACAAGCCGTTCAACATCGTCCTCCTCCATAGACCATGGCTTTAGTGCAGAGAACCATTTGCCAATACAATCTTCAGTTTCACTAATAAATTCATCTGAACTTCCCTCAACAATCTCTGCAATTAGACATTTGTTAGCTCCATATGGTGACACTTTAATGTTGAAGAACCCCTCTTCATGTAAAATCCTTTGGATATCAAATACATTAGCTCCTTCAGCCACTACACCAACCCTAGCTTTCTCAAACCTTAATTTGTCCACATCCTCCATGTTAACCTGCACCTTCGAAGGACTATGGTTCACCGAAAAAAGGTTCTGCGGATTACCACCTCCCAAGGCTTGAGCAAAGGATCTCCCATCCGTCATCTTCCCTCTTCCTCCCCCACCTGAGATGAAACCATGTCTTCTGCCAACCTGACTTCCAACCCCAAGCCCCAAAGTATTCTCTTCCCTTTGGAATCGAGGGACATTGACGAATAATTTCTTCCCCTTCAGAATAATGTTATTAAGTTTAATCGCGATCATCTTAGGATCTTGAACCTTCCTAAACTTTGCAAATCCGAACCTCTTCCTACGTTTATCTCTTCTCGCCGGCACGTAGACTTCCGAAATCACCCCAAAGACTCGGAACACCTCAAAGAGGTCTTTAGCACTCATCTCTTCAGGAAACTCAGTGACAAAGAAAGATGTAGTTTTTTCGCCTTCGGCTCCTTTGCCATTGTTCTCCTTCCACACAGAAAATCTATCAACTTTCGGTTCCCTCCTCTTTCCACCTACCTTGACCCAAACCATCTTGAGAAAACCAAAAAGCAAAGCCCACTCAGACTAATCGCACCAAACTTAAAACTAAAACAATCCAACCCCAAATAACTGAACCAAAACACCGCTCCAAAAGCACAACCGATCGACACCGTAGGATCACGAATGACTCAGTAAAACCCAGAAGAAACCAACTCCTTACCAAGGCCCCTAAGCCCTAAAGCCAGGAATTTAAGCCGAAGATAAGGAAGGAGATCCCCCAGTATCTACTTCGTACAAAACGTAATCACACACAGGTGCGAAAAGGAAAAATGGAGCACGAGAAAGGAGGACTGGTTCGATGGAATGATGAGATTTAAGATGATTAGGGTTGGGAACGAGACCGGAAAAGGGGAATACTGGGTAGGGAAGATGAAGAGGTGACTAGGTGATACATACGAAACCCAGAAAGTTAGAGAGAGGTTGGAGCCTCTCTCTCTAGAATAAACTTTGAATAAAGTACGCTTATCATGTATTGGAAATGATGAAAGTAATATCAATTAGAGGATAAAATTAAAAAATATGTATTGGACATTGAAATTGATCATTTATTTTGAGACACTATTTTATTCTAAATTGATCACTCATTTTAGAATGAAGGGAGTACTTTCATTCCTTTTCTGCTACTACTTCATTTATCTTAGTGTTGTTGTCTTTTCCAAATGTCTGGAGGATCAACAATCATTGTTGCTTCATTTAAAAATCAATTTCACATTTGATCCTATATTTTCCACCAAACTTAAATTATGGAATGAAAACATCAATTTCACATTTGATCCTATATTTTCCACGAAACTTAAATTATGGAATGAAAACACTGCTTGCTCTAACTGGAATGGTGTAACACTTTAAATTTGTAAAGAATTTAAAGAATTTGTAAACACTTTAAATTGTTAGATTATTATGTATTGCTCATAAAATATAATCTTTCACCCCAAAACAAACCGTTGTCAAGGTGAACTACAGTATAAAAGTTTTGAATCATTCAAAATAAATCTTATTTAATGATACCTTTACTCTTTTGCTTATTAGGAGATAACATCCAACTACCACGTCTTCCATGACATTTTTAGTATCCTAATTAATATCTTGGCATAATCAATGTATTGGAAATGAATATATCGAGCAATTATATTAAAATAAAATTTACTTTAAGATCAATTATATAGACAATATTTTTAAAACATTTATAAGAAAATATTTTTCAGAAATATTTAAGAAAATATAATTTTTTTTGCAATCGCCTTAGTGACTAACAATGCTTAAATAAAAATTTATAAAAAATATAAATATAGTATTCAAATTTATAGAAAATATTTTCACCATATTGTAACACGATTATATTTTTATTAGTTATTTTGTGTTCTATTGTAAATATAAACATAAAATAGAAACTACTTTTATATATTAAAAAAAACAGTAACAATTTTCATTTTAAACATTAAAATATTTATTTAACAAAATGATTTATTAAAAAAACATACACAAACATTATTTAAAACATTAAATAGGATTTCTTGTTAAAAAAATGTGATTTTATCGCCAAATAACTTAAACAGACATACACATATCTTGTTAATAAATTTTATAAAAATTATGAAATTAAACTAATTCCTTTGTAATTTTTTAGGTGTAGTCTTTTAAATAAAATTTAATATTAAGTATTAACTATTATTTTTTCAACAACAATTTAACTGTTGTATTTTAAAAACTAGTTCCCTTTCAATTATTATTTTTAACAATGTACTCATTTAATTATTTTTATATTTTAAAATATGTTCAAAGTTTTTATTTTGTTTATAAGATGTTTCTGTGACAAACTAAAATATCATATTGCCAATAAATGTTGCTTTCTAAATTTCAATTTGGAAGAAAAGTATGGAGTGTTATTTTCTATCATATCGAATTGAAAAAGTGAGACTCACAATATTTCAAACCTCTTCTTCAACGAAACTTCTGTTAGTATACTTTTTCATCCTTCAACAACATCTATAAAACTATCATTTCTCACATAACAAAGAGCAAGTAAAAATAACAATGAGAACTATTTTACTTTCATTCCTTATTTCCTACTACTTCATATATCTCACAGTCGTTGTTTCTGCCAAATGTCTTCAAGATCAACAATCATTGTTGTTTCAACTAAAAAACAATCTCACATTTGTTCCTCAATTTTCCACCAAACTAAAATTGTGGAATGAAAACACTGCTTGCTGTAATTGGAGTGGTGTAAGTTGTGACAATGAGGGACATGTCATTGGCCTTGATCTAAGTGGAGAAGACATCTATGGTGGATTTGATAATTCAAGTAGTCTTTTCAGTCTCCAACATCTTCAGAAATTGAACTTGGCTGACAACTATTTCAATTCTTCTATTCCATCAGGGTTCAGCAAGTTGGTGATGTTGAATTATCTTAATTTGTCATATTCTTACATTGTGGGGAATATTCCTATGGAGATTTCAAAGCTTACAAGGTTAGTTACTCTTGATCTCTCTTCTTATGGTAGATTTTCAAAAGAACAAGCGAAAGAACAAGCGCCGACAATTTACATCCACAATCTACGAACATTTCTCCAAAATCTTACCAGTCTTAGGCAATTGTATCTAGACCAAATAAATATATCAGCTATGGGAGAGGAATGGGGAAATTCTTTGTTGCCTTTGCGGGATCTACAAGAGTTGAGTATGTCGGAATGTGATTTATCAGGACCCCTTGATTCTTCCCTCACAAAATTAGTGAACTTATCTGTCCTTAATCTCTTTGGAAACAATTTTTCATCCTCAGTTCCAGAAACATTTGCCAATTTGAAAAATCTAACCATCCTGAGTCTTAATGATTGCGGATTGACCGGTAAATTTCCACAAAAGATCTTTCAAATTGAAACACTTTCAGATATTGATTTATCACTCAACACAAATCTCCAAGTGACGTTTCCAGACTACTCAATGAGTAAATCTCTTCATAGCATTAATATTCCATTCACACAATTCTCTGGAACAATTCCACACACTATTAGCAACATGAGATTCTTATCTCATTTGGATCTTTCTTTTTGTCAATTTAATGGAACAATTCCCAACTCATTGTCAAACCTCTCACACCTTACCTATCTCAGCCTTTCTTTTAATAATGTAAGTGGTCAAATTCCTTTATCCCTTTTTACACTCCCTTCATTGGAGGTGATTGATCTTTCCTTTAACAGACTGAACGGGTCATTGCAGCTAGATGAGGTTTTCAAGCTTAGAAGTTTAACAAAACTAGACCTTTCGTACAACGACATATCTATTGATGTGAATTTCGTAAATGTTGATTTATCTATAATTCCCAACTTTGGATATCTAAGTTTGGCATCCTGCAACTTGAACATTTTCCCTAATTTTTTGATAAATCAATCCACATTGTTTTATCTAGACCTTTCTAATAACAAAATCCAAGGAAAAATACCAAACTGGATATGGAAATTACCCGATCTTAAAAGCTTTAATGTTTCTAACAATTTTCTCACTAATTTGGAAGGACCTTTTCAAAGCCTTACTTCCAATTTGGAATTTCTTGACCTTCATAACAACAAACTGCAGGGGTCAATACCTTCTTTTCCTAAACATGCTGTTTTTTTGGACTACTCAAACAATCATTTTTCTATTGTCCCGCAAGATATTGGTAGTTCCCTATCATCCTTGACATATTTATTTTTTTCTAACAATAATATACATGGACGCATACCTGATTACTTATGCAATGCTACACAACTTCAATTTCTTGATATTTCCTTCAACAACATTTTTGGAACGATTCCTCCGTGTTTAATTACAATGACCAATACCCTTAAGGCATTAAACTTGAAAAAAAACAATCTCACTGGCCCTATACCAGATATGTTTTCAAATTCTTGTGCTATAACCAGCTTGAACTTCCATGGAAATCAATTACAAGGGCCAATTCCCAGGTCATTATTCCACTGCTCATCATTAGAGGTATTGGACATTGGATCAAATCAAATTGTTGATCATTTTCCATGCTTCATAAATGACATATCAACACTTAGTGTCTTGGTTTTGAGGAATAACAAATTTCATGGTTCTATAGAATGTTCAGAAAACAAACCTTTGAAATGGATTCAAATTGTGGACATTGCTTTCAACAACTTCAATGGAAAACTACCTAAAAAGTTTTTTACAACCTGGGAAAGAATGATTTATGATGAAGATGTTGCACGTGACATCAATGACAATATGTCACTGTACTACCCATATTTTCATGATAGTGTTACAGTTACATGTAAAGGCCAATGGCAGGATTTGGTGAAAATTCTAACAATTTACAAAGTCATTGATTTCTCATCCAATCTTTTTGAAGGACCAATACCTGAGTCGTTGATGGACTTGAAAGCACTTTATGTTTTGAATTTTTCAAACAATGGTCTCACAGGTGAGATCCCATCTTCGATAGGGAACATGAAACAGTTAGAGTCATTGGACTTCTCAAATAACTCCTTGGTTGGTGTAATTCCAGTGCAACTAGCAAGTTTGTCCTTCCTTTCTTATTTGAACCTTTCCTTCAATCATTTGGTGGGAAAGATCCCAACAGGTACTCAGCTTCAAACATTTCCAGCTTCTTCCTTTAAAGGAAATGATGGACTATATGGTCCTCCATTGAATGAAATACCAGATGGTAAAACGAAGGACTTGCATTCACAACCAGCATGTAAAAAACTAGTTTGTTCAATAGACTGGAACTTTTTAAGTGTTGAATTGGGATTTGTTTTTGGACTTGGAATTATCATCTGTCCTGTCATGTTTTGGAAGAAATGGAGAGTACGTTATTGGAAATTTGCGGACAAAATTCTCTGCAGGATTTTTCCATGGATGCATCTTGAATATGCAACTGTCAGAGGAAAAACATACACTGTTTTAAGCTGGTAGTTGCATTAGTATCTAATGTGTGTGCTAATTAGTATAATAGTATTTTATATTTCTGCATTTGTTGTTGCTTATGTATAATTCTATGTGATAATATATAAGACACTTTTAATAGTCCCGTAAAGTGTGGAAGACTAGTTTCCAACGAACTTTCTATTTTGTGTACAATATATTTCATATGAATTTCTGCAAATTATTTTACACCGTTTATTGATATCCGAGTGTTGTGATATTTAAATCAATGTCCATTCTATTTAAGCATTATATCCATTACTACTGCAGTGTTGCATATCTGCATAATACATGTTTCGGGTTTGCAATTCTGGTTTGACTTAATTAGTCTATCACAATAATCTGTTAAAATAAATGCCATCATCATTATTTGACATGATCTACAGAGAAGTACACATTTTGACTGTTAGAAAAATATTTTGAATGACATATCTAATATATATTTAGTAACCGAATGATAGATGCTCCCAAACTCAAAAATCAACATTGTTGAAAATAGAAAATACTACTTTGCTAATTAGCACACTCATTAGTCACTAATGCCACTTTAAAACTATGTATTTTTGTCCTCTCTGGGTTACATCCTTGGAAATATCCAGCAAAGAATTTTATCCACAAGTTTCCAATACCTTATCCTCCACTTCTTCCAAAACATTAGAAGACCAATCACAATTCCAAGACCAAAACATTATCCCAATTCTACACTTAAAAAATTCCAGTCAATAGAACAAGCTAGCCTCCCACATACAAGTTCAGGATGGACCTCATCCTGCCTCTTATCATCTGGTATTTCAGTCAATGGAGGTCCATATAGCCCATCATTTCCTTCAAAGGAAGAAGCTTTAAATGACTGAAGTTGAGTACCTGTTGGGATCTTACCCACCAAATGATTAAACGAATAGTTTAAATTAGACAGAAAAGACAAGTTCTCTAGCTGCATGGGAATTTTGCCAACCAAATTGTTATTTGAAAGGTCTAATGACTCTAATTTTTTCATGTTCCCAATAGAAGAAGGGATTTCACCGTAGAAATGGTTGTTTGAAATGTTGAGAATATAAAGTGCTTTGAAGTCCATCAGCACCTTTGGTATAGGTCCTTCAAAATGATTGGATGAGAAATCAATGGTACTGAAGATTAAGATAATTTTAACCAACTCCTGCTGTTGACCTTTGGTTGTAACTGTCACTGAATCTTCATAATATATTTGACCAAATTGAAGAATCTGAAACTGGATGTGGTTTACTTTTGAATCAACTTGGTTTCTATCAGACATCATTGCCTCCCACCCTGTGAAGCATTTTTCAGGTAGCTTACCACTGAAGTTGTTAAAGGCTAGATCAATTATTTGAAGCATAGGCCAAGTGTCATTGGTAGTTGGACATTCGACGGGACCATAGAATTTGTTTTTCCGCAAGACTAGGACACGAAGTGTGGATATGTTCTTCAACAAACATGGGAATGTGTCAATGATGTTATTATTTGCAAGGTCTACTAGCACTTCAATTGTTGAGCGATTGGCAAGAGATTTTGGAACCGGTCCCTCTAAGTTATTCTTTTGGAGATCCAGAGTCCTTAGGGCACAAGAAGGTGGATATACATCTGGGATAGCGCCTATTAGATTGTTCATCTTTAAATTAATACCGCGAGGTTTTGAGTCATTAGGCACGGGGGAATTATTCCAGAAATATTATTAATGGAAATATCAAGCACTTCAAGATTTGAAGCATGGCAGAGGGAGTCAGGGATACTTCCATGAAAAGAATTATTTGATAGGGAAAGAAACGTTGTGAAATTCAAGTAGTTACCAATGTCTTGTGGGATAACAGATTTAAATTTGTTCATTGAGTAGTCCAAATATGAAGCATATTTAGGAAAAACAGGTATTGGTCCCCTCAGTTGGTTGTTGGAAGTTAGGTTTTGCAAAGGTCCTTCCAAATCAGTGAGCATATTGTGAGAAACATTAAGGCTTTGAAGAATTTGTAGCTTCCAGATCCAGTTGGGCACTTTTCCTTGAATTTGATTATTTGAAAGGTCTAGAATGTTTAATCTGGACTTGTTTCTTAGAAAACTAGGAAAGGTTTTTAGGTTGCAGGATGCCAAATTTAGAGTACTAATATTGGGAAAGGAAGTATGATTAGCATTTTCAACATTCAAAATGATTGATATGTTGTTGTATGAAAGGTCAAGTGCTTCTAAATTTCTAAGCTCCAAAAGCTTGTCTAGTTGTAGTGACCCATTCAACTTGTTAAAGGAAAGATCAAGGACAGAAAGTGAACGGAGTTGAAAGATAGACGTTGGAAAAGACCCTGATAGTTTATTGCTACTTAAATCAAGGGTGTTCATTACAAAGGAAGGCAAAATTTTCAATTCTCCAAATTTACTAAAATTATTGGACGAAAGTTGAATCTTCTGTAGTAACATGAGTGTAAAAGGGATGAGGGAATTGTCCCATTGATAGAATTATCACGCAAGTCAACGCTGACAAGATTTTGCAGTCCTTCAAAGTGAGAAGTTGGAATTTCACCATTTAAAAGATTATGAGAAAGGTCTAGGTGTGTAAGGTTTTTGGCCATGTCAAATGATGGCACTCGACCTGTGAAGCTATTAAACAACAAATCTATGTATCTAAGTTCTGTATGGTTTGATAGTGAATTGGGAAGTGTTCCATTAAATTGACAATAAGAAAGATCCAATCCAGATAAGTGGCTCATGTTACCTGTGATGTGTGGAAATGCTCTAGAGAAGCTTGTCTTACTTACCCTTAAAGTCCGGATAGATCTACTCAATGGAAATTCAGGAAATGAACCATGGAGATTGTAGTTGAACGATAAGTCAATAACTAACAACGTTCCAATTTGAAATATCTTTTTTGGAAATTTACCACTCAATTCGCAAAATGCAAGACTAAGGGTGGTCAAGTTTTTAAAATTGACAAATGTTTCTGGCATTGGAGATGAAAAACTGTTCCCATCATGATTAATGAGTGATAGGTTCTCTAGTTTTGTTAGAGAAAAATCAAGTGGTCCTGATAGATCACAGTGAGACATGCTCAACTCTTGCAGCTCACGCAACGGCAACAAAGCATTGCTCCATTCCTTTCCATGAGCTTGTAATAATACACCATCTTGTAAGACAATAGCTCCTCAGTGAAGAGATATCAAGAGTAACCAACCTTGTAAGCTGAGAAATATCTATTGGAATCTGCCCCACAAAGCTAGCATAAGACAAATTCAGATATGTCAACTTGTCCAACTTGCTGAATCCTGATGGAATGAAAGAATTGAAATTGTTATAAGCCAAGTTCAGTTTCTGGAGATGTTGAAGACTAAAAAGTCGGCTCGAATCGTCAATTCCACCAGAGATATATTCTCCACTCAAGTCAAGGCCAACAACATTTCCTTCATTGTCACAAGTTACACCACTCCAATTGCAGCAAACAATGTTTTGATTCCACAACTTCTGTTTGCTTGAACTTTCGAGCTTGAACGTAAGACTGTTCTTTAACTGGAGTAACGATGATTGTTGATGCTCGAGACATTTGGCAAAGATAAGAGTGATTTGGAAACTGATATATATGAATGCTCTTGGATGGTTAATTTCCATAATCAATCCATAATCATAAATAATTCATATGTTATAACCGGTTATTAATACCAATTGTCATATCCGATTTTCATCTTTTAAAATGATTATAAATCGGTTATATCCATAATCAATTTTATAATTAGTTTTCATTTAATTTTATTTTAAAATCGATTTTTTCATTAATTTTTTTCTTTAAAAATGAAATATTTTTTTAAGAAAAAATATTTACGTTCAAAAATAAAAAATTGTTTTTTTTTTAATTTTTGGAAAAAATATATTTTTTTATTTAAAAAAATAATTATTTAAATATTTTGAATAAATAATTATTTACTAAAAAAAATTAAACATATGCTTTTTTTCAAAAAAAAAAATAATTTTATTTTCAAAAAATATATTTTTTTCAGAAAAAATATTTTAAAAAAATATATTTTTCAGAAAAAAATAAATTTTTTTCAAAAAAAAATTATTTATTTTTGAAAAAACTTTTCAAAACTTTTTTTTTTTTTATAAAAAAATTGATTAATTTGGTTTTTATTTTAGATATGGATGTCCAATTTATGGATATGGTTAATACCATATTAAAAATATATTCAAAATATGGATTTGGTTAAAATCATACTAATAATTAACCGTTTTTTTATTGTTGTTTACTTTTTCTTAGTGACAATTTGTTGTTATATAAATTGTGCCATAGTTTTAAATTGAAGTTGCGGTTGCGGATGCGGTTGTGGCTGCGGGTGTAGCGATTGCGGTCATTGCGGATGTTGCAATGCGTATTGCGGCCGTTGCAGTGTGAATTTTTATAAGTAGGTGTTTGAAATACACTTAATATTAAGTTTTTTCATTATATAATAACTAAATTGAGTTTTAGGACTTTAATATTTTGATTTTAGATAGAAAATACTTGTTGAAACAATCTAATACGGTTTTTCAAACATAGTCGGAGGTGTAATTTTCAAATCACACCGCAATTGAGGTCCGATACGGAGGCAACCGCGTCTTCAATATTGCGGATGCAATTGCGGTTGCGGACCGCAATTTAAAACCATGATATAGGCAATCTGCACTGTGTCTTCCAGAGTGGAACCGGTCAATAGTTTTAAAGGAAATTTCGTTGAACTGTCCGTAAGGTTGTGGCAAAATCAATTCAAACATTAGATCTTTCAAAGTAAACATTATCATAATTTTATAGTTTGACCCATAAATCTGATAGGGACTTGTGGCGTATTATAGGGTGCGACTAGACGATTTTTAATACAACGCAGAATAGAAGGCAACTAAGACAATTAATGTTGATGAACTGTTTTTGACTGCAGCACTGCTGCTGTGATCTCATTTTATCCCAATCCATACTGTTCGTTTTCTAATATAACAAGCTCCAATCACAGTAGTTTTCTGTCAAATATGTTGTATAGTACTCAAAGTTTGCGTATTAGAAACTCCAAATCCACAAGTTAAGGGCATGAATATTCAAGCTAACCAATGTTTCAATATTGGCTATTAAAGTAAACCTTATCATTTAATTATAGCTTGACTTTGTAGCATTCTTGTTTTGTACTTTCATTCACAAAAATCAAGAAAATGGCCCTACAACATCTCTTTGTTCTTTTGTGTCCACTGCTTCTCAGAGGAAAATTCAGAGTTTGGATGAGAAATAGATAAATAAATGCATTATGAAAATTCAGAGTTTGGATGAGAAATAGATAAATAAATGCATTATAAACCCACAGAATACATGAATCAGAAATAAGGAATGCAATATCACACAAAGTAATATTATGATATTTTGAAAGACTTCCTTTTAAAAAACACATAAATATAGAACAAAACATAATAGGATTTATATAGGTGTAAAAATAATCAACCCGTCCATTTTTTTGAGTTTATTTCTATATGTGGACGGCCATAACCCAATCTAAAAAAGGCCTAAGTGCTAAGCCCAAAGAAGAAGAAGTCTATCAAACAATCAATCATATTTTTGAACTCATTCTTTTCACAAATGACTATACTCAAATTGTGAACTCATTTACTTACTTGAGTGTTGTAGTTCTAACGTTGCAGATCCATCCCCGCATAACTGTATCAAAGACTTGCACCATCACTGCATCAGGAGTCCACTACCTCAATTCATCCAAATTTTTCGTTACCGAGCAGAACACTAAGTAATTATATATATTAATTTATTTTTGTATTAAGTAATTTTAAGGTTTATATGTCTAATTTATTTATTTATTTTATTTAATACTATTATGTGTCCTATTAATGTGGGGTTAGAGAGATGTTATGAGTGGGAAGAGGTTAATTATTTGTATGATATAAGTAGAGAGTGTTCAGCGGAGAGAAATTTGAGAAATAAACATGTTAAATATTTTAATTTAATTATTATTTAATTAATAATAATAATAATATTTAATTATTAATAATAAAAGATTAATTAATAAAATGAAGAGAAAAATTATGATGGGTAGTTACTATGTTAACATATTATTGGTAGGTGGCTGCATTTTAAAAAAATTTCAGGAGTGTCTTATTGAATTTGTTAATTAAAAATTATTTAAAATATAAGAATGTGACTTAGCTAGAAGTTTTAAATGATGGAGTTAATAATAATATATTTATATTTAATTAGTTTTTGATAGGTGGCTGTATTTTTAAAAAATTTTAGGACGTGTCTTATTGCATTTGTTAATTAATAATTATTTAAAATATAAAAATGAGTTAGTCAGAAGTTTTAAATGGAGTTAATAATAAATATATTTATATTTAATTAATTAATTAAAGTAAAAAGTTTTAGCGGAAAATCTTTGATGGAGATATTATAAGATTATATAATAGTATAGATAACACTTGTCATATTTGCTGAAAATATTAATAAAGCAACATTTAAAAATATATTTATTTATTAAATTGTGGATCAAATAATTAAATTAGAAAAATTTTACACTTATTTATATGAGGATATTTTGGTAAAAAAAATATAATATAGGGGTAGAAAAATAAATGATAGGGTATAGGGTAAAATTTTCCTTAATAACGTGATTATCACGTCGCAACTGCCTTTTTTTTTGCTACGTAGTTTTCACGACGCAATATTTTGACGTTGGGGGAAGGTTTTCTTGTGTTAGATATTAAATGAAGTTTTAATTTCAATTTAATGATATTTTAGTGTAACAATTTTTAAGGGACGTGAGAATAAAAATCTAAAATTTTGAGTTGTACCATCACATATTAAATTAATTTAGTGGATCATGATTCATGATAGAAAAATAGAGGCCGAGAAGATTTTAAGAGACGATAAGAAATTTTTTTAGAATGACAAATCACCACAATTATAGTTAGGGGTGGGAATAGGCTAGGCCGAGCTGGGCTTTGTCAAGCCTGAGCCTATCCTGCTAAAAAATTTAAAGTCTAAGTCTGGCCTGTAGCCTATCATAGGCTTATTTTTAGGCTTAAGTCTGACATTTTCGAAGGTCTGATTAGCCTACTAGCCTATTTAAAAGTCTACTTCATTTGAACATGTGTAAATAAGAAATTCAACTAATGTTAAATAGACTAACAAGTTAAAAGATCAATGAGATTAAATGTTTGTTTTCATTGTCTCGTTCAAGTTTTTTTATTAGCATAAGTTTGGTGATACTATTTGTTGAAGATAACTAATGAGAAAAACTTATGACAACAACTTATGACATTGTTTATAATGTTTTTTCAACTTATTTTCATAAGTTCTTTAAGATAACTAAGTTTTATTTTCATATTTTAATTCAAAGTACAAAATAGAATATAATAATAATAAATTTATTGATTTTTTCTTAAATAGGTCCGTCTGATAGGCGTGAAAGACTTTTCTTACGGCCTGTGGCCTAGCCTCTTTAGCTAAATAGGCTTATAAAAAAGCCTAAGCCTTTTCTATTTAAGAAAAAACCTGACCTGACCTAAGCCTATGTAGGCTAAGCCGTAGATCCCTGTTAGTTGGTCTGACCTATTCTCACCTCTAATTATAGTTTAATTAGCTATTTGTTTTTTCTTACTTTGTTGGGTTTACACGTTCCTTAATGTGTGAGTGTTTCTCATTTAGTCAAGAGTCTTTTCCTTAAATTTTGGCAAGATATGAAGATGATTGATTACAAACATTACTAGGAAGTAACCTTGATAACAAAGGATTGAATCATTCAAATTAAACTCAATCACAATATTGTAGCATAGAAAGTAAGGGTGGGAATATGCCAAACCAATTAACCGGAACTTACGACTTAGTTTACATAGGCTCAGACTAAGCCAGGTTTTTTCTTAAATAAAAAAAATTTAGGCTTTTTTATAAGTCTATTTAGCTAAAGAGACAAGACCACATGCCGTAAGAAAAACCTTTTAAGCTTATTAGGTCGGCCAAGTTAAAAAAAAAAACTTAATAAATTTATTTTTATTATATTATATTTTGTAGTTTGAATTAAAATACAAAAATAAAGCGTAATTATCTTGAAGAACGTATGAAAATATGTTGAAAAAACATTATAAACAATATTATATGTTGTTGGCATAAGTTTTTTTCATAACTTCCTCCAACAAATAATATCACCAAACTTATGGGAATAAGTAGACTTGAATGATATAAAAAAAATAAAAATTTAGTCACATTGATATATTAATTTGTTAGTCTATTTAATATTAGTTGAATTTCTTATTTATAAATGTTCAAATGAATTAGTCTTTTAAATAGGCTAGTTGGTCAATCAGGCCTTCGAAAAGGTCAGACCCAGACCTAAAAATAAGCCTATCATAGACTATATGTTATGTTTAAGCTTTGAATTTTTTAGTAGGTCAGACTAAAGTTTGACAAAGTCTAACTCGACCCAGCCTATTTCCACCCCTACAAAAATTTTACAAAAATGACCTTACAATGTATTATGGAATAATTATGGCTTGCCCCATTAGCAAGATAACGAAGACTTCCAAGTCTTCTCTTGAGAGTTTTTTATATTTTAACTAGTACAGAAGAATCCCTTAATAATAAAACACAAATTTAAAAACCTCATTTAAACTCTTTTAATCCTTTTATTTATGAGGATTCATGGTCAAGGCTCCTCTCTTTTCTTTTTGTTTTTTTTGTGAGGTCTGTGTGCCGTGTCTCCCAATGTAATGCAATATCTTACACTAAATTACTAAAACGAAGTAAAAAATAAAATAATTTTTTAAAACTTAATAATTAAGGTTCCTAAAAGAGGATAAAAAATAATTTTTGTATATTATGAAAAATAAAAATGTGATAAATGAATAAAAATAAAATTAACTATTTAAATAAACCTAAATAAAAATCTGATTAAATTAAAATATTATTAATTAAAAAATAAAAATTAAACCGGATAAAAACGAATAATCAATCTGGTATCGAAGTGTTCGAAAAAATAAAACGAAAGTACTAAAATGACCAGCACGAAATAATCGACTTGGAAAAATACAGCGTTTTGTCAAATTTTGAAATAAATTTTTCTTGGTTAAAAGGCTCAGACTGATGAAAACGTGGCCGAAAAGCAGTCAAAAAATTAAAACGAGCACATCAGGTTAAATTTCGCGAAACATAGATTAATATAACTGACGTTTGCAAGCTCGATTTTGAAACTTTTCGTCCACCGATTTTATGCACAGTTGACTTTTAGTTAGACTGATTTGCCTGTAAATCCAACAAGTCTATTTTGGCTGACAATGTGGGCATTGTGCAAGATGAAATGCATGTCATGTTATGCAGATGTTATGATAACACGTCTATTCAAAAATTCAGGGTCAAAATTGAGGTATGACAATGACCAAAGAGGTAACAGAAGAGTTTCGACTGTCATAAGTAATCTCCACTAGCTCAGGTGTATTGAAGTGAGGAACCACAACGTTAACCTCATCATCTGGCTCCCTGTCATAAGTGATTGTGATGTCTTCTTGATCCAACAACCTTTGAAGATCCTTGTGTACAATGAGAAACGCGCGTGGACTTGCAGAGCAAATTTCACAAGCGGCGTAATCATGTTCATGTTCAAAATAGGCATGTCTGCTTAAACTTTTATTAATTCTAATTAAGGATTTCCTGATTAATTCAACATGAAAGACTCAGAATTTTCCAGGGCAACCTTGCACCATATTCACTTGATTAGGGTCCCTATTTCTGAAAGCTTTGATAAGACCCTTATCCATCATGTCTTGAAGATTTTTTTCCACAACACGGCATCCACGAGAATTTCTAGAACAAATCCTACAAGAAGCATAGTCACGTGGTGATAAATAATCGTGTCTGCTCAATTGGCATGCATCTTTACTAGATCCCTATCCATCAAACGTATATAAAAATCTGAAAGTCGTCAGGGCAACCATATACCATATTCACAGATGCTGCCCCATGTTGGGGCAACAGATTGGCTTGAACATTTGGGTTAATATTTGTAATACCCTGTATTTTATAAACGCCCTAGATAATATTAGTTGAGACCAGTTGGGATCCAGTGTGCTCTGAGTATTTTATCTGATAAGATAACTAGAGCAACTGATAAACTCAGAGCTGATCAGATTAATATTATCTAACTCTTAGGTTTTATTAATTGGTGCACTTGAGATACTTTGGACATTTAGTAGTGTTACTAACAAATGATATTTTTCTATATCATTTCTTTTTCTCTCATTTCCAAAGTTAGAAACATTTGGAGCAAGAGAAAGTGAAGAAAAGGAAAAGAAATAAGAGAAAATTTCCCAAGAGCTTAAGAACAAGAATCATCATCTCATCTTCATCAATTCATCTCCTCTTTTTCATCTTCATCTTCTAATCCAGGTGGGTTCTAGATAGAGACTTTAGTGTAGGAATTCTAAGGGTTCTAGAGTTAGGTTAGATTTTGAGAAAAATGAGTAATTTTACAAAATCAAAGAATCTAACGGTCAAAATGTGTTATAAATTGAGTAGTATGATCAATGCATGTGTGGAATCATCTGTTAATACTTGTTTGCGTGTTGGGTTATGGTTTGGATGATATTTTTGGCCCTAAGGACCTACTGTACGTTGCTGAGAAATTCTAGGTTTTTGGGTGTTCGCTAAGCGAACCACAACGAAGGGCCTAGCGAATGAGTTTCGAGGGTTCGCCTAGCGAACCCCAAAGCGTAGGGAAGGCGAAGGTTCGCCTGGTTATTCGCGAAGCGAATTTTGTGCCCTTTTGGCTCTGACTTGGTTCGCTAGAGGCTCGCGAGGCGAAGACGAAAGCGAATGTTCGCTGGGGGATTCGCCTAGCGAGCATGGCCGATTTTCCGTTTTTGTTTCCTCTATAACTTTTGAACCGTGTTTCCGATTTGAGCGTTCTTTATATCGAGGTGAAGCTATGAAAGAGTTCTATTCTATGGAAAGTGAAATTATGACTTATGGGATGGAATTTTCTTGATTGTGGTAATTAATCGGAATTATGTGGTTTATGTAAAGCGGAACTTTTGAAAATCTAAAAGCTTCAAGAGGTGAGTTGTGAGGAACCTTAGTACAATATAATGACTTAGAGAATTGGGTGACAATGCTTACATCGACACTAGAAGAGTGTCCTTGTTAAGTAGTTGTTAGTGGAGGACCGTAATTCCTCCGGTTTTGTAGTTATCCCTTAATAAATACCGTGACCCGTGTTGAAGAGCCCCTTGTGCGGGATGGTCGGGGAGAAGTATTTATTAAGTAAGTAACCGTGACCCGTGTTGAAGTGCTCCTTGTGTGGGCTGGCCGGGGAGAAGTTACTTAGTGGTTAGTAATCGTGACCCGTGCTTAATCTCCTTGTGTGGGATGGCCGGGGAAAGTTACTTAGGGGATGGTACCGTGACCCGTGTTGTAGTGCCTTGTATAGGCTGACCGAGGAGAAGTACCATTTGTTGATAACCGTGACCCGTGTTGAAGTGCTCTGTGTCTAGGCTGGCCGGGGAGAAGTTATCTACGTTAGGGATTCCGTGACCCGTGTTGTAGTGTTCCTGGTATGGGCTGGCCAGGGAGAAATTTCCTTAACTAGTTGTTGTTTTGTGTGCGTTGTGCGATGGTTTCTCTAGTCAGAAATGCGTGAACTCAAGGTCTAGTTCCTTTCCCCCGACTTGAGTTAGGTTTTGGTTGAAACCTTGTAAAGCCGAGAGAATCCATAAGATAGAGAACTCACTGAGATTTGATGTATCTCACCCCACTATTGTTGAATATTTCAGGTATTTCAGGTTCCGCGAAGGGTAAGGATAAGGCTGTGTGATTTTCCTTACTTGTCTGATGGCGTAGCTTCCGTTGTGGAGTTTTTGAGATATTGTCGATCTAGTTCTTATTGTTTATCTTTGGAGCATCTTGTATATGTATTTATGCCATAGTTTTTGTATTAGGCTTTTTGGGCATGTATATGTATAATGTGTGTACTAGGGACTTATTGGTATTTCAGTACCAAACGTGGTTTTCATGTATAATATATGCTTTGATGTATGTATTTATATATGGGCGTTACAGTTGGTATCAGAGTAGGTCGTATCCTCGACCTATCCATGAAATAGTATAAGTATTTTCTTTCCGTTTCATATGCGTTGTGTCGCCATTGGTCTTAAGTGTTATATTTATGGTATTGAGCCTGATCAACTTAATCCTATCTGTATGACCTTTTGGAACATGGCCGACGGATGTAGAAGCAATAGTGGTAGACACAGAACTACTCCAGATGGGACGAATCTGCCGGGCGGCGATGGGAATGGTCCTTTGTATCAATTTATGCAACAGATGCAGCAACGGCAAAACCAGTTTATGCAACAAATGGTACAACAATTGAATGGAGGTCTGCAGCCTCAGGTGGTTGTCCCAGAAGCTGTAGGTGGGACTTTTTGGGATTTCTTCCGCATGAATCCTCCGGAATTTCATGGCGGATTAGATCCTGTAAAGGCTCACGAGTGGATAGCGAGTATGGAAAGGATTTTCTTGATAGTGCACTGTAGTGAAGAGAATAAGGTGGTTTTTGCTTCGCATTCGTTGAAGGGTCCTGCCATGAGGTGGTGGGAGAATGCATCGGCTCTTATGACTATTCAGGGTGTACCCAAGGTCTGGGAACAATTCAAGGCAATTTTCATGGAGAAATATTTTCCTAGTTCCTTGAGGACTCAGAAAGAGTTTGAATTTCAACAATTAAGACAGGGTGGTATGACTGTGGCTAGTTATGCTGAAAAATTTAAGGACATGGCTGCTTATTCTAGGCAGGCTATGTATGCTCCGGATGAGAGGTGGAAAATAGATCAGTTTCTTTTTGGACTAAAAGCGGAGATCTCGCATAGTGTGTCTCAGAGAGAGTTTACCACTTATGCTGAAGCTCTAAGACAATGCTATGTGGCGGAGCATAGTTTGAAGAAAGTGCAAGCTGAAGGTGTTGCAAGTAGGGTAAATCAGGGTGATCGTGGAAGAGCGAGTCAACAATTTGGTCCTAGACCACATGCTTTCAAGGGAAAGCAGGTTGCTAGACCTAATGTTATTCCTTTATGTAGGGTGTGCAACAAACGTCATTTTGGAAAGTGTGTCGATGGGAGTGTTAGGTGTTATAATTGTGATGGTCTGGGTCATGTGGCTAGAGATTGTACTCAGAACAGAAACCAAGTGCGAGGAAGGAATACAGGAAGGGTTTATACCTTGGATGCAAGGAAGACGAAAAGTGACAACTCTTTGATTGCGGGTACGTGTTTTGTAAATGGGCATCCTTGTTTTGTTTTATTTGATTGTGGGGCAACACATTCTTTTGTGTCAATGCAATGTGTGAAGAGACTTGGGTTGCAAGCTATTCCTTTGTCTCCTCCTATGGTGGTCACTACCGCCATGGATGAAATGGTTGAGACACCGTTGATGTGTGAAAACTGTGTTTTGTCTGTGAATGGTAGAGTTTTTCATATTGACCTTATCTGTTTACCGCTTAAGAAAGTAGATGTCGTTTTGGGGATGGATTGGCTTTCTGCTAATTCGGTGTTTATTGGGTGTGAGGAAAAGCTAATCATCATTCCATCTGCCGAGGCTACCCCGAAGGATGTGTTAACAACGATTTTAGAAGGTACGGTGGGAATGATAAATTTCTTGTTTGAGAAGGAGAAATCTGTTTTACTGGTTCTTACTAAGGAGGGGAGTAGTGACCAGCAAGTGCTGAGTATTCCTATAATTTGTGAGTTTCCCAAAGTTTTTCCTGAGGATGTTACTTCTCTTCCTCCGGAGAGAGAAGTTGAGTTCTCTATTGACCTGGTACGGGGAACGGCTCCTATATCCGTTTCTCCTTATCGGATGGCACCGCTTGAATTAAGAAAATTAAAGGACCAATTGGAGGATTTGATGGCTAAACATTTTGTTAGACCTAGTATTTCACCAAGGGGAGCTCCAGTGTTATTAGTAAAGAATAAAGATGGTGGCATGCGTCTGTGCATTGATTACCGTAAGTTGAATAAAGTCACCATTAAGAACATGTACCCCTTACCCAGGATAGACGACCTGTTAGATCAATTGAAAGGAGCTTGTGTGTTTTCGAAGTTTGATTTACGGTCGGGTTATCATCAGATCCAAGTGAAGAGTTCTGATATGCCTAAGACTGCATTTAGAACCTGTTACGGCCATTACGAGTTCTTAGTGATGCCTTTCGGTGTGACTAATGCTCCAGCTATTTTTATGGATTACATGAACCATATATTTCAAGCTTACTTGGACCAATTTGTCATAATCTTTATTGACGACATTCTTGTTTATTCTAGTACTCCACAAGAGCACAGAGAACATCTGAGAATTGTCTTATCGGTATTGCTAGAGAAGCAACTTTTTGCTAAGTTAAGCAAGTGTGAGTTTTGGATGTTGGAAGTTAATTTTCTTGGACATATTATATCTCAAGGTGGTGTGGCAGTAGATCCGTCAAAGGTAGAAGTAGTCATTAATTAGGAGAGACCTAGGAATGCTTCAGAAGTTAGGAGTTTCTTGGGATTTGCAGGTTATTATAGAAGGTTCATTAAAAGTTTTTCTTAGTTGGCCTTACCAATGACAAAACTTACTCGAAAAGATTTTGCTTATGAGTGGGATTCGGGTTGCGAACAAAGTTTTATGAAATTGAAGGAAAGTTTGACGACTGCTCCAGTATTAATTATTCCTGATCCTAACAACTCTTACGAAGTATTTTGCGATGCTTCTAAGATGGGATTGGGAGGTGATCTGATGCAAGGCGGTCAAGTGGTAGCTTGTGCTTCTCGACAATTGAAAGTTCATGAGAATAATTATCCAACTCAAGATTTGGAACTAGCAGCAGTTGTGTTTGGACTGAAGGTGTGGCGCCATTATCTGTATGGTGTGCGTTTTGAAATGTTCAGTGATCATAAAAGTTTGAAGTATTTATTTGATCAAAAGGAGCTGAATATGCGACAAAGAAGGTGGATGGAGTACTTAAAGGATTATGACTTAGAATTAAAGTATCATCCAGGAAAAGCAAATAAAGTAGCTGATGCATTAAGTCGGAAAATGGTTCATAGTGCCGAATTGATGATATTGGAGTATGCTTTGTTGGAAAAGTTTAGAGATCTTAATCTTCAATTTGTGTGGACTCCGAATGGTGTAATTATGGGAAATTTGAATGTCAAATCTACTCTAAGAGTTGAGATTCAACAAGAACAAGTTTTAGAGGAAAATTTTCAAGAGATGTTACTTCAACCAGGTTTTTCACGAGCAGCGGATGGGATTGTCCTGTTTAACCAAAGGATTTGTGTTCCGAATGACGATGTATTAAAAAGAAAGATTTTAGATGAAGCCCATAAAGGTACTTTTACGATACATCCAGGTTCTTCGAAGATGTATCAGGACTTAAAGAAGGATTTTTGGTGGCAAGGAATGAAAAAGGATATTGCGGTATATGTGTCTGAATGTACAGTGTGCCAACAGGTGAAGATTGAACACCAAAGACCGAGCGGTCTATTGCAACCTTTAGAGATTCCAGTTTGGAAGTGGGATAATATTTCTATGGATTTTGCAGTAGGTTTACCCCGTACGCAAGGTGATTATGATTCTATATGGGTGATTGTAGATCGACTAACGAAATCTGCGTTTTTCTTAGCCTTGAAAACTACTTTCAAGGCAAGTCATCTTGCAAGGTTGTTTATTGCGGAAATTGTGAGATTGCATGGTGTTCCCTCTAACATTGTGTCCGATAGAGATCCAAAATTTACTTCAAGGTTTTGGAAAGTTTTCCAACAAACTATGGGTTCGAGGTTGCGTTTGAGCACGTCGAATCATCCTCAGACGGATGGTCAGACTGAGCGAACAATACAAACGATGGAAGATATGTTGAGGGCTTGTGTGCTAAAAAGTAGAGAAAGTTGGAAAGAACTTCTACCATTGATTGAGTTTTCTTATAACTATAGTTACCATGCGAGCATCGGTATGGCTCCTTATGAAGCGTTATATAGGAGAAAATGTAGAACACCTTTGTGTTGGGCGGAAGTTGGTGAAGATAGAATTTTGGGACCGAAAATTATTCAAGAGACTACGGAAAAGATTCGAATGATTCGTGAGAAAGTTAAACAAGCACAAGATCGTCAAAAGAGTTATACGGACAACCGTAGGAGACCTTTAGAATTTGAGGAAGACGACCATGTGTTTCTGAAAGTTACCCCGAGATTGAGATTGAAAGGACCTTTTAAGTCACCCAAGTTAAGTTCGAGATACGTGGGACCGTATCAGATCTTGTAAAGGATTGGTGAAGTCGCTTATAGATTAGCCTTACCACCTTCTCTGTCAGAGATGCATGACATCTTTCATGTATCTCAGCTCCGAAAGTATATTCCTGATCCTCTTCAGCCAAATCTACCAGAATCAGTGGAAATAGAAGCAGACTTGACTTTTGAACCTCAACCGAGTCGTATTGTGGGAAGAGAAACAAAGGTATTAAGGAACAAAGACATTTCTCTTGTTAAGGTGCAATGGGATGTGACGCATCCGGGTGATGCTACTTGGGAACTAGAATTGGAGATGCGGGATGCTTACCCTCATATGTTCAGGTAATCTTTTAAATTAGAGGATGAATTTCTATTTAAGGAGGGGAGGATGTAATACCCCGTATTTTATAAACACTCTGGATAATATTAGTTGAGACTAGTTGGGATACAGTGTGCTCTGAGTATTTTATCTGATAAGATAATTAGAGCAACTGATGAACTCAGAGTTGATCAGATTAATATTATCTAACTCTAAGGTTTTATTAATTGATGCACTTGAGATAATTTGGACATTTAGTAGTGTTACTAACAAATGATATTTTTCTATATCATTTCTTTTTCTCTCATTTCCAAAGTTAGAAACATTTGGAGAAAGAGAAAGTGAAGAGAAGGAAAAGGAAAGGAAATAAGAGAAAATTTCCCAAGAGCTTAAGAACAAGAATCATCATCTCATCTTCATCAATTCGTCTCCACTTTTTCATCATCATCTTCTAATCCAGGTGGGTTCTAGATAGAGACTTTAGTGTAGGAATTCTAAGGGTTCTAGAGTTAGGTTAGATTTTGAGAAAAATGAGTAATTTTACAAAATCAAAGAATCTAACGGTTGAAATGTGTTATAAATTAAGTAGTATGATCAATGCATGTGTGGAATCATCTGTTAATACTTGTTTGTATGTTGGGTTATGGTTTGGATGAGATTTTTGGCCCTAAGGACCTACTGTACGTTGCTGAGAAATTCTGGGTTTTCGCGTGTTCGCTAAGCGAACCACAGCGAAGGGCCTAGTGAATGAGTTTCGAGGGCGAACCCCAAAGCGAAGAGAAGGCGAAGGTTCGACTGGTTATTCTCGAAGCGAATTTTGTGCCCTTTTGGCTCTGACTTGGTTTGCTAGAGTTCGCGAGGCAAAGAAGAAAGCGAATGTTCGCTGGGGGATTCGCCTAGCGAGCATGACAGATTTTCCGTTTTTGTTTCCTCTATAACTTTTGAACCGTGTTTTCGATTTAAGAGTTCTTTATATCGAGGTGAAGCTATGAAAGAGTTCTATGCTATGGAAAGTGAAATTATGACTTATGGGATGGAATTTTCTCAATTGTGGTAATTAATCGGAATTATGTGGTTTATGTAAAGCGGAACTTTTAAAAATCTAAAAGCTTCAAGAGGTGAGTTGTGAGGAACCTTAGTACAATAGAATGACTTAGAGAATTGGGTGGCAATGCTTACATCGACACTAAAAGAGTGTCCTTGTTAAGTAGTTGTTAGTGGAGGACAGTAATTCCTTAGATTTTGTAGTTATCCCTTAATAAATACCGTGACCCGTGTTGAAGAGCCCCTTGTGCGGGATGGCCGGGGAGAAGTATTTATTAAGTAAGTAACCGTGACCCGTGTTGAAGTGCTCCTTGTGTGGGCTGGCTGGGGAGAAGTTACTTAGTGGTTAGTAACCGTGACCCGTGCTTAATCTCCTTGTGTGGGATGGACGGGGAAAGTTACTTAGGGGATGGTACCGCGACCCGTGTTGTAGTGCCTTATATAGGCTGGCCGGGGAGAAGTACCATTTGTAGATAACCGTGACCCGTGTTGAAGTGCTCCGTGTGTGGGCTGGCCGGGGAGAAGTTATCTACATTATGAATTCTGTGACCCGTGTTGTAGTGCTCCTGGTGTGGGCTGGCCGGGGAGAAGTTTCCTTAACTAGTTGTTGTTTTGTGTGCGTTGTGCGATGGTTTCTCTAGTCAGAAATGCGTGAACTCAAGGTCTAGTTCCTTTCCCCCGACTTGAGTTAGGTTTTGGTTATGACCTTGTAAAGCCGAGAGAATCCATAAGATAGAGAACTCACTGAGATTTGATGTATCTCAACCTACTATTTTTTAATATTTCAGGTACTTCAGGTTCCGCGAAGGGTAAGGATAAGGCCATGTGATTATCCTTACTTGTCTGATGCCGTAGCTTCCGTTATGGAGTTTTTGAGATCATTGTCGATCTAGTTCTTAATGTTTATCTTTGGAGCATCTTGTATATATATTTATGCCATAGTTTTTGTATTAGGCTTTTTGGGCATGTATATGTATAATGTGTTTACTAGGGACTTATTGGTATTTCAGTATCAAACGTAGTTTTCATGCATAATATATGCTTTGATGTATGTATTTATATATGGGCATTACAATATCCTTAAAAGATAAAATTCCTCATTTAATCAAACTTTAGTCATCAGACTTCAAGCCATAGCAATTTTCTATGCTATGTTCGGGTGCTCCCTGGTGGTATGCATAGAACTGATCGGATTTATACCATTAAGGGATATCCTTCAGGACAGCAGGAGTAGACTTAGTCTGTATGTGATTCTTCTCTAACAAAGCTAGAAATAATTCTACATAAGACATGGGAATTGGATCAAACAGTGGCTTTCTCTGGACGCAATTCTGATTGTTGTATTGTGGAAGAGCCTGTTGTAACACCCTTCTACCCCACATACAATACGCGGTAAAATAATCATTTAAAATCAGAGTACAACATAGAAAGGCGTCACATTTTCGTCTTAAAACATCTTGATAACAAGCATGTTCCGTAATACTGATTTTTCAAAAATTTAGGAATAACTTTATTTCAATCAAATCAAACTTCAAAACATCTTAATGAAAACGATAATAAGCTAACTCTTCATGCACCGCGAACTAATCTTGGTTATCTGCACGTTACCCACGTAGAGAAAACATTCAAACAGGCAGGGTGAGTAATAACAATTCAATATAAATCATATAAAGAAAAGACATTAACAGGGCAACAATTGTTTTTATCAAATACTACAGCGACTCACCCAAAATATCATATAAAACATCACATCACCAATATCACTCATATGCAATCATGCAATGCCACCAAGAATGAAATGCAACATCATAAAAATGCATGTGGTACCAAATCGTCATAATAATGGACACTAGGCCATCAACCCTCCACAAGGGAGCACGTCACAAAATACTCCAATCCGCACAATGGGATTCAAGCCACCAAAATAACGGACCGAAGTCCCATCATAGAATGCCATGAATGCATGATGCAACAACGTCGTCATAATCATCATTAAAATCATCGTTTGCATCAACATTCATATCAATATTCCTCGTACTCATCAATACAACATCTATTCAATCAATCACATAATTCATACTAGCTACAAGTTCTCACGCATCCTACTTCTGTCATCATTTTCATCACTAAATAATCATCATATAACACGTCAACACATAGCAGCAATTTACAGCAACATCACAACATTAATATAATATAAAACAGATATTTTCCATGAATTTTAAGTCAATAAAATAATATTTTTCAGTGCCAGGTCGCGCTAAGCAAGCCACGCCCACGCTAAGCGCGCAGCTCTCTGCCTCGAAGAGGCGAAATTTCTCCAGACCGCGCTAAGCGCGCTAGACCACACTAAGCGCCCTCTGCGATTATGGCAAAAAAACCCTGCGACAACAGCACTTCTCCATCTGCGATTCAACACCCCTAAACCAGATTTTATCCTTAAATTACCACAGATTATGTTATTATAACCTATAACTATCACATATACGTAAATAACAACAATCATCACATAACAAATCATCAAAATCCATCATCTCTAACCTCCAATTCCTAGGTTTTCCCCCAAAACCCCAATTACCCACCAATACCTAATCTTTATATCAAAATATTGCAAAGTGATACTCCACATACCTTAGAGTCTTGATTCTTTCGATCTTCTCTTGAAGTTTCACCGGAAATTCCTCTATGCCTTAGCCTCCTCCACTCTTCTTGTGTTCCTTAGAGCACTCTTTTCTTTCTTTCAACCAAAATAACACGAATAATGAAAACTCCCCTCACTATTCCTTGTTTTAACTCAAAATACCCCTAAATGTGCTCTTCCCATCTTACCCTTACTTATCCCTCACCAATGACCATCATACCCTCAAGGCTTCTAACAATCTTATTTTAAATAATAATAATTTGAATAATGTGATACAATTATTCTTACCATCAATATTATTAATATACTTCCACCACAATGCTCATGAAACACAACAACATGTCATCAAATTACCTTATATTCACAAATAATTAATAATTAACTAAATATGGATTTAGGGTGCTACAACTCTCCCCTACTTAAGGATTTTTCGTCCTCGAAAATTTACCTGAAGCAAATAGAGTCGGTTATGACTCCTTCATCTGATCCTCGCGCTCCCAAGTCCAACTTTCACCAGCTGGTCCTCCCCATAAAACTTTCACCAAAGTAATCTCTTTACATCACAATTGTTTCATTTCTCGACCATCGACATGCACATGCAATGCTTCCACAGTCAGATTATCCCTCACTTGTACATCATCCATCTGAATCACATGTGACGGATCCGGAATGTACTTCCTTAATTGAGACACATGGAACACGTCATGCAAATTCGCAAGTGACGGCAGTAAAGCAATTCAATATGCTACCTCTCCTATCCTCTGCGATATCTGATATGGACCCAAAAAACATGGAGTGAGCTTCCTAGACTTCAAAGCTCGACCCGTACCAGTCACTGACGTCACTCTCAAAAACACGTGATCTCCGTCTTGGAATTTAAGTGCTTTCCTCCTCCTATCATGGTAGGTCTTCTGACGACTCTGTGAAGCTTTCATCCTCTCTTGGATCTTCCTAATCTTCTCAGTCGTCTCTTGCACAATTTCAGG
Source organism: Lathyrus tuberosus (assembly GCA_022829125.1). Taxonomy (NCBI): domain Eukaryota; kingdom Viridiplantae; phylum Streptophyta; class Magnoliopsida; order Fabales; family Fabaceae; genus Lathyrus; species Lathyrus tuberosus. The sequence continues at coordinate 6,091,877 of JALAZF010000191.1, forward strand.
TCTGAGTACAACACTCTCGTCCGACTTATACCAACACAACGGAGTCCTACACCTTCTCCCATACAAAACTTCATAAGGCGCCATTCCAATACTAGCATGAAAACTATTATTGTACGTGAACTCAATCAATGACAAATGGCTATCCCACGATCCTCCATGATCCAACACATAAGCCCTCAGTAAATCTTTTAAAGATTGGATAGTCCTTTCTGTCTGACCATCCGTCTGCGGATGATAGGCAGAACTCATCCTCAACTTAGTACCCAAAGCATCTTGCAAACACTCCCAAAACCTCGGATATCTATCCGACACAATACTCGAAGGTACCCCATGTAACTTCACAATTTCATCGATGTACAACTCCGCTAACTTCTCCATGGATTGATTAATCTTCATCGGTAAGAAATGAGCCGACTTTGTTAATCTATCTACAATCACCCATACCGAATCATTCCCTTTTGCAGTCTTTGGTAATCCTGTCACAAAATCCATGGAAATATTATCCCATTTCCATTCAGGAACATTCAACGGTTGCATCATACCTGAAGGCTTCTGATGTTCAATCTTTGACTTCTGACAAGTCAAACATGCATACACAAATTTGGCAATGTCTCTCTTCATACCTGGCCACCAAAACAACTTATGCAGATCCTGATACATCTTCGTAGCACCGAGATGAATACTCAGTCTACTTCGATGTCCTTCTTCTTAAATACTCTTCTTGATTTCTGGAACATCTGGAACACACACTCTATCTCGAAACTTCATCACACCATTCTCATCAATCCGAAAGTCACCTTCGTTACCTTGGTTAATCAAAGTCAATTGGTCAACCAACTTTAAATCAGATTGTTGTCCCACTCTAATTTCTTCCAGAATACTACTACTCAACCTCAACATTCCCAACTTCACACTGTCAGGAGTCGCTTCACATACCAAACTCAAATCTCTGAATTGCTCAATTAGTTCCAACTCTTTCACCATAAGCATCGACATATGCAATGACTTTCTGCTCAACGCATCGGCCACTACATTTGCTTTGCCCAGATGATAACTCAAATCAAAATCGAAATCCTTCAACAACTCTAACCACCTTCTCTGCCTCATATTCAATTCCTTTTGATTAAATAAGTACTTCAGACTTTTATGATCGCTGATTACCTCAAATTTAGAGCCAAATATATAATGTCTCCAAATCTTCAACACAAACACCACCGCGGCTAATTCCAAGTCATGTGTAGGATAATTCCTCTCATGAACTTGCAATTGTCTCGAAGCATAGGCAATAACTTGTCCATTTTGCATCAATACTCCACCAAGACCCATCTTCGATGCATTACAATACACTACAAAAGATTTACTCGGATTAGGCAAAATCAACACTGAAGCAGTAGTCAATCTCTTCTTCAATTCTACAAAACTTTCTTCACAAGCTACATCCCACACAAAAGTTTGACCCTTTCGAGTCAACCGAGTCAACGATAATGCCAACTTAGAAAAGCCTTGAATAAACTTGTGGTAATAACCCGCTAAACCCAGAAAACTTCGTATCTCAGTAGCAGACTTCGGAGTCTCCCACTATAATACAACATCAATATTAGAAGGATCAACGACAACACCACCACTAGAAATCACATGGCCAAGGAAGCTCACTTCCTTCAACTAGAACTCACACTTCGACAGCTTTGCATACAACTTCTTCTCTTTCAACACTTGCAACACAGTCCTCAAATCCTCGGCATGTTCTTCTTCAGATCTGGAATATATCAAGATGTCATCGATAAACACCACCACAAACTTATTCAAATACTCATGAAAAATTTGACTCATGTACTCCATGAACACACCAGGTGCATTAGATACACCAAACGGCATCACAGTGTATTCGTAGTGTCCATACCTCGTCCTGAAAGCCGTCTTCTGAATATCATTAGGCTTAACGCGAATCTGATGATAACCCGACCTCAAATCAATCTTGCTGAACACCCAGACACCTACTAGCTGATCCATCAAATAGTTGATTCTCGGTAGCGGATACTTATTCTTGATAGTCACTTTATTTAGCTGCCGATAATCAACACACAACCTCATACTTCCATCTTTCTTCTTCACTAACAACACAGGAGCACCCCATAGAGAAACACTTGGTCGAACAAACCTCTTCTCGAGCAACTCTTCCAACTGTTTCTTCAATTCACTTAGCTCAGAAGCTGACATCCGATAAGGAGCCATCGACACTGGACTCGTACCTGGTATTAAGTCCACTGCAAACTCTACCTCACGCTCTGGAGGCAAATCACTGATGTCATCTGGAAACACATCTGGAAATTCACAGACAACAGGAAACTCCATACTCGCAGCTTCACAATCAATTTGCAATGATGCAAACATTGCAAACACCAAAGCTTCGTCTTCTTGAAGTTCGTCTACTTGCTTAGCAAACAAGAACATCAACTCCCCACTATTATCAATCTCAGGAAACTCTACAGTCTTGTTATAACAATTGATATGAACACGGTTGAACTCTAACCAGTTCATTCCAAAGATCACGTCAATTTGGTGCAAGGGTAGGCACACCAAATCCATTACAAAACTCTTCTAAAAAATCCTCACACGACGTCTCAAACACACAAGGGTAGTAGTAACAGAACCATTAGCTGGAGTTTCTATTACCATATTCCCCTTCATATCAGACAACTTCAAACTTAATGTATTAGCACATTCAAGCGAGATAAAAGAATGAGTAGCACCAGTATCAATAATAGCAACCAACTCGATATTATTAATAAAACAAGTACCTCAAATCAGGTTGTCCTTCTCTGGAACTTTTGCACCACTCAAAGCAAACACACGGCCACTGGTCTGGGTAGCAGTAGCAGTCTTCTTCGGCTTTTGACATTGAGTACTGATATGACCTTTCTCACCACAATTGAAATAGGTCGGACCTTCATCTTTGCAGTCAGTAGCTCTATGACCCTTCTTACCACATCGATAGCACCTCACCAAAGTATTGGTGCACGCATCAGCACGGTGACCTTGCTCACCACACTTATGACACTTTCCAAAAGCGGGAGCTGCTCCCCCACTTGTATTTTTCCCATCTGAAGCCTTCTGCTTCCCTTTTTCAGCTGAAGTTGTATAAGGCTTACCCATATACTACCCTTTCTTCTCACTCAACTGCTTGTAGTGAGCCGATCGAGCTCGGCTGTCCTCGTCGTAGATTCTGCTCTTGTCAACCAACTCAGCATACCTGCGGATCTGCTGATACCCAATACCCTGCTTAATCTCTGGTCTCAACCCATTCTCAAACTTGAGACATTTGGACATCTCAGCATCAGCACGATTGTAGTGCGGAAAAAATTTCACCAACTTCTCGAACTTCGTGGCATACTCTGCCACAGTCATATCGTCGTGCTTCAGCTCAAGGAATTCCACTTCTCTCTTGCCACGAGCATCCTCTGGGAAATTCTTTCCCAGAAACTCTTTCCTAAACACAACCCAAGTTATCACAGTGCCAACATCTGCAAGTCTCTGACGGGTGTTATCCCACTAGTCCTCAGACTCTTCTTCCAGCATATGTGTTCTGAATTGAACCTGTTGCTCATCAGAACACCCCATCACCCAGAAGATCTTCTCGATCGCCTTCATCCACTTGTGTGCACTTCCTGGATCATGCGTACCCACAAAAGTCGGTGGCTTGTTCCTTTGAAACTTCCCCAAAGCACGAAACTCATCAGGAGCTCCACCATTTGGATTCAGCTGTGCCACCACATTAGCAACCGATTCCAACGCATAAGCAATTGCACGACCATTTCTTTCAGCTATTCTGCACACCACCAACAAGGTTAGAAGAGCTAAAACATCGACAATGTACACACACTCATCGACTGACAGGGACAGACATCAAGTAAAAACCTGGCCGGGCGGACCGACCTGCTCTGATACCACTAATGTAACACCCTTCTACCCCACATACAATACGCGGTAAAATAATCATTTAAAATCAGAGTACAACATAGAAAGGCGTCACATTTTCGTCTTAATACATCTTGATAACAATCATGTTCCGTAATACGGATTTTTCAACAATATAATTCAAAACATCGCAGCGGAATAACTTTATTTCAATCAAATCAAATTTCAAAACATCTTAAAGAAAACGATAATAGCATCCGTTAAACCAAGTAAAATAGAACTCAGAGGTTCACAATGTTCCCGACCCGATGTTACATAATCAAAGCAAGACACACCCTCTACTCAACTAAAAAGAAAACTGACTCCAAAGCTAAATCTTCACGCACCGCGAACTAATCTTGGTTATCTGCATGTTACCCACGTAGAGGCAACATTTAAACAGGCAGGGCGAGTAATCATAATTCAATATAAATCATATAAAGAAAAGACATTAACAGGGCAACAGTTATTTTTATCAAATACTACAGCGACTCACCCAAAACATCATATAAAACATCACATCACCGATATCACTCATATGCAATCAATGCAATGCCACCAAGAATGAAATGCAACATCATAAAAATGCATGTGGTACCAAATCGTCATAATAATGCACACTAGGCCATCAACCCTCCACAAGGGAGCACGTCACAAAATACTCCAATCCGCACAATGGGATTGAAGCCACCAAAATAACGGACCGAAGTCCCATCATATAATGACATGAATGCATGATGCAACAACGTCGTCATAATCATCATTAAAATCATCATTTGCATCAACATTCATATCAATATTCCTCGTACTCATCAATACAACATCTATTCAATCAATCACATAATTCAAACTAGCTATAAGTTCTCACACATCCTACTTCTGTCATCATTTTCATCACTAAATAATCATCATATAACACGTCAACACATAGCAGCAATTTTCAGCAACATCACAACATTAATATAATATAAAACAGATATTTTCCATGAATTTTAAGTCAATAAAATAATATTTTTCAGTCCCAGGTCGCGCTAAGCGAGCCCCATCCGCGCTAAGCGCGCAGCACTCTGCCTCGAAGAGGTAAAATTTCTCCAGACCGCGCTAAGCGCCCTCTGCGATTTTGTTAGAAAAACCCTGCGATAACAGCACTTCTCCATTTGCGATTCAACACCCCTAAACCAGATTTTATCCTTAAATTACCACAGATTATGTTAGTATAACCTATAACTATCACATATACGTCAATAACAACAATCATCACATAGCAAATCATCAAAATCCATCATCTCTAACCTCCAATTCCTAGGTTTTCCCCCAATTACCCACCAATACCTAATCTTTATATCAAAATATTGCAAAGTGATACTCCACATACCTTAGAGTCTTGATTCTTTCGATCTTCTCTTGAAGTTTCACCGAAAATTCCTCTATGCCTTAGCCTCCTCCACTCTTCTTGTGTTCTTTAGAGCACTCTTTTCTTTCTTTCAACCAAAATAACACGAATAATGAAAACTCCCCTCACTATTCCTTGTTTTAACTCAAAATACCCCTAAATGTGCTCTTCCCATCTTACCCTCACTTATCCCTCGCCAATAACCATCATACCCTCAAGGCTTCTAACACTCTTATCTTAAATAATAAAAATAATTTGAATAATGTGATACAATTATTCTTACCATCAATATTATTAATATACTTCCACCACAATGCTCATGAAACACAACAAAATGTCATCAAATAATCTTATATTCACAAATAATTAATAATTGACCAAATATGAATTTAGGACGTTACACCTGTTACTGAGGCTATTTTTGTTGTGGAATAGGTTATTGAATATGCTGCTGAGTATGTTGTTGAGAAAATTAAGGTCGGTAGGCTGGAGCTACCATTGCTGAGTTAATAACGGGGGAGACAGTTGCAACATGTTGTTGCTGATATCTTCGTCTAGGTCTTACATGTAGAACGACACTGACATCTTGTTCTTTCTTCTTGGAAAAATTATTCCCAAACTTCTTAACACTACTAGAGGAACCTCCTTCTCTAGCCAAACGTCCTTCACAAACACCCTCTTCAAGTCGCATCCCTATATTCACCATTTCAGTGAAATCACTTGGTGCACTATCAATCATTCTTTCATAGTAAAAGGAGCTCTGGGTTTTTAGGAAGATCTTTGTCATCTCATTCTCTTCTAGAGGACGACAAATTTGGGCAGCAACCTCACGCCATCTTTGTGCATATTCTTTGAAGGACTCTTTGTCTTTTTGGGACATAGCTCAGAGTTAATCTCTGTCCGGAGCCATGGCAACATTATACTTGTACTGTCAGATGAACGCTTCTAGCAAGTCATTAAAAGTGCGAATTTGTGCGCTGTTCAAACTCATATACCATTTAAGGGCAACACCAGTTAAACTGTCTTGGAAGTAATGAATCAACAGTTGATCGTTATCAGTCAGGGTTGACATCTTCCTTGCATACATAGTAAGATGGCTTCGTGGACCAGAATCCCCTTGATACTTTTCAAAATCAGGCACTTTAAACTTGGTTGGTATCTTCACATTCGGCCCGAGGCACAGGTCATGAGCATTCTTTCCAAACAAATTCGTCCCTCTAAAGGCCTTGATTTCCTTTTGCATCTCTAGGAACTGGTCTTGAAATTCATCAATCCTTTCATACATCCCAAAACTCTCACTCGGAGCGGTGTGGAAAACAAGTTCTTCAATATGAGGAGTAGTATGAACCACTAGAGTTGGCACAAACACAACAGCAGGAATAACAGAAACTTTAGTAGCTGGTGGTTGATACCCTTTTGGCACAAAATTTTGAGGCATCCCCCAATGAAAACAAGGAGGTATTTGGTGTTGAAGAGCACTGACAGGCACCGCATAAATGAGCGTAGAAACAATCTCAGAGATTACAGTCCTCTAAACGGACGCTTGAGGAGGTCGCTGATTCTGAGCAACCACCAAAACTTCCATCATGGTAGAAAGTCTTTCCAAACTGTCATTCAAGATAGTCACTTCCTCTCAGAGCTCGCGATTCTCTTATTCTAGTTGATCCATCTATCTTCAACGATTAGCTCGAGTGTTGTACCGGTGAAACAACTTGACTAACAGAGTGCAAAAGACATGGATAAGTCCCTGGAAAGCTTACGGAATGCAAAAACTTAATGTTGAATGAAGCATGATATGCAATGCAAATGAGTTATTTATTTGTTAGTTTTCAAGGAACTTAATAATCATAAATAATTGCAAACATCATGAAGGGATAATACTTTTTTTGAATAGCTGAAAAAAAATCTCATTTAATTAATAATGGAAGGGTTACAATTTGAAGTAAAATTTCAAAAAATCCTAAACATACAATAGGAAAACAACTAGATCCTATGGGTCCTACGGAATCCCCACTGAAGATGGTCCAACTCCTTGTTAATGCTTCCTCTCTTCCTCTTCAACTGAGCATTTTCAACCACAAGTTTGTCGACAATCTTCTTCCAAGCACCTGAGGTAGAAAGAATATCAGAATACTCACGAACTCTAGGAACAGGCTAGAAGCTAGAGAAAAATAAATCCTCTTCCTCCCCCTGTTTCTCCAATCCCATCTTCTCAGCATTTGAAGCATGGTACTTACGTTCCCAGGTGTCTCTTTCTAGCTTCATCCTTGTAAAAAATTCTTGAAACTCTTCCCTATTCTTAATGGGAATAGTTGATGATGATGATATGACAAATGGTAGTGAAGGCCTCTCAAGGGGTAGGGCATTTTGAGTTCACAAGTTCTGGCACGCACCCACTGAGTTTAGGGCTCAAAGGCAATGTAATTCTTCTTTTCCAACTGATCTTTACCCTTCCTATGAATATTGCACCAACCACGCACAACCTTATCCTTCAAATTCTGATTCTCTTCTTCGTTAAGGTAAAAGAAACCTGCTATCGGAATGTTGTGAGGCTTGTCCTTCATAGGATATCCAAACTAACACCTTGTAAGAATAGGATTGTAATTAATTCCCCCTTGTATACCAAAAATAGGTACATTAAGGAATTCCCCACAACTGTCAATGATCACTCCAATATTATAAGCTGGGTTATACTAAGTAAAATTTTCCTGAGTAAGAGACATATGCATTTGAGACCACCTAAGCTTATCTGGATTCTCCTTGAAGAGTCTGGATCGGAGCAAGTGCGATTTAAACCACTTGTACAACAAAGGTGCACAACATGTGATGGCTCCACCACCTTTAGAAGTCCTATGATGAATAGAATGGTAAGTGTCTCAAAGTAAAGTAGGCAATGGATACCAATAAAGAATATCGGGATGGTATTAACATCAACAAAATTGTTAATGTTTAGAAATAACACAAGACCATAGATAAGTAATTCAAGTATAGCTTCAAAAGCATCCATACTATTTGCTTTGGCTAAGACAAAAGCCTTCCCCATCAAGAATCTAGAAGTCAACCCTTGGATTCTCCCTTTGTAAGTAATATTAGCTTTCACATCAGATGTCTCCAAACGAAGGGCTTCTGCAATGATTGAAGGTTCATGAATATTCTCTAAATCACTGAAAAACATCTTGTCCAATACTGGAAAACCAACCCAATACAAACATTTTTCTAAAGTAGGAACAGGATGATAATCAGTGAACGTGAAGCAATGATAAAGAAGGTCATAAAACTTCACAAGAGTGTCAAGAACTCCATCTTCAATCTCGATCTTAATAATACCAAAAAGCTTTCCATAATGACCTCTGAAATCCTCAGGAGTAGATACCATGGATCCTATCTTTCTCAACTCTGTCAAATCAGGATTCCTGAAGCTATACTTCTTAATGTTCCTTCTTCCAAAATCCATAATGATGATACCTATGATATTTACAAAGAAAAGACATCTAAGTTCCTTGAAACTAATCCAAAAGTGTTTTCATGGATGCATGAATGCGTGCCTATGCATTAAACACAAACAAGGTCACAAACAATGTTCAAAGGTTTGACGTCATGAGCATGGAGCCATGGGTTTATCCATCCCAAAAAGGTGAGTACTAATGGTTTATTGTACCCATAGAACAAGTATCTAAAAGGTTTACATAGTCATCGATTCATCTTTCAAATATTATTCGCTTGTACAATAACTGGCGTGGGCCAATAATATTCTCAAGAGAAACTCGTCTGAGTGTAGTATCGTGTATCAACTACCTCAGATCTACACCTAGATAATCAACACACTATGTCTTAAAAAGACCAAGACGGATTATAGGGTTCTAAGGTCCTCATCTTCTCAGACTCCCAGGTCGAAAGTAATAATGTCATTACGACTACTCTTAACGACAAATACTACCATCAAAGGGGTCTCCACTCAGTGGGGTTATATCATATGTTATTCATGTTTAGGATTACTCCAGACATGTAACTTTTGATTATACCACCATCATATCTTATTGTGCACTCAAGTCCGGGTTAGGACTTATCTTTCCATTCATAGATAAACAAAATACCCAGAAAAAGAAACAACAAATAATAATAATAACACAAATAAAACTAGTTAGGTTTAACCCTCTTGGGGATATCCCTAGTAAAGTCGCCATTTATGTCCTAGTGAAGAATCGAAGACCGAGCTATTAACTAACTTGACTCGCAAAACAAGGTGTCACCACCGAACTTTTATTTTTCCAAGGGAAGGGGAAAAATCGAATAAACCCACAATAAACATGCAAAGCAATAAAGAGATCAAAAGGTACGGGGGTTGGTTATGCAAAAAGAAGGTACTAGAATCCTAAGTATCTGTAGTATTCTACATGAACCTCTTGAAATATCTATGTTTGGTTAAAAGTGTTTGCTGAAAAAAGATTGGGGAGATGAGAAAAGAAGTGTTTTTTTTTATTGTTTTTTGATTTGGAAAGACACAAAGTCTTATGCCTACGTACCAATGAAGGATCAAAACCTCGTAGTTCGGGTACAAATATAAAATGATTTGTTGTGATTGAGTTTTTAGAAGAAGAGACAAGTTGTCATCTTAAGGAGAATACAAAACTAATCCACCACAAACATGTGGAAGATGGATCTTTGCATCATAATGAGAGAAGGGCTCCAACTTTGATATAGAATCAACAAGTATGCCTCATAGCTCCCTCGAGTGGAAAAGAATCAACATCATTCTTAACAATGTTCTGGGGTGGGAGAATTATATCTCAACAATAGAGATGACTCATGTCTGATCCTTTTTGAGAAAAGGTTTTAAAGTGAACAAAGGCAAGTGGCAAAAGTTTTGAATGAGATTGGTGTTTTTTAGTCTTATGAAAAGAGTTTGATAAGTTTAAGGCGTCTTAATAATTTATCGAAAGAAAGAAAGTTGAAATGCATTTGACAAGAGTCAAGGTTTTTTGAAAGTGGTTCAAATTAGAAAATCCAAGGTTTGGACTAAGTTTAAGGCAAAAGGTGAGCAAAGGATGCAACAAAACACATACTAAACACACACAGATGACAAAGAGTCAACAAGTAATATAATCCCTTTCCTCTTGGATTAGGTCAAAAGCCTTAAGCCACAAATAAGGTTAACACACACATGATAAGGTGATCAAACATCAATGGTATAATCAAACAACAAGCACTAAGCATGGTTCAAAGGATCAAGCACCATGAAACTATCAAGCATATGACCAAAGAAATATCAAGCATCAACATCAAAACCTAATCATGCATGATGTTAAAAATTAGCACAAATAATATGGATTCATTATCAAAGCCTATAATTTATCACCATGACCAAGATCAAACAAAAAGTATGACAAGGTATTCAACACATATGAATCAAATAGAAGCAAGTTAATCATGGAAAATATTGAATCAAAGCATAATCAAAACATAATGAAAACATTGATAAAATGAGATAAATTATAAAGTTATTTTTTGGATTTTTTAACATGAAAATATAAATGAAAATAAATATTTTTTTTGGGATTTTTTAATATTAGAATTTAAGAAATAAATAAATGAAAGAAAAATAGAAAGGAAAACCAAAAAGAAAGAAAAGAGAAAAAAAATGAAAGAACAACAAAATAAGAAACAAAAGTGTAAAAATAAGGTCCATGGGTGTTGAACCCATGACCACTTAGTTGCAAGCAAAACCACCTAGCCACCGCACCACAACCTGCTAGCTATTTATATATTAAATCCAACGCGATAAATATAAAAACAATATTTAAAAAAGGAAAATGACCATAGCTTCTTCTTCAACCTCTCGTTACTGTAACTATTTTTAAAAAATGGCCACATATTTTTTTGCATAAAAAACGACATATAAATATACTATCTTTCTCAGAATTTAACAAGGATTATGAATATGACTCTTAATTTTGGAAATGTAAACTGTAAATCATGTAATTTCAGAGATTAAAGTATGAACCCTAAAACTTCAAACAGAAATTAATTGGTGTGTGTGCACAATCAATGCCTAAATGGTTAGCACTTTAATTCCTTACATATAAACAAGTATAATGGTAACAAGAATGAACATAAATGATGCATAATTAAGAGAGTTCAAAATGAGGATTTTCTTACCAACCGGAGTGATTCCGGTAAAGCTTTTCAGAGCACTTTGAGGATGGAGAATGATCCCTTTAGCTTTATTGAGGTCCTAGGAACATGTTGGTATGCTTGCCTTGCCTTCAAACCTTGTCAAATGCTCCGACTGAATCTAACCTTTTCACTTGAAAATGAGGTTTTGGAAGTGATGATTTAATGGTTATAGTTGTAATTTTTTTTGCATACAGTAGATTATGTATAGTATATTGATGATGATTATGAGAAGAAATCAAAGAAAACTCTAAGGAAATGAAGTATTCAAAGAAATGTTTTTTTTTTGTGAAAATGGAGTTTTGAAAATGGTGATTTTTGTGTTCTTGAGGAAAATATTGGTTTAGGGTGTTTCATAGGATCATTTTGGTTAGTGTAATGGATTAGAATGAAAAATTTGGATGGAGAAATGTTGTTTTGCTTGAAGTTTCAAAAATGGGAGCGAAAAAAAAATCCAAAACTCAAGTATGGTTTCAAGCCTTGGTTCAATGCTGGATCCCTATTCTTTTTTTGATATCTCTAGCTTTTAATATGATTTTTAATCTGTCTTGGTGCAGAGGTATCAAGACTTAGTGAACAAGTTTTGATTTTAGCATGATTTTGACAAAATATGCTTTTTGAGACTTGATTTTTTCTAACACAAAAAATGGTAAACATTGGGGGGAAAGGTTTTGACTTATTGTGGCATGCATTTGGTATCTGCTATGTAGCAGATACAGAGTGACTTTGCATTCCTCTTGTTCAAAGTATGGCAAGACATGTTTGGCTTGACACCTAAAATATGTCTTGTATAACAGCTCTACAAAGGCTTCTTGGTCCAAACATAACTTCACGCTCAAGTCATCAAGATTCTTGCTCATGGTACCAATGGAAAGATGGGATCATGAACTTCAACTTTGATGTTGAACACTTTCTTTGAATCATCTTGGATCATGGAGAAAATGAAAGTTGAGACTGTTTGACACTAGAAATTTTTCTAAGTGTTAGGCAATCCCACAACTTTGACATCTCATTTTGGCATGACTCTTGAATAAATTATGGAAAGACCATGGACATAAACTCTTCACTATGATGTAGTATGCCATGAAATCTTGATTTGTAGCCCTTGTTTGTTTAAAATGAATGCTTGAGGAGGAAGTTACAACCTTGGAAAGTCACCCCCATGAACATGAAATTTTGGTACTTAGAGAAATTTTCAAAACCCTAAATTTGATAACTTTTGATCTTTTCTTGATTTAACTTGATCAAACTCAATAATTTTCTACACTTTATTGATTCTTGACTTGAAAAATCCATAGTTGACCAAAAATGTCAAAAGTCACACTTTGACTTTAAGCATTGGTTGACTTTTCATCATTTGAATCAAAATTCTTCAACTATCAATAAATCAAACTTCTTGAGCCGATTGAATCACATGAATGGACCACAAAGATATATTTGAAGCCTTTGAATCATGTTGCAAGCCATGACATCATGTTTTGGTCAAAAAGTCAACATCAAGCTGACTTTGACCAAAAACCTAATTTGTTGCACATGAGGGATTGGAACTTGATGAACTTGAATTGATGCAAACTCAAACTTAATTATTGATGAAGGGAAACTCTTGACCATTATGAATGAGTGGAAGAACTTGAGATGTTGAAAACCTTGATTGACCAATCTCTTGAACTTCTTGATGCAAAATCCTAACTTATAACCAAAGCAAGCAAGACATTTTTTTTTGTATTTTCATGGGATTAGAAATGTATAAAAGACACACACAAGAAGTGTTTGATGTTATGCAAATGGTGCACATGAAGGTGGGATCTTAGGGGTAGACAATTAGGGTATGATAATTTGGATAGGTGGAAGCACACTTTATTAGCTTAGTCGATGATAGGAACAACAATATTGAAGACTTGTTTTCCTGCTCTATATAGGTTAACTAATAGGGCATTTGGGAAAGTTGATGATATGGGGATGATGAATCACGAAGTTGATGCTGGGATTTTAAAATCAATGAAGAAGATGATATAAGGGAAGCCAGAAGCAGTAGTGCAATCAAAGGAACTGGAAAAAATACTGATAAACATAAAGCCTGAGATTGAAAAAATGATAAAGTAAAATGGAGTCCAAATCAAGAAGGAGATTTCAATGTGAAAAGTTTTTACAACAAATTAGGAGAGAAGGATTTAGAGGATTTCTTTGAGGAAGAAAGGATAAGAGCTTTACAGAGAATTTAAAAGACTAGCATCCCATTAAAAAGTGAAAGTTTTTGGATGGAGGTTGATGCTAAATAGACTAGAAACAAGAGATTAATTATCTTGAAGAGGCACTTTTCAAAGTGAACATGACAGGGTATGCATTTTTTGTTTTGAGCTGAAGAAAATTTACCCTACTTGTTGTTAAAATGCAAAATCAATAGAAGGGCTTAGGGAAGTATATAACTATGGTTTGGAATGCTTGATTTGGGAAAGGTAGAAAGGTTGAATCATTATAAAGATTTACAAAAGCCTTTCAAAAAGGTAAAGAAGAAAAAGATAAGTATATGTTGGCTATCAACATTGCCGTCCATTTGGATAATTAGAAACAATATCATGTATAATGGTGAATTTCGTGTCTTAGATGATCTTGTAATGAATATAAAAATAGTCTCTTAGTCGTGGATATTAATAGGTAACAAAGGTAGAAGTTGTGTTTGTGTTTATTGACATTGCTAATCGGTGTCAATATTGAAACAATATTGCTAATCTCTGATGCGGCGGCTCAGGGTGGGTCTTTCCATGGTTCGCACTCTAATGCCCAAGTAATTTAGGGTTCAAGATAATTGTGTTGAAAGTGGAGATTAGATATTGTGTACTAGAAAATCCTTTGTGAAGGTATTTATACCCTGGGATTAATGGAGCAGGTTGAATAAATGGGCCTCAAGCTATTGGGAACTTGGCATGTGTGGAGCAATGTGTCCTTGGGCCTTGGCCAACACAGAACAATTACCCCCAAGGCTCGTCGGGCATTCTAGATATCGGGGGAGTCTTTTAGTAGGGAACGTGAGCATTGGATAGAGTCCCATCGTAGAATTGTTTTGCCATTTTTTTTACGTGTGACCTGAAAAGGTGTTGAGTGATGTGACACAATTTACTATGCACTTGGGTGAACTTGAGTTTAGTTGCGTTTCCAAGAAGAAATATGGTTATTGATCCATACTTGCTTCTTACTTTCAGTCTGAATTGATTGATTGTCTTTGCCTATATAAGGACTGTAGGAGTGCAGAGAAAATTTTTTGTAATATTGTAGGATGAGTTTCCCTTGTTTCCTTTGTGTCTTTCCTTCTTCTTTAAGAGCATTTTTCCAAGAGTAATCGTCGTCGCACATTCAAGGCCTCAAAGCTTTAAAGCTTCAACTTTCAGCAATCTTCTTTGTTTTCACTGCCTTTGACTTCATTTAATTTGAATCAGCAAAAATTAATTTTATTCTGTAATAAAAAATTAAATTTATTCTCTGTAAAAAAAAATTTATTTGTCATTAATAATAGAATAGGGTCAACTATTTTTAAGACAAAAACATAAGAAATCATTGTAAAAAGTTATTGAAAACATTAATGTCATAAAATTAATGTCAAAATTAAAAAAAAAAAGAATTTTGTTAATTTTTTTACAATAAATTATATTCAAAGCTATTCCTAATTAAATGCAACAATGAATATAATAAATATTTAAATTTTTGAAATATTAACATGATTATTGAAAATTGAAAAAAAAAAACATTAATTCTATTACCACTACTATGAAAAACCCATTTAACAACGATGGAAATGACATATAATGACGCGGGCGAAGGCGTTGTTATGTAGAGTGTTGTTGTATATGCGGTACGTACAATGACGGTCCTGGGACCGTTGTTGTATTCCAGAAAGCGCGCATCATTTCACAACGATTAGATTACACAACCGTTGTGATATAACTAAAGGTGATCTGGTTCAATTCTCAGCAACAACATTTTTTATTTATATTATTCTGGTCAACGTTTGACATACAACTACGGTTAGGTTTTATAACCGCTGTCAAAACAGTCTGTTTTAAATATAAAAATTCTCTCCTTATCAAATTCTTCCTATATTTTATCCTGTCAAAACAGCTTCTGTTTACATCAAACACAATATGTGCATCAAACACAATTCTTCATATATTTTATCCTTATAAATGAATCAGAGAATTTACATCAAAAGCTAACAGCTAACATTGTTTAAATCAAATACAATACATGCATCAAAAGCCAATATTATTGATTTCATTATGTGTATCAAACACAATATCCTATACATCAAACACAATATTTGCATAAAAAGCCAAAATTATTATTCACCTTATGTGCATCAAAAGCCAAAAATATGTGCATCAAACAATATGCTGAGGAATGTGGATATACGCCCAACGTTTACGAAGATCTAGAATGTCCTCAACGGGGAATGTGGTTTGGTCGTTAAACATCTACATAAGAAAGAGAAAAAAATTGAATATCATGCATGATAATAATTCAATAGTCAACTTATATATTAATATATGTAAACATTTTATGACATATATACCTTATCCCATGAATCAACAATGCCGCCAAGGACAATGTTTAACATGTGTTTCATGACATAATACCCACACTCGTAACTCTCGGGTTATTTCCTCGTCTACAAATTACATGAATATAATAACATGAATATAACCACACATGAATGTAAATGAAAGAAACAGGTAATCGGGCCACTTACTTTAGGAGCAATCCGTGTGGGCTTTTTTCTAACATTCCTCATTATATTAACTTGCTCCACAAGACTGTACATTGAAAATTGAATTAAACATATTACATGATAAACTAATTACAATTAATGTCAAAGAAAATGATATTAAACATAGACACTTACGTTAGAATAATATCTTTCATTGGTTTGTGGAGTGGGTCGTGCAAGGAACACAGTAATGTCACCGTATTTGTCATAAATGATATTATGATCAATTGCCAATGACCACTGAATGAATACGAGAATATATATATATATATATATATATATATATATATATATATATATATATATATATATATATATATATGTTTTTCGCCTTGTTTTGAATTCCTACTTCGCTTTTAGCCTGTTATTAACATAGTGAAAAATGTGTATGATTAGTATCTATAACTCATTAGCATAACATTATAGGTTACATAAGACTAGTACTAACCTTGAATTCCTCAGAACGACATTTCTTCGCAAACTTGTGCCACACCTTCTTCGATAAAAAACTATACCGAATCCATGGAGGTTGAAGACCGCTCTTAGGCTTCATAATGTAGTCAGCTGTGAGCCGTGACTTAAACCCCCTCCAACAAACACCGACATAAGTTATCCATTTTTTTTTTCAATTTAGAGTCATCGGTAAACTCAAAATTCAACTACATTGAATCAATATATAAGTATGAATTAGAAACTATAGGTAGTGATATCGAATATATGAAAATTATAGTATGTAATACCTTAACGTCTGTCCATATGCTGTCTTTGACATTAACATCCACTTCTCTCCAATCATCTATCAGTATACTCACTTTGCTACGTGCAAGGAACGCAACATAACTCTTAAAAGTAGAGTAATGTGGACAATCCACTAATCTGTAGTGCGAATCAAACTCGATCGGAATTTTTACACCTGATGAGTTGCAGACTGATGTGAATTAGGGCATCATTGTGACACTTCTTTGTGATCTTTTCGATTGAGTATCAATCGTTTAAGTTGTATTCGCAGAACATTCAATCGTTTGAGTTGTATTCGCAGAACACTCAATCGTTTGAGCATCTTCGGGGCTTGCTGATGTAGAACTCGACATGGTCGACATCTATCACTACGCCAAACAAGCCATTAGACAGCGCTTTTTTAGGCCTTAGACATCGCTTAAAAGCGCTGCCTAAGCTTGCGCTGTCATAGGTAAAGACAGCGCTTTTGATTTATGAAAAAGCGCTCTCTAAAGTATACATTAGACAGCGCTTTTTCCGTAAAAAGCGCTCTCTAAAGTGGGGCTTTAGATAGCGCTTTTGAAAAAGCGCTGTCTAATGTATACGTATAAAATTTTAATGAATTTTTTTATATACCTTTAGAGAGCGTTTTTTCAAGAAAAAGCCCTGTCTAATGTATGCCTATAATTTTAGTTATCAATTTTTCTATACCTTTAGAGGGCACTTTTTAGGAAAAGCGCTTTCTTTTGTGAACTATAGACAACGCTTTTTCTAGAAAGCGTTGTCTTTTCTATACGTATAATTTTAATAATTTTTAAAAAAAAATCCATTTTAACCATTTTTTTATGCAGAAACCTGTATAATTCAAGTCATTTCAATAAACCTGTATATTTCACATTTCCATTAACAATTTCTAGTATGGTTCATTAACCATTTCCACTAATCCCATAAATCACATAAACCACAAAAACCATTTCCATTATAATTTAAGTTATTTACATTAACTATTCACAAAACTATACAATTACAATCTAAAAACACATAAAGGGCATAAACCATTCACAAAACTATACAATCCCATAAAATAAACCATTCACAAAACTATACATTCACATAATCCCATAATCCTATACCTTATATAGGATTCTTTTTTCAATAAGGTATTCGCACAATTCCTCCTTAATTTCTTGCAATTTATCCTTCGTGTAATGAGAACACGCGTATTCATCAAAGTACTACATAACAAAACAAAATATGCATGATTTAGTGAAAAATAATAAATTATATGACATATCTGATAAATATTAAAATAAATCCTAAGTTATAAATCCATGCATACCGTAATAGGAATCTCTAATCGATCCATTTGAAGGATTTCTCTCATAAACCTCAAAACGAAATACCTGCAGTCTATGCCATTACGCTGACGAGGGCACTACACATAGACAAACAAATAAGAATTAATATATAGTTGTTTTGTGTTATCAAGTAGCATCACTAATAAGCAACTTTGTGAAAATTAATATACCTTCACTTTGACCCATGTAACGTTGGTTGCTTTAGCCCGTGCTACTCGAGATTCTCTTTGTGCTCGGTATACGAGTATTGCTCTATAAAAGAAAAATGTAAATTTAGAACAATCTCACAGAAATAATTAAATATACAAATACATACGAATATTTCAAACAATCTCACTTACGTATCAACCACATCCTTCATATCCTGATATGTTGACCAATCAGTATCCAATGAATTCAGATAATAGACCACTTCTCTTGTAGGATTAATGGGAACCAACAACCAGTGTCCACTGTAAAATATAACAAAAGTTTAGATGGATAATTTCTACGCAAAAGATACAAATTAAAGATTAGAATGAAATTAGAATGAAAATCTTACCCGTTTCCAGTATTATACGGTAAAAGAAACAAACTTTCTGTCTTGCTGGCCATAAATCTCTCAGTTAAGTGGTCTCTTACTGAAAGTGCATTCATACCAATTGCCGGTGCATTGACAAGGGTGCAAGAGAAGAAACGGAATCTGTTTGACAATTCCGTCCCCCGCATCAATTTTTCATACAAGCACCTTAAATAAAAACATAATAAACATTAGACTATTTTCATTGAAATGTGTAAATAAATTTTTCAACTAAATAAATAATAGATTGATCGAAGTACCAGATGTATGAATGCATAACACCGATGCCTAATTCAATATGCTTGAAAATCTGCTCCATGTCCTCTCTTCCGATTATCTCGGAATGATGAAAACCAAAAACACCTCCGTCCATGTCTATTTGACGAATAGCACCATCCATCAAATCTGACATTGCCATAAGTGTTTCTAGACACGACTGAAAGCGAGGAGGAGCTCTTTTTGCCTACACGGTCCTAGTAGAAGCTTTTTTCTTGCTGGCCTATTGTGAATCTTGAGCAGGAACCTAACAATCATATAAGTTAGGTAAAGTAGATAATCATGAAACTTTAGAATTCGGATAATAGAATAACACTTAAAATGTACCTCTCTTTGTGATGCAACAGACTCGTTTTGCCGCAAAACCCTTGTATTCTTAGCTGCGGGTTTTGTAGGAGTCTAACATTACCATGTAAAAAAAATGTAAGTAATGCGTCAGAATGATTTTCATAATCGTTCAGATTTGACATTTGAATACTAAGAGATTCGTAATGGTTTTCAACATACGTCATCATCTATGGAAATGAGGTCTAACGGCCATGCAATAAACGAACCTATTGCATCTCGCAGCAATGTAACCTTTGAAACCGAGTCAGGTATGGGTAGTACCGCATCCGTATCTAAAGTGATATCAACCGACACTTTTAGATGTCCATGAGGGAGCGGTTGATGGTGAAGTAACTCTCCCACATGGTTATGCACTTTTCCCTTGCCAACCATGCGATAAGTCGGTAACGACAAATAAAGCTGGCAAGATGAAATGCCCTGAAGCAATAATAAATATGTAACTGTTAATGTGTATAAAGGTAAATTAAAATAAATGTGTTAATTTAATTAAAATAAATATGTGCTAATTACCTCGGGAATTTTATTTTGACAATTGATACTAGCTTTGTCACTAGTATCTTTCAAACCAGAACCGCGCTTTTCCGCCTCATATCTCTCTTTATCCTTTTGCAATTCACGGACTTGCGCCTTTAGTTCCTCCAATGATTGCATGACTTCTTGGTTGCTGGGATTTTTTCTATTTGGATACAATGAAGATGGAGTCACACCAAATCCTTTACCTCTCACCCGGCCAGAATACTCAGGAACATTTAGTACTCGACTAAGAATGCTCCTGCAATCCTCCTCGCCTGTGGTTAAGGATTTAGATAGAGTCTCCTGAAATTCATTGACATATCAAAAATTATTAGTGGGGATTACAAATTAATTATATTTTAATAAAATTTCGATTAACTTAAAGACATAATGTTATACTTACACATTCGTCATAAACATGCTGAACATCTTCCCTAACAACTCCATCCTTACCCACACGAGCTTCCTTCCACAAAACATGTACCGGAAGTGATGATTATTCACTTTTCGTCTCTTCTAACTACACATTTAGTTAAATAATAAATTCATCAAGTATAACACAATAATACAATTAATAAAATCATAGCATTAATATATACTTACCAATTTTTGCTGTAACCGTGCATATCCCAAACGCCCTTTTCTGTATGGATACGCGGGTTTTGATGCTCTTTGGTGATTAATGGCACTCAAATCCTGGATAAACAAGTTTAAGTCATATCAGAACAAACTAATGCAACAAGTATATAATACAATTAATAGACATGACAAGATAACATTACATTGAATTCTTCGGTTTTCCGTTTGGCTACAAACGTGCTCCATTCTTCGGGTTCAATCACGTCCGCATACAACTGTGGAAGTTCTGCTTCAACAAAAATTGTATCCGCATCCCTAAGATATTTGTTTGATAATAAGGCTCGGAACCCTCTGTGTCTCTTTCCGGCCAACTGAAGACAATATTTTTGCCGGCTTTCATCAATATTAAAAGACCTCTACAAAAAACATACACATATAAACATAAAGTGTGTTAGTATAAGTAAATTAAAGACTTATCTTATCTTATAAACATATAAACATAAAGTGTGTTAGTATAAGTAAATTAAAGTACCTGTATCTCAGTCCATATCTTATCTTTACCAGCTTTCAACTTTGGATTCCTCCAATTATCACTGGTAATTGGAATATGTTGACGGACAAGTGAACCAATGTATGAAGACAACATTGAACCGTTAGGCTCAATTAGTTAGTTCTCATCACTCCAACGTACATCAAACTTGATCCCTTTATCTCTAGCACGGATGATTGACTTCATAATAGTTATTCCACCTTTTATTTCACTTTCTACATTCGAAGGTTCATTCTAAGCTTCATTTTCATCATGTGTCTCGTGTGTGTCGTCCTCGTTACTAGCCATTTGACTTATAAGAAAGAAAAAAACAAAAATTAAATGACAAATATAAAAATCCATAATCCATAATCCATTGAATGATATAAGCTATATATAACATGACAACTAATTAATATTATTGAATGATATAAGCTATAATCTTATAACTAGTACCTTTTTCACTAACGTCTCTTTCTTTTCTTGGTTGGAATATGTTCTACCCGTCTCTTAACAACACGGACGGTTGGATTGATCCAAATACCCTCATTATGATAATTTCTTGTATATGATTCATTCGCTATAATATTTTCATCTTGATCATTTCTTGTAAATGATTCAATATCAACATCAATATCACCTTGATCTCCAATGTTTTCATCAACTACTTTGTTAGATAAAAGCACTATAGACCATTTTGTACTTGTCGGATCAGTGACATAGAACACTTGTTTAGCTTGAGAGGCTAGAATAAAAGGCTCGTCTTTGTACCCCACCCTATTAAGATCCACTTGCAAAAATCCTGACTTATCCATTCGTACGCCATTATTATTTTCAACCCACTTGCAAAGAAATATAGGAATCTGAAAATTCTCATAATCAAACACCCAAATGCGCTCGATAACCCCAAAATATGACAGATTTGCAAATTTGGGGTTTAAATCTTTCACACTTGAAATGTGCATTGCTTCAGCTACCACGGTGACACCACTATTTTTCATAGTACTTTTATCATCTTGTTCTTTGGTATAAAATGTGTATCCATTAATTGCGTATGCCCTATAAGAAAACACAATTAAACTTGGACCATATGCTAAACATCTCAACCTTTCTGTTATTGAAGCGGGATCTGAATAATACTTTGAATAAATATGATCCTTAAACCAAAGTATGAAACTTCGATTGTGCTCTGGTACTATCCAATTCTCATTTTTATTCGGATTTAAACCTCGGAGAACATCCTTGTGCATTTCAACATATGGCTCAACCTCATTCTCATTGTGCAGAACATACAAATGCACTTGATCCCGTTCGACCCTTGATACTGTCACAACTTCATTTCCAATTAACTTTTTTCCTTCTTTTTTTTTTTGACAATATGAGATTTGGGGAGTCCAATTGATTGTACATTGGACAGATATTCAGTACAAAACTCAATCGCTTCTTCAACAATGTATCGTTCGGCAATACAACCCTCTGGTCGACTTCGGTTTTTCACATACCCTTTTAATATTTTCATATAACGTTCAGCAGGGTACATCCATCTCATATAAGCCGGTCCACACAATTGTGTCTCTTTCACCAGATGAACAACTAGATGAACCATTATGTCAAAAAACGAGGGAGGAAAAATCATTTCAAGATCACACAAAGTAATAACTATTTCTTTTTGCAATGTTGGTAAGATTGCAGGATCGATCACCTTACTGAAAATTGATTTGAAGAAAAAAAATAATTTAGTTATTGCGCTTCTTACTTTTTCTGGCAGAATAGAACGTATACCTATTGGTAGAAAATGTTCCATTATAACATGGCAGTCATGCGTCTTTAAACTCTTTAACTTGAGGTCTTTCATAGACACAAGTCTTCTAATACCTGAAGAGTATCCTTCTGGAACTTTAACTTCACTTAGAAATTTACACAATACTTTTTTCTCCTTTCTAGAAAGAGTATACGCAGCAGGTGGTAGATATGTTCGTTTTCCTTTCTTCAATGGTCCTAATTCAGTTCTTATCCCCATCACTATCAAGTCCTTTCTTGATTTAAGGCCATCCTTAGACTTTCCTTGTATAATGAGTAACGTACCAATAACACTGTAAAATACATTTTTCTCAATATGCATAACATCGAGAAAATGTCTTACATACAACGACTTCCAATATGGCAGTTCAAAAAAAATTGACCTCTTCTTCCACCCACTCTTGACAAGTGTATGTGCAAAAGGCTTTCCAAACTGAGTACTCACATCTTTCACCTTTTCAAAAATTTGATCACCTGTCAATATAGTTGGAGCTCTACCATGTTCTGCCTCTCCATTGAATGCTTTTCTCCACCCACGATAGTGATGATTATAATTGAAGAATCTGCGATGACCGAGAAATACATTCTTCTGACCAAACTCCAATCGCGTCCAATCTGTTTTATCTTCATAAATAGGACACGCACATTGACCTTTTATGTTGTACCCTGATAGATTTCAGTATGCTGGAAAATCATTAATTGTGCCAAACAACATCGCCCTCAATTTGAAACTTTCTTTTCTATACTCATCATAAACCTCCACACCGTTCTCCCACAAAAACTTTAAATCTTTGATTAAGGGTGCCAAGTATACGTCTATGTCATTCCCTGTTTGTCTAGGCCCAGAAATTAACATAGATAACATCATATACTTACGCTTCATACATAGCTATGGAGGTAGGTTATAAATCATTATGATCACAGGCCAAGTGCTATGTGAGATACTTTGAAGACCGTGTGGATTCATTCCATCAGTAGATAATGCCAAGCGAAGGTTTCTTGCTTCTTTTCCAAATTCAGGATAATCATCATCAATTTTCATCCAATGTGGTGAATCTGCCGGATGTCGAAACTTTCCATCAATAATTCTTTCATCTGCATGCCAAGTCAAGTGTCTTGAATCGGTCTCACTACGAAACATGCGTCTAAATCTCGGAATTATATGAAAATACCATAAGACTTTTGTTGGAGACAACTTTTTCTTATATCGAGAGACACCACATTTAGGACACTCATTTAATGATGCATACTCATTTCGAAACAAAACGCAATCGTTTGGACAGACATGTATCTTATCATAGCTCATGCCAATAGAGCACAACATCTTTTTGGCCTCATATGTTCGATTGGGAAGAACATTATCCTCTGGAAGCATATCTTTCATAAGGGCCAATAACTCTGTGAAACTTTTATCCGACCATCCATTGCCCGCCTTTAAGTTGTACAACTTTAATACCGCAGACAATCTTGTGAATTTAGTGCAACCATTATACAACGGTTTCTCTGCATCGCTTACCAACCTCTCAAACATTTTGGGACAATCCTTACGATCTTCTTCAAGTGCTTCTGCAATCTCTTCGACTCGATCAGAATCGTATGTATCTGTGCCATTGTCGTTTGAAGCATAGGTCGTATTATCCCCCGATTCAACATTCCCGTTAATCTTCTCACCATGCAAATTCCAACATGTATAACTTCTATCAATTCCACGCCTCATTAAATGCGATGCCAACTAAACCGCGTCAATCCGACTCCCAAAACAGCAACCCAAGCAAGGACATCTCATTCGACTGGGGTCTTTGGCGTGCACAACATCAAACTTAATGAATTCCGATACCCGATTCTCGTACTCTTTTGACAATCGACTTGAAGACATCCATTTCTTATCCATAGTTATACTAATTAAACCAAACAAAAAAAAATAAAAAATATTTACCTGTAGGGAAACGATCCGACTTTCACACTTTGATCACAAGTAACCCCTATATATAGCAAATTCAATAAGTTAGTAACTCCATCATATCATTTCATTCAAAGCACTACTAATTACAGTGGCGAGAGAGAACAACTAACTACCTTTAGAGATGTAAACAACTTCTACATAGTGTGGGCAACAACTAACTACCTTTACCAAGATCCCCCTGTACACGTATCATAAAATGAAATATCATTAATTGACCAATTATGAGTCATAACTTGATAAGTGGCAACATGTAATCACAAATAAGCAACAATTAGAGGTAAACACCTACATAGTGTGGTCTCAAAAGTAAGTACTCTTTCTCAATATATATAGTCACTATATAATAGCAATGTTGTGATTGGTTATGGCCATATATTTATGTTACAGGAACTTAACTTGGATGGTTTCGTAACACAAGAGGTGGAATTCAAAGATATTAACAAGGCTTTTGATTATCTCCAACAAGGAAAGAGCATTCATTGCACTATAAGGATGAATCATTAATAAACCACACAACATTTTCTTTTAATTAATCTCAAAACTATGTCTTTCTTTTATATCCAATATATGATAGTAAACTACACAATATATGATAGTAATCCATGATAGCAATGTTGCTTCTTTTATTTCCAATATATGATGAATCTCTCCATTTCTAAGTATGAGTCTCCATTTCTATGTATATGATAAATCCATGAAAGAATAAAATTATGCCAAACAATGTTAATGTATATCCATTTCTATGCCAAGCAATGTTGCTTCTATTAATGATAAATCCATTTCTATGTATATGTATATCTCTCCATTACAGAAGCAATGTTAATAACAATGTTAATAACAGAAGCAACAACAACATTCATCCTGATACATTTATGCCAAACATTCATTCTGATACAAAAAATAACAGAAGCAACAACAACAGAAATAGAACGACAACAACCACAACACAACGAGG
Organism: Lathyrus tuberosus; assembly: GCA_022829125.1. NCBI lineage: Eukaryota > Viridiplantae > Streptophyta > Magnoliopsida > Fabales > Fabaceae > Lathyrus > Lathyrus tuberosus. The sequence goes on from JALAZF010000191.1 coordinate 6,117,751, forward strand.
GCAACAACAACAGAACGGTTTCAATGGTGACGGCAAGAATGAACGACAACAACAACAACGACGACAAGAACAATGTAAGAAGCAAGAACAACAACAACAACGTATCTCTTCTTCGTTTTCGTCTTCTCCTTCACGAATGCAAGAATGAACGACGATGACGGTGACGCCAAGGGTTTTAGAACGACGGCAACGGTGACGGCAAAGGTTTCAGAACGACGGCAATGGCAAGGTTTCAGAACGCATGCAAGAACGATTGAAAGCAAGGGTTTCAGAACGCATGAAAGAAACGGTCAAGAGAAGAAAATGAAAAGAGGTTTCTGAAAATGAATAGAAATTGTTTTATAATTTAATTCATAATTGACCTTAGAGAGCGTTTTTCATAAAGCGCTTTCTTAAGTGCTACCTATAAGAGCACTTTTCTGAAAGCGCTTTCTAAGGTTAATACCTATAGCAGCGCTTTTCCAAAAAGCGCTTTCTAAGGTGGCTTCCATTTAGGGCCTTTAACAGCGCTTTTAAAAAGTGCTTTCTAAAGGTTGTCTTTTACAGCGCTTTTTTTAGCGAAATTTTTTAATTACTTATAGCAGCGCTTTGTGCAAAAAGCGCTTTCTAAGGTGGCTTCCATTTATGGCATTTAACAGCGCTTTTAAAAAGCGCTTTCTAAAGGTTGTCTTTTATAGCGCTTTTTTTAGCGAAATTTTTTTATTCTTTTTAGCAGAGCTTTTTGATAAAAGCGCTGTCTTTTTAGTACTGTCTATTCCTATTTTTGGCGTAGTGTATGTTAAAAAACAACAACAACAACAACAACAACATGAACAACAAGAACATAAACAACAACAACAACAACAACATGAACAACAACAACATGAACAACAAGAACATGAACAACAAGAACATAAACAACAATAACATGAACAACAAGAACATAAACAACTACAACATGAACAACAATGGCAAATGAGTGTACTGTAGATGCATGGGGAAAATATTTTATGTACCCTAAACGTTATGACTAAGTAAACGATGTTGGTGTTGGTGTTGTTGTTGTCTTCCTTCCTTACGACAATGACGGTGTTGTTGTTATCTTCCTTCTCGACGGTGATGATGATGACGACGGTGTTGGTTGGTGCGTAATCTTCCTTCCGTAACGATCGTGACGATGATGACGAAAATGACAACAACACGGTGAAGAATGGATACTGATGATGCAAGCTTTGGTTGAAATCGTGTATTAATTCACAGTATTGAACGTTAGGGTTTAGGTTTGAAATCGTGTCGTTTCGTCTAGTTTCTATTTTCAATGGAAAAAAGGATACTGAAGAGACAATGAAACTAGCTAGCTTGGAGTATTTTGAAAAGCTACTACGACGGTCAACAAAATTAAACCGTTATGATATATTACTTTCATAATGAAATTTCATATTAAAGCGCCAGAGTTATATTTAGAATTAAAAATTAAAAAAACATACAAAATATATCACAACGGTGTAAATAAACAACCATAGTCATAACTTTTAATTTTTTTATTTAAAAGTAAATAAAAAAGAAAAGGCGCGCCTTAACATAAAAGGAATAATATATATGATAGCGCTGAGGTTCGAACACATGAAAGCTTGATGGTATCACCACGGTTGGATTATCAACCGTTGTTATATACAGATAATTTTTATTCAAAAAACAAATAAAATACAACCGCACCTTAGTTTAGATATGTCACAACGGTGTAGGGATGAACCGTTGTGACCATGGCGTCGTTGTTTACGCGTTTTGAAGTAGTGTACATTATACTTTTGACTATCAATATATTATTTAATTTAATTTTTAGTTTTTATTACTAAAAAATTATTTGTTTTTATTACTAAAAAATAAAATCACATCAAATTTACAACTATTTATTCCATAATAACAATAAAATATTATCAATTTCATTTGTGAACTAAATTGAAATGTTTATTACCAATAAATTTTTAATAACAACTTTGATTATAATTTTAATGAAAAAATTGCATTACACTTCCTTTTAACAATTACTATTAGGTTTTTTCTTGCCTTGTAAAAAGATGTGTAAATTACCCATTATAACGTGGAGCACTTATAAATACACATGTCTAAATGAGAAAATTAAAATTTACTCTTGAATTAATAAAGTAATATTAAATAACTGTGTGTGCATTTATGACCTTGAATGTATCTTATTATTGAAATACATGTGTCAATATTTAAATAGATATATGTCAAATAGGTAAATTACTCATATTTTTTTACAGGCTAACTTAGGCCTCACCTTAATATATCATTTTAATATACTATACTATTTATTAAAAAATGTATGAATAAAATATTATTTATAAGCACAAAAATGTCATCATTAAAAAATGTCATACCAACTATATAATGAATATAATAAATAATTGAATTTTGTATTATTAACACAATTATCTTAAATTGAAAAATCCATATGAATAATAAATATATTATTTTATTTCTAAACATTAAAAAATTAAAAAATATAAAATTTTATCCCAAATATTAATAGCATATAATAAAATGTTACAAAACAAAATTTTCTTTTTATAAATACTTTAAAAAGGATGTGTATTATTATTATTATTCCTGATTGACCCAATGACTAGGCATGACCCAATCCACTTCTGCTCTCAGAACGGTCTAATTGCCAAGTCCAACCAATTTAGGGCAACATTTACCTTTCTGCCCCTCTACCGGGCAAGGCTGGTCGGATGACCCCAATGGTCAGCTGCCCTTCCTCGGTAGTTCCTGCCCGTCACGCACGGTTCCACCATCCAAAAACAGTCACGACCCCGTGCCCGCAACTGCGCCTCTGCTCGTGGCAACGACTAGTTTCGGGCACCTCTGCCCATTCTAACGACTAGTTTTTGGCAGTTACCTATTTTTCGGGAAACGGTTATCTCACCCCGAAAATAGGAACCAATGGCCAAGCGCTTGGGGCATTATAAAAACCCTCTCAGTTGAGAGGGTCGGGTATTCTAAATCATCCTACGAAACACATACTTTGTATTTTCCTTCTCTTTTTCCCGATTCTTACTTCAGCATCAGAGTGCCTTGCAGGTACAATCCCCTCCTCATCTTTCGCTCCCAGCATCGCAGACGTCATCTCTGGCCCACTTTAGGTTCCGATCAGCCGTCAAGATCAGTGGCGCCGTCTATGGGAACTCTATTATCCCCGTCTTTCTTCCATCGTAGATTCAAGACCAAAACAGTCCTTTCTAAGATTTCGATCATGACAAGCCAAGATCATGTCCACTCTCCATCGTGGTCCCGCAGCAGCAGCGACGATGAGCCTCGCGGCCCGTTGTCCCAGGAAACCATGGCCATGCGCTTGCCGAAGGGGCTGGAGAAACCAGCGTCTCTAGGCATGTATGACGGTACTACAGATCTTGAAGAGCACGTCTAGAATATCGATGCATTGTTCGACTACTGTGGCATTTGGGGCGCCATCAAATGTAGATTGTTCCCTACCACGCTAAGGAAGGGAGCTATGACTTGGTAGAAGAATCTCCCCGAAGAATTCATTACATCATGAAGATAGTTGGGGAGGATGTTCTCCAAACACTTCACGGCATCCCGTCGCCACCCAAAGACCGAAGCTTCCCTTGAGGCCATAATTCAAGGGAAAGACGAGCTTCTTCGAGCCTATATTGAAAGGTTCAATAAAGAAGCAGTCCAGGTCTCAACAACCGATGATATGAAGAAGTTCTTACTCGAGCGAGGACTTCGTCCCCGTACAGAATTTGCCAAAGCGGTTGGCATTAAAACCCCGACGATGCTTGACGCCCTCCTCCTCAAGGCATAAGCGTACATCGAGTACGAGGAGAAAGAAGCTCCTAGTTCCGTCCGAGACTCAAGGCACCAAGAGAGTGCCAGGTCCAACAAGGACGATGACCCCTCGACACCTCGTCGGGGAAATATAAGACGCGAAGACCACCCCCGGGAGTCCCGGGACAACAAAGGACCCTCCGGCCGCTTCCACGAGTATACTCCTCTGACCGTCTCTAGGGAGAAGATCCTCTCCGAATGTGCTAACTCAGAGTTTCGACAAGCAAGGGTCTGATTCCCTAAAATGATACCGACCAAGCCGAATACTAACAAGTCAAAGTATTGTCGGTTCCATAAGAGCCACAGCCATATGACCGACGACTGCATCCACCTGAACGATGCCATTGAGATACTGATCAGGGACGGGCACCTGAAACAGTTCGCCAAGAAGAAAGATGCTCCACGGCAGGACACCCAGGAGCATCTAACTGCCTAAGGACTTCTACATCCCCTAGGGACTCAACGTTCCCCCTTACATTGTCGCGCACAACCCATGGGAAACCTTCCCCTCCGCCATGGTCATCTTCGGATGGGACTTCAACAAGGTTACTGTAGGCTCTGTCAAAAGGAAGTTCGAACATCTTCTCAGTACGAGCTCGAACCTGAGCACCACGCTCGAACCGGAGCATTCCGCTGCTCATGAGAGCACAAATGGCTAACTTTGACATTCTCTGAATCGTAGTCGATTAGGGAAGCTCGGTCGACATCATGTATTCCCAGCGGTTTTCCACCCTCCAGCTAGATGAGACACACCTAACGCCCTACGTAGGCTCTAACCTACAAGGATTTAATGAGTCGGTCACAAAGCCTTGGGGGTACGTGGAACTGATCATGACTTTCGGGTTTGCAGAGACGACCAGGTCTATCAAAGTCCAGTTCCTGGTCATCGACAGCCCCTCTCTATCAGTGCATCTTTGGACGATGAACTTTGGTCGAATTGGTAGCCGTGCCATCAAACGTGCACCTGAAGACCAAGTACTACACTTCTAAGGGTATCGTTGCAACGAGGACATCGAAGCAACGAGGAGATATTTTGAGGCAGCCTCCAAAGGGCTGAACACTATTGCTGCCAAGCCGAAGACTTCCAGCAAGCCGACCCTACCCAGCAGCTCTGAAGAGGCAAAGCCGTTGCCCCGCTTCGACTCTATCTACCTTGACAGCCACTTCTCTGAGGACGACTTGAGGGAGTAGAAAAGGAAGGGGAAGGTGATCTAGCCCTGTTCGAGCAGACCTTCAACTTCAACCAGTAGCGGTGATACCCCCCATCCGATGGGCCGAATTTCAGATGGCAAGTTCCAACTTGTCCTGCTTGGTGATGATCCCCAGCGAGGAGTGAAGATTGGGACCAGACTCCTCGACCTAGAAAGGAAATAGCTCAAAGCCTGTCTCCAGGAGAATGCAGATTTGTTCGCTTGGAGCGCCACGAAAATGCCTGGCCTAGATCCTGACGTGGCCTGCCACCAGCTCACCATCGACCCGGACGCTAGGGCAGTAGCTCAACATAGGCGAAAGCAGTTTCCGGAGAAAACGGAGGCTGCCGAACAAGCTGTAAAAGACCTCATAGAAGCAAATTTTATTTCGGAGGCCAGGTACACTACTTGGATGTCCAATGTTGTACTCGTTAATAAATTAAATGGAAAATGGCGCATGTGTTTTGACTATACTGATCTTAATAGGGTCGGCCCTAAAGATGCATATCCCCTCCCCAACATAGACAAATTAGTTGATAATTATGCTAGTTTTAAATTATTATATTTCATGGACGCATATTCGGGCTATAATCAAATACCCATGGCGAAAAGCAACAAAAGGTACACAGCTTTCATGACTGAATCAGGCAACTATTGCTACAACATAGTGCCCTTCGGCTTGAAAACGTTGGCGCTACCTACCATAGAATGATGAACAAGGTCTTCCGGGGAGAAATCGGAGATATGCTCGAAGTCTATGTGGACAACATGATCGTGAAATCCCATTGAGATACTGATCAGGGACGGGAACCTAAAACAGTTCTCCAAGAAGAAAGATGCTCCACGGCAGGACACCCAGGAGTCTAAGAAGGTCGAGGAAGAGGGGTCTTCCTCGAAAGAGACAAGCCTTCAGGTCACCATGAGCATCTCACGGCCTGAGGACTTCTACATCCCCTAGGGACTCAACGGTCCCCCTTACATCGCCGCGCATAACCCATGGGAAACCTTCCCCTTCGCCATGGTCATCTTTGGATGGGGCTTCAACAAGGTTAATGTAGGCTCTGTCAAAAGGAAGTTCGAACATCTTCTCAGCACGAGCTCAAACCGGAGCACCATACTCGAACCGGAGCATTCCGCTGCTCATGAGAGCACAAATGACCAACTTTGACATTCTCTGAATCCTAGTCGATTAGGGAAGCTCGGTCGACATCATGTATTCCCAGTGGTTTTCCGCCCTCCAACTAGATGAGACACACCTAACGCCCTGCGTAGGCTCTGACCTACAAGGATTTAATGAGTTGGTCACAAAGCCTTGGGGGTACGTGGAACTGATCGTGACTTTCGGGTTTGCAGAGACGACCAGGTCTATCAAAGTCCCGTTCCTGGTCATCGACAGCCCCTCTCTCTATCAGTGCATCTTTGGGCGGCGTACTTTGGCCGAATTGGTAGCCGTGCCATCAACCGTGCACCTAAAGACCAAGTACTACACTTCTAAGGGTCTCGTCGCGACACCGGACGAGGACATCGAAGCAGCGAGGAGATGTTTCGAGGCAGCCTCCAAAGGGCTGAACACTATTGCCGCCAAGCCGAAGACTTCCAGCAAGCCGGCCCTACCCAGCAGCTCTGAAGAGGAAAAGCCGCTACCCCGCATCGACTCTATCGACCTTGACAGCCGCTTCTCTGAGGACGACTAGAGGGAGCAGAAAAGGAAGGGGAAGGAGATCCAGCCCTGTTCGAGCAGACCTTCAACTTTAACCAGTAGCGACGATACCCCCCATCCGATGCACCTAATTCTGGATGGCAAATTCGAACTTGTCATGCTTGGTGATGATCCCCGGCGAGGAGTGAAGTTTGGGACCAGACTCCCCGACCTAGAAAGGAAATAGCTCAAAGCCTGTCTCCAGGAGAATGCAGATTTGTTCGCTTGGAGCGCCGCGGAAATGCCCGGCCTAGATCCTGACGTAGCCTGCCACCAACTCACCATCGACCCGAACGCTAGGGAAGTAGGTCAAAGTAGGCGAAAGCAGTTTCCGGAGAAAACGGAGGCTGCCGAACAAGCTGTAAAAGACCTCCTAGAGGCAAATTTTATTTCGGAGGCCAAGTACACTACTTGGATGTCCAATGTTGTACTCTTAAAAAATTAAATGGAAAATGGCGCATGTGTTTTGACTATACTGATCTTAATAGGGTCGGCCCTAAAGATGCATATTCCCTCCCCAACATAGAGAAATTAGTTGATAATTCTGCTAGTTTTAAATTGTTATCTTTCATGGACGCATATTCGGGCTATAATCAAATACCCATGGCGAAAAGCAACAAAAGGTACACAACTTTCATGACTGAATCAGGCAACTATTGTTACAACATAGTGCCCTTCGGCTTGAAAAACGTTGGCGCTACCTATCATAGAATGATGAACAAGGTCTTCCGGGGAGAAATCGGAGATATGCTCGGAGTCTATGTGGACAACATGATCGTGAAATCCCAGGAGGAATCCGATCACACAGCTCATTTGAGGAAAGTCTTCGAGCAGGCCAGGAAGTACCAGATGTGTTTCAACACGGAGAAGTGCACATTCGGGGTACGAGCGAGCAAGTTCCTCGGCTTCTATCTAACAGAACGAGGAATCGAAGCTAACCCCGACAAGTGCAGGGCCTTCTCCAAGTTCCCCACGCCAAACTCAAAAAATATATCCAATCCCTCAACGGGATGCTTGCCTCGCTATCCCGTTGAGTGGACGGAGGAATGCGACCAAGCCCTCCTCCACCTAAAGCGAGCATTGTCAGAACCGCTTGTCCTCTCCCGGCCAGATAACGACAAAACCCTGTATCTCTATCTCGTCGTCGCGGCCGAGTCCGTCAGCGCCGCCCTCATTCATGAGACGCCCGATGGGCAGAAGCCCATATACTTCACGAGCAAAGCGCTGCAAGGACCGGAACTGAGATACCAACAGATAAAAAAAGTGGCCCTGGCCCTTATCAATGCTGCGAGGAGGCTGAGGTACTACTTTCTATCCCACACAATCGTGGTACGAACGGACCAGCGCGTAAAGCAACTGTTGGGCCGACCATACATGGACGGCCAAATGCTCAAATGGTTGTTGGAGCTGTCCAAATTGGACATCTAGTATGAAAGTAGAAAATCCCTCAAGGCTCAGTTTAGAGAAACTCCTTTACATACAATTATTGATTTTAATATTTTATTGCTATGTTTTTTTCCAAGGAACTCCTTTACATACAACGATAAACAAATATCTGATACCACAGTTTAGAGAATTGATACAAGGAAGAAATTTATATACCTTAAAAATATAAAAATAGTTTCGGAAAATAAAACATACAAATCAGTCAAAGGCTTAAAACATGCATGGTTTTTGCGAACAATTACTGTAACAAATATTTAGGACTCAAACTCCACAATTCCACACTATTATTTTGAATATGTTATCATAGAAACAATTTCAGAAATAGTTTTTTTTTAATACTCAGATTCATTCAATAGGTCATAAATGTGACCAATTTACAAATGAGAAACTCTGCAATCCTATGTCCCAACCATATTTACAATGCCCACAAAAGTGTAGAGAAAGGGATATTCTAAAACAGAAACATCTGTTAGCCAAACTGATAAAAACAGCCCTAATCTAACAATGTTGTGATTACAAAATATTGACAGCAACAAATACATTTAAATTATACAGTTCTCCCTCAAACAATGAAATATCTTTATTTATAAAGATCCAAGGGCATTTTGTGTCACTCGTAAAAGCTGCCTACATAATTCTTCTTTTGCTTCATCCTTTTCCATCTCCATGAATACATCATTATGTCCTGATAAATTGTCTTCGAATTTGCCACTGCATTGTTGAAAATGACTTCATTTCTTGTCCTCCATATACACCAATATGATATCAACCAAATATATGTAATTGTTGTTCCTCTCTCATCTATTTTGGCACAGCCTAAAAACATATCGAGACAACTAGTTCCACCTGGCAGCTTGACTCCCAGCCATTATACAATTTCCCTCCACGTACTTTTGATTTTATCGTAGCCAAGAATAATATGGTTGATTTCTTCTATCTCCTTAAAGCAAAATACACACGACATTTGATGAAGGTCAGTGATTATTGCCTCTTTTGATAAGGTTTCCTCGAGTAGGAAATCTATTTAACAAAAGTCTCCAGCCAAAGATCAAGATTTTTAAAGGAATATTAATCTTCCACAAGTATTCCAAGGCTTCCTTTAATTTGTTCTCAAAGATCTCCTCTTCCCTACTTTGATTCTACAATTTGAAGCAGTCCTTAACACTGAAGGTGTTATCTATTTTCCTTGGCCACACAACCTCATCTTCAATTTGACAGTTCAGCCTGACTTCCTCTATGATTTGCTGCATTTCACCTACTAATTCACTATCTTCACTATTCAATATTACATTCTGACCTATGATATCCCATGTCCAAGTGTTTTCAATCCAGCGTCCACAGTCCTTTAACATAATATTCTGATTTGGAGATGAGTTGAATAAGGAAGGAAATTGGATTTTGAGAGCATTTCCACCAGTTCACCTTGAATGCCAGAAAGAAGTGTTACATCCATTACCAACTTTCCAAGTTAATTGATTGAAAATGCCTTGCTCATTTGAAGGCTTAGCAAGATCACTCAAGTCATTCCACCATCTTGACCACTGTTTTCATGAGTTTTTTGGTTGATTTAAGAAGAGGCTGTAGAAGTTACCTCTGTATCTGGCCTTAATGATTCCTTTCCATATTGCATCTGATTCATGAGTTATTCTCCAAAGCCATTTGGCCACTAATGCTCTGTTGAATGTACAGACGTCTTTAACTCCTAATCCACCTTGGTTTATAAATTAATGACCATTTCACCCATGTTATACTTTCCTTCTCCCCATCTCCTGGCCATAAGAATCTTCTCTGTATTGCTTTAATATCCTTTAATACTTTAACTGGAGCTATATAGAATGCTAGATAATGTATTGGCAAGTTGGTTAAAACAGAATTGATCAAAGTGACACGACCTTCTATGGATAACATTCTACCTCTCCAAGAAGCCAAACGATTCTTGATTGATGATATAACAGGTTTCCAAAATTCTGTTGATTTGTGCCTACCCCCAATTGATAATCCTAAGAATTTGAAAGGGAACTGTCCAACTTTACAGTTCAAAAATGTAGAGACAGCTTCTACTCTATTTTTCTCTAATCCAAAACCCATTATTTTGCTTTTGTTATAATTGAACTTCAAACCAGACAGGGCCTCAAAACCTCTTAAGACAGATTTAATTACCCAAATATTTGACCATGATTCATCACATAAGATTAGTGTGTCATCAGCAAATTAAAGAAGAGATATAGTTATGTCACCCTCATTCTTGATTCCTTTCAACAATCCACCTAATTCAGCTTTCTTAAATAGGAGAGCCATACATTCTAAGATAAATACAAACAGGAATGGTGATAAAGGGTCCCCCTATTTTAGACCCCTATTGATCTTAAAATCCTTAGAAGAACTCCCATTCACCAAAACAGAACCATAACTTTTGCAGACTAATCCCCTCATCCAGTCTAGCCACTTAGGGCTGAAATTCATAGCTTCAAGCACCTTTAATAAGAAACTCCAACTTACACAATCATAGGCTTGTGAAAAGTCTACCATAAACATGAAGCCTTTCTTCCTTTTCTTTTTGACAAAGTCAAACACTTCATTTACCACAAGGACTCCATCTAGTAGTTGCCTTCCTGGGACAAATACTGTTTGAGAAGGAGATACCAGTTTACCAATGACGCATCTTAATCTTGCTACTAGGATCTTGGACACAATCTTGTGTAGACAACCTATTAATGCTATAGGTCTAAATTCCTTCAGATTTTGAATGTTGTCTAACTTTGGGATAAGAACAAAGAATGCTGAGCAAAAAGATTTTGAAAGAGTTGCCTTTTCATGAAATTCTGATATGCAATTAAAGAAGTCCTTCCCAAAAATCTCCCAAGTCTTCTTTATGAAGTTCATGTTGAACCCATCATGGCCTGGACTTCTATCTCCATCACATGACTTAATAGCTTCTAGAACATCCTCAAGTGAAAAAGGTTCAGTTAACATTGCATTGTCCTCCTAAGAAAGCTTTTCTAAAGAACTTAGATCCAGATCAAAACATTCAATAGCATTGTTCTTGTACTTCTCTTCAAAATGGTCATGAATGACTTGTTTCACTTTTTCCACTCCATCTTCTTCATTTAGACCTATATTCAAAGCTGATATTGTATTATCCTTTCTCCTTTGGCTAATGATTGAGTGAAAATACTTTAAATTATAGTCTCCCTCTTCTAGCCACTTTGATCTTGCCTTCTGATGAAGTATACTTTCCTTGGTATGTAATTTGTTCGACATTTCCTCCATAGCCTCACCTCTTGACTTCAAAATCTTCTCAGGAATTTCAGCTTCAAACTCAGCCATCTCATCTTCCAATTCATTTATTCTCTTGATGTTCTCCTCTACTTTAAGGTCAAAAATTCCAAAAACATTTATGTTCCACCACCTTAGTCTCCTTTTAAGGTATCTCATTTTTTGTATTAGTACATTACCCGCATCACCAGAGATTAGAGCAGAGTTCCAACTCACTTTAACAAAATCTAAAAAATCAGGATGATCAAACCATGCATTGATTGTTTTAAAGGGCTTTGGTCCCCAATTCCTATCATCCAATACCAGGGAAACAAGCCTATGGTCTGAAACATCTCTCTGACCAACCTTCTGATTTACAACTTTCCATTTACCACATAAGTCCTCATTTATTAGAAACCTATCTAATATACTCTTGCAAGAACCATTGGATTTAAACCAGGTAAATCTATTGCCCACAGCAGGAAGATAAAAGAGTTCCATGTCCTCTATGAATACTCCAAATTCCTCCATTTCAGCTTGATTGTGTCTCCCTCTAACTTTCCTCTCACCCTTTGATTTGATATAATTGCAATCCCCCCTAATATCCAGTCCCCCTTGGCAAATTTGTTTTCAAACTAATAAGTTTCCCCCACAACAATCTTTTATCAGCTAAAACACATGAAGAATATATGTTTACTATGTAAATGGCTCTACCCCTCCACATTCCATATACCCCTAGATAACCTCTACCATAAAAACTAAAAATAGAGCAGAAAGAGTTCTTATTCCAGATTGAAATCATACCTCCTGACTGGCCATTAGATCCATTAGCATACCACTCGAATTCTCCCCTACCCCAAATGCTTCTAACAAAACCTTCCTCCACCTTTTTACATTTTGTTTCTTGTAAAAGGCAAAACTCTATGTTGTTTTTCTTGACCATCTGTTTAAGTCTTCTTCTTTTGATTGAGGAATTGCACCGTCTAATATTATAGGTTGTCAAATTCATGGAACTCTGATTGATATCTCCTTCAAATTATCCTTTCTAGTGTTATCCCTATTTTCCATCTTTCTCAGTATACCTTCAAGTAATTCATCAGCTTCTTCTCCTTCTATGCCCAAAGCCTTAAGAATTTTCCATACTTTTCCAGGAACATCTTTAGTTCTTCTCTTCACCCTCTCATTTCCTTTAACAACATACAAATCTGATATGGACTCGCAACACAAAATGGATCCTCCTGAATATCTAGATTCACTATCTCCATTTTGAGAGGAAGTCGACATTGGTCATTCTTCTACACCAACTAGTGCTTTAACTGATTTTTGACTAATGGATGTATGAAGTAAAGTAGAATAAAAAGATGGCTCATATGGAATCTGTAAATTCTCATAGATCTCTTCTAAGGACTTCTTTTTTCTAATTAAGATTTGGGGAGGCTGCCCAGTCACCTTTGAAACTGCAATGGGAGGTGCATTGGGCCTAACTCCATCAAACTTATCTGAACACTTGGTTGGGCCCAAATTCAAACTATTTTTGTTATGAGTATCACCTTTACTTTGCTCTTCCGTACACCCTATTCCATGGTCTATTTCCTCATCTCTGACATACTCCCTCCTTATGACCAAATTCTCTACCTCTTGTCCCATCAGGGTTCCTTGGGACATTACAACATTAATTGCCGCCTCCCCTTTAGACTTCTCAGAGCTATGACAATCTTCCTCATTGCCTCCAAATAACACCTTTTTGGTGTAGTTTGTTGCGTTTCCCATGTTGACAGATAAATTATGGACATTTTTATGATTGTTTCCTAACTCCTGACTTTTGATCCTATCAATAGATCCCACATGCCTAGTGGCACTGTCCCCAACATCTTCATCTCCTAGCTTGGGAGATTCATCTTCGCCTGATTCATCTTCCTTAGTGGGGTCTCCTTCATTGTTGTCTTCATCTTCTGAATCGTCCTCTATTTCCTCCAATATAGACTCATCTGTTTCTTCAAATTTCTTCCTCTTAGACTCATTTGAAACAATCCGTTTCGGTCCATGATTATCTTCAACTTATTTTATAGTGAACAACACACCATTAACTTCAATGCCAAAGATCTCATTCAAGTTGCTTGTATATCTTATTTTTATCAAAATTCTCGCCACATCAAATTTTGATTGAGATTCAGTTTCTTCGTCACAACAAATGAATTCTCCTATCCTACTAGAAATGTATTTGAAGAAATCATTTCTCCACGCATGATAGGGTATACTGTAACACCCGAATTCCCATCGCGAATAAATAATACATAAATAAAATCAGAGTAACTAAAAATTTATTTTTCCGACAGAAACAAGGATGCCACATTTAAATAAACAAAACATCATCCCTGCTCATAATTTTGATACATAGCATAAAATAGAGTACCCTCAAGGGGGAAACTTTTTCCATAATAAAGGAAATGTCAATTATGGAATAAAACGGAAAGTTCCATAACCGACTTGTTTTACAAAATAAACTGTTTTATACATCAAAATATTCATACAAAATATATCCTACAAATATATACATATATAACATAATCGTTCCCCGACTCCCGTGCTACGTATCAGAGCAGACACCAAGACCTAAGCAACCGAAGATCTAACTCTTCCACTTGCCTCCACGCCTCTAAAGCTGACAATCTGCACTATGCCATAAAAGCATATTCCAGCAGAAGGGTGAGAAATAACAACTATAACAAGATTGCATAATAATATGCCACAACACAGATAATTCACATATATAATATTTCTCACCACATACATCACATACTAACACATATAGCATGGCACCAATACATAACATATCACACATAATAAATCGAATCATGATTTTCCACACATAACACATCCCTACACAATTCTCACCACAATTCATCACAACTCACTCATATACATCACAATGTATATATCTATACAAAACCAAGCATATTCATCATGCACATTTTCACAATTCTTATCATTCCACATAAACATTCATATTCATGTTTATTTATCAATTCACAATTATAGATATGATAAATGCAAATCATAGAGACCGACTCACGACTCTATGCAAATGCAATGCGGGTACCGACTCAATCATCTCAAGTTCACTCAGGAACTTCTGCTGGAACCATCGCTCGTTACCGAAGTAACTCCCCGTCGGGCCTACGATGTTCACCCATTGCTCACACCCCACATGGGCACACAATGTTTATGGATCGCTCACACCCCACCTGGGCACACGACCCGATCGCTCACACCCCACACGCGGGCACACGATCCGATTGCTCACACCCCACCTGGGCACACAATCCGATTGCTCACACCTCACATAGGCACACAATCGTTCGTAATCATCGCTCACACCTCACATAGGCACACGATGTTACCACGGATTCTCATTAGAATCGCTCAACACAAGAATGTACTTCATTATACTTCACATGCAAAATGACTCAAGACATTCTTGAAATGCATACATATTCACAATATATTCATGCATTCATCTCATACAATTATATACCATCTACATACATTCACAATTCAACAATATGAATTATCTCCTCATCATTATTCATGCATTGAAAAGAATTCAAACAATGCATTTCATCACATACCACATACCACAACAATCATACAATCACAATTACTTTCACAAGGGATTCACACCACAAAGGCTACCCACAATCCGATTGCTCACACCTCACCTAGGCACACAATCGTTTGTAATCATCTCATACAATCACATACAATCTATATACATTCACATCAATGCACTATTGTATGATTCACATCCAAAACACACATTGAATTTCACGTAAGCAATGCATATTATCACAAACCACAACAACAAACCACAAACCAACACAACGTCATAACCACGTACATTGATAATCAATCAAACAATGTATTTATCGCACAACAACAACATTATCACAACATCTCATTACATGTATTCACATCATATAACAGCACACAAGCGATACGTTATATAACAAAAGCATATAACATGATACCACATCAATCGCACACAAATACGACGGGAAAAGTCGACAAAACGACACGTTTCCAAAACCACGACTTAAATAAATCATCCACTAATCCCAAAAACATTTTTACAAGAAAGAACATTTCATAAGCTTTCTAACGCTTCGAACGGGGACCAAAACGGACTTACGGCTCAAAAGTTATGAATTTTCAAAGTTTCGGAAATTTTCCCTTTCGCCCAGACCTGCGCGCTGAGCGCGAAACCTGCTACGAATTTCAGCCTTAAAACACCGTTTTTAGACTTCCGGACATCCGTTTTCGATTCCGTAAAAAGCTGCGATCTCAGAATTCGACGTACTACAATATTTCCATCATTAAAAAGCCATCTAACACATTTTCCATTTTTGAAATATTTTGAAACATAATTTTATCATTGAATTCTAAATTCGAACTCGCTCGAAACCGCTGGAAAATACGCAAACAACCATTCCCGATTAAACCCAAACCTTACCCGACTACACCACGCAACTTATTCCGAGTTTCAACCGTAAAAACATCGATTTCCACTCATTTCTATCATTATTGCCCTAACTCTCACAAACTATCTCATTCAATCTAAAACTCTCTAAATCATACCAACGAGTACTCTCGATTAAACCCAAACATTACTCGGCTATTCTACACGATCTATTCCCAATTCTAACCGCGAAAACATCAATTTTCATCAATTGTTCATCAATTTATCAATTAGAGAAAAGTTGTGAAAACAACCAAAACAATTACACAAACAACACATATACATACACAATCGAAATATAATTGAAACTTACCACCCTTACCCGATTATTCGCGATTGAAACGGAGCTTTTCCCGATTTTTCCCACTTTCTCCTCTTTTCTCTCTTCTTCCTCTTCTTTTCTCTTTCTCTTCTTTCTTCTTTTCTTCTTTTCTTCTTTCTCTCATTTTCTCTCTATTTCTTTCTATTTATATAAAAACATAAACTTACCCAAGCAAAAGACCAAAATACCCCTCAGCTCGAATATCTCCCAAACGCTCTCAAAATGCGATAAAACATCAACAACGATGAAAAATAATATATTGCCAAATAAAAGTCAATAATAAAATAATATAATAATCAAATAATCAAATAGACTCGATTAAATAAAACTGACAAAAACTGGGGCGTTACAATTCTCCCCCACTTAGACATTTTCGTCCTCGAAAATCTAACCGATACGAACAACTCCGGATACGACTCTCGCATCCGACTAACAAACCAACATGTCAATAAAAGGCACACCACGAATAACACAACTGGCAAACCACCTTGCTAACTACCACAACGACACGACAACGACGACAACAACAACGACAAGATGCAAAGCCCATACAATGCACTTGACGACCAACTCACAACTCAAGGAATACCACGATACCAACACACAGGTTCCCTCTAGAACCGAAATACAACAAGATCGTTACCCTACCATAGGTAACACTCCCCTAATTCCCCACACAGGAATTAGCTACACACACTCGAACCATCACCATGGAAACGAGGCACAACACAAACAAGAACATAAAGTCCCACGACACAACAACGTCTCAACAACATCAACAAAACCAGAATATCAACATCCTCGTCACACAACCATACCTACAACAATGCTACGATTCACCAATCGAATATACAATCAAAACATCCATTTACATAGTAGCCCATGAATAATATTCAAACCTTTCACCTAACACTTCCATTCTGAAATGTCCAATAGTCTCACCATTCCTACATGTTCTCAATGTTCAACCTAGGAACTCTTACAAGTCCCACACGTAAATACAAAATGTGCCACCTCACGCTTCCGCTGTACACTCTGATTACTTGCAACCATCAAAACTACCATGTATAAAAACTTCCAACTTAACTCATCACGCACAACATTAACTTTACCAGTAGGACAATCTGAGCCAAATTCATAACTCCTCACAAATTTTATCCATCCTCGCTGTCTCACCCTCTATTCCTTCAGACCAAACTAGTACTCCATATCCTTGTGATTACTGAACACTTCGAATCTAAAACCATAAAGATAATACCTCCAAATATTCCAACACAATACAACCGCGAACAAATCCAAACCCCAAAAGAGTATAGATCCTTTTATAAATCCTCAATTGTCAAAAAGCATAAGCCACGACTTTACCCTCTTGCATTAACACACAGATTAAACTCATCAAAGACACATCACAATACCTTACAAACAGATTATTAGGATCACACAGAATCAAAACTGGAGTCGTAGACAATTTCTACATCAGTTCTCTGAAACTTTCCTCACAAAGAACATCCAAAACAAACGACTTACCCTTTGCGCGTCAACTGAGATAACAGAAGTACTAACTTAGCAAAGTCTTTCATAACCTGCAGTACAACCAACTAAACCCAAAAGTTTCTAATCTTCTTAACCAACTTCGGAGTCTCTCATTGTAGAACTAGATCTACTTCCGATAGATCCATAAAAATACCATCATCAGAAATAACATATCCAGGAAAACTAACCCTTTCCAACCAAAATCCTCACTTGAATAACTTAGCATAACTCTTTGTCTCCTTTCGACACTTGTAATCCAATTCTCAAACACTCTACTTGTTCTTCTTCTAAGTTTATAACAGATCCAAATATCCTTAATTAAAACCACTACGAACTTATACAAATTCACGACACAATCAAATCGGCCACTAAATCTCCACACCATTTGTATAAGAAAGAACATCTCAATCCGAGTTACGAATCCCAAGTTATGGATTTAGAAAAAAAAAACTCAAGTTTCAATTTTTTTTTTCCAAGTCGCGCTAAGCGGGCTCTGTCCCGCGCTGAGCGCGCTCCTCACTGCCTGGAGAGGTTCAAAATTCTGCAGACCGCGCTGAGCGGGCATCTGCGCGCTGAGCGGGCACTGCGATTTTCAGAAAAAAAAATAGCCCTTCGACAGTCCTTCCCAAAACTCACCAACATAACAAGTATCAACAACCCACCAAAAAGGAACTCTTAATATCAATATTGCATCCGCACAGAAGGGTTTTCTCAAGATTTCCATTAATGCTCGAAAACTCCAAAGACTCCAAACCTCACCAGAACTCTAAGTTTCACTTTCCAAAGTCTCAATACCATTATACACCTCATGTTTGTTATTCCGCTCAATCATTCTTCCTTGTTGTTACTTACAATGCTGGAGCTCTCCAAGACGACACACTTGGCCTCATAATTCTCCTTTCCAGTAAATCTTTCAACTGCTCTATCAGTCCGGGTACTTCTAATGCTAACATCCAATATTCCATCCGGAAATACATCTGAAAATCAC
Organism: Lathyrus tuberosus; assembly: GCA_022829125.1. Lineage (NCBI taxonomy): Eukaryota > Viridiplantae > Streptophyta > Magnoliopsida > Fabales > Fabaceae > Lathyrus > Lathyrus tuberosus. The sequence continues at coordinate 6,136,552 of JALAZF010000191.1, forward strand.
ACACAACTTGCAGCCCATCACTGTAGCCATTTTGCCAATCTCTCTAGAAAACTATCATCACAAACATAACAACATCTTAGTTTCACGTCCTAAAAGTTCTCCCACTTACTTAGCAGATCCAAACCTCAAATCCTCACCTTCGTCCAATTTGAGTTCACACTCTTCTCTTTGAGAACAACCATAGTAATACCCTATCATTCTCTCTCAATGACCTCCCAACTTGACCAATATACAAAACCTCAAATCCGACTCATCTTCCAATATAAAAATCTTCATCGACTCGTCAAAACAATCCATAATCACTTTCTTAATTCCAAACAATTCATTGAACACACTATCAAGGCCGGAAAGACACATCTATCCCATCCAACATAATTTCCGTCTGCTATCAACAAGAGATTAAGGGTGATCAGTTCCTCAATTTGCCAATAGACAGCCGATAATCATGATGGGGCATAAACCATCTTTACCAAACTATAATAGCATTTCTTGCATCCTGCGCACAAAACTACCTAAGGCACAAATCCTTAGTTGACATAACCTTACCTCCGCATTCCCTTCGGAACCGGGAACAACACCGTCCAAACAACACTTATAATCTTGCAACCAATGGCACACTGAGCCAATGCTCCACACCTGAAGCAACTTGGAGAAGTACAAGGTCCTCCCCCACTTATCACATTCTAACTCCTGCAGACAAGGATTAGAAAACCAGAAAGTACTGACAGTGTTCCACGCATATGTCACGTACTAAGAAACAAACAACCACGACAGTATTCAACTGTCACACCAACTGACTCAACAACTTGGCCGGACGGACCGACCTGCTCTGATACCACTTATGTAACACCCGAATTCCCATCGCGAATAAATAATACATAAATACAATCAGAGTAACTAAAAATTTATTTTTTCGACAGAAACAAGGATGCCACATTTAAATAAACAAAACATCATCCCTGCTCATAATTTTGATACATAGCATAAAATAGAGTACCCTCAAGGGGGAAACTTTTTCCATAATAAAGGAAATGTCAATTATGGAATAAAACGGAAAGTTTCATAACCGACTTGTTTTACAAAATAAACTGTTTTATACATCAAAATATTCATACAAAATATATCCTACAAATATATACATATATAACATAATCGTTCCCCGACTCCCGTGCTACGTATCAGAGCAGACACCAAGACCTAAGCAACCGAAGATCTAACTCTTCCACTTGCCTCCACGCCTCTAAAGCTGACAATCTGCACTATGCCATAAAAGCATATTCCAGCAGAAGGGTGAGAAATAACAACTATAACAAGATTGCATAAAAATATGCCACAACACAGATAATTCACATATATAATATTTCTCACCACATACATCACATACTAACACATATAGCATGGCACGAATACATAACATATCACACATAATAAATCGAATCATGATTTTCCACACATAACACATCCCTACACAATTCTCACCACAATTCATCACAACTCACTCATATACATCACAATGTATATATCTATACAAAACCAAGCATATTCATCATGCACATTTTCACAATTCTTATCATTCCACATAAACATTCATATTCATGTTTATTTATCAATTCACAATTATAGAGATGATAAATGCAAATCATAGAGACCGACTCACGACTCTATGCAAATGCAATGCGGTACCGACTCAATCATCTCAAGTTCACTCAGGAACTTCTGCTGGAACCATCGCTCGTTACCGAAGTAACTCCCCGTCGGGCCTACGATGTTCACCCATTGCTCACACCCCACATGGGCACACAATGTTTATGGATCGCTCACACCCCACCTGGGCACATGACCCGATCGCTCACACCCCACACGCGGGCACACAATCCGATTGCTCACACCCCACCTGGGCACACAATCCGATTGCTCACACCTCACATAGGCACACAATCGTTCGTAATCATCACTCACACCTCACATAGGCACACGATGTTACCACGGATTCTCATTTGAATCGCTCAACACAAGAATGTACTTCATTATGCTTCACATGCAAAATGACTCAAGACATTCTTGAAATGCATACATATTCACAATATATTCATGCATTCATCTCATACAATTATATACCATCTACATACATTCACAATTCAACAATATGAATTATCTCCTCATCATTATTCATGCATTGAAAACAATTCAAACAATGCATTTCATCACATACCACATACCACAACAATCATACAATCACAATTACTTTCACAAGGGATTCACACCACAAAGGCTACCCACAATCCGATTGCTCACACCTCACCTAGGCACACAATCGTTTGTAATCATCTCATACAATCACATACAATCTATATACATTCACATCAATGCACTATTGTATGATTCACATCCAAAACACACATTGAATTTCACGTAAGCAATGCATATTATCACAAACCACAACAACAAACCACGAACCAACACAACATCATAACCACGTACATTGATATTCAATCAAACAATGTATTTATCGCACAACAACAACATTATCACAACATCTCATTACATGTATTCACATCATATAACAGCACACAAGCGATACGTTATATAACAAAAGCATATAACATGATACCACATCAATCGCACACAAATACGACGGGAAAAGTCGACAAAACGACACGTTTCCAAAACCACGACTTAAATAAATCATCCACTAATCCCAAAACCATTTTTACAAGAAAGAACATTTCATAAGCTTTCTAACGCTTCGAACGGGGACCAAAACGGACTTACGGATCAAAAGTTATGAATTTTCAAAGTTTCGGAAATTTTCCCTTTCGCCCAGACCTGCGCGCTGAGCGCGAAACCTGCTACGAATTTCAACCTTAAAACACCGTTTTTAGACTTCCGGACATCCGTTTTCGATTCCGTAAAAAGCTGCGATCTCAGAATTCGACGTACTACAATATTTCCATCATTAAAAAACCATCTAACACATTTTCCATTTTTGAAATATTTTGAAACATAATTTTATCATTGAATTCTAAATTCGAACTCGCTCGAAACCGCGGGAAAACACGCAAACAACCATTCCCGATTAAACCCAAACCTTACCCGACTACACCACACAACTTATTCCGAGTTTCAACCGTGAAAACATCGATTTCCACTCATTTCTATCATTATTGCCTCAACTCTCACAAACTATCTCATTCAATCCAAAACTCTCTAAATCATACCAACGAGTACTCTCGATTAAACCCAAACATTACTCGGCTATTCTACACGATCTATTCCCAATTCTAACCGCGAAAACATCAATTTTCATCAATTGTTCATCAATTTATCAATTAGAGAAAAGTTGTGAAAACAACCAAAACAATTACACAAACAACACATATACATACACAATCAAAATATAATTGAAACTTCTCACCCTTACCCGATTATTCGCGATTGAAACGGAGCTTTTCCCGATTTTTCCCACTTTCTCCTCTTTTCTCTCTTCTTCCTCTTCTTTTCTCTTTCTCTTCTTTCTTCTTTTCTTCTTTTCTTCTTTCTCTCATTTTCTCTCTATTTCTTTCTATTTATATAAAAACATAAACTTACCCAAGCAAAAGACCAAAATACCCCTCAGCTCGAATATCTCCCAAACGCTCTCAAAATGCGATAAAACATCAACAACGATGAAAAATAATATATTGCCAAATAAAATTCAATAATAAAATAATATAATAATCAAATAATCAAATAGACTCGATTAAATAAAACTGACAAAAACTGGGGCGTTACATATACCAAATCATTTAACCCAAGTAAGTCGTTCTTTGTCCACTTCAGCTGGTGACAAACCTCTAATGTCTTCAAACCAGTTTTGTAGCCACTATTCTTCTTCCTTAATTAACGTTTTCATTGCATTCTCCTCGAGGTCTTCGAGAAGACACATGTTAGCTCCCATTGGAGTCACTTTTATTTGGAAGAATCCTTCTCTGTAAAAAACCTCCTGTATGTTGTATGAGTTACCTGATTTCTTTAAGACACCAACAAAAGCTTTTTCGAAACGTTTCACTTCCTCATCTTCAACCTTAAATAAAAGTCCTGCCCAGTTAAGATTTGACCTTCTTTTCACCATAGTTTTTACACCATACGAGTGATGATAGTTGCTCCTGGTGTGTCCATTATCACCCCTAACCGCTTCTAAGTATGACCTTCCTTATCTCACTTTATGCCAGCTATTCTTGTTGAAATTTACTTTGTGATCAGTTTTCTCCTTCTGTTTGGTTCCTGGCTCTTTACCTTCCGTCTTTCTTCTTCTGTCAAACCTTGAAATGTTAACGTATATTTTTCTCCCATTAATTTGAATGTTGTCCAACCTGATAGCCAGTCTTCTCTCATCCTCCACCTTCCTAAATCTGACAAAACCATACCGTTTTCCTCTCTTATCTTTCTTGGCAGGGATGAACACCTCAAATACAATCCCAAACTCCTTAAATACATTGGCCATTTCTCTTGCATTATGTTGATCTGGGATTTCAGTAAAGAAGAACGACGTTATTACTTCATTTTCACCTAAGTATTTGCCAGTCCTCTCTTTCCATATTGAAAATCGAATCTTATCAGTTTCTTTGTTCTTTCTCCCCACAACCTTCCATTCCATGATCTCGTAATAATGCTGTCAAACTACAATAATTCAAACCTTCACCGGAAAAAACGCTCGACTAATGCCAAGGCCCCTAGCCTTAAGGCTAGGAGTTTAAGCCAAAAACACTAACCAAGTTTAATCCCAGTAGGTTTGATAATCTAATCGGATGAAAATGATCTATCTATGGAGATTGATGGCACATGTGTTAACCATATTACTGGACTTAGGTAACAAGTAATCTTAACCAATTTCAGAAATAGTTGGAGACAACAATGTTCTCTCTGATAGTGTTATACACAAGTTATAAATTATAACTATATTCATGTTTCTTTTTAGACATAGTTGTAGTGCTTCGTACTCTTGGGGATATGAAGAACACATTTACGTAAAAGGAAAACCTATAACAATTCTCATACTTGAGTTGAACCTAGAAGATTAAAATTTCAACTAGGCATATTTGCTTATTAAAATATTCATATATAAATTAAGTATATTAAATTAAAATTAATCTAATGCTCTTGCAACAACAAGCTAATACGTATACATCATCAATACTGCAAAACCTCTATGATCGTACTCTTATTTTAGAAATAAAGTTGTCTGCAAAAAAACTTTAATGAAGGGTTGCAAATCTACACATTATCACGAACTTTTGTACTAACAGCTATTTTACAAGAACGAATTTTGAAAATACCTATTAAACTATTCATTAAATTTGTACTACAATAACACATATATAATACTAACTTTATGAATAATAACAATATACTTATTACATATAGGAGTCTATATCACCACCAATGATTCAAAATAAAGATTATCACCAAGAAGAAGAAGAAATGATGACAACATCGATGATAAACCATACAAGCAAAATAAATAAAAACTCGCAGTGTTAAACGAAGACTATTCATAACATCATTAGATGATAAAACACATATCAAAGAGAATTCAAAAAATAATATAGCAACAATGAACTTCAAATATTATCCTTTAACTACGAGTCACTTCTCATACTCAAATTAAAGACTCGAAAATCCATCAAAACAAAGAAACTACAAAGCCTCGTTTTAAATTAAAAAAAAAAACAATAAAAAAAGACTTCATTCATGTTTTAATATTTAATTTGAAATTAAACAAGCACACGCTCATACATTGTTAATGAATTTTATAAAAAAATACAAAATTAAACATGCTCATATCCAATAATAATTTAACAGTTGTATTTCAGAAACAAGTTCCTTTAATCAATTTTTGTCAATGTAGTCATTTATTTCTATTTTATCTATTTAGAATTTTTTTATTTATTTTAAAATGTTCAAAGTTTTAATTTTCTTTTTAAGATGTCTCTGTAACAAACTAAAATATCTAATTGGTAATGAATGGTTGCTGTCTAAATTTCCACACAGAAGAAAAGTATGAAATGTTTATTTTCTACCATCGAATGGAAAAGGTGACTCACTCTTTTTCGAAGAAACTTCTCTGCTACTACTTCATACTTTTAAAACTTTAAACATCTATATAAGAATAACATTTGTCTCAGCAAGTAAATATACATAACAATGAGAACTATTTTACTTTCATTCCTTCTGTGCTACTACTTCATATATCTTACCATTGTTGTCTCTCCCAAATGTCTCCCGGATCAACAATCATTGTTGCTCCAATTTAAAAACAATTTCACACTTGATCCTCAATTTTCCACCACACTTAAATTGTGGAATGAAAACACTGCTTGCTGTAACTGGAATGGTGTAACATGTGACAATGAGGGACATGCTATTGGCCTTGACCTTAGTGAAGAACACATCAGTGGCAGATTTGACAATTCATGTAGTCTTTTCAATCTACAACATCTTCAAAGATTGAGTTTGGCTCATAACAGTTTCTATTATGACCACATTCCGTCAGGATTTAGCAAGCTGGAGAAGTTGACTTATCTAAATTTGTCGGAATTTTCTTTGAATTTTTCTCAAATTCCACCGGAGATTTCACAGCTTACAAGGTTGGTTACTCTTGATCTCTCTTTGATCTCATCATATACATATCTTAAACCTACAATTCCAAATATGCAAAAGCTTATGAGAAATTTGACCAATATTAGGCAATTGTATCTAGATGGTATAAGTATATTAACTAGGGGTCAAGAATGGTCAATGCTTTGTTTCCGTTGCGTGATCTACAAGTATTAAGCATGTCTTGGTGTGATCTAACAGGACCACTTGATTCTTCCCTAACAAGACTAGAGAACTTATCAGTCATTATGCTTGGTGGGAACAACTTTTCATCCTCAGTTCCAGAAACATTGGCCAATTTTAAAAACCTTACCGTCCTCAGTCTTTCTGAATGTGGATTGATTGGTATGTTTCCACAAAAATTCTTACAAATTAGAACATTATCTGTTATTGCCTTACGTAATAACAATAATCTCCGTGGTTCATTTCCAGACTACTCATTGAGTAAATCTCTTCATAGCATTAATTTGGAAAACACAAACTTCTTTGGACTATTACCTAAGACTATTGGCAATCTCAAGAAATTATCTACTTTAGATCTTTCTAATTGTCAATTTAATGGAACCCTTCCACATTCATTGTCAAACCTCACACACCTTACATACCTAGACCTTTCTTATAATAAATTAAGTGGTGCAATTCCTTCATCCCTTTTCACACTCTCATCAATGGAGGTGATGGATCTTTCCTTTAACAGACTGAATGGGTCACTGCAGCTAGATGAAGTTTTGAAACTTAGAAATTTAACAACGCTAGACCTTTCTTACAACAACATATCAATTGATGTGAATGTTACAAATGTTGATTTGTCTTTAACTCCCAAATTTACATATCTAAGACTGGCATCCTGCAATTTGGAAAATTTCCCTAGGTTTTTGATAAATCAAACCACGTTGATTGAACTAGACCTTTCATATAACCAAATTCAAGGAGAATTACCAAATTGGATTTGGAAACTACAAGCTCTTCAAATACTTAACATTTCTCATAATTTTCTCTCTGATTTGGAAGGGCCATTGCAAAATATTACTTCAAAAGTGTTTGTTCTTGACCTTCATAACAACAAATTGCAGGGGTTAATACCTGCTTTTCCTAAATATGCTTTTTTTTCCGATTACTCATACAATAATTTTTCTGTTGTTCCACAAGATATTGGTAATTACCTATTCCCCACAGAATTTCTCTCTTTTTCTAACAATAATTTACAAGGAAGTATCCCTGTTTCCATATGCAATGCTTTACAACTTCGGGTGTTTGATATTTCCTTCAACAAATTTTCTGGAACAATTCCTCCATGCTTATTCAAAATGACTTACCTTGAGGCATTAAATTTGAAAAAGAACAATCTCACTGGCTCCATACCGGATATGTTTCCAAATTCTTGTGGTGTATTTAGATTGAACTTCCATGGAAATCTCTTACATGGCCCAATTCCCAAGTCTCTCTCCTATTGCTCAAACTTGGAGTTATTGGACATTGGATCAAATCAAATTGTTGATCATTTTCCATGCTTCTTAAATAAAATACCATCACTTAGTGTCTTGGTTTTGAGGAATAACAAATTGCACGGTTCTATAGAATGTTCAGAAAATAAACCTTGGAAATGGATTCAAATTGTGGATATTGCTTTCAACAATTTCAATGGAAAACTACCTAAAAAGTATTTTACAACCTGGGAAAGAATGATATATGATGAAGATGCTGCACGTGACATCAACTACATAATGTTAGAAGACAACCTATATTATCATGAAAGTGTTACAGTTACATATAAAGGCCAACAACAAGAGCTGGTTAAAGTTCTAACAATTTTCAAAGCCATTGATTTCTCATCCAATTTGTCTGAAGGACCAATACCTGAGTCGTTGATGGACTTGAAAGAACTTTATGTTTTGAATTTTTCAAACAATGGTCTTTCTGGTGAAATCCCATCTTCAATTGGGAACCTGAAACAGTTAGAGTCCTTAGACCTCTCAAATAACTCCTTTGTTGGTGAAATACCTATGAAGCTTGCAAGCTTATCCTTCCTTTCTTATTTGAACCTTTCCTTCAATCATTTGGTAGGGAAGATCCCAACAGGTACTCAACTTCAATCATTTCCAGCTTCTTCCTTTGAAGGAAATGATGGACTATATGGCCCTCCATTGATTGGAAAAACAGATGGTAAAAGGAATGACTTGCATCCACAACCAACATGTGAAAGACTAGTTTGTTCAACTGATTGGAACTTTTTAAGTGTAGAATTGGGATTTGTTTTTGGACTTGGAATGATTATCGGTCCAATCATGTTTTGGAAGAAATGGAGGGTAGGTTACTGGAAAATTGCAGACAAAATTCTCTGTGTATTTCCTTGGATGCATCTTGATTATGAAACCCACAGAGGACGAACTTACACAGTTTTAAGGTGGTAGTGGTGTTATTAGGATCTAATGAGCGTGATTAATTGGTATAATAGAATTTCATATTTCCGCATTTGTTGTTCTTTATGTATACTACTATGTTTGAGTATGATATTTTTCATGTTGTATTAAATTTGAATAAAATAATATTTTTTTAGTTAATATTTTCATTTTTAATATTCGTTTTATATATTCCAAAATCTAAGATTGATTGTGGCAAGTTTTTTTTTAATAAGCAACAATATATTAAACGGGCATATTAAGAGTACAACAATCCATTTACAAGAATCACTATTTAAACACCAATCACACCTAATAATATACAAAGCACTTCTAATTTAGAAAACCAAAAGGAGACTTATACCAATCATAAAAACTACATTTAGCTTTACATTTTGTATTGTTCTCCAACCAAGACCAAGAAATTTGCATTGTCCTCATTAAAATATTTTCTTGATTTCCAATTAAGTCGTTAAAAATAACTTGATTGCGAGTACACCAGATGGACCAACACGCCGTAATCTGTAACGCCCCGATTCCAATTATTCCCATTTTGTTGAGTCTTTTATTTAAATTGAGTGATAAATTATTTTATTTGTGGAATTGGTATGTTAATATGCTATGTTGATGTGTTATGATATTTGGCCGTTTTGAGAGTTTTCGGGGAAATTAGAATGGAGGATATTTTAGACATTTCTCAATTATTAGTGTTCTGGACTGGGCCGAGACTGCCCAACAGTCGAGCAGGCCCAACCCTTCCAGCCTTGGGAGGCCCAATAAGACCCTTCTGCGGGGCACTTGACTACCACGAGCAAGCCACCGTTTCCCCCCGGGCACCTTACAGTGTCGGGCACTTGGGACAACAGGACAGGAGGACCTCGCACCCCTGCTGAGAGGTACCTCCCCGACATACCAGCTTTCTCCCCGCGAGAATACCGCGCATCACTCCTCGACGGACATGGCTCCTCCCCGCGAGGCCATGACCACCCTACGGGCTTGATAGGTCCTCGACACAGAAGGCTCCTCCCCGCGAGGAGCATCTAACGGTCCGTACCACGTGGACACGTTCTAAGTAACCTCCCACTTCCGAAGGATTCGGTCTGCCCTACTTCCGGAAATCTAGTAGCAGTTACTCTAGGGCGAAGACCACGTGCTGGTCTTCACTATTACGCGTAAGCCCTAGCAGTTATCGGTAGTGGGCCTAGCTGATCCAGCCCATTGTCGATAACCGTTGGCCCCGCGCTGGGGGCTCTCTATAAATACCCTCTCACTTGAGAGGGTCAGGTTAAGTACATTTTCTTACTCTCTTCTCTGTACTTGCTGATATTCTGTGCACTCTCTCACTTGAGCGTCGGAGTACCTTGCAGGTACACCCCCCGGCCGTCTTTCAACCTCACCGGAGCCGGAGTTCAACAGACGTCGTTGGCCACCTGAAACTGTCTGATCCAGGTACGATCAGTGGCGCCGTCTGTGGGAACTTATAAACTTCCCCGTTTTTCTGCTCGATAAACCAAAGCTTCCACCATTCATCTCCAACATGTCCAATTCGACAGTCAACCAGGCTCTGGACACTGTGCTCACACACTTGGATAACGGGAACCACCACGAGGACGCCATCATCCTCCACGGCGGCGAAGGCGACATAAGAGACGGACATACCGCCTCCCCGGACTCCCAGGATGTGACCCTCAACACCGCCCGCGCGGACGACCAGCAAACCACTCTCCAGCCAGTTGCTCTGCCGCCCAATGCGGACCCAAGCACCGTGGCCCTGTTTGCATTGATCAACCAGACCAATCAGTTGATCGCGCGGCAGAACACCAGAATTGAAGCCTTGGAGCAAGGACGGGCACAACGATCTTCCCCGCGAAGACATCGTCGTCCCCCGTCACCTCACCGTTTTCCTTTCCCGCGAAGGACCCCTTCCGAAGATTCTCGGACTCCGTCGCCCGTACGCCAGGGTCGACGACCGCGTCTCGAGCTCCCCCAGCCGACGATCACCCAGAAACTCCCTCGTTCCCCGCCTCGGAAGGAACCCAGGGCCTCCACCACCTCCAAGAAGTCCAAGCAGACCGAAGAGAGACCAAAGAACCGTTCGAGGAACTCCCCTCCACGGCACCATCGATCACCTTCGAGATCCCCGACTGGTAGCGACGACGAGGACCAGAGGACCCTTTTGTCGTGAGAAATCATGGACGCCCCAATCCCTGCAGGAATAGAGAAACCCCCACCATTGGGGACCTATGATGGGCTGACCGACCCTGACGATCACGTGGAGAGTTTCGAAGCGATGCTCGACTTTCGAAATGTCAGGGGAGCCATCAGGTGCAGACTGTTCCACACCACCTTGCGGAAGGGAGCCATGACGTGGTATAAGGGTCTGGAACCTAGTTCGATCACGTCATGGAAGCAACTAAAGCAACGCTTCACTAAACACTTCATCGCGTCTCGTCGACACCCAAAGACGGAGGCTGCCCTAGAAAAGATCTTCCAAGGGAGGAACGAATCTCTCAGAAACTACATCGAGAGGTTCAACAAGGAAGCCGTCGAGGTCCATACGACCGACGACATGAAGAAATACTTAATTATCCATGGACTGCGCGCCGGGTCTGACTTTGCCAAATCCATAGGCCTCCGAAGACCCCGGCGTCTCGAGGACCTTCTCGCTCGAGCCCAGAAGTACATCGAACTCGAGGAGACGGAAGCAGCGCAGATCGCTCTTGAGACAAGACGTAGAGAAGGCCCCCGTGGCCACAAAGATGAAGACTTTTCTCCCCGACGGGGAGGGGAAAAGAAGAAAGAGAGCCGCAACCGAGATCCTCGGGAACAACGCGGGTCAGCTGGCCGATTCACGGAATACACCCCGCTCAATAACTCCCGGTCTCGGATCATCTCAGACTGCCAGAATTCCGAGTTTGTGAAGGGAGGGGTTCGCTTCCCGAAGCCCGCTGCTCCCAAATCAAACATTGACAAGTCTAAGTACTGCATGTTTCACCGAAGCCACGGGCACGTGACCGAAGATTGCATCCATCTCAAGGACGCCATTGAGATTCTCATCAAAGAGGGGCACTTGAAGAAATATGCCCAAAAGAATGACCCTCCTCATCCCAGTTCAAAGGAAGCACAGAACGTCGAGGAGGCAACACCTCCTCCCGGCAACAACCAGCTTCAGGTCGCCCTCAGCGTCACTCGGCCCGAGGACTTCTTCGTCCCCCCAATCATCGAGGGCGAAGAGGCAATCCACAACATGTGGGCAACCTTCCCCGACGAGGACCCCGTCACTTCCTGTAGTACCTGGGAAGGCTTCCCCAAAGCAATGGTCATCTCCGGAGGCGATCCCAGGAAAGTGTCGGTTGGATCTATCAAACAAAAGTTTGACAAACTGGAATCAGCGACATCGGCGAAAGCGACCACCCTCGAGAAAGTGCGGGGAGACTCCAATCCCATCACCTTCTACCTCGAGGAACTCCCCGGGGGAGCACCAAACGCCACTATTCCCCTCCTGGTCAGGGCACAAATGGCAAACTTTGACGTCCGAAGAATCCTAGTCGACTAGGGGAGCTCGGTCGACATCATGTATTCTCATTTGTTCGGAACCCTTCAGCTGGACGAGAGGCATTTGACCCCGTACGTCGGGTCGGTGTAACGCCCCAGTTTTAGTATTTTTATTTAATTGAGTCGTTTTTTATTATTTTATTATTATTTTATTTTATTTTTTACTTTTATGTGAAAATATGTTATTTTTCATCGTGAATATGTTTAATCGCGTTTTGGGGTCATTTGCGAGGAAATTGAGTGTAGGGGTATTTTGGGCATTTGGGTGTATTTTATTAAGTTAGTAAAAGAAAGAAAAAAAAAATAGAAATAGAAAAGAAAGAAAAATAGTAAGAGAAGAAGAAGAAGAGAAGAAAAGAAGAGGAAAGGAGAAAAAGAGGAAATCAAAGAAAATCAAGTTCTAGGAATCGATTAATCGGGTAAGGGTGCGAAATTCAATTATCTTATACATGTGTATGATTATGTATGTGTTTGTTTGTTGTTTTGTTGAATTATATGAAAAATACTTCAAAACCCATTTTTGGTAGAAAGTGTTAGAATTCGATTTAATCGTGTCGGAAATGATGTTTTCTGGTTTCTTGTTGTTGATACATGATAGATATATGTTGTTGTACATCAAATTGGTATTTTTCTGAGTTTGGATGATGATTTGGAGGGTTTTGGGTGTGAAATTCGTAACAGCAACGCAGCAGGAAAAATTCTGGGTTTCGCTGCCCATACGCGTATGGTACAGTGCAATACGCGTATGGGGTAGGGCAATACGCGTATGGCTGAGGGCAATACGCGTATGGCAATGAAGGAAAATAGGCAATACGCGTATGGCTGAGGGCAATACGCGTATGGCCAGCAAGGGTGCAGAATGTGTTTTTTTGCGATGTCTTTTCTTGTTTAGTCCGTAACTTTTGATCCGTTTGTCCGATTTTTACATTCTTGGTATCGTTGCGTAGCTATTGAGCAGTACTTTATTGTTATGATGATTTTGGAATTGTTAGCCAATTAAATTATGTCGGAAAGTCGGGAATAGTGTCGGTGGTCGACTTTTGTCGTTATACTTGTACGCAATTGGGGTGTATTGGACAAGGTGTTGTTGTATGACGTAAATGTATGTGCTTAGATGATGTTGTGATGATTTATGACTGTATGGAAATTAAATGCATTGTTTTGGGCATAAGTACAAAGTGTGATTTTATCGATGAAATGAATATGTGTGAAAATGCATTGTTTGTCATGAGTTCTTGTATGCCAAGCATCATGATACGCATTGTTGTGACGTCCTGAGTGGCGGTTTGATTCCTGAGAGAATCTGCTATAACATCGTGAGCCTTATGTAAGAAGGACTGAAAATGGTAGTTATAGATGATCGTGAGCCTCATGTAAGGAGGACTGCAAGCGATCGGATCGTGAGCCTTAGATAAGAAGGACTGCAAGCGATCCATAAACGTCGTGAGCCTCATGCAAGGAGGACTGCAAGCGACGGGTGAACATCGTAGGCCCGACGGGGAGTTACAGTAATGTAACGAGCGATGGTTCCAGCAGAGTTCCTGAGTGAACTAGTGATGAGAAATATTTAGAGTCGGTATCGCATGGCATTTGCATAGAGTCGTTGTGTCGGTCTCTGTGCATTTGTATGAAGCATAGTCTGATTGTTTGATTATGTGTGGAATTTGTGATGGTATTGGTGAATTGATGTGCATTCGTGTTACATGCATGGAATTATGGATGATGTGTTTCGTGTATAAACATATGTATTATGAGTGAATATGTGATTAGGTGAATATAATCGGTATATGCTTTATGTGTTAGCATTTGATAGTTAGGGTGAGAATACATTATATGTGTATTTTTATGTGGATACATATAATTATATGCATTTATATTATGGTTGTTTTTCTCACCCTTCTGCTCGTTTTATAATGCTCTATGAGGCATTGCAGATTATAGTTGCTGGAGGTCTTTTGTGAAGCTTTGTGTCTTCACCCTTTTTGTCGGTCGGCTCTGATATGTGACACCGGGTAGTTAGGGAGGCTGTTGGCGATTATTATGTATTATGTATATATTATATTTTGGCTTGTACGTGTATAACTGGATGTTTGACAAACTTTTTACATGATGTATGTTAATCAGATTTTAGATTTTCCGCTTTAATTCTAATTTCTGAAATGTGGGTGTAAGGAACGAAGTTTCCTCTGTTGATTGCTACCCCACTGTTGCATATCTTTATGGGCAGGTGTTGTATGTATGTTTGGTTTCAAATTGATGTGATTTCCCCGTCTATGCCATGTTTTTAAATATACTCTGATCAAATTTCGAATTTTTCTTTTATTGCTTTAAATGCATGATTATTTGGGGGTATAGATTGGGGGCGTCACATTAAGTGGTATCAGAGCCAGTCCGTGTCAGTTTGTGTCTGTTGTGTCTGTCTTTGCTGGTCTTTGTGGTTCGGTGAGCTGTTTGTTTAACCATTGTTGCTGTTATTGGGGATGAACAGAATATGGCTGGTAGGAACGATGCTGCTTTGGCGGCTGCAATGGAGGCTATGGCACGAGCTGTGCAGGGTGCACCGAATGCTGCAGGAAATGATGAGTTTAGAAAGAATAAGCCGCCGATCTTTAAAGGGAAACATGATCCGGATGGTGCACGGATTTGGTTGAAAGAGATTGAGAGGATTTTCCGAGTAATGGATTGTGAAGATGATCACAAGGTGAGGCTGGGTACTCACATGTTACATGATGAGGCTGATGATTGGTGGGTCAGTACTCGTCAGGTGTTGGAAGATGCGGAGGAAGAAGAGATCACTTAGGAAGTGTTTAGCCGAGAGTTTCTGAGGAAGTATTTTCCCGAGGATGTCCGAGGAAAGAAAGAGATAGATTTTTTGGAATTAAACCAAGGTAATAGGTCTGTTGTTGAGTATACTGCTAAGTTCGTGGAGCTGGTGCAGTTTTATCCACATTATGCTGAACCTACTGCGGAATTTTCTAAGTGTGTGAAGTATGAAAGCGGATTGCGTCCTGAAATCAAGCAGGCAATCGGTTACCAAAGGATTAGAAGGTTTGCTGACTTGGTTGATTGTTGTAGGATTTATGAAGAAGATTGTAAGGCTCGTTCGGCTCACTATAAAAGTGTGAATGACAGAAAAGGGAAACAACAGTCTCGTGGTAGTCCTTATGTGACACCCGCTGACGATGGTAAACATAGGGGTAATTTTGAGAGAAAGGCAAGTGATGGGGGAACGTCTAATCCTCCGAGATGTTACAAGTGTGGTAAAGAAGGACATCTTCAGTTTGATTGTGCGAAGAATAAACTGAAATGCATCAATTGTGGACGTAAGGGACATGTCACAGCTGATTGTAAGGACTATGGGATGAAGTGTTTCAACTGCGGTAAAATAGGTCATATTAGCACGAGGTGTACAGAACCAAAACAAGCTTAGGTTGGTGGGGAGACTTGTGCGTTGGCAGGAACTGAGGCTACTGTTGCAGACCGTTTGATTAAGGTACTTGTTTTATTATTACGCCTTTAATTGCTATTATTGATATTGGGACGACTCATTCGTTTATTTCGTGTGAGTGCGTGAAGTGTTTGAATTTGTGTTGTCTTCTTGGGATGGTGTAATGGTTATTGATACTCCAACAATGGGGTCAGTAATTACTTTTTCGGTTTGTTTAAATTGTTCTTTGACCATTTTTGGTAAATGCTTGTAATGGAATTAGTGTGTCTACAGTTGGAGAGATTAGAATGAGATAAGTGGGGGAGAAGCTGGTGCTTCTCCGTGTTGTTTCAAGTGTAAAGCGCTGGCTCAGTGGATTGTGAATTACAGGATTATATGTGTGATTTCTGGTTCAAGAAGGGATGTAGAAGTAAGGTTTATGTTAACTATGGATTTGTGCCTTAGGTAGTTTTGTGTATAGGATGTAAGGAATGCTATTATGGTTGGGTGGAGACGGTTTATGCTTCATCATGATTGTCGGCTGTCTATTGACAAATTGAGGAACTGATCACCCTTAATCTCTTGTTGATAGCAGACGGGAGTTATGTTGGATGTATGGACGTGTCTTTCCGGCTTGATAGTGGTGCGAAACGGATTACTTGAAATGGAAAGAGTGGGCTATAGATTGTTTTGTTGTGACAATGAAGATTCTTATATCAAAAGATGAGATGGATTAGAGGTTCTGGTAGGTGGTTAACTTGGGAAATCATTAAGAGTTCTTTTTGGTTGGGTGTTGTAACAGGTTGGAATTTGGATTATCAATAGAAGGGATTGTGTATGGATTACGGACAGTGGTATAAGATGACGAATGAGATTAAGTATTCATTTTTGGGATTAGGTAACTGTAATGGTTTGGTTGAGTGGATTAGAATTACAATTGTTGGGATGTTTGATAAGAGTAGTGATTTGCTTGAGTTGAGGCTTTAATCGACTTGTGTAACGAGTTATATTGTTATCATCGGAAGTAGATGTGGTGTTACTAGGAGAGGCTCCGAAGTTGGTAAAGGCGATTGGGAACTTTTTGGACTTTTGTTGGTTATTACTGAAGGGTATGGAAGACTTTTTCCAAGACTAGTGTTTGGTTACTTCAGTTGACTTGCAAAGGTGAAGTCGATTGTGTGGGATGCGTTTTGATGAGTAGTCGGTGTGTTAAAATAAGAGAGTAAGTCGTGGCTTATGTTTGCCAACATTTGAGGATTCGGGAAGGGATCTATACTATTCTGGATTTGGAATTAGTCGCGGTTGTATTGTGTTTGAAAATTTGGGAGTATTATCTTTATGATTCTAGATTCGAAGTGCTTGGTAATTACAAGAATGTTGAGTACTGGTTTGGTCTGAAGGTATAGAGACAACGAGAGTGGTTAGAAGTTGAGAAGAGTTATTGCGGTGTCTGAGGATTTAAGATGAAAGTTTCTATGAATGGCTGTTTTGGTGGTCCGAGTATTAGAATGGTTTGAGCAGTACAGAGGCTTGTATCTGGTGTACGAGATAACGCGAAAGAATGCGAGGTAGAATATTAAAAGTGAACAGTAGTTTATGGAAAGTTTGTGAAAGAGTTAGACCTTGGGAGAGATATTGGTGGTTTAGATGGCTACGAGTCATCAGAGTGCGCAGCGGAAGCGTGATGTGACACGTTTCGTATATGTGTGTGCGACTTGTAAGAGTTCTTAGGTTGAACATTGGAAATCTGTAGGAATGATGAGATCATTGGATGTTTTAGAGTGGAAGTGTTAGGAGAAAGGTTTTGATAGTATCCTTGTGTTGCTAAGTTGGGGGATGTTTTGGTTTTATGTTCGATTGGTGAATCGTAGCGGTGTTGTGGTATGGTTGTGTGACAAGGATGTTGGTGTTCTGGTTTTGTAGATGTTGTTGAGACCGTGTGGTGTCGTGGAACTTTATGTTCTTGTTTGGGTTATTGTCTCGTTTCCATTGTGGTGGTTCGAGTGCGAAGAGCTAATTTCTGTATGGGGAATTAGAGGAGTGTTACCTACGGTGGCGGTAACGGTCCTGTTGTGTTTCGGTTCAAGAGTGAGCCTGTGAGTTGTGTTTTGCGTATTCCTTGAGTTGTGAGTTGGTCGTCAAGTGCATTGTATGGGCTTTACATCTTGTCGTTGTTATCGTCGCTGTCGTGTTATCGTTGTGTTTAAGGTTAGCAAGGTGGTTTGTCAGTTGTGTTATTCGTGGTGTGCCTTTTTGGTAGGCCTGATGTTTGTTGGTCAGATGCGAGAGTCGCATCCAGAGTGGTTCGTCTCGTTATATTTTCGAGGACGAAAATTTCCAAGTGGGGGAGAATTGTAACGCCCCAGTTTTAGTATTTTTATTTAATTGAGTCGTTTTTTATTATTTTATTATTATTTTATTTTATTTTTGACTTTTATGTGAAAATATGTTATTTTTCATCGTGAATATGTTTTATCGCGTTTTGGGGTCATTTGCGAGGAAATTGAGTGTAGGGGTATTTTGGGCATTTGGGTGTATTTTATTAAGTTAGTAAAAGAAAGAAAAAAAAATAGAAATAGAAAAGAAAGAAAAATAGTAAGAGAAGAAGAAGAAGAGAAGAAAAGAAGAGGAAAGGAGAAAAAGAGAGAAAAAGAGGAAATCAAAGAAAATCAAGTTCTAGGAATCGATTAATCGGGTAAGGGTGCGAAATTCAATTATCTTATACATGTGTATGATTATGTATGTGTTTGTTTGTTGTTTTGTTGAATTATATGAAAAATACTTCAAAACCCATTTTTGGTAGAAAGTGTTAGAATTCGATTTAATCGTGTCGGAAATGATGTTTTCTGGTTTCTTGTTGTTGATACATGATAGATATATGTTGTTGTACATCAAATTGGTATTTTTCTGAGTTTGGATGATGATTTGGAGGGTTTTGGGTGTGAAATTCGTAACAGCAACGCAGCAGGAAAAATTCTGGGTTTCGCTGCCCATACGCGTATGGTACAGTGCAATACGCGTATGGGGTAGGGCAATACGCGTATGGCTGAGGGCAATACGCGTATGGCAATGAAGGAAAATAGGCAATACGCGTATGGCTGAGGGCAATACGCGTATGGCCAGCAAGGGTGCAAAATGTGTTTTTTTGCGATGTCTTTTCTTGTTTAGTCCGTAACTTTTGATCCGTTTGTCCGATTTTTACATTCTTGGTATCGTTGCGTAGCTATTGAGCAGTACTTTATTGTTATGATGATTTTGGAATTGTTAGCCGATTAAATTATGTCGGAAAGTCGGGAATAGTGTCGGTGGTCGACTTTTGTCGTTATACTTGTACGCAATTGGGGTGTATTGGACAAGGTGCTGTTGTATGACGTAAATGTATGTGCTTAGATGATGTTGTGATGATTTATGACTGTATGGAAATTAAATGCATTGTTTTGGGCATAAGTACAAAGTGTGATTTTATCGATGAAATGAATATGTGTGAAAATGCATTGTTTGTCATGAGTTCTTGTATGCCAAGCATCATGATACGCATTGTTGTGACGTCCTGAGTGGCAGTTTGATTCCTGAGAGAATCTGCTATAACATCGTGAGCCTTATGTAAGAAGGACTGAAAATGGTAGTTATAGATGATCGTGAGCCTCATGTAAGGAGGACTGCAAGCGATCGGATCGTGAGCCTTAGATAAGAAGGACTGCAAGCGATCCATAAACGTCGTGAGCCTCATGCAAGGAGGACTGCAAGCGACGGGTGAACATCGTAGGCCCGACGGGGAGTTACAGTAATGTAACGAGCGATGGTTCCAGCAGAGTTCCTGAGTGAACTAGTGATGAGAAATATTTAGAGTCGGTACCGCATGGCATTTGCATAGAGTCGTTGTGTCGGTCTCTGTGCATTTGTATGAAGCATAGTCTGATTGTTTGATTATGTGTGGAATTTGTGATGGTATTGGTGAATTGATGTGCATTCGTGTTACATGCATGGAATTATGGATGATGTGTTTCGTGTATAAACATATGTATTATGAGTGAATATGTGATTAGGTGAATATAATCGGTATATGCTTTATGTGTTAGCATTTGATAGTTGGGGTGAGAATACTTTATATGTGTATTTTTATGTGGATACATATAATTATATGCATTTATATTATGGTTGTTTTTCTCACCCTTCTGCTCGTTTTATAATGCTCTATGAGGCATTGCAGATTATAGTTGCTGGAGGTCTTTTGTGAAGCTTTGTGTCTTCACCCTTTTTGTCGGTCGGCTCTGATATGTGACACCGGGTAGTTAGGGAGGCTGTTGGCGATTATTATGTATTACGTATATATTATATTTTGGCTTGTACGTGTATAACTGGATGTTTGACAAACTTTTTACATGATGTATGTTAATCAGATTTTAGATTTTCCGCTTTAATTCTAATTTCTGAAATGTGGGTGTAAGGAACGAAGTTTCCTCTGTTGATTGCTACCCCATTGTTGCATATCTTTATGGGCAGGTGTTGTATGCATGTTTGGTTTCAAATTGATGTGATTTCCCCGTCTATGCCATGTTTTTAAATATACTCTGATCAAATTTTGAATTTTTCTTTTATTGCTTTAAATGCATGATTATTTGGGGGTATAGATTGGGGGCGTCACAGTCGGACCTACAGGGGTTCAATGGAACCACCACCAGACCATGGGGTTACGTGGAACTAATGGTTATGTTCGAGGCCGAAGACACGGCCCGACAGGTGAAGATCCGTTTCCTGGTGGTTGAATGCCCATCCCTTTACAACTGCATCCTCGGGAGGACCACCCTTGCTGAACTCACGGCGGTCCCATCGACGGTCCACCTCAAAATGAAGTACTACACGAGGAGGGGACGAGTAGTGACGATGACGGGGACATCGACGCCGCCGTCAAGGGCCTAAGTTCCATTGGTCCCAAACCTAAGGTTGTGGCCAAACCACCCCCGGACGTCGGACAAGTACCTCTCCCGCGCGTCAATGCGGTCGACCTAGACAGCAGGTTCTCCGGAGAGGCCGACAAAGACAGAGTCGAAGACCCCAACCACCAGGCGGAGAACAACAGGCAAGCTCTCCACCCAGGGCTCCCCATCCCAGATGGAGACTTCGAGCTCGTGACCCTCGGAGACGATCCAGATCGCAACGTGAAGATCGGCGCCAGGATCCCCGACCTGGCGAAAGAGCAGCTGAAAGCATGTCTGAGGGAGAATGCTGACCTCTTCGCGTGGAGCGCATCCGAGATGCCTGGCCTCGACCCCGAAGTGGCTTGCCATCAGCTCGCGGTAGATCCGGCCGCTAGGGCCATAGCACAACGTAGGCGCAAGCAGTCTCCCGAGAAAGCGGAGACTGCTGAGAAAGCTGTAAAAGACCTCCTAGAGGCAAATTTTATTTCGGAAGCCAAATACACGACATGGCTGTCCAACGTTGTACTTGTTAAGAAAAATAATGGAAAGTGGAGAATGTGCGTTGACTATACTGATCTCAACCGGGCTTGCCCGAAAGACTGTTATCCCTTGCCTAACATCGACCAACTGGTCGACAATTCTGCAGGTTACAAACTACTATCTTTCATGGATGCCTACTCAGGGTATAACCAAATTCCCATGGACAAGGTCGACAAATAACACACGGCCTTCATGACCGCGTCGGGCAACTACTATTACAACGTAATGCCCTTCGGTCTGAAGAATGCCGGCGCGACCTACCAACGGATGATAAACAATGTCTTCCGGACTGAAATTGGCGACATGCTCGAAGTCTACATGGACGACATGATCGTCAAGTCTGCAGAAGAAGTCGATCACGCCGCGCACCTCAAGAAGGTGTTCGACACGGCGAGGAGGGGTCGCATGAGGTTTAACCCCGACAAATGCACATTCGGCGTCCGGGCAGGGAAGTTTCTCGGATTCTACCTCACGGAACGAGGAATCGAGGCAAACCCCGACAAGTGTAGGGCTTTCTCCGAGCTCCCTACTCCGGACTCGAAGAAGTCAATACAATCGTTGAACGGGATGCTCACCGCCCTTTCTCGGTTCGTCGCCAAATCCGCACAGTACGCACTCCCCCTTTTCAAACTCCTTCGACAAAAAGCGGAGTTTGATTGGAGCGAGGAATGCGAGCAAGCACTCGCGCACTTGAAACAAGTCCTGTCGCAACCCCCGGTCCTCTCGCGGCCTGAGAACGGGGAAACATTCTTCTTGTATCTTGCGATCACGAGTGAAGCAGTCAGCGCCGTCCTCATTCGGGAAACCTCGGACGGGCAGAAGCCAGTTTACTTCACGAGCAAAGCCCTCCAAGGCCCCGAGCTAAGATATCAACAGATCAAAAAAGTCGCGCTGGGCCTCGTCACCGCGGCCAGAAGGCTACGCCACTACTTCCTCGCCCATACCATCATCGTAAGGACCGAACAGCCTATCAGGCAGCTCCTCGGACGACCGGACATGGCGGGGAGGATGCTCAGGTGGTCACTCGAGCTAGCCGAATTCGACATCCGATATGAAGGGAGGAAAGCCCTGAAGGCACAAGTACTGACCGACTTTGTAGCAGAAATGACCACCCCGAAACCCTCGACCAACGGGTCATAGAAATGGACAATATATGTCAACGGAGCATCCAGCCCGAAGGGAAGCGGGGCGGGAATCATCCTCGAAAACGAGGAAGGCATCCTGATCGAGGTGTCCCTCGAACTGTCCTTCCCGACTTCGAACAACCAAGCCGAATACGAGGCCTTCCTCGCAGGACTCCGGCTGGCTGAGGACCTTGGCGCCAAAGAGGTCAAACTTTTCACCGATTCTCAGCTCGTAGCCTCGCAAGTCCGAGGAGAGTACCAAGCCAAGAACGATAGCCTCATAGAATACTTGGCCTTAGTAAAAGAGAAGATGAAAAAGTTCACATCGGCAGAAGTTACTCACATTCCCCAGGAGCATAATGCCCGAGCGGATGTCCTGTCGAAATTGGCGAGCACGAAAAAGAAAGGCGGGAACAAGTCCGTCATACAAGAAGTGCTCTCCCGCCCAAGCATCGACAAACCGGTCGTGGTGTCGGACATCAACGCCATAGGGGACAGCAGCTGCTGGATGACCCCGGTATACGAATACCTCATGACAGGCAAACTTCCCGAAGATCCCAAAGAGGCAGGGATGGTCAAGAGGCGGGCGTGCTCGTACACCATAGTCGAGGACAAGCTATACCGCCGAGGGTTCTCTATTCCCCTCCTCAGATGTGTTGAGGAGACCAAGGTCCCCGGCATACTCCAAGAGATTCATGAGGGAATCAATGCACAGCACCTCGGCGGACGATCGCTAGCTCGTAAAGCACTCCGGGCAGGATATTACTGGCCCACCATGCAACAAGACGCCAAGGAGCACGTCAAGAAGTGCGATAAATGCCAATGACACGGGGACATGCACCTCGCTTCTCCCAGCGAACTCACGACGATATCCTCCCCGTGGCCATTCACATGGTGGGGGATGGATATCCTCGGACCTTTCGTCCAGGGATCGTATCAAAACAAATACCTCATCGTCGGGGTGGATTACTTCACAAAGTGGATCGAAGCAGAAGCACTAGCCAAAATCACCGCCTTCAACATACTACGTTTCTAGAAAAGAAACATCCTCTCCCGGTTCGGAGTGCCTTAAGCCATTGTCACCGACAACGGAACCCAGTTCACCGACAGGAACTTCCAAGACTTCGTTACAAAACTAGGCACGAAGCAGCACTTCACGTCGGTCGAGCACCCTCAAACGAATGGACAGGCTGAGGCGGTGAACAGAGTGATCCTTCGGGGATTGAGACGCCGACTGGGCGACGCCAAATAACGGTGGGTCGAGGAGCTACACTGCGTCCTCTGGGCCTACCGAACGACCCCGCACTCCACGAGCGGGGAGACCCCTTTCCGTTTGACCTATGGAACGGAAGCAGTGATCCCCGTGGAGATCAGGGAACCCTCGAGGAGGACGGAAGCCCCCCTCGATGGGGACGCAAACGATGAAGCCTTGAGAGAAGAGCTCGACTTCGTCGAGGAAACACGCTCGGGCGCTTCTCTCCGAGAAGCTTCACTTAAACAAAAAATAACACTACGTTATAACAACAAAGTTATCAAAAGTGAGTTTCAGGTAGGCACCCTCGTCCTACGCAGGAACCAGAAGGACTCGCGAGAAGGCAAACTCGCCGCGAACTGGGAGGGCCCGTACCGCATCCGCGGAAAAACGGGGACGGGAGCCTACTTCCTCGAAAACCTGCACGGGGAAGAACTTGCTCGACCGTGGAACGATGAAAAGCTAAAACAATATTACAGTTAAACACTGCCCGCGGCTCACTAGCACCGCGATTACGGGGATGCACTAGGGTACAAGCGCGACAGCCCTATACAGAACACGACGATCAGAGACCGCGTTGTGTGTGCGCGAGGACCTCTGATCCGGCGGGGATACCTCAATCGAGGCCCACCGTCGTCGTACCAACTGGGCGTAACACCCAGCTCGCGATGGGAAGTTCATGCCACGAGGCTAGGACGTCAATCGAACTCTTAGCCTCGTTGAAGGTCGGAGTACACCTCCGGCCGCCCGACCAGCTCTCCACGCGGTCAGGGACTATCAAGGTCGAGCAAATCCCAAAGCCTTATTACTTAGGAAAAAACAAAGTATAACAAATAACACATCACACACAATTCAGAATGTGCAAATAATATTGGCAAGTAAATAAGAGTACATTAAAACGGGCAGAAGCCCAGTGTACGAATATTACAAAACAGGTGTCAACAGAAATATCAAAAAGCCCCTGGCACACATGCCGGGCACAAATAATTACAAATAAAATGGCTCGCAGGCCGACCAAACAAAGATAAAAAGCCTACTCAGCTGCAGGCTCCTCATGCACACGAATTTGATTCTCCCGCATAGGATGCACGATCTGGCTGTCCACCACCTCAGCGTCGGGGTCAATCCCTTCGGTGACGAGGTCGGGGTTGAGAACCCAAAGCTGCGCCACGGCACTTCGGAACCCTATGCCCGCAGTTTCAATAGCATCATCCTCGGATAACCGGAGATCCTGCTCGAGCTTCCGGAGTTGGGCCACAAATGCTGCTCGAGTGGTTAGGAGCCTGTCCTCCTCTGTTTCCCCTTCGGCCGGCCGCGCGGCATCTTCTAACTCAGCGATCCTTTCCTTAAGCCGCTTCTCCTCCGCCTCCAGCTCGGCGATTCAGGCAAAGTGGCCCATCTCCGTTTCCTCGACTTTCTTCAGCTTGGCCTCGGCCCGCTGCTGCTGCTCGCTTTGTTCTTTGTTCAGGTCTTGGCATTCCTTTAATTCCTTGCGCATGCCGAGCATCTCAGCACCCAAGGTCTCCAGCTTCTCCTGCAAGCGGGCAAGTTCAGCAGCAGGGCAGGTCTCGTCGTTAAGGATGATAGCAGTCGAGCAGAGGCGCATGACGGCCGACAGATCCTCAAAGATCATCCTCCTCCTCGCTTCAGTAGCAGTCCCCAGCACAGCTTGGATCTCGGAGGGAGGGACGCGAGGATAGGTGACCTCGAAGAAGAAGCGGGGCTTTTGATGGCACGGGGGCAGGTCAAAGCTGGAAGGAGGCGGGGGACTGTCTTCACCACCCAGGTCGATGACCTCCGCAACCCGTTGCCGCTTCGGAGTCCCTTGGGTAGCCAGAGATTGGCTTCTGGCCGGAGTTGTGCGCCCACCTATAATCCCCGACACGGTGGCAGCAGGCTGAGACTGGCTGGAACCCTCAGGCATAGCGGCCGAGGAAACACCCTCGGGCGTAGCCCCAGGAGGAACAACATCTTGGCCCTGTGAACGCGATGCTTCTCCCCGGGCCTGTGCTTCCCGAGCCCTCTTTGCCTTCAACTTCTTGAATCTCTCCTCGGCTCCTGCCATTTTTCCTGCAAAAAGAGAGAGAAAACGTTAGTAAGGCGAGGAACATAGATGCGAGGAAGGCTTAAAGTGGGGACGTTTTCACCACCTAACAACTCGATTGCTTCTTCGTCGGAGAAGGTCTCGAGCAGAACGCGGGTATTGATCAGGCAACGTTGTTTTTTCACCTGCCCGTCTGCACCCATTATGGGCTGGCCGTCCAGCGTTACGTGCTGAGCTTCGGTAAAGCTTTCTACGAAAGCGACGATTTTATCATAAGCTTCCCGTTCATAGGCGTCCAACTAAGCGTGCCTCCTCTTGTATTGATCGACTCCCTGTTTGAAGTGTTCCTCCATCCAATACAGAGGGAACTTCGGCTCCAGCACCTCCTCGGAGAGATCGTCGACCTCGTGGGTGACTTTCCGGTACAACGAGTGGATAGCCTCAAGGGTGACCGGTTTCACGAAGTAATAGCGGAACTTGAAATCCCGGATGGAATCCAAGTACGTGTGGAACAGAGCCTTGCTCTGCTTGAAAGACACCCAGCCGTGTCGTCCACCAGCCGACGAGTGCGCTACCCTAGCCAGCCGCCCTAGCATCCCTAGGTAATAATGGCAGGCGACACGTGGCGCACATGCAACCGCTCATCTCCCCACGCGTGTCGTTTCGGTTTTCCCCAACGCTTCGAATCTGAAACCCTTCATCTCCTCGACTATACGATCGGACACAACTTCCCGATGCCTAACTCTCATCCGGCCGAAGGAACTTCGCGCACAGGAACAACCTCCTCGGTTCCTCTCTTGGCGTATCCTCGACATACCAATAACCCTTAAGTCATTACTCTGACACCTCAGAGCAAAGACTTGGGGGGCTCCTGTTCTGGACTGGGCCGAGACTGCCCAACACTCGAGCAGGCCCAACCCATCCAGCCTTGGGAGGCCCAATAAGACCCTTCTGCGGGGCACTTGACTACCACGAGCAAGCCACCGTTTCCCCCCGGGCACCTTACAGTGTCGGGCACTTGGGACAACAGGACAGGAGGACCTCATACCCCTGCTGAGAGGTACCTCCCCGACATACCAGCTTTCTCCCCACGAGAATACCGTGCATCACTCCTCGACGGACATGGCTCCTCCCCGCGAGGCTATGACCACCCTACGGGCTTGATAGGTCCTCGACACAGAAGGCTCCTCCCCACGAGGAGTATCTAACGGTCCGTACCACGTGGACACGTTCCAAGTAACCTCCCACTTCCGAAGGATTCGGTCTGCCCTACTTCCGGAAATCTAGGAGCAGTTACTCTAGGGTGAAGACCACGTGCTGGTCTTCACTACTACGCGTAAGCCCTAGCAGTTATCGGTAGTGGGCCTAGCTGATCCAGCCCATTGCCGATAACCGTTGGCCCCGCGCTGGGGGCTCTCTATAAATACCCTCTCACTTGAGAGGGTCAGGTTAATTTCATTTTCTTACTCTCTTCTCTGTACTTGCTGATATTCTGTGCACTCTCTCACTTGAGCGTCGGAGTACCTTGCAGGTACACCCCCCCCCCCCGGCCGTCTTTCAACCTCACCGGAGCCGGAGTTCAACAGACGTCGTTGGCCACCTGAAACTGTCTGATCCAGGTACGATCAATTAGTAAGTTAGAAATTTAGTAAAAAATTGTTGGAAAAATGATTAAGTGTAGAATTTTGTGAGAAAATGAATTAATTATATTTGAGTGGAAATAGAAAAGAAAGAAAAAGAGAATAGAAAAGAAATAGAAAGAAAAGAAAGATAGAAAGAAAGAGGAGAGAAAGAAAGAGGAAGAAGAGAAAGAGAAGAAAAACTTGGGGAACTAGGAAATCATCAAGAACAATCAACTAGTAAGCTTGGAATCCGGGTAAGGGTGTGAAATTTTATTATCTTATCAATGTGTATCGTTATGTATGATTGTATTGTGTTTGTGATGGATTTTTCTGAGTTTTTGGTATAAACCCATATTTGGTTAAATTGCTTGGAAATCGATTAATTATTGTTGAAATCATGTTGTTAGTGTCCATAATTGTTGGTATATGATAGATACTTGTCATTGGACATTGTATTGGTAACTTTCTGGTGTGTAGGTGGAATTTGGGATGATTTTGGGTGTAACCCGTAGAACAAAATTATGCAGAAAATTTTTCTGGTTTTTCCAGGTCATACGCGTATGGGGCATGTTCATACGCGTATGAACCTTGGCAATAGGCGTATGGTGAGCAAGCCATGGGCCAATACGCGTATGGGTTGCTTGTTTTCTCGGCCATCTGCCCATTTGCGTATGATACGCGTAGCATTTTAGGGCAATACGCGTACGGGCTTAGACATTACGCGTACGGACTTTTACACGTGAACTTTGGGGAAAATGAGCTTCTGCTCATACGCGTATGGCATGTGGTGGTACGCGTATGGGCAGGAGAAGTGTAAAAATGTGATTTTTCAAAATGTCGTTTTCGGTTTCGTCCGTAACTTTTGTTCCGTTTGTCTGATTTTTACATTCTTGGTATCATTGTGAAGCTATTGAGCTGTACTATATGATTATGATGATTTGGAAATTGTTAGCCGATTAAATAATTCGGAAAAGTCGGGAATAGTTTTATTTAGCGACTTTTACCGTTTTGAATGTGTGTTTGGATGTGAATCATACAATAGTGCATTGATGTGAATGTATATAGATTGTATGTGATTGTATGAGAAGAATGCATGAATATATTGTGAATATGTATGCATTTCAAGAATGTCTTGAGTCATTTTGTATGTGAAGCATAATGATGTACATTCTTGTGTTGGGGGATTCTAGTGAGAATCCGCTGTAACGTCGTGTGCCCGCTTGTGGGGTGTGAGCGATGATTATAGACGATCGTGTGCCCGCTTGTGGGGTGTGAGCGATCGGGTCGTGTGCCCGCCTGTGGGGTGTGAACGATCCATAAACACCGTGTGCCCGCTTGTGGGGTGTGAGCCGTGGGTGAACATCGTAGGCTCGACGGGGAGTTACAGTGATGTAACGAGCGATGGTTCCAGCAGAGTTCCTGAGTGAACTTGAGATGATTTAGTCGGTACCGCATTGCATTTGCATAGAGCCGTGAGTCGGTCTCTATGATTTGCATTTATCATCTTTACAATGGTGCATCGATGAATAAACATATATGTGTATGTTTATGTGGAATGATAAGAATTGTGAAAGTATACATGATGGATATGCTTGGTTGTGAATATATATATACATTGTGATGTATATGAGTGAGTTGTGATGAATTGTGGTGAGAATGTGGGATATGTGTATTTTTATGCTAGTATATATAATTTTATGCATTGTTATTATGATAATATTTCTCACCCTTCTGCTGTTTTATAATGCTCTATGAGGCTTTGCAGAGTAGGTATGCTGGTGATCTTTTTGTGGAGCGTGTATTCAATCTTTTGGCCGGTCGGCTCTGATATGTAGCACTGGGTAGCTAGGATGGCTATGATTCTTTTGTGATACATTTGTGCATGTATCTTGTTGGTGTATGTTTATGTAAACATGAATGATGTTGGCGGATAATACTTGATGATGTATATATGTATATGTATATATGTTTGTTGTTATTCAATGTTTAGATTTTCCACTTTTATTCTAAATATTGAAATGTGGGTGTAAGGACTAAGTTCCTCTGTTGCAAATTTACCCCACTGTTGCATATCAATAGTTGAACAGGTGTTGTATGTTTTAATTGAATGTATAATGTGACATACCTCTTTTATACTATGTTATAATTATACTCTGACGAAATTTTTAATATGTGCCTAAATGATTATTTGATTATTTGGGGGTATAGAAAGGGGGTGTTACATAATCCAAATAAAACAAGTTGTATCCATGGAAGTAATCCTAACAATTTTCATGAACCAATCCATCAAATGAACACACATAGTCTCTCCAACAATCCAAGGTATTCTTACCCAATCCTTAATTTCCCGCCAAACAAAGTCAATACATGGACATGTACAAAATAGGTGATTGATATCCTCGTGGCATTAAAACAAAAAACACACACTAACTCATGTGGATTGAAGATTATTCCCTTTGCCGCCAGATTCGTTTTTGTTGGAAGTCTGTCCCAAACAAGTCTCCACCCAAAAAATCTAGTTTTCAATGGAACCTTCGTTTGCCATAAAACATCCAAAACAGTCTTGGGAATAATCTCAAATTAAGAATAACCAGAATGGCACATCAAAGCTTTGTAAAAAGAATTAACATTAAAGTAACTATTACTACCAAGTTTCCAAACAAACATGTCGATAGAACCAAAGGATGGATTAACCTCTAGTAGTAAAGCCTTCAAAGTATGAAAATCTTCTGTCATATCCGGAGGCATATCCTGCAGCAAGAGGTCAAAGTTCCACCTCCAATCTCCCTGATCCCACACCCCCACTTTAGCTACCGCAACTGACTTCACCAAGGAATACTCAAATAATTCTCTGAACAAGGATCTCAGTGGTTTGTGTCCAAGCCAAATTATTCCAAAATGATATTTGCGACCCCTCCCCAAGTTTGCAGGATAACCAATCTATAAATCCACCAGTCGCCAAAGAATCACCAATCTTCACTAAGTCTTTCCACCATAAAGATTCAACAGTAGAAGCTCTAGGTTTTTTCTTGAGTAAAATATCAAATTTAAGTCTCTGTATCTGCTTTCAAGGATTCCACGCAAAATAGCCCTAGGTTCACTTATCATACGCCATAGCCATTTATACAGTAATGCAGCATTGAACATTGATAAGTCTTTAATAACCAAACCACCACAATTTATTGGCAAGCATACTTTGTCCCAACATACCCAAGCAATGCCTTGTTTGTCGTGGGAACCCGACCATAAGAAGTTCCTTTGGATTGCTATCAGCTCTTTCACCACCTTAGAGGGGACTTTAAAGAAGTATAGGTAGTGAAGTGGAAGGTTGGTAAGTACTGAATTTATGAGAATCACCCTGCCTCCCACAGATAACAACTTCTCACGCCATGTTGACAATCTTGCCCTGAAGCAGTCCAAGACTGGATTCCAGAAGGAAAGACTCCTATGATTACCCCTAACTTATAATCCTAGGAATTTCAAAGGTAGGGTTCCAACTTTTCAAGCCATAAAATGCGCACCAGCCTCCAAGAAGAATGAACCCTAATTCCATATTAACTATTTTTCTAAAAGTTGATACGCAGGCCATACAACATTTAAAAGCCTCTCAAGATCGATTCCATACCCCATAAATCTTCCTACGATCCATTGCTAACAAGTAACGTGTCATCCGCGAATTGCTAAGGTTGATAAATTCGTCCTCCTTCACCTTGAAAGCATTCAGAATTTCGCTAGTGTTGGCATGCCTCATCATCTCTTCAAGACCCTCAGCTACCAATGAAAACAAGAAGAGGGACAAGGGGTCCCCTTGTCTAAGGCCATTTGATGACTTAAAGTCCCTAGTTGTTCCACCATTCACAATGACTGAAAGGTAACAGTTTAAAGCACATCCTTTAATCCACCTTAACCATTTGGGACAGAAGTTCATTTCTCTTAGAAACTATTCAAGGAATGACCAATCCACACACTCATAGGCCTGTGTGAAATCCACTTTGAAGAAAACACATCTATCTTTCCTTCTCTTTGCCAAGTCTAGTAGTTCATTCACTAGGAGCACTCCATCAAGTATTTGCCTTACTGGTATAAACGTGGTTTGTGTTTTAAACACCAACTTTCCCATGACTCTACTCAACCTTGTTGCCATAATCTTAGAAATCACCTTGTAAATTCATCCAACCAAGCCAATTGGTCTGAAATTATATAGGCTTTGTGGATTTTCTCTTTTGGGAATGAGCACAATAAAGGACGAAACCAAAGCCTTTGGTAAATTCGCATACTTATGAAAATGTCTTATTACATTTGTAACATCACCTCTAATCGTGCTCCAGCATCGTTTCAAAAAATCTAGGTTGAAACCGGCTGGTCCCAGAATTTTATTGCCATATATCCTTATCAGAAAATGGTTGAATTATCAAGTTGTTTTCCTCCTTTGATAGTTTGTGTAACCTAGCCATGTTCAAATGTATTCCTACTCTAGTAACTTTCTTAAATTTCTATTTGTAGAAGGATTTGATGTAACCTTTCACTTGCTCTACATCTTGCACATTTACATTACCAAATTTCAATGTCAGAATTCCAACCATTCGACGCCTTAATTGTGTTTGCGTGTACGTGGTGATGTGTTGAACGTTGAAATGTTGAGTTCGGTTGTGCGAATGTATGTTGTAGATGTGGATTGCAATCGTTGCATGTTTTAGAAGGTATATGCTGCGTGTTGGATAATCGTGGTGTGATGTATTGGTTGTATGATAGTCATAGGCATTGGTCATCGTTGTATGTTGCCGTTGAATGCATATCATGTTGCATAAGTTGTATGATAAGTCGTGTGCTCATGTGGGGTGTGAGCTCCTTATTCGAATTCCTTGAAATAGAATCATGTTGTTGAGGTAATCGTGTGCCCATGTGGGGTGTGAGCGATTACAGGTGTTCGTGTGCCCATATGGGGTGTGAGCGATCACGGACGTCGTGTGCCCTGTGGGGTGTTAGCGACTTATATGGAAATTTTGACGGGAAATATGATCATGAAAAAGGGATCGAATTGGTACCACATGCATTGAGTCAAGTTGTTGAGTCTCATTGCATTGCATAATTGTTGCATCTGTTGTTGCGTGAATGTTGTATTGTATGTTGGATGTTGTTGTGGTATGTTGTGGAACGGGTGATATGCATGATATAGTTTGTTGCCTACTTTTATCATGTTTTCTTTTGTATAATTATGATATCTCACCCCTTCTATTTGAATGTTGCCTCCACGCGGGTAACGTGCAGATAATTAAGAATAGTGCGGAGTTGCGGTTAGTGAAGACAAAGTCCTTCACTTTGTGTTTTGAGTTAGTGTCTGCTCTGATATGTAACACTGGGGATTATGGAACGCTTTATGTTTTATTTCCGTTACACTTATGATATTTTGTTTTAATTGATGATGAATATGTGGTTTAAACATACTAAGTTTCGATTGTCGATTCGATGAAGTTTTTCGCTGCGTATTGAGTAGGGTTTTCAATAATGATTTCGTAGTACCGTTTATATTAATAAGAAGTGTTACATGTTATTTACTTGAGTAGGTGTATGTTGGAAGTAACATCCGAAGTGCTGAATTTTTCTTTGAATTTTTTCTCTGATAATTGTATTATTTTACGCAG
The DNA here is from genome assembly GCA_022829125.1 of Lathyrus tuberosus. Taxonomy (NCBI): domain Eukaryota; kingdom Viridiplantae; phylum Streptophyta; class Magnoliopsida; order Fabales; family Fabaceae; genus Lathyrus; species Lathyrus tuberosus. The sequence goes on from JALAZF010000191.1 coordinate 6,169,712, forward strand.
GGATTTAGGGTGTTACATAGTGGTATCAGAGCAGGTCGATCTGTCCGGCCAAGTTGTCGAGTCGTTGTTATGTGACAGTTGATTACTGTCGGTGTCGTTTACTTAACCATTGTGTTCTGTTGTTGATGCGTAACAGATTTAGAATGGCTGGAAGGAATGATGCTGCTATTGTTGCTGCTTTGCAGGCTGTTGCTCAAGCGGTACAGAACCTGCCTCATGCTGGTGAGAATGATGAGTTTCGAAAGAATATACCGCCTACCTTCAAGGGAAGATATGATCCAGATGGGGCGCAGGCTTAGCTCAAGGAGATCGAGAGAATCTTTCGGGTTATGGAATGTTCTGAGGCATAGAAGGTGCAGTTAGGTACTCACATGCTTGCTGAGGAGGCTTACGACTGGTGGGTTAGCACTCGTCAATTGTTGGGGGCAACAGGAGAGGTAATCACTTGGGTTGTGTTTAGTAGGGAGTTCTTGAGGAAGTATTTTCCTGAAGATGTCCGAGGGAAAAAACAGATTGAGTTTCTGGAATTGAAGCAGGGTAACATGTCGATTACGGAGTATGCTGCCAAATTCTCAGATCTGGATAAGTTTTACCCTCACTACAGTGCGACAACTGCTGAATTCTCAAAGTGTGTCAAGTTTGAGAAGGAATTGAGACCTGAGATCAAACAGGCAATTGGTTATCAGCGAATCAGAAGGTTTCCAGATTTGGTGGATTGTTGTAAGATCTTTGAGGAAGATAGCAAGTCTTGATCGGCTCACTTTAAAGGGCTAGCCGAGAGAAAGGGAAAACAACCGATGAACCGTGGGAAGCCTTATGCAGCTCCAGCTGAGAAAGGTAAGCAGAAATACGCTGATGGCAAGAAGTCGAGTGGGGGAGGTGCCCCTGCTCTTCTTAAGTGTTACAGGTGTGGTGAGCTAGGTCATCGTGTTCATGAGTGCACGAGTGATATGAAGAAATGCTTCAAGTATGGACAAGCAGGACATCTGATTGCTGACTGCAAAGTTAATGTGGTGACTTGTTACAACTATGGAGAACAGGGCCATATTAGTACTCGTTACCAGAAGCCAAAGAAAGCTTCAACTAGAGGAAAGGTGTTTGCTTTGACAGGGACTCAAACTTTCAGTGATGACAGACTGATCAGAGGTATATGTTACATTAATAATACACCTTTGATTGCTATTATTGATACTGGTGCTACTCATTCTTTTATTGTGGCTGATTGTGTGATAAGGCTAGGCCTTGTTGTTTCTCCTATGAAGGGAGAGATGGTTGTCGAAACTCCTGCAAAGGTATCGGTGACCACTTCCCTAGTTTGTTTGAATTGTCCACTATCAATCTTTGATAAGGACTTTGGTGTGGATCTTATTTGCTTACCGTTGGGAAATTCGACAAGTTCATGGCACACATTGGTTGCACTAGAAGCCAGTTCGACCACTGTGTTTACTTCAGATTTCGACCTGGAAACTCATTTGTTATTTTGTTGCTTTATGTGGATGATATCCTTATAGGTAACAATAGTGTCAAAGATGTAATGGAGGTGAAGGTTGAACTCAGTATGGAGTTTGAAATGAAGGATCTGGGAGCTGCCACTAGGATTATTGGGATTGACATTCATGGCAGTTTGAAATGAAGTTGTGCTTATCTCAAGAGACATACCTACTGAAGCTTCTCGACAAGTTTGGTATGTTGAATTCAGAGTCTGTTGTGACTCCGACAAATTCTCAATTTAAGCTTAGTATTACTCAAAGTTCGAGTACTGAAGCTGAAAGAATCTATATGAGTAGCATTCCATATGCTAGTGTAGTAGGTTCTTTGATGTATGTTATGGTCTGTACGAGGCCATACATAGTGTATGGTGTAAGCCTTATAAGCAGGTATATGGCCAATTGTGGAAAGACGCACTAGAAAGCTTTAAAGTGGATTCTCAGGTACATAAATGGGTCTCTAAGTCGAGTCCTGATTTATGGTGGAGCTTGCGGTGATGATAGCAAAGTCGAAATTGAAGGGTTTATCGACTCTTATTATACAGGTTGTATGGAATCCAAAAAGTCTATTTCAGGATATGTGTTCACTATGTTCGGCACAACAATCAGTTGGAAAGCAAAACTTTAGAAGGTTGTTGCCTTATCAACCACTGAAGCAGAATATATTGCCCTCACTGAAGTTGTTAAAGAAGCATTGTGGCTTGAAGGTTTTGCAAAGAAGCTGAAACTTCAAGGTCGAAGTATCACAGTTAAATGTGATAGTCAAAGTGCAATACACCTGTCGAAGAACTCATCCTATCATGAGCGACCAAAGCACATCGATGTGAGGCTGCACTTCATCAGAGAGAGAATCGAGCGTGGTGAAGTCCAGGTGCTAAAGGTTTCGATTGATGACAATGCTGCTGATATAATCACCAAGACGTTGCCTAGCTGCAAGTTTTTCCACTGTATGCAGTTGATAAAGATGCATGATGAAAGCTAGTTTATTCCCTACTGTTTGTAGAGTTAGATCTAAGGTGGAGATTTGTGAGATTTTGGGTCGAACTCTAGCTCTATTGAGGAATAGCTTTCATGTGTTTCGACAGGAGACAGCCATGAAGTCGAAGCTGGGTCACATGCTGATGTCGAAGGGTTACATATTGTAGTGGAAGCTAGTTCTAGTATGTAATGTCAAAATATTTTAAGCTAGTTCTAGTATGTAGTCGAAGCTGTGTTAAGGATCCAATTGTTTAGTTAACTTGTATTGTAAGTTAGCTAGTTAGTGTATAAATAGGCTAGATCACTCAGGTTATTGAGTGAGGCCAATTGTGCTATTCATCTCTAATCATTTGTAAACCCTTATGAGAAAGTGAATAAAAAACAATTTGCCCTTGAAATTTTGGCATAGATATCAGATGTCCTATGCAGATGTTGAGACACTGATGTCCAGCACAATGAACAAGATAACAATAAAAGTAATAGTGCAGAAAGTAAATAACACAATGATATGTTTACCCAGTTCGGATCAACAATCCTACTCTGGGGGCTACCAAGCCAGGGACGAAACCAATATACGATAGTATCAATTCACAGATCATACAAACACCGAATAATCTGCTAACTTAATCACTACCCTTCCTATGACTTCTACCTAAGACTCACCTAGGTATGAGGCCCTCCTCAAATCCCTCTACAACCACAACCCGTGATTGGTACCTTTCCACACAAGAAACAAATCGAAAGACACACTTTCAAGACACACAATTCTCAATACTTCAAAGCTTATGAGAATTGACAGAACTTACAACACAAAAACTAGTCTTTATACTGTTATCAGAATGATACCAGTTAGGCTCACAAAATACACTCGAAACCCTAACAAAAACACATGTAAGTTCCACACCTAAAATTAGGTTTACATCAGTCAATATATAGCATTTGTTCTGGACTGAAATGGGCTTCAAAAACGCAGCAAATAGACTGCTCACAAATCTGCAAAATTAACTCCAACAAAATAGGTCTTCAATCCAAAGTTTCCTATTATGTCTCCATAATTAGAAAATGCAGAAAATCCGAAAAACCAACAAATAATCACAATCCAAAAATGCTTTGGATGCCACATAGGATAACCAAATATTCACAGAATATTTAGTAACAATTAACAGCAACAGAATCTGCTTTAAAAAATGAATCCAAACGCGATGTCCTATGAGCAGGTATGGGATATCTTCATTCGACATGTTGAGTATGTTGAGTGCAGCCAACTTAGAACATCATGATTCAACATCTTGCTTCTACCATAGTTTTAGCAAAATAAATGCCAACCACAAAAGCCACAGAAATAACAGCCCTAATCCTTCTTCTTCTTTCTTCTTTATCCTGTCTTCTTTCTCTCTTTGTTCTTCTAACCGTTTTCATTGTTCACCCCAGAACTCTGTTTCTCAATCTTTATTTGTTGAAAGGTATCGTTTGTGATCACAACAGAAAGATATACCGACTTAACTAAATACACTCCATATACACACACTTGCATCACCTTTAAATGTCTACCTAGTTGAAGAGATTAATTAACTCCACAAATAGGTTCACCTTTTACAAAATTTGAGGTGGTAAGATGTTGGAGCTTCTTGTGGGAAATCTTGGTATGCTTGCATATTTAGCACTCCCCATATATTTTTTATTCTTCAATCTTGAGCTTTGATAATCCCTTGATAGCATCTTCAGATATGATCTTTTTCATACTGTTGAAGTTGAGATGACCAAGCTTTTGGTGCCATGGCTTGGTCTCATCCACCTTGGATATCAAACATGTTGAGGGATGACGTTTTTTAGATACCCACAAATAGTTGTTGTCTTTGGATCTCGCTCCTTTCATTAACATTTCTTTATTTTTGTCGTAAACAGTACATTCTGATTTTTGGAAGCTCACATTTAGAACATAATCACCTAGTTAACTTATACTGATCAAGATTGTAGTTAATATTTCTACCAGCAACACATCATCATGGCTAGGGAGGTCTGTATAGACAAGTTTACCTATTCCCTTGATTTTTCCTCTTACTCCATCATCAAAGGTAACATAACTATTGGAGCATGATCTTAATTCTTCTAGATAGTTCTTTTCTCCAATATAATCACGTGTCTTGCTCATCCATTATCCAGGTACTAATCTTCTCTTCAAGAAAAAACTAAGAGATATGTGAGTTATGAGACTTGTGGCAGTTTCTTTGGGCTTCCACACTTTCCTTGCTTGACTGTTTTTGTCTCATTTTATGTTGAACCTTGGTTAACTATAGGACTAAGGATATCCATATAATCTATAACAGTAGGACCTTATATGACTATATCTTCCACAAAGGTGAAATCTCCATGATGAGCTCTTGTTTCTTCTGTACTAAGGGTACATATGTCAAGTAGGTTGTTGGGACATATGGTCCTCCATTAGAAATTCAGTTTTTTTCTCAAGGGACAAACTTCTTAGTGGGAATTTTGATTTCTTTGTTCATGGAGTTGTAGTCAAACCATATTCCCTTCATATTCCTAAACAAGCTTAAAGTGATTTCTTTGTTCATCTGTTAAGAAAATGATTTCAAGTATCTTGTCACACAATTCAATATAGTTCACAAAGGTATCAAATACAAGCTTAAAGTGATTTTGACTTGTGCATATTATAATGAAGAACTTGAATCCTATATATAGCCTTGGACTCCCTTCCTTCACAAAACTAAGTGATGTGGTGCTTCAAAGAACTTGTATCATAAATATAGCCTTGGACTATCTCTTCATTCACAAAACTAAGCGATTTGGTACTTCTTTAACATGTATATTTTCAACCAACCCCAACAATCCATATATCATAACACGGACATCACTGTTCGATTTAACTGACTTCCATACACGTTGTGCTTCGTTATTCTCATTCGCCATGTTGAACACCAAAATAAGCCTATCAATTCTTCTATTTTTTTGTCCGTCTTTAATCTCTCTGTCTAACCAACGAATCAAGCTTCTCTCAAGATTCTCGAAAGTCTGAGGGTTCCAAAGTTGGATCTCCAACAGAGGCTTGAGAATCGAATAACCAACATACTCATTTTTTTTAATAATCATGTTAGAAAATTTGAAGAAAAAAAACATAAGAATTAAATGAGAAGCAGTGTGAAAAATGATGGAAAATAAAGAACCTATTTATAAAAAATGAGAATAGGACTGACGCATTGGTGGTGCATGCACCAGTGTGGCGCATGAGTTCATTTTTTAGTGCATGTGTGAGTGTGTGTGACTCCTCCTTTTGCTGCAAATTTTTTTGTTTGTAACATTTTTTATTTAAAGCATGGATAGTTTAGTATATTATATGGGAAAATAATTATTGTTGTAAAATTTTTGAAAATTATGGTTATTCTGAAAAAAAAATCTCAACTAGGTTAAAAATTAGATATATCATTTGGTATTCATAAGTTTAAGTTGGTACAGTACCTGTGTAAATTATTTTTAAATTTTAATTTATTTTCTAAATTAAATAATAAAAAGTAACGTGACATTAAATTATACTATTTTATTGAATGAGGGTATTGATGCTCAGATCAGATTAAATTCAAGAATATTAAAATGTTCACCTAAAAATTGTAAAAATTGGGCATTTCGATACACCACATATATTATATTGATGTTCCCACTTACATGTATCGAAATGCTGTTAGAACATGAGAAGGAACATCAACATTGGACCAAGAATATTAAATTGTTCACCTAATAATTGTAAAAATTGGGCATTTCGATACACCACATATATTATATGAGTAATGATATCTTGACACTTCCTATGACACCTACACCGTATAGGCTAAGCCAGATTACAATATTTTATCATTAATTTCTCTCTCCTAATTTTAAATCAAAATAAAAAGACATTGTTAATTTGAATGGATATATATATATATATATATATATATATAACAACTTCATTAACCAACTTCATCATTTTATTAACCAATTGTTTCCTTTTCATTAACCAACTTTGTTTTACTATTAAAAATTATTTTTAAAATTCTGAAAGTTTATTAACCAACTTTAATACTTCATTAACCAACTTTATACATTTTATTAACCAACTTTTTCACGCACTGTTCACATACTGTTCATTAACCATATTCTAAACTGAATTGACCAACTTGATACACATCATTAACCTACTACTGACTGGATGAGGAAAATGAAGTAAAAGTAAAATAAATACAAAACGTGAAAGAATTATATTCAGTAAGTGAGAGAGAAGTATATATAATGGGCCCATATAATATAAAAAGAGAGAAAAAAGTGGTTGGAGAGAAGTCTACAAAATGGGCCCACAATGCAAAAGAGAGAAAAATGGTTTGAATATTTAATTGATTTTTGTAGTAGTATGCACAGTCCATATACGGTGTAGTGTATATAATTGGTGTCAAAATAGCAAAACTCATATTATATTGATGTTTCTACTTACATGTATCGAAATGTTGTTAGAACATGAGGAGGAACATCAACATTTGACCAAGAGCAACATAAGTGAGAGAGACACCATATATTCATCCAAAATCTTAAGGTCATAGGTGCATGGGTTCTCCCACTTATAAATGCTCAACTCTCCATATTTATAATTAATGTGGGACTCCAACTCACATTTGATATATTATTCTCAACAAAAATTAATATTAAAAAATGTGACTTAGCAACAAAGTCTAAGCATAACACATAGAGGTGTGCATAAAAACCGATTCACAAAAACCATTTTATAAAAACCATAAACCAGTTTTAAATAATCCAAATTACATATTAAAAAAGGGAACCAATACCATTTCTCATTTTAAAACAATATATGAATATCTAATTTTTAAAACAGGTAACAATCCAAAAATTTCATATTTTACAAAGTCACTTTACATGTGTGGGCTTTCTACCATTATAATTACCATTTTCGCCTACTGTACCACTACTACACCATACTACAGCATAAAAATTTATAATTTTATTTTATTAAAATTTTAAATTAATTCCATAAAAATAAAAAAAAATCATAAAAAAAATTTAAAAAATAAAAAATAAAAAATAATACGTATTTTTCTATATATTTATTTTTGATATAAGTTACTTAGTAAACTTAAATTTACTAATATTTTTTGCCAAAACATTGATATTTAATTTATCATTGAAAATAGACATGTATTTCCTTTTTAAAAGTATATAAAACTGACAGTTTTTCTTAAAAATTTATTACTTCACCATATTTTTTTAAAAATTATTACTCCAACCATCTTTATAATTGATCGTGAAAGTTGATCAGATCATGTAATGGGCAAAGAAGAACGTCTGTGATGCTGGGTGCGTGAGAAGAGGAGGGGGTGTACCTGCAAGGCACTCCGATGCTAAAGTAAGAATCGGGAGAGAGAAAGGCAAGTACAAAAGTATGAGTTCTTTGGATGATTTTTGGATACCTGATCCTCTCAAATGAGAGGGTTTTTATAATGATCCCAGCGCGTGACCAACGGTCCCTCTCGAGAGTCCTTGTGGTTTCTTCTCAAGACAAGGCTGCCCACTTGGAACTCTCGTCGTATCACTTTGGGGTTATGCCTAATTGCGATTTTTTGCTTTCATACTAAATGTCGAATTCAGACAGCTTTAACGACCATTTGAGCATTCTGCCAGCCATATCTGGTCGCCCCAGCAGTTGCTTTACGGGTTGATCTGTCCAGACCATGATCGTGTGGGCCAGGAAGTAGTGTCTCAGTCTTCGCGCAGCGTTGATGAGGGTCAGCGCTACCTTCTCTATCTGCTGGTATCTCAACTCTGGTCTCTGCAATGCTTTGCTGGTGAAATATATGGACTTCTGCCCATCGGGTGTTTCACGGATAATGGTTGCGCTTACGGCCTCGGTTTCCACGACGAGATATAGGTACAGAGTTTTACCGTTGTCTGGTCGAGAGATGACTGGTGGTTCTGACAGTGCCTGTTTCAGATGGAGGAGAGCCTGGTCGCATTGCTCCGTCCATTCGAACGTTGCCTCCATGCGGAGGAGTTTGAAGAAAGGCGGGGCATGCTGGGCAGACTTGGCCACGAAACGAGACAAAGAAGCGAGCATCCCGTTAAGGGATTGGATGGACTTCTTCGAGTTGGGCGTTGGAAATTTGGAGAATGCCCTGCACTTGTCGGGGTTGGCCTCGATTCCTCGCTCTGTCAGATAGAAGCCGAGGAACTTGCCCGCCCGAACTCCGAATGTGCACTTTTCTGGGTTGAAACGCATTCGGTATTTCCTGGCCTGTTCGAAGACCTTTCTCAAATGGGCCGTGTGATAGGTCTTCTCATGGGATTTCACGATCATGTCGTCCATGTAGACTTCGAGCATGTCACCTATTTCTTCTCGGAAAACCTTGCTCATCATTCTTTGGTAAGTCGCGCCGGCGTTCTTCAGGCCGAAGGGCATTACGTTGTAGTAATAATTGCCCGATTCGGTCATGAAGGCCGTGTATTTTTTATCGCTCATCGCCATTGGTATTTGATTGTAGCCCAAATAGGCGTCTATGAATGATAATAATTTAAAAACCGGCAGAGTTATCAACAAGTTTATCAATATTGGGGAGGGGGTAGGCATCTTTTGGACATGCCTTATTAAGATCTGTATAATCAACACGCATGCGCCACTTTCCATTAGATTTTTTCACGAGTACAACGTTGGACAAGCAAGTGGTGTACTTGGCTTTCGAGATAAACTTTGCCTCGAGGAGGTCTTTTACAGCTTGTTCTACAGCCTCCGTTTTCTCCGAAGACTGCTTTCTCCTACGTTATGCTACTGCTTTGACGGCGGGGTCAATCGTGAGTTGATGGCAGGCGACAGCAGGATCTAAGTCGGGCATCTTTGCGGCACTCCAGGAGACCAAGTATGCGTTCTCTCGAAGGAAAGCTTTGAGTTGTTTCCTCGCGATGTCGGGGAGGCCGGTCCCTATCTTTACTCCTCGCTGAGGATCGTCACCGAGAAGGACGAGCTCGAAGTCACCATTCGAGATTGGGCGCATCGGATGAGAGTTGTTGCTGGTCGAGGCGGATGAGCTGCTCGGGCCAACCCGATCCTCTTTCTGGTCATCTTCGGCGAACCAGCTGTCGAGGTCGACAGAGTCGACGCGTGGCAGTGGCTTGGCTTCCTCTGAGCTGCTGGGCAAGGTTGGCTTGCTAGACATCTTTGGCTTGGAGGCGATGGAGTTAAGTCCCTTAGTGTCCGCTTCGAAGCATCGTCGCGCAACTTCGATGTCCCCGTGTAATGTAGCGACCATACCTTTAAAAGTGTAGTACTTCATTTTGAGATGGACGGTTGATGGCACAACTACCAGCTCGGCTAAAGTTAGCCGCCCAAATATGCACTGATAGAGGGACGGGCAGTCAATTACTAGGAACTAAACTTTAATGGATTTGGCTGTCTCTGCAGATCCAAAGGTCACGATCAAATCGACGCACCCCCAGGGTTTCGTGACCGACCCATTGAAACCCTGCAGGTTGGAACCCACGTAGGGAGTGAGGTACGATTCGTCCAGCTGGAGAGTTGAGAACAGCTGGGAGTACATAATGTCGACCGAGCTGCCCTGGTCGACTAAGATCCTGCGAACATCAAAATTTGCCATCTGGGCTCTAACGAGCAGTGGGATACTTGATTTCGGGGACCCTCCGAGTAGCTCTTCCCGGTAGAATGAGATGGGGACTGATCCCTTCTGGGCCTTGTCGAGTGTTGTCACCTTGCTGGAGCTCGTGCTTATCAGGTGCTTGGACTTTCTCTTTACGGAGCCCATAGTGACTCTATTGAAGCCCCCTCCGGAGATGACCATTGCGGAGGGGAAAGTTTCCCATGGGTTGTGGGCTGCGAAATACGCGGGAGCGCTGAGCTCATCTGAAATGTAGAAATCCTCCGGTCGTGATATACTCATGGCAACTTGGAGGTTGGTTTCTTCCGAGGAAGGCACCCCTTCCTCTACTTTTTTTTGACTCCTGGGCGTCTTGCCGGGGAGCGTCTTTCTTCTTCGTAAACTGCTTCAGGTGGCCGTCCCTGATCAGTATTTCTATGGCATCCTTCAAGTGGATGCAATCTTCAGTGGTGTGGCCGTGACTTTTATGGAAATGGCAGTATTTTGATTTATCTGCGTTGGACTTGGCCGATATCTGCTTGGGGAACCGAAATCCCGCCTGTTTAAACTATGAGTTAACACATTCAGAGAGAATCTTTTCCCTGGAGACAATCAGGGGAGTGTAATCGTGGAACTGGTCGGAGGGCCCCTTGTTGTCCCGGGATTCCCGGGGATGATCTTCGCGCCTTCTTTCCCCTCGACGGGATGTCGAGGGTTCATCGCCATTAGAGGCCCAGACATTTTCCTGATGGCGTGAGGCTCAGGTGGAGCTGGCCGCCTCCTTTTCTTCGTATTGAATATACGTCTGCGCCTTGAGGAGGAAGGCGTCCAGGCTCCTTGGACGTGCAAGGCCAACAGCTTTAGAAAATTCTGAATGCGGACGAAGTCCTCGTTCGAGCAGAAATTTCTTCATGTCGTTGGTAGTGGGGACTTGCATAGCTTCTTTATTAAACCTCTCAATATATGCCCGGAGAGGCTCATCCTTCCCTTGAATTATAGCCTCAAGGGAGGCTTCAGTCTTTGGGTGGCGGCGTGACGCCGTAAAGTTCCTGGAAAACATCCTGCCCAGCTGTTTCCACGAGGTGATGGACTCCTCGGGCAGTTGTTTGTACCAGGTCATTGCCTCTTTCCGGAGTGTGGTTGGGAACATACGACAATTGATGGCGCCTCGGACGCCAAGATAGTCTAACAGCGCATCGATGTTTTCGATGTACTCATCTGGGTCAGTCGTTTCGTCGTAAGTGCCCAGAGACGGGGATTTCTCCAAGCCTTTGGGGAGGCATGTAGCCAATATCTCCTGAGACAATGGGCCATGGGGCTCATCGTCACTGCTGGAACTGGTCCGGGAGGGGGAGCGGATGCTTCGCTCGTGACGGCGACTTCTACGGGGTGATGGTGTACGTGCCCGACCCTTTGGTATGACCGGGGGTGAACGTTGATCTCTCCGGGTTCTCTTGTTGCCCGAGGAATATTGATTTCGCGGGGAAACGTGATCGCGCTTCCGAACGGCATGAGACTCTGGTTCTTGGCGCACCCGACGATCAGCTTCCTGCCGGGGTTGTGGACTCTTGGATCGTCGTCGATCCTTCCTCGGCTGGGGGGATCTCGGACGGGCAGATTCTTCCAACGCCCCAATCCTCTCGTTTTGTTGGAGGATCAAGAGGTTGGCCTTGTTGATTGCTTCAAAGATGGCCACTACGGTCGGGTCAGCGTTAGGTGGAGCTGGAACGGGCTGGAGAGCCAGCAAGGGTTGGTCGTCAACACGGTCAATATGAGTGGGGGAGGGAGACGCGGTAGCTCCATCTCTCAGATGACGGGCGTCTCCTCCTCCGAGGAATGTAGGTCCATCAGCATCAATTTTGTTGACGGGGAGAAAAGAAAGATTGCGAGCATCTTGGACGTGATCTTGGGAAGCCATGATCGTAATCTTGGACAGAGAATGTGTTTTGGTCTTTGAATCTGAGGTGGATGTTAAGACGGGGACAACAAGTTTCCCACAAACAGCGCCACTGATCGTGAAGGCTGATTTGATCTTGTAATGGGCCAAGAAGAACGTCTGTGATGCTGGGTGCGTGAGATGAGGGGGGTGTACCTGCAAGGTACTCCGATGCTAAAGTAAGAATCGGGAGAGAGAAAGGCAAGTACAAAAGTATGAGTTCTTAGGATGATTTTTGGATACCTGACCCTCTCAAATGAGAGGGTTTTTATAATACCCCCAGCGCGTGGCCAACGGTCCCTATTTTCGGGGCGGAATAACCGTTTCCTAAAGAATAGGTAACTGCCAAAAACTAGCCGTTATGACGGGCAGAGGTGTCCAAAACTAGCCGTTGCCACGGGCAAAGGCGTAGTTCCGGGCACAGGCGTCATGGCCGTTCTTGGATGGTGGAGCCGTGCGTAACGGGCAGGAATGTTAGGGAGGAGCAAATGACCTTGAGATTCTTATGTCCATATGTGCCCGGTAGAGGGGCAGAAAGGTAAATGATGCCCCACCTCAGCTGAACTTAGGCAATTAGACCGTTCTGAGAGCAGAAGTGGATTTGGCTATGCCTAACAATTTGTCTAGTCCGGAACAATAATACTTATACTGGTTGGAGTATGTATTTTGTTTAAAACATTAATAATAAAAAGAGAGTATATTTATTAGATTGAAAAATGTACACTCAAAATAAATTAGAATTTTCAATTTAATTGAAATTTATTGATGATGCATGTATGTTAGTATGTAACGTGGAAAAAAAATGTAATATAATTGACGGTGCGGTAATGGTTCCGATATAAAATTTATAACATTAATAAAAATTTTAAACATTGAATGTTCAAGTAAACAATTAACGAGTAATATATCAAGTAAAAACCAGAAATATTATTGATATTGGAAAAAAAACATTGTTAATATTTTTTACATTACAATAATTTTTTTATTGATTTGAGATATTGTTTAGTTTTATTAAAAAATAATTGTCTTGATTCACTTAAATTATTCAGTTTCTATTAAATCACACCACAATCAAACTAAATAATAATTATTTCCTTTAAAAATACAAACATAAATAAATTTTATAAAAAAAAATCTTTAAAAAATTGGTTTAGAATTAAAACAAGTTTTAATCCGGTTTTGAACCGATTTAGAATCACTTTTAATTATTAAACTGGTTTTCCCTACAAATGGTTTGGTTTATAACCAAAACCATAAAATAAGATTGGTTCACATAATGACACATATACATAAGTAATTAATATTAGATGGCTGTTTGTATAATTAAGATAAATACTAAGATTTTATTTGTAATATCTAATTTTATAATTTGACCTTGAATAAATGTACGAAGTATATGAAAAAATAAATGTAATCTAGGATTTGTATTGTTGTTTGCGAATTTGTAATGATTATTACCACTTAATTTATATTTAAAAAATTGTAATTTATATTATTAACTTAAATATATAAGAGACCCTTTAAAATAAGCTCAAAAGATTATCATGAAGCCATAAAACCTTATCTTCCACCCCAAATGAAACTGTTGTCAAGTTGAATTACAAACATTAATAGGAAGGAAAATAAATTGAGAATAAAGCATTAAAGCAATGTGACCCTACAATGTATTAGGAATAATACTGATGCAATGTTCCATTAGAATTATAACGTGGACTTCCAAGTCTTCCTTTAGTGTTTTGTGTATCTTGTTTTATAATCATTAACCAGAAACGTTTTACATACTGGAAAACAAAAACGTGTTTCGATGAAATTTCTCTTATACTTTTGCAGCCTTCAACATCTATAAGACTATATCATTTGTCACATAACTAAGAGCAAGTAGACAAAGTAAAAGAGTAAGAGTTGATAAAGATTATGCGCCCGATTATATGGCTTATAATGTAAAAGAAGATCCAATAAATCTTCAAAAAGCCTTGTTATCAGTGGATACAGATTGTGGCAAGAAGTTATTAATGATGAGATAAATTCTCTGGAATCTAATATGACTTGGCACAGAGTAGACTTGCCTCTTGGTTGCAAACCAATCGGTTCTAAGGGGGTCTTTGAAAATGAAACTAAAGCCTGATGAAACAATTGATAAATACAGCTCTCGCCTTGTAGACAATGGTTTTAGGCAAAGAAAAAATATAGATTTATTTGATACTTTTTCACCAGTCACTGAAATTACATCCATTAGGGTACTGATTTCAATAGCCGTTATCTATAACTTAGTGGTACACCAAATGGAGGTTAAAATAGTTTTTTAAAATGGTGATTTAGAAGAAGAAATCTATACAGACCAATTGAAAGGGTTTGTGATTCATAGAGAAGAAAATAAGGTCTGTAAGTTAGATACGTTTTTGTATGTTCTAAAATAAACTCCAAAGCAATGGCATGAAAAGTTTGATAACTTAATGGGTATAAAGTTAATGAAAGTGACAAATACGTTTATTCCAAATCTGAGAATCACATTTGCACTCTCATATGTCTCTATGTAGACAATCTACTCATATTTGTATCAAATATTCATGTCGTTAATGATGTGAAATCATTGTTGTGCAACAACTTTGATATGAAATAACTCGAAGAAGCGAGTATGATCCTTGGTATGAAGATCATGAGATCTGAAAAGGAATTTATTTGGATCAATTACATTATATGAAAAATATCTTAAAGAAATATAATAACTTTGACTATAGACCTGCGTGTACACCATAAGATACAAGTGTGAAACTGTTTAAGAACACTAGTGAAAGTGTCTGACAAAGAGAATATGCAAGCATCATTGGGAGTCTTAGGTATGTCATTGATTATACTAGACCAGACATTGCATATGTCGTAGGATTGTTGTGCAATTTAACTAGTGGAACAAGTAATGAGCATTAGCAAGCTATTTAACGAGTCATGTGGTACCCTAAGAGGACCATGATTCTTAGTTTACACTATAATAGATTTCATGTTGTACTTGAAGGTTAAAGTGAGGTATATTGGAATACCTTATGAGATAATTTCAAAGAAACTAGTAGCTATATATTTAGTATAGATGGAGAAGATGTATCTTAGAAATCAAAGAAACATAATATCTTAGCTCAATTCATGATGGATTCTGAGATGATTGCTTTAGCGATTGCTAGTGAAAAAACAAGTTGATTAAGATGATTTCTTGATGAGATCCCTTTGTGAGAAAAAAACCTATGCCAACTGTGTTAATCCACTACGATAGTACTAGAACTATTGCAAAAATTAAGAATCGCTAATATAATGGTAGATGACGTCAAATACGGAGGAAGCACAACACTGTTACAGATTGTATCTTTGAAGGAGTTGTAAGAGTGGATCAAGTACACATTGAACAAGAAGAAGAAAAAGGTGCCCAAGAGGTTTTGTTACTATGATTTTGACGAGGGTAGCGAGGAGAGAGTCATAGATTATGAAGAATCCTTTACTGTTAGGGGTTATTGTTCCGACATTGACAATATGTAATGAGATAATTTATGTACTCCGCCCTCTTGGCCCTCTCAATGAAAATTTTTAATATTGTTATATATACTCTTTCATTTATATCACTATATATTATTGTTTTATAAAAAAAATAGTACAAGCCATCAAAAATAAAAACAATAATCGCAACATTACTGAAAAATAACTATAACAATAATTAATACCTCTCTAACAAACTTATATCAATCAATATTTTCATAATTGCATTCGTCTCATCATTCATCTCCCGTTCTTTAACATATAAGATCTGGTTCAATGATCTGATTCCTTCAACACATTCATATCTTCTCTTATAGTTTAACTTGAATAACATCAATTTATTGATATTATTCAAATTAAACTAGAATGGAAGGAATTGATGTGATGAAGGAATTAGACCATTGAACCACATTCTATACGTTAAAGAGCGGGAATTGAATGATGAGACACATTCTATAGTTTAATTTTCATATTATATACTTCTTCATCAATTTGAATTGATGTATGTAGTTGTGAGGTTTATTGAAAAACAAGAAATCTACATATAATATAATAATCCCGGGGTACTTTCAATAATGGTTATTTATAATAATCGTTATAAAATGTTATTTTCCTAATGGTATATACCACACGGTTAATTAAAGAAACCATGATCATATATAGCGCACCTTCAGCTTTTCTACAACGGTCGTAAGACCACGATTGTAAGTTGCGCATATACAATCACGCCCTACTGTCATACCCCAAATTTTGACCACTAAAGTTTCCCATCATTGTGAAAATCATCATCACAATATGGATGAATCATCATGCCTCATCAATCTCCTCAAGGAATTGTTGAGCATTGACTACAATCAGGATTAGGGTTTCAAGCCCTCTCAGAGCTTTTAGACAAAAGATCAATCAAGGAATGAATTGATCTTCAACTTGTCTAACCTCCCAAGAATACACAAAGGATCAAAAAGGACTCCCACTTTAAGGATTAAGCACAATGCTGCTCCCTTTTAGGTGGATCAAGCCTCCAGATCGACAGTGTCACCAAATTAGGGTTTTGATCGCCCAGGGCCTCCAGATGAAAAATTCATCTGGGCACAAGCCAATGATCCAAAACATAACCTAATTTACTCCATGGAACCTCATGGACCCCTTCATCAAGTCAATTTTGCTTCAGGGAATACATTCATCAAAAATCAGGAATTAGGGTTTCTTGACCTAATTCACCCCTAAGTTGACTTTGGGACAAACCATGAGCCAAGACCTCAAGACATGATTTGAGGGTCTTTGATATACTAAATTGATCCATTTGTAACAATGGATTGATCCAAGAAGCTTGAGCAACAAGTTTCAATTTCATCTGCACCACAATTAGGGTTTCGCGAGAAAAGTCAATTGTAACTTTGACTTTTGACCTGGACATGCTCCCAAGCCCTAAGACTTGATTCAATATACCCTATGACACCCATGGAACATGTCCATCAAGTTTGATTTAGGTCAAGGACATGATTTCCTGAAGAATTACACAGTTTGGAATTCATCTGATAAAAAGTCAACTGTGCACAAAAAGTCAACTTTGACTTTTTGAGATTTTTCACCAAAATGGTTTTTTAACCCTAAAATTATGTTAATGTATGATTTGAATCATCATTCATCAAGAAAAATCAAGAAAAGTGAGATAACTTGTAAAAGGGGTAACCATAAAAACTTAGAATTTTTCTAAGTTAAAATTAAAGTGGCTAGGGTACCAACTTTGGAGGACCATAACTCCTAAACCACAAGGCCAATTTTTTCCATCCAAAGCTTGATTTGTAGACCTCATTATCATCTACAAAAGCTTCAACTACAAGTAATTCCAATTCATTAAGGATTTTGAGTTATGGAGTGATCAAAGTGGCTGAAAAGTGAAAATGTCACTTTTTCCAACACTTAGTGAAATTTCACTAAGTCAGAATTTGCCTTCACTTTTTGCCAAATGTAGGGGGATTTTTCACTTGGAATCAAAAGAGATCAAAACCAAACTTGTTCAAACAGTTGTTGTATCATGTAAGAGCTTTCCAAAATGGCCAAGAACATTGCCAAATTCAACTTACACCATGAGATACAACATTGTCAAGTTGCCTTGCTGAAATCTGTCAAAAGCAAGGCAGAATTTGCATTTTGGCTCGATTTGCCAAAATCAGCCAATTTCAATTGCTCCTATCCACTTGGACACCTCTGAGGATTGAATCCAAAGGGGACAATCACTGAGCCAAGCCTCCAAGGTCCAAGGAACAAGAAATAGCATGTTGAATCTAGAGTTGCCAAAATAGGGACAAGACTCCAAATTTGGAATAAGGCATTCAATGGAACCATCAAGGTGGCATGGACTGAGCCATTCTCATATGAAATCAGTCAAGACTTATCCAAGACCAAGGGAACCACAGCCCTGTGCCCTAACCTCTAGTCAATGGCTAGAGGAGACTTGCATTTTCATTGGCCAACATTGAGGAAACACCTGCTGCAGTTGCCATTCACTATTGCAGCCAAAACAAACTTGCTCTACTATAAATAGAGCTCACTTGTGTTCAGTTTAAGTACACCAAAGCCATCTAACAGATGCTTTCCTCAAAATCTCTTCTTTCACTCCAATTTTGCCTTCAAAGGCAAGTCACTATCGGGTTTTGAGTTTGAGAGCAATTCCAATCAAACCAATCACTCACACACCTCACATACATCATATAGAAGTGATCCAAACACTCACATAACATCTGGAACACTGATTTCACAAAATCACCAGCCAATTGCTCAAGTTCTTGACAGTTTTGCAGTTGAGGTGCCATCTTCAACTCCAAACCATTTCAATCCATTCCAAGCCTTCATACACACTCCATGGCACCTAGGGAAGCTATCCAGATCATTGGAACCTAGCTGTAACACCTCCAACACAAATCACGATCACCAGCTGCAAGTGGTAAGCATGAGCTCTTCTAACTCTATGATCCACACAATTTTTGCTGCACAATAATTTGGCCATATGTTCATAATCATGCATGGAATGTTTTCCCTCAATTAATTGCATTGTTTGAATCGTGTATCAAAAATCCTAGCCTTCATGCAGAAATTAGGGTTCTTGAGGTTTCTTCGTGATTTCTTGTTGTATGTTTAATTTAAATGAAATTAAAGTACATAGACATGATCGTGAGGTTGAGACGAGCATAATGATATGTGGATTGCATGTTATAATTACATATTCAGTGAGATTGGATGGAAAATGCAAATCTGGGCAAACTGAAAAACGCGCGTGTTCTTGGTGTTGTTCTTGGCGCCATTTTCAGAAATTCAAATATTTGAATTTTGTGGTTTTATTTAATTGATTCAAAAATTAATTTCTCTCTGAGTTTTAATGATTTTGAGTTGATTCCTTTTTTAATAATTCACAAAAATGTTAAAATATTTTATTTTATCAAAAAATCCCAAAAATATTATTTATTTTATATAATTGATATTTTTGCAAAGAATTAATGGTTTAATTATTTTTAACATTTGAAATATTATTTCCACATTGATTTTGCAACTTTTAATGCTTTCTATTTATTTTGTAGGTCAATACTTAATTTTTGAAGCATTAATCCAAGATCACAATTTGTTTCCCATGTGTTATACAATTTTTGATCATTTTAATTGAATTTTTATTCAATTAAATACATTTTTGGAAATAAATTAGGGTTTTGGATTAATTCAACCCTCATAAATCATTTTCAAAACACTTTGGGCCTCTATCAAAGTGTAAGACCCAACCCCCTTTTAACCAAAATCTTTTGGGCCTCACTTATTATATAAGTCCCTCTACGTTAAAAGAAAACCTCGACGCGATCGTCATTTTAAACGAAAAGCCAACTGGGTCTACCCTCGCGTTATAAGCCCCACTCTTCTTCTTCAAATCTTTTTGGGCCTCTATTAGAGTGTAAGACCCATCCCTTTGTACAGAAAAACCTTTTTGGGCCACAGTCACTTGTATAAGACCCTCTGTAAAAATTCAACAGTGCACTCACTGATAAAACCCTGGGCCTCTCCTTGAGCTGTAAGCCCCAAATCTTTCTTTTTCAAAGCACTTTCTCCTTTGATTTTGAATATATTGTTGTTTTCAATCTTTCTTTTTTGAACAACTAACCAAACAGCATGGAAGCTCTACAACAGAGTAAGTGGTTATCTCTTTCATTTACTGCTTTCATATATATAAACTGTTTTGTGGGGCTGCTCACTGTAAGTCTCCTTTCATAAACTCATATCGACTGTGTAATAATAGTATAGATATTTCGAGTTTCCCCGGCAACTACGTCTAGAACTAGGTGACGCCGTCTTGTTTATTCGTAGAAATAGACACCTAGATCCCCAATAGGATCACCAGATACAGTCTTCTCTTCGGCTGTCCTCCTTAGGAATCGTCAAGAAACTCTACTCCCAAAGATGAATGTATTCTCCGTGAATGGCATCTTTGAGTTTCTTCCAAATTCTCGGACTTTCCTGACTTTGATCTATTCTCGGTCAATAGCATTGCCTTGAATTTCTCGGAATTTGGGGACCCACAGGCTTCTTAAAAGCATCGGCCTCCTCTTGGGCATCGTACAAGGACCCTCAGGCTTCTTATAAGCAACCTAGCCTTATCTTGGGCTTAGTACAAGGACCCGTCGGCTTCTTAGAAGTATTGACAGCCTCCTCTTAGGCTTCGTATAATGATCTCTTCCTCCGGGAATGATAGCCTTCTCTTGGGCTTCGTACAAGGACTGATCGACTTCTTAAAAGCTTCCAGTCTCCTCTTGGGCTTCGTACAAATTGTCCCGACGACCTCCTAGAGGTATAGGAACAGAACTTAGCAATCTTCATAGATCAGTCCTTTCCAGAGTCTACTATTGTTTTTCAAAGCATAAGTACAAAAGATGAAACTCTAGACTTGGACAGTCTATTTTCCTTGAGTCTCAAAGAAATTCTCAAGTGACCCTCTCGTTAGAGAGGAAGAAACCCGTAGACTCGGACAGTCTCAATACCCTTTGGATTTCCCTTTTCCTTAAAGAACAGGGAACAACCCCGATCCTCAGATCAAACCCATGAGTACAGTGTTGCTCATATAAGAACTGATTTTCTCTTTTAAAATTAGTATACTGGATCTGTCACTCAACTAGAACAGTCACCAGCAGATAGCCTCCTCTTAGGCTTTGTATAATGATATCCCTAAAAGAGTCGGTCTCCTTTTTGCCTCCTCTTAGGCTTCGTATAATGATCCTTCTTATCCTCAGCATAAGTTAGCCTCCTCTTGGGCTTTGTACAAATGATGCTCCCCAGCGTAGCAAACCTTTCGCCTCCATCTCGGGCCTTATACGAGATACAAAAAGGTTCTTATTGAGCCAAACAAATTTCAGCCTCCATCTCGGGCTTCATACGAGCTACAAAAGACTCCCTCGTTGAGTCCATCATCCTTTTGCCTCCATCTCGGGCTTCATACGAGATACAAATTCCCTTAAGCAAGAGTCAAACTCTTTTTCAGCCTCTATCTCGGGCTTCATACGAGCTACAAAAGACTCTCCAACTGAGTCAACCCTTTTAGCCTCCTCTTGGGCTTTGTATAATGATATCCCCCACTGGGTCGAACCCTTTTCGCCTCTCTCTCGGGCTTTGTACGAGACACATATTAGCCTCCTCTTAGGCTTTGTATAATGATTTTCCCTAGCAGAAATTAGCCTCCTCTTGGGCTTTGTATAAGAAAACCACTGGTTAATCCAATTAACCTTTTAGCATCAAACCTGTGCCTCGTTCACAGTACTCAAACATCAATAACTCATTCCCTTTCATCTAATCGCTGTAAGTAGCAAGCCTCTGGATCATCTACATCCATGCCACTGTCCTTCTTTTAGCATAAGGAATTCCTAAGGAAAGATGGCGTTGCTCTCTACACAGAGTTAAAGTCTTCTCCTTCAGGTTAAAACCTCTTATTCGGAAATTATGGCATTGCTCGGATCCGCGTATCCCAGTTAAAGTAATTCTCCTTCTCCCCTCTTTAGAGATGACAAATTCTCTCTAAAGTCAAGACCTTTCATCTTCATATCTTAGGCTTTGAACAAGATACAAACTACCTTTCGCTTCACGTCTTGGGCTTTGAACAAGACACCAAAAAACCATTTCCTCCCATAGAATAGGAGGAACTACGAACGCTCTGATTTCCCTGTTTTGGTAAACGGGAATACGTAGGCATAAGATCGAAAGAAAAGATCTTAGCGAGCACACTAAACAAAAACCCAAAATCCCATACTCTCACGTATCTATCAGAAAAGCAATCAGTCCTAACATTCTACACATCTCATCGAACCAATAACCTGAGTAAAACCCCGAATCTTTGAAGCATCTGTAACCGAATAGACCGCTGTTCAAACTCAGTATGCAAGCAGGGTTATTTAGAGACATCTATTTCCCTTCCTTTATCAGCTTTAATAGGATAAAAAATGAATCGAGTTGTAGTAGTAACACCGAAGAGCGGTTGTGCCTCGCAAGCACGTCCAAAAATCGCTCGCTACACCTACGTAACAACGGCAAGTTACGCGTGATATTATTCATTTTCGAACAGTTGTTGTGTATGTTTTCCATAGTAGTGCATCCACCATGCTCCTTTGTTCCGATTGCTTCTACTAATGTATCATGTCGTAGTTCAGGAAGAAATGAACCTTCACGGGTCGACATAACTAATGAATCCTATACAACATGATAAGACATACAATGTTAATTACCAAAGCAATTTAAATAACACATAACACACGCACAACAAATCCTACATACAACTTTTTTCAGCGATTAATCTTGAGGCATGTGAAGTGTAGTCTCCATTTGGTCTTTGTCGAGCCCTTCTCCATTTCTCATGTCGTTATGGTGGAGATGGGTTGCGATGACGACTCATGGTGTCCTCTTCTCCTAATTGTTGTCTTTTTTTATCAATCAATCTTTTCTCAAGTTTCCTATATCCTTCACGAGGGGTATTTGTTTTTGCCTTGTTCTGCTTTTCTACTTCACTTTTAACTTTATTTAAAAATATAAAAAAGATTATCTTGCATGGTTGTATCTATAAAGCATAAGCATAAAATTATCATAAAATACAATTATTACTAACCAGGAACTCCTCAGAACTACGAGAATTCACAAACTTTTGTCAAACCTTCTTGTCAAGATAATACATGTGAGTTGTTACTTAAAGTCACTTCAACACATACCATCATAAGTGAACTAATTTTTTTAAACTTAGAATCATCGAAAAACTCAAACGTAAACTACACAGTAACATCAATAGGTATAAATTAATAATTAGATAAAATAATAATATCAAATTGATGAAAATTTTAATTAATACCTTAACGTTTTTCCATATGCTCTCTTTCACCTCCGCTCGTGCATCTTTCCAATCATTTATCAATATACTGACTTTACTACGTCCAAGGAATGCAACATAGCTCTTAAAAAGAGAAGAAGGAAGACCATCAAACATCGTATAAACGACACTAAACTCGATCGGTAATTTTACACCCGACTTGTGGACTTTTGCTAATTTAGCCATCATTAAGGAACCTCTTTATTTTTTTTTTTTCCTTTTTTGCGTCTATATATTGAGA
This sequence comes from Lathyrus tuberosus, assembly GCA_022829125.1. Taxonomy (NCBI): domain Eukaryota; kingdom Viridiplantae; phylum Streptophyta; class Magnoliopsida; order Fabales; family Fabaceae; genus Lathyrus; species Lathyrus tuberosus. Next base: position 6,192,897 of record JALAZF010000191.1, read on the forward strand.
ATCATTTGTACGAGTTTCATTTGTATAAGTAGTTTTGTCGCTACTAGATGAAGAGGCCATCTATCAAGACATAAAATATTCAACATCAAGACACAAACACAATCATCAATCACAAATCCTACTTATAAAATCTATGTTGAATCTCATAAGGTAAAACACACAAGAATGTCATAAAAGTTTTGCGCTTCTACTCTACTATTTTTTCATTACACCAATTGTAACAATAGGACAAAATTTAACTTATACAAACCAATATAGTTTTAGCAAGAAAGGAGAAAATAATCAATGAGGTCTTTCGGAGGCTAATAAGGAGCTCCCACCTTATGGTAGAATCTAAAAAATCTCAAACTCTAACATAAAACAAGATCTACAATACATAAACAACATTAACAACCACATAAACAACAACATATTATTTCAACACCAACAACATAAACCTAAACACAATGGAACCCCATATCATCAAACCTCCAATTTCCAATCTCTACATTAGAAACACAAGAACCTCATATAATTAAACCTAGTAGAACATAAACAACATGAAAAAACTCATAAACAACAACATAAACAATAACATATTATTTTAACACCAACAACATAAACATAAACACAATGGAGAATGAAGTTTACTGTAAATGCATGGAGAAAAACATTTGCGTACCGGAAACGTTATGAATAAGTTAAACAATGTTGTCAGAATCTTTGTCTTCCTCCTCGACATATGTTAAGCCAAGAACGATGAAGTTGGTGTCGGCTTCCTCTTCGACGGTACGTAAGCAAAGAACGATGAAGTTGGTTGAAAATGATGTTGTTTCATTAGGGTTGAAAATGGTGGTATTTCATTTGGGTTGAAATGATGTTGTTTTGTTATGGTTAAAAATAACTTTGTTTCGTCAGGGTTGAATGGCTTTGCTTCGCTAATGGAAATGAAAAGATGCAACTGAAATGACAAGCTAGATCACTGTGTTTTTTAAAGTGAATAAGTCATTCTACCACAGTCGTCTAAATAAATTGTGGTGATATATGGTTTACAAAATGAGATTTTATAAAAAATGTCAGATTTTAAGCATTTAAAAATTAAAAAAAAAATAATATTGAAAATATATCACAACAGTTGCATTAAACAACCGTGATGATATATGGTTTGCATTAATGTATATATATATATATATATATATATATATATATATATATATATATATATATATATATATATATATATATATATATATATATATATATATATATATATATATATATAAATTAAAAAATTAAAAAATATATCACAATGGTTATATTAAACAACCGTAGTGATATCACTTTTATTTTTTATCTAAAAACTTATAAAAATGAAAGACGCAACTAAAATACTGAAGAAATCTCAAATTTGTTGGCGCTAAGATTCAAACCCATGAAAGGTATATGATATCATCACGATTGTTCTAAATAACCGTGGTAATAAGTTAACAATTTTTAATTAAAGATACAAGAAAGTCGGTGCCTGAATTTAGAGATATCACGATTCAACGGGTCACCTCCTACCCACCACCGTAGGGCGTTGTTGTACATACTTTTTGTCGTTGACACTTTTCAACGGGTCACCTCCTACCCACCACCGTAGAGAATTTCGATACAAGGAAGTTGGTCCCTCACTCGAATCAAACTCTGATACCACTATTGGGGTTTCAATTTTGAGCTTCAACATGAAAGAACATTTTTACTTTGGGTTCTTCCTTTATAAGCAACACACTTTGTAAGAGACACACCGCATACTCACTAAAAACCTTAATGTAATAGGTGTGTGAGTTCTCTCACTTATAAATGCTTATGTCTTTACATTTCTAACCAATATGAGACTTCTCACACTACTCACACTTGTTTTTTTCAACATGTATGAAGTATATGTAAAAAATATATTAAATTTATGGTTGGATGTCAATCCTAGACTTCAAACAATGAATCACACGGTTGTGCTTTTGGTGGTTCTTATCATTTCGTTTGCGTTTAAAAAAAATTATAGTGTATATAGTTTTGAGACTCTCTTTGACCCAATTTAAAAGAGAATTTCTTATTACACCACCCTTGTTTCTTAGGCACCAACTGAATTTTCGGTTTTGCCCCCTGATTCCGGATGTGCACATCCGGACGCACCAATTTTTTTAAAAACGTTGATTCTTTCTGGAAGTGCACATCCGGAAACTTTCCTGATCTGCAGATCCGGAAAAAGGCAGAACATTATTTTTTTTTTAAAATCGGTTTTTTTGCTTGGTCGCATATGTTAATAAATCGTTGCAATTTAATATACATTTGACAACATCCATATATAAAATAAAATGATATATATATATAATAAATCTTTGTCAAAATACAGCGCATACATCTAATATAAATATAATACATCAAACAAAAAACTACTGCGTATGGCGAAGGATCTCTCCTGGCTCCCCTGCTCCTCTGCCCCTACCCGCCATCCTGGACTGATGTCTGCGGTACTGAAGTGCCCCCTGAGCAATCGCAATAATCCTGTCCACGGCAAGTCTGGCACCAGAGCCCTCAGGGAGGTGACCATCCGCAATGGCCTGCCTCGCTATCTGCTCTATCTGACAACAGCGTGGTAGGACATCCTGAGTGTGGTCCAGCTGAAACTGTCGCTCCTCTAATATCTCCTGATGAGCGGGTCTGGGTGGCGATCCGTCAGCAGTGGGCACCATTCATGGGTGTGAGACGGTGTAGAACCACACGATGTACCCGGCAACAACACTCCAGTCTGTCTCTGCTCTGGTCGCCCGAGCCTCCTCCGGTACCAAGTGGGACTGGTAGTCAGCATGTAGCTCATCTATCTCCCTGTGGGTCAAGCCTAGACGAGCAGACTCATGAGGCATCCTGGGGATCATCTGCGTGTAACCGAACTGACGCAAGACGCGCTTTGGCAGGTATCGGGCAGTAACGGTCGAACTGCATGCCAACCACCCTGAGAACAAACAAACGTCATCGAGCGGGCGCGTCACACGGTGAGCGGCATAGGGGCAATACAAAACGTCCTCAGCAGCGATCCGATCTAGATACACTCTGAAGGGGTCCGGCGCCTGGTTCCCTCTGAGCAGGACAAATGCAGCAGCACGTGGCATATCCTCAGTGTACCCATGGGCACTCCCCCAACCAGTAATATAGGGAAAGTGCTGTAAAATCCACGCCTGAAATGGAAAACATAACATGGGTGTCAAACATTATAATGAATACAGAAAGAAAAGAAATGAAAAAATCACTTAGAATATTAGATTGTTACCACGTATAGCGTACAGCTGCCTGCCACAGTCTTGGCTGCCCAGCAGCAACCATCAGAGAGCCTGGAATAGGTGAATGCCAGCGCAGCCGCCCCCCAGTTGTACCGATGGATCTCTGTCTAATCCGAAAGGTACCTGAGATAGACGATATCAACATAATAGGCGCTGGTGTCCACAAACACCTGCGTGCCCAGCAAAAATAAGTAGTAACATCTCAGGGCACGCGTCCTGTGGATCGCCACCTCAGCTGGATCACCATCTGCCCGTCCTGCCTCTGCAAGCGCCTCAGTAAATCTACCCATCAGAAACGAGAACCGGACGTGTGCGCCCCTCAACTGGTGCACCTCCGCATGTGCCTTCTCTGGGCTAGCACCAAGCTCTGTAACCAACAACTCTATGCCGTCCGCCTTCGTCATCCTACCGTGACGGAGAAGGGTACCGGTGATCGGTAGATGTAAGAGGCACGAGATGTCGTCCAGCGTGATCGTGATCTCGCCGTACAGTAGATGGAATGAGGATGTCTCAGGGTGCCATCTCTCAACAAATGCCATCAGGATACCGTACTGGATCTGGGAATACCCAATCCTAGACAGGCCTCCAAGACCAGACTCCGCAAGTGCAGACGTGAACCACTCAGCCTCTGGAAGCATCTCAATCGTGTCCATAACCTTGCCCCCATGGTTATAGAACTTCTGTGAATCCTTATCCTGAAAATTTCCAAATAAAACAATGTTACAAATGAACATATTTTCAACGAATACAATTCTATAAATAAACCGAGAAAGGTTACCTGTCCTAGCCAGACATATCTGGCAGTCTGCTCAGAGTACCCCGCGAGTAGGGACATATTAGACGGTCCCCCGGGGTAACCGCCCAGCTCATCGAAATCGTCATCAGCGTCAACACCCTCATGTGCTGGGTGATCACCCTCTGGAACAGGAACAGAAACAGGGGAACGAGGAGGAGTAGCTGATGGAGCTGGAGTCTCCCGACGACGCCTGCGTGCAGGCTGGGACCCTGATGAACTCGTAGTAGAATCCCGACGCCTCCGAGATGTAGAATCGGCGGCTGACGAGGGAGTGACCTGCACTTGTGATGTGGATGGTTGTGGTGTAGGATGTGGTGTAGGATGTCCCTCAGCTGTAGGGGCTACCACAACTCCCTCTGCGCCGGAAGCCTCGGCTGTAGACTGCATCCGCTCACGTCGGACAGATGCGTGCTGAGCTGTCCGTCCATGTATGGTACGATCGTCTCTGTCAGCCATCTAATCTGCATAAACAAAAACAAACAAACAAGGAAAATTAAAAAAGGAAAACAAAAAGTTGCCTTCCGGATGTGCACATCCGGAAGTATTCAGCATTTTTATCGTTAGGTGTTACCGGATGTGCACATCCGGAAGGAAGTAGAACTTTAAACGTTGGGTATTTTCGGATCTGTACATCCGGTACGTATTTTGAAGTTTAAACGGCAGCCATGGCCACTGTAACAACAAGAAGGGCATTTTTATGTCCTGATGGTCCGTTTGAAGCAGTAAAAATGACCTACATTGTCTCTAACCTATGTTATTCATACAACCTAACAATTTCTACACCTAAATGTCTACTCTAAATCGATTACTCGAAAATTACTCCGAAACTCTAAAATTTGAAAACTTACCGATTAAAATGTGATACAGATGATTTGGAGTGTGTTGATCGTTGTATCAGTTGCTCTGCGCCGAACTCGAGTGGAAAAAGTCGGGATTTGTGGGAATGAGAAATTGAGAGTTTGAGAGAAATTGAGAGTTTGAGAGAAATGGAAAGTTGAATAATGAGGGGGGAAGAAGGTCTGATGCGAATTAATAAGAAATGCTTCCGAATGTGCACATCAGAATTCTTTCCGGATATGCATATCCGGAAAATCTCTACGTTTTTTTAAAATTTGGTGCGTCCGGATGTGCACATCCGGAATCAGGGGGCAAAAAAATAATTTCACGTGGTGCCTAAAAAACTTGGGTGGTGCATTAAGAAATGCCCATTTAAAAAGGGTTTTATAAAACTTTTTTTTTTAGTAAAAAATTGTGTGTTTACTTTTTTGAAAAGGTTATATTTGAATGTTTTTTTTAAATATTAAATTATAAATATTAATAATCTATTTAAATTAATTAATATATTATGTCAAATACAAATAAAAATAGTATTAGTTGAGATCGAATAATAAACCTACAACGCATATCAGTTGCCTTATAACTGATAATTTAATTTCTATTTTACCATAAAAATATATTGTAAATAAAAATATATAATTAAACTTTTTTTGTTTCAAATTATAAGAAAAAGGTTTTAATTAAATTAAGGCAAAATATTCTTTTTGATCCCTTAATTATATTTAGGGATTTATTTTGGTCACTTAACTTTAAAAAGGTCTATATTGGCTCTTAAGTATTCAAAAAATTTCATATTAGTCTTTTTTGTCATATTAGTGACGGAAAAATTTAAAAATTAGTCGCTAAATTCGTCGCTAATTAGACAAAAAATGACTAATTTTAAATGTTTTAAAGAGTTAAGGGATTAAGATGGATCTTTTTAAAGTTAAGGGAATCAAAATAAACTCCGAAATATAGTTAAAGGATAAAAAAGAATATTTTTAATGTTAATATTTTGTTAACGCTAGAAATGACACAATTGAAGAAATAGAAAGGAGTTAAAATTTCAATTAATAAGAGATGATTTATTAATACAAATTAGAGTTAAAAAATATTAAATTATTAATAAGAAGAAAGTAAATTTGAGAATAAAGCATTAAAGCATTCATCATTGAAAGGAAACTTTATCATTTAATTATAGCTTCAAATTTTGGATCTGACAAAGTGGCCCTACAATGTGTTAGGAATAATACTGATGCAATGTTCCATTAGAATTATAACGTGGACTTCCAAGTCTTCCTTTACGAGAAACGTGTTACATACTGGAAAACAAAAACGTGTTTCATATTGCTCTTCTTCAACGAAATTTCCCATTATAGTTGTGCAGCCTTAAACAACTTCTATAAGACTACATCATTTCTCACATAACTAACAGCAAGCAGACATAACAATGAAAACCACATTGCTTTCATTCCTTCTCTGCTACTGCTTCATATATCATACTGTTATTGTCTCTACCAAATGTCTGCAACATCAACGATCATTCTTGCTTCAATTAAAAAACAATCTCACATTTGATCCTAAAAGTTCCACCAAACTGAAATCGTGGAATGAAAACACTGCTTGCTGTAACTGGAATGGTGTAACATGTGACAATGAGGGACATGTTATTGGCCTTGATCTGAGTGATGAATCAATCTCTGATGGATTTGAAAATTCAAGTAGTCTTTTTAGTCTCCAATATCTCCAAAAACTGAATTTGGCTTCTAATGATTTCAATTCTCCCATTCCATCAGGATTCAGTAAGTTGGTGATGTTGAATTATCTGAATTTGTCAAATTCTTTCATTGTGGGAAATATTCCTATGGAGATTTCAAAGCTTACAAGGTTAGTTACTCTTGATCTCTCTTCTCTTATTAGCTCTTCAGAAGAACAAAGACGGAAAACTTACAACCGAAATCTACATTCATTTCTCCAAAATCTAACCAGTCTTAGGCAACTGTATCTAGATGGTATAAATATATCAGCTATGGGAAAGGAATGGGGAAATGCTTTGTTGCCGCTGCGTGACCTACAAGAGTTGAGCATGTCTGGCTGTGATCTATCAGGACCCCTTGATTCTTCCCTCACAAAACTAGTGAACTTATCTGTCATTAATCTTGTTGGGAACAATTTTTCATCCCAAGTTCCAGAAATGTTTGCCAATTTGAAAAAACTAACCACCCTCCATCTTTCGAATTGTGGATTGATTGGTACATTTCCACAAAAGATCTTTCAAATTGGAACAATATCTGCTATTGATTTATCATTGAACTACAATCTCCAAACTTCATTTTCGGACTACTCAATGAGTGAATCTCTTCGTAGCATTATTTTAAGTTCAACAAACTTCTCTGGAACAATTCCACATATGAGACTCTTATCTAAATTGGATCTTTCTCATTGTAAACTTAATGGAACATTTCCCAGCTTATTATTAAACCTCACACACCTTACCAACCTTGACCTTTCTTATAATAATTTAAGTGGTCAAATTCCTTTATCCCTTTTTACACTCCCATCAATGAAGGTGATTGATATTTCCTTTAACATGTTGAATGGGTCACTGCATCTAGATGAGGTTTTGAAGCTTAAAAATTTAACTTCACTAGACTTGTCTTACAACAACATATCAATCATTGAGAATGTTGGAAATGTTGATTTGTCTTCAATTCCCAAATTTAGACTTTTAAAATTGGCATCTTGCAACTTGAAAACATTCCCTAGTTTCTTGTTTAATCAATCAACATTAGGCTTTTTAGACCTTTCAAATAACCAAATCCATGGAAAATTACCAAACTGGATCTGGAAATTTCAACATCTTACAGTCTTTAATGTTTCTCACAATTTTCTCACTAATTTGGAAGGACCTTTTCAAAGTCTTACTTCCAAATTGAAATTTCTTGACCTTCATCACAACAATCTGCAGGGGTCAATACCGGCTTTTCCTATATATGCTTTTTTTTTGGATTACTCATACAATAATTTTTCTGTTGTACCACAAGATATCGGTAATTACCTATTCCCCACAGATTTTCTCTCTTTTTCCAACAATAATTTACAAGGAAGTATCCCTGTTAGCTTATGCAATAATTCACAACTTCGGGTGCTTGATATTTCCTCCAACAACTTTTCTGGAACAATTCCTCCATGTTTAATTACAATGACCAATAACCTTGAAGTATTAAATATGAAAGAGAACAATCTCATTGGCCCCATACCAGATATGTTTCCAAATTTTTGTGGCTTAAGCACATTGAACTTCCATGGAAATCGCTTACGTGGTCCAATTCCCAAGTCTCTCTCGTATTGCTCATCGTTAGAGGTATTGAACGTTGGATCAAATGAAATTGTTGATCATTTTCCATGCTTCTTAAATAACATTTCAACACTACTTGTCTTGGTTTTGCGAAACAACAAATTTTATGGATCCATAGAATGTTCACATTCAATAGAAAATAAGCCTTGGAAAATGATTCAGATTATGGACATTGCTTTCAACAATTTCAACAGAAAACTATCTGAAAAGTATTTTATATCTTGGGAAAGAATGATGCTTCATGAAGATGGTGATGTATCGGACTTCAACCTCCATCTGTGGAAAAACATCAACTCAAACTACTATAAAGATAGCGTTACAGTTACCCTCAAAGGCCAACAACAGGAGTGGTTTAGAATTCTGAAAATTTTCAAAGCCATTGATTTCTCATCAAATTGTTTTGACGGACCAATTCCTGAGTCGTTGATGAAATTCAAAGCACTTTATATTTTGAATTTTTCAAACAACGGTTTCACAGGTGAGATCCCATCTTCCATAGGGAACATGAAACAATTAGAGTCGTTAGACTTCTCCAATAACCATTTGGTTGGTGAAATTCCAGTGCAACTGGCAAGTTTGTCCTTCCTTTCTTATTTGAACCTCTCCTACAACCATCTGGTGGCGAAGATTCCAACAGGTACTCAACTTCAAACATTTAAAGCTTCTTCCTTTGAAGGAAATGATGGGCTATATGGCCCTCCATTGATTGGAAAAACAGATGGTAAAAGGATTGACTTGCATCCACAACCAACATGTGGAAGACTAGTTTGTTCAATTGACTGGAATTTTTTAAGTATAGAATTGGGATTTGTTTTTGGACTCGGAATGATTATTGGTCCAATCATGTTTTGGAAGAAATGGAGGGTAGGTTACTGGAAAATTGCAGACAAAATTCTCTGCAAAATATTTCCTTGGATGCATCTTGAATATGAAACCCACAGAGGACAAACTTACACAGTTTTAAAGTGGTAGAGACATTAAAATCTAATGTGCGTGGTAATTAGTATAATTGTATTTTATATTTCAACATTTGTTGTACTTTATATAGGTGCATTCAAGTCCATCAGCACCTCTCTAGTATATATAATATAGGTCCTTGGAATCATGAAATTAAGTTGTTGTTGACCTTTGCAAAATATGTAATTCAGAGTTCTGTCCTCCGCACTGTTTTTCTTTATACTATTGCATGATTGCACTCTTAAACACACATAGCAGAATGTGTCTGCAACTTTATAATATAATTTTCAGCAACTAATGCATATATCTTACTTTCCAAATCTTTGTTGCCTCACCTAAACAAGTTAATAGAGATTAATATTTACTAGTGAAAGATATAGGAGAAAAGAAATTCAGAAACCACTAAATGTGATGTGCTGAATTCATGCTTTGTGGGATAAGATAACATTGTCTAGTTCTGCTTTGTAGATTTTAATATAGCTACAAAATGATGATTTTTTCTTTTCTTTTCTGGTTCTGCCTTGAGGGATAACATTGTTCTGTGATTTATATATTCAAAATGCATCAAAGGCTAAATCGAGCAAAGAATTATGTCCATGAGTTTCCAAAAACTTACCCCCTATCGTTTCATAATGAGGTTGACAGTGTTAAAACATCTTATAGTTCCCACTTATCAATTAGCCTCAGGAATAGCAAAAAGTTCTTTGACATAGGTAGATTGTTTTTGCAATCTAGAGTTGAGTTTTTCTTTTGAGAAATAGGCAATAGGATGCTTTTCTTCACTCAACACGCCACAAATTCCAAAACCAGAAGCATCAGTTTCTGAAACAAAAGGTTGACAAAAATTAGGAAGGGTAAGGATCGAGGCTTGTGTCATGTCAGTTTTCAAACCGGTAAAGGTAGAAATTGAAACATATCATTGTATAAACAGTCTATAAAATTCTGTGAGACCCAGCAAACCACGCAACTTTTCAAGGTCGTAGGACAAAGCCAATCCAAAACAACTTGAAGTTTTGACCTATCCATTTCCACACCTTTACCTGACACCACATGACCTAAGTATTTCACCCTTGACAACCCAAAACAACATTTTGAAAGCTTAGAAAAAAGACAATGTTAAATCAACAATTGATGTTCTTCTTCTAAGTGACTAAATGAGGTGAATATGAACTGATTTCCGAAGTGGAAACTTAAATATTGCATTCATCAAACTCTGAAATGAGGCAGGAATATTGTAAGGCCAAATAGCATGACAAACGATTCATGTAATCTTTGATGTGTTGATGTCTTGTTCACATCCTCAAATCAAGGTTAGAAAAATGAGTTTCCCTAAATAACTCATACACTACAGGAATAGGGAAACTATCCAAGATAGTTAGAGTATCGAGAGCCCTATAATTCGTGCAAAAATGCCATGAACCATCTTTCTTTCTATTCAATATCACTAGCGAAGAGAATGGACTTGAACTTGGTTGTATAATGCTAGTTTGCAAAATATTATGAACCATTCCTTCTTTAGTGTAACATGCAATGTAGTACCACTATTAATTATCCACGTGTTCTCGTCTGAAACAAGATTAATAGACTAATGATCACAAAGAATAACAAGATCATCACTAGTAGCAATATAAATAGTTCTAAAAATTCATCATCAAATTTAATACACATTATTGACATCTGATCAAGGAGCCCTTGAAATTTACTCAAGTGATCTGAAATAGAAGTCACCTCCTTATACTATAAACTTATGAAGCTATTCAACAAGAACAATTTATTATTCGTTGATTTAGAGGCATATAATGACTCTATCTTCTCCCATAAATTCTTTGCATCTGTCTCATTAGCAATATGATTATGAATCTTATCTACTACATATTGTCGAAATCCTATAGATGTTCAAACTCCCATTCTTCATCAGACACTAAATTCGACATTGCGGAACTAAACACCGATAAATGCAATTTCTCCAAAAATAATAAGTTTTTCATCTTGCCCTTCCACAAATGGTAATAAGAACCATTTAAAAATACCATTTTCATATTTGTATTTGACTCCATTATTCAAAAAAGTAAAATAACCCTTAACCAATAGCTCTGATGTCAGTCTGATGGGAAATTAACACACAAAAACAGACCAATATGCAGCGGACATAAAATTTTCCTTGTAAGAACCTTGAGGATCAAAAACAAATATATAACAGCAAATTGAACAAATAAAGGCACTAGAGAACACCAATATTTTTATGTGAAAAACCACTCAATATGAGTAAAAACCACGAGTCGTCCAGACCAAAGAAATAGTTCCACTATAATCAAACAAGAGAGTCTTAAAGTGATTCACAAACTAATTCTAGCAATCATAAATCATAAAATAAACTAGCTTACAAATAAGAATCAAGAAGTTGAAAAATTACCCAAATCTGCAGTTTCAGTGTGAAGCAGATATCTCTTAGCTCAGACTTCGTTTTGAAGATCCGAAGGGTCGAAAGGTAGATATGGGTGTTGCGAACCCGTCCTCAAAATTTGAACTCGACCGACAGTTAACAAATCCAGAATCGTCAATCTAGTGAGATTTATTGCAGAAAAATGGGAATATGTTTCTTTCCTCTTTTCTCTCTTTCGAAGCCTTCTTTTCTCTCTATCTTTCACAATCCGACGATTAACATATTTGAGATTTTCTCCACATAGGAAGGAAATACAAGCCCAATAGTTATCTTTGCCAAATGTCTCCAAGAACAACAATTATTGCTTCTCCAATTAAAAAAAACTCACATTTAATCTTCAAAATTCCACCAAACCTAAAATAGGGAATGAAAAAACTGCTTGTTGTAATTGGAGTTGTGTAAATCTGTGACAATGAGGGACATATTTGTATAATCATAAGATTTACATTTGTTGGAGTTTCAATTCGGGAGTTCAACATGAGGGAGAATTTTTATATTTGAGTCTTCCTTTATGAGAACCACACATTGCAAGAGATACGCCACATACTCAACCAAAACCTTAAGGTAATATGTGTGTGAGTTATCCCACTTATAAATACTAAAGTCTCCACATTTCTAACCAATGTGGTATTTCCCACACTACTCACACTTGTTCTTTTGAACACCCCACCCCCTCAAGTGTGAGTCAATCCATAATTCTCCCCCTCAAGCGAAATCTCTTTTACTCAGATACACTTATACCGCCGTTAACACTTTTCAATGGGCCACCTGCTACCCACCACCGTAGGGAATTTTGATACAAGGAATTCGGTCTCTTACTCGAACCATACTTGATACTAGAGTTAGGGTATAAATTCAGGGGTTCAACATGAGTGGGAATTTTTACATTGGAGTCTTCTTTTATGAGCAACAAACCTTGTAAGAAACATACCACATACTCACCAAAAATCTTAAGGTAATAGGTACATTGGTTCTCCCACTTACAAAGGCTCAAGTCTTCACATATCTAAGAAATGTGGGACTTCTCACAATACTGACACTTGTTTTTCTCAACACCCCCCTCAAGTGTGAGTCTATCCACAATGCTCTCTCTTAAGAGAAAATTGTTTTATCCACATACACTTGCACCGTCATTGTCACTCACTCGAACTAGGCTCTGATACCACTGTTGGGGTTTCAATTCAAAGGTTCAATATGGGGGAGTATTTTTACATTGAGGTCTCCCTTTATGAGCAACACAACTTGTAAGAGACACACCACATACTCACCCAAAACTTTAAGATAATAGATGTGCAGATTTCTAACCAATGTGAGATTTCCCAGACTACTCACACTTATTTTTCTCAGCATGTATGAAATATATGGAAAAAATAAATTAAATTTATGGTTGAATGCCAATTCTATACTCCAAACCATGAACCACACAGTTGTGTTTACGAGTTTTTGGTGGTTATTATCACCTCGTCTACATTTTAAAAATTTATAGTGTATATAGTTTTGTGACTCGATGTTTGACCCAATTTAAAAAGTATTTTATAAAACTTTTTTTTTAATAAAAAAATTGTATGTTACTATTTAGAGAGTTTTTATTTGTTTATTTAAAAAAATTAAAAATACCAATAACTTATTTATATTTGATAATACATTATGTCAAATACAAAAAAAAAATATTATTAATTGAGATTGAATACTAAACCAACAACTCACTCTAATATAATATCAGTATATATCAGTTGAGTTCAACATCCAACCATTACCAACAACAATTTATGCTTTGGTCCATGGTTGAGTTATTTTTTTTTATAATTGATAGTTTAATTTCTATTTTACCATTAAAAATATAGTACTCGTAAATAAAAATATATAATTAAAACTATTTTTCGTTTCAAATTATAAGAGAAAAATGTTCAAATTAAAATTAATGTTAATATTTTGTCAACACTAGAAATGACACAATAGAGGAAATGGAAAGGAGCTAAAATTTCAACTAAAAAGAGATGATTTATTAATACAAATAAGAGTTAAAAAAGATTAAATTATTAATTTAAATATATAAGAGACCCATTAAAATAAGCTCAAAAGATTATTATCATGTCATCAAACCTTATCTTTCACCCCAAATGAAATTGTTGTCAAGTTGAATTACAAAAATTAATAAATAGGAATAAAGCAAATTTGAGAATAAAGCATTAAAGCATTCATCATTAAAAGGAAACCTTATCATTTAATTATAGCTTCAAATTTCTAATCACACAAAGTGACCCTACAATGTGTTAAGAATTATAACATGAACTTCTAAGTCTTCCTTTAGTGTTTTTTAAAATTTGGCCTGGGTCTAACTCCTCCTTACAGAACCGGTTTGTAAGGTGAGAATTGCCCCACTTATAAACACAACACATTTTATATCTTCAAGCAATATAGGACTAAATCCACCCCTTCATAGCCAACACAATGAAGGTGTTACGGGTTGCAATGAGGCAAGCCAAAGTGCCGCAATTAAGGCGACTAGGGGTGGACCACAATTAAGGCGGGAAGTCCAACACTCCCCTTCACGCTTGGGCCTTAATGGGTGACCTTGCTCAATCAATGGGTGACCCTGCCCAATCAGCATCAAAGTATCCAACTATCTGGGTGTGTCCTTTATCCTCATACACAAGACCTTTTCCTGGAGCACATTTGATGTATCTTAGAATCCGGATAACAGCATCCATGTGTTCCTGACAAGGAGAATTTAAGAACTGGATTACCATACTGACTGCAAAAGAAATGTCCGGACGAGTGACTGTGAGATAATTCAACTTTCCGACCAATCTCATATACCTTCCTGAGTCAGATAGAGGCTTCCCCTGATTGGGTAGTAGTTTAACACTTGGATCCATAGGAGTATCGGCTGGTTTAGCATTTAACAAACCTGTTTCTTCCAAAATATCCATAGCATATTTCCGTTGAGAAACCACCAAACCATCTTTAGATTGGGCTACTTCAATACCCAATAAATAGCGGAGTTTACTAAGATCTTTTGTCTAAAATTGTTTCGAGAGATGCTGTTTCAACTGGAGTATTCCCTGCTGATCACTACCAGTTATGACAATGTCATCTACATACACAATAAGATAAATACACCCTTGGGGTGAGTGACGATAAAAAACAGAATGGTCACCTTCACTACGGATCATACCAAACTGTTGTACTACAGTGCTGAATCTGCCAAACCAAGCTCTCAGAGATTGCTTAAGACCATAAAGAGACCTGTGTAGCCTACAAACCATATTCGATTACTCCCCCTGAGCAACAAACCTAGGTGGTTGCTCAATATATACTTCCTCTTCAAGATCACCATGTAAGAATGCATTTTTAATGTCAAGTTGATGAAGAGACCAATGTCGAATGGCTGCAATGGCTAGAAGAAGTCTAACATATGCCATCTTGGCTACAGGCGAAAAGGTATCACTATAATCCAACCCAAAAATCTGAGTGTATCCTTTAGCGACCAAACGAGCTTTAAATCGATCAATCTTACCATCTGGACCAACCTTCACTATATAAAGCCAACGACAACCTACTAAAGATTTCCCATGGGGTAGAGGAACCAGTTCCCAGGTACCACTGCTTTGAAGAGCACACATTTCATCAATCATTGCTTGCCTCCACTCAGGGTGAGATAATGCTTCACCTGGAGTTTTAGGAATACAAACAGAAGACAAAGAAGACAAACAAGTATACTGCAAAGGGGAAAGACGATGATAACATAAATCAATATAATGTGGAGAAGGATTTCGTGTTTGACGTATACCTTTTTGAAGGGCAATCGGAAGATCAGACTCAGGTTGCAGGATCGGATCCAGTGTTGGCGAGAGCGTCGGAGGAGAGTCTGTAGTGACCTCGGGGATAGGTACGACTTCAGGGACAGGTACGACTTCAGGGACAAATACGACTTCAGGGACAGGTACGACAGACATTGGGCGACGATGCTGATATGTTTGAAGTGGGCGAGGAGTGGGGGTGTCAACCATAGGGGTGTCTAGTGGGTCAGGTTCCCTAGAATGATGGGGGAGAATGACAAATGGGACCTCCGAAAGGGGTGTAGGAATACTTTCCTGTAGAGGTTCCATAGTTACTTGACTGGACTCGAAATAAGGAATAGACTTGAAGAAAGTAACATCGGCGGATACGAGGTATCGTTGTAGAGTATGTGAGTAGCAACGATAACCTTTTTGGGATCGATGATAGCCAAGAAAGACACACTTTAGTGATCGAGCTGATAGTTTATCAAGACCAGGGAGAGATTGTGTACAAAAACGTAGACCAGAAGACTCGAGGAGGAATTGGGTGGAGTGGAGAGTTTGGAAACATGATTGAATGAGGGATTTTATTATTAAGAACAGATGAGGGCATGCGATTTATGAGGTAACATGTCGTGAGCACCACATCTCCCCAAAATCGGAGAGGAACATTACCATGGAGAAGTAGGGTCCGAGTGGTTTCTACGAGGTGCCGATTTTTGCGTTCGGCTACCCCGTTTTGTTGGGGTGTATGAGGGCAAGATGTTTGGTGCAAAATACCATTGGATGACATAAATGTTTGAAATTGTTGGGATAAATATTCACGTGCATTATCACTTCTTAAGGTACGAATAGACAAACCAAATTGGGTTCTTATTTCTCGATAAAATTGTTCAAAAATGGAAAACAATTCAGATTTGTTCTTCATTAAAAATAGCCACGTGCAACGTGAAAAATCATCAATAAATGTTACAAAATACCTAGACTCAAAAGTAGACACGGTACGTGAGGGACACCAAACATCGGAGTGAACTAAAGCAAAAAGGGATGCAACCCGTTTATTGACTCGATCGGAAAAGTGACTACGAGTATGTTTCCCTAACTGACAAGACTCACAATGTAAAGTGGATAGTTTAGATAAACTGGGCACCAACTTTTGTAGCTTGGGAAGACTTGGATGACTTAACTGCGCATGTATAATGAGTGGAGAATTTGTGGTGGAGCATGTGGTAGATGACGTAGAGAAGTAGTAGAGGCCTTGAGACTCACATCCGACGCCAATCGTCTGTCCCGAACTCCGATCCTGTAGAGTAACATTACTATTAGTAAAGGTGATAGAACAATTAAGGGAACGAGTTAAACGACTGACTGACAGTAAATTAAATGGGCAATTAGGTACATATAGGACAAAATTAACAGAGAGAGATGGTAAAATTTGAACAGTACCAATCCCTTGGGATCGGGTTTAAGAACCATTTGCGGCAGATATAATCACTACAAGAAAATTGGCAAGTTGCGACGGTTAATATTGGCAAATTACGGCGGTTTGAACCACCACAATTTGCTAGTCGCGACGGTTTTGTTTATGTCGCAGAAACGGGTGTCGCCAAGCAGTATCGCGACGGTTTCTAAAACCATCACTCCAACTGTCGTTCTATGTTGCGACGGGTAGGAAACTGTCGTAAATTGAAAATTGCGGCGGTTAAAACTGCCATAAATGACTTTGTTTTTGTTATTCAAAGATAAAAATCGTAGGTATTTCCACAGATAATTCCGCAGCTAATATATTTCTAAAATTAAAAAAAAAATCAAATGAACTTTTAGCACAAAGTATTCCATAAAATAAACCTATATTAAAGAAACAACAGAGAACTTACATACAGGAAATTCAAATGAACTTTTAACACACATCATTGTTTTTATTTACAAAAATAATCCATACGAATAATGCCAAAGAAGATTAACCAAAACCTTGTCAGAGAATTTATACATGGGATTTTAGTATGGGTGAATCTGATTTTTCTGCCTGACACATCTTCTCAAATTATATAGTAACAACCATCAAATATCGCTTAGAAGGGGCATCTATGAACAAACGCCAATTTAGCTGACATCGAAACGTTCCTATATGTTTCCCATTCAAAAACAACATTTTGGAATAAACTAAGACTAATACCTCTATGTCAAGGTGCATTCAAGCATAAGAACTAAGAAGAACATTGGCATCATGAGGGTACACACAGCAGACAGTATCTGGATCGGTAAGTGCTCAGTATTTTCTTAAGTTACACCTAGTTCTTGTGATGGCCAGCAACCTAAAATATATATGTATAAAAAAAACTTGTCTTTGACTGAAATGGATCATCTTTGGGGTTCATCAAAAGAAGCACCAACTGAAGAAACTACCATATTGCTTGATGATCCATTCTCATTGGGTGGAGGCACACCCCACTTGCCTTCAGATTCAAGGGGCTCAAACACATGAACTATACCATCTGACAGTCCAACAGCAAACTGATTTGGTTCTTGTGGATGTGCAGCGATTACAAGCGGTTGAACGTTAGAACTGCGACATAAAACAACGTGGTTAATATTTAACAAGAATTGTTGCATATTTTTAATAACTTGTAATAAGTATATCGTGCAATTTTTAAGTGCAACAAAACATCTGATAAGCAAGGAATTGCCTGATATTTGCAGAAAGATAAGCAGAAGGATTGATACGAGTTGTTGCCTGAATGTTACATTTCTTTTCCTCTTATAGTTATGCATTCAACTTCGACGTCTATGAAACCATTTTTTTATCTTCCTTGCAATTACACATTTTTCTTTTGGAACAATTAAATCTTAATTCTTACCTCGTCAAAAACTAGACTGATAAATCTCAATGACAGTAAAAGGGTAAGCACAATTTCTGATACAGATACGCCTATGTATCTCAGAGGAAGCATAAACCATCGCAAAGCAGATGCTAGCAGTTCAGGTGTTGTGGTTGTGAGACAGAGACTTGCACTTTGAAAAACCTTCAAAGAAATGTGGACCAAATTCTTAGAAATCAGAATCAAAAAAATAAATTGAAAAAAAAGTTATATTGTTTTAGAAAGCTTCATACATGCAACAGTGTAAATTAAAAGTCGCAGCAGAAATGCAGAAAGCATCTTACTGTAAAAGTCAAACATGCAACTATGCTTCCTACATATAATCCTTTCCTCGTAAAGGTTAATGGACCTAACTTTGAGATTACATATGAGTAACCTGTTAAAGATACAGGAAGATTAGGAATCCCCGTCACCGCAAGTGGTGGAGTTCTCTGCTGAACAAGTGCAGGCACGCCATCTGAACCAAGCCCTAATGTTATGAATAACAATGCCGATAGAAAATAAACTCTCCCCAATTGATCCTATGAATAGAAATTAGACAAAAAAAATCTCAAAATTAACACAAACATTTCAAGACAAAAACAACTGTAAACAAATTCCGAGTTACGGGTAGTGAATCAGAGGATAAACCAGGGATTAACAATCCCTTACCATCCAAGCATTTCTTGGTAGAATCCAAATTAAAAGCAAAGTCAAGTAAGCTACTAATCCAAATCGCATAATTATATGTGACCTTGCCGGTAGAACAACCAGAACTAAAAGCCATACCTATAAAACATAAATAACCATAAAAACATGAGATTTACAACAAAACCATTTTAGAATGAGCTAATGCAGCATCAAAGAAACAACAAGTTGAATATTAAATCTATGAATTACTAAACTAAAAAGAAAAACACATGTGACATTGTGGTCGATGGATTAAGACCAAGTTCCACCAAAGTTGGAATATCACCAATTTGAACAATACAAGCATCAATATTGTTTCACCAAGACAAAGAGAAGTACCGTTAAGAACTACGTTCCACGTTACACATACCAGCATAGTACCGAATTAGGGGAACCAACATTGGAATTTCAACTTGATGAGCCTGTTCATATGGCTTCCCATTATCCCAAGTCTCGAGTGCTGCAATATCATCATTGTGCTTTTCAATCAGATCAGTAGCACGCAACATTATCTTTTGCCTTTCATATCAAATCCCAGAAGAAACATAAACACAAAACTTAATTTAACTGGAAATTCATTGAAAATGAACTAAAGATTCATAAATCTGCTTCCATCAAAAAAACAAAACCACACTTCAACACATACCACTTTCCTCTTACAGACCGCCATCTCTGATCCGCTCACTTGCAGAGAGAAAAAGTTTCCTCTTAAAACACAAATATTTCGCTCACCTTCAAGTTTCAACAACAGTGGAACTCTCTTCCACCTTTCTACACTACTCACCCTATTCATTTTCATGCTATCATCCATCCCTTTCATACTCACATGAGCTTACCGCGACACCTGTGCGAACTGCTGTACCAAACACCTCCGGCTACGACACTCAATCCCACATCACCTTCATCAACTCAACAAACACTGCTATAACACTCAGCCACTCACCATATTTTACTTCATCTTCCTTCCATACACTTCTTCCACTCATGTTCCCCACTACACAACTCCATACACTTCATCAAAACCATTCCGGCGAACTCCTTATGCACCAGCAATCGTCGTCAAAACCGTAAACATCATCGTTACAAATCTTGCGACAACCATTCCCATTTTCACCTTCAACAATGTCTCACCTTAAAAAAGCACGCACCCTTTATCTCCTTCTAACAACTTTGGTCGACGCAACAACACCACATAACTCTTCAATCTCTACACTCTCACTCGTGTTTCTCTCTCCATAAAAGACTATGTCCCCACACCACTGTTGCTACACTGCTATAGCATCAACCTCACCCTTCAACAAGTGAAAACTTAACAAATAAAAAAAGTCAAAAATTGCAATAAGCAAAGGAGAGGTTTACTCATGCATGAACTGAACGTGAATTAGTGGACTACAAAACAAAAATGAAAAATTTTAGAATAAATAAGCACACATGCAGACAAAAATCTCCATTTCCTCTTAATAACCCAAAACAAGCATTACTACTGTAAGAACGAAACACGATGAACTTAATCTGAAATTTGCTATAAGTCTTGAGCTTAGATGGGTTCAAACATCACCAAAACAAATATGATAAACAAACCTTGATTCCAAATTAAAATTCGAGTACGAACGGTCATGCGAGAAAACACATAAACAACACTCAAGACAGAACAATCTAATACACATTTCGAACATACGTCAGCTACAAATAGAACAAGCATACTTCATGTACTTAATCCAAAGATTACTCATTCATCATGTTATAACAGGCAGTGCATTCACTTAAACAAGATCACAGCCAAAACCAACAACATACTTGAATGGAAAAGATACGTAGTGAAATGAGCAGATCCATACCAAAGAAACAGCCATGAGTTCAAGTTATTTCTGTGCTGCTATGTCCGCTGTGTATGAATGCTTGAGGTTGAAGCCGAGTTACTATTCGTACGATGTTGTTGCTGAGTGGCGGCTACTGAAACGTTCGAACCTCTCGAGTCGACTCGCCGACGGAAAAAAAATTCAAAACATTGCTGCTATTTCACAACTTAATAATAGAAAATAGAAGCAACGATCAAATTATTTACATAGGCTATCATCTTTGGCCATGGCCCTAGATCAAATGCTTTGCGTGCAGATGCAACAGCCCTGTCAATATCTTCAGAGTGACCCTCAGCAACATGAGCAATCACTTCCCCTGTCCTTGGATCCATTTACAGTATTGATAAAGATGACAGGATTGGGATGAATACAATTGTTCCTAGTGAAATTGAGAAGCACAAATCTGTGACCTCTCTTAACCTCACCTCCTTTTACAAAAAACCACTCAACCAGCTACTCCTAATACGATTACAAGCCTAATATAAACAATAACAAAACAAAAAACTCACATAATCCATAAGAGGAACTATTTTATATGGAGTGGATTTTTCAAAATACTGGAAATTGAGATGACCCAATCAGCCATCCAGATTCCAGAGACTTTTTTGCTCAAATGCTCCCTCTTCTAATGAAGTCCATAGCTTATTAAACACGCTCTCAGATTTGTGTTAGGGTTTACGGTTTAGGGTTCGTAAATTTGAAGAAGCAGATTCAAACAAATTCAAACAAAATAGTAACAAGTGTCAATAATAGGAAAAGCTAATTTAGAGTTCTTACATTTGATTTCAAGTAGCGAAGAATCTTGAATCTATGCGAGATGTGGGTGGTGCTCACGTGTTTGTTCATAGCGTTGCTCGCAGACGGTGGCATGCAGAGGGTGGTTGGTGGTGCTCACAAGGTTGGGCTTAATCACTATGTCGATGCTCACGCGAAGATTGTAGTAGTAATGGTAGTTTGTGGTCGAAGAAGATAATTTTGACTGTTGAGCCTCCTTCAAGAGAAGAGAGATTCTGGGATGATTGAGTTTAGGCATTTTTTTTTAGAAAAATAGAGTTTTTGTTTAGGTGAAAAAATTGAATTTTTTTTTTTGGAGTATTCTTACCCTTAAGTAAATTTAAAAAATAGTGTTATGCAGTAGGGAACAAATTTTTCCTTTTAATTTAGCGTCAAATAAAAAAATCATTTTATAAAATAAAAAGTTAAGTAAAAAACATAATAAAGATGATTTTGTGATAACTGTCGTGACAACCGCCGCAGTCCAGTCCCTAACTGTCGTGATAACCGTCGTAGTTCAGGAATAAGGGCGGTTTTGTGATAACTGTTGCAAAAAATTTGCGACAGTTGACCTTAACTGTCGTGACAACCGTCGCAATTCAGGAATAAGGACGGTTTTGTGATAACTGTCGCAACTCAAGTGTCGTAAATCTCCTTTTTTCTTATAGTGAATGGGTAAGAAACTAGAGGTAGAGAGGGAAGAAAAAAGACCTTTATTTCCAGTAACATGATCAGACGCACCAGAATCGAGGACCCAAGGACCAAGAGGAGATGATTGAGAGAAGCAAACAGATGAATTACCAGTGTGTGCAATCGAAGCAGTGGAACTAGAGATCTGATTAGTCTGACACCACCTGAGAAAATCCTTGTAGCTTAGCGTAGGGTTCTGAATAGAAGGTGAAGTCTGCATAGAGTCTGGGTTGTCACTTTGAGCTGCATTTACCTGGCGTGGGGGTTTGCCATGTAGCTTCCAACAACGGTCGATAGTATGCCCAAGCCGGTTACAATGGTCACACTTGGGACGAGGTTTGGAGTTGGATGACCCTCCTCGAGGGCGATTCTGATTGTTTCCAAGAGATGCGGAGGCAGTAGTGTCACCTGGTGATGGAGCAACAGTAGATGGAGGGGAAACCAGACCAAACGCATGAGGTGTAGCCAAGCGCAACAATTGTTTACTAACTACATCATAGTTAGGAATAGTAGTACCTGATAAAATCTGGTTACGAACGGAGTCGAGTTCGGATGGTAGTCCTTTAAGTGCCATGACCATGAAAAATTTACTCTGTTGTTCGGCATGAGCTGTTGTATCTTTTGCATACGGCATAAGGGTTGCGTAACTTGCTTTCAAGGCATCAAGCTTACTCAGATATGTTTGCATTTCCATATTTTCCATCTTCAATGTGTCGAGTTTGAGGATGATACTGTATAGACAATGAACGTAGTTGGAGAAGACTTTCTTCGCCTTTTCCCAAACCTCATAGCAAGTGGAGAAGGCTTGATACTGCGCTTGGAGGTTAGGTGCTATGGAGAACTATAACACGGTAAGCAGAGAGGCATCCGTTTTCTTCCATTTAACGAGCTTGGCGGCGGCAACATTACTCAATTGTGTGGTTAGGTGATCTTCATATCCCTGACCATGAAACCACATATCGTCAGCACAAGCCCATATGTTATAGTTTGCAGATCCGATTAGTTTTTCACATGGGATAAGCAGAACTTTAGTAAACGACACAGAATCGGCGTCTCCCATGGTTTAATGACACAAAAAATGGAGTGAAATCGGGGCTGTTTGCACTGGATCACCGTTTTCCGTGATTCGGAAAGTAAAACAGAGGTCGGATCTGGAATGGGTGGGGAGAAGCAAGTAGACCGGCAGAAAAACGGCCAGAATTAGCCGCCTGACGCGCTGGGGCAGCGGCGGGAAAAAGGGCGACGACAGGATCAGAGGATGGCGAGTTGGATGGTGGGGTCGGTTTTTCGAAACGTCGTCGAAAGTTTTGTCGGAACAGTAACGGCAGTAGTGGCGGCAAGGCGGTTACCGGAGAATTTTGAAAAGTGAGAGGCAAACCGGAGTGACAACACGGTTTGCCAAAAAAAAATTTTTTCTCATCGGAAGACAGTAGGTCAGCCGGGTAAAGTACGGCGAAGAAAGAATAGTAGGCTCTAGATACCATGTTAAAATACAAGAGACTAAGAGACATATGAATAAACCATGTGTTTTGAAAAGCACTACGGAGACATTATTATATATAGATAGATTACAACTAATTACATGATATAGTCGATGTGAGACTATTCTATATACAAACATTCTTAACACTATATATATTTACATATATCAACAACAACAATAACAACGCTTGATCTTCATCATTGATGGTAACATCAATATTTTCAAGATCAAGAATCATCTTGTTGAACACATCCAGCTACTCCGTCAACGCTTTATCTTCATTCATCTTGAATGAATACAAAACTTGCTTCAAGTACAAACGATTTACCAAGGATTTTGTCATATACAATCCTTCGAGTTTCAGCCAAACACCAGCTGCCGTCGTGTCCTTCGAAACCTGCCTAAGAACCTTATCACCAAGACTCAGAACAATTGCACTGTGGGTTTTCTTGATCATCGTTGTCTTATCCTTATCCATCAATGCAGCATCCATGGCATCTCCTCCCTTTAACGCTTCTAGCAAACACTGTTGAACAAGAAGGGCTCGCATCTTCAAACGCCATAAATCGAAATCATTAATTCCTGTGAACTTCTCAATTTCAAATTTTGTTGACGACATCTTCTCTACGCTCACCGCACCAGTTTGTTGAGACACAAACGATACCTTTCAACAAATAAATATTGAGAAACGGAGTTCTTGGGTGAACAATGAAAATGGTAAGAACAAAGAGAGAAAGAAGAAAGGATAAAGAAGAAAGAAGAAGAAGGATTCAGGAAAATTGCTTACTATTCACTTTCTTATTTAGAGTCTACAAATGATTACAAATGAATAACAATTGGTTTCACTCCACAACTTGAGTGATCTAGCCTATTTATAGACTAACTAGCTACTTACATTACAAGCTAACTAAACAATTGGATCCTTAACACAAGGTCAAATTAAACATAACATTTTGACAATACATATTAGAACTGACTTCGACTACAATATGTAACTCTTTTACATCAACATGCGAACCATCTCCGACTTCATGCTTGTCTCCTGTCGAAACCCATGAAAGCTATTCCTCGATAGAGCTAGAGTTCGACCCAAAATCTCACAGAGCCCAAAGTGTGGACGATGCGGGAAGCCCAACAATAGATCTAGGATATGTTCTGATACCATCTCAAAATTTGAGTTAGGCCTAACTCATCCCTACAAAACCAGCTTGTAAGGTGATGATTTCCCCCACTTATAAACACAACACATGCCATATCTCTAAGCAATGTGTACTTGTTTAGTAGAATAAAGAACAAGGTGTTCTTGATACATAATCAGAGATACAGGGTAATAACCATAACAAATATCACAACATTTAAGATTTCTAAAATATTCAATGTTTAAGATATCTTAAGGCTTTGTACAATTTACAACATATAACAGAAATTCTGCATACTCGATTGCGTTGCTATTCTTGATCTTGTTATTCTTCCATTTTGATAGAAGCGTGGAACGCTTCTATTCTTCTTGGCTCTTCTTCTTTATTTCCTTGTTCCTTGTTGAAAATTCAGATGGAATCTTCAGCTTCTCATATAGAAGTTGTAGAAGAATAGTCATTGTAAGAGATAACTTGTGCAAGTGTCTTTGTTACTCTATAGTACTAAGAGACATTGAAAATAGATACACCAAAAGATCTTTATCCATTGCGTAACAAGTTTTACTATTGCGTCTTCCTTGTGATCTTGTACTATAGATTTGTTGAGAGTAGATATTCGTAAAGCTGTCAACTCTTCTTGAGCCTTGTGAACACAGACTCTAGCTGACAAACTGATTTGACATTGTAGCTTGCTTTCTATAGTACAGATAACTTAGTTTTGCTGCTGGTTCTGAATAATTACCAGATGCTGATACATTCAATAAGTGTAGAGACAATATATTGTTCTTCTGATGTTGCGGCCTTCAGCTTCAGAGTCTACACAAACCTACATTATCAGACTTCACTTTTTCAGATTATGAACCACCAGAAGCCAATAACTCAACTTCTCTCAAATGCGTCCTTATATCAGATTTTGAGTATATTCTTCTCAACCTTTAGAACCTGCATATTTGAAACACACATTAGATAACACCATTGTTCTTTCAATGCTTTGTTATCATCAAAACTCAAAGGATATATGTCATGAACAAATCTTGTTCTAACATTTTACACGGCACAACTAATATTTTTTTAAATTTGAAACTCCCCCATGTGAAATCACTGACGCCTTTTTTTTATTTGAAAATATATGTTGTGACGTGATTAACACGACACAACATTTTTTATAAAATTTTTATAACATCCCACCATCTGAAAACATGGTTCTTTTATTTAATTATTAAAAAACCTTACCGACGTGATTATCACATCGCAACTGCCTTTTTTGCCACGTAGTTTTCATGTCGCAATATTTTGACGTTGGGGGGGAGATTTTCTTGTAGTGTTGGAGATTTTTTTTTTTTGATAGGCAAGCAATTCAATAACAAAAAGAGTACAAGGGGTACGCTAACCCTTACAAAAGAGGCAAGCACAAATTACATACAAAACGAAGGAACCGTACACCAATCGTACCAGCTAAAAACCAGGGCTGCTAAATTACCATCGCTAATCCAATTCCAAGTCAATAACTTGATGGAAAGAATAGCTTTGTCGACACTGAACATGATTCCGTTAAAAACCACATCATTTCTCCCTTTCCAAATAACCTAATATGTTGCAATCCAAAAAATCCCAACCTTCTTTTGCCTGAAGGAAAAACACAAAGATATTAATTGAAATTTTAATGATATTTTAGTGTAACAATTTTTAAGAGACTTGACAATAAAAATCTAAATTTTTTGAGTTGTACCATCACATACTAAATTAATTTAGTGAGGGATGACTATGAATGTGATATTAAACTACTTTAGTGGATCATGATTCATGATAGAAAAATAGAGGCTGAGAAGATAAGAAATTTTTTTAGAATGACAAATCACCACAATTATTGTTTAATTAGCTATTTGTTTTTTCTTATTTGGTTGGCTTTACACGTTCCTTAATGTGCGAGTGTTTCTCATTTAGTCAAGAGTCTTTTCCTTAAAATTTTGCAAGATATGAAGATGATTGATTACAAACATTACTAGGAAGTGATAACAAAGGATTGAATCATTCAAATTAAACTCGATCACAATATTGTATCACACAAAGTCACAAAAATGACCCTACAATGTATTATGGAATAATTATGGCCAGCCCCATTAGCAATATAACGAAGACTTCCAAGTCTTCTCTTGAGAGTTTTGTATATTCTAACTAAAGAGAAAATATCCTATTATAATAAGTCGACTATTCAATTTTTGGAACCCTTTCTACAACACAAACCTTATTTGATTAAAGAATATACCTTATAAATTAAAATATCATTTATCTATCTACTATACAAAAATCCCTCGGTAATAAGTAATAAAACACAAAAGCATATGAGATATATGATTTATGGAAAAACCTCGTGTTAAACTCTAGGCTTAATTGCAACGTTGGGCTCCCTATTTTATCTTTTTTTTTAGTTTTGATCCTTCCATTTTAAAAACCACGTTTTCAGTTCCTTTTTTTAAGTTTTATTTTCAATTTTAGTCCCTTGTCCAATTTGGGAATAATTTTTAATGATGTGGCATTTGTTTTGATGATGTGTCAATGTCAAATTATAATTAATTTTTCTAGCTTATTATTTATTAAAATTTTAATGTTAATTCATTTAAAAGTATTTCATTAATACAATATATAATAATAATAAATTAAAAATTATTCAATAATATAAAAAAAAAAGTTGAAAGAAAATACAATTGATACAATGAATGGAAAATATTATATAAAATACAAACAAATTTGTTGATTTTTTAAAGAAGAAAAAAAGAGTTAAAATAATAAAGCAAATGGAAAGGAACATCACAGATTGATTCCACAAAATCTCTCTTCCAGCACATCTCTTCATTCATGAAACCCAGAAAATCTCTTTATTCTCTTTAATGTCAAATTATTCTCTAAATTAATGGCAAATTATTCTCTTTACTCGTGAAATCCATAAAATCTCTCTCCCTCTAATTTGAAAAACACAAACAAATGGCAACATCTTTCAAGCAAATCCAAACATAATTCTTCATTCCACAAACCAAGCAAGAAACAAGACAAAATTATAAGCAGAAAAAATAGAACTCGCGAAAGGGGCAAAACAAAACGGAATACCAATCGGTGGTGACCATTTACAACTTATAGTGTCAGTAAGTCAGAGAACAGAAAAAAGGTTGCAACGTGTTTTCAGGCAAGCATGGCGGTTGGCGTGCAAGGTGAACGATAGTTGTGTGCCTTGCGCTTCCGACACGGCGATTGTTCAGTTTTGTGATGGTGTTACGCAGTGGATTTTCAATTGAATGGTTTTGTGTAGAAAGAGGAGTTCAAATTCAAATTCACATTTTTCTTTCTTGTTTAATACCGTGATATTGTTGTGTTCATCATTAATGTTGAATATGAGAGAAAGAACTAGGGTTCTTTGTTTTGGGGAAGAACACCTTTTTTGGGAACAAGAAGAACACGTCTTGAAAAAGAGTTGAGTTATTATTGAATAATTTTCAGTTTATTATTATTATTATTATTATTATTATTATTATTATTATTAATGACATACTTTTAAATAAATTAATATTAAAAATTTTATAAATAATTAGCTAGAAAAATTAATTATAATTTGACATTGACACATCATCAAAACAAGTGCCACATCATTAAAAATTATTCTCAAATTGGTCAGGGGACTAAAATTGAAAATAAAACTTAAAAAAGGGACTGAAAACATGGTTTTTAAAATAGGGGGATCAAAACTCAAAAAAAGATAAAATAGGGGGACCAAAGTTGCAATTAAGCCTAAACTCTATTTATCCTTCTATTTATGAAACTAAATTGTGATACAAAATGCATTTTTAAATCATAATTTCAAATATTATTTAATGAATATAATTAAAAAAGTGAATAATTTCTTAAATATGTAATTTATAAAACAAAAGAAAATAATCTTATATATGTAATTTATAAACAAAAGAAAATATGTAATGATATAAGATAAACACTTTTCCCTTACTCAAAATCAAACATAAATTCACAAATAATCAACAAAAGGAAGCAAATGAGAACAATAAACATATATAGTTTTGAGCTCTTAATTTTGCATAAATTCAATATAAGTTTAATTTGGGTTTTTTCAATCTAGTCATATTGAAACTCATACTCCTTAAGGGTACAACTAACAATTGAACATTCCGTTTAATAAAATGGGTATGTAAACCAAGAATTGGATAAAAATAGAAGTTAAAACTTCAATTTGAATGATATTTTAGTGTAACAAAAATTTTAAGAGACGTAACAATAAAAATCTATATTTTTTTAGCTGTATAGGGTAGTGAGATTTTCAAAATATTTATTTGAGGAATGGAAATGATTAAATTCATTTAATGAAAGTTTTAATCACAATTTATTGTAATAATACAGTCTGTTGAGTTGTAATTCTTTATGTCGAAGCAGTGTAGCTCGACAGAAACAAGGATTAGTTGAATTAGCCTAATGTGTGTGTCGAGTTGTGTTAGTGTGTTGAAGTCTCGAAGCAGGTTACTTCACACAGGATTTCGACTTACGCCTATTTTAGTAATGTTAGCTATTTTGGGCTTTTATAGTTTTGGGTCTTGCCTTGGGGTGCAAGCTAACCTAAATCTATAAATAGGGAGTAACCATTATTTTGTAAACAATTCAGAACTTGTAATCACTTGCAGTTGCGATATTAACAAGACGTTTCCACAGTTTGTGGGTAGGGAGAAACTCTGCAAAATTTTCATCTTTTTCTCCAGCGTTTTTTTCATTCTTTCTCAACCTTTTCTTTTCATTGTCATTGCGTAAGTGGAAACAATCTTGAGATCGAGATTGATTAGGAATTCTCCATAGGTTGTGGTTGAATTCCAACATCTGGTATCTAGAGTTCCGGTTACAATTCAAGGAAGCAAAACTGTCATGGCGATGAATCATCCAAACAGACACTTTCCAGCAAACATTCTGATTCTCTAAAAAGGTAATTATGAGAATTGGTGCAAGCAAATCAAGGTGGTTTTCTGTTATCAAGATCTTTGGGATCTTGTGAAGGAAAGAGTAGCACCGCTTGCAGAAAACGCACGGATCAAGAAAAGGTTGCACACAAAGATTTGAAGAAGAAAGATTATAAAGATCTCTTTATAATCCATCAATGTGTTGATCCAGATAATTTTGAAAAGGTTAATTAGTGATGTAGAATCAGCAAAAGAAGCTTGAGAGATTCTTGAAAAATCGTTTGGAGGTGCAGAGAGGGTGAAAGAGGTGAGGTTATAAACTCACAAAAGGACTTATGAATTACTTCAGATGGAAGACAATGAAAGTATAACAGATTTCTTCACTAGAGTTACAAAGTTGGTGAATCAAATCAAGGTATGTGGAGAAGTGTTGACATCAAGATCAGTTGCTGCAAAGATTTTGAGGTCATTGGCTCCAAAGTTCTACCACGTGGTAGTAGCCATAGAAGAGTCGAAAGACTTATCAGTTGATGAAGGAAAAAAATGCAAGTTAGTGGGATACATTGAATCAAGTTGGTGTAGTGATGCTGAGGATAGAAAATCCACAGTTGGCTATATGTTTATGCTAGGTGGTGCAATAGTTGCTTAAAGTTCGAGAAAGGAGCCAGTTGTGGCATTGTTGTCAGGCGAAGCAAAATACGTAGTTGCTTCTCTTTGTGCACGTCAAGCAACATGGATGATGAACCTGATCGAAGAAATTACAGGTAAGAGTCATGGAGCAATTATCAAGAAGATCGATAGCATGTCAGCTATCAACTTGGCGAAGAATCTAATAGCACACAGTCAAAACAAGCACATCGAAATGAGGTTCCATTATCTTCGAGAGCAGATAGCAGAAGGGAAGATGAACTTGGAACACTGTAGAACTGAGAATCAGATTGCAGACATTATGACGAAGGGAATGTATGTCGAAGTGCTCAAAAAGCTAAGGTCTATGTTGAATGTAGATAGCTTAGACACAATGAATTAGGTGGCGTGTTGAGTTGTAATTCCTTGTGTCAAAGCAGTGTAGCTCGACAAAAATAAGGATTAGTCAAATTAGCCAAATGTGTGTGTGTCAAGTTGTGTTAGTGTGTCAGAGTGTCGAAGCAGGTTACTTCACACAGGATTTCGACTTATGCCTATTTTAGTAATGTTAGCTATTTTGGACTTTTATAGTTTTGGGCATTGCCTTGGGGTACAAGCTAACCTAAATCTATAAATAGGGAGTAACCCTTATTTTGCAAACAATTCAGAACTTGTAATCATTTGTAGTTGCAATATTAACAAGACATTTCCACAGTTTGTGCGCAGAGAGAAACTCTGCAAAATTTTCATCTTCTTCTCCAATGTTTTTTTCTTTCTTTCTCGACCTTTTCTTTTCATTGTCATTGGGTGAGTGGAAACAATCTTGAGATCAAGATGATTAGGAATTCTCCATAGGTTGTGGCTGAATTCCAACACAGTCGTTCTCACTTTTTTAACACTTGGTTTGGATGTTTTTTTTTTTATATTTTGGAATTTATATGTTATTTTAACAAATAAATGGCTAGAGTTGCATCCATCCAAATTCGAACCAGTGACGTTTCAACCAAAATGTGCGCCTAGACCAAAGAAGTTTCCACTGAACCGATGTATTCTTTCGACAAATTTTTGAACGAATATGAATATGACAATGTTAAGCGACAAGTGATTCAAACGATGCCGCCCTTCACTAAATGACACGATCTTCTCTAAAAATAGAGATATTGTAGAAACTGAAAATACACATGAAAATTACATGTTTTAAGTACCAAAAAATTATATCTAAGTCATTTATTTTATTTTATTAGTACACGAGAATAAATTAGAATTCTATCGTGTAAAATATCGTTGATCAATGTGCTTAATGTGAATGTGTGATTCATGTTAAGATTTCCGAAATATGAATTCACTGGATTACCCATTTGCATCCAATTTGCCTAAGAATCCCTTAATAAGAACCCCTTATTAACTACTACATGAGAATCCCTTAATAATAAAACACAAATTTAAAAACCTCATTTAAACTCTTTTAATCCTTCTATTTTTGAAACTAAATTGTAAAAAAGATTAAATGATAATTCCAAATATTATTTTATTATTAGAATTAAAAAAGTGAAAAAATTTTAAATATGTAATTTATAAAATAAAAGAAAATATCTAATTATATAAGATAAAATAAGTGTCACTTTTAGTTTTCAAAGCAATTCTAAATTTTATCTTTCAATTTTACTCTCTAATCAATACTCTCAATTAATTATTTTTTTATTTAATATTTATGATAATTTGAGTACACCAATAGCAAACAAAAATAGTTTAGTAAAAATATTATTCTTTCTCCTTCATTTTATCATATTCCACTTATTTTGAGACGAATGGAGTACGATATAAACCCTTAGTAATAAAACTCAATAATAATAAATTGAAAATACATGTTGCGACATGATTAACACGACACAACATTTTTCTGTTATAAATTTTATAACATCCCACCATCTGAAATGGCGGTTTTTTTATTTAATTAATAAAAAATCTTAATGACATTGTTATCACGTCGCAGCTATCTTTTTTTGTCACATAGTCTACTATCAACCCATTAAAAGAAGATTGCATGCATTGCCTCATTTGCCCTTCCATCAAAAATTTATTACACTATATTATGGATAAATTGGTAATTAACAAATGTTTTAATTAATTCTCAATCATCCCTCTATTTACATGCCAAGTGTCAATCTTTCATATAAACTCATTTTCTCTCTTTATTCAAATTTCAAATCTCCCTCCTATTTCTTTTTCCTACATTTTTTCACTTTCATTTTATTTTTTTCTTTATTTATTTATTATCACTAAAAATATTAATAATCTATTTTTTAATTTTAATAAAATAACACTATATATTTATCTCACGTGGCAGTATCAACACAATATCTATTTTATTTTAATCAACTATTATCTTAATTTAAGAGATAAAATATTAATTTTTAAATATTAATTTTTTTTTCATTTTTATCTCACGATTTTTTTTATATAATTATTAAAATCAATTAAATTTGTATAATTATTGTTCATTTTACAATTAAATAAATCATTTTAAATTATGTATTTGTATCTAAATACATTTATATCGCATCAAATATTTTTTTTTTCACGGGTCATTATCGCATCAAAAGTTTTTTTTTTGTCTTTCTTCATCGCACGAGTCTTTTTTCTTCTTTTTGCATCATTATTTAATACAATTGAGATTGTATAATTATTTTTCATTTTACAATTAAATAAATAATTTCAATTTTACATCTGTATATAACTACATTTTATATTGTATCAAATAATTTTTGTTATTTCACGGATCACTATAAACACAATATATATTTTATTTTAATCAATAATTATCTTAATTTTAAAGATAAAATTCTTATCTATCTACTATCAACCCATTAAAAGAAGATTGTATGCATTGCCTCATTTGCCCTTCCATTAAAAATTTATTACACTATATTATGGATAAATTGGTAATTAACAAATGTCTCAATTAATTCTCAATCATCCATCTATTTACATGCCAAGTGTCAATTGTAACACCCCCTCTCTATACCCCCAAATAATCACAACTAATCATTTAGGCACATATTAAAATTTCGTCAGAGATAATTGTAAACA
This sequence comes from Lathyrus tuberosus, assembly GCA_022829125.1. NCBI lineage: Eukaryota > Viridiplantae > Streptophyta > Magnoliopsida > Fabales > Fabaceae > Lathyrus > Lathyrus tuberosus. The sequence continues at coordinate 6,226,498 of JALAZF010000191.1, forward strand.
TGGTATAAAAAGAGGTACGTCACATTATACATTAAATTAAAACATACAACATCTGTTCAACATTGATATGCAACAGTGGGGTAGCATTGCAACAGAGGAACTTTGTCCTTACACCCACATCTCAATATTTAGAATAAAAACGGAAAATCTAAACATTGAATAACGTCAAACATATATACATATATATACATGCGTCATCGAGTATCATCCATCAACATAATTCATGTTTACATAACCATTCATCAGCAAGATACATATACAAATGTATCACAAAAGAATCATATACATCCTAGCTACCCGGTGCTACATATCAGAGCCAACCGACCAAAAGAATGAAGACACGCTTCACAAAAGACCTCCAGCATACCTATTCTGCAATGCCTCATAGAGCATCATAAAACAGCAGAAGGGTGAGAAATATTATCATAATAACAATGCATATAATTATATATATCTTAACATAAAAATACACATATTCCACCTTCTCACCACAATTCATTAAAAACTCACCCATATACATCACAATGTATATATATATATATACACAACCAAGCATATTAATCATACATACTTCCGCAATTCTCAATCATTCCACATAAACATGCACATTCGTGTTTATTCATCAATGCACAAATACAAAGATGATAAATGCAAATCATAGAGACCGACTCACGACTCTATGCAAATGCAATGCGGTAACGACTCAATCATCTCAAGTTCACTCAGGAACTTATTGGAACCATCGCTCGTTACCAATGTAACTCCCCGCCGGGCCTACGATGTTCACCCATTGCTCACACCCCACATAGGCACACAATGTTTATGGATCGCTCACACCCCACCTGGGCACACGACCCGATCGCTCACACCCCACACGCGGGCACACGATCCGATTGCTCACACCTCACCTAGGCACACAATCCGATTGCTCACACCTCACCTAGGCACACAATCGTTTGTAATCATCGCTCACACCTCACATAGGCACACGACGATACAACGGATTCTCATTAGAATCGCTCAACACAAGAATGTACTTCATTATGCTTCACATGCAAAATGACTCAAGACATTCTTGAAATGCATACATATTCACAATATACTCATGCATTCATCTCATACAATCACATACAATCTATATACATTCACATCAATGTACTATTGTATGATTCACATCCAAAACACACATTCGAAATGGGAAAAAGTCACAACAAGACACTATTCCCGACTTTCCAACATAATTAAATCGACTAACAATTTCCAAGTCATCATAATAAGAAAGAACATTCCATAAGCTTTCTAATGCATCAAACCACGCCTCAAACCGAACCACAGATCAAAAGTTATGCAGAAAACAAAATTACACGAACAGCACTGTTCGCTGGGCGAACCTCCCTCGCGAGCATTCGCTAGCTCCTTCGCTAGGCGAACATCCCTCGCGAGCATTAGCTAGCTCCTTCGCTAGGTGAATGTTCCAGCGAACCAACTGTTAGATAAAAACAGACACAAAGTTCGCTAGGCGAACCCTCTAGCGAACCAAGGCAGCAACTACCCACCTTCAAAACACCCAAACTTCGCTAGGCGAACAACTCAGCGAACCTTCGCTGACCTTCGCCAACTGGTTCGCTAGGCGAACCCGCGAAAACCTCACTCACCACCGCTTCGCCCCAAGTTCGCTAGGCGAACTAAGGAAAACCTAGAATTTTCCTGCGCTGTCAAAACCCCAAAAATCCATATTTTTCCAATCAAAACCTTTCCAAAACACCATATATCAATTAGAACCTAATACAATCATGGCAACAAATATTCTACCACATTTACGTCGATTTCCAACCGCGAAAACATCGATTTCTCATTATCGACCTAAAATGGAAAACTATGAAAACACCACAACCAATCCAATACACATATACACAATCATACATGATACTATACATTGATAAGATAATAAGATTTCACACCCTTACCCGGATTCCAAGCTTGCTATATGATCACTCTTGATGATTTCCTATTTCTCCAAGTTTTTCTCCTCTTTCTCTTCTTCCTCTTTCTTTCTCTCCTCTTTCTTTCTATCTATCTTTTTCTTTTCTATTTTTCCTTTTTCTTATTTCTATTTCTATTCTCTTTTTCTTTCTTTTCTATTTTCCACCCAAATACAATTAATTCATTTTCTCACAAAATTCTACACTTAATCATTTTTCCAACAATTTTTTACTAAATTTCTAACTTACTAATAATTGAAAAATGTCTAAAATATCCTCCATTTTAATTTCCCCGAAAACTCTCAAAACGGTCAAATATCATAACACATCAACATAACATATTAACATACCAATTCCACACATAAAATAAATTATCACTCAATTAAATCAAAGACTCAACAAAATGGGAATAATTGGAATGGGGGCGTTACATCAATCTTTCATATACACTCATTCTCTCTCTTCATTCAAATTTCAAATCTCCCTCCTATTTCTTTTTCCTACACTTTTTCACTTTCATTTTATTTTATTCCTTTATTTATTTATTATCACTAAAAATATTAATAATCTATTTTTTAATTTTAATAAAATAGCACTATATATTTATCTCACGTGGCAGTATCAACACAATATCTATTTTATTTTAATCAACTATTATCTTAATTTAAGAGATAAAATCTTTATTTTTAAATATTAATTTTTTTTCATTTTTATCCCACGATTACCCTTTTTTTTTTTTATATAACTATTAAAATCAATTAAATTTGTATAATTATTGTTCATTTTACAATTAAATAAATCATTTTAAATTATGTATTTGTATCTAAATACATTTATATCGCATCAAATAATTTTTTTTTCTCACGGATCATTATCGCATCAAAAGTTTTTTTTTGTCTTTCTTCATCTCACGAGTCTTTTTTCTTCTTTTTGCATCATTATTTAATACAATTGAAATTGTATAATTATTTTTCATTTTACAATTAAGTAAATAATTTCAATTTTACATCTGTATATAACTACATTTTATATTGTATCAAATAATTTTTGTTATTTCATGGATCACTATAAACACAATATATATTTTATTTTAATCAATAATTATCTTAATTTTAAAGATAAAATTCTTATTTTTAAATATTAAATATTCTATTATTTTCATTTCACAAGTGTATTTTAATTTAAATGAATTTACATAATTATTGTTCATTTTAAAATTAATATCTAATTTTAAATTTAAATACATATATAAATTCATTTTATTTATTTATTCAAATTTATATATAGTACATTTAAATATATTTTATACAATATCAAAGAATTTTACCCGTGCGGGAGCACAGGTATTATACTAGTTTTCATGTTAAAATATTATGATGTTGGGGGAAGGTTTTCTTGTAGTGTTGGATATTAATTGAAGTTTTAATTTCAATTTAATGATATTTTAGTGTAACAATTTTTAAGGGACGTGACAATAAAAATATAATTTTTTTGAGTTGTATAAAGGGTTTTTGCAAGTTTTAGATGATCGTGATTGCGTCGATGTCCCATGTATTGATGGTCGTTTTACTTGGTTCAGTAGGGATGGTTCGGCGATGAGTCGTCTGGATAGATTTCTTATCCTGAAGACGTTGTTGTTAACTGGAAGATTGTTGGTCAATATATTGGAGCTAGAGTCTTATCGGACCATTGCCCGATTAGACTGAAAGCTAGCTCTGAGGACTGGGGTCCCAAGCCCTTCAAGTTTAATAACTGCTGGTTCTTCCATGTCGACTTCAACAATTTTGATAAGGAGGAATGGTCATCGTATGAGGTATCTAACAGGGGGATTTTGTTCTTAAAGAAAAACTCAGAATGTTGAAGATGAGCTTGAGAAAGTGTAATGTCGACGTCTTCGGGTGGATCGATCTGAAAGTTGAAGATTCTGTCAAAAACCTAAACGAACTGGATTATCAAGCTGCTGATATTGTTGTTAGTTAGGACGCTGATTTGGTACCAAAAAGAGTGGAGGCATCAAAAGAAATTTGGAGATGTCTCTATCTAAAGGAGAGAATTCTTAGATTGAAATCAAGAGCTCTTTGGTAGAACGAAGGGGAAAGGAACTCAAGCTTTTTCCATAGAGTCATGCGTGGCAGATTCAGGAGGAACTTTATCAACTTCCTTGATTCCGGCAAAGGTAGGAAGGAGGGAGTGGTAGAGGTCAAGCGAGAGGTCCGGGATTTCTTCAAGGAAAATTTCAGAGAATTGAATTTGGCTAGACCTGTTTTAAGTGGGAGTCATTTAGGTAGCCTGTCCGAGAGAGACATATTCTCCCTTGAAGTTATTTTTTTGGCTGATGAGATTAAGGACGCTATTTGGAGCTGTAATGGCTCTAAAGTCCTGGTACTGATGGTTATTCCTTCAGTTTCTTTCATAATTGTTGGGAAATAGTGTAAGAGGACGTCGTTAGGTTTGTTCAGGGTTTCCATTCCAAGCCTTCTTTGTCTAAGGCTGCTATGGCTTCATTCATCACTCTCGTTCCAAAAGTTGTCAGTCCCAAGAAGTTAGCTAACTACAGACTTATTTGTCTGGTTAGTGCTTTCCAAAAGATCCTTTCGAAGGTTTAACCGGTCGTCTGAAAAAGGATATCGGTAGCATCATCTCCTTAGAACAAACTGTTTTCGTGGCAGGTAGAAATATGGCTGATGGGGTTGTTGTTGTAAATGAGATTCTAGACTTTGCTAAGAGATCGAAAAAAGTTTTTATGGTGTTGAAGATCGACTTTGAAAGAGCATGTGACTGTGTTAGTTGGGACTATGTTAGGTTTCTGTTAAGAAAGTTTAGTTTCGGTCTGAGATGGTGCTTTTGGATGGAAGCTCTTGTTTTTGCAGGATCTACGTCGGTTCTCGTTAACGGTAGTGCAACAAAGGGTTTCAAAGTGGAAAAATGGCTCAGACAAGGCAACCCCTTGTCTCCTTTCATATTTATTATGGTTATGGAAGGATTTACCAGCATGAAGAAGATAACAGAGGAAAATAATTTGTCTAAAGGTTTCAAGGTGGATGAAGAAACATCCTATAGCTTGGTTCAATTCGCCGATGACACACTTTTTGTAGGAGAAGGTAATTGGGAGAACTTATGGTGTGCCAAGGAGTTGGTAAGAGGCTTCGAAATGGTGTCGGGATTGAAGGTTAATTTTTTCAAAAGCAACATATACGGGATTAATCTGAAAGAAGATTTTGTGGTTGCTGCCTCAACTTTCCTTCACTGTTCCATCAGTAACATACCGTTCAAGTTTTTGGCTATAACAGTTGGCGACAATCCGAGTAAGGTGAAGTAGTGGAAACCTGTCTTGGAAGTGTTCAGGAAAAGGTTGGCTTTGTGGAAAGGAAAAAATTTATCTATAGGAGGCCGAGTTGTTTTGATCAACTCCATGTTAAACGCGTTGACGATAGTTACTCTATCTTATCATAAGGCTCCTGTTGTAGTTCTTAAGGATATCATCAGGATTCAGTCCCGTTTCTTGTGGGGTGGTGACTCAAACCGTAAATCCATTCATTGGTTAAGTTGGGGCAAAGTTTGCTTGCAAAAGGAGAAAGGAGGCCTCGGGATTAAAGATGTAGCCCTGTTCAATAAAGCGTTATTTCTTAAGTGGAAATGGAGGTTTTTGTCGGAAGAATGAGCGTTGTGGAAAGGCATCCTGGAGCATAGATATTCGTCTCCTAATTCGAGTCTGACTGCGGAGGTTTTTAGCTCTGTTGGTTCTGACCGATACTGCAAAAAATCCACCTGGTGGATGGACTTAATGTCCATTGGTTTTGATAAGGACCATAAGGTGGACTTATTATCTAGCTGTATCAAGGGCATACTAGGTGACGACATAAAGATTCCGTTTTAGCTATGCAACTGGACGGATACCCAATCTTTCAAGCTTGATTTTCCGATTTTTTTTCCACTATGCCACAAGTATAGAAATTATATCCCATAATGCAATCACATTCACACTATATACCAAAATGCCACAATTTCAAACAAAAAAAATGACACGTCAGCACTGCCGCCCATTGAAAGGGCGACACACTTTAATAATTCCAACACTGCCGCCCATTGAAAGGGCGGCACACTTTAATAATTTCAACACTGCCGCCCATTGAAAGGGCGGCACCCTTCAATCAAAAATTCAGTTTTTTGAAAACATGGCATTATGGTATATTTGTTGAAAAAGATGGCAATATGGATAATATTTCCTAATACTATGGCATGGCAGAAAAAAATTCTGATTTTCCTATCTTATTCTCTGTCGCGCTGCAACATAAAGGTTGCATGGCCGAGACAGGTTCCTGGATCGGAAACTCTTGGATTTGGGCTAACCAGTATGCTGCTTTTAATTTGAGTTATGTTTTACAGCAGGATGTGGAGGCTCTTTCTCATTTGCTGGACGATCATGGGCCTGAACCTAATTTCTTAGATAGGTTTGAGTGGATCATTGAAGATGACGAAGAGTTTTCTGTTAGCTCGTGTTATTCCATGTTATGTCAATTCTTCCAGGAGTCATTCGCCATTGACGAAGCAATGGTTAAGGCGCTGCGGATCCTTTGGAGCTCAAAAATTCAATCCAAAATCCAGTTATTTTCTTGGAGACTATTGTTGGGAAGAATCGCGTCTAAGGACCAGCTAGCGAAGAGAGGTCTCCTTGTAGATCCAAATAGCCAAATATGTATTCTTTGTGACTGCTCATTGGAAAACATTCACCACCTTTCTCTGGGATACAACATTTCCCTTACTATGTGGAAGGGAGTTGAGAAGTGGATCAGTATAGAGACAGTGAGTTTTAATAAGTGTGTTGAATCTATGATATTTTTTGTCTGTTGGCTGCGTAATATGGTTGGAAAGGATAGAGGTACTTTCATTTGGTTATGTAGTGTGGGTTATTTGGAGGGGCAGAAACGATGTTATTTTTAACAGTGTTCATTTCGACGTTGAGAATTCTTTATTTTTGATTAAGTTTCTCTCGTGGAGATGGTTTTGTCAGTCTGATGTTTGCTCTTTTTATTACTGGTTTACTTCTCCGGTTAGTTGTTTAAAGCGGAGTTAGTATCTGCTTGATTTTTTTTGTAAGGGTTTCGAGTACTCTTTGTACTCTTGAATGAATTCCATAGCTTATTTAAAAAAAAAACATATTCAATTAATTTAGTGTGGGATGATAATGAATGTGATATTAAACTACTTTAGTGAATAATGATTCATGATAGAAAAATAGAGGCTGAGAAGATAAGAAAATTGTTTAGAATGACATATCACCACAATTATTGTTTAATTAGCTATTTTTTTCTTCTTATTTTATTGGATTTACACGTTCCTTAATGTGTGAGTGTTTTTCATTTAGTCAAGAGTATTTTTCCTTGCAATTTGGTAAGATATGAAGATGAGCATTACTAGGAAGTAACCTTGATAACAAAGGATTGAATCATTCAAATTAAACTCAATCACAATTTTGTATCAGACAAAGTCACAAAAATGACCCTACAATGTATTATAGAATACTTATGCCTAGCCCGATTAGCAAGATAACGAAGACTTCCAAGTCTTGTTGAGAGTCTTAGCCTATTATAATCACTCACAATTCAATTTATGATTATTCTACAGCACAACCCTTATTTGATTAAAGCATATACCTAATGAATTTCACACATATACCCAAAGATATATAAAATAAAAGAAAATATCTTAAGATATAAGAAAAAATAAAATACTATAGAGGCGTATAGTAGTTAGTGAATGTTTTGAGTATTTTTATTATGACATGTTTTAATGAGTTGTTTCATAAAATCAAATACTTTTAAGTGTCCTTGTTTGCACGCTTTTCAACCATTGACTCTTATGGAAAATCACTACGCCACCAATTCTGTCACTTTTACGAAACCTTCGCTCATCCCGTGCGAGAAACTAACAACGACATTTAAATATCATTCAAAAGAAAGAGAACAACATTAACAAAATAGAGTTGTTGGTGTTGTTCAACCAATTATCACCAAGGAAGTTTTTATTTTGACTGCTGATTACAATCAGTTCCTTTAAATCAAAGCAACCCATCAATTGTCATCTTCTGCCACTGTTTCTCAGTCTGGTAATCTTATAGTCTTTGTCTCTACAACCGCCTCTCATTTCCTTGGGTCCTTGAGTTCTTGACTCTGGTGCCTCTGATCATATGACTAGTAATAAATTTATTTTATGTAATTTGTCTTATTCTGATTCTTTGCCTTTTGTCATTGTAGCTGATGGCTGTAAAATCAAAGTTCAAGGGCTTTGTCCGGCACACCCACTTCTAAACTTGTCTTTAGATTATGTGCTATATATTCTTAGTTGTCCTTTTAATCTAATATCTATTAAAAAGCTCACTCATACTCTGTATTATTCAATTCTATTTATTGATAATTATGTTTAAGTCCAGGATCGAAGTACAAGATGGATGATTGGAACAGGGAGTTACTCGGAAGGATTATGTCATCTATCACCACCGGTGACAGTGCCTCTATTGTTTCTCAAAGCCTTACATATCAACGTTTATGTCACACCGGCCTTAATAAAATGCGTCTTTTAGTTCTTTGTTTTTCTAAACTTTGGTAATTTGAGTGTCAATCATGTCAATTTGTCAAACACACACGTCACACATATTGTTAACGAGTAAATAAAAGTATTGCGCCACCTTTTGCTTTAGTTTATTTTAATATTTTGGGTCCTAGTCGTGTCAAGTCAACTTTAGAATATTCTTACTTGGTAACCTTCATCCTTGATTTTTTACAATGTACATGGTTATTTTTGATGAAAAACCGTTCAGATGTCTTCCATATATTCCAAGAATTTTATGCTGACATTAAAAACCAGTTAGACACTTCCATTAAAATTTTACGCACTAATAATACTCGTGAATATATGTCATTGTTGTACCCCAAATTTTACCTCTTGGATGTCATAACATCTTGCATAGACATTTAGGATAAATCATATATGCACTATTTAACTAACCCATATCTTGCAGTTTGTTTCTCTTATGTTTGAAATTAGGGTTTGCACAAAGAGATCCAAGGCCTCCTAAGGTATTCTTTGACTCCATACAATCCTCACAAAGGTTCATCAGTTGTTTAAAACCAAGATCTCTAGGCTTTGAATCAAGTCAAGTCAACAAAAGGATCACCAGACCAAAGTGTGGAATTAGGGTTTCAATATGACGAATCACTGAAGATTTTTGCCCTGTCAAGTCAAGATTTGCTTGGTTCATCAACCATTGAAGCTTACCTACATCCAAGAGGTCTCACTCAACAAGAATCCAAGGTCATTTGGCTCTCATCAAAAGTAGTTTGAGCCACAGTTTCACCCTGCCTCCAAATTAGGGTTTCTGTTAAGACAAGTGGATCATTGCCTTTGATTTTTATCAAGAGTTGCTCTCAAACCCTAGGACTTGACTACACATGGTAGTGGACATCCCTAGAGACCACCTATGAGTCTTATATGTGATGGAAGAAGCAAGGTCATAAGAGTTTGTCCTAGTGCATTCACGGTTGAAATTAGGGTTTTTGACTGAAACCCTAATCCTTGGGATTTTGATCCAAATGAAACCTCCAAGACCTCAACTTATCATGACATGTCTCATTGTTGATTTAAAGTATTTGATATCAAGTCTCATGAGTTTTCTTGCAAAGGAAGCAAGGTTTAGTTCATGAAACTTTTCATATGTGGAATTTTCCCCTCTTGTGCCAAATTGAAATGGTCATACCTTCCAAACCACACATCCAAATTGAGTGATTCAAAGCTCAAATGGAAGCTTTTTCCATGATCTTCAAAACATATTAGAGGACCCTCTTTCAAAAAATGCATGTTTTTTGAGTTTTGAGTCTTGGAAGATAAGTTCCCTTTGGGACTTAGTGTAATTTTCAGCATTTTCACCTTAATTTTCATCCAACTTTAACTCAATTTTTCACCTAGTTCCAAGTTTCAAATAAAAAATCTTTGGAAATGAAAGTTGTTCCTTATTATTCAAGCTTTCCAAGCATGTGTAGAACTCCTCATTTGGATAAACCAATCTCAAGTTATGATGTCCTAAAGATGGTGGTTTCAAGTTGTGAATATTTCATAACTTAGAATTTTTTCTAAGTTTTCTTGGACAACTCTATATACCTAACTTCATGGAGGATTTTCTAGTGTTTCCAAGCCTCATTTCAAGATCTCTTCCACATGAAACTTGTTCTATCAAATGTCTATTTTACAAAGAATCAAAAACCTCACAAGTTGGAGCATTGATCATCAAGTTATGACATCCTAAAGTGGCTATGTTACATGATGTCTCATACTTAGAAAATGCAAATTCCAATTCCTTGATACACCAAATTTTGCCTTGATTTATCATGAGTTTTAAACACCGTTTTAGAATCATCAATGACATTAAAATAATGTTTCCTCATTCCATTTACTCCAAAGAATCAAGAGTGGTGGTATTTTGGTCTATGGTTGGAAATGTAGTCATGTGCCAAAATAGAAGCTCACAACTTGTATTTTCATTACACAAACCAAGTTCATTTGGAACTAAAACATAGCCAAACACAAGTACAACCTATTGATTTTTCTTCCATTAATTCCACCACTTCCCAACACCAACTTTTTTTTCACAAAACAGTGCAAAGAAAAGCCATGACTTAGTACCTCCATTACATAATCTTGTTTCACTTTTTGAGCTACCACTTGAGCCACTTGAGGCTACTTTATTTTTCATCAATTCCAAGGCACCAATCTGTCCTAAAAATCGTGATAGAAGTTGCCACGAGTACAACAACTTGTACCTGACAAAATAATGGGAAAGGAGTAACCATTGTGTAGTTGATTGATAGCACCATGACATGTTGGTCCATTGAGCTTTTTCTGCTGACAAAAGCCTCGAAACAAGCAACCACAGGCTTGCACTTGGCTCAAGATAGATGGGTTAGAAAAGTCTATGTTTGTGGTATCCAAACCCTACCACGTTGCCTCTTGAACAAGGCTAAGGACCATTGAGTTTCCATGAAACTAACCACCGGTTCACCTATAAAAGAGACCTCTTTCTCCTTGTGAAAGACAAGAGCAGACCTCCCCATAAACCCTCTTTCAATCTCCCCGTGCCAAACACCACATATCAGAATCTTCACATAAAGAAATCATCAACCCTTTCCCATACCATTTTTCGTGCTCACACTCCACCAGAACAAAAAACACCATATCCTCTTATCATACCTCTTTGTAAACACCAACAATAACATCAACAAATACTACACCAGAAATATAAAAAGCATCAGAACATCACTACACATTGCCTTAAAGAAAATACATGAGAACAGGACCACCATACCTGTTTCATCTTTGTGTAACAACACCAAGCATCAACAACAAAACTAAAACGAGAACAACCCTCCTTGTGCAGCATCAACCGACATCCTTCACATTCTATTTCTTCTACATCAACACACAAAGGAAACACACACACAACAACCTTCATTCAATAAGACAACACCCTCTCTTATTCATTCTTTTCTGTCAAAACACCAAAACCTTAGAGAACTCGTGAGTTTTCTTTCCATCCATCGACACCATGCAAAAGCAAGATATGTCGTGGGCTCGTGAGCAGCAGATAAAGGAGTTAGAAGCATTGTATTTCATTCAGGCCATTGCACATCATCATCAGCACAGAAGAAAGCTTGGATCAGTTGGGTTCCAAAGCTCCTACAAGAAGAAGCAGTTGACTTGACTCCATTTGGTGAGTTTTCTACCATGCCTTTATGCCTTCATATTCCATGTTCAAGACATTTTAAATGATTCCATGTGTTTACAATATGCATCTAGGATATCCTTTTGAATAATGGCGTTTGAGTTTGCTTGTTCTGTCAAATATATGTCGGTTCTGAACTCGTGATTTCGCACCTTGTTTTCTCCCAGCTCTAGTCATTAGTTTGTTGTATTTAGGGTTTAGAGGTATTCTACTAAATGAGCTCTACAGTTTGATATTTTATTTCATGGGTTTTGGTTGGAAAATGAACTCTAAAACGATTGAACAAGTATGAAGGTAGCAATGGCGATGCCCATCCTTTTTTTCACGTTGCCTGCTGGTTTTTTTGTTAAGTTGCATGGGGAGGATGAGTCGTGGAAATTGGGAGTGGCTGGTTTGTTTTTTTTTGTCGTTTTGTTATTTAAAAAAAGTGGTGACCAATTGATATAAATGTTCACATATTTTTTTACCGTCACATTTCTTTGTCTTGGATGGATCTCATTTCCTTATTGGACTTGGGCCTTGCCCATTCACTAACTGCACCCTTGGCCAAAAAGTCCAAGCGCAAAAACATAAACCAATTTCAGTTTTGTTTTACTAACATACCCCATGTCATATTTTTTCAAACATTTTATTTTCTTTGTCATTTCAATTTTTTTTTTAAATATATTTTCTTTCACATAAAAATTCCAAAAATTCATATTTTACATTTTTATGTTTAATTTAATTTTTCTAAACTTTTTTAATTTTTATGCTCACATTATTTAAATATTTATTTTAATTTTGTGAAATTGAAAACTTTGTTTTATACCTATTTTTTGAACTTCTTTTAAAAAAAAAAAAGAAGGATCTTTTTGAGATAAACTTCTAAAATGTTTTAGGATATTTTGAAAGGTTATTTTTGGGTTTGATTATTAACTTGTTAAGGATTCTTGATTGGGTTTTGATTGCTTTTGTTTAAACCTTGATTTTAAGGCTTGGCGCCTTTAACCCTTCATTTTGAAACTTGACTTCGAGAGTGATACTTTGCCCAACTTTCCATGTCACTTCATATAATCATTCTTAAGTGTTTGATCTTGGATTGAGACTTTGGTATTGGACTTGTGTGTCCACTTTTTTAGCTCTTTAACATCTCACCAATGTGAACAACCTTTGTTCATAACTTGCTTGGACCTTATTCTTCATGACACCTCTTAAAGTGTCTTGCAAGTTGAACTTGATTTCAGAAGGTTGTCTTACTCTTAACTTCATGGTTCTCGAGTACTTTTCCTCGCTATTTGTTCATTTGTGCATGTTGTTGTGAATCATTTCATCATACCCTTGTCATGCTCATACATGGATGCTTATCTCAATAATTTGATGTTATTCACACTTGATTGATACTATTCTCTCCTGATTGTTCCTTTTATAGCATTCTTGCTCATAAGAGGTTATCCTCCCCTCCTTCCAAAGGAAAGCCTCTCTATTGACCTCAAAGTCATAGATAGCTCATTATGTCCCTCCTTGACCTCATAGTCATAGGATTCCCTCTTGACCTCATAGTCATAGAGCCATTTCATAACCTTTAACCTTATAGTCATAGGTAAGCTTTGACCTCATAGTCATAACCCTCTTCCCTTGACCTCATAGTCATAGGATCCCTTCTCCATGCCTTTGACCTCATAGTAATAGGTAAGCTTTGACCTCATAGTCATAACCCTTTTCCCTTGACCTCATAGTCATAGGATCCCTTCTCCATGCCTTTGACCTCATAGTAATAGGTATACTTTGACCTCATAGTCATAGCCATCCTCCTTGGCCTCATAACAATTCAATCTTACAACTTACAATAATTTAGAGTTCTTGAACTCTATGTGAGACTCATCACCTTGAGTATTCACTTCCCCCTATCATAACTTAGACTTAGAGAGTTTCTTAAACTCTATATGAGCTCATACTCATTCCCCTTGGAACTTTGGCCATAGTCAAGGGTTCCTCTCTCACCCTTAGTTAGGTGAACTACGGTTGCTCTGATTCTTTAGTCAGATACGTAGGCATAAGATGCGACATCTTGGTGAGCAAACTTAGTGTACATACCTTAGGTCTTTACCTTATCCTTAGCAGATTCCTTTAGCAAACAAACATAACATAACACAAACTAAACAAGAGGTTTCTATAGAATACTACAAATATTAAGGGTGCTAATACCTTCCCTTAGTATAACTAACCCCCAAACCTTAGACCTCCCCCCTTTAGGTTTTCTCGATCTTGAACCTTTCCTTTAGATAAATCAAAGTCGGTGGTGAATTCAAAGATGTGTGATGCAAGTTAATCAATAGCTTGTTATCTAATTCTCACCGCAACAGAAATGGAGACTTCACTGGGGACAATCTAATTTGAGGGTTAAGCCCACCTTGTTTTTGCTTATGTTATTTATGTTTTTGCTTGTTATATTTGTACATATCTGTATGTTTACCTGTATATATTTTTTGCTTGAGATATTCTATTGGCATGGTACCATTGAGTGGTGAGATAAAGTCCTAACCCGGACTTGAGAGCACGTATATGATAGGATCGTGGTGTAATCAATAGTCGGTTATTGGGAGTAGTCCTAACAATCTATGGCATCTGATGACCACACTCAGATGAGGACCTTTGGGATTGTTGATGTCTGATGTGAGCAGTCGCATTGACATCACTCTTTCTAATTGGGAGCCAGGGATTCTGAGGACCGTAGTTACCTTCACCCCACTTGACCTTTTAGGATGTAGTGCGGTGGCTATGAGGGAGTAAGTCCCAAGTAGTTGTTACGCGATACTACACTCAGACGGGTTTATCTTGAGAATATTATTAACCCGCGTGAGTAAGTCATGCAGGCCGATAATATCCGAAGGATTTACATAGACTCTGGGAACTTTTAGAACCTTGTTCTACAGTTGATGAACCTATATTCCACACCTTGTTGGGATGGGTAGACCATGGCTCCATTCATGAAACCCCTAAACCTATGACTTGTGTGTTTCGTTGAATGTACATATGCCTGTGTTTATATGTACCCGTGTTTGTGTGTTGCATACATCTCATTGCATCCATCGTTGGTTTCAAGTAATTCAGACATTTATTTCATTTTCAAAAGATCAACAGAGCTTGGATCTTAAAAACAAAAACTTCTTCAGTTTTTCCACAAAAATTTTGGCAACTTGTCTTTGAGTTCCTTGAAACCACTTGGCTTGCATTTGCATCCCATGCGCATTTGCATTGCATTTTCATTTCTCAGTCTTGAGTTTCTTCTTCTATGTCTGAAGGGTACCTAGCACCTATTCAAAACAATGGCAACAATGAATGAAATTTTGAGGAGCTAGGAAGATTTGAAAGAGGAGGTCAGAATCCTCAAGTATAAGATGAATTGGGTTCTAGAAACTTTACAAGCTCTGATAAAGAAAGAGGAGCACGCTCCCCCTGTCACTCCCAGAGAGGTTGTCAGTTCATCATCTCTTGTGGTCCCTTCAACCCAAGGACCACCTCAGTATCAAAGGTCAGGCCGTCGTCAACCGCATCAGCATGCTAGACAAAGGCCTAGAAAGCCAAGGAGAAGTTTCACACCATTGTCAATACCATACATCCAGTTCTTACCAGAGTTAATCAAAGGTGGATTGATAATGCCAAAGGAAATAGAATCAGTGCCTTTTCCATACCCGCCAGGCTTTGACGCCAATGTTCGATGTGACTACCATGTTGGAGCACAGGGACATTCAACTGAAGATTGTAAGGTGCTCAGGAATAAGGTTCAGAATCTGTTAGACTCAAAGAATTCAAATCAACAATCCTTTGCCATCTCATATGGTTCTCCCATGCCAAGGATCTGCCTTTGGGGAAACTGCATACTAGCCAGCATTTGATCTTGGTCTTACAGCAGAATATCATAGTTATCAGGTGTCTACCAAAAGGGTGTTCCAGCCTCCTACGGTTGTTTCTCCTCAAGATTCTCAAGACCAAAACAAGAGAAAGTACCCTGTCAAATTCGAGTCTATTCCTATGCCTTTGAGCAAGTTCTTCCCACTTTTGATGCAAAACAAGTTGATAATTCCTCGACTTCTCAACCCTGTGCCGGGACCTTGGCACAATCCAAACCTGAATTGTGAATTCCACAAGGGGACGAAGGGCATGACTTGGATGGTTACCGAGCCTTAGAATCTACTGTGCAAAGGCTTATTTATGACAAGGAATTGATCTTTGAAGAAGATCATCCGGAGACTGAATGCAGATTCCACACTAGGACAACGGGGCATCCCATTGAAGAGTGTAGAGAGTTCGAAGCAAGACTGCTAAGCCTGCTAAAGACATTGCAACCTCACGAAGGTACATTAGATGTCATTACCTCGACTCTTGAAGCAAAAGGAAAAAAACTTTCCAGGCCTCTCAAGATTCTGTATCACAAGGAACTAATGATCAGTGGCGAAGGTGTTCACCCGTTTGGGCCCAGAAAATGAAATCTTTTGAAATCAATTCGCCAAGGCTGGCTGTATTTTGCGCCTTTCAGTACTTTCAATTGTATTTCCTTTGCATTCTGAATTTGTATTTTCTTATAAGCTTTGTTGTACTTTCAAATTGGCAAGATTAATGAAGTGTTTATGCATCTTTTGATTAAGTTCATTCGTATTCACTCATTCTCTTTCTTTTACTGTCATAAAATAAAACAAAACAAAATAGACAATTTTTTTCCAAACTATTATTCAAGCAAAGATTGGGGAGGATGATGAAAATATTATCCACAATTGATGTGGTATGCTTTCGATTAAACCCTGCCAATGATGTAAGACATTGTTTCAATTCCCAAACACTGGAGAAATAAGGAAGATAAACCCTTGTTAACCCTTCGAGCCTAGAAGTAGGAGTTTTCTTTCCTTACACAAAAGACCCTTAAATCTCAACCTTGGGGCAGGGTAGTTCTCAGTTTAACTTGGTTATGCATTCAAATGCAAGCGCTTCATGCAAGACACCAGTCAGCTCTTTCAAATCAAGTGACAATGAAAAGAGGAGGTCTCATAACCTCAATCAAGACAAAGAAAAGAGGTCTCATAACTTCGATCAAGACAAAGAAAAGAGGTCTCATAACCTCAAACAAAGAAACGAGGTCTCAAAACCTCAAAACAAGGGGAGGTCTCCAAAACCTCAGCAATAAAGGATAACCAAATTCTGCAAGGGAGTAATGATTACAAAAGTGTCTGAATCATAGTCAACTATCATCAATTCATTTCCTATCCTTTAGAAACTTAAATGTATAGCTTGAGTTAAATGAGTGTAGGATTGGAGTTCATCACGAAGATTGGGTGGGGACAAATAAACTTTGAGCCTTTATCTTTTGTTTCATAAACCGTGAACCAAGCCACGTTACAACCTTTAAAAGACCTGATTGAGGTAAGGTTGTTTTGAAAGAATACTACAACAAGGTTTATTAACCTGACTCCTAGTGATCTTTGCTATTTGTGTGTGTTGATCACTTTATCTGTCATTCCGTAAATGACTAGATCCACTTTGTTTTTTATTTAATCATTCCACCGTGTGTGTTTCATCATTAAAACTTGATTTCAAAGGCTTGCATGAATGTTGCATTGAAATTGCCAACTTTTAATGAACAATACTTGTTTGCAAAACAATTCAATATCAAAGGAATCTTGACAAATGCAGCCAGCTAGGGAATTTGTCTTGATAGAGAAAGCTCACTCAGGGGCAACCAAGCGGAGGGATTTGCCAATGCACCGTTCCAAGAACCATTGAATCAGGGGAAGAACTCTTCAAAAGTTCAGAATATTGAGGCAAGCCATCTTGAGGTCAACTTATGACAAGTTTGGACTCCATGGACCCATCATCAGGAGCAAGTTTGTTCCCTAGTCATTCCCACCACAGTCTGAGTACCTTGTATTGCAAATACAGTTGAACTGGGGCAATTATATCAAGGTTCATTTCTCTTCAAAAGTTTGAAGGTATTGAAGCATCTGGTATGCCAATTCTTCTGTAAAATCCTTTTGATGACCTATTCTCACAGACCCGTCAATCAGAAGCAGTCAAGTCGAGATTCGGTAAATCTCTAAAAGGCCAATCAGTCTGGGGCAAGCTTGTTCCCCAGTTGTCAAAAACCACTCTGAAGAACAAATTTAAGGACATTGTTGTGTAAATACAGTTGAGCAGGGGCATTTATGCCAAAATTTATGAATCTCTCTAAGAGTTTGAAGATATTGAAGCATCTTGCATGCAAATTCTTCTGTAAAATCCTCTTGATATTTTCTTCTGATAGACCGTGTACTCTAGGACAAATGAGTTATGCATAACTACTCAGCCTTTGTGACATCTTTTGCTAGCTTTCCACTAAGCTGTTACATCAGCTAAACTTGACAATTCCCAATGGATCTTTTCCCTCCAGTGAAGAAATCAAGCTCATGATGGCAATCCTAGTAAAGTCATTATGCTATACCAAGTGGGATGCTCGTCTCACCAGAGAAAGTTGTAATCTTGAAGTAGAGCCACATGTTCTGCTTACTCATCCCCAGTAATGGTCCAATCTGATGAGTTTGGATGGGTATCCTTGTCGGGATGTTTATTTCATCTCCAGTTTCGCCTCTTGTCTGTTTTGTCAGCATGAACATAAGCATGGCATACATTCACTCATATGCATTGCATCTTAGCATTTTTGCTTCATTCTGGTGTTTATCTGTTTTGTTCGCTTTGGCGGTTATCTCCCCAAGTGACTGGGTTTATCTATTCTCTCCAATAGAGTTGTCAGCCCTAGGCATGAAATGCCCATCCTTCTGAAGTCCCCACAGAGTTTTATCCTCGTGGATGATGGTTGGTTCAGTTACCTTTTCCACAATAGGATAAGATAAACCCCCATTGAGCTTATTCCTCAATGGTGGAACTCTTATTTGACCGTTTCTTTCTAGCTCGTTCCTAGATTGAACTTTGGTCCCCGGAAGGTTAGGTTGTTGAACCTTGTTTGAACGTGCATTTATTTTTAACTGTGTCTCGCAGGAAAAATCTGTTACAGATCCTCATTGAAGATAAATTCATTCTCCAACAGTGTTGTGTTATCAACATTTTGTACCTAACAAGTAACAATCTCTTGAAGAAGCTTGTTTTTCTATGGCGATAAGTGGCAGTCTCTTATGAGAAGCTTATCTATCTCTGGTACTATCCAACCTTTTTGCAACCATAATGTGTATTCCCCAGGAAATCTAATCTTCATTTATGCAACCCCGGTATTGACCTATCTGATACTTAATCTCCTCATATGGAATCTAAAGTCCAGCTCATACTGGCATTCAAAGTCCAGCTCATACTGGCATTCAAAATCCAGCTCATACTGGCATCCTAAAATCCAGCTCATACTGGTATTCAAAGTCTAACTCGTACTGGCATTCAAAATCCAGCTCATACTGGTATCCTAAAATCCAGCTCATACTGGTATCCAAAAATCCAGCTCATACTGGTATCCAAAAATCCAGCTGATACTGGTATCCAAGAATCCAGCTCATACTGGTATTCAAAAATCCAGCCCATACTGGTATCCAAAAATCCAGCTCATACTGGTATCCAAAAATCCAGCTCATACTGGTATCCAAAAATCCAGCTCATACTAGTACCCAAAGTCCTGCTCATACTGGTATTCAAAATCCAGCTCATACTGGTACCCAAAGTCCAGCTCATACTGGCATTCAAAACCCAGCTCATACTGGTATCCTAAAATCCAGCTCATATTGGTACCCAAAGTCCAGCTCATACTGGCATTCAAAATTCAGCTCATACTGGTATCCAAACTATAACCCCAAACTGGTTGTCCTTTCCAACTCATATTGGAGTCCAACTCATATTGGTACCTGAGTCCCATCATCAATGGCTCATTAACCTTATTCCCAGCTAAAAGTCCGATCATTTTTTTCATCATCTGGCACGCAGAGTTCGTCTCTAAATTTTTTGGCTTTTCTTGAAGATCTCGTTTGAACTCTTCAGTATAAGAAATCCCAAAAAATCTTTTATCGAATGTCTATCCTTTTATTTTAAACTGATCCCCAGTGGAGATCATGTCTTCTTTCTGGTTTCATGCCCAGTAAAAATGTGTCTTTATTACCCCAGTGTCGTCCGGTCACATATGAACCTGTCGTCCATCTCCCTGGGTCTTTCCCCAGTGGAGAATACCTCTTTGGCTCATATCTCCAATGAGGATCTGTAGGGTGTTCCACTTTACCTTTCTATCCCCAGTGTTCCCTCAGAATCTCCCTAGTGAGTCTCTCTTGTTGGTCAGCCTGTATCCCCGTTGAGTTTCCTCATGGATACTAACCTTCATCCTTCCCCGGTGTTATTCACCTGTGGTTGTTTGCTCTTTATCCCTGGTGTCTCGTCTGTCTGCATCTTTGCACTATCATGACATCATATCATCATACTAGAAGTTCATGGCATATCCGCATTTGCATGTCTGTCGCTTGTCCTTAGCATCTGCATTCCATCTAAGGGAAAAATTTTTGGTTTGCTATATTTAAATACCTTTTACCCTAATGTCCCGAGGATTTCCATTCCTCGTGGCCATCTGGTAAAGCTATTTAAATAGGAGCAACTGTTGTACCCCAAATTTTACCTCTTAGATGTCATAACATCTTGCATAGATATTTAGGATCAATCATATATGCACTATTTAACTAACCCATATCTTGCAGTTTGTTTCTCTTATGTTTGAAATTAGGGTTTGCACAAAGAGATCCAAGGCCTCCTAAGGTATTCTTTGACTCCATACAATCCTCACAAAGGTTCACCAGTTGTTTAAAACCAAGATCTCTAGGCTTTGAATCAAGTCAAGTCAACAAAAGGATCACCAGACCAAAGTGTGGAATTAGGGTTTCAATCTGAGGAATCACTGAAGATTTTTGCCCTGTCAAGTCAAGATTTTCTTGGTTCATCAACCATTGAAGCTTACCTATATCCAAGAGGTCTCACTCAACAAGAATCCAAGGTCATTTGGCTTTCATCATAAGTAGTTTGAGCCACAGTTTCACCCTTCCTCCAAATTAGGGTTTCTGTTAAGACAAGTGGATCATTGCCTTTGATTTTTATCAAGAGTTGCTCTCAAACCCTAGGACTTGACTACACATGGAAGCGGACATCCCTAGAGACCACCTATGAGTCTTATATGTGATGGAAGAAGCAAGATCATAAGAGTTTGCCCCAGTACATTCACAGTTGAAATTAGGGTTTTTGACTGAAACCATAATCCTTGGGATTTTGATCCAAATGAAACCTCCAAGACCTTAACTCATCATGGCATGTCTCATTGTTGATTTAAAGTATTTGAGATCAATTCCACCACTTCCCAATACCAACATTTTTTTCACAAAACCGTGCAAAGAAAAGCCATGACTTAGTACCTCCATTACATAATCTTGTTTCACTTTTTGAGCTTCCACTTGAGCCACTTGAGGCTACTTTATTTTTCATCAATTCCAAGGCACCAATCTGTCCTAAAAATCCTGAGAGAAGTTGCCACAAGTACAACAACTTGTACCTGGAAAAATAATTGGAAAGGAGTAACCATTGTGTAGTTGATTGATAGCACCATGACATGTTGGTCCATTGAGCTTTTTCTGCTGACAAAAGCCTCAAAACAAGCAACCACAGACTTGCACTTGGCTCAAGATAGATGGGTTAGAAAAGTCTATTTTTGTGGTATCCAAACCCAACCACGTTGCCTCTTGAACAAGGCTAAGGACCATTGATTTTCCATGAAACTAACCACCAGTTCACCTATAAAAGAGACCTCTTTCTCCTTGTGAAAGACAAGAACAGACCTCCCCATAAACCCTCTTTCAATCTCCCCGTGCCAAACACCACATATCAGAATCTTCACACAAAGAAATCATCAACCCTTTCCCATACCATTTTTCTTGCGCACACTCCACCAGAAAAAAAAACATCATATCCTCTCATCATACCTCTTTGCAAACACCAACAATAACATCAACAAATACTACACTAGAAATATAAAAAACATCAGAACATCACTACACACTGCCTTAAAGAAAAGACATGAGAACAAGACCACCAAACCTGTTTCATCTTTGTGTAACAACACCAAGCATCAACAAAAAAACTAAAACAAGAACAACCCTCCTTGTGCAGCATCAAGCAACATCCTTCTCATTCTATTTCTTCTACATCAATACACGAAGGAAACACACACACAACAGCCTTCATTCAATAAGACAACACCCTCTCTTGTTAATTCTTTTCTGTCAAAACACCAATACCTTAGAGAACTCGTGAGTTTTCTTTCCATCCATCGACACCATTCAAAAGCAAGATATATCGTGGGCTCGTGAACAGCAGATAAAGGAGTTAAAATCAGTGTATTTCATTCAGGCCATTGCACATCATCATCAGCCCAAGAAAAAAGCTTGAATCAGTTGGGTTCCAAAGCTCCTACAAGTAGAAGCAGTGGACTTGACTCCACTTGGTGAGTTTTCTACCATGCCTTTATGCCTTCGTATTCCATGTTCAAGACATTTTAAATGATTCCATGTGTTTACAATATGCATCAAGGGTATCCTTTTGAATAATGGCGTTTGAGTTTGCTTGTTCTGTCAAATATATGTCAGTTTTGAGCTCGTGATTTCGTACCTTGTTTTCTCCCAGCTCTAGTCATTAGTTTGTTGTATTTAGGGTTTAGAGGTATTCTACTAAATGAGCTCTACAGTTTGAGATTTTATTTCATGGGTTTTGGTAGGAAAATGAACTCTAAAACGATTGAACAAGTATAAAGGTAGCAATGGCGATGCCCATCCTTTTTTTCACGTTGCCTGCTGGTTTTTTTGTTACGTTGCATGGGGAGGATGAGTCATGGCAAATTGGGAGTGGCTGGTTTGTTTTTTTTGTCGTTTTGTTATTTAAAAAAAGTGGTGACCAATTGATATAAATGTTCACCTATTTTTTTACGGCCACATTTCTTTGTCTTGGCTGGATTTCATTTTCTTATTGGACTTGTGTAATACCCCGTATTATTTAGATGCTCAATTGGATAACAGATGAGACCACGTGAGCATCTATGTACTCTACCTTTGGTTAATTGGATTAATGGAATCCTCTAAGTGCTCTAAGTATTGTCAATTGGGATCAATAAAGCAACTAATGAACTCTGAAGAGATCAATAATTATTAGTTTAAGAGAGGATTTAATGGTAACTCTAATAATTGATCAATTGGTTGAGACGACAAAATATCAATTAGAGATATTTTACTCTATTGGATTATATTACATAATATTGGTTTATATATTTATATATATTTGGAAAGAGAAAGAAAGAAGAAGAAGAAGAAGAAGGAAATGGAGAGAAAGAAGAAGAGAAGATAAAGTGGAGAAAGATGAAGCAGAAAAACTCATGGATCATCATCATCTTCTTCAAACTCCTCTTCGACTATCAGGTGGGTTCTAGTTAGACACTCTAAGTTCTAGAAATAGATGTTTGGAACTTAGGTTAGAAATTGAGAGAAAATGATAAATTATTGAATCAATGGAATCAAATGGATAAAATGAGTTATAAACTGTGGTGTATGATCAATATGTCTGTAGAATCATCTATTAATGCTTGTTTGTGCATTGAGTGGTGTTTGAAATAGGTTTTGGACCCCAAAGGACCAGCTGTTATGCTACTGAGAATTCTGAGTTTTCCAGGGTTCACCTAGCGAACCTGGGGCGGAGCCCATCGAACAGCTTTCGAGGGTTGGCCTAGCGAACC